>BSBN01000163.1:4187649-5583532 GCA_027924645.1 Cunninghamia lanceolata | reverse complement strand
CCCTGTTAAAGAAATTTTTTATGCTTCTGATAACAATGATAGTGGTAATGCAAATTTTGAGCAAAGGAATGAATTGTTAGAGGAAAGAGACCTCCGAAAAGAACTTCAGGAGGCATTGACAGAATCAAAACCCTGGAGGATTAGGTAAAGAGGTATGAAGAGAAGGAGACATAAAAAGAAAAGAGGATACAAGAATTAGAGGAGAGGATTCAGACACAGAATTAAGGGTCTAAATTGGATTTGTTAGCACAATTGGTTGTTAGCAATATCATCTCAGATGAGGACAAGGAACCTCCTCCATCATTTCCTGAGGTAAGAACTCCAACATGCCATACCACTATTTCATTGGGTTTTGAGTTGCTGAAAGTCACTAGTAGGTCAAAACAAGACACAGAGAATTGGGATAAAGAAAGGAAAATTTTTAATGAAATAATTGAGAATCAGAATCTTGAAATTAAGAAATTAGAAGCAAAGATGGCAGGTATAATTGACAAGGCCATGGAAATCATTGAATGCAGACCACCTTCAAGGGTTTATGCATTATTTTTAAAGGAGAAATTTCTTAGTTTTGAATTCAATAGATTTGTTAATGACCAACCAGCTCTGTAGTCTAGACACAATTTCCTCAGTTATTTTCAAAAAGTTAGTCTAGAACAACAAGATCAGCTATGTGAGTTATGTTTGCACAACTACCTAGTGGAGGAAGATATAGAATGGAATCCCTCCATAAATGTTGGAGATTTACAGCTGAGAGTCGTAGCATCATACCTAAATAATGAAAAGTTGAGAGGAGAATTGATGGATAGGTATGAAGAATATGAGAAGAAGGTATCACTACCAATCAGATAAGAGGCATTTAACCATGAGGATGTCCTCATAAAATGGTACAGACTTCTCTCTCATAAGGGCCCAGGAAAAATCATTATGGACTTAAGAATAAGAGATCACAGAAGGATACAGAGAATGATGGGATCCATGTTACAAGATTGTGTTAGATATGTGCAAAGCAGATGGATCAATTTGACACCTACTCTTCAATGGAAAGAACCTCATTGCTTACATAACTTTATGAACATGTCTGAAAGATTACACAGGTACATCCAAATTTCAAAGAATAAAGGTGTGGCATGGTTGCCTCTTACCTACCATCCACCTCTACTCTTATATCCAGTTCCACACTGGATAGGAGAAAAGGGAGAGGAATGCACCATTAGACTACAAAGGCTTTCATGCTACAATGGGTTTTATTTGAAACAGGGTGAGGGTGTCAGGGTAGTTATGGACTTGAGGCAAATAGTTTTAAATTATAATTCATTTCCCTAGGTATCTGTTGGAGTAATTTTGCTTGAGGGCAAGCAAAAGGTTAGTTGGGGGGAAATGATGGGCTGCAGAATTAGTCTCTTTTAAGCTACTTTTTATACTTTAAAGACTTCTTTCATAGCATCCTTTAAGACGTTTATCCATGTTTGCACCATGATATGTTGACCTTCTTTATACTTCTAAGACCTAAACTTATAATATTAATATGGAATGTGATGATCATATTATCTAATCCATGAATTAGATATAGATATGTATAAAAGTATAACTGAGATGTTTTTATGGTTAGTTATGGAGAATGCTTGTGGTATATGCTTTTGGGAACTAATTCTATGTGTAGAATTGGACATGTCACAATGAGATCAAGTATTTGTAGCAGGTTGCAGACAAAGGAGTTAATAGAAGTATGAGTTTCAACGCTAAGAATGCAGAGACAACTGAAGACAATTATGGAGCATCATGGATAGTAATAAATTAAGGAGTGGATTTGTTTCAAATATGGTTATGGATGTTGTTCATTCATCAGACTTCTAATTTGATTTGAATTTTTCTTCTTATAGTCAGTTAGAATAAGAATGTGATCTTGACTCCACGACCTAGTATCTAGGCGCGGTAAATGATCAGAGTCAGTTAATTAATAAATAAGGCTCTCTCTCCATTTTGTATAGTGAGGGGAAGATGAGATATATAAGGTAGCAGAGTCAAGTTGTTAGCAGTTTAGTTCAGTTTGATTCAATTATCATTTCCTTTTCAATTTGTAAAGACTCAAGCATGTTACATTTATGGAATACAATCTGGATATGACAGAAAAGATTTCATTGTTGAACAAAATTGATATGAGTTGATTCTGTGTATGGAATAAGTTAAGCTTTGGTATGTGTTACAAAGATACGTAGAATCTGGATTAGATTTGGTTTCCGTTAAGGAAGACAGACTCTTGAGCTGGCCACTCAACGTACTGATTCTCTCCTTGTTTACTTTATTTCAGTTAATGTGGGTTTCTTAATTTTCTGTTAATCATAATTTGAATTCAAGTTAGTATTATGTTTTGATCAACTAGATATAATTCATGCACAAATTGCATATTAGTGTTTTTACAAATCCTCCAGAGGTCAGCAGTAGGTCATTTCATTCTTGTGAATTTAATTAAGTTAATTCTACAATTTCTCTATTGTAATAGTTATCTACAGACCTTGTTGTAGGTACCCGTAGCAACTAGGATTTATAGTTGTTTTCATTGTTTTATAATTCTGTCAATTCCGGCAAGATAGATTTGTTTGTTTAAAGTTAAGATAGAATAGTTGGGAACCATATGAGCCTTGAAGGCATATACTTTGCAAGTACCATCATAAGCTTATGTTCCTTGGTCGATAATTTAATGTAGGAATGCATAGTGATAGAGTGGACTATTCAGATAGGTTTTCCCCTGAATTAGTTAAGTCTACAACAGATTAGTTTTCCTCTACATTGAGTGTGGATGATCTTTGTGGTGGAGGAAGATAGTTTGTGTTGATGTTTTGGGAGTGTTGCAGGGGAGTGATGATGTTTGTGTTGATGTTTTGGGAATGTTGTGGGGGAGTGATGATGTTTGTGTTGATGTTTTGGGAATGTTGTGGTTGTATGACTTTGCTTGGATTAGTGATATAGAGGGTTGATGACGTTGGGGGTGGTGTTTGTTGTGACCCTTGTTGCATGACTACATAAGTGTTTCCCGGATTGTAATTTGGTGGAAAACTATCTCATGATGGGGTAGCCAATATTCCACTTGCTATGGGCATTTGTGATATGCTAGGAGGTTGTTGTGTGCTTGATTTAGCTAGAGCGGCTTGTCTTGCTAGTTCTACTTGATGATGAAGAGTCTCTTGTTGGTGTTTGTAAATCTCCATAGAAGTCATGAGTGGCGATATGGGTCTTTCTACTATTGGATTTTGATAAAGAGGATTCTCATATTGAGTGTCAAAAGGTTTAGTCGTTCTCCCTTGTGAGCTTTGTTCAGGTATGGGAGTGGTCATGGTTGACATAGTTTGGACAATAGTTATAGCATCATGGGTTTTGTTTTGCTCTTTAAGTTTGGATATATCAAAGTCTTGGGGTAGTTTAGCTCCTTCTTCTACAAGCAAACGAAAGAAATGATCTTGATTTTCACTAAGGAGTTTGTCAAATGCGGCTATGGCTCTAGGATCTTGAGTGATTTCATCAAGGTCTTGTTTATGTTCTTGAGATGATTGACCTTCTTGAAAGTTTTGCTCTTCTTGAGATGGGACTTGACCTATGGTATAACCAAGTGTAGCAAAATCATGAGGCATGCTGGTAGTGAATTGAGTTACATCTACCAAAGGTACATTACTCTCTTGCGGATTGGCTGGTGGGTCATGTTGCGGCCTGTTTTGAAAGTTGGTTGGTCTTTTCGTTGGTGTTTGGGGAGTACCCTTTTGAGACATGTTGGATTGACTTGGTTGAGGTGTATGCGGGGGTGATTTGCTCTTCTTGGGGGCAATTTGCTTAGCCTTCATAGATTGTTGGAGTCTAGTGGTTACCATGGGATGCACTAGGACAAATATGTTTTGAGATTTTGCTAAGATAGTTTGATGAACAGTTTTTCTGGACCAAAGGTGCTGGACTGTGCTACAAAGGCACGGTACTGTTATACCAAAGGCGGGTTGTGTTTCAGAGGCGCTGGACTATGTTGCCGGAGCCGCTAGACTGTTATACCAAAGGCACTGGACTGCACTACCAAAGGCGAGCTACTATTATACCAAAGGCGCTGAAGTGGTGTCAGTGATGTTTATAAGGCAAATTTTGATAGATTTGTATTTGATTTTGATTGGATTTGCTTTGGCAAGAGAAAACACATCAAACAAAGTGGCAAAAAGGACTGACACAACAGATAGTGTATGTTCAAGGCTCACGAAAAAGCCCAATGTTTCCACTGGTATTAGACAATTGCAAACAATTCAAGCACTTTTTATCCCTAGAGACATGGTTTCATTACAGTAGATCAGCTCACAACTTAATTCTCCATCGACCAAATGTCATTCCATATAGGTGTCGTACATTTGTATCTTTGCGAGAGATGATAGGTAGGGATATCTCACCCTCCCCTCGGAAAGCTCAAGTAGGTCACAAGAGCTTTATGGTCGAGGGAATACTATCTCTTCTCAAGCGAGGCAATGGTGAGTATCTTTCGGGCTTGTATTGATTCCCCTTGCACTGATAATTACCGCAACATTCGGAGGTGAAACGGGTAGTCACTATCTAGATTTGGTTCTTAGTTACTTTGATAGACCAACGCCTTATGAGCAATGTGACAACCTACTAAAATCTTTGACCAATCCTACTAAGAGTATCAAACACTTTGCACAATGTAAAAATCGTTTCCACAAAGTGCTAGTACACCTCTTTTCAATTTGGCACCACAAGGTAAGGCTGACGTCGGTTAGGACTTGGCTTTTGCCTTATCCCTCTTATATAGTGGTTCAAAGGAAAACTCCACTTAGGGTCATCCCTTTTGGATGAAGTGCAATCCAAAAGCAGGCCCTTCTAAAGGAATAACTGAAAAAGTAAGATCAAGCACGTCAAACAAAGGTTCAGTTGTCTTGTTATAAGAAAAATAAGGTGCAACTAGATTAAGCACACACACGATTGTAGTTGTCAATTGTCTCTTATGAAATTGAAGTGTTTGGCATTCATGTCCATTGTCCGTTAGAAAATTGAAGTGTTTTTGCATTCATGTCCATTGTCCCTTAAAAAAGCAATATGTTCCTAAGACTTAGATTGCAAAAAGATGATTGTTTAATTGTCCCTTAAGAAAGAAATATGTTTCTAAGACTTAGTGCGATAGATTTGACAATTTATGCAAAGCTCGTCCTGCATGAACATATTAGAAAAACCCATTTGCTCTATTTGAGTAGTAAGAAGCTGCAAAAAAATGATTAGTTCCACCACAACTCAATAGTTAGCAAAAATAAACTAATTGACTAGAAGTGCTTTACTGTATGTCAAAAGGTGATGTACTACTTACCCGAAGCACTGTCCTATTCTACCAAAGGCACGTCGATTCAGATCCAAAAGCATTGTACTATGATACCAAACACGTTGTACTGCGTTGCAAAAGCGTGGTACTATGACACAAAGGCGCGCTACTGCTCTAGATCATAAAAACTCAAGATTTCGTCAAAAAGTGAGATTAAAAAGATGATTTCATGATTCTAATATGCTCTGGAATGATTGATAAAATTGAGATCATAAAGGCAATGATGAAAATATGATATGTTAGACCCTCCAAATCAAAAAAACTAATTAGAAAACCCTAAATATCCAAAGGCGTTATACTATTGTGCCAGAGGCGCTGGACTGCAGACCAGAGGCGCTGGGCTATGCCACCAAAGGTGCTTTGATATCGCCTGAAGGTGCTTTATTGTGGTACCAGAGGCGCTTTACTATGCTGCGAAGGCACGGTTTTGTGTTTGTCTGTGCGTTTCCATACTGTACTTCAAAAAATCAAATTTTCTAAAGAAAATAAGCGATTAGTGGGTCCCATTGGGTGTGCCAGAATGTGTATAGGAATAAAATCAAAATCGAATGATATCAAAAACAATGAAATAATCAACAACTCAATCCTATAACATCAAGATAACGATCTAAGCAAACAACCAAATAATCAATGAATTAACACAAAAACAATGAAAACTTTCACCTAGATTGTGTTGTTATCTTGGTCGAATGTGGATTGCTCTTCAAATTGCAAAACCATGTTTGCAACAAGTGGATGTAGATTGTGTTTGTGCTCAAAAGATAGAAGTGTGTTCAACGATACGATGAATGCTCAATGTGCTATATGGATGCCTGAGAATAAATGATTGAAGAGGATTTGTTATGAGATGAGGGGGGTTTATATAGGCTTCAATAAAGATCAATCAATGGTCCAGATAATTCAATGGAACCAACGGATGAGATAAATCTAGAATTCATGATGAATGTGCACCTGACATGTGTCACACAAAAAGATATTTTTGTTTGAGTTAACTGATTGATTTGACATAAAAAAGACATGGAATAGACATGAGATATGATTAGATTTCATAAAAATGGAAAAAAAAATTTTCTAATTTTATGAGTTGGTGATAAAAATAATAATGATTAAGTCAAATAACTCAACTTTAGATTTGTTTTTTTGCATGATTTGAGATAAAATTAAATAATAAATTATTTAATTTTGTGTGCATGATGAATAAGATTTATTTTTAGAAGATTAGAAGATATAAAAAAGCAAATTAAATAAATAAATTTATTTAATTGTTTGTGCATGATAGAAGACATAGAATAGATTGGAAGATTTCAATAAATTAAACAAATAAATTTATTTAATTTATTTTGCATGGTGAAGGATAAATAAAATATTTGATTATATTTTATTTTTAGAAGAGATATTCAATTTAAATAAATTTGCATGATTTATTTAAATTTGAAATAATAATTGATTTAATTAAATAATTTAAAAATTATTTAATTATAGATAAGATAATTTAAGTGAAATTAATTAAATAATTAATTTATTCAATTGATTAGGATTTGAAATTTGAAAGAGGATAATGATTTAATTAAATAATTAAAATTATTTAATTTAGATGGATAAAGAGGAAATTTATTGAAATTAATTAAATAAAGAGGATTTATTTAATTAATGTTGAAAATATGTGATTTAGAGGGAATTGATGATTTTGATGAAATTAATTAAATAATTAGAATATTTAATTAACGTTAAATGCAGGTGATTTGGAAGAATTGGTGAAAATGCAAGTGATGCGATGCGAAGGGTCATTTTTAGGTGTCTACACTAGTGTCACTGCTTCTACATATGTTTCAAATATTCTTCCATCTAGGGCTAACCTTAATTCAAGGCTTATTCCGGAAATAAACCATTCTATCTTTTGCTTCTCAAACAGTGGTTCCTCCAACTTCCTAGTTGTCTCCTTGAATCTTCTATCAAATTCATTTATTGATTCCTTATTCAACTGCATCAAATCTCTCATCTTACTTACCCCTTCTGTCAGAACATCCAGAACTCCAAAATTCTCCAAAAATAGCTTCTTGATCTCATCCCAATCCTTGTCACTATTTGGACATGTCTTCCTATACCACTTCAATGCTTTCATTCCACAAAGTGCCTATGAAGTCAAACATCTTGATTTCATCTCTTGTACTCCCTTTCGGTTCCAAATAGACTCCAAAACAAAAATTTGCTCTACTGCTTAGTAGTGTCCTTCTCAAAGATTGGTAATTTGATAGGAATATCCATGATTGGTCTTCTCAATGTCTTCGGCACTCTGCGGTAGGTTTCTTCTGGTCTACTCCTCTTATTAGGTTGTCTTCTATCAACTCACTTTCCTTCTTTTCCCTTGTCTCTCTGTAGTCCGATATCAAAGTACTCCTCTCCTAAAACCTCTATGAAATTACTCCGGATCTCTTCTATTCTCTCTGCTTCCTTGTTTGCTTGAATATCTTCCTTCTCAACTAAAATTCTCTTGACTTTATATGGCACTTGGGGTGACTCATGGTCCAGGGGTTTTGTCTCTTCATAGTGTCTCTTCAAATTAGGGGATTCTCTTCTCTTTGTGAATGACATCATGTTAGCATCCAATGATGATTGAAATAACATTCCAAAACCCTCAAAACTCCTCTCAATATTTACTGCATCTTCTCCTCCTTCTCTTATCTCCTTTATGCTTCAAAAAATTAGCTCCTCTATATATTCCTCATCCATCTTCAAAATCTTCGGTGTTAATTCATATTTTCTGGTAGTCTGTAGCCTAAACCCTTGTTTGCCTATTTCTTCTTTTTCCCTTCCGCATTCCTCTCACAACACGCATAGTGGCGTGCTCAACAACATCCTTCCTAATACGCTCTATCACAACATCCTTCCTAATACGCTCTATCTCTTCTCCTTATGACCTCCTTTCTCTGGCAGCACCCACATTGGCACACTCAGCAACATCCTCCATGATGTGCTTGTCTTATTCTTCCCTTCTGGCAACACCCTCTGTGGTGTGCTCTTCGAATTCTTCCTCCTTTTCTTCTGCAACTTTTGTTATCCTCCCTTTTTCCATCTCTTGTGCCTTTTCTATCCTTCTGCAGTAACGTTCTTGTCATTATTTAGTCTACTTCAATCTTTCTTCTCTGCTTATCTCCATTTTGGTTCTGATTTCTTCGTCGATATCTTTTTTCCTTCACTTCTCCCCTTTCACCGTGGGTTTTCTTGATTTGGTGTTCCATTAGTCTTATTATATCCCATGGAGTCCATATTTGAAGAGTCACATCATTTGAAAGGTCCTTGCGGACCCTACCCCTTTCCACTCACCATCCCCTTAAGTGCCTGCCCCCCTCTCATAGAGGTAGAAACTTAAGGAGACATGAATTCCTCCGCAATTTGAAAATTTTCTCCACCAACCTTGCCTTCTCTTTCCTCCAAAACTCTACGCTACTCCTTTGGATGTTTTGCCCTTTCAATCTTTAACTACCTTCTTCCAGGGTCCCGACAATGAAACCAAATGTTAGCAAGAAATGAAGAGGGGATACCAGTCCGGAGATCCAGTCTTCAATCAAGTCTTTGTAGTCAGTTTATACCCCGGTCAATTAGCTAGAGATTGATAGCAAAACATATAGAATAATATGATAGAGCATCACATTCATGTCATAATAAGACAACACCGAAATACCCGGTACTAGAAGACCTCCATCTAGATACATCAATAACAATCAAATATTATACATCATGTCCATCCTCCAGCAGGTCTAAGTCTCTACCTCACCAGTTACATCCATGACTTCTATGTCATTCTTTATATCAAAATCTATCACACATTATACTCCTATCCTCTCTTTTTATATCATCATATCCTATATGTATATATACTATATTTATTACATATAGGGATGTGTTTCATGTCAACACGACCTCTGCATAGTGTGTGCGCCAGCTTTCTGTCAGCTCTTCTTTATGCTCTGCACCCTGCTAACAAAGAGTATAGTATCTAAGAGGTATGATACACTAAATTCTATTTATAATATTTCTAGTATTAGTAATTAAAATATTCTCATGTCAAGATATCATTAGGAGATGATTAAGCCATTACTATTCTATGTTTATGTTTGAGAAATGGATTAGCTACCACAATATAGGGATATTATATGTGGTGTAAATGGTTGAGAATTATATTTAAAGGGGTTGTGAAAAGTTAGATAAGGACTTTGTTTTATGGACTTTTTCCAATCTATTAGACGTCAAGATATCATTATATGATAAGGACGATGACTACCACATCGATAATCATTGCTCCATACTACTTGAGACTTTGATTCCCATTATTTTATTGTGCGGGATTATGAACCTTCTTAAAACTAAGTGTTGATTCTAGTTCCAAGTGCATCGAGATGAGGTCATAAGACATTTTATCCACTATATCACCTAGGATTGAGTGGATTTATGAATTTTTGTTTATGAGTGGATTAGCATCTTTGGTGAACTAATCACTAAACATCTTTACCCTATAAATTTATTATTTTAATTATATTTAAAGGATTGAATGTCGGATATGGACATTGTCTTTTGGATATATATATATATATATATATTGTTGAATGTCAAGATATCATGGTGAGATGATTAGGACATTCTTATATTGTGGGTCTTGATGACCATTGATATGTGTAATGAGATTTTATAGATATATTAAAGCTATATGTGTTGAAAACTAGTTTGTTTAAGAACATTATGTAACTTGATGAAGGGTTAAGTTGACAAACTACGGAGCCTTTGATCTCGATACGTAGGCAAGGCCATTTATAATGAGCCCCTGAGGCATAGGTCTAGCATGGTGAGATGATTAGGACATTCTTATATTGTGGGTCTTGATGACCATTGATATGTGTAACAGGATTTTATAGATATATTAAAGCTATATGTGTTGAAAACTAGTTTGTTTAAGAACATTATGTAACTTGATGAAGGGTTGAGTTGACGAACTATGGAGCCTTTGATCTCGATACGTAGGCAAGGCCATTTATAATGAGCCCCTGAGGCATAGGTCTAGCCCCCAAGATGGGTCCATATTTGTGTTTGTGAATTCTTAAGATCCTTGGTGAGATCAAGCACCAAATTAATTACTCGGGTAGTGTAAGTCTAGGCTTGTTTGTCTAGCCTTATTATATTTTTGAATATGAGTTATTCTTACCTTATCGGATTACTAGTGTAATCATTGATGAGATAAGTTTATTATGACATTACTATTTCAGGGATGCATTATGTAATTATTGGTTTCACAGTGTATCACTTGCATGGAGTCAGTGAAATAAGAGATACTTTCTTTGATATCCTTATGGTTGAGGGTCATGTGTTGATGTAAATCAAGATCTAATGAGTGCATTGTTGTAATTCATAGCTTTAATGTTTATGATATTTGTGTATTATATGGGGTGATGTTACACACTTGTCATCATCCTATGTAGTCCTATCTCTCAATCTTGCCTATATAAGAAAGGTCTCTCATGTACATTTTGTACGAGTGTGTAATAATATCATTATTCCATTATTGCACCATAATCAAGCAATTCATTCTCTTTTTTCTCTCTCATGGAAGGCTAATATTGGTTTTGTAGGTGATCCTTGGATATTGAGTCCATTAGGGACTCTTACATGGTATCAGAGCTTCAGATTTGCAAATCCCTTCTCAAATCTAGGAGATAATTAGGCATGAGCTTTTGTTGGATGCATTTATGGCCAAAAGGACCTTTCCATTGAGTCTAGAAGGTTGAATAGATGAATTTTGATACAAAACACTTCATATTTTGGCATAAAAAAAAAATTGGCCTTTTTTGGAGGGTTTGAGAAAATTTCATAGAGAATATTCTGTATGATCCACATGGAATCTATATAGCTTCATATGGCTCTATGTAAACTAGCATCATGGGAAAATTTAGCGCATTCCTTCTGTCCATTGGGTAAACACATTATCCACTAGTTAATAATTTTATTTCCTAGTTATCCATTTTACTCTGCGAATATTTTTGGTTGTTGGTTGCTTGAATCAATATGGTACATCGAACCCTATTTGCATAGTGCCACAAGTATCATGGGCCACACATGGGGTGCCATATGACGAGGGGGGGCGCCAAATCTAGTGACCAAGAATCTAAAGGTTTACGATGTTGGCACCAACAACCCAAAAATCAGTTGTCAGAAGTAAAATCTGCCCATAACACAACACTGACAGTATTACCAAAATCACCAGCAACCATTTTCAACCCAGTATCATTATATTCTAGGGAATATTTCCCTTCCTACACCTTAACCAATCTCCTTCTTGCCACGAAACCACTCTTACCTCCAGGAAAGTGGTTTCTCGTGCTCACCCCAATAGTTTCAGAGTTAAAACAATGATTTTAAGTTTTCTAGGGCAGTTTTCAACAATCAAATGTGTGGTTTGGGCAGTGTAAGAATATTTTGGCTGCTTGAAACATATTTTGGGCTGGATTTTTCTAGTGTTAGCATGACTTCATCGCCCTTGAACCCCATCCAGCCCCCCTCTTCATTTTTAGTTTTGATTTGGTAGTCTAACTTTGCAGGCATGTTTCTCAGTCATATTGGCTCCTCTTTTTGAGCAATTTGTTTTTTATTTGGGCTAAAATTTCATAGGCTTCACCATGGTGTAGTTGATTTTTTATTTTGGTTCCTAGTTTTTCCATAAATTATAGATTTTCACACCTGTTACTAAGTAGTTCTCATTTTGGGAACTTCCAAGGCTTTGTTTAGGCTCATATGGTGATTTTTTGGGTGAATTTTTTTGAAAGTGCATCATTTTTTAAGTACTTTTTAGATCTATAATTAGATTGATTTAATTTTTTGGATCAAAATTGTACTTTCAATTTGAGGCCTAATTTTGGCATTTGCAATGTACTAAGATCAAAGACCACTTTGCTATTTTGACTAGTGGCAATTGTAATCACACTAAGTATAAAGTGCCAACATCATATATTGCTAGGGAGGTCTCATGATTTAGTAAAATTGGGGGGTAATCTTGTGAGTTTTGATCTCTAATCATTTGAGGAGATATCATGGGTTTTTCTTCTCATCCTTTTGTGGTACACCTGAAAAAGGATAATTACGAGTCTTGGCAAAAAAGCATCCTCACACATTATAGGTGGCTAATATTTTGCCTTATCTCTATGGAATCATACCTGAACTAGATACACTTCATAAGAAATCTACATGGGGAAATAGGATTGATCATGTCCTTGGATTAATTAGTTCTAGTGTTGATTATGACACTATGTGGGCTATGTTGAACATTGGTTGTCCACCAACACTTTGGACTAAGATTTGAGAGATTTATGGAGACCCACATATCTCTCCATTCCTAGATGATCCTGCTATGAATTGCCTCATACCCATTGATGATGCAGATAATATACCCTTTGATGATGATACTATTGATCACAAAGAATATTGAAAGGGGGGTGAATTAGTATTCTGTAAAAATTTTCTTTCACATATTTATTAATCCATTTACCACATTCAATAACATGAAAGCAAAACAAACATAAGAAGAGCAGCCACAAAGTCATAACACATAGACACTAGGATTTTTATGTGGAAAACCCAAAAAGGGAAAAACCATGGTGAGTGTTAGCTCACAATATATTATGATAGCAATACCGAATTACATGAAGGCTCACTGCCCAAGGACTCATTGTCTAAAGAAGTGCTCACTGCAATAGGCTCACTGCCAAAAATAAGAGAATAGAAGATAGAGAAGGAATGGATCACTACTAGGAAAAGACTGCTTCAAGTGCATCTATAGAATGTTGAGGTACAGTTCCATTTATAGCTCAATATACAGAGTCAAATGTCTTCATAATGTCTGCCCTACTTTTTCTGCTTTGCTTCACATATACTCTTCTCTTTTGCTCTCACTATCCTTTTCTGATCACAGAACTGCCTTAGATTGCACACACATCGAATTCATACTATATTTGCACACCTTCATACCTCCAAAGCTGAAATCTATCGAGTATATATATTCGCATCAAGAATTTTCTCAAACTAGGTCAGCATGCAAAAGATAAAGCTTTTATATTCAAGTTATACCTTGTTGACATGTTATTGTGCCCAAACAACAATGTGGACCCAATCAATCATGCAAGACTCTTCATACGAGTCTAGACCTATTATAGAACCATTTAGATTAATGATTCCAATCATATATCTTCACCGCATATCAATCTATCATGATTGTCGGCTTAACCCTTAAGTGCACATGCAACTAGCTTAATTGTCATACCATAACTTTCAATGTGAACCATATGAGACTTTGAAATTCATTACCAACATTCATTATGGACCTCTTATCATACCTTAAAAACTGTAGAGTATAATACTCTTTGATAGTGAAATGTGGATCTTAGAACCGTTGTTCTGTCACAAAGAAATATTGTTAGACTAAAGCTGATACTGGAGAACTTGTCGAATATGATCTAATGAACTTCAAGCGTTACAAATCTAGATTTAGATGCTTATGACATGTGTCTACATTGCCTTAGAACCACAAATCAAAATACTCAACAGCAAAGGAATGCCGACCAAAATACTCAGGTGCTTTACACTGTTTCAAGCTTAACTCTGTTCATCCGAACTTAGACAATTCACCATATGACTTCCGGAGGAAGTCAGAACTTGAACACTAGAACATAACATCACCAAAGGGTTGTTTACAACATACCAAAACCACATACCTTGATCTTCAACTGTAGAGGCATACCATTCCTATTGTTGTCAATCATTCTGTGTACTATCCATACTTAGCTATTCTCGCTAATCAGTCTTCCGAACTGAAATCCCCTTTACCAAACCTTGTTGCCATCAATGACAACATTCTATCAGCAATGTCTCTTGACTATGTTGCCAATAATCTCCCCCTTTGGCATTGATGGCAATACTTAGTGAAAAATGCTTATCTGCTCCCCCTTACTATATACACTCTATTTTTCTTCTTCCCTTGAAATGTTTTGGCCATTTTTCACTGGATCTTCTTCTCCCCCTTTGACATCAATGACAAAGGTGTATGTACAAGTAGCCCAATTATGTCATAACTATCATACTCTGTCGCATATGTACAGGTATAATCTTCCATCTTAGTTAGTTGTAGGAGGTAGAATAACATTATAAATGGTCTTTATCAGAGCTGACTCTCTATCCCATCTATTCTTTGCATTATCCAAAATTTGAATGTGACCATTTATCATAAACACTAATTTTTCTGCTTTCTACAAATCTAAGGGTGTATCAATTATTGCTTTTACGTTCAATGCTTCTGCTGCAAGATTAGTCATTGAATATATTTTAGGACTTATCAACCCTCTTAGCTAGCACAATTTGTTTTTAACTTCTTCCCTCTTATTCATCAAAATGCTTAAGTTATTGTGGATATTTACAACTTGTATCTCTTTACTACTTATTGATTCAACTGTCGAATCAAATGACTTAGAGATATTTATCAACTGTAGTTCATGATCCTTGATCTTCTCTCCTAACTCCTTTGTAGCTTCCGGCCATGATAAACAAAATTTGTACAAGTCACAAGCTTCTTTGATGGCACTCTGTATACCTTTTATTACATTATCTAACATAGTTTTATCATTAACTAACATGGTCTTCAACTCAGCTAATCTCTTCTCATCAAACTCTTTTCTAACTTTTGTTTTTACAGACTTTTCAAAAGATTCAAAATGTATACTTACTGAGTTTATTAGTCCCTTGAGTTGATCTGTTGAAGATAATGAAGTATCCTTTTGATATGTCGGCATCATCTTCTCCAAGATGCCGAATGCTTCACCAATGAGTTCATTGTCCTGCATATGTGATTTTAGCATCTCTTCCTGTGCCTTTGCTTGAACAATTGATACTAGTTTAAATTTTTGCACAAGAGACATTGAGGCCAAATTTATTGGTCCTTGTAGAAGCTCAGACTCATCCAAAACTTGTTGTTTCTCCAAAAAGTCTTTAACAAAATCTACTAAATCCTGCAAGACAATAGTGTCTCTTATCATATCAGAAACTTCTTCTTCTTTGTTCTACTCAGGAGGTTCCATGTCCATAGCCTCATGTTCCTCAATCTTTTGCTCCAGATTAAGGCTCTTCTCATCTTGTTCAGTTCTTGATTATCAACATTGTTCTGCTCATTAGTCTTCTCCTTGTTTGCTTGATCATTTGTTTGTTGATCTAGAGGAAGACTTGTTTCAGTTTGATCCTTGTCAGTTGTGTATAGGTCATCAGTAGCAGGGGCTTGATCATCTTTCTCCTTTATCTCTTCATCATTTTTGTCTAACCCTTGGTCCATGCTGACATCCGGAGCAGATGTGTCATCTCCAACACTTATTTCTTTATTATCATATATGGTTGGGAGATGAAATTCCTTCAACACTCTCAAAGTGATTTTCTCAGTTTCTTTGACCACCTTCGCAATTTCATCTACCATTACAGTGTTCATCCTTCTCTTTGTTCTAAATTCTTTATGAAGCACTTTGGAGACTTTTGCCTTTTCTTTTGGGGTGATTTCAGGACAGCTTTATTAATGTGTGTTCTCTAAGCTCAATGTCCTTGGCCATAGCAGCTTCTTTCCTTGCAGACATTATACTTTCCAAACTGTCTAGGAGATCAACAATTATTTCAATAAGGACTTTATTGTATATGTCCAAGTATTTGATGACAGCAGTCTCAATGACATTTTTATCTGTCTCATCATAGTCATCATACAATTGGGCAATAGGTTTTAGATTGCCATCAACTGTAATGGCTTTCAATACATCCTCTAGAGTTATTGTAGCCTATACTTTCACAGGCTCTGCCTTCTTCTCCTTTTTTCCTTCTTTTGCTATCAGAGGGTTTGTCTGGCTTGCTACCTGAGGCTTTGGTTGACTTAACTTTCATTTTCTTAACCTCCTCATCTAATTATGTTTCCTCTTCATCAACTCCTATGCTCACATGCATTCTTTTAGCTTTTGTCTTCATTCCCTTATGACTTGTTGTAGGGGCTTCCACACTTGCAGAGGGTGTGGGACCGAAGGACATAGATGCAGCTTCTGCAGAGGTAGAACCTCTAGTTCTTTTAGCCACTGTAGGGTTCTCAGATTTTCCATTAATTGTTGTCGTAGCAATTCGCAGAGGTCATAGTCTGGATTCTCCTTAATCATCTGATAAGCAGTGTATATAGCAGTACCAAAGATAGAGTTCTCTTGGTTGGTGAAATAGATCTTATATCCAATTACCATTGATGTAAACCTCACTGCATGATCTGTAATATCATTAACTATTAGTGCCCTCTTATCAAATTGGACTCCGGTTGTTTCTATCACATTATTATTTTTCACATCTTTAACAAGGGCACTCTACCAGTAGAATTTAGTCCTGTCATAGCCCTAATTACATCCTTGGTGATCTTAAAGGGCTTTTCGAGCCACATGAATTCATCACGAATCCTACTCAACACATATCAAACCCATTCATCTTCCATAAATGTAGGGAAATCTCTGTACTGAATGAATTTATTCTCTTCCAAAGCCTTATATTCTTCCTTCTTCTCAAATTTGTTACCACTTAGATGCTTTAGATATAAGTCTGAGAACCTGCTATCTCCATGCTCCTCTAGGGCAACATGAATGTAAGCCCTAACATCCTCCGCATGCATTACTTCATATGGTATATTTGAAAATGCACCCATTTGATCGACTTCTATTAATTTGAAGGGATGTTTCTTGAATTTTGGCCGAGCTCGCTCAGTGATATCAACAACTTGTGGAGTTGCCATTTTCGTAATGATTCAAACAAATTTGTAGTAGGGTTTCAAACTAAAAAATACCTCTTTTGCCGATTAGGGTTCACCTGATTTGCTTTGAGATGCTTAGGAAATCATTGTAGTCACTTAGAATCTTGCTTCATCTCTCCTTAGACTCTTGATAGCTTGAATACAAAGTGAATTGTTTGTCGAATGAGCTCCTTTTTAACCCTTATTAAGATAACCTAGTCGTCATAAATGCTTGTTCTCCAAAAGCTATCAAAACTCTTCATTGTAGAATACAGTCGATTAGGATTTCTCTACAATGCTCTGCATTTGAACCTTTTCTACCGGAGTGTCTTTAAAAATATCTGTCATATAAAAATTTTCATCATTTCTTCGTGCCGGATCCCAGCACTAACTATCTAGCTAGGGGATTAGGATTTTCAATACAGCTCCCCCTGAACCATAGCTCCCAATTTACTTTTCGAAGGAAGTATCTACACCAAAGGCTGGTGCAGATTCATCTCTGACCTTATTAACATCCTTCTTAATTCAGACCTTGATCATTTCCTTCTTGATTCCCACCGAATCAACCTTGTTCTGCTCTATTTTCCTATTCTCAATAAGATAGTCTCTTTTCTCATTCTTTCTTCTGCAGAGTCTTGCAACATGTCCAAACTTATTGTAATTGTAGCATACCACATTCCTATGTCCCTGATTCCTTCTATTGATTGGATTCATTCTTGATTTGCATTGGTTAGTTATATGGCCAATTCTATTGCATGCAAAACACTTTCCATTGAAGGATTGAGTATTCCTTGCATTGTTAAAACCATTCCTTACTAGACTTTTGCATTCATTTGATTTATGACCAATTTTCTTGCAATTAAAACATTGACCAAAGAATGATGCAACATTCTGATTCATTCTACTCCTACACTGAGTAGCCTTATGACCAAACTTATTACAATTAAAACAATCGCCATTGAAAGATGGGTACCTTTGATCATTTGGCTACCTGACTGGAGGTCTTCTAGGTCTTCTTCTGTGATTCCAGAACTGGTTGCCTTTGTTTTTCTTCATCTCAATGTTTGCTTGACCTAATTTAGAACTTTCTCCTTTTTCAAATCCCAAGCCTTGCTTATCATCTAAACTTTTCTAACTTTTAATCAACTCTTCAAGCTTTGTAGGGCTTGTTTTAAAATTTTCTCTATAGCTATTGGCTACTTCCAAATCATATTTCAGAAGTAACACATCTTTTCCCAATTTTTCACATTCCTCAGACTTATCCTTCACAACCTGATTCAGATATTCCTAAACTTTTATTTTTTCTTCAACCAACCTTGATAGGCTGTCTATGGATTCATGTGCTTCTTTTAGTTGCTCACTTAGCTCTTTTCTTCTTTCCTGGGACTTCTTGACTTGCTCCTTTAGTTTTAGAATGCACTCATCAACTTCTTTGATATTTTCCACCAAATCTTTGATATCTGCTTTAGACGTGTCAAGATATTCAAGAGAAGCTTGTAGTTGTTCATTGTTAACATATATATAATCACCAATTTTAATGGTACCTGGATGACTCACTTCTGGAGAAGTGAGATATCCTTTTGCTGCCATGTGTATGCCTTCCCAGATCTTCATCAAGCTGTTAAGCTCCTTCCAAGGAACCTAGCTCTGATACCAATTGTTGATCACAAAGAATACTGAGAGGGGGGTGAATCAGTATTCTATAAAACTTTTCTTTCACATATTTATTAATCCATTTACCACATTCAATAACATGAAAGCAAAACAAACATAAGAAGAGCAGCCACAAAGTCATAACACATAGACACCAAGATTTTTAAGTGGAAAACCTAAAAAGAGAAAAACCATGGTGAGTGTTAGCTCACAATATATTATGATAACAATATCGAATTACATGAAGGCTCATGCAACCTTAGGGATCAATGCGCGACGACTCACTATCCAAAGAAGTGCTCACTACAATAGGCTCACTGCCAAAAAGAAGAGAATCGACGATATAGAAGGAATGGCTCACTACTAGGAAAAGATTGCTTCAAATGCATCTACAGAATGCTAAGGTGCAGTTCCATTTATATCTCAGTATACAGACTCAAATGTCTGCCCTACTTTTTCTACTCTGCTTCACATATACTTTGCTCTTCTGCCCTCACTATCCTTTTCTGATCATAGAACTGCCTTAAATTGCACACACACAGAATTCATACTATATTCACACACCTTCATATCTCCAAAGCTGAAATCTATTGAGTATATATATTCGCATCAAGAATTTTCTCAAACTAGGTCGGCATGCAAAAGATAAAGCTTGTATATTCAAGTTATACCTTGTCAGCCCGTTATTGTGCCCAAACAACAATGTGGACCCAATCAATCATGCAAGACTCTTCATATGAGTCTAGGCCTATTATAGAACCACTTAGATTAATGATTCCAATTATATATCTTCACCGCATATCAATCTATCATGACTGTTGGCTTAAACCTTAAGTGCACACGCAACTAGCTTAACTGTCACACCATAAATTTCAATGTGAACTATATGAGACTTTGAAATTCATAACCAACATTCATTATGGACCTCTTATCATACCTTCAAAACTGCAGAGTATAATACTCTTTGATAGTGAAATGCAGATATTAGAACTGTTGTTCTGTCACAGAGAAATACTGTTAGACTGAAGCCAATACTGGAGAACTTGTCGAATATGATCTAATGAACTTCAAGTGCTACAAATCTAGATTTAAATGCTTATGACATGTGTCTACATTGCCTTGGAACCGCAAATCAAAATACTCAACTATAGAGACCTAAAAATGACCATGTCATCACATCACCTGCATTTCATCAAATCACCTGCATTTCAATGTTCATTAAATAATTGAATTATTTAATTAATTTCATCAAAATCATCAAATTCTTCCAAATCTCCTAAATTTGACATTAATTGAATAAAGTCTATTTATTTAATTAATTTCATCAAAATCAACTTTATTCTTCCAAAATTAAATAATTTTAATTATTTAATTAAATCATTATCTTCTTCCAAAATTCAAATCCAGATCAATTGAATAAATTAATTTATCATTCAAATCCTCTTATCTACAATTAAATAATTTCTAAATTATTTAATTAAATCAATTATTCTTCCAAATTTAAATAAATCATCCAAATTTATTTAAATTGAATATCTCTTCTAAAAATAAAATAAAATCAAATATTTTATTTATCCTTCATCATGCACAATAAATTAAATCAATTTATTTGTTTAATTTATTTAAATCTTCAAATCTATTCTATGTCCTCCATCATGCACAAACAATTAAATAAATTTATTTATTTTGCTTTGTATATCTTCTAATCCTCTAAAAATAAATCTTGTTCATCATGCACACAAAATTAAATAATTTATTATTTAATTTTAGTCAAATCATGCAAAAAGAAAATTATAAGTTGAGTTAATTGACTTAATCATTATTGTTTTTATATCAACTCATAAATTAAAAAAAAATATTTCTATTTTTATGAAATCTATCTTTATCATGTCTGTTCCATGTCTTTTTATGTCAAATCAATCACTTAACTCAAACAAAACTATCTTTTTGTGTGACACATGTCAAGTGCACATTCATTATGAATTCTAGATTTATCTCATCCATTAAATTATCTGGACCATTGATCTTTCATGTTTGAAGCCTATATAAACCCCCCCTCATCTCCATAACAAATCCTCTTCGATCATTTATTCTCAGGCATCCATACAACGCATTGAGCATTCATCGCATCGTTGAGCACACTTCTATCTTTTGAGCACACACACAATCGACATCCGCTTGTTGCAAACATGGTTTCACAATTTATTAAGCAATCCACATTCGACCAAGATAACAACACAATCTAGGTGAAAGCTTTCATTATTTTTGTGTTAATTCATTGATTATTTGGTTGTTTGCTTAGATCATTATCTTGATGTTATAGGATTGAGTTGTTGGTTATTTCATTGTTTTGATTATCTCTTGATCTCGATTTTATTCCTATACACATCAACAATGGAGGAATGCTGAACAAATACTCAGGTGCTTTACACTATTTCATGCTTAACTCTGTTCATCCGGACTTAGACAATTCACCACATGATTTCCAGAGGAAGTCAGAACTTGAACACTGGAACATAACATCACCAAAGGGTTGTTTACAACATAACCGCATACCTTGATCTTCAACTGCGGAGGCATACCATTCCTATTGTTGTCAATCACTCTGTGTACTGTCCATACTTAGTTAATCTGGCTAATTAGTCTTCCGGATTGAAATCCCCTTTACCAAACCTTGTTGCCATCAATGACAACATTCTATCATCAATGTCTCTTGACTATGTTACCAACAGATACATGAGAGGAGCTTGAGTATCTAGAAGGTCTTGGTTGTTGTGATGACATAGAGACTTCTCTTACTTCTCCTTCTCCCCCTATTGAGATCACTACTCCACCATCACCTATTGTTACTTCAGAGTTCAGAGTTACTTTCTTGAGAGCTTCCAGTGTGTTGGGACTCCTATTTTTCAAGACATGTATTTGCAAAACCTTGCCACATTTTACCAACAAGCTTTTTCCCAAAGTTCCATCTGAATCCCACTATATACCTCCATCGTTGAACCTATAGTTTATAACCGATCAGAGATATCTTCCATAGGTTTTCATGTGTTTGTATTTTGAAAATGCAAGATAAGAAACCCAAAAATGACTAAGTCCAAAAATCTCTAAGTGTTTCCTTGTATTTTCACCTCTGTCAGAGTTTTAGAGTTTCAGGCTCCTTCCTTCCGTTGTGTTGTCCTTGTCAGCTCTGAGGTCCGAGGCTCAAAATTTGCCTAAGTGTTGAAATTTGTCTAATTGAAGCGGAGTGTCAGAGGTCAGAGTTTTGGTCTTTCACCTTCTTCTGTGTTATGGTTAGAAGGAGGAGGGCCTAAAGGTTGAAGTCTGACGAGCTCTATTTCTTCTAAGTATTTCAAAGTTCAGACTTCGGGCCTTTGGCCTTCAGTCTTCTTCATGGAAAGTATCAAGGAGAAGCCCTGCACTCTGAATTCTAATAGGTTCTATGGAGCACAATCTAGAGGGTTTCTTTCGTTCCACTGGCCCTCATCTATTGCTTTATTTCATGACTGCGGAAGCGTGGGAGGCCGCCACGTGGAAAAAGGGATGAGTCAGCTCTTTCATCGGCATGCCTTTTTGCTAAGTTGTAAAGGTATTGAGAAATCCTTCTAAGTGTGAAATGAGCGTTGGAGGTTGGAGTTTCAGCCTTTCTTCTTCTTCAGTATTGCATGGTGGAAGGCCCGAAGGCCGAGGACCAACGGGGCCCACTAGTTGGTCCCACCAAGAAATACGTGGCGAGTTTTAAGGCTTTCCGCCATTCCACAGAGATTATTTTATTTAGGAAAAAAGCTTGGCAGAAGTGCGGAAAGGTGACATTTGGCAAGGAGTCTAGCAGGGATCATTACTGCAGTCTATTAGGTGCCACGTGGCATCATCTTACCTCTTTCCACTGTTCCATGGAGTGTTCCAGTGAAGCTTTGTTTGAGGTTGCCGAACCCCTGGAGGCTACCATGTGGATGAGGCTGAGTTGTCTTCTCATCTGGGAAAAGGGCCAAGGGCTGATGTCTGCCAAGGCAGTGAAAATTTTCTAAGTGTGGTGCAGTACTGTGGAGATTAGAATGTCAGGATTTTCTTGTTCTCCCTTTTGGAAGGCATAGGGCGAAATGGCGAAGACCCAAAGCCTAACCCTCGGTGCCTTCATATCTATACATAGGAAGGCCCGAGCTCTGAAGTCTAATATGTCAGAGTTTGACTTCCTGGCCTTCCTTGTCCTTTTAGACATGCTAGAAACTTCTCAAGTGGCTGTTATTTTGCCATTGACATGGCAAAAGGGATTTTCCCTCCCCAGACTCAAGGAGTCTGGTATTGCATCAAAGTGCATCCTTCAAGTCTCAACAAGTATTTTGTCTTCTTGTGGATTTACATTTTTGTCATCATCTATGCAATCATTATCTCCTGGGATTTTGGGCTCTCAAAAAGGCTGTCGAAGAAATGATAACTATGTTGCAACAACCTTTGCAAATATATTTTGAAGGCTAAGGATTTGCACTTATACGTATAATTATCTTTGTCATGTTGGGATATTCTCTCCATGAGTGGTTGCACCTATATCTTGTTATGATGAACATTGTCAAATGAAAATGTGACATGTGTTTGTGGCCTGAAACTTGTTTTCTCCCTCGTTTCTATAAGAGGGAATTCATAGCCATTTGTTAGGGGTTTTGAATATTTGTTTTGGGCAGTAGTGCGTTTGTGTCTTAGTCTAGAGTAATAGAAGAAAGTTGCATGTTATTTTGTGTTCAAATCTGTAGAGCAATGGATTATTTTTAGTCCTAAATGTATTGTCATACTTGTTGCAGAATTGTCTCCATATTGTATTAGCAATGAAGTTAATATGAATGCTCAATATCAAGGATATTTTGGTTCATCTTTACACTCTTCTATATTGTGTATGTTTTCTGTGGCTTTCTCTCAAGGAGAGGAGTAATCGCTTGGAAAATATCCTGTTAATTTTGTTCTGCATTATGGTTTAAAGGATAATTTTACAATTCTAAGTATAAGAAGCATTGATGTAAGGCATTAATGTTATTAGTCCATTTGTGATGAAATAATATTACTTGAAAGATACACTTGATTTATGCAACTTGACTCCGTAACCCTGGGATTAGGCACTGATCTCTCACTGGGCTAATATGTTGATTCAGATCCATCTAAACAATCAAAATCATTTCTATTTCTATACTGTTTTAGAGTAGATTTGGAGTAATAACCATTCTCAATCTTGGTTTGAACTAATTTGCCAAAGGATTAAGCTAATCTGATAGGAGTCAGTCATTTCCTTGGTATATTTTCATTGAGAACTTTCTGTTTAAATAAGAACATCCAGCATAAGTTAGGAAATACCCTTGGATGTTGTATAGGTACACCCACCTTGGTCTTGCAGAACCAAAAGTGTAGAGGACTTTAACAAATTCTAAGTTGAATCTTGTTCGTTGGCCACTAACCCAAAATCCTTAATCACAAGAAATTAGATAAATCTTTAGAGGATTCTGACAATTAGTTGGAAGCACCAACACAGTGATTCTTTGCAGCAAGATCATTTCATTCTTCATGATCCACTTTATTGGGATTCCTATTTATTAGACATTGCATCCTTGTTTGTGGAGTCTCACATTTCAAAATTGGAGAACATAATTGAGGGGTTATCTCTCCTCTTTGATGATAATGACATCATCACATCTTTAGTGTTTTCAGATGTAATTCAATATATTTCCTCTCTTAATTCTACTTCATTGATTGGGCATTCAATTCATGTTTTGGAGAGGACATCTTTTTTGTAGCATGAGGTCACCAAAGTTTTATTCTAAGACACACATTTGGATTTCGATTCACTTTTCATCCAGATTGTGGGAGTTGCTTCTACATCCACCATTAGATTTGTTTCTTCCCAAGGGGAGAAATGTTGTTTGCGGGTAGTGGACTATTTTTTATCTTCAAGTGTTCATTGGCATAGGAGCTACTTCTTTGTGAGGGGGGTCTATCATCTCACTATTACTCTCTTATGGAGGGTTTATTAATTGTATATTGGTGAAAGAAGTAGTCCTTGGGGGTCATGTTTGTTGGCAGATGGTCAGCACTCCCCATGGGATTTGTGACATGGACTAACCGCCTCCCATGGATTCATTAACTCTAGCGCTTGTATAAAAAATTGAAAGGTTGAACTTTTGGTTTAATAGCAATCGTAGGCTAATAATTGTATCAGAGCGAAAGGTCATGGGTTCGAATCCCCCCGTGTAACGCTGGGGGGGAGTTTGTTGGCAGATGGTTAGTGCTCCCTGTGGGACTCATGACATGGACTAACCGCCTCTCGTGGATTCATTAACTCTGGCGCTTGTATCAGAAATTGAAAGGTTGACCTTTTGGTTTAACAACAATCATGGGCCAACAATGTTGAGTCCTCCTTCCTTTTTTCACTTTCTTACTTTCTCTCTTTTGGAGATGGTTTTTTACCTATGGGGTTTTCTCCTTTACTCCATTTGTGAGAGATCTTTTGTACATAGGTACCTAATATGGCCTTATACCCAGGACCTATCCATCATCCATCATTGCATCATTTTCATGTTTTCACATTCTCCCTAAGTTGGACTTAAATGGGGGTGCTGGTGTGAACGAGGTTATTTCCTATCTAGTTTCCCCTTTATAGTGTGAACAAGGCACATTTTTTAACTAGTTATTATTTAGGACCTATTCACACATGTTCACATATTAAGTTGACTTAGGGCTCTAAGAATATTTCTAGAAGTTTCAAGTATGCATGTGATCTTGTCATCTAGTTGTCACATGTCATAGGATTAAGACACTTGTCATCATCCTATGTAGTCCTATCTCTCAACCTTGTCTATATAAGCAAGGTATCTCATGTACATTTTGTATGAGTGTGTAATAATATCATTATTCCATTATTGCACCATAATCAATTAATTCATTATCTTGTTTCTCTCTTGTGGAAGGATAATCTTGGTTTTGTAGGTGATCCTAGGAGCTTGAGTCCATTGGGAATTCATACATTGGGGAGTTTAAATGATTGTTTCCTGTGTAAAAAAATGGTCATCTTAGAAAAGACTATCCTAAAATTCGTAAGAACCCATCTAGGACCATGAGGAGTGAAAAAATAAATGGGAATAATGGGGGAGCTATAAAAAATGTTAGAGAAAGTGCTAATTTGGCTAAAAAATCCCTTCCTTCTTAAAATAAAAGAGTAGTGGTTATGGAGAATGATTCAGAGGGGTTTTCCCTTTTCTCTCTCCCCTATAGAAATGGAGCTTTAAAATTCTCTTGTTAAGTATTGAGGTTTTTGACCCCTATATTAAAGTTTCTTTGCTTGAGGAGGAGTACATTGTTATCCCTATTGTGTAGAACATTAGCAAGGAAAATGTAGAGTTAGAAGTCTCTAAACCTAAGGAAGTGCAAGGAAAAAAACATGCCTAGCAATTGGTCTTGGAAAGCATTAAATCTAAGGTTGAGCTACAAAAAGAAAAAAAAAAAGACAAGGTCCCCCAAATGTTTCTAGAGACAAAGAACATCCCAATGGAGGAACAAGCCTATCCGGTTCTTACAAAAAATTCCAAAAGGCAAAATTCCATTTTGGATTGTGTTAACCCCCTCTTCAATGAGGGTATGGATATTGATCCTACAAATGAAAAACTCTTAATTGAAAAGAAAAAGAAAAGGAAATAAACTTAGCATGAGACTAATGGTCAAAAGAATAATAAAAAATGAAAAGAGAAGCTACCAAATTTTTTTGATAGATTGTACAAGAATTAGAAGCCTTTGACTTCTCCCCCCATCTCACAAATGATAATTAACTATTTTGGTTAGAATGTCAGAGAGCTAGAAACTTTTGATAAGATCCTATGTTGCTTTTAGTCCTACTATCAATGCCTCATACTTGGTAGTGTTTTTGGTGCATGGAAAGTTTAGACAAAAAGATAATAGAATTTGTTTGCCTAATGAGGGGATAAGTATAAATCCTACACCTACACCTATCTTGCATTGTGATCCATCAAAGAACATGTCCTAAGTTTATGTCTATTTTATCTTAAATATATGTTCATCTGGAAATTTGATGGGTGGGTTAAACAATGTAGATGATGGCGCTTCTACAAGTTGATCATATATTGTTTGTCCTTTAATGGCTTTTATGCTACAAAATGGAGATCAAAATATATAATTAATAGGACCTATAATGTGACACATCCTGGTAGATGAGTTTTGGATAAGAGATACTTGAGGGGACCACTTTGATGATAACATGAGTTTTTGCATGTAATATATGTAATGTCATATATTTTGAGTGACATATATTACTATGAGACATTGTTTTTCAACCAATGTATAGTATTTTTTGTAATTTATGAGTGTTCATGAAATGTAGTATACTACCCTTTCTTGATCTTCATCATCATGTTGTGCAAGAAATACTCCAATAGCTTGATCAATGGTAGATGTGTAAAATAAATGTGGTCATCCATGGGTTACTATCATGAGAATAGGGAGATTGGCCAAGTATTCTTTGAGAGCTTCAAAAGCTTGTTGTGGTAGGAAAGGTGTCTCCACCTTCCAATTACAAAAGGTTACTATTCTTTCGAATTTTGGTCTTTTCGAATACCCTTTATCTTGGAGAATAGTTTAGAATTTTTAAAGTTTCCAAAAGGGGCTAAAAATGATAGGGCTTACTATTTTTAGTAAGTATATATTTGAGCACAGATGAACCTAAAATTTTCCCAAAAGCTATGGAACTGCAAAATAAACATCTTAGTGAGTTTTGACCCAAGATCGTACCTAGATTGCAAGATATTAAAGTTTCCATTTTTTAAACTCTTATAAAAGTTTCAAACTCAAGTTTGAGGCAATTAGACGTCCCTAAACGCTTCAAAAATTATCGTAACCGATGGTAGTCAGTTATATCTTGATAGATCAATTCATGAGCTTTCCAACGCATCAAACGATACATCAATTGGACACCTGGATCAAAAGTTATGGCCTCTAAAAGTTGGGCCTCCTATTTTGGGAAATGTGAAAACATGTTGGACACTTAAAAGAGTTGTAAAGGGGAGAGTTACACGTGTTGGTGTGTGATTTGGCACATCACAAGGCATATTTGATTGGAGATAATTTGAGTGCCACTTTTGGTTAGTTTTGGCTTATGGTTTTGTAATTACTATTAACTGTTTATAGTATTGTATCTCCTATATATCATGAGCTTGAGATGGAGGTTGTGTGTGAGAGTCTTATAGATGTTGAGTTGCCTCTGGATCTCTGGTTGGTTATACTCCTATGAAAGCTTGCTTTGCAAGCATATTGTAATCTTGTTGGTTTCTAAATAATATATTGGGTGGCTTTTGGAGTGTGGGGTTTTTCTCTCGAAAGGGTTTCCCCACATAATTACTGTGTTATGTTATGATTTATATTTATGCTTATTTCCATATAATTTTTGTAGCTGTTGTAAAGATCTGAAAAGTTTTGCATATCCCTCCTCTCAAGATTAGTGTAGGAAGTTGTTACGCTACCTTATCTTCCTTACAGGTTGGTGATCTTGGTTATGTCTAAACTTGTCGTCTTAATGAAGGATACACGTGAAGGGAAGTATATGGTCAACCAATTGTTATATAAAGTGACAAATGGCTTTGGATGACCTTGGAGACTTCTTACTTGTGAAATGATCAAGTGGGTGGAGGCATATTTATGATAACATCTATTTTCTTGGTACCCCTCTCAATCTATCAATGGGAGATGAAAAAACCTAGTAGCTTTCCCATGTCTACTCAAAAAACACATATCTTAGGGTTGAGCCTCATGTTGTATTATCTTAATCATTCAAATATTTTGTGCAAATTTTATGGGTGCATTTCTCAGGTGTGGTATTTTCCAAGTATGTCATCAACATAATCTTCAAGGATGGAGTGAATTAATTCATGGAATATGAGGGTCATGGCACATTGATATGTGACTCTTACATTTTTAAGACCAAAGAGAATGATAGTATAGCATAATGTGTCCCATGGTGCAGTGAAGGCAATTTTATGTTGATCTTAGCTCGATTGATGATAATTTGGCTATATCTAGAAAATTCATCCATGAATGAGAATAGTTGATGTCCCATTTTGGGATCCACAATCATATCTATGTATGGTAGGGGAAAGTCATCCTTGGGAGAGGCTTTGTTCAAATCCTAAAAATCCATGTAAATTCTAGTATGACCCTTTAGTTTTGCCATAGGGACAATGTTAGAGATCCAAGGTGAATAACTGATGAGATGGATACAACCAACTTTGAGAAGCTTTTTAATTTCTTATTTGACCAAAAGAGCAATCTTTTAGGGTGCATTTTAGAGATTTTATGTTTGACTATTTTCATGTTTGGTGTAAGAACAATGTTATGCACCGCTATATTTGAATTGATTCTAGACATATATTCATTTGTCCATGTGAAAACATTTGGGAAATCATAGACTACTTGTTTATGTGTGTCTTGCTCAATTTGTGAGAGACACTTACCTATTTTTAGGATCTTGTCAAGGTTGTTTGGATCCATAGGAGTGTCAATGGTGTCACCCTATTAGAGCATAATATTTATTAGCAAATTACATTTAATATGAGTGCTCTTAAATAACATTTATAACACTCTAAGTTATAAGGTTTAGCCTTACAAAATATTAATATGGATTGGTCATATTAAGTTAGGGGTAAATTTATAAAGTTTAGCTTTATAAATAAATAAATAATTAATTAATTTATTAAGTATTTTAATAACCAAAAGGCTATAAGGTGAAAGGTTGTGACCTAAACACCAACCCCTTGAATTACCTTATATATAGGTAATCATATTGAAAATATATCATATAGTGAATATGTTGCATATACATTATTGTATATGTGAGAGGCAAGACTGCATGAGAGGTATATTTATGTATTGTTTATGCATGTGGGGCCATTATGGAAAGAAGGACATGAAGAAGATATTATAATATATAAGTTCTTGTTATTTCTATATTTATATAGAATTATTGTAAGCTTCCTCATGTATGAATGATGTTTTATGGTTTTCTCTATGTAAATAATGTGTTCTCTATGTATTCTATCTATTTGTGCAATTCTTGTTTCATTATTTTTATTTTTGATTGGAGTTCCCTAAGATCCTATTTTTTAACATGGCATTAGAGCCACATAAGGTTGTATTAATAATTTTTAACAAGTGATCTTGCCTTAACAGTTCAGTTTTGAAAACAATAATTTATGATATTAGTTTGACCTGTTAGTTGTGATTCATCAATTTAAAAATAGTTATATGGACTGCAATTATTTTATGAAATATAATTTAAATGTGTATAGAGAAGGTTCAACTTGTCCTATTGAGTATTTTTCAAAGGATGCTAGCAAAGGTTTTGGAATTTGGATTTACAACTACCAATTGTATTTGCTTAAAAGTTTGTAAAGTCTATTTTTTCAACAAATCCATTTTTTGTATATCCTACAATCATTAAAATCCACGAGAATGCATACCTTTGAAGAACTTTGTCAAACAATTCAACTTGTATATGCTTCCACGTTTTGCATACATGTCTACTAGAATAGTAACAACTACAACATCTCTTAAAATTCCTCTATCCTTTATGCTTTGATGTTTTTTCATACCCTATTCCAAAGCCCCCATTTCCGCACAAGTTAAGAGTATGCTGGAAAATGTAAAATGATTAGGTTGGAGACCTATTTGTTGCATATGGTGAAATAGTGTGACTCTCTCATGAGGATTTATTTGTCTTCTATACACTGCAGTAATCATATTCTATGAAATGCACTCCCATTCTTTCATGTGGTCAAATACTTTACGAGTATCCACCAAACTTATGCACTTGGCATATATGTAAATAAGCTTATTATTGAAAGTTGTGCATGTAACAAAAGAAAATCACCTATGAGGGATGAAAGGATGGAAATTTTTAGTGAAAGTACATCCTTGAGAATACAAGTCTACAACAATTGAAGATATGTAGGATAGTCTTCAAGGTGATTGTGTATAGTAAGTAGAATGTACATTGCTTTCTTCCATAATACTGCGAGATTGAGGTGAGTAGTGGATGGCAATGGTATTTTATAATTGTAATTAGAGTGTGAAAATGTGCAAGTGTTAATCACATTACCAATATGTGTGAGTCAATTGTAATCGAGAAACTAAGATCTATGTGGAGCATAACATGATTATATTGACATCAACATTATGTGTCTTTGATGTTGTCAGTGTTGGTGTGAAAATTGATGTGGCAACTTTTATTATGGTCATATAGTGTAGTAGTAGTTTTAGCCTAGTAATTTTGCAATATTTATACATATAAATTGATTGAGAATAAGAATCATTTTTTAGCTAGCATGGTTGAGGTGGTTTAGCCTAATAGCAGGCCTCCTTAAAGGATAATGGGTGTGCTTATGTTATTTTTATTCAGTGTAGTATGTCTTTTCGATTTTTAGAAGAATGTATTCTTTTATGTATATATGCAAGCTAATAGTTTTCATCATTTATTAGTATCCACAATTTAATAGCATGTTTTTTTAGGGGTCTAGAAAACTTATATTCATATGTTTTTCAATATTATTTCATTTGATTTAAAATACATCACAACTTATTTGTATTCTTATTATTTCTCACTCTCTTAGTGCTTTAATAAAAATAATAAATAAATAATATTGATATATTTACTCGTAGTATTTTATAAGGGTGACAACTATATATTTATGGCTAATTCACCAATTTTGAATGTGGACACGTAATCCAAATTTAGTATGTTATAAGGGTGTGTTTTATTTTTCACTCGTAGATGAAAATTAATGTCCTTAGACTTCATTTTCCAAACTATCCAAATAAATTTTGACACACTTGTGAGACCATTGTTCTTTATTGATCAAAAGCTATAGAATAAGCTTATTACTCTAAGAGTGTATTTTAATAGAGATGGTGTAGACTTGTAATTTCTTAGGTTGTCTATTATAAGTAAATGGTTCTCCAAATATTTGTGCACATTATGTTCTATATGCTTTTATTGGTAGGAAATCTCACTCCACATGATCTCATTCTCCAACTAAATCTAGATCATTATTTCAAAGTAGAGTATGCCAAAGATATATTTAAATTTTATATCCTTAGATTACTTACCTAGCTTTCTTCCAAGTTTAAAAATTAAGTTCACTACTTCATTGATTATAATGATGAAACTAATGTTTTTTTATTATCCAAGGGATTCAAGGTGCACTTAAAAAGTGTGTTGAGACCCATCTAGAATAATTGCTGAAACTATGTAGTTTGAATAAGTTTTATTAATATCAATACCACCTCAGGTTGATCGACCAAAAGGCATATACATTGACAACTTTGATTCTAAAAATTATGAAACTTGAACTATTCTTAATATTTTTAAAAGTACATTATGGGATTGTAGTTTTCAATGCCACCTTGAATACCATACATTTGGCCCAGTTATTGTTTGTTGTAGCACTATTTTGTCTACTCACTAAACATTATTAATCGTGTTGGGATTATGGGGATTGTTTTTGCATTTGGCTAAATATATTATAATTAGTCACATCCAATTCTATTGATTTTTTTGAAGTACAAAGCATGCATTTAATTGTAGCACAATCTCAATGATTTTTTTATTATACTCCTCAAGCTACATAGCACATGATTTTTTTTTTGAATTATCAATGTTCAGGTTTTTAGAATATTTATAAGCCAAGTTTTAGAATTTTATTTTGAGATGTGCCATTTCAAGTTGAGATATTTGTAGATGCCTTTGGGATGAGATGGACCTTTTTATAATTTGAGGCTATGACATTGAAGGAGTAGATAATATTCATTCAACAAGCATGTATGAAGTATTATTTAGTCATTTTATGTTAATGCAAGGCAATGATGTCTTGTGTTCTAGCTATTTTTTAGTTACATATTGAAAGGATAAACACCCTGTTGGAATTATGCCAGACAATTGAGAAGGGGGTGAATCAATTGTCCACAAAATTAACCTTTTCTTTCTTTTAATCTTCTTCCAAAACTTACAAATAGATTAATGATGTAATCATTATAGCATGAAACAATAACACATGAGCAGAAACAAAAATTAACACACTTACACCAAGATTTTTAATGTGGAAACTCAGTTAAGGGAAAACCACGGTGGGGGTTAACCCACAAGATTCGTACCCTATTAAAAGTACTTAAAAATGGGAAGGCACTTGCCTTCGGGCACACTGCCCAAAGCTCACTGCTCAAAAGAGGCTCACTGCCTACAAAAATTTATGTTAAATATAGAAGGAATTAATTGAGAAATAGCATCTTCTTCATGCCTGGTTCAATCTCATTGAATACTCAAAAACTTCTTCTTTTCTCCCAAATGCTTCTTCACTATCTTTTCATCCTTTACTTTTCTTGTTTCTCTGCTCCTCCTCTTCTTTGCTCTGCCTTTGATCCTTTCTTTGGATTTGATTATTTCGCACAAGGATAATTTTCCACAACTCAACTACACACCTTTATATGCTTCATCAACCTTGGAATAAACATCAAGGTCAGCACTGCAAATCACTAAGTCGTCGACCAATCATAATTGGGACTCAAATCTTCCTCGATCAACATGCCACGCTCCATAGAATTGCTCTTAGATCATCCGCAACACACTTGAATCATCCAGTCGGCCAAGACTGGGAAGAACAACAACACCAAGGAAGAAATCTTCAACAACAAGCTCAATCTTCAATACGGACCTCCAACATAGTAGTCACACGATTCAGAAACCTCCACAAGCACATTGAATTCAACAAAAACATCTGCACTCCTCCAAATCATCAGAATCACTTGCATCTTCTTTTGAAACCTCAAGAACACTATTTGCCATGACTTTCACACTAGAAAGATTGCTTGCAGACCTCCAAACCACGAACCACTTGAGTTGATGACACACACTGACTTCCCAAACATGTCTCTAAATCTGCAGATCATAGTATTTCATTTGTGGAGCTATCCAGACCAATTTCCTGTCACTCTTTCTTTTTTGAACACTGCAAAACCGATTCTACTCAGATGGCTATAACTTCTTCAAATCTTCATGCGGACCTCTTAATCTTAACTAGAGCTACTACAGACAATCCACTACATAGCCATATGGTCCGCATACAATGATCTTCATTAATTTTCTCAATATCCTCAACATTCCAGTCTTCTAAACAAGCAACAAGGTAGGATACAGTTGACACCAATGGCAACAAGGATATGTTGACATCAATGACAACACCGCTTAGGCACATATTTGCAACAATCTCCCCCTTTGTCATTGATGGAAACATATGATGTGAAAAACTCATTCAACCATCAAGACAAAAACTTCTCCCCCTTCCTCTTATCACTTCTGCAATCACTTTCTTCACTGCTCCCCCTTTCAACAGTAACTAGTTTTTCACATGACTTCTCTCCCCCTTTGACATCAATGGCAAAGGGCACATATTTGCAATCTTTTCTCCCCCTTTTTGTTTTTAGATTGATCCCAAAATTTGCATACTGACTACTCCCCCTGAGTAGTAACTCCTTAACATCAATCTGGATCACAAGATATGACTGTGAATTCCACCGGACTGATGCACCCTAGTGCATCTTAGTTCTGATCAGGAGAGGTAATAACCCCTAACTTCTCTCTGAGATACTCAAAAGTGTCATTAGATAAAGGCTTAGTGAAAATATCCACAATTTGATCCTTTGAAGAAATAAACTCCAATCTGACTTCATTCTCATTAACCTTCTCTCTCAAAAAGTGAAACTTGATTGATATGTGCTTTGTCTTTGAATGCAACACCGGATTCTTTGAGATGCTTATTACACTTGAATTATCACAGAAGATTGTGATAGGCTCCTCAAACACAATTATGATGTCCTTCAACATTTGCTTCATCCACAGAACTTGAGTACAATTGTTTGTTGTTGCTATATACTCTGCCTCTACTGTAGATAGGGATATTGCCTCCTACTTTTTGCTCAGCCAAGAAACCAATCTACTTCCCAAGAAGAATGCACCACCACTATTACTTTTTCTATCATCCACATCTCCTGCCCAATTAGCATCTGTATATGCATGAAGAGTGAAGTCATTATCCTTTGGATACCATAAGCCATAATCAAGTGTCCCTTTGAGATATCTAAAAATTCTCTTGACTGCTACAACATGGGATTCTCTAGGATAAGCTTGAAATCTAGGAACAAGTCCAACTACATTCATGATATCAGGTCTGGTCTAAGTCAGATAGAGCAGTCCTCCAATCATTGATCTATACCTTTTCTGATTTGCCTTAGGAGAGTCATCATCTTGACTGAGCTTACATCTGGTTACCATGGGTGTACCCACTGGCTTTCAATCTTCCATTCCAAACTTTTTCAATAGTTCTCTCACATACTTAGATTGAGATATGAAGATACCTTTATCTGACTGAATGATTTGCAGACCTAAGAAGAAATTCATTTCACCAAACATGGACATCTCAAATTCACTCTGCATATGATCAACAAATTTTTTGCACATACTCTCATTTCCACCAAAAATGATATCATCAACAAATACCTCAACAATCAGAATGTGCTCATGATCAATCTTGAAGTAAAGATTACTATCAGCAGTGCCTTTGCTTTATCCTAGCTTTAGCAGATACTTATCTAATCTTTCATACCAGGCTCTTGGGGCTTGTTTGAGTCCATACAATGCTTTCCTCAACCTGCAGACCATATCTCTATGATCAAACAACTAAAATCCTTCCGGTTGTTCAATGTAGACTTCTAATTCTCCATTTAGGAATGTTGACTTGACATCCATCTAATAGACCTTGAAATCTTTATAAGCAACAAATGCAAGAAATAATCTAACTGTCTCTATTCTTGCCACCGGAGCAAAAGTTTCTTCAAAGTCAATTCCTTCCACTTGAGAACATCCTTTGCATACCAGCCTTGCTTTGTTTCTTATAACTTCACCATCTTCATTTAATTTATTTTGGAAGACCCATTTAGTTCCAATCACATTTTTGTCTTCAGGTCTAGGAACAAGATCCCAAGTGCGATTCTTTTCAATTTGCATTAGTTCTTTCATGGATTTTACCCAATTTTCATCATTGCAAGCTTCGCTTATTGAATTTGGTTTAATATTTGAAATCAAACAAATCTCCTCTTGATCTTCTGCAATTCTTCTCCTAGTTCGAACACCTTTATATCTATCTCCTATGATCAGATCTTCAAGATGATTCAGTCTTACATACCTAGGAGTTTTGGGATTTATTTGAACCTCTGTTTCTTGAGCTTGTTCTTCAACATCTACACTATCTTCTTGAGTCATTAGATTTTCTGGATCAATCTGAATCTGAGTCTGGGTTTGAACTTGTCTTCCTTGACCTTGACTTTCATCTTGATCATCTGATTCATATCCACAAGACTTGGAATGTCCTTTGCTCTCATCAACTCTAACATTTGTACTTTTTCAATATTTTGTTAAAGCACTGGTATGCCTTTGAGTAAAGTAACCCAAAAATATCCCTTCATCACTTCTTGCTTCAAACTTGCCTAGATCCTCACCTCTTTTGATATAGCACTCACTACCAAAAACTCTAAAGTATCTCATAGTAGGAGGATGACCAAACCATAGTTCATAAGGGGTCTTACCAGAATTGCCTTTGATCTGCACCCAGTTGAGAGTGTAGACATCAGTACTCACAACTTCTCTCCAATAGACTTGTGGAACATTTGCTTCCATCATCATGGTCCTGGCAGCTTCTTGAATGGTCCGGTTCTTTCTTTCCACAACTCCATTCTGCTGAGGAGTCCTAGGAACAGATAACTATCTTTTTATTCCATGCTTTTCACAGAATTATCAAACTCACCGGAGGTAAACTCTCCACCCCTGTCAAATCTCAGACACGTTATTCTCTCACCAATCTCATTTTCCACCATAACCTTGAACACTTTAAACTTGTCGAGAGCTTCTGATTTTTCTTTTAAGAAGGTTACCCACATCATTCGGGAGTAATCATCAATCAACAGCATAAAATATTTGTCTCCTTGCACACTTCGAATTCTAGCAGGACCACAAAGATCAGTATGCACAAGTTCCAATCATCCATTTGAAAATTGTTCTTTGCTCTTGAATGAAATTTTGTTCTGTTTACCAAATTAACATTCTCTACACATGCTATCAACAAGTTTCAGAAGTTTTGGAAGATCTCTCACAGCTTGAGTTGAACTTATCTTGACAATGTTATCAAAATTTACATGACACATTCTCCTATGCCATAACCAACTCTGATCAATCTGAGCAATCAAACAACTTTTTCCAGAACTACTTAAATGAAAGATGTTACCTCTAATCTGAGTACCAGATGCAATTTTAGTTCCGGAGCTTTCCAAGATTCTACATTTTCCATCTTTGAATCAAAGATCATAACCCTTGTCAACCAATTGTCCAACACTAAGAAGATTATACTTCAATCCTTCCACATACAAAACATCATTAGTGTTATTCTCATCATTAGTGTTATTCTTACCATCAGAAGAGATGGATCCTCTGCCACGGACTCTACCAGCTGAGTTGTCTCCAAATTTCACAATTCCACCTTCATATTTTTCAAAGCTTACAAACTTACTTTTATCACCAGACATGTGATGAGAACATCCACTGTTAATTACCCATTCATCTTTTTCTACAACTTGAGCAGCCAAGGCACTTTCCACATTTGCACAGCTAGCAGACTTAGTAGGTACCAGATCTTCTTCTTTGATAGCAATGAACACCAGATCATTTTCAGTGGAACTTCCATGATCAGAATCATCACTGTGACTCCTTCACCAGCTTCTTGGACATAGTAGCATTTCTTCTAAACTCTAGATCTGTTAGGGTTTGGCTTTGAACCCCTCTCTAGACATCTTGAGGCAAAATGACCAATCTTATTACAAGCAAAACATTTGAATGGCAACTTTCCTTCATACTTACCAGATCCTCTTGGCAATCTTTTGGCAAAAAGGGCTTCAAGTTCATCAGACTCAATTTCATCATCTTCAAGATCCTTCCTTGTCTTGTCGAACCTATTTGATCTTCTTGAAGAGCTTTCACCTGGATCATACCTTTGTTTCCCATGAATACTGGATTTAAATGCAAATTCAGACTTAGGAAGAGAATCACCAAACTTACTCATTTCAAATGCTGAAAGTTTACCGACCAACTAATCCCTTGTAATAGTTGTCACATTCCTGATTCTTCAATGGCAGCAACTTTATGCTTGTAGGCCGGAGGTAAGGATCTGAGCACTTTGGCAGCAATCTCTGATTCATCCAATACTCCACCAACACACCTTATACCGCTCACAAGTTCATTCACTTTTAGCATGTATGAGGTAATATTTTCATCTTCACTCATCCTTAAGCTTTCATATCTACCCTTTAGGCTTTGTAGCTTGGCACATTTGACATATTTATCACCTTCATGCAGGGGTTTCAACTTCTCCTAGATTTCATACACGGTCTTCAATTCCAGTACATTTGTCATTTCTATATCAGACAGGGCACTCAACAAGGCTTCTTTAGCTCGGATGTTGTTCTCAGCATCTTTGATTTCATTTGGAGTTGTAGGACCTTTTTCTGGAATCTTATACTCATTCTCAGTTATTGACTAGTAGGCATCACCCATACATTGCAAATGACACTGCATGCGCATCTTCCACAGAGTGTAATTTGTTCCATCAAATCTCAGATTGTCCTTCTTGTAAGTTGACATTCTGGATCTCCTCAAACGGTCAAGCTTCTTTCAGAGAAACTTGGCTCTGATACCAATTGTTGGAATTAGGCCAAACAACTAAGAGGGGGGGTGAATCAGTTGTCCACAAAATTAACCTTTTCTTTCTTTTAATCTTCTTCCACAACTTACAAATAGATTAATGATGTAATCATTAAAGCATGAAACAATAACACACGAGCAAAAACAAAAATTAACACACTTGACACCAAGATTTTTAACGTGGAAACCCGGTTAAGGGAAAACCACGGTGGGGGTTAACCCACAAGATTCGTATCCTATTAAAAGTACTTAAAAATGGGAAGGCACTTGCCTTCAAGTGCACTGTCCAGAGCTCACTGCTCAAAAGAGGCTCAATGCGTACAAAAATTTATGTTAAATATAGAAGGAATTAATTGAGAAATAGCATCTTCTTCATGCCTGGTTCAGTCTCATTAAATGCTCAAAAACTTATGCTCTTCTCCCAAATACTTCTTCACTATCTCTTCATCCTTTACTTTTCTTGTTTCTCTCCTCCTCCTTTTCTTTGCTCTACCTCTGATCCTTTCTTTGGATTTGATTATTTCTCATAAGGATAATTTTCCACAACTCAACTACACACCTTTATATGCTTCATCAACCTTGGAATAAACATCAAGGTCAGCATTGCAAATCACTAAGTTGTCGACCAATCATAACTAGGACTCAAATCTTCCTCGATCAACACGTCATGCTCCATAGAATTGCTCTTAGATCATCCGTAACACACTTGAATCATCCAGTTGACCAAGACTGGGAAGAATAGCAACACCAAGGAAGAAATCTTCAACAACGAGCTCAATCTTCAATGCGGATCTCCAACATAGTAGTCACATGATTCAGAAACCTCCACAAGCATATTGAATTCAACAAAAACATCCTCAGTCCTCCAAATCATCAGAATCACTTGCATCTTCTTTCGGAACCTCAAGAACACTGTCTGCCATGACTTTCACACTAGAAAGATTGCTTGTGGAACTCCAAACCACTAACCACTTGAGTTAATGACACATTGACTTCCTAAACATGTCTCTAGATCCGCAGATCATAGTGTTTCATTTACGGAGCTATCCGGATCAATTTCTTGTCACTTTCTTTTCTAAACACTACAAAACCTGATTCTACTCAGATGACTATAACTTCTTCAAATCTTCATGCGGACCTCTCAAATCTTAACTGGAGCTACTACAGACAATCTGCTACACAACCATATGGTTTGCATACAATGATCTTCATTAATTTTCTCAATATCCTCAACATTCCAGTCTTCTAAACAGGCAACAAGGTAGGATACAGTTGACACCAATGGCAACAAGGATATGTTGACATTAATGACAACACCGCTTAGGCACATATTTGCAACACACCCCAGGTTTTTTTTAGTTTGTTAGCATCAGGTGCATGAATAATTAATCTTATATATATATATATATATATATATATATATATATATAAGGTTTGTATTAGGAGGATAAACATCCTAAAATTTTTGCTAACTCTCAAGTAGTAAAACTTTGACCAAAATGTTTGAAAATGCATGTGAAAACTAAAAAAACATCCAGCTATTCCTAACCTAGACACCTACCCTTTGGCTCTAACAACCCTAATTTTGATGGCTAGATGCTTGCAAATTTGATGAAAAACAATTTAGGGTAAAAATAGTTTTTTCTCGATTTACACACTCGTGGGTCTACCTAAGATGACCTGCGCTAGCTATCACTATAATCTTTGCATCACTACCTCTCCATGGATTCTAATTTCACTTGAATTTGTCAAGGTCAATCTAGAGCTAAAAAATCTCTTAACAGATAGAAAATAAATGAGGTCTAAAAACCCTAGTTCTTAGTTTATAGCTTAGGTTTTCCCCTTTATTACACATTGTTTGTCTTGTAGATCATCCAAGTGAAGCAACATAGCTATACAAAACATCCCCACCTAGATGATATGATCTCTTATCTATGTTATTCATAAATTTGATCCAATTTTCCAACTATAATGCACTTGAGCCATTTTTTGTGTACATTTTGTAAGTCACAAACGGGTGACTGGAGCTCATGGCAAAGGTAGTATTTTTTAAAACATACACTAATGGTAAGTGCTCTTCTCCATGTTTTCATTGCTAGTTGTATTTCTAAAATTACTTTATGTTGTGCACTATCTTTTCTTTTGCTTTTGCAGGTCCAAATGCAGGACATTAATCAAAGGTAAGTTTAGGTAAGTGTTGAGGTCCGATATGCCTATTTTAGGAAGAAACACCTACTCATTGGGTAAATAACATTTCCCAAGGGGGAAAATATGTAAGTGCTTGAAAATGAACATACATACATGGCAAGTCTGATGATGATCTGGTGGCCCAACATATAACCCATATGGCAGGATTAAAATATTCTCCCTATTGATCCTAATCAATGAGAATGCTTAATCAACTTGTAGGCCCCCTTTTGTCTTTTATTTTATGTTTTTTGGTCATTTGCCTAATCTCCATGTTTTGTCACCTTTTGAAAATTTAATTTTTGGTTCTTAAATGACAAAACCACTCCTTTTGCATTGAACCACTAATGATTTTGTAATTGCCCAACCAATTTTTAATTGCCTTGACAATTCTATTAGTGGCAAAATTGACGATTTTGTCATTTAAATTTGGCACGTGAACTTTTGCATGCGGCCATTTTGGCATTATTTTTGGCTTAAAACCTCTCAATTATTTGATCCTTCAATGTGCCCAACATGCCTAAACCTCACTCTCCACTAATTTTGGATTCAAGAGCTTTAATAGATTTATTTTTTGTAATCTTAGGGGTCTTCTCCCCTAGCAATTGTAGAGTTTCTTCAGTATAGGCCTCCATTTTAGCACCAACAATAACTTCTTTTATGTTCATCATTGCTTGAGGAGAGAAGTGCCATCCTTTTTGAGTTGTCCATAACTCCTATAGTAGTATCATTACAATTTTCCATCACCATATAACCTCCAAGCTCTTTGTTCATTCACAATAGTAGCAATCAACAACCTCAAAGCTCATCCTACAATAGTATCTCTTTGTCCTTGGCAATCTTCATATTACTATCCTTTTGTTTTCTCCCTACCATCAAATGAAGAATCCTAGTAGATAAGTAAAAAATAGAAGACAATGTTGGGTCCTTGAGGACACTATTGACATAACACCATCAATCTCCAACATTTTGGATTGTTAGTTTCTAGGTGTGGGGATTCCTTCATTTCAATTGTTTCAATTAGAATAGTTTGTAAGTTTTAGAATAGACTAATTAGAATTAGATTTAATTGGTTCTATACCCATCTTCAAGGATACAACACTCTATTATAGTTCCTTTGATTTTAGGAAATAGTTAGTCTATTTCATTAGATTAGTTTGTTTTTGTAAATCCTTGTTTTACAACAACAATATATTTTCTATGAGAACCAAAAAAACCAAACATAAACCAACAACAAACAACCATCTATTATAAAGCGAACACTACCAAATTGATCAAGCAACCACAAAACAAGAAGAAACACACATTCATTTTTCAATCTCATACAAAAATCAACAACTTGTACCATTTAAAATCATTAGTCAATTTGTGCTTCAAAAAGAGGACAAATAAAAGAATAGTTGTTGATTTCTTTGCTTAGTCACATTGCTTTAGTTGCATGCAATCATTTAAAATGTGAAGAAAGAACAAAAATAACAGTCACACTTATATAAATCTCAATTTTCATTATTAGACTATAGCCTCCCACCCACCCCAACTAACAAACCCTCGGACTTAACCTCCTCCCAGCCCCGTCAACGATATCTACTGAAGCGGGGGGGGGGGGGGGGGGGGGGGGCACTCACCCTGCAGGGTGAGGGGTCCCTATTGTTGGGCAAATCCCTAGACTTAACCTCCCGCCTACCCCAGTCGTATCATGTATACAATATATAGATTGCTAATTATTTGCATATTGGAAAAATACAAAAACATAGATTAGTCTCAACTTTTTTTTATCATTGTTTATTTCAACATTTATTTTAATTCACAATTTTTGCTTTCTAAGTAATTTATTCATCCAAAAACACAAAATCACAACACAATAACTTAAGATCTTTTTTTTCGAGCCAAGTGTGCTCCAAAACTTAGTCTCAACAACTACAAACAAGCAAACAACTAACAAAATAATCAAATGACCCAAACAATCACTAATAATTGACTCATAAGTCAAAGTTAACATGACATTCAAATAACAATACCAAAAGTGTTTCTTATCCACAACCTCTTTATCTTTATCTTGGTCACATTCAACATATTATGCTCAAGTATCCAAGAATTAAAGAAGATGGGTTAAAGTCACTCTACAAGAGTTAAGGGAAAACTCACCTCATAAACTCATTAAAGAACAAGCCTAAGCCATACAACAAGATTGACAACAAAATGACCGACAACTGACCATCGAATTAGAGCATCTAGAAGCAATATTCGAGATAGAGGTTCTCCATCTTGATATCTTCCTTCAAAATGCCCACTCAAAATTTGTTGCCATTCGAATAGAGATCACTATCCCACAAACAACTCTAGTTATTTGTATTGCCATCACAACTTTGCAACCCAATATCCCTATCCTCCATAGAGCAATCCTTCCTTGTGAAGAGGCTACCTTGCCTAATCCCCCATTGTTACCTCTACTATTGCCTACCGAATAACAATAGTTAGTTTCATTCGATCAACATGAACCGCGAGTGTGCATATCACTGATGACTCATGCACAATAATGGCAAGTTAGATTTGGATAAAACATATCCCAAGAACTCACATTTATGGCATGTGGGAACGATCTTGTATGATGCGAATATGACCCAGATTCAAAATTTTAAATTGTAGACTCCCACCCTTTCCTACTAGCCATTGGGAGCCAACTTGGTATACATTTGTGCATCTATTCATTAGGTCTTGGTATTTAAAGACATTCATTTGAACATTAATTCACATCTTATGAAATCATTAAGCAATCCTAGAGCATTTCCACTTCAAGGAGCACTCATTCATGAACATTTTGATTTGGAACTTTAAAAGGAGATAACATTTACATCAGAATCATTTAGGACATTTTATACTTGAGTCTCTTGTTAAAGGTCGTAAACCTAGTAAACAAGGGGGTTGACTAAGAAGAATATGAACGCTTATAATCCAATGATTTCCCTTAGGTATTTTTAATCCTTGACAATGCTTATGCTTTAGTAGATAATTGAGTTAGGGATGAACTAGGTCATGAACTTATACAGATAACATGATGAATCATGCATTTCAGATTTGATATGAACATAATTTCCAATCTATCATAGTTCTCAAACAAGATTATAATGAGGTAAATATGTTGAGAGGCATTCTACAGTCACAATGGGGTGGAGATGAGAGCACTCATTTTCCGTGTAAATATATAGCAAAAAAACAAAAAAAAGAAATTGAAAAAAAAAAATCAAAAAAGAAATTGGAAAAAATAAAATAAAAAACAAAAAAAAATTGGAAACCCTTGTTGGAAAAAAAAATGGAAAATCACAAAAACTATAGAAACAAATAAGAAATTGAAAAAAATAAAAATTAAAAACCAAAAAAAATTGGAAATGGTTGAACGAAAAAAGAGGTGGAGAAATCACAAAAACTATGAAAAAAACACGGAAAAAAAAAAAAAAAAAAAGGAGAAAGTGGAAAAAATCACTCATATTTCTTGACATATGTAGATATATTTTTTAAAATATAAATATATCTATAACATTAGGTTTGCTCTTCATTGTAGTTCCCAAAATTAAGTGCTTAATCCTTTAATTTTTAAAAATAACATTCATTATGTCAAGAAGTACAACTACAATAACAACAAAGAGTGAAATTTATTAGGATGTATATTCAAAAAACCTCTTTAATATAAATTTGATGGCTATTTACACATTAAATTAATAATTAATTATTAAATATAATATTATATATGATTATAGATATGATGTTTCTGTCTATGGTATAAGAATGAAGTGCTTCTGGAAGTAACTATGTGTTATTTTTTTGGATTGATGTTTCGGAACACACTCCTTAATCCATTCTGAGAATGGATTACACAGTTACTTCTAGAAGCGCTTCATTCTTATACTATATATGATATTTAAATATTATTATATCTTTTAAATTATATTGTATTTTAAATATTTAAATACCCCACCCTCTCCCACACATATATTACTAACGTAAGAGATTAAAGTTGCAACAAATTTCCTTGTCAAAATAATTGTACGGGACGGTGTACAATCACCCCTGAGCTCTTTGGCTCCACGTGCCACTTACACGTTTGTTGGAAATTTGCAGAACTTTCAGGAGTTTGTAATAAATGCTGTAATAAGTGCCATAATTTCCTGTGGAGATATTTATGGTAAGAAGTTATCTTGTTTCTTTACACCTCTACAGATTAGTCGGTTGCACCGGCAGGAGCAGCCATTTGTTGGAGACACACTCGGCCGTGGGCTGTTTGCTGAATTCGCACGCCACGCCACGCAATGCCTACCGATTCCCCATTTCCCATCCAATCGCTTAAACGCGCTCTTAACGCGACAAGATCTCCCCTTCTTGACCCTTAAAACGATCGCTGTACAATCTGATTTGAGATAGCATCTGCTGAAAACAAATAATATCTCTCTTGATGAGCTTTATGGCCAAACAGGGGGAGAACCTTCATCACAATTCCCTCTACCCAGAGATAATTATACCTCCTGAATCTCAAGATAAGCCCTCCTCCTCTGGTTCTCTCTATCCCCGGATCCACATGGACGACATTATAGAAAACCCAACACACAGAAATGTTTCAGAAGATGACAGGATTGAGTATAATGGAAGGGAAGAAATTATAATGAGAATTCCGGGAGCTGTTGTCCATTTGATAGATAAGCAGGAGAGTGTGGAGCTGGCGAGTGGGGAGTTCATGCTGGTGAGATTAATTCAGGAGGGCAACGCCATTGCAGTGTTTGCGAGGGTGGAGGATCAAATCCAGTGGCCCTTGGCCAAAGACGAAGCCGCTGTCAGGCTTGATCACTGCCATTATTTCTTTTCCCTCCGCCTGCCCAAAGAGGCATATGACAGCGATGATGACACTGAAATGACGGATAATATTCTCAACTACGGCTTATCGTTTGCAGGCCAAGGGCAGGAGAGTGCTCTGCAAGAGCTGGACAAGCATCTGGAGCACTACAGCCTTTTTTCAGTGCATGGGGTTTCTGAAAGTTTGAGGGTTTTCGGTGATAATGGAAGTGGTAGTGGAAGTGGGTCTTCTGAGGAGAGGGTCGCAAGGGAAAAATGTGCGGCTTATTGGTTAACTCTGGCACCCAATGTGGAGGATTATAGTGGACTTCTTCCTCGGGGTATTGCTGCAGCTTCAGGACAGATTGTCAGGGGCATTTTGTGGTGTGGAGATGTCACTGTTGATCAATTGACATGGGGACATCAATTTCTGCAGAAGAGGCTTCAACCCACTGACAAACCTACTGAGATTTCTCCCCAAGCAATGAAACGGATAAGAAGGTATCACTGCACATTATGTTTTTAATACTCGAGTACTTCTTAATTAATCTCGTTCAAAGAGGCCTTATATCTTGATTTGAAAATTTCCTGCCCTTTTTGGTCGCTCCGCTCTATGGTAACAGTAATCACATCAAACTTTATATGTCGAGTTTTCTGTTTTATGTGATTGTGCAGCCATTTGATTTTAGTCATATCAAACTTTTGTCTTCGTCTGTTCTCTTTTGTATGTCCATCTTATGTTTACCAGAACTGTGCTTCTGCGATTTTACCTTTCTTTTACAAGCAACTTCTTGTTTCATAGAATATTGCTTGATTATGGGTTATGCCTTACCTATTAGAATCTTACATAAACAGTTCTAGGTTGTGCATTTTTTATGAGCAAAAGCAAGATAAGGGAACTCGTTGTTTTGAGTGCAGTGTCATTTCTCAGCCGTGTTTCTTTCTTTACTCTTAATGTTTTTGAGCCGTGTTTCTTTCTTTACTCTTAATGTTTTTGAGCCGTGTTTCTCATCTGGGTTTGGCTTCTAGGCAAATTAGCTTCCTTGGCATATAGATTAAGGAGACATAACTGAAAGGGAACTTTTTTTTTTCTCCATTTGATTCTGTCTTGGATATTATATGTGTATGTTTTATTCACTGAGGTTACAAATCTCTTTCACATAATGCTTCTCAGTGAGATTCTCCAGATGCCAGATTGATTTGAATTTTCTTGTGATTTGTAAAGTTGCATCAAAAATAGTAATATGTGCTTTCTGGGTGTAGAGCAAAACGGGTTTCAAAAATGTCAGAGAAGGTGGCAGGAGGTGTTCTGTCTGGAGTCGTGAAAGTGACAGGTTTTGTAACACAATCTGTTGTAAATTCAACGGCAGGCAAAAAGTTCTTCAGCCTTCTACCTGGGGAAATAATTCTTGCTTCACTTGATGCCTTTGGTAAGTTTCTTAAAGGAAACTTTTGTTTTTATCTTCGGCTGCTTTTGCCACTTGATCAGTATTTCGAATCTTGTAAGCATTATTTTATCATTTCCGTGAAATATGGAAAGGCTGAGACAATCTACTAGTTTTGTTGTTGTTGTTTTTTTTTTTGAGATTTTTTCACTTGTAATAAATAGTCAACGAGTAATTTCCAGGCAACCCTGTGTAAAAGGATGGCATACATCTACTTTTCAGATTACACTCCCGATCCATCATCAGGATGAAGATAAGATAAGATAACAAAATCAGAGGTCTTTATATTAATTATTCTGAGGTCTTTATATTAATTATTCTCTTCAAGTACATTTGATGTCACACCATATTAAACTTAGATGAACATTAATTAAATTGCATATAATTTGATCAAACGATACATGTAAGTATTCAATAATGATGGATCCTGTTATTCCCTTAAGTGGCCAACTGAGACTTTCTGACCCTTGTAGTTCCAATTACTGATATGAGTGTAAAGTTTGCATCCTTTACAATACAAATTTACATGTACCTTTAAAATGTCAATTTATAAATTTGAAGAGCAATTAGAGTTCTCATTTGTTATTTTATAGCTCATAAATGTAGGGAATGTGAACCTGAAGATTTAGTGTAGCTATGAAAAAAGGAAACAGACTACCAATACACAGGGTTGCACCCTAAACCGTAGATTAGAATGACTTAAGATTTGGCTAGTTCTTTTGTCCTTTTGCAGATGCCATGGAAGTAGGAAATATATGGTTAAGGACCTCTGGAGAAACATTTCAAATGGTTTACACTTTTTGCAACTAAATGTGTTCTGTTATGTTTATCTGTTGTGACAAAGACAGTGAAATGATCAAATTAGAATACAGTAGGGATGAAAAATGGAATGACATTCAAATAGCTCTGTGGCCTTTAGGAATTATCCTCATAGGCTTCTGTAAAGAGAATCAGAAATTTTCACCCATTTGCTTGGAGTTTGAAGGGGATTTTTTAATATAAAGATTTTCTGTACTTAGTTAATTAGAGAGAACGATGAGTTATAGAATTCTGTCCTTGATAAGGTGTAAAGAACGATGAGTTATAGAACTCTGTCTTTGATAACGTGCAAGTTTAATGATTTATAATCAGATGAGCAAAGTAGTTACTATCAGAATGCTTCATGGGTATTTCATGAACAGTATAATTTTATATTATGTTATTTAATTGTCGGCTAGAGTTAGTAAGTTAGCAAATGGTTCTAAATAGTTAACCCAACTATCATGGCCTAACAGACAACTATTGGCTCTTTAAAAACAACTTCCGCAGCAAAGGAAGTGTGCTGATTTACGTACATTCCTCCCTGAACTGTGTTCTGGGTAACTGAACACTACCTTGAATAAGGCATCAATAATGATATTGTCATACAGTTGTTTCTGGTATGAACTGTTATTCTTATTTTGTTGTGTTGCATTGGTATCATAGAACTACAATAGTTTATATCTGTTGCCATTGCCTTTGCAAATTCAGGTCAGATTTCAAGAGAATCATAGTCAGCAAGAAGTATTGATGATGACACAAGAAGTTGGAAGAGGGAGTAAATGGGCCAGCTGATGCAAGAATCATTTGACACACGAAGACAGAGAGAAGATCAACTCACCGAAGACCTTAGGTACTTCTGGGAACTTTCAGTTCAAGAGCTTGCCATAGTAGAACCAAATAGAAAATAAGTACCACGGAATTTCTCTGGGGTAACTTGGCTGTAACTGAAGAATCCTACCAAGATACTACATAATCTTATAAGGTCTTTGTATTGAAAGAGACTGCGTGGCACATAGAGAACAAATAGTACAACGGTGTGAAGGAAGGTCTTGGAAGAGGAGTGAGGTAAAGACCAATGTCGTACCCTAAGATAATAATGGCATTGAGCTTGAAAAAAGGGTCAGGGGTGGATCAAGAAACAAGATGATCCCCTAGACCGATGGAACAAAAAGAAGGAAGGATGTGGTAAGTAGCCAACTCCAAAAATCCATTAAAACAATCTTGGAGCCGAAGTGACAGTTGAAGCCAAAGTTGCAGTCACGAGCAAAGAAGTCAAAGACTCCAATTGGCTTCAAGGAATAGTCCACCACTCTCCTTGAAGAAGGAAGTGTTGACCTTATTGGCCAAGTTCGGTTCGAAGCTCTTGTAGAAGAGTCCATTGAATTGATTGAGTTGACAGAGTCTGTCCAAGTGATGGAAGTCTCAATTCAGAGATAAGAGTCCAAAGTCTTTTCTTGGAAGAAGAGAGAGGCATATTAGAGCAATATTTGAGGCATCAAATAATTGCTATTGGAGGAAATTGAGCCAAAAGATGGGAGGACAGGGAATTGGATTGGAGGACAGGGAATTGGATTGGAGTGAAGGGAGCTTGAAGGTGACTACGTGAAGGGCTAAGGATTCAAACGTGTTTGACACTAGTGAGAGAGTAAAGAAACATTTGGATTAGACCTTCTTGTGGAGAAGGGTTTGACCATTGCAGTTGCTTCAAGAATTGAGGATGTAGTGTGTCATTGCAAAAACATGCATAACTATTTGGATGCCTAATGGGCAAACCAATGAATGCTATTGCTTGTGATTGTTCCTAGCTATGCTTACGGGAGAAATTGCGAAAAGCCTTTGAGAAAGGGCTCATGCATCTTGAAAGATAATGGATTTGTCATTGAAATTGAGAAACACTTGGCAAGGAAAACATGGAAATGTAGAGAGCATACACCAATAGGCCCAAAAAATAGTTGGGAAAACTTGAAAAAGGATTAGCTACATCTTGAAAGACAATGGATTTGTCATTGAAATTTATAACACTTGGCAAAGAAAACATGGAAATCTAGAGAGCATACAACAATAGGCTCAAAAAAATAGTTGGGAAAACTCAAAAAAGGATTATCTAATGGAATGATGAAATGATGGTTCATTGAGGGATTGATACCCTTGTTGCAGAGGAAGATGAAAGTGCCACCCTCATTATAACCCTTGTTGCAGAGGAAGATGAAAGTGCCACCCTCATTATATGATGATGAATACGGTGATGGATATTAGATTTTATTGAAAAAATCATAGAGAACACAAAATAGAGTGGCTTATTATATAGGCCATAGGTTAAAGTCAAACCATAATTGCCTAAATTTGTGAAACAAACTCGAACAACCAATTATGTGCCAATGATGGCACAAACAAACTATGTTGCAAACAACTGCCTAATACCTCACTTGCCTACAAAGCAATCATACAACAAACTATTGTTAACATTATTTAATTAAATCTAAACTATATTATCTCTAAACTTGATACAATCCCAAGTTTATCTCTAAACTTGATACAATCCCAAGTTTATCATTAAAATTGACAAACTTATGTTTATCAAGTGATTTAGTCATTATGTCTGAAGTTTGCTTTGTTGTAGGACAATAATAAAGATAGAGGTCTTCATTATCAACCAATTGGTGAATGTAATGGTGAGAAACTTCAATATGCTTAGTTCTAGCATGATAGACTCTTCACCATGGTGAAAACACTTTGGTTGTGGTAGAAAATTGTTGTTGGTGCTGTTTGATCAAGTTGAAGATCGATTGATATCCTTTGCAACCACATTGCTTCACAACTTGCATTGACAACTACCTTGTATTCTGCTTTAGTGGAAGATAAGGCAACTATATGTTGTAACTTGCTCTGCTAGGATACAACTCTTGAACCAAAGAGTGAACACGTAACTTGTTGTAGACTCACTCGTATTAATTGATGCAGCACAATCAAAATCAGTATATCCTACTGTCATGAAGTCAACAAGTCTCCAATAAAGAATGCTAAAGTCGAGGGACCCTTTGACATATCGAAGGACTTGTTTTGCAGCTTGCCAATGTACTATGTGAGACTTAGACATGAATCGAGAAAGACAACTTACCACAAAACATAAGTTTGTTTAGGTGGTAGTAAGATAGACCAAACTGCCTGCTAATTGCCAATACACTGATTCATTGATTGGTGGTGAATCAGTGTACTTGAGAGCTTTATTAAATCAATTGGCTAAGGTTTTAGACTATTGAATTAATGAAATTAATTCAATTTTGGGGATAATATGATGGAAAATAGGGTAATGAATTAATTAAATAAAAATTTAATTAATTGGTTAGGAGGGAAATTGACATGTTTAGGGATGTCATGAGTCGGTTCGATGGTAGAAGACATTTTTAGGTGTCTACAGGTAGTAAGATAGACCAAACTGCCTGCTAATTGCCAATACACTGATTCATTGATTGGTGGTGAATCAGTGTACTTGAGAGCTTTATCAGTGTAATTGAGTTGAAGATTGATTGATATCCTTTGCAACCACATTGCTTCACAACTTGCATTGACAACTACCTTGTATTCTGCTTTAGTGGAAGATAAGGCAACTATATGTTGTAACTTGCTTTGCTAGGATACAACTCTTGAACCAAAGAGTGAAACACATAACTTGTTGTATACTTTCTCATATTAATTGATCCAGCCCAACCAAAATCAGTATATCCTAATAGCATGAAGTAGACAAGTCTCCAATAAAGAATGCCAAAGTTGAGGGATCCTTTGACATATCGAAGGATTTGTTTTGCAGCTTGCCAATGTACTCTGTGAGGCTTAGACATGAATTGAGAAAGACAACTTACCGCAAAACATAAGGTTGGTCGGGTGGTAGTAAGATAAACCAAACTACCTACTAATTGCCGATACACTGATTGATTGATTGATGGTGAATCAGTGTACTTGAGAGCTTTATCCCAATTTCTATAGGTGTAGATGTAAGATTACATTTATGATGCAAAATTTTTCTGAAAGAGCTTTGATGTACTTAGTTCATGATACAAAAATAGTATGATCAGATGTGCCAAAGTTCTACACCTAAACAATATTGAAGTAGGCTTGGATCAACATTTCAAAAACAAGACAAATTTTAGATTTCACCTATTGAATTAAAGTGACACTGCTTCTGATGATGGCAAGATCATCAACATAGACAATTAGGATCACTATGTCACTATCACTAATTTTGACATAGAGAGTGATGCAGGAGCATCTAGGGTGTGAGAGCAATCTTGCATCAACCAAAAATATTTTTATTCGTGTTTGTTCTGTTTTGTAGGTTATAGGAGTGTCACAATCATTCTATTCTTATTGCAAATGTTAATTCTTTTATTAGTCATCATTTCTAGCGCACAAACAATTTTCAACACACAAAGTCCTAGGTGGTATTTCTACTGTGTGGTAACACATTTTGATCATAGAGCTTCCAAATTCATGTTAGATCTTCATGAAGGTGTATTCTACACAACCACGTTATTACTAAGTGTTCTCTCATTGGATAATACGACATGACTTGTCAAATTCACTAAAAGAAGACCTAATTCAACTGTGTGCAACAAATTTGAATCTCACGCTAATTGATAACATTATACATAAGATTATTGGACCCAAGGAGTTCATGGTTAGGACTGCATTGCGTTCTAATGCTTACATCTTGCTGCACTCATCTTAAGAGGGATCATCCACACGTTTCCTTAAGCAGATCAACAATGAATTCATTTTACACTGGACCTACGATCCTTAATACGGTGCATTGGGCAATGTACCGCATTTTTGGTTGGCGCTAAGACATTTTACCCTTCCTATAAAAGAGCATTCTTTACAGATTGCAAGGTAGTTAGAAGTTAACTTAACACTAGCACAAAAGAGTTGAGTTCGGTAGCAGATGCATAGTTAGAAGATTAGGGAACATTGTGTTGTGTATCAGCTTAGAAGATTTTATATTGAGGAACTGTACATTGTTTGTGCTTGTATTCCATTGTAATCAAAGACTAAGGTTTTATTCTAGTTTTAAGCCCTTGCAACAAAGACTGTTGATGTATTTCAGATTGTGAATCAATAAAATCATTGTTCTACATATTTCCTGTGTTTTTTCATCTTGACATGTGAGTTTTGTGTATGATTGTTATGTTGGCTGCATGGTTGGATAGTTCTTAATTGAGCCCACTGTCCATGACTGCATTAGAGAGTGGGTGCAAAGTAGTTTTTTTTTGAAACAAAAATCTCTAAGATACTTATCAATTTTAAAATACTAGGCTCAAGGAGCATGCTTATGTCCATACAAGGACTTTACCAACCTGCAAACCAAATGTTTGTTTCTAGGAACTTGGAACCCATGCGGCTGAACCATGCAGACTTCCTCCTTGAAGCCTCCATTCAAGAATGCACTTTTGACTTCCATTTGATATATCTTCCATCCAAACTAAGCATCAATAGAGATAACCAACTGAAAGATTACCATCTTTATAATATGGGCAAAGGTTTCTTCATAGTCTACACCAGCCTTTTGTGCACATCCTTTTGTGACAAGACAAGCTTTATACTTGGCCAAAGAACCATCCAAACCCAAGCCTTGTTTTTCATTAAGGCATCATATTCCACCTTCATGGTAGCTTCCCATTTAGGCTTTCCTTTGGCCTCTTCAAATGTGAATAATTGCGAAACAACAGAAGATAGGGTGAAATTTTTCTTGCACACCACCTTGCACAAGCTGTTTCCTTGATTGTGTAGACATGCCTTACATTGCCTTTTGCAATTCATCTTCCTGTAAATCCATCATGGTATAGTACCACTTCGATCTCTTTTACTGGGTTGCATGATCTTGTTGTGAAGACAATCACTCTCTTCTCCACCAGATCACTAATCTTGTTGTGAAGTCTGAGAATGTTAATTCCTTTCTCCACTAGATACCCCCTGTAATTTGATCCCGCTGATGTTTCTTGTTTGATTTCAATACCAGAACTTGTACCAGAATAGGAGCAATTACCCATAGGATACTGCTGATAGAATTACCATTAATTGAAAAGAATGAAATTTCTCATCTACAACATCTAGTAGTCTATATGCTTTAGATTGCTAATTGTAGCCAAAAAACATGTGTGTTGATTTTTGCATCTAAATTATTACTCTTTTCCTTAGGAATATGTGCAAAAGCAATCCAATTGAAAACTTGAAAACCACTTACAGAAGGTTTTTTGCTTGTCTATGATTCCTCGAGAGTAACATTTTTCAAGGCTTTACAAGGACTTATGTTAAGGATGAAGTTTTAACTTTTGCCATCGCCATAACTATATGAGCCCATTTCACTGTGGAGTGCATAGAGTAGTATACTGCCTGTTGTGGAGTGCATAGAGTAGTATACTGCCTGTGTATACCGTTTTTTTTGCATAATTCATTGAACTGTTTTGAAACAAACTTGCCTCCACTATCAGATCTTAGAGCTCTGACTGGTTTACTTGTTTGTTTCTCTACCAAGTCTTTCCATGCTACAAAGCTAGAAAAACAATCTGACTTATTTTTCAAAAAACAAACCCACATTTTCCTAGAAAAGTCATAAACCAATAGCAAGAAATACTTGGCTCCAGATGCTGTAGCCGTCTTCAAAGGACCTTGCAAACCAGCATGTACCAAATCCCAAACCCCTTTGGCTCACCGTGCCTTATTAGTATCAAACGGATGTTGATTTTGTTTGCGCATCTGACATCCTGTACACACATTCTGATTTTCCTGAATGATTGAAGTTTATCCATCATTTTATTCTTACTCAGTATAAACAAATACTGATAATTGAGGTGACCATACCTCACATGCCAAAGTACAATGGTACTTCCAACTGCTGCTAGTGCATGTGCTTTTGATGTTTTGGGATTAGCCAGTTTATACAATCCCTTCTCACCAATACCAACAACAATCACTTTGTTATCATGAAGAGTAGTTACCATACATTTGTTTCCTTGGAAGTTTACGCAAAGACTAGGTTTTTAGTTATCTCACTAAAAGACAGTAGATTTTTGTTCAAGTCAGGGACATATCAAACATTCTTAAATGTATAATTAACAACATTGTTAAATGTAACTCAAACATCCCCACATCCTTTAATATAGTGAGTCCAATCATCACCCAAAGAAACAAATTCACTTCTACTCATCCTCAACAAAACTGACATACCAATCTTTGCTCATGAGATGTCCTGTTGTTGCTTCTAACAATCTTTCTTGAAGTGTCCCAGTTTTTTTAGAGTAGTATCACTTTCACCGGGATCTCCTAGATGTGCTACTGCCTTTTGATGAGTCATTTGATGCACCTTTAGTGTTCTGCTACCATTTGCCTTTGATTTGTGCACTAATGAACTTTATGTAGACTCTAAAGTCAAGTCTTCTGCTTGATCCTGTCTCCTCTCCTTTTGCAAGAGAATTGTGGATACCATATCAAAATCAAGTGTTTGTGTCTCTGCAAGCAAGTGTAAGGATTCAACAAGTGATTCATATGACAATGTCAAACTCCGTAAAACCAAGCTACCTTGTCTTCATCATCCATCGATTTTAGGTTAGCCAGCAATTGATCACTTAGATTCTTCAAATGCAACAATTATTCTAAGATGCATCCATCCTCCTGCAACTTAGAAGAAAATAATGAGTTATTCAAATACAAGGCCTTAGCAAGCATCCGATGTCTAGTATTTGGTTTTGAGATTCTCCCAAAGCATAGTTGCATCAGTGGCATTTTGGACCTTTGGAATCATTGCATCTACGATAGACAACTTTGGAAGCATTATAGCTTCCTTATGCCTACTGTCATAGTCCTTCGGATCATCCTCATGTCTTTCCTCGTTCAACATGATCTGATCAAGGTCACGATACTCACAAATGGTGAGTATCTTATGACTCCAAAGGCTATAATTATTTTTGGTCAGGTTTTCAGAATCGAGCAAAAGCAAGCTGTGGATTCCTGCCATTTCAGGACACAATATTAGACCATTGGTTTATGAAAACAATTCAATTGGGAGACTCATAACAGATGTAACCAAACCAATTTTCAGGAATGTTTTAGACCCTACTAAACACAATGTGGCAAAATTTTGGGAGGAAACCCTTAATGATTGGAAAGATATTAAATTAATACTGTTCTTTTAGGTAGATTACAGAAACAATTAAATCTGGAGATTTGACAATGTTGGAGAAGAACAAATTTACAGGGATTTATATGTGGTTATGATGCAATCTGGCAAATTGTCAGACAAAAACACACTCCCGTTCAAAAATTATAAAATTTAAACCCTCCCAGGTACATTCAAGGCAAATATTTAGTAACTAAAACTTTCATAGAGTTTATAATTGTCTAAATAATCTTTATAAAATAAAATAAAAAAGCCAAAATTATTATTTATTTATAATTTTATAACTCTAATTAAAGTTTAAACTTTAATAAACTTTAAAGTAACTTTGTTCTATTGGCAAGTGGAAAATTATAAGTTATTCTAGCCTAATTGTAATTTTATTGAAATAATGGAGATTAAAGAAGAAAAGTCGAGAGAGATGACTAGAAACAAAATAGGGTAATGTTGGGACCCCTCCATACTAGCAACCTTGAAATTTCCTCTTGGATTTATAGAATAGTAATACAAGATGGGGGATGCAAAGCTAGAAGATACTTTGGAAGTGTGGTTGATACGAAATACCTAGAAGATACTTTAGTGACGGTGAATCTTGGCCTGATGGTTGGCAATGATTGGAATTCAGTGCTAAAAACAACAACATTCAGGATATTCGTGGATTACAAGGATGTCTTTGCTTGAAGGGAGTAACACTAGAACTGTGTTCACAAAATTCCCTTGATATGAGGGGCTCAACCAATGCCAAGAAGATAATACAAGATGATCTAGGAAGAAATTTTGACAAAATGTTTGAAGTGGGGGTTATTTTTAGAGTGAAGACAAGTGAATGGGTGTGTCCCATAGTTATTTCCTTGAAGACCACTTTCATAGTGGAAGATGGAGTCTATGCTCACAATTGGATGCCATTTGGACTTTGTAATGCTCGGGATACCTTTTAGAGAATCATTGTACACCTGTTCGATAGGGATGTCTTTGGGCAACTTTAAGGCCTTCTTGGATGACTGGTCAATCTACAATGACCAAGAAACACACCCAAAGGTCTTAACAGTGTGTGTAACAATGTACAGCAGCATGATGGACACTAAGCCTGAAGAAGTGTAGATTCATGGTGCCACAAGGAAAACTTCTTGGCCGTATTGTCTGCAACACTGGATTAAAAACAAATCTGAACAAAATATGGATGTGTTTATGCAGATTTCAGCACATAATAGTGTAGGGTGAATCGCCCTCTTGTTATAGGGCTTTAATACTTAATCCGAAGGAACAAGCTACATGTTGGTCTATAATAGTACCATAATGGGAATAACTTGCTTAAGTCACACAACTATTACCTTGCAGGATCAACTTCTTATTCTATAGGTCTAAAAGCTATATCTCATACAAAAGATAACATAATATTTCTTAATTTTTATTCTAATGATACTTAAAAGAAAACCTATATTTAATTCTTATTCTAGATACCGGACTAATTATGTATACATCTTTGTTTCATTTTCAAAAAAAAAAAAAAACTTTGTAAGAGGGAGTAAGGGTAAGGGAGAAAAGATTTGCTTCTAATGATGACAAATTACTTTCATGCAGCTTCTAGTAATATTCATTTGCATTAATGAGTCAGAACCGAGCAATCCTAGTATAACTATAGACACAATCTTACTAAGCATGATGCGAGCCTCAAAGGAGAGTTAGAGTTAGAGTTAGAGTCAAATTAACACACATCATTTAAAATACTGACACAATACTTCCTTGTAAATGAATAGTATGTACACATCCGTTGTTTTTAAACTAAACATGCACTAACATAGTGAACTTATCTAAGTCATTACAACAGCATACCCATACATGGTCAAAATAAATGTTCAGTGGTGGGTGGAATAAAAGCATGAAATGCGATTGAGCTCCTATATTCTGAACCTTTCAATATTTTGTATATATTTTATATTTCAGAATATGAAAATAAAATGCATATATTCCGCCACATCCTCTGATTTTTCAAAAGTACAGTATATCTATACTCCTAACTTTCATATAATTCCAGTTGTTCTTGAGCAGTTTGAATATTTTCAAAATACTTTCACAATGCCTCTTATCTTTTGTCTTCCAATCATGAGTTCCAACTTACATAACTATGATGCCTATAGAAGCCTGAAAATTCTGACACTGTAGGAACATTTGACAGAAATTTGAAATATAGCTTCAACTACACAAAGTCTGAAATGCAATTTTCAATCACACTTTGGCTTCTAGTCTAGAGGACTATATATATCTATGGTGCCGGTTTGTCAGTCTAGAGCCCCAGATCTGGGTCTGGTTCGAACCCAGTTTGGGATCCAGCTCGATCTGGCCACGGATTTGGACAGGGGACGGCATTCAGACTGTGGGTTCATCCCAGATGAACCTGGGTGAGCCCAAAATGAACCTGTCAATGATCCTGCTGAACCAAGAATGAACCTTTTTTTTTTGGCCTTTGATTTCAACTTTTTTTCCTTGCACTTTTTTTCGTGGCAGAAGGCAATGATTTTTTCCGACAGACTTGGCAAAACTTTCTTTCTTCAGTAGGACTGTCTTTCATACTGTAATGCACTTGCAACTAGCTTCCATACCCAAACAATTTGGAGTCTTTGTCAAACATGGACAGAAGTTCAAACAATTGATCATGACAATCTACTAGGTCATGCCAGAGTCCTTAGAGGGGAGAACACATGATGATAGATGCTAACGATCAGAACACCTAACATTCAAAGCCGTGACCTACCTTTACTTTCTACCCACAAGTCACAGAGAATGGCACTCGCATTTTCTTACGATTCTGTTTTGTTCTTTCTACTTCTGTTTATATTTTATGTTTTATACGTTATTCTCAGAGTATATGTTTTATTTGAATGGCACTCACATGAGTAATCAAATGCTATGTTCTATGATTTTATCCAAGGTTTAGACCATAATATATTGAAGTTTTAATAATTTTGATTTATATATAATATACTTAAATTTCAATACCTACAATTTAGTATAATATTTTTAGATCTAATATAATTATAAATATGTTAAATTTTATAATGTAATAATATATTTATGAACTTAATTTCTATTTTTGGGCTAAATTATGTATATATTTATGATTTTTATATATTTTTTGTATGGACAAACCCCAAAAAAACCCAACTCCAAATTTTCTTTTGCCAAATCCGTGAACCCGAACCCGAACCAAAACCAGCAACTTGAGTTTTATCTTCAATCCAGAACTTCTAGCCCCCCAAAAAATAAGATTTTTGGATTAAAAGATTGGCATTAAAATAGGAAACATATCGATCTCCACCCAAGTTTAATATTCAACTTGACATTATTATTATTTTAATATTGAACTTGAAGTTTGAACAACGAATATTTTATAATATTTATGATTTCTGTTTTAAATGACATTTGTTTATGGTGGTTTTGTTAATTATAATAATATATATAATGCTATGTGGTATTTTAAACTTAATTCCTGCTTTTAGGCTACACACACACACACACATATGATTTTTATATATTTTTTGTACAAACGAACCCAACCCCGCAAAATTTTTTGCCGGATCCACGAACCGAATCTGCAAATCTGAACCAGAACCAGCAACATAGATATATAGATGTTTTACAGTGGGTTGCAACCTCACGAAATTAATAACTAACTAAAAGTGGTTAATAATCATAAATAAATCTTGTAAAATAATTGAATGTTTTAAAACTGATTTAACTGCCTGTAGTTTACCCTAGTCCTCTTGACAAAGCAGCACTGCAAAATAGATAATCTTGATCTATTTGGTGTGTTGATGATCATTTCTTCTGAAGATGTGTTGTTATTGCTTCCACTTCCTTGCATGTCATCTAGATGACTCCTGTCATAAATTCTGTGAACACTTTGGATTCACTCGACTTGTCTGACTGGTTCCATGATGAAGTACAAGGCCTTTTAGTCTTCTGATTTTTTGCATGGTCTGCTTCTCTTCTTGATTGCTGTCACGACAGGTTTCATCTTTCTTTTTCAGCCACATTATTCACAAGATAGAGAGGAGAGAGAGAGAGAGAGAATCTTTTGCACAAACTTCCTCTAAGGCAACACAGGACTTTGTCAGAGCACTCCTTGATTTCATGATGCACTTCTGAAATTCCTTGGTGAATCTCCTGCACATATCAACAGTAGTTCAGAAAGCAAAGGAGTCTCTTGTAATAGTTCTTGTTGGACTACTTGTGCTATTTTGTAAATCCTCATGCTTAGCTGAGCTGCTTCTGTGATATGCTCATGTACTTGATTTTGGAGATTGTTGTGTTCATCTACACACTTCTAAACTCTTAGCAGTAGACTAAACCCATCTTAAAACTTTTTATTTTACTATAGACATGCATCACTGCGTGAAGGTTTTCAATTTCTGTTCTGTGCTTTCATTGTGTAACTCTAGTCAATTGTTAGCTGGTTCTTCATTTTACTCGCTTGTGATTTGCATAACTGACTAATGACTTGTGTTACACCATAAAAGCACAAAAACAAGGATGGACAATGAAGAATGAAGAAAACACACAATCTATATTATTTCTAGAAATTTTGTACATCTTATTGGCCACTCCAAAATTTGATGGAACCCAACCTAATGACTTGTGTACCATGTAAGCACAAAAACAAGGAGGAACAATGAAGAGTGAAGAAAACACAATCTATATTATTTCTAGAAGATTTATACGTCTTATTGGCCACTCCAAAATTTGATGGAACCCAATCAGTCTACACTATCTAGCCCAGTGAATAGTCAGTCAACTTGTAGAGACACTTTGTTGTACAATCTAACCTGATTACAAGCCCATCTATACCTAAGCACGATGTAAGCAAATAAAACAAGTTCTTGCTAATCATAAGAAAGTAACTTTAAATGTAGGAGCTCTTCTGATTTTACCCATCTGGTGAGTGCCCACTCGTTGGTTGAGCCACCCCTACTGTCATCCATCTATCATGTGATACAATCGGTGAGTGGTATCGTGTAGAGAATAGAGGGATGATGTTATGCTTGATTGCTATTCTGCTTTCTTCATCATGAATTGCACTTTTGTCATACTGCCATGGCCTTCCCTACAACACATGACACATGGCATGGATCCATGGATGTGCATGGTTTAAGCAACTCTGGAGGAATTTACAGGAAAATTTTAAATGCCTCATTTTGACCTTGCCTATTATTTGAGACAATTAATCTCCTGATAGAAACTCTTACATATAGTGCCGTTCGTGTTGATCAAAACCAATTCATTGTGGCTGGCTAGATCCTTTCCTGATGGGACAGAAACATGTGAAAAGTTAAAATGATGGTAGAAATCATGGATGGTAAGTGGTCTTGGGTGGACATCTATAACCACTTTTTATTTGAGATTCTTATTCGAATGGTGTTTAATCTAGATTTTGATTTTGATGAGTTATTAGTAGGATTATTATGCAGGGGTATCTTTAAGGAAATGTAAAATGCAGCTTATGTAGTTTATACTGACCACTGCATTTACTGACATGTCGACAGGTAAAGTTTTCGATGCAGTTGAAGTTGCTGGAAAGAATGTGTTGACAACTTCCTCGACTGTCACTACAGGGCTTGTAGATCACAAGTATATCCATAATTCATCTCTATATGTTTTACTTTTATCTGTGTTTCTTATTGCTTGCCATGAATATCTTGCCGTAGTTATGGAGAGCTCATTTTCTATATGTTTATGCTTTATCTGTGTTTCTTATTCCTTGCTTTTTTTTTCTTACCATAGGTATGGAGAGCTCATCTTTTATATGTTTATCCGTGTTTCTTATTACTTGCCATGTTTATCTTGCTATAGGTATGGAGAGCAGGCTGCTGAGTTAACGAATGAAAGCCTTGGAGCTGTAGGCCATGTGATCTCTACAGCTTGGACTATCTCCAAAATCAGAAATGCTCTAAATCCAAAGAATTCACTGAAGCCTACAGCTATTGCAAAGTCTGCTGCAAAAGTAATAAAATCTTCTAAAAAGGAAAAACAATCCAAATTAACTTAAAAGAGATGTTATTCCTTTATTGGGTGTTTTATGGGCTACTTTGTACGGGGAAAAGGAAACCATGGAACATGAATTGTAGAAAGAATATATTTTAACGTATTTCTGATGATTGTGCCTATCTTCAAACTTGCTTTAACTTTTCAGATTTTTGTGGTGTTATGAACTTTTATCAAATCTTTTAGCTGGTTGTGGGTTGATTATCAAATCCTTGAATCACCAACTGTATTGACCTCGTTTGAGAACAGCTCTGAGACATGGTGAACAGGCCTTGAGTTTAGTTTTCTGTGTAATGGACCAAAAATTACTGTCAAATATGCACCTGTGAAGAAAATTGTTTTGGGTAATGGGATGATAAGCATTCCAGTCCTGCAGAGAACTCTGTTCATAGAAGATATGCAAAACCTTTTTCAGCTGCAAGGAATATTTTAGAAACACACATGATAAGTGATGTAATATCAATATTGTGCACCAGTATCAAATTGTAAAACATTCATTCTTCCCCAGGTTCTTGCAATCTGTCTCGGACCAAGCTGAGGGGAAATATGGGTTGATGAAAACGGGATTTGTTTCTATAATTGTAAGAGATATATTATCTATAAACGAGTAATTTTATCTAACTGACGTGAGTAATTTTATCTTGCTTGATAACTCGACGTAACACTGATGTATCGAATCAGCCAAGAATACACGGGGAATCTGGAAAGATCTTTCGGTATGGAACTGAATGGACAGCATGGTTGATAACTCGATTAATAGGATATTGGCTTGAGAGATTAAATTGATGCAGCATGGTTGAGCTATTTGCATCGTACCCGGTGGAATCTGTTCTGTATAAAAAAAAGTCCACTCTCTTTTTCGATCTTTTTATGCAGTTAATTGACTAAAGAAAGTTGTCCCTCGTTTTCAGGTTTTGAATGTATTTTGTCTTTTGCAACTTTGTTGATATGTTCGTTTATAATTATTCTCATGCTTTTAGCTTTTTAACTTTTTCATAATCATAGAGCTGAATGAATTTCTAATATGCTATGTTGCTGGTCTGTGTTTGGGTTATGCCTGTACGATTGACTATTGTCTCCTGGAGTTTGGTATGGTAAGGTTCGGTTTGCAATATGAATATCATTGATTGTAATTTTACGTTGACTTTACATTTGATGTTGAATTATCTGTTAGGCCAGGATTGAAAATCAGGGCAAAATGGAATTGCATTATTATTGTATATTTTACATTCTTATTTATAGCTAGTGAAGAACAGTTTAACTGCCACATAAAAGAAAACCAATTTGTAAAGATTTTTACATTCCTTTTTTTAACCTGAAGGGGTTACGGTCAAATTAAGCAGTCCTCTGAACTGGTCAAAACTTATCTCAGTTGTAAAGATTTATACATTCCCTGTTTTTAATCTGAAGGGGTTATGGTCAAACTAAGCAGTCCTCTGAACTGTGGTCAAACTTAACTCAGCTTAGCGCAAGCTTCTTTAAAAGAAGCTGGTTCTGAGTCTACCGTTATTTGATTTCATCAATAGACTCATTATCTTTTGATTGGATTGATCCTGTTGCCTTGATAGGATTCAATTTTTTATTTGGACTGAGCTTGTTACCTTGACATGGCTTAAATTTGGACTTGTTTTCAATTTTTGTATTGTTGGACTTGCTTTCTCCGTTTCTGTGAAGAGCTAGGTTGAACTGTTTTTGTCCTTGGGCTTGCCAATTTCTTTAGGTCTCAAATCTGTTTTGGATATGTTTTGTTCCATTTTTTGAAGACCTAGATTGAGCTATTGGTGCTACCATTTTCTGAGCAGAAGCTCAATCATGGTCTAATGCACACGTCTCAAATATGATGACTTAGGTTCTGTTGACTTAGGTTCTGTCAGTGGGCCATCTCTCAACTCAAATATGATGACTTAGGTTCTGTCAAGTGGCCATCTCTCAGCACAATAAAGAGGAATATGTACACATCAACTATCCACTAATAATATCTGCAATCAGATATGCGACAATTCATTATCAAATGCATCACCACATCAAGTGTACTCATTAGGTGCATTCAAAACAATGGTGTAAAATAACAAATCACAAGGTGTCAACAAGTCATTTGCAACATTTGGAATCTAAGTGCACCAACCACGGCATCAACAAACTGTAGCTAGAAACTAACAAACTTTGAAATGCATCAACAAACTGTAGCTAGAAACTAACAAACTTTGAAATGCATCTACAATGTCATATAAGACATCTTTGTAAAGTCTACACTTGAATCTGGCGTACTCGCAAGACCCCCCCTTGGTACATGAGAGGAGAATGTCAACAAGGTCTCCTCAATGGAGAAAGAGTAGAGTATATATACCCTCGAATGGGGAGTAAGCGAAATGAACAACTTAGATAATGATGTGAAAATTTCTATAAATAGATGCAAAACTAAATGATGTCCTTACGGGTTTTCTTCATGAGTCTGCAATAAGGCGTCTTTTTGGGTTTTCAACTTAGCGGGAAGAGAGTAGATGCCAGCCTTTCATGTTTTCCATTAACAACTCAACTGCATAACGTGAGCCTAAATTACCTTATTGAATCAACCAGAGGCAATATCTCAAGCACCAAAGCATGAAATGATTGGAATATATCAATAAGGAACAACATCATCATAGGTTGCATATCTAACATACTTGAGGCAATCACACTGTGAGGCAAACATTTGATAGCTTGCATTCTTTATGGGAATCAGATTCAAACTCTGGAATCCTCTCAACAAGGGGTTGCTTATTAAATATATTGAGGGGCATCTCAGAAATATCAACATCAACACTAGTCGGTGGAGGCTTCAAGAAGATCATCACATCAAAGAAAATCAACATCTACAAAACTAAGTTCATCATCATTATAAGAATTAGGATGAACAACAACATCACCATTATGAGTAGACAATTTTTTATCATCGATAATAGATTGAACTTTCCTATAAGATTTCATCAACAAGAAAGAACCTTGGATCTCTATCTGGAATGATCTATCCAACCAAAATACACATGCCTCAACTTTGTAGGTGGATCTTGTAGATAACAATGTTTGACAGAATGTGTAGACTAACCACAAGATGCACTAGAATGTAGGCCAAATCAATTACTAGAGGTATGACCTTGATGTCCACAATGAGAACAAGCTTGGACATTATTAGACTTAGGACATATTGCTTTTGGTTGTTTTGACAACTTTAGATTTTTTTGACTTCACAAGAATGACCAACATGTGAAGACTCAAAATGACATTTAATTATAAGTCCTTATTATACAAATTTGATGGGTTTATAATACTGTGACATGAGACCCAACAAAACCTTTAGAATCTCATAAAACAAAAACCCTTGTGTGGGTTTCAATAATCATTTGTTTTATGAGATTCCCAAGTTTGCAATGGAAATTTAAACTCAATGAGTTTCTTCTTTTGTGACTTTGGTTGTTGGCATATTCTGATCAGAAGCTTAGATATAATATTTTGTCTTAGTGATATGAGGAAACACATCGTCTCGTCTTTTTTCAAGGACATTTTGTTTTTATTTGCCTTCTAGTTGAATTACTAGAAAGAAAATCATTGTTGACATCATCTTTTTGCTTAACATTTTTTTTCTATGTCGAGGATTTGGGTGTTTGATCTTGTAACCTATCTATCTCATGTCATAGCAAAATATAGAGTACAAAATTCATAAAGGTAAGTTAAAATTGCCTAACACTATGTTATTTGATCAGCTTCCTTGAGTTGTCAATTTTAACACATAAAGATAAAATGCCATCTTTATACAAAATAGATCCCATGATGTGAGCTCAACCAAAAATACTCATAAATCTAAATATATAATTTGACAGGTCTTAACCTTAAACCACAAACAAACTAAAAACACAGGATCTACAAAATACACCTTATTAATCCGTTACTCCGTTATACACATTCTATCTGCATACACTTTTATCACACCAATTTACAATCCCAATCTTCTCCATGCACGCTTCAAACTTCACCAACCAGCTTCTTTTCACCATTTAAAAACTATTTATTGCTTTTTGATACTTGTAGAAAAAACAAATATCTTTCATAATTATTAAAGTTCTTTATGATCTCGTGCACGCAATCAGGGCCTAATTTCGACAAGAATTTTTTTTTTTACAGTTATCTATTCAATGAGCCCTTAAAATACTATGACATATCTGTATAAGTAAAATTACATATAAACTATATATATATCGTAATCCTATGTAAATTTTGACACTTTGTCCAAAATCTCTCTTTTCATATGATACGGTCTTTTTAAACGCAATAAATTTGATCTCAACTATAGTTTTGATTTTAAAGATTATAATTCCAGTTTGAGTGTTTTCCACTTCATAAAGAAAAATTCAGTGCAAAGAGATTGTACCTGATCTTAAGGTAGTTTGTCACCGACTGCAGCATGCATAGTGTTAACAGATTTAATGGCAGGCCAAGGCTTACTGAGAATCTCCAAGCTTTCTGTTAAATGAATCTACATGTTACACTTCAAATATCTACACTCCAATCTCTTATCAATGAATCTCTGCCATACATTGCTCTGTCATTCTAAGACCTGGCTTGCCAAGGAACTACCTAAAGAGGGCAAAAATAACTACTGCACAAGACGGTGGACATGCACGCCATACACTTTTATAAAAACCAAACTTTGTGGAATGAATCTGCACTTTACATGACCGGAACTGCCTAAAGAGAGACATATAACTGCTGTACGGGACGATGTACTGCAAACCTTTGAGAACGGATAAAAGGCCGCAGAGATTCATACGCAACCTTGTATGCTCGAAGATATGTTTTTCACTTTACGAATATGGCAACACTTCTGAAAAGCTCCAGACTATATTCTTCTCGATTGTAGAATTTGACGAGGGATCATCAGAACTTCATAGAGGCACATATCTATACAATGATAGATTCTTCCCAGGGCTCAACACCATGACAGCATTCAATGAATGTCATGAAGCCATGGTGTGTAGATAAACAAGTGCCACAAATGAACCTCCGAATGGAGGTAAATTGGTACAACACTATAACTAATGGTAAATCAACTAATGATGCAGTGAAGAATCAATCAAAGAAGAAAGAATTGGCATGGTCTGGCAAAGCAAACGTGATACAGGTGACACATATTTACAGTGACCATATGACATTGAAACCTTTGAAACGTTCAAAAGAACAAGAAAATAAAATGCAAAACCGTTACATCTAAAAGCTGGTTGGTTGAGTTTTACAACTTGCTTCACTCCTTCTCTCTAGCAAAGCTTTTTCACATTTTCATATTCTTATCAAATATTCATCACCAACCACTGTTAGGTCAGGATTGAAAAACATGGCATAATACTCAAAGGAAGATTTACATTCTTATTTATAGGGAGTGAAGAACAATTTAACTACCATATAAAGGAAAACTACCTAAATTGAAAATCCAATGGGTTAACCTAATTAATTTGTAAAGCTTAATATTTACATTATCAATTGTCTTTATCATATATATAATTTGTAAAAAATAATTATAAAAATAAATAAATATAAGATTGAAAAAGTGAAAGATAATTGATAAATCAATGTCAAATTATCAAATCAATATATTATTACAATTAATAATTTTTATATTGCTCTTCATTGAGAGTGTTAAAGTTATGAATTGGTTTGTTTGAGCCACAAACAACCTTGATGTAGGAGCATTATGCATGTCTTGTGTAGGAGCTTCATCATCCTCAAAAGAGATTGGATGTCATGTAAGAAGCATCTAAGTTGACACACTTGGGTTTACATACCAATTCTTTAACGCTCCCTCTTTGTATTTGATTTGCTTTTGTGATAGGAGACACGAGTTAAAATGTATAGACTAATTCAATTTTTTACAATCAACTTATTGTGTTTAATTGAGTGAATAAAGAAGTATATCATCTAGTTCTATTAAGATGAAGAACTTCTAACTTGTTGGGATTGAAGACAAAGTCAATAAATTTTTGCAATTATAAAATATAATGTATAGCTACAAAAAAAATCAAGAAAATAAATGAAAAATGCATGCATGTGATAGAATGTTGGTTGCAAGAGGTTGCAGATGAGCCTTGTCTATAGAGGTATCACCATGTATGAGTGTCTTTGTACTTGTTTAAAAAAGCCCTAAGATTAATTTGTTGAAGCTATAAAGTTGCAAAATTCACCTACAATTGTGTTGTTTACATCTAGTAGATCGAGGAAGAGTCTAGTGAATGTTGCCTTGTACTCATTGTTAATTTTAATTTTAGCTTGTTGTAGTATTTGGGGGTCAAAACAAATATTAAGAGATGTGAAGGTATGGTCATCTTGTTCCGTCATTCAATAATGATTTTCTGCACATGTTTGGAAAATTCTTTGTGGGGTCATTCTCCTTCACTAATATTATGCCTTTTGTTTATTTTTATCGAGTCAATTCCGTCATCTCTTTTATTCAAACATGATTGAATTGTATTGGCAAACCTAATTATATTCATGATGGGATCGGTGAAATTCAAAAGATAATTTGCATGAATCCACCAATCATCATCTAGGACCAATGTTTTGACCTTTTAGGCCCTCTTTATATTTGATTGTTGCCATACACTCCAAAGGTTATTATGGCCATGGAGTTCAATGCCTCTCACACCTTTACAATTTGTCTCAAGACAATTGGGTGTGATGTGAATAGAGTCTCAATAATTTAATATGGTGTATGCCAATTAAAACAAATAAAAAGAGTAGATATAGTTAGAAATTTATAGCAAACAAAGTAAATCCAAAAATTAAGTATTGAAATTTTACAAAATTATCTTCAATAGCTTCAACTTAGAGGACATAGTGGCTCATGACCTGATTTGTCACAAACATTTGAATCTCGTCAACCTTGACTTTTCTTTGATTTTCTCAATTTGCACTTCAAGCTTTTACATTGCTAGGTGTTGGCTTAGTTCTTGTCCCTAAAAAAATTCTTGGTGTTTTTTGGTTTGAGTATTATGTATTATAATCTTTTTTTCGAGGTTGTGTGAAGTTTGGTCATCTTTTTGTGCTTTTTCCTTGTTTTGATCCTAAGTTCATTATGACTGGTGGAATGCTAGTTACTATCATAATTGAAGTTACCCAATCATATTGTTTGATCTCTTTCACATCCAAAATTTTTATTTGAAATGTGGTTGGTTTATTGAAGTGGTGATTGTGCCATATGTGGAAAGCTATTTTGTTGAGATATGCTTGAGTGGGAAAAGCATAAAGTATTTGTCACTTTTTTGAAAGATCTAGAAACCAACTCTGTGGATGAGAAAAATCACATGAAGGATAAACAAACAAAAAATAACACAAACAATGCAAATTATACCTTCTTTATCTCAATGCAACTCTCAACACTTGATAGAGTGGAAGTGGATGCACTTGCGAGATTCACCTAGCTATTCTCTTGAAAGATTTGTAATATTTGATATGTTGATTGCTCAATATAAAAGCATAACCTTGGCTTGCAATGGATGAATCCTCAACGATAGTGGATATGAATGCTCAAAGCTCAATATGAATTATCAAAGCTCAATGATCGTGGAGGGTTTGTGGCTTAGAATATGGTTGTATTTATAGCTTTCACATGATATTGATCAACAGTGGAGAAAAATTAGATGAATCAATAGATGAGGTAAATTGAGAGGACATGAAAAATGTGCATGTGACATGTCCATGCATAAAATCTTAATTAATGAGTTAATTGATTGCATGGATAATGAAATTGATTTGATTTTCATACATAGAATTGCTTTTTCTATTTAATGAATTGATTTGATGAAGATAAAGATTTGAATCTAATAAGTTAACTCAAATTGGTTTGTTTTTTTACATGCAGATGGATTTTAGAGAATGGAATTAAATAAATAAATTATTTAATTCATGTGCATGAGGAGTGATTTATGGAAAGAAGAGATATAATTAGAATTAAATAAATAAATTTATCTAATTCATGTGCATGATAGAAGAAAAAGAAAATAAATAAAATATTGATTTTATTTATTTGTGAGAGGAAAATAGAAAAGAAATTAAATGAAATAGTTAATTTATTTAATTGTGGAGGAGATATTAGCTAATTAAATAATTAATTACTGTGGATAAGTGGAATAAAATTGATGAATTAATTAAATAATAGAAATTATTTAACTATTGTCGGAAGGGGGATTAAATTGATGAAATGAGGATTTAATTAAATAATTAGGAATTATTTAATTAATGTTAAATTACAAGAAATAATGAGGAAATGATGTGAATAGATGAGACAAGAATGCGTTAGTCATTTTTAGGTGTTTACATTTCCCCCTCTTTGAGACAATGTGTTTTATAGCGTTGTTTCAAAGAACTGATAGTGGTATGAAAATTTTACTAATAGACGTGCCCCAGTGAACTGAGGGATGGAGATAGGGCACCCCCTCGAGAGATCAGCCAGGAAAAAGAAATAATTTTTTGGTTGAACTCTCGATAGGAATGGTAGGCTAGGTTTAGTAGAATAGGGATGAAAAATGGGGTTGAATGAAAGAAAAATGGACATGAAGGTAAGGGGATGAAGGATTAAGGTATGTGGTATGAAGAGTGAGGGTTGAGGAAAATTTGGGTTTAGGAGGCTATAAATAGGATTGGGGGTCAATTTCAACCCATTTTCACTCTCCCTAGTCTTTGCATGCACTTGTGAGCTTAAGGGATCCAGAGCATTTGGAGCGTGAAGTAGTTGCAGAGGTGTCGGACATTCTGAGGGCTAATCATTGAGTGGAGTGCGTACGGACTTACTAGTGGCTAGTCGGAGTGCCTGCAATGGTATGTAGCTAACATTTGGGTTTTGAGGGTAGACTTAGGTTGCATTTATTGCAACTAGAAGTAGGTGAATATTAAATGTTATCAAATGTGTAGCTTTAGGAGTTCGACACTAATGAGGGGTAGTTAGGCGATGTTGACACGTAATGACACAAATGATGAGTGCAATTGTGCTTTTGAGATTCAGGATCACAAATGATTGATAGAATAACACTAATTATGGCCACAACCAAAAATGCGCAAGTGAGGTTTACGACGTGTTGGGTGAATATTTTGTCTTCAACTAACTAAAGGCAAAATGGTTATATCAACCACAGTGTAATAAGATAAATCTCTCCTCTTAGCAAGGGGAGGTTCCCTATTAACTATTACTAACTTATTTATACTAAAACTAACTTCAGGGTGAAACAATATCATCCATTTCTCTTTTTTCAAAAATAATGTTTACAATATAAAAGAGTACTTTCACAATACAAATCGAAATAACCAAGAAACCCACGAGAACACAAAGTCTATCGTTGCTTCTTTTACTGATTTACAATTTAGAACAAAGTAGGATAAGGTGCAGCTCAGAGTCTTCACCGAATACTACGACAAAACATATGATCACAAAAGATAATAGTAGTTCAAAGTCTTTCCAATATCTTTTACTTCAAAACATAAAATCACAAACTAAAGATAATTGTTGTAGCACAAAGTCTCCAAAATCAGCTTTAGAACATCTCCCAGATTATCCACACTCACATTACAATTTGATCAAGTAGATAGGATAGCATAAGGAAAAGGACATAAGAACACTTTCCAATATACTACAAGTTATTTCAATACAAAGATTGAACGATCGCTTGCTTTTCTATTCACTTGATAAAATATGATTTACAATTTGAACACAAAGTCTCAAAAAGCTCTTCAATTTGGCAGAGTTTTGCTTCAATAACTAAAAGATCAAAATACAATAGAGGCCCTCTTTATTTATAGGGAGGAGCCTAGAGCAAAAATAGGAAAATCCTAACTACTTTGACTTATTCAAACAAAAGAGTCCTATTTGACTTATGACTTCTTTTGTCTCATATGTAATTACATTTTGGAAAATTACACATGAGTATGTCTATAACAAAATTCAAATTACATATACAAGAATAATAATAAACTAAGGTATCAAAAAGGAACTTCAACTCCTCCATCCTTCTTCTTCAAAAAGTTCTGCTATATGGTTTGCACTGCCACCATTTCACACACGTCTGGTTTGGTCGTTTTCTCTGAGATAGTACAGGCCCGGAGAACTGCATCTTTCACTGCCTTTATCACCTTCTCATGCTTGTCAAGGTTGTCCTTTAGGTTTTCAAAAGTTGAATGCTGATCATAGAGGTTGTCCATAGAAAGTACTGAGGGCACTTCATCTTCAAATTTCTGTTGAACCATCTTTTCAAAGGAGCTTATCATTTCATTTGCTGAAAGGAACTTATGACCTTCACCTATGAGAGTGCATGGGAGTTCTTCCAACCTGTGTAGAAGCATGACATCATTGTCTTAACTATTTTTATGAGCTTGGCATAAGTTATCAAGTAAGCCTTTTATTATATTGATACGATGAACAAGAGACTCCTTAGTCTTAAGATATGATTCCCGATTTGAGATGACCCCAATGGTAATCAGATTCTTTATCTTAATCTTCTTCATCTCTATCCACTCTCCAAGCTCTCTTCCTGATCCTGTAGTTCTTGAGAAAGTAAGTCAACCATGTTATGAAGCTCAACTTTTGCTTTATCCATCTTTTCTTTTCTTTCTAAAGTAGTTTTCAACAGAACTCGTCCTTGTGCTAGCAATCACTCCACAATATCTCCTACCACTCTTCCTCTAGCCTGAGCTTTTTCCACTTTCTGAATCAGAGGATCTTCTACAGTTACCGCCATGGGTTCCACAATTTCAGATGACTTTACTATTTTTTGAAGAAAAGTGACAAGTTGTTCTACTTTAGCTTTATATTGTCTTTCTCCTTCTTGACTTCATCATATTTCTCTAGCAAGGTGCTGGTAGTAGTTTGAAAATCTGCCTTAATGCCTTCATGAGTTAGCTTATGTAACTCAACCCTTGAGACAAAATAATCATTCGTATCAAAATTGTCAATAGTAGCATCGTCTAGTGGCTTGGCAATTTCTACACATCTGATCCCTTTTTCATTGATAAGCCTAGAAACAGTCTTAGTCTTTTTCTTCAGAGTTTTTGACTTCAAAGGCAACAATTTCTCTATATCAATTTCATCTGGTGAAATTTCTTGCTTTTTCCTCTTTGGGGCATATGCAGACAACCAAGGAGGAAGTATAGAAGCACCCACATTAGGAGAAGAATCAATCACTTGCTTTGTCGGATCCATGCTTTTTTCTATTATTGTAACAATGGGACTGGTAGGAGTAAAAACAATAGTAGTATCAACAACATTTTTAGAACTATCTAGAAAATGTTCTAACACAGTTTGTTCACCGATATCAAAAGATGGGGAAGACAAACTAGGAATGGACCCAGATGAATTAAACATTGTTCCAAAACTTGTTCTTAATGAAGGGGGAGTATTATCAGAGGAAACAACCAAAATAGGAGAAATAGGAGTATTTGAAACTGTAGGAAAAACACTAGAAACAGGAACATGAAGCTGAGATTTAGAAACTTGGGATTCTGATGGAAGGTCCTTCTATGGGGAAAGTTGTGAATCACCAAGTTGTTCCTGTTCTACATTCTCATCTTTACCTTGTTCTGTTTCATCTTCCTCAGCAGGCTTTTCAGATATTTCTGCTTGCTGGGTTTCCTTAGATTTCTCAATATTTTGTTGTTAAGTTTCAACATCCTCAATCTCCATCTGCTCAACATTAGTGTCTTCAAAACTAGATTCAGTAACATTAGAGGTCCCTGCAACCTCCTTCTTCTTCCCTCCCTTAGATACAAACTTGATTTTTGGCTTACGTGTTTTGGAGGAAGGAGTGTCACTCTTGTTCTTGGTTCTTTTTTCCACTTTCTTACCTATTTGCTCATGAACTTCAATCTCTGACCCCGTAAGAAATTCTTTCAAGCTGGTCCCTTTGCTTTCCAACCATATGTTTGTGTTAGCTAAGATTGGTTGAAATCTTTTCCTTATAGAAGTCTCCTCTTTGACTGACCATTTGACCTTTGGAAGAGGTGAGGCTTCAACATTTTCAGTATTATATTTGGAATCTAGAACATCCCCATCATCTTCCATTCTATCTGGAATATCCGCAAGGCCTAGCTCTTCTATCTAACTCAAATGAAGTCTGCAAAAGTCTAACTTCCTGATCTCATTTTGTGTCCTGAGGTTAGCCCAAATATCTTCCACCATTGGCATGTGGAAAGTTGACTTTCTTTTGATTTTATCTTGTACCCTCTTGAAGTCAAAACGGTCCCTTTTCTTGAAAGTTTTCATGGTGACCAGTTGCATTTCAGAATCAACTATTTTTGCCTTGGTAGCTGAGTGAACTGAGTACCTTCCAATTTCTACAGGAAACTTTTTCCCTGACTTTTTCAGCTCCATTTGTTTATTATGTACCACAATCAGCTGCCTACAAAATTCCATGAGGACAATCCTGTCACTGGGATAACATGGAAGTATATAAGGGTAACCGGGATAATACCCTACTCTGAGATATGTGAAAGAAGGAAACTGTAAGAACAAGCAGCCAAAAGAATTTACAACTTCCCAAGCTTCATCTGAAATCCTCTTCTGAACAAGCTCATTGTCCCATAAGCACATAAACACAGAAAAGAAAGCATCATTAACCCTACGGAAATGATGAATTGATCCTTTTAGAGTGATTTGAGGATAATACTCATACACGGGGACCAATCTCCTATCACCAACCTGTGTGAGACCAGGAAAACTTCTTATGCTCACAACAACATACACAAGATATGAAGTCATGTAAAGTTTGAAAGTAGTATTGACTTTCACTAACTGCTCATGCAAAGCATTACTAATTTGTTCTCCCCAGAAGATTTTTTGTGTGCCCCGGAGAATCACTTTGATGTACGTGTACATCCATTCCTAAAATTTGGAAGAAGGGAGTCCTCTGATACGACTCAAAAGTGTGATCAAGTCACAGACCTCCTCAACAAAGTCACTCCTCGGGAGATCCTTCAGCCATCTGGTCAAATTGCTCCAAGGAATTTTCAACCACTTACTATTTATATACTTCCTTGTGGCTTCCACATCTTCATCATAGTCTCTTTGCCCTTGAGCAAAATTAATTTGTCCAATATTTTCAATAGGACACATGAAGATTTTGTCAAGAAATTCTGCATCTAATCTCATATTCACATTCCCTTGGGAATCTGTCACAACCCTCGTATCCCTATTATAATGGCTGGCCACCTGAAGAACAAACTCAGGATTATGGGCGGCAACTGGAAAAGAGGCAACCAAGTGAATGTTGTTGTCAATGATCTTCTGCAGATGCCTAGAAGGATTTGGTTGTCTGGTTCTATCCACAAAATCTGTCATATCTAGATGCCCTATCTCTATATCTTTGATTTCATCAACATTAGACTGTATTGAAGTGACAGGGAAGACCCCTTGGTATTTGTACTTCATGATTTTAGCTTTGGATGGAGACGACTCTGACATCAGTTTTGAAGAGAAAACTGGAAATAGCGTTTACCACAGATGTTTGTCAAAAACTGCAAAAAACCATGATCTCGCAATTAGGGGAAAAATGGGTAAATTGGGATTACTGCGATTCGATGATCATGAACAAGGAAGCATGCATTGAAGGGCTTGAGTGCATGCAAATCAAGGTAAAAGGCAAAAGCAGGTCAACAGGTTTTGAAAGGTGAATTTTCTCCATTGTTAGAAAAAAATTCACGAAAATGTGCATGGGCAGTCAAAATGACCGCTCCTGCACAAGGGACTATTCAATCATGTAAAGTCGGTCAAAAAGACCGCTATCGCATGTGCTTAGAAAAAAGTGTGGTTATAATGCATGTGCAAGGTCGGCGAAAAGGACCACCTTTGCATGTATTTGGGAAGATTTATATGTTTGATGTAGGAGCGGTCAATTTTTCCACCCTTACATATGAGGGAACAAGCTGAAGTACAAAGTCAGTCAAAAAGACCGCTTGCGCATGTGTCAAAAATCCCAAGTTATTATGTGAGAGCAGGGATTTCTACTGCTTATGCACATTGGGGGAGGTAGGACAAGGTTTGTGTAAGGGCGGTGGTTTTAACTGCCCTTACATGTAGGAAAAAAACCAAACATATAAGGTTCATGTAGGGGTGGCGAAAATCACCGCCCTTACATGAAGTATGAACACAATGCAAGGAAAAATGTGTATCGACAAAAAACCTAAGTGTCACAGATCTTATCTAAAATCTGCCACTTGTGCTAAGGATTAGGGCATGACAAAATCATCGACAATAAACAAAGAACGACGAGTGACAAACAAATGAACATTCTACTTAAGGCTTTTGAAATGTACAAAAAGATGATTCAAACCAAACAAAAACATTTACATAAATTAGAAACGAACATCACTATTATGAACAAACCCTAATAAAAAGAAGGAAAACAACAACGAAAACATGAGAAACATCATTCTACCTAGCAACAATAATGAAAAACCCTAGGCGCAAGATCCGCACAGTCCACGAGTTCCGCGGTTTGATTGTCTTCACAAAGGGTAAAACGACTTACTTCCAGAAGTTTGAGAATGAAAACTAACAAGAACAATAGCCAAAAATGCTTTTAAAAAGGTTTAAAATGATGTATTAATGGCAACACGAGCGCCATTAATGACACTTAGAGTTAAAGATTTGGCGAGATCATGCCAAGGCGGTGAAAACTACCGACCATGCATGAGCTAAGAATCTTATGTAAGAGTGGTACCTAGGACTGCCTTTACACCTTAAATTACAACAAGGAACATGCATGGGTGGTGATTTTCGCCGCTCATGCATGTTCAAAACATCAATAAGACAAAACATGTAAAAGTGGTGAATTTAGCTGATACTGCATGTAAAACATAAAAATTTTCTAACACCTCAAAATAGTCAGAAATTGATATTTTGACAAGCTTACGACCTAGTCGATTTTCAAGATTTTCGAGAAATCATCCTAGGGGAATGTCGCAAACTGTTTCAATGATGTTAGATGACTTCATGCGAGGCCAAGAGGACTTGTCTCGATAAGTGAACTTAGAGTGTAGACTATGAAACATACAAGTTTCGTAGGGGTTGTCTACAAAATTGAGCACAATTAATTTTAGGAACAACAGCTGGCTCTAACTGGGGAACTTACTTTGATCAATATTTGAAACGATCAAAGGGAGAAGAATCCAGTCTTTAAGTGCCTTCATCCATGCCATTAGGCAATAGAGTCAAGCTACCAAAAAGAAAAAGACACAAAAGACTAAACAAAAACCAAATAAAACACAAAAATATATAAATGTACAAATAAACTTATCTGATACTTCAAAGATTAAGTGTTTCAGATGTTGTCCACTGTGAGGCAGCAAGAATGGTGTTCCATCAAGATACTCCAACAAGAAGCTATTTTCACCACAAAGTTGATGAAAGACGAATGGGCCTCTCCATAGGGAATCAAACTTCCCATGCATTCCTTTTGGCTCTCTCCTCTTGTCCCATAACAAGACTTGATCTCCAATTTGAAAATCACGAGCCTTTGCCTTCTTGTCAAAAAGCTTCTTCACATGAATTTGATGTTCACCAATACGGTCTACTACCATAGCCCACTGTTCTTCAAGTTCAGTGAGGTACATGATTCTTTTGTCAATAGAACTTTCAAAAGTTCTACCTTCTACTGCCTTTGCCAACTTCAATGCCGACAATTCCAAAGTAATAGGTATCTCTACATTCAAACTGTATAGAAGCTGAAAAGGTGACATACCTATTGCTCTTTTGGGAGTAATCCTATCTGCCGATAAAGCATCAAACAACACTTTATGCCAAGTTCTCTGATTATCTTCCACCAGTTTCCTGATAATAGTAACCAGATTTTTGTTACTAGATTCTGCCTGACCATTTCCTTGCGGATAATAGTCTGAAGAGTGAAAGAATGATCCCAAGCCAGTAATCTCATTGGAAGAGAAACAAGGAGCATTATTTTCTACAACTTTGTTTGGAACTCCAAACCGGGAAATAATATTTTCCTTAAGAAAATTACATACCACTTCAGAAGTAGCATGCTTTACTGGGATGGCCTCCACCCACTTGGTAAAATAATCAGTTGGAGTGAGAACAAAGTTGTGTCCTGCACTTGACGGTGGGTTCACAGCACCAATGAAGTCAATGCCCCATTGCTGAAAAGGTCCTTCAATTACAACGGGCTTGAGAGGTAGTGCAGCCAACTTAGGCCTTCCAACAAACTGTTCACATAACTCACACTTAAGTACCCAATTGTACGCATCCTAAAACAGTGTGGGCCAATAGTACCTAGCCCACAAAATCTTATGAGTCATCACAGGCGCAGAAAAATGTCCTCCACAAGCCAAATTGTGAAAAGACTCCAGAAGTCTGTTTTGTTGCGCTTTATCCACACAACGGAGAAAAACTCCATCAATGCTTCTTTTATACAAACCATTGTCCCACAAGACATAGTTCGCAACCTTCAATTTGATAGTTCTTTTCTCCTTATAGGATAGATGAGAAGGACACTCACCATAGGTAAGAAAATGAGCAATATTTGAATACCACTCATCTGTAGTAGTGACAAAAAGAACAGTTGGCATATCCTCAACTTCTTCTTCATCTCCTGTTTCTTTTGGTGTATTTTCGGCAATCAACTGACACAAACCTCTGCCACACACAAGCTTGGTAGGTTTGATATCAAGATCAAACTCTTGAATCTTGGCAATCCAATTGCCTCTTTTGGTTCCAAACTCCTGTTGAGTCAGGATTGACTTCATCGTTGTGTCTGGTACCAAAACAATAGTGTGTGAATTCAAAATATAAAACCAAAAATGCTTTACCACCTTGACTACAACATAAGCATGTTTCTCCATATTTGAGTATTTCAATTCATGAGCCTTCATAGGACAACTCATAAATGAAATGGGAGATTCCACACCTTCTTCATTCTGTTGAACAAGAATGGCTGAAAGCGTATGCTCGGAAGCATAACTATATACTATGAAATCCTTGGTATAATTAGGACAAACTAGAACCGAAGCATGAGCCATGGCCCTCTTGATGTCTCAAATGCTGCTTTACCTTCCACACTCCAACAGAAAGTAGTCTTACCCTTCATCATGTTGACAATGTGACAGGTTTTCTCTGCAAATTCTGGAATGAATCTCCGCAGAAAACTCAACTTTTCGAAGAAAGAGTGAATTGCAGTCTTACTAGAAGGCAAAGTAAGACTCTGGATAGACTTGACTCTTTCTGAGTCAATTTTAGTACCTTTTCTAGACACAATGTGACCGGGAAGCTTACCCTCCGTAATCCCAAAAACTGATTTCTTGGGATTAAGAGAAATACCATTTTGTCGACATCTTTCTAGCACCTATCACAAATGATATGCATGATCTTGACGTTGTTTGGAGAAAACGGTCAAGTCATCAAGATATACCACAATGAATTTCCCCATCTCATCTCTAAAAGCGAGGTCCATTGCTCTCTGGAAAGTAGCACCAGCATTGATCAAACCAAACGGCATCCTGCGATATGCAAACGTGCCCCAAGGTGTTGTGAAGGCAGTCTTGTATTGATCTGCTTCGTTGACCTCTACTTGATTATAGCCTGAAAAACCATCTAACATAGACAGCATCTTTGAACCAGTTATAGTTTGCAACACTTGGTCCTTAATAGGCAAAGGGTAGTTATCTTTTAAAGAAGACTGGTTGAGATTTCTGAAGTCAACACAATTACGGATTTCTCCATTCTTCTTTCTTACAGGGACAATATTCATGATCCAAGTAGAATGATGAATAGGAAAGATTATTCTTGCATTCAACATTTTCTGAATTTCAGAAAGAATAGTACCTGATATTTTGGGATTATATTGCCTATGTTTCTGCTTGTGAGGCAATGACCCAACCTTGAGAGGGATCTCGTGCTGAATCTCCTTAGGTCTGAAAGACTACAGATCATCATAAGAATATGCCAAAACATCAATGTAATGGCAAAGAAGTGTAATGAATTTAAATTTCTCATCGACAATGCAACACTTCCCAATGTTGACCATTTTGGGATCTGCCTCAGAACTCAAATTTACTTGTTCAAATTCCATAGATGAACTTGAATCAAGTTGTTGCTATTGTTTAATGTATCTGTCATGCTTATCAAATAGATTTTCTAGGGAAACCAAACCTTTTGGAATCTTATTCCCTTTTAGTTGAAGAAACTCTTCACCAGTTTGTGAATCTATTTCAGAAGCATATTCCCATGGTGGAGATTCACTACCTTCAAAATAGAGCTCATCAAAGCTATCTGTCTTTTCCAAGAAAGCTATGATTTGATTATCACCATTGAATACCTACTAATGGTCAGCATTATCTGGTACACTTGGTCAGAAAACCAACTCAATTGTGTACTGGTTACCTTTGAAGTCCTTATGGGGAACCATAAGAGTTGTGGAGATAGCTAATGAATCTGCACGATCATTAAACTCTCTAGGTACCATAGAAATATCAAAAGCATCAAAACTTTCAATGCAATCCCAGACGCGATTGCGTAATATTTCAACCTTTCATTTTTGGTTTGATATAAATTTCTCCCTTGGCAAACAACTAATTCAGCATCTCCTTGAGCATGAAGATTTTTAATACCTTTAACCCGAGCAGCTTCCATGCCGGGTAATAATGATTCATACTCCGCGGTATTATTGGTATTGTCGAATTGTAGCTTGTATGAGAAAGGGAAGATATCACCTTGTGGAGATATTAGAACAATTCCAGCTCCAGAACCGGTAGAAGAACAACTGCCATCAAATTCTAAAACCCAAACCTCATTAGAATTTGATTTTTTGGAATTTCTTTGACCAGAAGATTCCTCTTCATTAGTGAAGGAAGAATCTAGAATCACTATACTTTCATCTGAATACTCTTCTGATTCTCCATCTGAATTGTCTAAATCTTCATCAGATGAACTGGAAAGATTTTCTATGGATAGGAAATAGTTACCCATACCTGAAGACTCGAACAAAATCTGAGCTTTCGGGTTTTCAGTTTGGGTGACTATGTATTTCGCTTCCTTCTCATTAAGCAACTTCTGCATGACTCCTTTAACATGTATCCTAGCTTCAGACAGATCCATGTTCAATTCTTTGCCTACATCTTTACAGAAGTTATGCCCAAGAAAAATGCCATAAGAAGCTAGAACATCAGCCACTAGGACAGTCATCTTGATCCTCTTGTCTAGAAAGGCTACAAATGCAAATTGGGCATCTTTAATTTGACCTAATAACGACACTTGCTTATTTTCCATGGAGAAACATCTCCCAAAGGTCTTGGTTAAGGTGAGACCAAGGGCGTCCTCCACCTTAGCAGGCATGACGTTATCAGAAACCCCGGAGTCTATTATACAATTTCTTAACTTATGACCATTGACCAATAGAGAAACATAGAAAGGTTCTATTTTCCTTGGAGCAACAAGGGGAGTAGTGACTAAATTATTTTGGGTAGATTTGTTTTTAGACAAGTCATGGAAGGTTTTGGAAGAATCTTGCCCCATAGGGGCAACCTTATTTTTCACATATTCAACTAACCTATCAAACTGTTCAGGGTTAGCTTGTACGTACTCCACCTCAGACATTTGGATCTTGGTTTTCCTAGCGTGATCTATAATATCAAAAAGCTGAAATGAACTAGATACAGAGGAAGAAAATCCATCATTCTGGGTTTTAGTCGAGGTAGTACTGGTCTGTGGAGCAAAAGTAGGAGAGATAGGATGGTTAGGTCAACTTGTTTATTATCAATCGAGTTCTTTGATTGAAAAGGCAACGGAGTTCCCCATTTGGCAATTGAGATAACCAGCTGAGGTTCCTCTCTTGTCTTTCCTTTATCAACTTGTTGATTTGGCTGATTTTGGGACCTGGTAAAAACAACGTATGCTCCATCATACACTTCTCCCTCTCTTTTCGCTTCATCTTGGTAATTCAGAAAACCAATGGTAGAGTCGCCAGCTAACTCTTCTCCTCCTTCTGCAAAGAGGTTAGCATTATTCTCCTGATCCAAATCAGGTTGGTAGGAATTGTCATGTTCTGCTTCATAATAGCCAACTACTAAGTTGACCGGCGCTACTTCAATGGCAAGCTTCCCCTGTGTGGGTGGAAGATGATTTTGTTGCCCTTGATTTCTGGCAGCATTGCCTTGATATGAATTGTTAGGAAATGTTCTCCTTGGTATATCCCTATAAGAAGGAGGAGCAGACATACCTTGAGACATTTGCCTTTTCAAAGCTAGCAGCTCATTTGCTAACTTCTGTACCATAGGATTTGTGGTGCTTGTGGAAGGATTATCAGTAGAGGATTGACCTCTATTTCTGTTGGAATCTCTTCTTATCTTACCCGCAAGGATAAGATCATCTTCCACCTCCGTAGCCAATATTTGAGTTACGGGAAGATCAGTAGGGCCAGCCCGCCTTAGAAGAAAGCTTACCTTAGGAAGCTGAGTATTGATGAAAAAGCATTTGAGATTCTCCGTTGTTGGTTGAGCGGTTGTCGGAATCCTATATCTCAATTTATTGAACTTAGCAATGAAGTCTCGCATAGGTTCATGTGGCTCTTTTTTCATCTGTGTGAGCTGAGCCAACAAGGCATGTGCATCTTCTGCAGGCTTGAACCTAGCCTCAAACTTGGTTTTGAGGGTATTCCAACCAGTTATAGTTTGGGCCTGGAGATGGTAGAGCCAATCGGCAACAGTACCTTGTAATGTTTCCACAAAAAGTCTTACTGCCACATTTTCGTGTTCCACCCCTAACACACCACAAGCTATGCAAAAGGCTGCAATGTGTTCATCCGGGTGGACTTTTCCATCACCATAGAACTTAGGAAAATTCTTCCTCGAACTACGAGGTAGTTCATGCAATGGTGGAGTTAAGTTCAAAGGACCAAAAGTGTTACCCCAAGGGCCTTGAGCTTCCATGGTGCACTAATTAAAGGGTGGGATAACAAACCTCTGTGGAATCAGAACAGACAAAACAATGTTAGTACTGAAGCTAGAAGCTTCACCTTGTATTGGAGACCTAGCGTTGGTAGGAGGAAAACTACTAGTTCGTTGAAGATGAGGTCGTGGAGGCAAAAGACCGAAGTTATTTTGCTGCATCAACTCGAATATAGGATCACTAACTCCTTGAGCTCTCTTGCTTCTTGTATACCGTGGGCCTGCCAGAATGCAGTGTACTCAACAAAGATTTGTAAACAACTTTAAAACAATGGAAAAGGACTGTAGTGCTTCAACTCAGAGCGTGAGGCTTCAAGTTGCGCGTTCCTTCCCCAGCAGAGTCACCAAAAACTGTTGGGTGAATATTTTGTCTTCAACTAACTGAAGGCAAAATGGTTATATTAACCACATTGTAATGAGATAAATCTCTCCTCTCAGCAAGGGGAGGTTCCCTATTAACTATTACTAACTTATTTATACTAAAACTAACTTCAGGGTGAAACAATATCATCCATTTCTCTTTTTTTAGAAATGATGTTTACACTATAAAAGAGTACTTTCACAATACAAATCGAAATAACCAAGAAACCCACGAGAGCACAAAGTCTATCGTTGCTCCTTTTACTGATTTACAATTTAGAACCAAATAGGATAAGGTGCAGCTCAAAGTCTTCACCGAATACTATGACAAAACATACGATCACAAAAGATAATAGTAGTTCAAAGTCTTTCCAATATCTTTTACTTCAAAACATAAAATCACAAACTAAAGATAATTGTTGTAACACAAAGTCTCCAAAATCACCTTTAGAACATCTCCCAGATTATCTACACTCACACTACAATTTGATCAAGTAGATAAGATAGCATAAGGAAAAGGACATAAGAACACTTTCCAGTATACTACAAGTTATTCCAATACAAAGATTGAACAATCGCTTGCTTTTCTATTCACTTGATAAAATATGATTTACAATTTGAACACAAAGTCTCAAAATGCTCTTCAATTTGGCAGAGTTTCACTTCAATAACTAAATCAAAATACAATAGAGGCCCTCTTTATTTATAGGGAGGAGCCTAGAGAAAAAATAGGAAAATCCTAACTACTTTGACTTATTCAAACAAAAGAGTCCTATTTGACTTATGACTTCTTTTGTCTCAATGTAATTACATTTTGGAAAATTACACGAGTATGTCTATAACAAAATTCAAATTACATATACAAGAATAAAAATAATCTAAGGTATCAAAAAGGAACTTCAGCTTCCTCCATTATTCTTCTTCAAAAAGTTCTAATATATCGTTTGCACTACTACCATTTCACACACGTCTGGCTTGGCCGTATTCTCTGAGATAGTATGGGCTTGGAGAATTGCATCTTTCACTGCTTTTATCGCTTTCTCATGCTTGTCAAGGTTGTCCTTCAGGTTTTCAAAAGTTGAATGCCAATCATAGAGGCTGTCCATAGAAAGTACTGAGGGCACTTCATCTTCAAATTTCTGTTGAACCATCTTTTCAAAGGATCTTATCATTTCATCTGTTGAAAGGAACTTATGACCTTCACCTGTGAGAGTGCATGGGAATTCTTCCAACCTGTGTAGAAGCATGACATTGTTGTCTTCACTATTTTCACGAGCTTGGCATAAGTTATCAAGTAAGCCTTTTATTATATTGATACGATGAACAAGAGACTCCTTAGTCTTAAGATATGATTCCCGATTTGAGATGACCCCAATGGTAATCAAATTCTTTAGCTTAATCTTCTTCATCTCTATTGAATCCTCCAAGCTCTCTCTCTGATCCTGCAGTTCTTGAGAAAGTAAGTCAACCATGTTATGAAGCTCAACTTTTGCTTTATCCATCTTTTCTTTTCTTTCTAAAGTAGTTTTCAACAGAACTTTCCCTTGTGCTAGCAACCGCTCCACAATATCTCCTACCACTCTTACTCTAGCTTGAGCTTTTTCCACTTTTTGAATCAGAGGATCTTCTATAGTTACCGCCATGGGTTCCACAATTTCAGATGACTTTACTATTTTTTGAAGAACGACGACAAGTTGTTCTGCTTTAGCTTTATACTGCTCTTTCTCCTTCTTGACTTCATCATATTTCTCGAGGAAGGTGCTGGGAGTAGTTTGAAAATCTGCCTTAATGCCTTCATGAGTTAGCTTACCTAACTCAACCCTTGAGACAACATAATCATTCATATCAAAATTGTCAATAGTAGCATCCTCTAGTGGCTTGGCAATTTTTGCATATCTGATCCCTTTTTCATTGATAAGCCTAGAAATAGTCTTAGGCTTTTTCTTCAGAGTTTTTGACTTCAAAGGCAACAGCTTCTCTATATCAATTTCATCTGGTGAAATTGCTTTCTTTTTCCTCTTTGGGGTATATGCAGACAACCAAGGAGGAAGTATATAAGCACCCACATTAGGAGAAGAATCAATCACTTGCTTTGCCGGATCCATGCTTTTTCCTATTATTGTAACAATGGGACTGGTAGGAGTAAAAATAGCAGTAGTATCAACAACCTTTTCAGAACTATCTAGAAAATTTTCTAACATACGTTTTTCATTGATATCAAAAGACGAGAAAGACAAACTAGGAATGGACCCAAATGAATCAAACACTGTTCCAAAACTCATTCTTAATGAAGGGGGAGTATTATCAGAGGAAACAACCAAAATAGGAGTATTTGAATCTGTAGGAAAACACTAGAAACAGGAACATGAAGTTGAGATTTAGAAACTTGGGATTATGATGGGAGGTCCTTCTGTGGGGAAAGTTGTGAATCATCAAGTTGTTCTTTTTCTACATTCTCATCTTTACCTTGTTCTATTTCATCTTCGTCAGTAGGTTTTTTAGACATTTCTGCTTGCTGGGTATCCTTAGATTTCTCAATATTTTGTTGTTCAGTTTCAACATCCTCAACCTCCATCTACTCAACATTAGTGTCTTCAGTACCAGATTCAGTAACATTAGAGGTCCCTGCAACCTTCTTCTTCTTCCCTCCCTTAGATACAAACTTTATTTTTAGCTTACGTGTTTTGGAGGAGGAAGGAGTGTCACTCTTGTTCTTGGTTCTGTTTTCCACTTTCTTACCTATTTGCTCCTGAACTTCAGTCTCTGACCCTGTAAGAAATTCTTTCAAGTTGATCCCTTTTCTTTCCAACCATATGTTTGTGTTAGCCAAGATTGGCTGAAATCTTTTCCTTATAGAAGTCTCTTCTTTGACTGACCATTTGACCTCTGGAAGAGGTGAGGCTTCAACATTTTCAGTATTATATTTGGGATCTAGAACATCCCCATCATCTTCCATTCCATCTGGAATATCTGCAAAGCCCATCTCTTCTATCTGACTCAAATGAAGTCTGCAAAAGTCTAACTTCCTGATCTCATTTTGTGTCCTGAGGTCAGCCCAAATATCTTCCACCATTGGCATGTCGAAAGTTGACTTTCTTTTGATTTTATCTTGTACCCTCCTGAAGTCGAAACAGTCCCTTTTCTTGAAAGTTTTCATGGTGACCAGTTGCATTTCAGAATCAACTGTTTTTGCCTTGGTAGTTGACTGAACTGAGTACCTTCCAATTTCTACAAGAAACCTTATCCCTGACTTTTTCAGCTCCATTTGTTTATTATGTACCACAATTAGTTGCCTACATAATTCCATGAGGACAATCCTGTCACTGGGATATCGTGGAAGTATATAAGGGTAACCACGATAATACCCTGCTCTGAGATATGTGAAAGTACGAAACTGTAAGAACAAGTAGTCAAAAGAATTTACAACTTCCCAAGCTTCATCTGAAACCCTCTTCTAAACAAGCTCATTGTCCCATAATCACATAAACACATAAAAGAAAGCGTCATTAACCCTATGGAAATGATGATTTGATCCTTTTAGAGTGATTTGAGGATAATACTCATACACGGGGACCAATCTCCTATCACCAACCTGTGTGAGACCAGGAAAACTCCTCATGCTCGCAGCAGCATACACAAGATATGAAGTCATGTAAAATTTGAAAGTAGTATTGACTTTCACCAACTGCTCATGCAAAGCATTACTAATCTGTTCTCCCCAGAAGATTTTTTGTGTGCCCTGAAGAATCACTTTGATGTACATGTACATCCATTCCTGAAATTTGGAAGAAGAAGGGAGTCCTCTGATATGACTCAAAAGTGTGATCAAGTCACATACCTCCTCAACAAAGTCACTCCTCGGGAGATCCTTCGGCCATCTGGTCAAATTTCTCTGAGGAATTTTCAACCACTTACTATTTATATACTTCCTTGCGGCTTCCACATCTTCATCATCATCTCTTTGCCCTTGAGAAAAATCAATTTGTCCAATATTTTCAATAGGACACATGAAGATTTTGTCAAGAAATTCCGCATCTAATATCATAATCACATTCCCTTAGGAATTTGTCATAGCCCTAGTATGCCTGTTGTAATGGCTAGCCACCTAAAGAACAAACTCATGATTATGGGTGGCAACTGGAAAAGAGGCAACCAAGTGAATGTTGATGTCAACGATCTTCTACAGATGCCTAGAAGGATTTGGTTGTCTAGTTCTATCCACAAACTCTGTCATATCTAGATGCCCTATCTCCGTATCTCTAATTTCATCAACATTAGACTGTACTGAAGTGACAGGGAAGACCCCTTGGTATTTTTACTTCATGATTTTAGCTTTAGATGGAGATGGCTCTGACATCAGTTTTGAAGAGAAAACTGGAAATAGCGTTTAGCACAGATGTTTGTCGAAAACTACAAAAAGCCATGATCTTGCAGTTAGGGGAAAAATGGGTAAATTGGGATTACTGTGATTCGATGATCATGAACAAGGAAGCATGCGTTTAAGGGCTTGAGTGTGCGCAAATCGAGGTAAAAGGTGAAGACAGGTCAACAAGCTTTGAAAGGCAAATTTTCCTGAGTGTTAGAAAAAAATTCAGGAAAATGTACATGGGCAGTTGAAATGACCGCTCCTGCACAAGGGACTATTCAATCATGTAAAGTCGGTCCAAAAGACCAGTATCGCATGTGCTTAGAATAAAGTTTAGTTGCAATGCATGTGCAAGGTCGGCGAAAAGGACCACCTTTGCATGTATTTGGGAAGATTTATATGTTTGATGTAGGAGCGGTCAATTTGACCGCCCTTACATATGAGGGAACAAGCTGAAGTGCAAAGTCGGTCAAAAAGACCGCTTGCGCATGTGTCAAAAATCCCAAGTTATTATGTGAGAGCGGGGGTTTCTACAGCTTATGCACATTGGGGGAGGTAGGACAAGGTTTGTGTAAGGGCGGGGGTTTTAACCGCCCTTACATGTAGGATAAAAACCAAACATATAAGGTTCATGTAGGGGCGGCAAAAATCGCCGCCCTTACATGAAGTATGAACGCAATGCAAGGAAAAATGTGTATCAGCAAAAAACCTAAGTGTCACAAATCTTATCTAAAATCCACCGTTTGTGCTAAGGATTAGGGCATGACAAAATCACCGACAATAAACAAAGAACGGAGATTGACAAACAGATGAACATTCTACTTAAGGCTTTTGAAATGTATAAAAAGATGATTCAAACCAAACAAAAACATTTACATAAATTAGAAACGAACATCACTATTATGAACAAACCCTAATAAAAAGAAGGAAAACAACAACGAAAACATGAGAAACATCATTCTACCTGGAAACAATAACAGAAAACCCTAGGCGCAAGATCCGCACAGTCCACGAGTTCCGCGGTTTGATTATCTTTGCAGAGAGTAAAATGACTTACTTCCAGAAGTTTGAGAATGAAAACTAAGAAGAAAAATAGCCAAAATGCTTTTAAAAAGGTTTAAAATGATGTATTAATGGTGACACAAGCACCATTAATGATACTTAGAGTTACAGATTTGGCGAGATCATGCCAAGGCAGTGAAAACTACTAACCACGCATGAGATAGGAATCTTATGTAAGAGCGGTACCTAGGACCGCCTTTACACCTTAAATTACGACAAGGAACATGCATGGGCAGTGATTTTTGCCGCTAATGCATGTTCAAAACATCAATAAGACAAAACATGTAAAAGCGGTGAATTTAGTCGATATTGCATGTAAAACATAAAAAAATTCTAACACATCAAAATAGTCAGAAATTGATATTTTGACAAGCTTACGACCTAGTCGATTTTCGAGATTTTTGAGAAATCGTCCTAGGGGAATGTCGCAAACCGTTTCAATGATGTTAGATGACTTTGTGCGAGGCCAAGAGGACTTGTCTCGATAAGCGAACTTAGAGTGTAGACTACGAAACGGACAAGTTTCGTAGGGGTTGTCTACAAAATTGAGCACAGCTAATTTTGGGAACAACACGATGGCAAATGATAGGAAGAACAAAACAAGTGATGAAAATAAGCTAGAATGGTGCTACTAATAAACAGTTAGGCGCTAGTGATAAAAAAGAGCCGCAATTGATTGACAAAGTGAAACTAATGATGAAATTATGTTTTTAGGGGTTTTACGAAGTGGTTGACAACCAATGCGTGATGGATATAGGAGGTTCTTCCACCGTTGATGTCTTGGGAGTGTCACCTGACGTTGATGAATCTTATAGCCAACTTGACAGAGGTAGGGTAGACATTCCTAAGATCAATAGGATTATGGCATGTTGCACATATGCCCCAGATTAGAGGGCACCTAGCAATGATGACAACGTTGGTGGAGCGGTGGTATAACAAGCATAGTTCATTCTTGTTGCCGACTGGAGAGATTACCATCACACTTGAGGATGTTTGGAGGATACTTCGCATCCTAATTCATGGATTGCACGTGCTATACAATACTCACACTAAGGAGAGTGTATTAGCGAGGTTACTCATGATCTAGGATTTAGGGATAGAGGATGGTGAGATCAGGCCATGGCAGATGGCGACGAGGTTTGATCAACTGACATTATTCTTAGCAGGGTGATCATAGGGATTTTGATGCTAGATCAAAGATCTAGGGTATTTTCTGTTGGTTGGGGTTGCGTGTTAGAGCATATGATTAGTGAGGGAGTGGTCTATGCTTGGTGACCATGTGTACTAGGGAAGCTATATCATGACATTCACCAGGTTGTATACAGATTTGTCTCTAGCCTAGCATGTGGGGTCTTGTTTTTACATGTGTGGGTCTAGGAGCACATAGCAGTGATACAACCTATATCTATGAGGGGGTGGGATTACCTTATGTGTTTTTGTATGAGGGTGCTTTGATGCAGTGACGACTGGGGGAGGTAGCATACTGGAGATGGGTATTAGATGAGATGGATATAGTTATATGAAGGCCATGGAGAGACTGTGAGATCTAGACAGATAGTGCAGAGCACTTGATGTACTACAGGCAGGAGTGATATCTCATTGGTAGGACCACATATATTATAGAGATATACAGGCTAGATAGGGTATTGCGACAGTTTGGTTTGCCCCAGGTAGTGCCAATACATGAGGCTATCTATGCATGGACACAATGAGAGGTGGCAAAGTGGGGGCCAGAGATAGTCATAGATACAATGATAACATATTTTGAGTCTATTGCACCAACACAGTGGGATTGTTATTCTCAAAATCAGCTACGCTCGTTTTTGTAGACAACCCCTACGAAACTTGTCCGTTTCATGAATCTACACTCTAAGCTCGTGGATCGAGACAAGATCCTCTTGATCTCATACAAAGTTGTTTGACATCCTAGACTAGTTTATGACATCTCTTTGAATCATTTTCTCGATATGTGTGAAGATCGTTCAAGTCGTAAATCGGTAAAAATGTTGTTTTAGGTCATTTTTAGAAGTTAGTAAGTTTTTGAGTCTTGATACGTGTTGGCGTTTCAATTCGCACCTCTGGTATGCGATTTGGAAACAGACAGCTATGCACAGATAAACTGCTCTCCTATTGGAAGGGGGAGTTCCCTTTCTTGCTGATGTTCGCTGAAAAGATAACTTGAATGAAACTTCGCCTATCTTCTTTTTGATTCTTAGCTGTAGAGCACAAGGTTATAAAACTCTAAACGTTGCAGAAGAGGTTTTTCCTTTTTAATAAAACTTCTACTACAACTAGCATAGACTAATGACGCTTTCAACCTCCTGAGTAAATTCAGAGCAAAGGAAGTTGAAAGTGAACGGGGAATGATTGTAAACACAAAAACTCAAGTAGTTTTCCTCTAGATTTACACCACAAGACTAAGAGTACTTTAATGATGAAAGCTGAAAATGAAAGCCACAGAAGCTACACATCTGACGACGAAAACTTGATGAATCGATATAGAATATCAGAGCAAAGTAGGCATGAGATTTCTATTCAATATCAGAAAGTTTAATACAACTCCAGGACAGCCAGACTGCAGCAAAAGGTAGGCATACAGTAAGCGATCAAACACTGGAGAACACTAAACACAAATGAATAGACACTTGGAATAACAATGTTTGCAGGCTAGAATAGGCACAGCAAATTTGCTATCACAACTACCATTACCAACAATGGGCAAGGATGCCCTTATTTATACTAAAATCAAAGGAGTAGGGAACCCTAAAATCTCCTTGATTAACCCTAACTTGCCAACTCGCAAGCTTTATTACTATTCTAAGACAAAGATACAATAAACAAATGCTTTAAAGCAATCTGCTTTAAAGCAAAAAGATTCCAACTATCACAAGGTGATTTCTTTCTAAATATAGAATGGATGAGCTTAGGATAAAAGCACATGCTTTAAAACAAAAAGCATATGTTTTAAAGTTGCTTTCTTTTGAAATGTATCCACATTCACATTCTTGCTTTTTGGTGATGTCATCCGTTGATATTCTTTTGCTGATTTCTTCTAAAAAAAGTTGATTCTGACCGAAAAAAGCTAGCACATGGGTTTTGTAGGCAATTCTGTTTTGAAGCAACCCAGATTGTCAGATTTTGAAAAAGCGGAGATTTTCTCGAAAAAATAGGAAAAAAGCAGTTTCCCAAAAAAAAGCACAACTCCCAATCTTCAAGAGGATAAAAATCTGGATGGACCCATCTCGACGAAAACTGAAAAAGCTCTGGTCGGATTTTTGAAAAATGATCCCCTTGAAACAAGGACCCTGAAAAAGCAAGCCTCTCTTCTTCCTCAACCCGAATCTATGAAGAAAACTGAAAAAGCACCTGGTTTGGGTCTTCGAATCTTCGTTGAAAGAAAAATAAAATCTTTCCTCTAGATGCAACCTGCAAAAGATAATGAAATAAAGAAGCCAAAAGCTTGTCTTTCTAAATCTTTTGGTCAAAAAGCAGCTTTACTTGTGAGAGAAGAAAACTTCATCCTCATCCATGAAGAAAGCATCTTTTAAAGCATAAATCCAAGTGGATGTCTTTGAATAGGAAGAATCCCTATTTTGTAGGAGCCTATGGCTTCATGTGCAAGATGACAAAAAATATCTTCTTTGATGATGTCATCGAATGCGCGAGTTGGAAGAAGTGTTAACAAAATTTTCTTCATTTTCGACACTTCAACACTCGTTTTGACTCAAATATGGCCTGTCTCTGACTTTGACAAGGTGGAAAAATGTCATCATGAATTGAAAAAGCTAACTGATCTTGACATTTTGAAGATTGATCAACTGAGATTCCATCCCCTGCCTCCGTTCAACGATCTGACATCATTTGACCAAGTTTGACCTCCCTGAAACTGCCAACGGGTGAAGATTGGTAACAAGGCAATGCCGGAAAACACTAAAAACACAAAAATATTCTAACACTGCTCAAGATGGGCGCCCCAAGCCTCCTGGGGTGCCCAGTTTCCCAACACTTAGCCATTTTTGTGATTTTTTCAATTTTTACAATTTCTTGGTTTGCGTGCGCATTCCGGAGGCACAGGACCCCTGTTTGGCTGTCGATTTCTAACAAATGGGATGAAAATGAGTCTGATGATCTGGCAAATATGCAAGCCTGATGAAAACTGAGCTGATTGTACCTTCTATTTGCCTCAAAAAATGTGCCAAACTGATCAACACTGAACCAGAGCGGGCTGACGGAAGGAGATTTGCATTTTTTGAGAAAAACATGAGAAATAAACTAACACTGGTGAGGATGGGCACCCTTAGCCTCCTAGGGTGCCCATTTTGTCAACACTTAGCCATTTTTTGCAAAATTTTTCAATTTTGTACCTTTTCTCGATTTTCGTGCCGATTGCTCATGTTCGATCTTCGATTTCGGTCGTTTTGACGACTGTCGAGGCAGGACAGAGGGTGATCTGAGTAGTCTAAACATATCTGTGATGAAATCCTGCCTTTGACTGACTTTTGACAAAGTTTGACCAACCAGAAAGGAGCTGACGGAAGCATTTTTGACGTTTCTCGAAAAACATGAAAAAAAAACTAACACAGGAGAGGATGGGCGCCCCAAGCCTCCTGGGGCGCCCAGTTTCACCAGACTTAGCCATTTTTGTGATTTTCCAACTTTTCCATTCAACTTGGATCCATCTTGCATCATTTTGCGTGCATCATCGAGTTGACGGCCGTTTGTCAGTTTTGCGTCGTTGAAACAGTGTTGGAAACTCGTCGAATAGATTTGGCAGGTGAACTTTTCTATGTTGATGACTTTCGAGCTCATGCTTCACCTTGTGAAAAAGCAGAAATGACCCAGTAGAGAAAACTTGGTCGTTTGAAGATTCCGTCTGAACCGTGCCGATCGTGAAGGAAAATCGACCAATGAGAATCGAGCGCGACACCTGATTTGGAGATTCTATTTTTAGAAACTTTCTATTTTTAGAAAGTTTTTCCAACATCCATATCTCAAGAAACCTAGAAAACCTAACTCGACGTCTAAAAATAGAAATTTCTATTTTTAGAAATTTTGCTTTTTTGACTTTTTGACGAAAAATTTTCTAGACTTGTTTCAAAATGCCTTGATGAAGCAAAAAATTTGGTTGGGTACAACAATACGCAAGAGCGGCTAAAAATGCCGCTCCTACATATCTCCTTTTAGCTTGTTTTATGTAACATGTAAAGGCAGCGTAAATTGCCGCTTGTGCATGTCTTTTTATTAAAGATGTAAAGGCGGCAGATTTCACTGCCAGTACATGTTTGTTTATGTTTGTGCATCGGCGGCCGAAACCTCCGCTCGAGCGAGATCTCTGGAATCTCTATCACTAAGTGCCATTAATGGCCACTCATGCCACTTATTAAAACTTGTTTTTAAGTTTTAAATACATCTTTTTGATTGTTCATTTCGCCATTTCATTTCTTTCCCCTGAGCTGTTCGTCTGACTCCTCCAACATTGTTTAGTCGCGCCGAGCTGGGATTTAATTGCACTCTTCATTGTCGGACTTAGGGTTTTAGACGCTTGGACGGGTAAGTCCTCTAGCCATTTCATTTTCAAACTTAGGGTTTTCATCCATGTTGATATGGCTTTCTTTTGTCTTGATTTTAGTTTACGTTTTCTGATGAAAGATTGTTTTGGTCATCTTGTAATCTCTGGTCAGATCTGTGTTTTTGTTTTGAATATGTCTTTAGAAGCCTGATATTTGTACCCTAGGAGGTCGGCGGTTTTACCGCTTAGACCCTCAACCCTTGCCATATACCATTGTGCAACATCGGCGAAGTTTGCCGATCTTACACGAAAACCATGCTACTGCTATCAAGTGCAAAGTCGGTAATTTTCACCGCCCAGGCCAAATGTTATCAGTGATTTCTCCCGACCCTACTAAAGTCATCTTTGAAATGTGCATTTGCCGTTCAGACATGTTATCGGTGCTCAACCAAACCTCACATGCATTGTCGGCAAATTTTGCCACTGATGTATAAACTTGCAACGCCTTACCAACGTGCATCGTCGGCCAAATTCACTGCTGGTACATGACTTAGGTTTTTGTATCTGGTGTATGGGTGGGTGGTTTTGCCATCCTTACACGAGGAATTGTTTCATATTCCATGCGATAGCAGGCATTTTTGCCGCTTTAGCACCAAAACCCTTTAAAAGCACTTCCCCTGCTGAAGCGGCTGATACACTCGCCCAAACGCTTGAGATTTTCAAACTCTTTACATGCAATAGCGGTCATTCTGACTGCTCATGCATGTTAAACCAAAATTTCCAAAATACATGCAAAAGCGGCGTTTTCAACCGCCTTTACACCTGAAGTCTCTCCCAACCTGCAATGGTGGTGAAATCACCCGCTTAAGCACATTTTCCTAATTTTTTCCCAACACTGGAAAATTCACCTTTCAAAACTAAAATCCTGCTTTTGCCTTCACCTTGATTTGCGCACTCAAGCCCTTTAAACACATGCTTTCCTGTCCATGATCGTCAAATCGCAGTTGACCCAGTTTATCCAATTTTTCCCCTAACTGCGAGATCATGGCCTTTTGTAGTTCTCAATCAACGTTCGTGGTGTTCAAATTCACAGTTCTCTCCACAACTCATGTCAGAATCATCTCCATCAAAGGCCAGAGCCATGAAGTACAAGTACTAGGGTGTCTTTCAGGTAACGGCAGTGCAGTCGAACGTTGATGAAATCAGAGACACAGAAATTGGGCACGTGGACATGGCCGAGTTCGTAGATAGAACTAAACAGGCAAATCCCTCCAAGCCTATGTAGAAAATCACTGACAGCGGTATTCATTTGGTTGCGTCATTTCCAGTTTCTGCACACAATCCTAAATTTGTTCTATAAGTGGCCAATCATTACAACAGGGACACTAGAGCCGTGACGGACTCATAGGGGAATGTAATCATGAGATTGGATGCAGAATTCATGGACAAAATATTCATGTGTCCACCAATTGAAAACATCGGACGGATTGACTTTGCTCAGGGTCAACAAAACTATGATAATGACATGGAATCGACCAGGAGGTATATCAATAACAAGTGGTTAAAAACTCCTAGGGGTAATTTGACCAGGTGGCCAAAGGATCTTCACAGGAGTGATTTTGTGGAGGAAGTGTGTGATTTGATTACTCTTTTGAGTCACATCAGAGGACTCCCTTCTGCTTCTAAGTTTCAGGACTGGATGTACACTTACATCAAGGTGATTCTACGAGGTAACCAGAAGATATTTTGGGGTGAACAGATCAGCAATGCTTTGCACGAGCAACTGGTAAGAGTCAATACTACGTTCAAATTTTACATGACCTCTTATCTTGTCTATGCTGCTGCAAGCATGAGGAACTTTCTAGGTTTAACCCAAGTAGGAGACAGGAGATTGGTCCCAGTGTATGAATATTACCCCCAAATCACTTTGAAGGGGTCAATTCATCATTTCAGAAGAGTCAATGATGCTTTCTTCTTAGTTTTCATGTGCTTGTGGGATGGTGAGCTTTTTCAAAATAGAGTCTCAGATGAAGCCTGGCAAGTTGTAAATTCTTTTGGTTGTTTGTTCTTGCAATTTACCACCTTCACGTATCTTCGGGTAGGATACTATCCTGGTTACCCTTACATGCTGCTACGGTATCCCAGTGATCACATTGTTCTTATGGAGCTTTGCAGACAACTGATTGTGGTACACAACAAACAGATGGAACTGAAGAAGTCAGGGATAAAGTTTCCCATTGAAATTGGGAGGTACTCGGTTCAATCTGCCAACAAAGCAAAGATAATTGACTCTGAGTTGCAGTTGGTCACCATGAAGACCTACAAAAAAAGAAATCATTTTGACTTCAGAAGGGTTCAAGATAAAATCAAGAGGAAGTCAACTTTTCATGTGCCAATGGTCGAAGATATATGGGCGGATCTCAGGACTCAAAATGAGATCAAAAAATTGGATTTCTGCAGGCTTCATCTAAGCCAAATTGAGGAACTAGGACTCGCTGATATTCCAGAAGGAATGGAGGATGATGGAAATGTCCTAGATCACAAATATGAGGCAGAAAAAGTTGAGGCTTCACCTCTCCCAGAGGTGAAATGGTCAGTCAAAGAGGAGACATCCATCAGGAAAAGATTCCAACCAATACTGGCAAACACCAACTTGTGGTTAAGAAGTAAGGGAATCAAGTTGAAGGAATTCCTTACAGGGTCTGAAGAAGAAACACAGGATCAAACAGGTAAGAAGGTAGAGAACCGAACTAAAAACAGGAGTGACACCCCTTCTTCCTCCAAGGTACACAAACCAAAGATCAAATTTGTATCTAAAGGAGGAAAGAAGAATGAAATCACAGAGGCTTCTGACGCCACTAAGTCAGATGTTGAAGATACTAATGATGATCAGATGGAAATTGAAGATGTTGAGACTAAAGAACAAAATGTTCAAAAGTCTAGGACAAAGGTATCTGATGAAGCTGAACAAGGGGTAGATGAAGATATAGAGGGAGAAAGACTTGATGGTTCCCCTCAGACTCCTGTGAAAGATCTTCCCTCCGAGACACAAGTTCTTACACCTCCTCCTCATGTTCCGGTTTCTAACAGTTTGCCAGTGATGTCAAGTGTTCCTCTTTCTCCAATTTTTGTTGTTTCTTCTGACAATACTCCTCCATGAAAGCTAGCTTTGGAACTATTTTTGATTCTTCTAGTTCCATTCCAAGCTTATCTTCCCCTTCTTTTGATATTGGGGAACAAACTATTTTAGAGAACCTTCTGGATGCTTCACAAAAGGTTGTTGATATAGGTGTTGTGTTTACCAACACAAGTCCAATTGTCACTATCACTGGCACGAATATAGATACAGCCAAGCAAGTAGTGGATCCCCCTCCAGCTATTGATGCTTCTATACTTCCTCCATGGCTATCTGCCTATACTCCAAAGAGGAAGAAGCAAGCCATCTCACCTGATGAGATTGACATTGAAAAGCTGTTGCCCGTGAAAGCAAAGAACCAGAAAAAGAAGCCTAAGATTGTTTCTAGGCTGGTCACTGAAAAGGGAATCAGATATGCCGAAATTGCCAAACCTCCTAAAGATGCCACGATTGACACTTTTGACATGAGTAATTATGTCATCTCAAGGGTTGAACTGGGTAAAGTGACTCATGAAGGTGTTAAGGCAGATTTCCAAACTACTGCCAGTACCCTACTCAAAAAGTATGATGAAGCCAAGAGGGAGAAGGAGCAATACAAAGCAAAAGCGGAACAACTAGCCACTGTCCTTTAGAAAATAGTAAAGTCATCAGAGATAGTAGAACCAATGGCAGTGACAGTGGAAGATCCCCTGATATAGAAGGTTGAAAAAGCCCAAGCCAGAGGCAAGATAGTGGGGGATGTAGTGGAGCGGTTGTTGGCTCAAGGATGAGTTTTGCTAAAAACTGTTGTGGAAAGGAAAGAGAAAATGGACAAAGCTAAAGCTGAGCTGGACAATCTGGTAGATCTACTTTCACAAGAGCTGTAAGATCAAGAAGAGAGCCTAGAAGAGTGGATAGACATGAAGAAGATCAAGATAAAGAATCTGATCACCATTGGGGTCATCACCAACAGGGAATCATATCTTAAGACTAAAGAGACTCTAGCTCATCGTATTTTCATAATAAAGAGTCTACTTGAAGATCTATGCCAAGCTCAAGAAGCTAGCGAAGATAGTGATGTCACACTCCTACACCGGTTAGAAGAACTTCCTTGCACCTTGACAAGGGAAGATCATAGTTTCCTCACAACACAGGAAATGATAAGTTCTTTTGAAGAAATGGTACAAAAGAAATTTGAAAAGGAAGCTCCCTCAGTGCTCTCAATGAATAACCTATATGATCAACATTTGACTCTGGAGAACCTGAAGGATAATTTAGACAAGCATGAAAAGGCAGTAAAGGCGGTGAAAGATTCAATTCTCCGAGCTCGCACCATCTCTGAAAACATAGTGAAACTAGATGCATGCGAGATGTCAGTCGTTCAAACTATGTACCAGAACTTCCTGAGGAAAAAAGATGGAGGAAGCTAATGCCTTAGCTTATTTTTCCTGAACAATATGTAAATTGAATTTTGTTTTGGACACCTACACGTGTATTTTCCAAAATGTAATTACATGTGAAACAAGAGAAGTCCTAAGTCAAATGGGACTCTCTTGTTGAATAAGTCAAAGTAGTTGTAGATTTCTTAATTTTTCTCAAGGCTTTTCCGTATAAATAAAGGGGGCCTCTTTTGTAAATATTAACTTTTGTCTATTGCAAGAATACTCTGGCGAATTGAAAAGTAAATCAAGACTTTGTGCTTTTTGTGAAAATCAATATTCAAATATTTATCAATACAAGAAAGCAAGTTCAATTCCAATCTTTGTCTTGGGATTATTTGTGTTGTGATAGTTTTGTTCTTACGTCTTGCTATCATAATCTTATTTGATAAAAATTGAAGTGTGGAGTTTGTTTCAAGTGATTGAAGAGCGCTCTTAATTTGATTCTGATAGACTTTGTGTTATCAAATCATTTGTGGGTTATATGTTCATGTTTGTGAGAATACAATAGTTTGGAGACTTTGTGCTGCAAGTTGTTATATTTGATTTACTTTTATCATCTTGAAGAGGAGTGAAGACTTTGGGTTGCATTCTGCTTCAAATAGTTTCGTTTACAAGTAGCAAGTGAGGTAACAAAAAACTTTGTGTTTCTGTGATTTTGTGATAATTTATAAGTCTTCTATCAAGAGTTTGAAGTATAAACATCTATTCTGAAAAAGGAGAATGAGATGAGATGGAACCACCACAAATATAGTTTTTAGTGTATATAAAGTTTATAAGTTGTTTAGTTTGTGAAAGTTAAGTAATTAGAGGGAACCTCCCCTTGCTGAGAGGAGAGACTTTGTCTCATCATAGCTGTGGCTGATATACCCATTTTGCCATTAGTGAGTTAACGACAAAATATTCACCCAACAGTTTTTTGGCAACTCTGCTGGGGAAGGAACGCGCAACTTGAAGCCTCATGCTCCAAGTTGAAGCATTTTCAGTTCTTTTCCATTTTTCTTGCAAACTTGTGTTTAGCATACTACATTCTGGCAGATTTCTGGTACACCAGAAGCAAGAGGGCTCAAGATATTATTGATCCTGCATTTGAATTGATGCAGCAGAATAATTTTGGATTCTTAACTCCGCGACCTCGTCTTCAGCACACCAGGAGTTTTTCCCGTACAAACACCAGGTCTCCAATACCAAGTGAAGTTTCTAGTGCTGGTGCTAACAGAGTTTTGTCTGTTCATACGACACCAAGGTTTGTTATACCACCTTTTAGTCAGTGCGTCATGGCAGCGCAAGGCCCTTGGGGTAATACCTTTGGTCCTTTGAATTTGACCCCACCCTTGCACGAACTACCTCATAGTTCAAGAAAGAATTTCCCCAAATTCTATGGTGACGGGAAAGTTCATCCTGATGAGCACATTGCGGCTTTCTGTATAGCCTGTGGTGTGATAGGTGTCAAGAACGAAGATGTCGCTGTATGACTCTTTGCAGAAACACTATAAGGTGCTGCTGCGGACTGGTTTTACCACCTCCAAGCTCAGACCATAACGAACTGGAATACTCTCGAAGCCAGGTTTAAACCTGCGGAGGATGCACATGCATTGTTGGCGCAGCTGACTCAAATGAAAAAGGAACCTCACGAACCTATGCGAGATTTCATCGCTAAGTTCAACAAGTTGAGAAATAGGATTCCCACCACCGCTGAGCCAACAACGGAGAATCTTTAGTGTTTCTTTATCAATACACAACTTCTTGAGGTGAGTTTTCTTTTGAGACGAGCTACTCCTACTGATCTTGCTGCAGCTCAGATTCTGGCAACTAAAGTAGAAGATGATCTTATCCTTGCGGGTAAGATAAGAAGGGATACTAATAGAAATAAAAGCTCCTTTTCTACTGAGAATCCTTCCACAAGCACCACAGATCCAATGGTGCAAAAGCTAGAAAATGAATTGCTAGCTCTGAAGAGACAAATGTCTCAAGGTATGTCTGCTCCTTCTTCTTACCGAGATATACCAAGGATGACATTTCCAAACAATTCATATCAAGGCAATGTTGCTAGGAATCAAGGACAACACAACCGTCTTCCGCCTACACAGGGGAAGCTTGCCATTGAAGCAGCGCTGGTCAACTCTGCTGTTGGCTATTATGAAGCAGAAAATGAACTTCTTTCCAACCTGAGTTGGACTATGAAAATGGTGCTAATCTCTTCTCAAAAGGAGAAGAAGAGTTAGCTGGCGACTCTACCATCAGCTTTCTGAATTATCAGGACGAAGCTGAAAAGGGAGAAGTGAGTGAAGGAGCATATGCTATTTTCACTAGGTCCCAAAATCAGTCAGCTCTTCAAGCTGATAAAGGGAAGGCGAAAGAAGAATCTCAATTGGTGATTTCGATCGCTAAACGGGGGACTCCGCTACCTTTCCAATCAAAAGACCTAGTGGTCAATAAACAAGTAAGTGCCTCTAACAAATTTGTACCTTCCACTTCTACTCCTCAGACTAGTGCTATCTCTACCAAAAATTAGAATGATGGTTTTTCTTCCTCCGTGTCTAATTCTTTTCAGTAGTTTGATATAATAGATCATGCTAGGAGAACTAAGATACAAATGTCTGAAGTTGAGTATTTACAGGCTAATCCTGAACAATTTGATAGATTAGCCAAATATGTCAAAAATAAGACCGTTCCTCTAGGACAAGAATTTTCAAAAGCTACTCATGACTTCCCCAAAAACAAGCCTATCCAAAATAATCTTTTCACTACTCCCCTTGAAGCCTCTGGAAAAATTGAACCTTTCTATGTTTCCCTATTAGTAAATGGTCATAAATTGAGCAATTGCGTAATAGATTCTAGAGCCTCTGACAATGTTATGTCTGCTAAGGTAGTAGACGCCCTTGGCCTCACCTTAACCAAAACTTTTGGGAGGTGTTTCTCTATGGAGAATAAGCAAGTTCCACTTTTGGGTCAAATCAAAGACGCCCAATTTGCATTTGCAGCTTTTCCAGATAAGAGAATCAAGATGACAGTCCTGGTAGCTGATGTTCCAACCTCATACAACGTTCTTCTTGGGCGTAATTTCTGCAAAGATGTAGGTGGGGAGTTGAACATGGATTTGTCTGAAGCAAGGATACCTGTTAAAGGTGTCATGCAGAAGTTGCTTTCTGAGAAGGAGGCAAAATACATTGTTACTCAAACATCAAATCCCAAGGCTCAAATTTTGTTTGAGTCCTCAGGAATGGGTAACTATTTTCTATCTACCGAAGATTGTTCTAGTTCATCAGATGAGAGTACACCGGGTGATAGCTCTGATATGTCAGATGGAGACTCAGAAGAGTTTTCAGATGAAAGTTCAGGTGAGGGTATAGTAATACCAGATTCTTCCCTCACTGACAAAGAGGAGTCTCCTGACCAAAGAAAGTCCAAGAAATCAAATTCTAATGAAGTTTGGATTTTAGAGTTTGATGGCAGCTGTTCTTCTACCAGTTCTGGAGCTGGAGTGGTCTTGATATCGCCACAAGGTGATATCTTACCTTTTTCATACAAGTTACAATTTGACAATACCAATAACACCGTCGAATACGAGTCCTTATTGCTTGGATTGGAAGCTGCTCGTGCTAGAGGTGTTAAAATCCTTCATGCTCAAGGGGACGCCGAATTGGTGGTTTGTCAAGTAAGAAATTTGTACCAAACTAAAAATGAAAGACTGAGACACTATCGCAATTGCGTATGGGATTGCATTGAAGGTTTTGATGCTTTCAACATTTCAACAGTGCCAAGAGAGTTCAATGATCATGCAGATTCATTGGCTGTTTCTGCCACTCTCATGGTGCCTCATAAGGATTTCAAAGGAAACAAGTACACTATTGAGCTGGTCTTCCGACCAAGTGTACCTGATAACGCTGACCATTGGCAGGTGTTCAATGGTGATAACCAAATCATTGCTTTCCTAGAAAAGATGGATAGTTTTGATGAGCTTTACTTTGAAGGAAGTGAATCGCCACCGCGGGAATATGTTTCAGAGATAGACTCACAAACCGGCGAAGAATTTCTACAATTGAAAGAAAATAAAATCCCAAAAGGTTTGGTTTCCCTTGAGAAACTCTTTGATAAACATGATAGGTATATCAAGCAGCGGCAACAACAACAGGATTCAAGTTCCTCTATGAAATTTGAGCAGGTCAATTTGGGTTCGGAAGCAGATCCTAAGATGGTCAACATTGGAAAATGTTGCACTGCTGATGAAAGATTCAAATTCATTACCCTCCTTCGCCATTACATTGATGTTTTGGCTTACTCCTATGATGACCTAAAGTCTTTCAGGCCTAAGGAGGTTCAACACGAAATTCCCCTCAAAGCTGGATCGTTGCCTCACAAGCAGAAGCAGAGGCAATACAATCCAAAGATATCAGGTGCGATTCTTTTTGAAATTCAGAAGATGCTGAATGCAAGGATAATTTTTCCAATTCATCATTCCACATGGATCGCAAACATAGTACCTGTAAGGAAGAACAGAGAAATCCGTATCTGTGTTGATTTCAGGAATCTCAACCAGTCTTCCTTGAAAGATAACTACCCTTTGCCCATCATGGACCAAGTGTTGCAAACAACGACTGGTTCATAAATGCTATCTATGTTAGATGGTTTTTCAAGGTATAACCAAGTGGAGGTCAATGAAGCTGATCAATTCAAAACTGCCTTCACCACACCATGGGGCACATTTGCATATCTTAGAATGCCTTTTGGTCTGATCAATGCTGGTGCCACATTTCAGAGAGCGATGGATCTTGCCTTCAGAGATGAGATGGGGAAGTTCATCATGGTGTATCTCAATGACTTGACTATTTTCTCCAAAAACCGTCATGATCATGCGCATCATTTACGACAAGTGCTGGAGCGCTGTCGGCAAAATGGTATTTCCCTCAATCCCAAGAAGTCAGTTTTTGGGGTGACGGAAGGTAAGCTTCTCAGACACATTGTATCCCGCGAAGGTACTAAGATTGACTCGGAGAGAGTTAAATCTATTCAAAGTCTTACTCTGCGTGCAAGTAAGATTGTTGTTCATTCTTTCTTTGGAAAGGTGAATTTTCTATGAAGGTTCATTCCTGAGTTTGCAGAAAAAACCTGTCACATTGTCAATATGATGAAGGGTAAGGCCACTTTCCATTGGACTGCGGAAGGTAAGGAAGCGTTTGAGGATATCAAGAGAGCTATTGCTCATGCTCCAGTTCTTGTTTGTCCTGACTACACTAAGGATTTCGTAGTCTATAGCTACGCTTCAGAACACACATTTTCAGCTATTCTGGTTCAGCAGAATGAAGAAGGCGTTGAATCCCCCATATCATTTATGAGTTGTCCTCTCAAAGCTCATGAATTGAAGTATTCAAATATGGAGAAGCATGCCTATGCCGTGGTCAAAGCGGTGAAGCATTTTAGGTTCTACATTCTAAACTCACACACTGTTGTCATGGTCCCTGATACAACAGTCAAATCTATCCTAACTCAACAGGAGTTCAGAACAAAGAGAGGTAATTGGATCGCTAAGATCCAAGAATTTGATCTAGATATCAAGCGTACCAAGCTTGTGCGTGGTAAAGGTTTGTGTCAATTGATCGCAGATAACGTTCCAAAAGAGACAGCGGACGAAGAAGAAGAAGTTGTGGACACACCAACTGTCCTTTTTGTTACTACAACTGATGAGTGGTATTCTAATATCGCTCATTTCCTTACCTATGGTGAGTGTCCTTCTCACTTGTCCTATAAAGAAAAAAGAACTGTCAAGTTGAAAGCTGTAAACTACGTCCTTTGGGACAATGGTTTGTACAAGAGAAGTCTTGATGGTGTATTTCTTCGTTGCGTGGATAAAGCGCAACAAAGTAGACTTTTGGAGTCTTTCCACAATCTGGCTTGTGGAGGGCATTTTTCAGCACCTGTAATGGCTCACAAGATTCTACGAGCTAGATACTATTGGCCCACACTATTCCAAGATGCGTACAATTGGGTACGTAGGTGTGAGTTACGTCAACAATTTGTTGGGAAACTGAAGTTGGCAGTCTTACCTCTAAAACTAGTGGTGATTGAGGAGCCTTTTCAGCAATGGGGTATTGACTTCATTGGCGCAGTGAATCCATCATCAAGTGCAGGACATAACTATGTTCTCACCGCAACAGACTATTTTACTAAATGGGTGGAAGCTATTCCAGTCAAACATGCTACTTCTGAAGTGGTATGCAGTTTTCTTAAGGAGAACATTATTTCAAGGTTTGGAGTTCCAAACAAGATTGTAGCAGATAATGCTACTTGTTTTTCCTCTTATGAGATTACTGAATTTTGCTACGAGCATGGGATTATTCTTTCCCATTCTTCAGACTATTATCCGCAAGGGAATGGTCAAGCAGAATCAAGCAATAAGAATCTGGTCACTATCATCAGGAAACTAGTAGATGAGAATCAGAGAACTTGGCATAAGGCATTGTTTGATGCTTTATGGGCATATAGAATTACACCCAAAAGGGCGATAGGCATGTCGCCATTTCAGCTTCTATATGGTTTGAATGCGGAGATACCAATTACCTTAGAATTGCCAGCATTGAAGTTGGTAAAGGCGTTGGAAGATACAACTTTTGATAGTTCTATTGATAAAAGGATCATGTATCTGACTAAACTTGAGGAGCAGCGCACTATGGTGGTGGACCGTATTGCTGAGCACCAAAATCAAGTAAAGAAACTCTTTGACAAGAAGGCAAAGGCTCGTGAGTTTCAGATTGGAGATCAAGTCTTGTTGTGGGACAAGAGGAGAGAACCAAAAGGAATGCACGGAAAATTTGATTCCTTATGGAGAGGTCCATTCACCATTCATCAATTCTGTGGTGAAAACAGTTTCTTGCTGGAGTATCAGGATGGAACACCATTCTTGTTGCCTCACAGTGGACAACATCTGAAGCACTTCAATCTTTGAAGTATCAGATAAGTTAAATTGTACATTTGTATAGTTTTGTGTTTTATTTTTGTGCTTTCGTTTAGTCTTTTGTGTCTGTTTCTTTTTAGCTTGACTCTATAGCCCAATGGCATGGATGAAGGCACCTAGAGACTGGATTCTACTTCCTTCAATCGTTTCAAAGTTTGATCGAAGGAATTTCCCCAGTTAGAGCCAGCTGTTGTTCTCAAAATCAGCTACGCTCATTTTTGTAGACAACCCCTACGAAACTTGTCCGTTTCATGAATCTACACTCTAAGCTCGTGGATCGAGACAAGATCCTCTTGATCTCATATGAAGTTGTTTGACATCCTAGACTAGTTTATGACATCTCTTTGAATCATTTTCTCGATATGTGCAAAGATCGTTCAAGTTGTAAATCGGTAAAAATGTCATTTTAGGTCATTTTTAGAAGTTAGTAAGTTTTTGAGTCTTGATACGCAAGAGCGGCTAAAAATGCCACTCCTACATATCTCCTTTTAGCTTGTTTTATGTAACATGTAAAGGCGGCGTAAATCGCTGCTTGTGCATATGTCTTTTTATTAAACATGTAAAGCCGGCAGATTTCGCCGCCAGTACATGTTTGTTTATGTTTGTGCATCGGCGGCCGAAACCTCCACTCGAGTGAGATCTCCGGAATCTCGATCACTGAGTGCCATTAATGGCCACTCGTGCCACTTATTAAAACTTGTTTTTAAGTTTTAAATATGTCTTTTTGATTGTTCATTTTGCCATTACATTTCTTTCCCCTGAGCTGTTCGTCTGACTCCTCCAACATTGTTTGGTCGCGCCGAGCTGGGATTTAATCGCACTCTTCATTGTCGAACTTAGGGTTTTAGACGCTTGGACGGGTAAGTCCTCTAGCCATTTCATTTTCAAACTTAGGGTTTTCGTCCATGTTGATATGGCTTTCTTTTGTCTTGATTTTAGTTTACGTTTTCTGATGAAAGATTGTTTTGGTCATCTTGTAATCTCTGGTCAGTTCTGTGTTTTCGTTTTGAATATGTCTTTAGAAGCCCAATAGTTGTACCCTAGGAGGTCGGTGGTTTTACCGCTTAGACCCTCAACCCTTGCCATATACCATTGTGCAACATCGGCGAAGTTTGTCGATCTTACATGAAAACCATGCTACTGCTATCAAGTGCAAAGTCGGTAATTTTCATCGCCCAGGCCAGATGTTATCTGCGATTTCTCCCAACCCTACTAAAGTCATCTTTGAAATGTGCATTTGCCGTTCAGACATGTTATCGGTGCTCAACCAAACCTCACATGCATTGTCGACAAATTTCACTGCCGATGTATAAACTTGCAACACCTTACCAACGTGCATCGTCGGCCAAATTCACCATTGGTACATGACTTAGGTTTTTGTATCTGGTGTATGGGTGGGTGGTCTTGCCATCCTTACATGAGGAACTGTTTCATACTCCATGCGATAGCGGGCATTTTCGCCGCTTTAGCACCAAAACCCTTTAAAAGCACTTCCCCTGCCGAAGCGATCGATACACCCACCCAAACACTTGAGATTTTCAAACTCTTTACATGCAGTAGCAGTCATTCTGACTGCTCGTGCATGTTAAACCAAAATTTCCAAAATACATGCAAAAGCGGCATTTTCAACCGCCTTTACACCTGAAGTCTCTCCCAACCTGCAATGGCGGTGAAATCACCTGCTTAAGCACATTTTCCTGATTTTTTCCCAACACTGGAAAATTCACCTTTCAAAACTGAAAGCCTGCTTTCGCCTTCACCTTGATTTGTGCACTCAAGCCCTTCAAACGCATGCTTTCCTGTCCATGATCGTCAAATTGCAGTTGACCCAGTTTATCCAATTTTTCCACTAAGTGCGAGATCATGGCCTTTTGCAGTTCTCAATCAACGTTCGTGGTGTTCAAATTCATAGTTCTCTCTAGAGCTCATGTCAGAATCATCTCCATCAAAGGCCAAAGCCATGAAGTACAAGTACCAGGGTGTCTTTCCGGTAACGACAGTGTAGTCGAATGTTGATGAAATCAGAGACAGAAAATGGGCACGTGGACATGGTCGAGTTCGTAGATAGAACTAAACAGGCAAATCCCTCCAAGCCTATGCAGAAAATCATTGATAGCGGTATTCATTTGGTTGCGTCATTTCCAGTTTCTGCACACAATCCTGAATTTGTTTTACAAGTGACCAATCATTACAACAGGGACACTAAAGCCGTGACGGACTCACAGGGGAATGTAATCATGAGATTGGATGCAGAATTCATCGACAAAATCTTCATGTGTCCACCAATTGAAAACATCAGACGGATTGACTTTGCTTAGGGTCAACAGGACTATGATAATGATGTGGAATCGGCCAGGAGGTATATCAATAACAAGTGGTTAAAAACTCCTAGGGGTAATTTGACCAGGTGGCCAAAGGATCTTCACAGGAGTGATTTTGTGGAGGAAGTGTGTGATTTGATTACTCTTTTGAGTCACATTAGAGGACTCCCTTCTACTTCTAAGTTTCAGGACTGGATGTACACTTACATCAAGGTGATTCTACGAGGTAACCAGAAGATATTCTGGGGTGAACAGATCAGCAATGCTTTACATGAGCAACTGGTAAGAGTCAATACTACGTTCAAATTTTACATGACCTCTTATCTTGTCTATGCTGCTGCAAGCATGAGGAACTTTCCAGGTTTAACCCAAGTAGGAGACAGGAGATTGGTCCCAGTGTATGAATATTACCCCCAAATCACTCTGAAGGGGTCAATTCATCATTTCAGAAGAGTCAATGATGCTTTCTTCTTAGTTTTCATGTGCTTGTGGGATGGTGAACTGTTCAGAACAGAGTCTCAGATGAAGCCTGGCAGGTTGTAAATTCTTTTGGTTGCTTGTTCTTGCAATTTACCACCTTCACGTATCTTCGGGTAGGGATACTATCCTGGTTACCCTTACATGCTGCCATGGTATCCTAGTGATCGCATTGTTCTTATGGAGCTTTGCAGACAACTGATTGTGGTACACAACAAATAGATGGAATTGAAGAAGTCAGGGATAAAGTTTCCCATTGAAATTGGGAGGTACTCGGTTCAATCTGCCAACAAAGCAAAGATAATTGACTCTGAGTTGTAGTTGGTCACCATGAAGACCTACAAGAAAAGAAATCATTTTGACTTCAGAAGGGTTCAAGATAAAATCAAGAGGAAGTCAACTTTTCATGTGCCAATGGTCTAAGATATATGGGCGGATCTCAGGACTCAAAATGAGATCAGAAAACTGGATTTCTGCAGGCTTCATCTAAGCCAAATTGAGGAACTAGGACTCGCTGATATTCCAGATGGAATGGAGGATGATGGAAATGTCCTAGATCACAAATATGAGGTAGAAAATGTTGAGGCTTCACCTCTCCCAAAGGTGAAATGGTCAGTCAAAGAGGAGACATCCATCAGGAAAAGATTCCAACCAATACTGGCAAACACCAACTTGTAGTTAAGAAGTAAGGGAATCAAGTTGAAAGAATTCCTTACAGGGTCTGAAGAAGAAACACAGGATCAAACAGGTAAGAAGGTAGAGAACCGAACTAAAAACAGGAGTGACACCCCTTCTTCCTCCAAGGTACACAAACCAAAGATCAAGTTTGTATCTAAAGGAGGAAAGAAGAATGAAACCACAGAGGCTTCTGATGCCACTAAGTCAGATGTTGAAGATACTAATGATGATCAGATGGAAATTGAAGATGTTGAGACTAAAGAACAAAATGTTCAAAAGTCTAGGACAAAGGTATCTGATGAAGCTGAACAAGGGGTAGATGAAGATATAGAGGGAGAAAGACTTGATGGTTCCCCTCAAACTCCTATGAAAGATCTTCCCTCCGAGACACAAGTTCCTACACATCCTCCTCATGTTCTGGTTTCTAACAGTTTCCAGTGATGTCAAGTATTCCTCTTTCTCCAATTTTTGTTGTTTCTTCTGACAATACTCCTCCATCCATGAAAGCTAGCTTTGGAACTATTTTTGATTCTTCTAGTTCCATTCCAAGCTTATCTTCCCCTTCTTTTGATATTGGGGAATAAACTATTTTAGAGAACCTTCTGGATGCTTCACAAAAGGTTGTTGATACAGGTGTTGTGTTTACTAACACAAGTCCAATTGTCACTATCACTGGCACGAATATAGATACAGCCAAGCAAGTAGTGGATCCCCCTCCAGCTGTTGACGCTTCTATACTTCCTCCATGGCTATCTACCTATACTCCAAAGAGGAAGAAGCAAGCCATCTCACTTGATTAGATTGACATTGAAAAGTTGTTGCCCGTGAAAGCAAAGAACTAGAAAAAGAAGCCTAAGACTGTTTCTAGGCTGGTCACTGAAAAGGGAATCAGATATGCCAAAATTGCCAAACCTCCTGAAGATGCCACGGTTGACACTTTTGACATGAGTAATTATGTCATCTCAAGGGTTGAACTGGGTAAAGTGACTCATGAAGGTGTTAAGGCAGATTTCCAGACTACTGCTAGTACCCTACTCAAAAAGTATGATGAAGCCAAGAGGGAGAAGGAGCAATACAAAGCAAAAGCAGAACAACTGGCCGCTATCCTTCAGAAAATAGTAAAGTCATCAGAGATAGTAGAACCAATGGCAGTGACAATGGAAGATCCCCTGATACAGAAGGTTGAAAAAGTCCAAGCCAGAGGCAAGATAGTGGGGGATGTAGTGGAGCGGTTGTTGGCTCAAGGACGAGTTCTGCTAAAAACCGCTTTGGAAAGGAAAGAGAAAATGGACAAAGCTAAAGCTGAGCTGGACAATCTGGTAGATCTACTTTCACAAGAGCTGCAAGATCAAGAAGAGAACCTAGAAGAGTGGATAGACATGAAGAAGATCAAGATAAAGAATCTGATCACCATTGGGGTCATCACCAACAGGGAATCATATCTTAAGACTAAAGAGACTCTAGCTCATCGTATTTTCATAATAAAGAGTCTACTTGAAGATCTATGCCAAGCTCAAGAAGCCAGCGAAGATAGTGATGTCACACTCCTACACCAGCTAGAAGAACTTCCTTGCACCTTGACAAGGGAAGATCATAGTTTCCTCACAGCACAGGAAATGATAAGTTCTTTTGAAGAAATGGTACAAAAGAAATTTGAAAAGGAAGCTCCCTCAGTGCTCTCAATGAATAACCTATATGATCAACATTTGACTCTGGAGAACCTGAAGGATAATTTAGACAAGCATGAAAAGGAGGTAAAGGCGGTGAAAGATTGAATTCTCCGAGCTTGCACCATCTCTGAAAACACAGCGAAACTAGATGCATGCGAGATGTTAGTCGTTCAAACTATGTACCAGAACTTCCTGAGGAAAAAAGATGGAGGAAGCTAATGCCTTAGCTTATTTTTCCTGACCGATATGTAAATTGAATTTTGTTTTGGACACCTACACGTGTAATTTTCCAAAATGTAATTACATGTGAAACAAGAGAAGTCCTAAGTCAAATGGGACTCTCTTGTTGAATAAGTCAAAGTAGTTGTAGATTTCCTAATTTTTCTCAAGGCTTTTCCCTATAAATAAAGGGGGCCTCTTTTGTAAATATTATCTTTTGTCTATTGCAAGAATACTCTGGCGAATTGAAAAGCAAATCAAGACTTTGTGCTTTTTGTGAAAATCAATATTCAAATATTTATCAATACAAGAAAGCAAGTTCAATTCCAATCTTTGTCTTGGGATTATTTGTGTTGTGATAGTTTCGTTCTTACGTCTTGCTATCATAATCTTATTTGATAAAAATTGAAGTGTGGAGTTTGTTTCAAGTGATTGAAGAGCGCTCTTAATTTGATTCTGATAGACTTTGTGTTATCAAATCATTTGTGGGTTATATGTTCATGTTTGTGAGAATACAATAGTTTGGAGACTTTGTGCTGCAAGTTGTTATATTTGATTTACTTTTATCATCTTGAAGAGGAGTGAAGACTTTGGGCTGCATTCTGCTTCAAATAGTTTCATTTACAAATAGCAAGTGAGGTAACATAAAACTTTGTGTTTCTGTGATTTTGTGATAATTTATAAGTCTTCTATCAAGAGTTTGAAGTATAAACATCTATTCTGAAAAAGGAGAATGAGATGAGATGGAACCACCACAAATATAGTTTTTAGTGTATATAAAGTTTATAAGTTGTTTGGTTTGCGAAAGTCAAGTAATTAGAGGGAACCTCCCCTTGCTGAGAGGATAGACTTTGTCTCATCACAGCTGTGGCTGATATACCCATTTTGTCGTTAGTGAGTTAACGACAAAATTTTCACCCAACAGGGATCTAGTGGCAGGTGGGGCTGATTCGAGTACTACCCAGAGTATGACACATGGTGGCTAGCTCACAGGCCAGTGTGATTGATAGTACCTGGCGAGGTGGCAGGGAGACAGAGGCTGAGAGGAGATCTTGGTGCGAGGGGATAGTGACTGAGCTTGGTAGAGAATAGAAGCAGAGATGAAGAGTGGAGGAGGTGGTGGAAGTAAAGACGATGGTGTGAGATGCACCAAATGTGGCTATGGAGGAGGCACTGATAGAGGAGTAGAAGGTTGAGGAGGTTAGACAGGAGGAGGATGAGATAGGGAGACATGAGGAGGAGGTGAGACAGGATGAGGAGAAAGATATCGGGATGCATATGGCTAGAGCCTTATCGAAGCGGGATGCTCTACAGTTAGAGCTCGAGAGACTATAAGGTCTACTTCAACAAACAACATCTGAGAGAGATGCTGAGATACATTGGCGGAAACAAGAAGCGTTTGTGGCAGTGAGGCTCCGATAGTAGTGAGACGAGGCTAGAGAGGCCTTCCAGGCATAGACACCAACACATGCACCCATAGATGGTGAGTTGACATGAGTTATGGCAGAGAGGGATGCATCAGTGGCCTTGAGGCTTAGAGCAGAGACACAAATGTAGCAGTACAGGTAGGAGAGAGAGAGTCTGTGCAAGTTGTGATAGGAGTAAACTAGCCTACTATGGTGTTGGTGTCAGCCTTAGCGCATGCACAATGGGATGTGGTGCAGGTCACTAGGGAGGCAGAGTATTATAGAGGCTTATATTAGAGAATGGTGCTTGCAGATCAGTGATAGCCTAGTTTTGATGTACGTAGTCAGTCAGGGGCCTCCTCCTCCATGAGATCAAGGGGATTGGTGATGGGACCACCACTTCTGCTATGACCAGTGGGGGAACAACCTCCACCTACGGTTCCACAACTGTCAACTTCAAGGGTAGAGCCCTCAGAGTGGAGCTCTACATGATGCATATATATTGTATATGATGTAGACACTTGTACTTATTATGACCATGATGTATATATGATGATGGCTATGGGATTTTGTATATATTTGTATATTTATGGCTCATGTAACCCCTTGTAGACATGACACATTTTTATTTTTGATGTATATATGAGATGCAACATGGTTTTGGTGATGTATATGAGATGGTTATAATTTTTATGATGCTTATATGTTTTATGTGATGATGATGATGATGGTATGGATGAAATTTATTATGGTTATGGATTTATGTGATGTATGCATGATGTTAGGACCTTTTATGATGTTGTGGATAGATATGATGTGATGGATAGATATATGTACTTATGATGCTATAGATATATGATGCTTGATGATGTTTGTTTTGCAGGAAATTCATGGATGCAACAAGATGTTATGTGACGTATATGATATGATTATGATGTATTGATGAAATGTTAGTATGATAGAAGAAGCGATGTAGGATGTAGAAGAATAGAATAGGTGATCAAACTATGAAATCTATAGATATTTATTAAGATGTATAGAGGATATGGATGGGATAATTTTGCTTAGGTTATGCTTGAAAATATAAAGAGCAATCCTTATTTTGATTTAGCAAATGGATATTAAATGCACCAAGGTATGAGGAACCAAGGTGACATTATATCCTTTGCATGGATGTTGACTCTGCAAACAAAGAGATATCCTTATTCATACCAGACAATAAAACCTTGTCGAATACATGAAGGGAAGATAAACTTAGATCACGATGATCCTAATGCATAAAAGGTATTTGAATGACCTTAGATGCAAAGGATATTATTTATGCTAGAAGCTTTCCCAATACATACAAGATAAATATTAGCCTTGGTATGGTAACAAGAACATCCCGCAAACATGACATACGAAAGCAATGACAATGCCCCAGTCCATACTTATCTTAACATACCAAGATATAGAAAGATCAAGGTAGTCTTGAATAAGCATTAGGAAGAGACAAAAAGATAAATCAAAGAAAATTACCAACTAAAAAAAAATACACAACCATCATATCTCTTTCTCAAAGAGGGTTCTCATAGTGGATATGATGCAATCAAGGTAGGAGGGTCCATTGAAGGACTGTCTAGCCTTGCAGCCTTAAACAACCAACATCATGATCATAACAAAGATGCAACATAAACATACAACTAATCACAGAATGATAAGATATATTCATAAACACATGACACAAGATTTATCCTGGGAAAACCCTCAAAGGGAAAAACCCAGCCTTCAAAGATCACTTCTCACTATATTAGTATTCCAAATCACATTACATATGCCTCTAGGGCTTTTTAGATGCTAGGACACATCCAGTCTTACATAGATTTATATAACACTCCATCATCCTTCCATGCTTTCTTCCTTCTTCACCTTCTTTATTCTCTGCTCTGTATCTTCTTCTATTCTTTGCATTGTCTTCTGCTTCTAATCTGTTGTCTTCCAGGATCAAAACAATTCATCTTTTTGCATCATGTCTTCCGTACATTTCCTTAATGCCTTGAAACAATCTTCTATTCTTCATTTATATCCTCTACAAGCCTTCAAAACATTATCTTGTCAGCCTAATTGTAATGTGTAATATGAAATGTGTAGGAAACAAGTATGTTGGCATCCAACACTCGGCAATGCTCTGCAAATGATGGAAACTTGATGCGATTGTCCATGAAGATCGACTAGGTCCCAAATTACCTTGAATGATGTTCCATTAGGCTCCACAAGTCATGGAATTACTTTGCAAACCCATTAGACTTCAATTGAACACTGATTGCTCTACTCTAAGAAAACGGATGACCTTCTGATAGCGATAACTTTTAGCAGACAAATTCAAATGACCTGCATTTTGAATATGATGAAGGTGATGATATGTAGATGCTAATTCCTCTCTACAACCTTTGATGTGAAATGTGGTAGAATGTGGTAGGTTCCAATGTCACTTTTTTGCACTCTGCAACTCAACATTAAATGTCCCAATTTACTTGAATGACTTTCGGATGCTCCTACATCAGACTCTCGAGGTTAATTGAAAAGTGAGTGTCTTCACTTTGGCCTATGTTCTCTCAGAATCAATGTTGTCTCTTAGGATATGTTTGGCGGTCTATTCACAGGTACTTGCAACTACCTCAAGGTCGGCACTTTGTTCAAGTCATCTGTGCAAATTGCCTCAAGTCGGCGATCTGTTCACAAGTCACTACACTGCCTCATGGTCGACTATCTGTATAGGTACTTTGTGGACTGCTTCAAGTTTCTTCTCTCTTCTGGTGATCTAAATTTAGCACTCTTCTTACACATCATTGCACTGCCTCAATGATCAGTGGTCTGAACAAGTCTCCGTCGCAAGCTGCCTCAAATTTCTCACTTTGCAGTGGTCTAGGTTCGGCAGTCTGGCTACAAGTTGCAACTACCTCTCAATTCAGCATTCTATTGTCTAACACCTATAGACTGCCTCAGGATCAATACCAACTTCAATCAATTAAGAGTCAAATAATCTCAACATCCCACAACACTCCAGAATAATCAGTTTACTTGCTTCAATAAATACATTCTTGAATTCCCTCTGTAGTACTTACTATCCTCCAGTTCTAGATTCAATTTCTTTCGCACACATCAAAATCTTCCATTTTCTTCTCTGCATACACTTCTCCTATATTTCTCTTTGTTTCTGCACCCATATTTCCTTTACTCTGATACACAAGCTTTCTCTAACATTGGTTCCTCTATTGTTTAGTCTACAAAAAAATTATCCTTAAGATCAATGCCTCACCCTCTTCCAGTTTCTCTGTTGAACTTAGTGATTCAATTGGTTCTTCTTCCTCTGCATAAGTTATCTTTGCATTATTTACTACTCATCTGGTAATATCCTCTTGGTGACATTCAACACTCGATGCTTTTCTCCTCCATACTTGAAAACATATTCCTCTCCTATCAAATCCTCTTTCATCTCTCCTGCATCCTTCTTTACGATAAGAATTATGGCTTTCTCTGTTGCTGCAGTAGAATCTTCTATCACCTCTCCCTTTGTGGTATGAATTACTATCCTTGTTTTGCTTTGCATGTGGTCTTCCTTCTCCGCATCTTGATCCATATTCTCTTTTGTTTCCAACACATGAATACTTCAACCTATACATCCTTTTGAACATACAAGTGATATATTTCCATTCCAATCCATCAATCCATCCATGATCCTTCTGTATACAATATGTCATAGGCTTTCTCCTCCGTATTTTATTCCAACACATATTTTTAGAGTGATTCCTTAATCCTCTTTACCTCTGATATATCCAAGGCCGTCATTTCTTGATCTCATTACTGACTCAATAGGCTCTGTAATTCCTTGTTGATATTTACCCAATTCTTTTCCTTCATATCCCATTCATTTCATGATTTTGTAACCAACATTGTCAACACCATCACCAACAATTGTAGATTTAGTTACATTGTTATCTTCAATCTCACCTTCTAAGGAAGCTTCTGCAGTATCACCCAAATCATTAGTATTACAAGAAACATCACAAAGTTTAGGCTTAGATCTTAGACTTTCACTCTCTTCCCTGCATGCTACAAGTGATTGCTCTAACTGATTAACTTGTTCTTTCAATCCATATATTTCACTCCCTTGTAAACTATTTTTCTTTTTCAACTTCTCCAAACTTTCTTCCAGATCTATGTTCCTCTTTTCAATCTGACCAAACAACTTGCATCCCTCTTCCAGTTCTTCAAAACTCCTTTTGACATACTCAAACAACTTCAACTTTTCTTCTAATTCAACATTTCTCCTTTTTACATTTTCTAATTCTTCTTCAAGAGTATCATATTTGCCTTCTCCTAGTTCTTTTATCTTCTCCATAAACTCTGAGTTACATCTTTTGATTTCACGCATTTCTTCTTCCAAAATATCCTTTTCGCATATTAGGTTTTCATTTTCTTTCTTCATTCTCTTTCCAATCTTCCCCATTGAAACAAATCATAGAAACAACTTAATGTGAAAATCTTACCCAAATATTTCTTGCCTTGATCTTTCTTCTATGGTGATTCCTATTATACTTTAGGGTTTCATACTTTCTTCCAACACTTTCTATCTTCCCAACATATTTGCAACCAACTCTGATACCACTTGATGCAGTCAAGGTAAGAGGGTCCAATGAAGGACTCTCCAGCCTTGCAGCCTTAAACAACCAACATCATGATCATAACAAAGATGCAACATAAACATACAACTAATTACATAATGATAAGAGATATTCATAAACACATGACACAAGATTTATCCTAGGAAAAGCCTCAAAGGGAAAAACCCAACCTTCAAAGATCAATTCTCACTATATTAGAATTCTAAATCACATTACATATGCCTCTAGGGCTTTTCAAATGCTAGGCCACATCCAGGCTTACAAAGATTTATATAACACTCCATCATCCTTCCATGCTTTCTTCCTTCTTCACCTTCTCTATTCTCTACTTCGTATCTTCTTCTATTCTCTGCACTATCTTCTGCTTCTGCTCTGCTATCTTCAAGGATCAAAACAATTCATCTTTTCGCATCATGTCTTCCACACACTTCCTTACTACCTTGAAACAATATTCTATTCTTCATTTATATCCTTTACAAGCCTTCAAAACATTATCTTTCCGGCCTAATTGTAATGTGTAATATGAAACGTGTAGGAAACATGTAGGTCGGCGTCCAATACTCAACAATGCTCAGCAAATGATGGAAACTTGATGCAGTTCTCCATGAAGGTCAGCTAGGTCCAAAATTACCTTGAATGATGTTCCATTAGGCTCCGTAAGTCATGGAATTGCTATGCAAACCCATTAGGCTTCAACTGAACACTGTCTGCTCTACTATGAGAAAACTGATGATCTTTTGATAGAGATAACTTTTAGCAGACAAATTCAAATGACCTAAATTTTGAATACGATGAAGATGATGATATGTAGATGCTAATTCTTGCTTCTCAACCTTTGATTTGAAAATGTGGTAGAATGCAGTAGGTTACAATGTTACTTTCTAGCACTCTGTAACTCAACATTAACTATCCCAATTTACTTGAATGACTTTTGGATGCTCCTACATCAGGATAAGGCCTTGTTGTAGGAAGGATGCATTCGTTGAAGGTTGTTGATTAGGATAATGGATTAGTTGAATATGCAATAGGTATGCAGGCAATGCAATGCTTCAATAGTAGTCTTTTGTTTCTAATTTTATAAGTACTCGATGCTTTCAAAGATGTGTAGTTTATTTTTTGCTTGAGTTAGTAAAATGTGAGTGATAGCTGATTAGGATGGATTGTGGTAGATGGATGTGTGACTATTTGTGTTTTATTATGGTTTATGGTAGGTGGGAAGATTTATTATGGAATATATGCAAATGACAATTCCTCTCGAGACAACAAAGGGAACAAGAGTCCAATCCTATAAACTAGGTTAAGGAAAGATGCCCCCAGTTAGGTACATGATTTATTATGAAGTGGGTCATATAGACTTTATTATGTGATGAAGTGCAATGGATAACGATCAATACTGACAATGATCAAGCCATGCCAAGTGATAGAAATAAATACTTTATTATGAAGTGGAGTGACTGATATGGATAAGAACCTGATAGATGGTGGATGTTGACATCTACACATAGCGCTTGTAAATAGGTTTTCACCATGGTACTTGCCCAAGGCGACATCGAAGTGGTTTTCACCATTGGACGGATTATTTTGTTTTTATATTTTTCTAATTAGGATACTCTGAGGATCAAGTGTAGAACTTCTTAAGATGAGCACAATTGATGGGTTCATCTAGAGGTGCTCCTTTAGGTGTAGCAAGTTGATAAGCTCTTGATCCATAGCATGTTGTAACCATAAAAGGTCCTAACCAATTAGGTTCAAACTTACCTTTCTTGTCTCAATCTTGCCAATTTTTTGATTCCCTTTCAAGACTAGATAACCAATCTCAAATTTTTGAGCCTTGATCTTCTTGTTGTAACTATGATAGGGGCAGTTTTGGTAAACCTGTAGATGATTTAGTGTAGTGAGATGCCTCTCATCAAGTAACTCTAACTCATGTGATATGGATACCAAATATTCTTCTCCATCAATAAGATGTTGCAAAGAGACCCTTAAAGAAGGGAGCTTGACCTCAATAGGCAAAATAGATTTAGTGCCATATACTAATGAATATGGAGTAGTAGTGATGGGGGTAGAGATACTTGTGTGATAGGCCCACAAGGCAGGATTGAGTTGAAGGTGCCAATCATGACCATCTTCATTGACTATTTTCTTGAGGATTTTCAATATAGTTTTGTTGGAAGCCTCGGCTTGGCTATTACTTTATGGCTAATATAGAGTAGAAAAATGATGTTGGATATGGAATTGAGTGCACAAGGCATGGAAGTCTTGGTTTTTGAATGGCTTACCATTATCAGTGACAATGGTAAGGGGAATACCATACTGACAGATTATGAATGCAGGATGAATTTAGCTATTTGTTTTCTGATGATGTAGGTCAATGGAATATCTTCTACCCACTTTGTGAAGTACTTAGTGGTAGTGATAATGAACTTATGGCCATTGGATGAGGATGGGTGAATTTTGCCTATGAGATCGAACGCCCACTATGAGAAGGGCCATGGAGTCATTATTGGTTGTAATTCTTGTGCAGGTGCATGAATTAAATCTCTGCACACTTGACATTGAAGATATTTCTTATCAAATTTATGTGCATCATGTTCCATGGTCGGCCAGTAGTATATTGTGCGCAGCAACGTTTTGGAAAGTGTTGGGCTGGTGGAATGTACCCCACAAACACCTTTTTGAACCTCACGTAAAGCAGTGTTAGCCTCGTCTAAGTTAAGACATCTAAGAAGGAAACCATCCAGACTCCTTCAATATAAGGTATCACAAAGAATGGTAACATGGGAAGGGAGACGAATGAAGGTTTTCTTAGAGTGCTAGTTAGGTTGGGTGGAAGGGTATTGTCATGGAGGTAATTGTATATATCTTGATACCATGGTGAATTAGGACCAACAAGTTCGTATATAAACTTAGATTGTGGGACATCGAAAGTGGGGATCAATAGTTGCTCAACCAAGAACTCACAACGTTGAGTGTTGCTAGTCATATTAAGGAGAGATCCAATGGTGGCCATTGCATTTGCATCTTTGTTATTCAACCTTGGAATTTGCTCAAAAGATATTTGAAAGAAATACTTTTTAAAATCATCAACCATCCTTTTGTATGAGAGTAATTTGTCATCCTCTGTTTGATATTCATATGCGACTTGTCTAATGACCAATTCTGAGTCACCATAGACCTGTAGTTCCTTAATGTTCCATTGTACAACCATTTGGAGTCCTATAATGAGAGCTTCATATTCGACAATTTTGTTTGTGCAAGGAAAAGCTAGCCGATATGATTTTGGAATACAATCTCCCTGTGGAGTGATAAAAAAAGACTCCTGCTCCTGGACCATGTTATTTGTAAGAACCATCAAAATATAGCTTCCATATAGAAGATGTGTTGATAGTGAATACCTCTTCATCCGAGAATTCTAAAATCATGGGATGAGTATCTGTAACAGGTGATTTTGCTAGTTGATCAACTATTACTTGTCTTTTAATGGATTTTTGATCAGTATATTTAATATCAAACTCACTTAGGATCATAACCCACTTTTCCAATCATCCTGTGAGGGTGGCCTTATACAGTAGATATTTTAATGGGTCAACTTTTGAAATGAGCTTAGTTTGATGATTTAGCATGTAATGCCATAGCTTTTGCAAGGCAAACAAAATAGATAGACATGCTCATTCCATTGGATTTTAGTTAAGTTCATAGCCTACCAATGTGTGACTGATATAGTAAATTTCACTTTCCTTCCTTGACTCATCATGTTGTGCTAGTAGGGCTCCTAGTGTAGTTGCAGTGGCTGAGATATACAACAACAAAGGTTTTCCAGCAGCTGGTTGTACCAATACTGGAGGTGTAGCAAGATAATATTTTCACTGATCGAAGGCCTATTGATATTTATTATCCCATTTGAATGAAACATCCTTTTGCAACAAATGTAAGAAAGGTTGACATTTATCTGCAAGTTGAGCAATGAAAAGCATGATTGACTAGAGTTTTCCTTGAAGACTTCTTAACTATTTTAGATTAGCTAGTGGAGGCATTTCAACTATAGCTTTTACTTTTGCTGGATCAACTTTGATTCCTCTGTGAGAGACAATGTATCCCAATAGTTTTCCTAAAGTAAACCCAAATACACACTTCCTTGGATTTAGCCTGACTTGGTACTTTTTGATCTTGTCAAATATTTGTTCAAGTGCTTGCAAATGACCTTCTCTCTGGTGACAAATATAGCAAGTAAGTCATTGACATAGTCCATAATTCTGTGAAATAGATCATGACATATCATTATCATTGCTCTTTGATATGTAGCTCTTGCATTCTTCATGCCAAAAGGCATCACTTGCCAACTATATGTACCCTAAGGACAAATAAAAGTTGTCTTGTGTTAATCTTCAGGTGTAATAAGAATCTGATTGTAGCTTGAAAAACTATCCATTAATGAAAGCATTTCATGTCCTACAATTATATATACAATGATATCGATGTTTGGTAATGGGAAATCATCTTTGGGACATGCCTTGTTCAGATCTCTAAAATTTGTGAATATATGGTGCCCCTAGTGACTTTTGCTAAAGGTGCAAGATTAGAGACCCATTATGGATAGTCAATTGGACGAATGAATCCCACGTCTAACAACTTTTGAAGCTCTACTTTAATCAATAGTGCTATTTGAGGATGTATTTTTCAGAGTTTTTTCTTGACAGGTTTAGCATCAAGAAAAACTATTAAATGATGTATTACCAATGAAGGATCAAGTCTAGGTATGTTTGCATAAGACCAAGCAAAGTTTATAGTTCTCTTATGGAAGAATGTTGTAAAGTTGTTTTTCTCCTGTTCTAAGAGTGATGCTGCTAAAAATGTGAGCTTAGGATTCTATGTTGTCCCCAAATTCATTTCCTATGATTCTTCCACCAAAAGTGGAGATCTCTCATGATATTTGGAAGTTGCAGGAAGGTCAAATCCTCCATCCTTAGGCACCTCAGAGAGGTTTTCACCTTCAGATACGTCCTTTCATTTTTACTTTTTTTGGATCCGATAGCGCCACATTGTGGTTTTCACTAGGGGATATTTTTATTACTTTGTTTGTTCACTTTTGCGACTGTAGGATTTGACCTTCTCACCATAGTATGTTGTAGTGTCAAGTTCCATGATAAAACCAACTTTATGGTCTCCCAATGGTATACCGTTTCGAAGTCCCATGAATTCTACGATAGCTTCGTCGTTCTGAAATAGGTCAAGAATTGGATGATCTTATTAGTCCTAATCTATGAGATCAGGGTAGACGAGTGGAAGGTCTTTAGGATTAGAGGTGGATGTGAAGGAGGCAAAGCATATCATGCTTTGATGGAATAATCTTGGAATAACTCGACGATATGCATATAGGATTCTTCAAAGGTATCCTCATTAGTACTCTCTACCGTGGGAAATGCTTTCGCTACCTCACTAAGGATATACTCAAGGTCTAAGGACACCAATTCCTCCTTTCCATACCCTAACCCTTGTTGGTTGTACTTCTTGGTCATAGTGATGGGCTTTTTTGTTCCTTGTTCATGAAGTCCTAGGCCACCTTGATATTAATAGCCCATGTTCTATACAATACGAAGACCTGTGGTGTACTTCTCTACAGGTAGTGTTGCTAGATCTTCTTCTTCCTTGTATAACCACGAGGAGACATCTTCAACTGATTCCTTGTCTAGAACCCCCCAACATGTAAATGTTGTGGGTTTACATTGTACAACTCTAGGAACTGATATTGTTGGTTGAGGTTTACCATAGGTCTTTGGTGATACTGGAAGATTACCTACATAACGGGATTCTTGTAAGTCATATTCACCAAATCTTGTCTTTGAATTGGACCTTGATCTCCGGGACAGGTGTATTGAATGATTTGGTTAAGGTGGATGAATCTATATATGATGAAGATGGTTGAGCCACATCATTATTAGGAATCTAGTTGGAATTGTGGTATCTTCCTTGCATGGTTCTACAGAATTCAAAAGGTCTGAGATCCCCAAAGATGGTTATCTCAGTTCCATTGTGTAGGAATTTAAGGCATTGATGGTAGGTGGAGGGTACGACTTGCATGGCATGTATCCATGGGTGGCCTAGGATAATGTTATATCAAAGATTAAGGTCCAAAACTTGATAGAGTATCTATTATTGTTGGACCTGTTGACTTTTTCCCAGACTGGATGCTTATTCCCAGATATCCCTACAAGGTAGCCATCAGTGATCAACAGGAGCTCTGGGCCAGGGGGTCAACAGTATAGGAGATAGACTCTATATTTTATCTCCTCTTCTTCTTCAGGCTCTGCAAGACCTAGGGGGGTATTCCCTACTCAACATCCATGAGGATATGCATGCAAGGCTGGGATGTTGACAGGAAGCAGATAGTCCTCCTGTAAGTAGACCAAAACTGAAAGATAAGGGCAAAGGGGCTAGCTTTGGGCCTATTTGCAGTTGTAGACAGAGGACTGAGGATCCTAAACTAATTCTAATGTCCTAATGTTGGTTTTAGATTTTGCTTTGGAGTTTAAGTGTGGATGCAAAGCTGGATATGGTTATAACACAAAACAAAGCGTGATTGGTGCCTATCCAGGGCCTGGAGTCAATAGACATACACCTGTGAATGATCAGCATAAACAACTAAAACTGGATTTCAAGGGGATACATGTGATACCTGCCTTACAGGCATCTCCCAATACAAAGTGTTAGGTTATCTCTACTTATGGTATCCCTACTACAGTATATCCTTCCCAATGTTCAACCTGAAAACAGTTTAATCTACCCCTTGAATAGAAGTTAAAAGATCAGACATTCAACACAGGAATTCTATGCTCTAGAATCTAAACATTACCAAACATCCAGATTCAGAAGAAGGATACATGCAATACTGGAGACAGAATTAACACAACACATGCCAAACAGCATTTCTCATATAAATTTAATCATGAAATCAGTGGGTTCATGCCGAAAACAAACAACAAGAGATACATAAACTCACAGGTAAGCTGTACAGAGCAACCAGATCAGCTTGTTATGCATTACAGAGCCAAAATCCTCAACTTTCAACAACCACAAATGAACAACACAACCTGCCAATAACAGCCAGGTAGGTGCTTAGCAATTAATTACAACGTTGACCAAAATTTCGCCAGATACACAGTATCACGAAAATGGCGCTCAAACACAACCGGATTGGCGCCCAAACTTGAATGCAGCAGGTAGGGGAGGAGACAGGAAGATTTCTCGAGCCCTGCGCTCCTGCCCGCTGATTGACACCTCCAGTCGGGTACAAGATCGACCCACGCCATCGCCCACACCTCTGCAACAATCGCCATTAATGGCGCACCAACCCGCGGCCTAGGGAAAATCATCAAACAGACCATCGCAAGCTTTTCCCGCCGAGACTCATCATCATGATATTTCGAATATGCAGGATCACAATATCCCACATGCACCCCGCGATGACCTCAATAACACCTTATATACTAGGTCATGAGCATATATCATGTCGGTACTTTTGCTCCTGACGACACTAGTATAGACTTCATCATCATCATCTTCCAGCAGCATGATATCCTGTTGTTCGAAATATCACCCTGACGTCATCATGATATTTGAAATATAACCTTCATGATAATCGGCACAACCTGATCCTTCGGAGGAACATCCTCCTGCTGAGCTTATAACAAAAGTCTGGCCGATGAACATCCTGATGACGTCATCATCATATCCTGCTGACGTCATCATCATATCCACCTACTGCACACCTCCTCACATCCGGATGACGTCATCATCATGTTTACAAATATCAGGAGGTCTCTTCAAGATGATCAGTTGTTAGAAATATGACCCCTGCGGACCTTGATGACGTCATCATCATATTCACTTCATCATGATATTCGGAAGACAACCGGATATTTGGAAATATCCTCCTGATGTTCAAATATCAGGTTGCACTGTAGATCCTCTATAAGATCGGGGCGATAACTGAATATGATGATGCTGCTTGAAAAGATCACCCTCAATAGATAACGCGCGAAGCTAGCAGGCGGATATCTCCTTGATATCAACATCATCATGATGTTCGAACAAACATATATCCGGGTGATATGAAAATATCACCCCCTCCTTCGCGAATATCATGATGCAGATAGGCAGAAAGAAAAATATCACCCTGATATACGGATGACGTCAGCATCATCAGGATGAGAAACAAAGAACAAGAAGTGATATAACCTCATCAGGATGATATTGACTAAGATCATCCTGACGTTCCAAAATATGATGACCCTAGTGAATATCGGGTCGCAAATACAACTCTTCAACAACATCATCAGGATGATGTTAACCAAGATCACCCGATGATAAAAATATCACCCCGGCGAAATATCATGAAGGCAAAAAATATGATGACCTCCACAAGCAGCAGGATGATAACTGGAAATATGATGATGATGAACACGACCCTTAGGAAAAAACAAGTTAGGTCGAGCAATTCAAAGAATAAGCAACATCATCATCATGCTCGCGCAAGGTGATAAATGGAAGATCACCGGAGACTTAGAAACATCACCCTCGCAAGCAGATCAGGGCGCACTGTAGCTCGGCAGCATCATCATGATAAAAACCAAATATCACCCGACAGTTGAAATATGATGATGACGTTGAAAAACAAGTCGACGAGGAACATGATGATGCAGATCATCATCGAAGACAAGATGATGATGATGACCTCCTCCTCAGGAAAACATGATGCTGCAGTTGAAAAATGCTGAGGAGGTCCAACACTTAGAAAAATTGGGCAAGAAGATAAAGGCTTCAGATGAAGAAACCTCCTGATCATGATAAATCAACCCTTGGTCAAAATGAGTGTCAACAGGACCAACTTGAATAGGCAACTTAATAAGAGCTTCTGTCTCATGCTCACCATCATCATAGGCTTTAATAGTTATGCTTTTCTCTGAACCAATGACACCCTCAAAGTATCCCAACTTGAACACATTCACATGGTGAGATGTTCTGCGTGGTCAACCTGAACACATTTACATGGTTCAGAATTCTATATTTATCATGCATATTGACTATGGAAGTGCTTCATCAATTTGCCCAGTGAGACCAATGGTTGTTGCAGCAATGTCATAGTTGGTTTCAACCCGTTGGAGATTGCACCTTCTTGTATTTCGGTTGCGGTAAATGGGTTGGGTGAGGAATAGTTTTTATCATATTTGTCTATTTGTTGAATGGTGTATGAGATGTTCTGAGACAAGCTTAGATTCTTTTACCATTTTCTTCCCCCCTTTCCTTTTATTCTTTTTATGTCTTAATTAGAGTAGGATTAATATTAGGGTTTATGATGAATTTTATTTACATAAAAGGCAAAAAATTCACACATTTTTTCAACTTCTACATGATATAAATTTTTATCTCTAAAAGATATGTTGTTGTCCTAAAATTAGAATTGTTACTCTTTTGAAATTGAGATAAAAGACAAGGTGTCTTTTCAAATTCCATGTATAATTCTAATTTTAAGGGGGATAAGGTTGTAAATTGTTTTACCATTCAAATTAATGCTAAAAATACTTGCAAAAAGTCTAGAAATTATAAATTAAATCTGATTTGGATTTATAAATATGATTTGAAATTGAATTAGTGATTTATCTTGGCCATTTGTAACTGATTTCACTATGTTAAATCACCAATTTATGTGAATTACCCTTAGTATTCCATCATGGCCCCTTGAATGGACTAGTTAGAGCGCTCTCCTATTGAGGTATTTTGTTAAACCACACAAATTACTATTAACAAAGACTCTTGAGGCCAGCGACCTTGCAATTAGGGGAACCTTTATCTTTCCAATGTGTTGGTATGTCAAAACACACGTCAACAGAGATGGCACTAAGAGGGGGGCCAAAAGTGAAATATTATGATAGTTCATGAAAACAAAGTACTTTTCTAAAATGATTCATCATCTAAAAAATAAAAAAATTATAAAAAATAAAAAACAAAAAAGAAAGAGAATTAGGGCATACACAAACAATGTTTGTTAGATGAAAACTTGCATGAAGATGGAGTTTGTCCATCAAATTACATAATTTGCATGAAATAGCACTCAGGGTTATTTTATTCCTATGGGCAACGTCGTGTGTATACCTAGGGGTTTTCACAAATCCTTGTGAATGCATGCAATTGGATTCCAATCTTCTCTTCCAACATTGGACATAATGCATTTGAACATGTTAAGTTTTGTAAAGATTTAATGATAAGAAATCAGACTTAACCATGAGGATGTTGCTTGTGACTTATTATCTAACACATTCAGTGATGTGAGGTGTCACTAGTATACAAGTCTTCCGTCAAGTTCCATACATTCGTGAATTGAATTAGAAAATGCTTTTTTGAGGCAATTTGGGCAAAACATGGATCCACAAGAAGCATTCTTGCAATTTGCAGTAGTGAGGAGACAACCTAATGAGCCTATTTCCCAATTCAACCAAAGATTTTATCAAGCACTGAAAAGGGTAAATGTTTTGCATAGACCAAGTTACTATAATGTTTTGAGACATTATTTGTGAGGATTAGATCCACCATTTGTTGCACTCATTAGAGACACCTTGAGAGTAATCATCGTGAAGGCTACTTTTCAAAGAGCCATAATTTTGGCCCAATTGAAATATAATTGTACTCAACATTTGACACAAAACTAGATATGTTACTACAAAATCAAATGAAATATCAACCAAATTTGAACTTGTATGGAATCCACCGATATCCAATGAACTGTTATCTCCAACAAAATCAAACAATTACTCATTCCAACAAGATCAAGAAAACATAATGCCTCAACCGAATCAACTAGCATATCAATAAAACTCATATGCAACTCATTATGTGGCCAATATGGATTCTTATAGAGCTTATATTACTATCCTAGATGTCCAACATGAAATCCAAGGAGATTCGTCTGAATCAAATTTAGATTGTAAAGATACTAATGCAACCAAGGCAGCTAGAAATATCCTGGAAATTAACAAAAATGATACAATGATAGTTGATACAAGTGGTTGCAAGGACATTTTGAAAAAAAAATTAAAACAACGAAGACACGTTCACTCATGATTGAAAAAAACAACATACAAAGACATACACTCTTGTCACTAACAACATGGATGCATATGAAGGGGAAAATGATAATCTGGCCAATGCTGAAACTGAAAACTTCTCAACAAATGAAATTGAAGAAAGCCATGAACACCTATTTCCAACACCTACATCATGCCAACCAACCGTGCCTAGTTTTGAATTGGATATTCCCAAGATGATCAAGAAATTGAATCACGATATGTTAATTCTTAGGTTTCCAAGCGCATTTGAATAAAGGAGTTTACATGACAAGTGCCGACTTGACAACACAACTAAGCATGGACAAGTTATGTGTCTTGAGTTTATCATAAAATTGGGTATGTCACTCAAGGAAATGATGAATTCCATGATTGATAAGAATAACATATAGGCAAATTTAGGGGTTGAAAACAAAGAGCATGATGTTATTCTGCTGAGTGAAGAGATTCATAAACCCATTTTATCTAGCAAGATTGAAAAATATCTTGAGTACCAAAGTTCCTTTGATGTGGAAGATAATTCAATGGTACTCAAACTTGGAATATCAACAACTTATAATGCTGGTACACTCAAAAATATGTTTGAAAATGAAGTTGGAATAAGCCTTTGCACTTTGTCCAGACTTGAATTAATGACAACCATGTTGAGAGTGGTGAGTTTAATGCTAAAAATGTTTTGGGATCAACCAGTTACTTGAAGACGGGAAAAGTGTTGACATATTAATTGAAGATTTGAGTAATAGCATGTTCCTTAATGGAGAGACATGTTCTCCCTGCAACGAAGATGAAAATGACAACATTTCTAATTTGCTAGTACCAATAAGGTGGGATTGTCAAAGGTCTCATGAGGTGATCATCACCAATCTGCTTCACTTGGACATGAATATGAATGTCAAAAAAGCTTGTTGTCCAAGTTCACAAACTCAAGAGATTGATTTTCTATGCCTTAAGGCCAATATTGCAATTATACAATTAGATGACCTCAATCATAAACTTGAATGAGAAGTTTATAAATGATTTTGGTTAGGAGATCAAGTGGAAATGAATGGTTCTTATTTGTTTGGCTATAATATTTATAATAATAATGTGTTTGAGGATGAAGACAACAATACTAATTCTGAAAAGTCTATTTAAGTGATTCTTCCCTAATGGACTTTAAGGCTCATGATAATCTCATGTTTGGATATGAAGAAAGTGATGTTAATTCTGAAAAATATAGATATCACTCCTACAATAGACATTCTTGTAGGGCAAGATCTTTGTGAATCATATGTTGAAACAAATGTTGGCAATGACATTCTTCATTTCAATTTTGAAAAGAAAGAAGTGTTGATGCATTCTATAAGTCAACAAATAAGTTTAATAGAAAAGAATGAAAATATTAAAGAATGTTTTGTTAATTTAAACACGTTAAATCTATTGTTGACTAATGACTTTATGTGTGGTGTGCACGTACCCGATAATCATTTTGAGTTGAATGGAGAAAAACATGGTAGATTATGACACACATGATAAATAAAATTCATTGATGGATGGCATCATAACACAAGACATTTCTAAACCCTCTCCTATGTGTCATTCATTTTATTTTTATGATTTTTATGATAAAGGTGATGAAAGCTTCATTGTTTTGCCTATTAAAATAGAAAATGAACATTGGCAAATAGATGATACAGATGCTTGTCACTACAACTTGAATCTTTGTAAACTAGAAGGAAACCTATTAGGATTTAATCAAGAGTTTTCTTCAACTTTACTTAGGTTTAGTGAATAATCAGTTGAGTGATGTTGATCTCACAATTCTCAATGATAATAACATTCCTTCAAACCCTATGCACAAAAAGTGTAAACCTTCTTATTATTTTTAGTACAGATATTTTGAAGAAAAGAAAAACATGATTGTGGATAGAGCATGAGGATGACGAACTTCCTCAACTCCTGATTATATGTAATAACTATTCTGAGTGTGAACCTACACTACTCAAACTCGTCATTTTTTACTATAAAGACAAATTTGTAGTGTTTAGGACTGCAATAACAAAGCTCTTACCACTAGATGCTATGAGAAAAACAAACAATGGGAAGTTTATTATCTGTACCCTTGAGCTTTCACTCTTGTACAAAATCAGTCATTAGGAAATTTTGGTGTGTTTCTTTTTTGTTTTTGTTTTGTTTTGGGTTTGTTAGGTGTTTGTTTTGGTTTTGTTTAAAGCTTTTGGTTATGTTATAAGTCTTTTGTTGTGTTTCCACCCTCATTCTTGTTAATTAGTCTTCAAAGTACAGAATCATTTATTAATGAGACAAAATCATAGATGACTTATGGATTGGTCTAAGTGCACTTCCTAGCTACTTCCACAGACAATTTAGTCCATTTGCATTCATAATAAGTCAATTCCGAAGATGAAGGTTTCAAGAATCTGTTCATTTGGATGTGTAGAGATGCATTCGTGCGTAAGAAGGGATGGATGAATTCAAGATGTATTTTGCATACCTTTCATTCCTCACTCTCCACACATTAATAATTTAGATTGAGTTTGTTTTGATGAGGCAATGATTGGTGAAAGTGTCAGTTCAAATATGAAAGAAAATAATGATTGATTACAATGGTGTTCCCAAACCCAAAAACGGGCTTCAGTGTTTGTAGATTGAGAAAAAATAAAATAAAATAAAAATATCTCTTTCAATTTGGGTGATTTAGGTAATCTCTATCGAGGCTATGAATGTTTGGCTAGTAGTGGAGATATGTCGAAGTAATCAAAAAGGGCATGCCAAAATCACATTATTATATCTAATGAAGACCTTTGCCTAATATATAATATGTCATGACCACATGGCAAATGTGGACATGACACGTGTGTAGTGTGTCGTGACCGCATGGGAAATGCAGGCATGACATAATAATAGCATGGTTATAACAACCTGATACTCAAGTTGTATTAGCCGACTCATTCAGACAAAGAAGAGAATACATTTGCACATACTTGAGTGAAGCTACTGCATATATCATTGTAAAATTGACCTATTCTAACTATGACATGAATGCATTTTTGTGTCTGAGTGCATCAATCATTGAAAAATATCCTCCAAGTAATCCTCCTATTTTGAACTCATTTGGAGTGAAATGTTGTTAAATGTTTCTTTGGTGGTAAAACTAATTATCAACTATGCAAATCAAGGTATGATTCTTGTTGTCAATGCAAGGCTCCTTTCTAAAATTGAGTTGGTTGTTTTTCATTTTATTTCATGACTTGGTCCTCGAGAATTTTCTTTTTGTTTTTAAGGTGGAGGGGAATTTGTTGTGGACTCAACACACCCCTACTATTTCAAAGGTGGGGGGACCCTTCTAATGCTTGTTTCAATTTTTGTTTAATGTTTGCATTTTTGGTCTACGTGGGTTAAGCCTAGTGAGTATTATTTTCATTGCGTTTGAGTTATTGTCATTGTTTTTTTATTAATGGTAAAGTAGGTTTTGGGGGGACCCCAAAACCCTTTACAAAATGCTATCTAACAGATAAAACACAACCAAGCAACAACCAACCAATCGTGAAAGCGCACCAATAGCACAACAAAAAAACAAGCACACTAAAACCGAAACAGAAGAAACACAACAACAGAAAAACAACTAGCCTACAACTACTTCAAGGTTATTGTCATTGTTGCTCATTCAAGGTTCAAAATTTTTCAAATGTGTGTTAAATTAATCTTGTGAAATGTTGGAGTATTGGCAAGTGTATCAAGGAATGTAAGTTGAAGATTGACCAAATTCCTCTAAGAGTCAATTTTTGCTCCCTTGAAAATGTTAGGCCTTGACTTTGTGTTTGTAGGTTTGTACATTTTGGTTCAGAGTCTAAACCTTGAGCTAAAGATCAAGTCAATTCGAGCTTTCGCGCCCAATTTGTAATGTGTAAAAACTTAGTAGCACCTAAAATCTAAATTCCTTTCACTTCTCCCAAACTCTGATATTCATAAAATTTGAAAATTGTTCTTGTGATCTCAAAGCCCAAGGTAGGTGGTCATTAATGTCCGCAAGTGTGAATTACACTTTTACTCAAAACTCTTCACCTTCCACTTATTTGTTGTATAATGTTTATGTTCTTAGATGATTTTCATGCATTATGGTGGTGTTTGATCTCCTTGTGACCCTTCAATTCTAAATTTTGTCACATCAAACAATTGGTTGCCTTGGTTTCTTTGAAAAACATCATATTCTAGGTTATCTTGTTATGCCTTTGCTTTTATTTCGTTTCATTATCCTATACCTAGGGTTCGCAAAACTATCATTTGCCTGCAACTATTAAAAGATGATGTCTTTCAAAATTGAATAAATCTGTGAATCCTAAGTTACACTAGATTGAAGATTAAATTGTGCCCTAAATTTTGTTGAAACCCTAGTTTCTCATTGAGTCATGGTTTTATTTTAGTATAGATTCATATACAATAGAGCATTGCAAATGCAAAAATTTATCATTGGACCTATAAAATTTGGAATCATGAATCTCAAATTTTAGAATAAAAAATTAAATTGTTCATGAAACAAAAATTGTTGCTTCATCATGAGTTCACCAAGACTCTGGTCTAAACATGCAAACTATTGAGTAACTTCGAACTAGTTAGAACTCAGACTTGGGAGTAAAAAATGCCATCAAAACTAAAGTTGCAAATTGTAAATTTCTCCCAGAGCCTGAACTTCGAGACCCTATTGCTCTAAAACTTGGTTTTGGAATGTTAAGACATGCATGTACATAACTAATAGATGCAAAAGTCCAAATTTCAAATAACCTGAAACTCAGAGTCCTTGGTGATTCAATCTTGTGAATAGAAATTACACTCATGCAATTTGCAATGGATTCAAATAACATAAGTTCAGACTTCCAAGATCCCTAAAGAAAAACCAAAACTCATGTAGCTTGTAAACTCAGCCCCAAACCTTGATCTACATGAAAGTTGGGCACAAACTTTGAACCTTGTGTTTCTTATAAAGAAAATCTTTTAACCCATTTTAAAGCATGTAAACACACCTTTCGGAGTTTGAACCTCAAAATGCATGCTTGCAAAATGGTAAAAAGGCATTCCAAAATACTTGTAAAATAGCTTGTTAATGCTAAATTTCTTACATTTGGAGTTGTAAAATCTAAAATTCTTTGGAGTTTTCTTTTAAAACTGCAAACTCACAATGAAGCTATGAAATATCTTTAATAATCTTATGTTAAGCTTCAAAAACTCATACCACATTCTAAAAGCATTAAATTCTAATCCCATCCTATCTTGGCGGGCCAACTTGAAAGAGCATGTCGTCACCCAAAAAGATTAAATATGAATTCAAGGGTGTTGTTCCACCATCCAAGAGGCACCCAACTTGCTAACATCACCGACACAAATTTGGGACATGTCCTGATCTTCTTTCCTCTTGTCTCATTTTTCTTATGCTTGTTCTTCTAAGGCAAGTCCTTCTGATTGAGTTGCTTGCTCCTCTATTTGTTGGGCAATTTTGTCAATGTTAGGTGAGGAGAGTTTGGTGGAGAAGGACTGGAGACAAGTGCATGTGATTGCACATTTTCCACAATAGGCTCCTTATTAGGAAAATGATGAGGGATAGGCACTTTATTGGTGGTGGAAGATGAAATTTCTAATTGAGAAGTAGATTTATTGGGTAAAGGTGATGAAACAATGGTGTTAGTTTCAAGACAGACAACTGAGAGGGGGGGTGAATTAGTTGTCCCAAAACTTTCCTTTTATTAACCACTTAAATCCTTCTTGTTATTCAACAGCATAATAAATCAATCATGGAAACACAATGCAACAATTCAAGAGCAGAAACACATTAACACATATGACACCAAGATTTTAACGTGGAAAACCTGGTTAAAGTAAAAACCATGGGGTGACTAACCCAAGATTGTATTCTCTGTTAAAAGAATAAGAAGAACAAAATGGCACATGCAAATTAGGGCTCATTGCCCGAGCACACTGCTCACAAGAGGCCCACTACCTACAGGAGACACACTGTCTACAGAATAATAAATATTACATACTTGAATTGAAGAATAGCATCTTCACCATGCTTGAGTCAGTTCCATTTAAGCTCAATACTTCTGCTCTGCTTTTTGCTCTTCTCCTCTCTACCACTCTCTCATCTTCACCGAGATTATTTTTTAAATGACTTCACAATTCTTATTTATACAAGACATCGACTTTGGGATAATCATCAAAGTCGGTATACTTTATTTTATTACAGAGCAAATACACAAATACAACTTGACTTATTTCAAGAGACTTTATGCGAATCACCACTCTGTCGGTGACACATATCTGGGACTTCAATCTTCTTTGAGGAACACACCATCCTTTGCAGAACATCTTCAAGATCGTCCCCAGATGTGTAAATCATCTGGTTGGCCAAGGTGAGGAAGAACATCATCATCCAGAAGTAATTCTTCAATTATGAGTTCAATCTTCAATGCGGACCACCAACACAAACTGGACACAATCTAGAGACCCCCACAAGCTTGCCTGATGCACCAAGAACATCCACACCACTTCTGATAACTGAAATCATTCTCTTCTTCATCTGGAATCTTAAGAACATAGTCTGTCATCACTGTCATATTGAAATAGATTCTTTTGGACCTCCAGACCACAAACCAATTGAGTTGTCAATTCACATTGACTTCCTAAACACTCCACCAAATCCACAGAACAAGATATTGCATTTCCAGATCTCACCGGACCTATTTGTGTCACTCTGTCACCTCTGAACATCTGCCAGAACCAGTTTTACTCATATGGCCATAACTTCTTCAAATCTTTATGCGGACCTCTCAAATCTTTACTGGATCACCTTTAGACACATATCTATAAACTCTTTGATGCACATCCTCTGATCTTCATCTTAGCTGGGATCTTCACTTCATAGAGCTTCACTGTCTTCACTATTCTTCTCTGTTTCTGATAGGACTAATTTTCTTAAAATCCTCAGTACACAACTCATCGAATCCTTGACATCAATGCAATAGGAGTATGTTGACATCAATGACAACACCGGTTAGGCCCATACTTGAAACAATCTCCCCCTTTGTCATTGATGGCAACATATGATGTGAAAAATTGTTTTAACCATCAAGACAAGAACTTCTCCTTACTGACTAACATAGCTCCCCCTATCAACGACAACCATTCACATGTCTTCTCTTCCTTTACTGCTCCCCCTTTGATCAGCAACCACTTTTATTTTTCACATGTCTTCTCTCCCCCTTTGACATCAATGGAAAAGGGCACATACTTGCATCACTCAGAATAATATAGACTGCTCCCCCTGAGTAGCAGCGTCCTCTCATCAATCCAGACCACAAGATATGATTGTGAGATCCACCAGACTGATGCACATCAGTGCACCTTAATTTAGAACCAGAGGGGTAATAACCCTTAACTTCTCCCTGAGATACTCAAAAGAGTCCTTAGGTAGAGGTTTAGTAAAAATGTCTGCAATCTAATCCTTGGAGGGTACAAACTCCAATCTGACTTCATTCTTGTTCACCTGCTCTCTCAAAAAGTGAACCTTGATGGATATATGTTTTGTCTTTGAATGCAACACTGGATTTTTTGATATATTTATTGCACTTGAATTATCACAGAAGATTGTGATAGCTTCCTCATACTCTACTCTGATGTCTCTTAGCATTTGCTTCATCCACAATAGTTGAGTGCAACTGCCTGCTGCTGCAATATATTCTGCTTTTGCAGTGGATAGAGATATTGCCTCTTGTTTCTTACTTAGCCAAGAAACCAATCTTTTCCCTGAAAAGAATGCTCCACCACTGGTACTCTTTCGGTCATCCACATCTCCTGCCCAATCCGCATCTGTATATGCATGAAGAGATAAATCATGATCTCTAGGATACCATAAACCATACTCAACTATTCCTTTTAGATATCTGAGAATCCTCTTGATTGCCATGACATGAGATTATCTAGGATCAGCTTGGAATCTGACAACAAGATTAACAACATTCATAATATCAGGTCTAGTTTGAGTAAGATACAGTAGTCCTCCAATCATTGACCTGTACTTTTTTCTGATCAGTCTTAGGAGAGTCATCATCTTTGCTCAGTTTACATTCAATTGCCATGGGAATATTCATTGGTTTTGAGTCTTCCATCCCTAATTTCTTCAACAATTCTTTCACATATTTGGTTTGTGAAATGAATATTCTTTTCTTTGTTTGAGTGATTTGCAGACCACAGAAGAAATTCATTTCCCCAAACATAGACATTTCAAATTCACTTTTCATTTGATTTGCAAAAGTTTTGCGCATACTATCTCTTCCTCCAAAAATGATATCATCAACAAATACTTCAACAATCAAGATATTTTCATGATTAATTTTGAAGTACAAGTTACTGTCAGTGGTACCTTTGTTGAAACCAATCTTCAAAAGATGCTTATCCAGTCTTTCATACCAGGCTCTTGGGGCTTATTTGAGTCCATACAGTGCTTTCTTCAACTTACAGACCATATCACCATGATTAGACAATTGAAATCCATCTGGTTGCTCAATGTATACTTCTTCTTCCAAGTCACCATTCAGGAAGGTAGACTTGACATCCATATGATATACTTTGAAATCCTTGAAGGAAGCAAAGGCAAGAAATAATCTAACTACTTCAATTCTTGCCACCGAAGTAAACGTTTCTTCAAAATCAACTCCTTCTACTTGGGAATAACCCTTACAAACCAATCTGGCTTTATTTCTAACTACTTCACCATCTTCATTCAGTTTATTCTGAAAGACCCATTTGGTTCCAATCACATTTTTGTTTCTAGGTCTGGGAACAAGATCCCAAGTGTGATTTTTCTCAATCTGCATCAACTCTTCCTTCATTGCTTTAGTCTAGCTTTCATCATTGCATGCTTCACTTACTGTTTTTGGTTCAATTTTTGAAATCAAATAATACTTTTCTAAGTCTTGAGCAATCTTTCTTCTTATTTGAACACCTTTGCTTTTATCACCTATGATCTGATCTTCAGAGTGATTTAGTCTTACATACCTGGGAGTTTTGGGAATTTCTTGCACTTCTATTTCTTGGACAGGTTCATTCAAACTTATCTCTTCTTCCTGATTCTCCGGATCAGTCCAGATCTAAATTTTAGAAGGAACTTGAACTTCTTGGACCAAAACATTATTCTGATCATCTTCTTCAAATTTATAAAACCTTGAGGGTTTTTCAATACCTTCATCAACCTTCACATTTGTACTTTCTATAATCTTTCTCAATCTCTTGTTATAACACCGGTATGCTTTGCTTTGAGTAGAATAACCCAAGAATATTCCTTCATCACTTCTAGCATCAAATTTACCAAGGTCTTCATCTCTTTTAATATAACATTTTCTACCAAAGACTCTGAAATACTTCACAGTGGGAGTGATGCCAAACCATAGTTCATAAGGGGTCTTACCAGTATTGTTTCTGATTTGTACTCGATTAAGAGTATAGACAACAATGCTTATAGCTTCTCTCCAGTAGATCTGAGGAACATTTGCTTCCATCATCATGGTTCTAGATGCTTCCTGGATGGTCTGGTTCTTTCTCTCCACTACTCCATTATGCTGTGGAGTCCTTAGAGTAGATAACTATCTTTTTATCCCATGTTTCTCATAGAATTCTATAAACTCTCCGGATGTGAATTCTCCACCTCTATCAGACTTGAGACATTTTATGTTTAATCTAGTTTCATTCTCTACCATAGCTTTGAATATTTTGAATTTCTCAAGAGCCTCAGATTTTTCTTTCAGAAAAGTCACCCACATCATCCGAGAGTGGTCATCAATTAATAACATGAAGTATCTATCACATTGCAAACTCCTAATTCTTGCCGGTCCACATAGATCAATATGTACTAAATCCAATAATCCGATAGAAGATTGTTCCTTACTTTTGAATGTGACTCTCCTCTACTTACCCAACTGACATTCTTTGCACAAACTATTAGTATGTTTCACCAGTCTTGGAAGATCTCTTACAGCCTGCGTGTTGCTTATCTTGATGATATTATCAAAATTCACATGACACATTTTCCTATGCCACAACCAACTCTGATCAATTTGAACAAATAAACAACTTTTGCCAGTACCACCAAGTGGAAGATGTTACCTTTTGTTTGAGTACCGAATGCAATCTCTGTTCCAAAACTTTCAAAGATCTTACATTTTCCATTTTTGAATCAGAGATCATAGCCTTTGTCCACCAACTGTCCAACACTGAGAAGATTGTGCTTCAAACCTTCAACATACAGTACATCACTGGTTTTTTTCTTTCCATCAAAAGAAATAGTTCCTCTACCTCTGATTTTGCCAACAGAATTATCACCAAATTTTAAAACTCCTCCTTCATATCTTTCCAAATCTATGAACTTATTTTTGTCACCTGTCATATGGTGGGAGCATCCACTGTTAATGACGCAATCATCCTTTTCTTCAACTTGGGCAGCCAGAGCTCTTTCTATCATTTTATGATTGACAGATTCAGAGGGCATTGGATCTTCTTCCTTGATGGCAATAAACACCCAGTCACTTCCAGATTTGTTTCCTATCTCTAATTCATCATCTGTTACTCCTTCATTGTCATCATCTTCATGAACATAGTAGCATTTCTTTTGGATCTTGATCTGTTTGGATTTGCCCTTAAAAATCTTTCCGGACACCTTGAGGCAAAATGACCAATCTTGTTGCAGTTAAAACATTTGAAAGGCAATTTTCCTTCATACTTACCGGATCCTCTTGGTAGTCTCTTTACAATGAGAGCCTCAAGTTGTTCAGCTTCTAATTCATCCTCTTCCAGATCTTTTCTTGCTTTCTCATACCAAGATGATTTTCTTGAGGAACTTTCTCTTGGATCATATCTCTGTTTTCCTTTTGTAGAGGCACTAGCTTTGAATGCAGATTCAGTCTTGGGAAATGCATCACCAAACTCAGGTAACTTGAATGCAGATATCTTACCAACCAATTAATCCCTTGTGATAGTTGTTAAGGATCTGATTTCCTCAATAGCAACAACTTTGTGTTTATAAACAGGAGGTAAGGATCTGAGAACTTTAGCAACAAATTCATCTTCATCCAGTACTCCACCAGCACATTTGATGCCACAAACAAGCTCATTTACTTTTGTCATGTAAGAAGTGATATTCTCATCTTCACTCATCTTTAAGTTTTCAAACTTTCCTTTTAGACTTTGTAGCTTGGCACACTTAACATATTTGTCTCCTTCATATAGATTTTCAAGATTTGTCCAAATTTCATAGGCAGTCTTCAAACCCATAACATTTGTCAACTCTGAATTAGACAAGGCACTTAGTAGGGCTTCTTTAGCTCGAAGATTATTCTCTGCATCTCTGATTTCATTTAGAGTTGCAGGGCCATTTGTTGGGTGAACATATTTAATTGAGGTTATGTTCCAATAATGATATCCCATGCATTGTATGCGACATTCCATGTGGCTTTTCCAGGCAGTGAAGTTTGAACCATCAAACCTTGGACTGTCCTTGTAGGTCGACATTCTGGATCTCCTCAAGTAGTTAAGCTTCTTCTAGAGGAACTTAGCTCTGATACCAATTGTTAGTTTCAAGACAAACAACTGAGAGGGGGGGTGAATCAGTTGTCCCAAAACTTTCCTTTTATTAACCACTTAAATCCTTCTTGTTATTCAGCAGCATAATAAATCAATCATGGAAACACAATGCAACAATTCAAGAGCAGAAACACATTAACACATATGACACCAAGATTTTAACGTGGAAAACCCAGTTAAGGGAAAAACCACGGGGTGACTAACCCAATATTGTATTCTCTGTTACAAGAATAAGAAGAACAAATTGGCACATGCCAATTAGGGCTCACTGCCTGAGCACACTGCTCACAAGAGGCCCACTGCCTACAGGAGACACACTATCTATAGAATAATAAATATTACATACTTGAATTGAAGAATAGCATCTTCACCATGCTTGAGTCAGTTCCATTTAAGCTCAATACTTCTGCTCTGCTTTTCGCTCTTCTTCTCTCTACCACTCTCTCATCTTCACCAAGATTATTTTTGAAATGACTTCACAATTCTTATTTATACAAGACATCGACTTTGGGATAATCATCAAATTTGACATATTTTATTTTATTACAGAGCAAATACACAAATACAACTTGACTTATTTCAAGAGACTTCATGTGAATCACCACTCTGTCAGCCACACATATCTGGGACTTCAATCTTCTTTGAGTAACACGCCATCCTTCGTAGAACATCTTCAAGATCATTCGCAAGATGTGTAAATCATCCGGTCGGCCAAGTTGAGGAAGAACATCATCATCCGGAAGTAATTCTTCAATTACGAGTTCAATCTTCAATGCGGACCACCAACACAAACTAGACACAATCTAGAGACCCCCACAAGCTTGCTTGATGCAGCAAGAACATTCACACCACTTCTGATAACTGAAATCATTCTCTTCTTCATCTGGAATCTTAAGAACATAGTCTGTCATCACTGTCATATTGAAATAGATGCTTCCGAACCTCCAGACCACAAACCAATTGAGTTGTCAATTCACATTGACTTCCTAAACACTCCACCAAATCCACAAAACAAGATATTGCATTTCTGGATCTCACCAGACCTATTTGTGTCACTATGTCATCTCTGAACATCTGCTAGAACCGGTTTTACTCATATGGCCATAACTTCTTCAAATCTTCATGTGGACCTCTCAAATCTTTACTGGATCACCTTTAGACACATATCTACAAACCCTTTGATGTGCATCCTCTGATCTTCATCTTAGCTGGGATCTTCACTTCATAGAGCTTCACTGTCTTCATTGTTCTTCTCTGTTTCTGATAGGACTAATTTTCTCTATATCCTCAGCACACAACTCATCCAATCCTTGACATCAATGAAAACACCGATTAGGCCCATACTTGCAACAAATGGTTCTAAAGAATGAGAGGTTTTGTGTACAACGGGAGTTTGGATAGAGGTTTGAGATGGATTATTTTCAACAAAAGTAGAAATTGGAATATGCAAGGGATACATGGATACTTGCTTGGCTTGTTTCTCTAAAGTAGTGGAATCTTGGAGAATAGATGTAACAACAATTTGAGGTGTTGGAGCATTTGGAGCCTATTAAAAGGTGCATTTCAAAGTGCCCCCCACCTTGATAGTGACCTCGGTTTTCCTCTTAAGAGGATGTTCCTTTCTTGTTCTTCTTCTTCTCCCACAACACTTAGGTTTTTGGCAAGGGCCTCTGGCACCTTTCTCTTTTTCTCTACTTCATTGTCTTTGCCTTCTTTGGTGGTGGCTAAGACTCTTTGTTCTTCTTTGACTTAGACTTCTTTGAAGTCCCTCCACTTGTGATTGTCACTCCTGCAACCTCAAGTTATTTGATTTTTTATGAAGCCAACCTAGGTTGAAATCAATTATTGATTGGTTAAGATCATGTAGGGATGCCTCTTCCTCTTTTGACCAACCCACTGGAGGGATGGACAATTGGAAAATTCATCTTTTGTTATACACATCCATGATGACCTTCCCATCATCAAACACTTGTTTTGGAACTTGGACAACTCCAAAGGCTCTTATTTGATACATTGTTAGGCTAAAGAATTTTCTCTATCTAACCTTGTTCTCATCACTGCAATCTACCCAAAATTCCTCAAGGTGAGACATGCTTGAGGTGAGTTGACAAACTTCTACATCTTGCCCTTCGGTTCAAAGGAGTTCCTCCTATCAAAATAGTAGAAGTTGAACCTCTAAATTTCTAGATCAGAGACCTTCGCATTGGGTAGAGAAGAGCAAGTATAAGCATTGATAAAAATGGGGAACTGAACCCTAGCTCTATGTTTCTCCACCAAGTTCTGCTGAGCTTCACATAATTGTCTTGTCAACTCTAGCAGTACTATCTTATAATTGGCATATTTTGGTAGCCTATAGGGTGCCCCAGTGAAGCCTCAAATCTTGATGTATGTGAACTTGGGGAATTGGATGAACCAATTTCCCTACTCTACTATTACCTTAGTGGCTTTGAAAGAGAGCCGTTTGTTCATGTCCCCTTCAATCCTTCTAATGAGAAAGAAGAGGAAGGCATCATTCACCCTCTTAAAGTGCTTCTAAGTTTATTTAAGTGCTAGTTGAGGGTAATGTTCATGCACCCTAGAACTTTTCATGGACATGTCCCAATGGTACGATCCCTTGTAAACCTTGGGAACACAAATGTTCTTGCCATCAAATAGGCCACATAGGAAGTCATGTGAAATCAGCTATTTATGGAGGTTATCACTAATGAGAGTGGCCCGATCATTGATCTCTTAGTCCTATAATATGGTAGTGATGAACTTGAACATCCATGGGAATACATTTGATGTTGCTGGTAATCCCACAACTCTAGTTAGCAGTGTAATCATATCACCAATCTCCATGTGGAAGTCATTTCTAACCAACTACTTAGGGAGTTTTGAGATGGTGGATCTAGGCTTCACTAGCCACTTCCTGTTTAGGACCTTTAGACATGTTTATCATGGTCTTCCTCAAAGAACTCCATCCCATCTTTATTTTCAAGGCAGTTACCTCATTGTGTTAAGGGATTTGCAATATCTTGGCAATGGCTTCATGGCTTAATCTAGGAAGACTTCCCTTTCTATTTGCACAATCTTCTTTGTGCCAAGGTTGTAGTGCTTGGCACAAGCCATGATAAGTTTGGGAGACTACACCGAAGGAGGGAAGCTTGCTACTTGGGTCATTCTATTTCTAGCCATACATCAAGCTCTTATGTAGGGGCATCCCCATACATCATGTTCGTAAAGTCCTCCAAATCAATTAGCTCAGGTTTGTATTTACAACTTCATTGAGGGTAGAAGTGATCTTGGAAAGGGGAACAACTCCTTGGAACTAATACTTCATAGCTCTGAAGTGGGAGGTAGACATATAGAAAACTTGCACATGATCAAAACACTCCATAAGCACAAGGAAATGCAAGGCAAAACCTTTAATTTTCTTTAAATTTTAAGTGTTTTGAACTTGTGTGGAAGTGCGGGAATCTGGTGGGCTTGAGAATTTTGGAAGGTGGGCACACGTCCTTATGAAACCCAAAATCCTGAAGTATTTTAGGTAGCATTTTCACGAGGATGAATGAATAGCTTTTAAAGTCCACGAGGCTAAAAATAGCCTATGTGACCACCAGCCTTGTTTTAGTCTTCTGCACTTCATTCCTTTTCATGTTCAAAGTGAGGATGAGCCCCCAAACTTCGCAACATTCTCTTTACTAAATAAACTATGCCAAGAAAGAGTTGTCAAACTACTGATATACTTGTTCTTGATGTCCTTGAAAGCCTCACACTCCATAATAAAGTGTTTTTCTGATTCCACTGCCCCGATAGTGCAAAAAATACACACCCGTTCTGCCCATGTTTCTTTAGGCCTTTTCCACTGCCCTATTTCACACTAGAGTTGATGAGAGTTAGTTCTTAATTGAACAATAAGAATCTTAGCTCTCCATGGAATACAAGCTCCCAAAATCTCACATTAGTGAAATGTCCTTCAAGATCCCAAAATCTCACACAACTTGAACAACCAGGCAAAAATGTGAAGATCGAAAGACTTAGGCACTTTAGACAAAAGTCAAATGTTCTTGGACACCCTGCAATCCCACAAAATTTGACATCACACAAAGGTGCAAAGATCAGGCAGAGTCATGGACAAGGGGAAGATAGAAGAAATCCAACCCCCACAAACCCGTAGATTAGAATCTTACAGAGTTGTGGGATCCAAAGGGACTTGCAAAGTTTTTCCTTAGTAATTTTTAAAGGCCCGACCAAGAAAAATTTTAAGCATGCAAAAAACAATCTTGTTGACACCCAAACGACCCTAGGGTTTGAAGATTTAACAATTAAAAGTAGAAAGACCATCACTAAAGTTTACAAAGTAGAGAGGATTCAAACAAAAGTAGCAAAAACCCTAGTTGCACAAGATGAAAAAGGACAGAAACCCTATGACTTGAATGACCTAAGTGATGTATGGAATCACTTAATGCCCGTACAATTAAAACTTGATCCACAAACCAAAGAGAAAATTGGATAGACAGTGAACCTACCTAGTTATGGGAAGCCCGAATGGAGGTTGAAGGCGGAAAAAGCCACGCCCTAAGAACTCTTAACGGTTGCAGGAAGCGAGCACGTGAAAGAAATCTGGACTATGAAGGTTGAATGTGCTCAAACAATCGATGCAAGGTCAAATGACAAACATAATTTATGAAAAAATTGGTGATCAGGGATGTTGGAGCACTCAGAAGCTCTAGATTCTTGTTTGCAGAAGTGATAATGGTCGAGAATTGATGAGTTTTATAAAGAACTCATTCACACGAGAAAGCCACAAATGTGTAAGGAAGTTAAAGTAGCAGAAACAACTTCCTACGCCAATCTTGAGGAGAGATATTATGCAAAACTTTTAAAAATTGATCTAACAATCACATAAATTCCAGAAGCACTTTCAAAACATGAAATAAACAATGAAACACAAAACACCAAATATATGTGGGGAAAACCCTTTTGGGTGAAAAACCCCACACTCCAAAAGCCTACTAAATGTATTTCAAATCCAACAACAAGATTACATACACTTGCAGAGCAAGTTTATTACAGGAGTATCACCAATAAACAACTCTGGAAGAATTTTGACAGCATTCTGACAACATAAGAGTACCTGCAAACTCACACATATAAATTACTCCTCAAGTCTCCAATTTATAGACTTCTGGCTATACAAGAAACTATCTGTGGTTTTACAAATCCATGTGCTTAACTTCTCAATCAAGATTCCAGTCTAAAAATAAGCTCTCACGTCCAAAATGATATCCCCTATTTTTTACCCTTACAGTTGTCATAGAATCTATCATAATACCTCTAAAAATAGTCCTTCCATGATATACTACCATGTGGGCATCTTTTGACAACTAATATTTCAATTTTCAAGGCACCGACATGTGGCAAAAGTGCCAATTAAGAATTCAAATGCCCCTACATTATTTTGGAGCTAAATAAAAACAATAACTGACTATGGGAAAATATTAAATACAAAATAATGCTACGGGAAATATGCAAGGTTGAAACACCTCATTTCCCAACATTCTCCCACTTGTCAAATACCTTGCAAGAGCCAGGGGAATAACACCATCATGGATCAACTGCTAGGGGCCAAAAGGCCCATAGACTCGGAACACCACCTAAACTTCATTGTGCTCATGGGCTTAGTTAAAGCATCAACAACATTCAATACTGTCTCTACCTTTTCCAGCTTCACCTTGCCATCCTCGACCATATCTCTCATGAAGTGATACTGAACATCAATGTGTTTGGTCTTGGCATGAAAAATCAGGTTCTTCGCAAGACAGATTGCACTCTGATTGTCACAATAAATTGTAATTGTACCTTGTTTCAATCCAATATCTGAAAACAAATGCTTTAGCCAAATGGCTTCTTTATAGGCATGAGTAGCTACCATATACTTTGCCTCTGTAGTGGACAAAGCGACCACAACATGTCGCTTGCTCCTCCAATTGATTGCACTACCATTAAGAGTAAATACATATGCACTGGTGGACCTTTTGCTATCGACATCACTATCCCAGTCTGAATCCACAAAACCACGAATACTCAAGGAATGTTGATCTTTTGTACCATGAAAACATATAGAGTACTTTGTTGTACCCCACAAATATTTGAATACCCTCTTAACTACATCCCAATGCACTCTTCCAGGATTAGACATAAAACAAGAAAGAACTCCCACTGCTTGGGCAATGTCTGGCCTTGTACAGACCATAGCATACATTAAGCTTCCAATTGTACTCTAGTAAGGCACTATGGTCATGTCTTCCATCTCCGATGGGGATGTAAGACATTGTGAAATAGAGAGCTTCATTCCCAATGTAACAGGAACACAAAGTGGTTTACAATCCTGCATGTTAAACCTTTATAAAACTGAACAAACATACTTACTTTGGCCAAGCCATAGCTTCCTATTCTCATGATCTCTTCTGATCTCCATTCCAAGTATGTGTTTTGCTGCAACAAGATCTTTCATTTCAAATTTTGCAAAGCTGAGATTTCAATTCTGTAATCAAACCTTTGCCTTTCCCAATAAACATGTCATCAACATATAAAGCAATTACCAGGAAACAATCACCATCAGATTTAAAATATATACAGTGATCAGATTTAGACTGCACAAATCTCAAACTCAACACATAAGTATCAAACTTCTAGTACCACATCCTAGGACTTTGTTTAAGGCCATACAGAGATTTATTTAACTTACAAACCAACTTGCTTTTACCTTTCACCACGTAGTGCTCTGGCTGTGTCATATAGATTTCTTCCTCCAAATCACCATGAAGGAAAGCAATTTTCACATCATTTATTCGACCTCTAGGTTATAAGCTGCTGCAATAGATAATAAAAACCGAATGGATGTCATTTTAACAATAGGAGAAAAGATCTCACCGTAATCAATACCCTCAACCTGAGAGTATCCATTCACAATCAACCGTGCTTTATACTTTGCAACATTTCCATCTAAACCAAGCTTTTTCTTAAACACCCATTTACATCCAACAGATTTCTATCCTTCAAGAAATGGTACTAAGTCCCATGTATCATTTCTTTCAAGGGCTATCATTTCTTCATCCATAGCTATTTTCTAGGACTCTGCATCATTCATACCCAAAGCCTCTTGCACAGATCTCGGTTCATTAATGTTAGTACTCAAAGAAAATATACACTTCTAATCATCAAGTGAATACCCATACCTTTCAGGTGGTTGCCTATGCCTTGTAGACCTTCGAACAAGCTGAGGTGGAGGTTCTTCCACTTCTTCCTCCTCTTCTTCCTCGTCTAAAGATTCAGAGCTTGATGAGCTCTCCTCAACTTCTGGTCTATCTTGGGGTCTCGATTCAACTTTCTCAGGCGTAGAAGGAAGTTGAATCACATCCTTTTTCTATTCAATTTCTTTATGTTGTTCTGACTAAAAATTAACAGGAGAAGATTTAGTCTCTCTAAAAATAACACTTCTAGAATAAATTACCTTATGTGTAGTAGGATCCCAAAGCTTGTATCCTTTCACACCATAGCTGTAATTGATGAAGATACATTTGACAGCCTTAGAATCCAACTTTGTTTTCTTCTCCTTAGACACATGTGCATATGCCTCACAACCAAAAACTCTCAAATGTCTAAGTGAAGGCTTTTTCCCTGACCACGCCTCCATTGGCGTTTTATCAACAAGTGTTGATGTAGGAGATCTATTGATCAAATAACAAGCAATGGCAACAACTTTAGCCTAAAACTTTTATTCTAGACTAGCTCCACTCAACATGCTCCTAGCCTTCTCCATCAACATTCTGTTCATTCTTTTTGCAACTTTATTCTGATGCAGAGAATATGGAGTTGTCTTTTGTCTTTTAATCCCACAATCTATATAAAATCTGTCAAAATCTGCAAAATAGTACTCACTGCCATTGTCAGTCCTCAAACATTTAATTTTATTTCCAAACCGAGTTTCTACCATAGCATTGAACTCTTTAAAATGATTGAAAACTTCAAATTTACTCTTTAAAAAATATACCTATGTTCTCCTACTAAAATCATCAATGAAAGTAACATAATAAATTGATTTACCAATAGAAGCAACATCAGCAGGACCAAATACATCTGAATGTATTAGATCCAAGATACATGAAGACTTATGAGAAGACGAGTAAAATTGAATGTGGTTATGTTTGCCATAAATATAATGTTCACAAAAATCAAATTCTAGATTGCAATCATTCAACCCCTCAACAAGGTTCTTTTTTTTCAGGGCTTTTAAACCCTTCTCTCTGTTAGAATCCGTAAAACAAATTATAACCCAGAATCAACTAAAACAGTTAGAAACATAAACGGTAAATGCAAAAGCAATTAAAACAGCATAACAATGATACCAAGAGATTGATGTGAAATGCTCGAAATGAAAATACAAGCTAGGTAGGATGCTTATATAGACCAGGGAGAGGGAGGAGGTGGCAACACTGACCAATGAGGAGCAACCATCTATCGGACAAAAGATAGCAAAGTATCTTCCCAAGATAGCTAATGGATGCTCACATGTAGGAAGGTGACACCTCATAATCCTCTCATCTAATAAAACATGCTTTATTAACCTAAGCAAGCTTAAATAAATGTGTAGGAAAAACCTTATAATAAGGAATAAAAAACCTACACTAACACCCCCCTTAAGCACAGCTTAGGTAGGTGTAAAAGATGGGTCCCGACAAATCAAACCTGATGAGGTACCCATGTACAATGAATTCCCCCCAAAAGAGAAGTAGCCCCCCCCAACAAAAGAGAGTACGCCCCCTAGAATAGAGAGAGAAAGAAAGAAGGAGCTAAGAAGCCCCCTCAAAGGAGGACACCTGCCGCACCCCAAGCAAATCTCACAAATGAATGAACTTGCTCTCAGTGAAGGGTTTGGTGAAGATGTCAGATGTCTGATCTGATGTCGAATAGTACTGAAGATCAAGAACCTGCTCATGAATTAACTCCTGAATGTAGTGCATGTGAATCTCAATGTAGATTGTGAGAGATCTTAATAGCACTCTGGTTGTCACAAAAGATGATTGTAGGTTTCCTGAAGGAAATTCCAAAATCGGTGAGAATGTGTTGAAGCCAAATGGCCTCAATAGCAGCATTAATTGCTCCTCAATACTCAGCCTCTGTAGATGAAAGAGCAATAGCAGACTGCTTCTTGCTCGACCAAGAAATTAGACCAGAACTAAGAGAGAAGCAATACCCTGAAGTAGACTTGCGATCCTGAGAATCACCCGCCCAATCTGAATCTATGTATCCCACCAAGTCAATATCCATGCCCACTGCATAATGAATCCCATAACTGTGAGTGCCCTATATATAGTGAAGAATCCACTTAGTTGCTTTCTAGTGCAGCTCATGTGGCTCCTGCATGAACCTAGAGACCAAGCCCACAGCATATGAAATATATAGCCTCATGTGAGTCAAGTATATGAGACTCCCAACCAATTTGCGATACAAGGTAGCATCTACCAAAGGTGAAGAATAAGAAGCCTCAAGTTTGATCCCTGATAGAAATGGAATCGGTGCAGGCTTACAGTCAACCATGTGAAATCTGGAGAGCATATCAAGAGCATACTTGGGCTGAGAAAGAAAGATACCAGTCGAAGATTGTGTAATCTCAATGCCTAAGAAGTAGTGAAGAAGACCCAAGTCAAACGTCAGAAACTAATCATGAAGGGCAGTTTTCACTACCTTGATGGTGGATGAAGAACTCCATGTAATCAACAAGTCATCAACATAGAGAACAAGGAAAGTGAGTATCATCCTGTTGCAAAATGTAGACGTTCAGATCAGAATGGTATTGAGTGAACCCAATTGATAGAAGAAAGGAGTCCATCTTGGCATACTAGGCTTGAGGGGCTTGTTTAAGGCCATAGAGAGACTTCCAAAGTCGGTAGACAAGTGAAGGATCCTGGATGAACCCCTGTGGCTGCTCCATATATATCTCCTCCTGAAAGTCACCGTGAAGAAAAGCACTCTTCACATCCATCTGATGAACTTCCCAGCGATGGGCTGCAGCAATGGCAAGGACAAGTCGGATTGAATTCATCTTGGCAACCGATGCAAAAGTCTTAGAGTAGTCAATCCTAGGAACTTGGGAGAATCCTTTTGCAACCAAGTGAGCCTTATATTTATCGACCGATCCATCTGCAGCAAATTTTGTTCGATAGACCCACTTGCATCGAACAAGTTTTCTTCCCTTAGGAAGTGGAACTAAATCCCAAGTATGGTTCCTTTCCAAGGAACTGAACTCTTCCTACATAGCAGCATCCCACTCGAGGAGACCAAAAGATTCCCTGAAGTACTATGGATCAGAAGCTAAAGCAAAGAAGAGATGAGGAGCCTACTCGAACTGTGACCTTGTTCTTCTTGCATCTGAGGGATCACCAACCCAATCACCTGCTAACTCCAAAGTCTGACGAGCCCAAAGAGGCCCAGTGGTAGGAGAATCTAGAGGAGAATCAACATCCTTTGAATGATGACTAAGAGAGGAGGAAGATGAATCCTCATCATCACCATCTGAAGTGGAGGAAGAAGACTCCTTAGAAGGATTAAGATCCTCAGAAGAACTATCAGCATGAAGTCGCAGTGTCTCCATGGGAATGAATGATGGAGAAGTGGTAGAGGAAGTATCCTCCTCAAAATGAACACTCCTCTCAATGAAGAGCTCATGTGTGGTAGGGTGGAGTAGCCTGTAGCCTTTGACACCATCTGGATAGCCAACAAATATGCAATGCCTACTCTGCGGATCCATAGCCTTGTGTTTCTCTGCTAGAATGTGGGCCCATGTATGAGACCCAAACACTTGGAAGTGCTTGACTATGGGTTTCTGACCGGTCCAAGCTTGAAAAGGAGTTACCCCCTTCACAGCTCGGTGAGGAACCCGATTCTGGATATAACACGCATAGTTGATGGCCTCTGCCCAATAGTGAGGTGCTAATGATTTGGAGTGAATCATGCAATTGGCCATTTCCTTCAATGACTGATTCTTTCATTATGCAACTTTGTTTTGCTATGGACTATAGGGAATTGTGTGCTGAAGATCAATGCCCTCTGAGGCACAAAATTGCTCAAACCTCTGGTTGACATATTCCTCACCATTATCAGTGCGCAGAATATTGACAACCTTTCTAGATTGTTTCTCTGCAAAATCTTTAAAGTCCTGAAAAGACTCAAAGACTTCAGACTTTTGTTTGAGAAAGTATACAAAGGTGTATCAGGAAAGATCATCAATGAAGGTCAATACATATTTAGCTCTGTTGAATGAAGGATCCTGAAATGGTCCAGCCAAATCACTGTGTACTAACTCCAGGAGATGTGTGGCTCTCCATGCTTTGCCTTTATCAAATTTTTCTTCAGAATGCTTGCCAAGAATGTAGCCTTGACAAACTCGATCAAAAAATCGAATAGAAGGCAACCCTGTAACCTTGTTATACTGACTGAATTGCTACAAGTGGCGATAGTTCAAGTGGCCAAACTGTAGATGCCACAAACGGCTCACCTCATCTGAGTGAGTGAGCAATGCCAGTGAAGGAGAATCAGGAACAAAATGAGAAAAGTGATAGAGCCGTGAACGGTTATCAACTTTTCCTACAACAACTGTAGAACCACTGTGCAGATCACTAATAACCACTGAGTCAGGTGTAAATTCAACTCTCTTCTCAGAACCTGTATGGGTGATCCGATAGATAGATAGGAGATTAGTTGACAAAGAAGGTACACAAAGAACATCATCGAATGTCCCATCACCAACGTCAACAGACCCTCTCCCAAGGACTTCCGGTGTATCATTACCCATAAGAATATCAGGCACAGAACATGACTCCAAGGATGAGAAACTTTCCTTTGTATTGGCCATGTGGTGAGAAGCACCTGAGTCAATTACCCAACTATCTGGCGGTGTAGCAACTGCAATAAGGGCCTTGCCCTTCCCCTTACTATTTTTCATGTCCTTTGAAGATTTTAAAGAATCTTCCTTAGCTGAATCTAGCACTTTGATATTATTCTTCTCAAGAAGATAAGCGAGATGAGTTATTTGCTTTTTCAAACACTTATGCTCATCATGACTAGATTTCTTACAAAAGGCACACTTTGTCTTCTCCTTTTTAGACTTCTTGTCTTTAGAGGAAGACTCAGGAGCTGCATTGGTTGCAACTTGTTTTGGACCTTGTTTCTTCTCTCCTTGATCCTTTTGTTTCTTATTTTGCTTTCCATTGCCTTTTTGATCTTTTGTGCCTTGATTTATAGCCAAAGCATGAGACTTAGAAGGCTTAATAGTGCCCATGTGAACCAATTTATCCTGTTCTTTAGTGAATTCAGCAGTAAATTCATCTAAAGAAGGCATTTTGTAGGTAGTCCCAAGAGCACTTTTAGTGGCAAAAATGTAGAAACAAACACTGAGTAGTTAGGACCAAGCTTAGAAAGAATACTTGAGATCAATTGTGTGTCTTTCTTCTCAATCCCACATTGTTTCAATTGTAATCTAATGGCCTTTAGCTTTGTGAAGAAGTCTTGTATTGTATCAAAATTACATGGATTTAACCCTATTAGCTCATTCTCCAATTGATGTCCCCTTAATTCATCTTGTTTACCAAAGAGATTTTCCAAAATAGTCCATACATCATTTGGTGTTGTAGCAGATTTAACATGAAAAAGAAGATCAAGAGATACAGACATGAATAGAGTTCCAAAAGCTTCATCTAGCCTATTATGAAATTTAGGCCTTTCTGTAATTAAGGTTGGTTCAGTTTCTAAACCCATAGTTACTCTGTATAGTCCTAACTTCTTAAGTTGGATAGTCATCTCGGACTTCCACTCATAGTAGTTGTAAGGTGTTAGAACAACCACTATTAATTGATCCATCTTAAATGCATAAATAGATTGTTGTTGTTGTTGTTGTGAGGAAAGAAAAGTGTAGGAAAGAACACACAAGACACCCCCCCTTTTTCACTCAATCAAAGAACCCCCCAAGAAAATTTGATTTGGCACTTTATCTTTAGTGTGTTTACAATTTCCACCAACAAGAAATTCTGAGTGGACTTGATCTCAATGCTATTATAGATCCTCAAGAGGAGCATATGTTGAAAATATAACTTTAGCACAATACCTAGTAAAATAAACAACACCACTGCAAGCTACATGAAGAAAACATCCACTTTCAAAAAAAGAATCACCTCGATCTGAGGTTTTATGGAAAATTTATGCCTCTTCAAAGTTTCCAAAACGAGAACTGTGTAGTGGCACAACTAAGAATCTGTAATTTCTAGAAATTTTTTGCATCAAAATCAAAAAACGTCTACACTAGTGCATAGAGCACGAAAAAAAAGCCAAAATAAAAAAAAATTGAGAGAAACGAAGTCTGTATGAGCAAGAATGGAGCATTTGAAAACTGCATTCAAATCTACAACTGCCAATGGAGAGGGGTATTGTTGTAGCTTTCCGAGTTCATTTCTGTAAAATATACAGAATGCATACAAAAACTAAAAGATACCCAGATGGTTTTTTGATGCTGCGAACAAAACCCAAAAGATATTTTTCTTGTTGATGTACAGAAGATTTGGATCTAATGTAAAACAGACGCCTTTAGCAACAAAAAACAATCCCAACAACCAAAAAATGACATGCAAAGGCTAAATCATCTACCTAAGACAAGCAAAGGCATACTGCAACTTGCAATACTGATTAAAACACAAAATATGCAAGTCGGTTGACAGATTTGAGCTTAAAACAAGATTACTGGATCTTCATAAATCCTTTCTGATTCTCCAGATCATTTGAAAAATGCTAGAGAAGAGCATACGAGATTTTGCAAGATCTCTACAAAGAATCTAACCTTACAAAACTTTTTATGATACCATGTTAGAATCCGTAAAACAGATTATAACCCAGAATCAATTGAAAGAGTTAAAAACATAAACTATAAATGCAAAAGCAATTAAAATAGCATAACAACGATACCAAGAGATTGATGTCAAATTCTCGAATGGCAAAATAACATCAGATAACTATCTCCAATATCAAATGAAAATGCAAGCTAGGTAGCATGCTTATATAGACCAGAGAGAGGGAGGAGGTGGCAACACTGACCAATGAGGAGCAACCATCTATCGGACTAAAGATAGAAAAGTATCTTCCCAAGATAGCTCATGGATGCTCACATGTAGGAAGGTGACACCTCATAATCATCTCACCTAATAAAACATGTTTTATTAACCTAAGCAAGCTTAAATAAATGTGTAGGAAAAACCTTATAATAAGGAATAAAAAACCTACACTAACACTCTCCAATGTGGCCAAGCCTTTGGTGCCATAATATGGTCTTCTATGCAGGCAACTTTGATTCGATAGACAGAGCACCCTTGGCTACCCAGGTGCCATGACCATCCACAGAAGAGGAAACCATCTCTTTTTTTAGTGAAGTAGTTTCTGGCTTAATTTTATCAGAAGTGCTATTGCACTTAACTGTGCATGCATCAAGCTGGTACAATGTACCCAATCTGCTTCCTCTTGCTATCACCATAGCACCTCTCACCATTTTCACACCTGCTTCAGAAAATTGTACATGCACAACCACATCTATTAGTTTGCTAACAAATAATAAATTTCTTGCTAGTCTTGGCATATGCAAAACACCATTAAATCGTCCAACTCTAACATCAGAAAATTTCACATGAATACTACCACGACCAACAATGCCAAAAAAAGAATTATCACCCAAATACTCCTTATCACCATCATAGTTTTCATACTTAGTAAACTAGTTTTTGTTAGGAGTCATGTGGAAAGATGCACTTGAGTCTATCAACCATGCATTATCACCTGCACAAGTGGCTAAGGCTACAATAAAGGCATCTCCATCTTCCTTTTTAGACTCAGAATCAGAGTCTTTCTTCTTATTCTTCTTCTTTTTCTTCTCTTCTTTACACTCCTTTCGGAAGTGTCCAGATTTGCCACAATTCCAACATATTACCTTGGACTTACCAGGGGATTTTGATCTCCCCTTATTCTTGGACTTGGAATGACCACACTGCTTCTCATCTTTGCCTCATTCTTTTGGTCTTCCTCAAACACTCGAAGCCTCTTTGGCATTTAGAGAGATCTTCCTTCTCATCTCTTCAGAGAGTAGAGAACCAACAACATCCTCCATCTTCAAAGTGACTGAAGTGCTCCCAATGGCCATGACTAGGTTGTCCCATGAGTTTGACAGCGAACACAACAAAGTTTGGCACCTTTCTTCTTCATCCATCTTAACCCCAACGAAGTCAATTGAGTCACCAACATATTGAATGTTTCCAGATGCTCAAAAATTTGTCCACCTTCTTCCATTCTCAAGGAATACAACTTCTTCCTTAAGAAAATCTTATTCACTAGAGATTTAGCTTAGTATATCTCACCCAACTTCTTCCAAAGCTTCTTCGAAGTGGATTCTTCATGGACATTTATTAGGATCGAATTTGCAAGACAGAGTCTAATGAGACCTTAATCTTTTCTATCCATTACATCATATTTTGTAGCCAAAGTTGGATCCATAGGCATTTGTACATTTTCATCCACTACATCCCATAGAATCCGATCAATCAACAGATCTTCTATCTTTAGCTTCCACATTTCAAAGTTCATGCCAAAAAACTTCTCTACCTCAATCCTCCCACATGTGCTCACCATCTGAAAAATGCCTGCAACAAGATCACAAAGTATTCTTTGCACAAGCTCCCACTCAAAACTTGTTTAGCATGCAAAAAACCCAACAACCCACAACTGAAACTAAAGGTGATCAGGCTCTTATACCACTTGTAAGGAAGTTAAAGTAGCAGAAACAACTTCCTGCGCCAATCTTGAGGAGAGATATTATGGAATTTTTTTAAAAACTGATCTAACAATCACAGAAATTCTAGAAGCACATTCAAAACATGAAATAAACAATTAAACACAAAACACCAAATATATGTGGGGAAAACCCTTTCAGGTGAAAACCACCACACTCCAAACTTGCTCAATGTATTCCAAATCCAACAAGGGTGTATGCACAAAGATGGGGGACCAAAAAGTCGCCACCATGGGACTTTTTGGTCCAAAACAAGAAAAAACACGAACGCGTTATAACGCACTCGTGTTTTGCTTTGACATAAAAGTGCAAAATAACCTCATTTATGTCATTTCACTGCGACCAAAGGAGTTTGTGTGCCAAAAAACTGATAAGAAACCGCGAGTGCGTTCAAGGAAAGCCTCTCTAAGCATGTGCAAGAGAGAAAACATCATTTTCACGATGCCACCTCGCTGGCAAAGACGTCGTGCAACAAATTTGGAGGGTTTAGCAACTGAAGAGGGTAGGGTTTGATCAATTTTTGTTAGTTTGAGAAGAATTTTTGAATTTTGTAATGTTTGATTAGTTTTTATATTGCATTTACAGTTATTGAGGCAAGAGAAAACACAAATCTAGCTGATGAGGGTGAAAACAACCCCCAAAACCCTCCAAACCCTCAAAACTATCTACAGATAATAGAAGAAAACAAGAAATATATTCAAACTCTTATTCAAACACTAAAAAATCCAAGTGCAAGCACCAATCGTAGGATACTCAAGAAAACTATCTACAGATAATAGAAGAAAACAAGAAATATATTCAAACTCTTATTCAAACACTAAAAAATCCAAGTGCAAGCACCAATCGTAGGAGGGTGGTTGTGAAGTCATTAGAGGAGATTATTTCCCACACTGATTCGGTGACAAAACAAATCATCGAATTCCAAGACTATAGGGAGACGTATCGGCAATACTATACCGACAAGTTGTCATATGAACAAGTGAAGAATGAAAAAATTATAAAATCTCAATTATGTATACACTTTATTAATCCCAAAACTAGCCAAAGATTAGAAGAAACGTGCAAACGGTTTCCTATTCATTGGTGTAGGAATGAAGAAATATCCCAAAACTTTTGGGATAGATGGTACATGGTCTTCGATGAGCGCCCATGCAACAATGGTGAGGTGCCACAATATTTCTTGAGGAAACTCCATTGCGAGTTCGTCCTCAAGAGGATTCCCAATTATTTTGACATTCGTGAGTTCCAGGGTAGAGGTGGTGGCTCTGCCCAAGATAGAGAGGGGGCTCAATGAGATAAAAACTGTGTACTTGTACCCCTATTGAGGCCAAAACGTAGGTCACTCCCTTCGACTTTGAAGGAGAGTGTTGAGGTGAAGACATTACATTCATTGACTACTCTCACCCAAACTCTATCACAGCATGCCAATGATCTTACCCAGGCCGACGAGGGTGAGAGCAATAGGTGTCATTTGTCCCCACATTTGTACAGTTCATGTGGGAACCTATGTGATTTGGGACGCAGGACTCACGGCAAGACCCTCGGTAAGATGTTGTGACGCAGGATCAACATCCAATGATGGAGACATCCATATTGGATGATATTGTTCTCACCGATGATATATTACAAACTACATTTGGTATTGACTCTCAGGTAATTTTTTACAATTTTCATCTTGATTTAATATATTGTTATTTGAAATTTGTAATTAATTTTATATGACTATCTATATTAGAAGTAAAAAATAATGTATGTAATTGTTGAAGAGACCTAATGTCTCAAGTTACTGCTTGGACCTCATTATTTAATCATTGGTTTTGTTCATGTCATGTTCTTCATTCATCGGGTTGACTGAACACTATCGGTATATCCATGTATGTGTTTCACCGATGGTAGTGACCATCGGGATGATGTTCACTATTGGCGGGCATTCAAAGTCTTACACCGATCTGCATGGTTTCACCGATGACTTATGTCTATCGGCATAAGGTTGGCCATTGGCCAAGCTCTTGGTAGTCGCTCCGATGTGAATGGTCACCCTGATGGAAGTTGGCGAAGCATTGGGCGTTGGCGTGAGAACCTTCATCAGCGTAGTGTAAAGTGTTTGGGTCGATGGCAGAGGTCACTCCGATGAAGGGCGATGAACTTGGGGATCACGGAGACTATGTGTTATCGGTGAAGGAAGCAATCTGATCACTGATGGAGCGGGTTAGGCCGATGGGTCTTTGGTTTGGTATCGTCGGCAACAAAATTGCTGACGATAGTATAATCGAGTCATTGGCCATATACACTACAGAGAAGTCTGCGCCCTGATGCATGTGGGACTAAAGGTCTTGCTGGAATGTGAACCGTTGCGACGGTTAGAAGGCAGCAGCGCTGGAGAAGTTGAGATCAATCAGTTAGGGCAAAAGTGATGTAATAGTTCTTTGCCCTTGGAGACTGATAATATAATCTCAATCTTTTGGCATTGTGAGTAATGACAAAACTATTTGAATTATATAGTTTATTCTGTAGATGTGCAGATGCAATAAACAACTTTTGTATAATTGTTATAGAATTGATACCTGAAAAAAAGAGCGGGGTATCTTTATTATAATTTGTTATATTACTGTAATAAAGATAGCTTCTATTGTGGTGGTGGGTTTTTTACCCGAAAGGGTTTTCCCACGTAAATTTGGTGTCGTTCTTTGTTGTCTAGAATGTGCATTTTGTTTATCTAGTGTATTCATCTATGGTGTTTTGAATTGCAAGTTACCTGTCTGCATTATCCCCTTTGAATTAGCATTAGGGAAGCTATATTTCGCACCTTTGCTTTCCTTACATGTGGTATCAGAGCCTGGCCAGTTGTGTTATCCTTGTTGGTAGGTTGGGTTTTTTGTGTTAGTTCAGAAAGTGGGAGTTCTGTAGAGGTCTATTCTGTTAAATAAGATGGCAAGTACATCAAGAAAAATAGACATTGAAAAGTTCAATGGCACAAACTTTGAGTTGTGGAAGATTAAGGCTGAAGATTTGCTGGTCGACAAAGATCTTTGGATCGCTGTGTCTGGGGTTAAACCTACAAGCATGAAACAAGAAGATTGGGACCTAGCTGACAGAAAAGCCAGAGGACTGATAAGATTAAGTCTTGTAGATTCTGTTCTATTGAACATCCATGAAGAGAAGTCAAACAAAGATTTGTGGAAGGAGTTGGGAGATATTTACTAGGGCAAGTCCTTGGTGAATAAACTGTTCCTCAAAAAGAAGTTGTATTCTCTGAAGATGGATGAAGGTGCATCTGTAGCAGACCATCTGAACACATTTAATTTGATTGTTGCATAGTTGACGTCTGTAGGTGTAAAAATAGAAGAGGAAGACTGCTGTATGCTTCTATTGTGTTCCTTACCTGACTCATGGGATCATCTTGTGATGGCTATTGGAAGTACAACAACCACGTTTACAACTGAAACGGTTGTTACCTCGTTGTTATCTGAAGAGATGCGGAGGAAATCTTCTGAGACAGCCAAAGAGGCCCTGTCTGTACAAGGTAGATCAAAGGAAAAACGCAAGAAGAAGGACAAGAAGTCTAAGTCAAAATCAGAGGGGAGATCAAAATCTCCTGGCACAAAGTCCAAGGTGAAGTGCTAGAATTGTGGGCAGAAAGGACACATCAGAAGAGACTACAAAGAGGAGAAAAAAAAGAACTCTTCTGACAATGATTCTTCTCAGAGTGATGCTGATGCCTTCGTTGCTACCTTGGCAACACCTGCATCTGAAGATGTGTGGTTGGTGGATTCAGGAGCATCTCTTCATATGACATCTCACAGAGAGTGGTTCACAAAGTATGAACCATATGCTGGTGGGAAGGTGTCCTTGGCAAGTGATTCAACACTGGAAATTGTTGGCCGAGGAAGAGTCAGAATCCAGTTCCCAGATGGCAGAATAAAGGGAATGAATGGAGTTTTACACATACCAGGTCTGGCTCGAAATTTACTTTCTGTTAGTAAGCTTAATGATGTTGGAGTGCAAGTTACTTTTTTGAATGGTGGTTGTAAGATGACTAGAGGTTCTATTGTACTGGCAAAGGGTGATCGCATTGGAACCTTGTATAGGTTAGATGTTAAACCAGTGTGCTGTAATAGTGTCTCTATAAAATTTGAAAAAGCTACTATTGTAACACATGATGCAAACTCTATGGAAGTTAAACTTCCTGTAGAGAAAACAATGCTTTGGCATCATAGACTTGGTCACATAGGTGAAAAAGGTTTAAAAACCTTGAAAAACAAAATCCTGGTAGATGGACTGATTGATTGTAATCTGGAGTTTGATTTCTGTGAACATTGTATATATGGAAAACATAACCATGTTTCTTTTTACTCTAGTTCTCATAAATCTTCTGGTGTTCTAGACTATGTACATTCTGATGTTTTTGGTCCAGTTGATGTTCCTTCTTTATCTAAATCAAGATACTATGTATCATTTATTGATGATTATTCAAGGAGGGCATTTGTATATTTTTTGAAAAATAAATCAAAAGTGTTCAGTCGGTTTAAAGAATTTAAAACTCTTGTGGAAAATCAGACTGGTAGAAAAATAAAATGCTTGAGAACAAATAACAGTGGTGAATATTGCAATGCAAATTTTGATAAGTATTGTGTAGATCATGGTATAAAAAGGCACAAAACTACACCTTATACTTCACAACAAAATGGAGTTGCTGAAAGGTTAAATTGATCGTTGATGGAGAAAGAAAGAAGTATGTTGAGTTATGCTAGTCTTGAACAAAGGTTCTGAGCTGAGGCAGTTGCTACAGCTTGTTACTTGCTGAATCATTCTCCTACTTCGGCATTGGTTGATAAGACACCTATGGAAGCATGGTCTAAAAAGAAGCCCTCTCTAAGACATCTTTGTGTCTTTGGCTACGAGGCATATGCTCATATTCCTGAGGTAAAGAGATCTAAGTTAGATTACAAAGTAGTCAAGTGTATCTTTATTGGCTATGGAGTCGGTGTTAAAGGATACAAGCTTTGGAATCCTGAAACTGAAAAAGTAATTTACAGCAGGAATGTAATTTTCAGAGAGCTGAAAACTTTGGTTATTGATCCTTAGTCGGAGAAGACAGAAAAGAAGAAATCAAAGAGTGTTGTTACTATTCCTCTGACCCTTGTAAAAGAGGAACAACAAGCACCAAGTGTAGATGATTCAGATGAGAGTTCTAGTAGCTCTGAAGATTCTGATCCAGAGCAAGAACCTGAACCTGTACCTCAGCCATTAAGGAGGTCTACACGCGAAAGGAGACAACCAGATAGGTATGGATTTTCAGTACTTGATTCTAGTTGTGCCTATGCTTTGCTTACTGATACTGATGAACCTAGGACTTGAAAGAAGCTATTAGTTTATCTGATTCAGATTCTTGGTTGGAAGCCATGGATAATGAAATGTCATCATTGGAGAAAAATGGAACCTAGGATCTAGTGCCCTTGCCTGAAGGTAGAAAACCTGTGGGCTGTAAGTGGGTATTTAAAAAGAAATATGGTCCAGATGGTAGTATCGATAAGTACAAGGCAAGACTGGTTGCTAAGGGGTATTCCCAAAAGGAAGGTATAGATTATGGAGAAATCTTTTCTCCTGTAGCTAAGCTGACATCCATTAGATTTCTGTTGTCACTTGCAGCAGCATATGATTTTGAAATTGAGCAGATGGATGTGACAACAGCATTTCTTCATGGAGATCTTGAAGAAGAAATTTATGTCCCAGCCAAAGCATTTTGTGGAAAAAGGTAAAGAACATCTGGTATGTAAACTTAAGAAGTCTCTTTATGGTTTGAAGCAATCTCCCAAAATGTGGTATCAAAAATTTGATACGTATGTTTTATCTTTGGGATATGTGAGATCTAAATTTGATCATTGTGTCTATTATAAAACTGAAGGTGATTGGATTCTTATAATTGCACTGTATGTGGATGACATGTTATTCATTGGCAATGGTAAGGGGATGATCTCAAATTTAAAAGCTCAGTTGTCTTTGAAATTTGAAATGAAGAATCTGGGAGCAGCAAAGTACATTCTGGGAATGGAAATCAAAAGGGACAGATCTAAGAGAAAGCTTTGGCTCAGCCAGAGCAAGTATGTTACAAATATTCTTGATAAATTTAATATGTTTGATTCTAAACAACTAGTTGTTCCAATTTTGCAAGGAATGAAACTATCTGTTGAAGATTGTCCAGAGTCTTCGAATGAAATTGACGACATGAAAAAAGTGCCTTATGCAAGTGTTGTTGGTAGTTTAATGTACGCAATGGTCTGTACCAGACTAGACATTGCCTAAGCAGTGGGAGATTTGAGCTGGTTTATGGTGAATCCAGGCAGATCACATTGGGATGCTGTGAAAAGAGTTATGAGATATTTGAAGGGAACTTCTGATTATGCTATTTGTTATCATGGAAACTCAGTTGGATCACAGAGATCTATCAGCATTCAAGGATATGTTGATTCTGATTGGGCAGGGGACATTAACAGTAGAAGATCCACCAATGGATATGTGTTCACGTTAAATGGTGGTGCTATCAGTTGGATGAGAAAGCAATAGGCTATAGTCGCTTTGTCCACAACAAAGGTAGAGTACATGGCAGCTACTCGTGCATGCCAAGAAACCGTTTGGTTGAAGAGGTTGTGTTTTGATGTTGGTTTTAATACAGGGCAGATACAAATTCACTGTGACAGTCAAAGTGCTATATGTTTGGTGAAGAACCCTACATTTCATGCTAGGACAAAACATATTGATGTCCAATATCACTTTGTTCGTGATATGGTGGAAGACAGGAAGGTGAAGCTGGAAAAGATTGACACTTTGGAAAATGTCGCTGACGCTTTAACTAAACTAGTGAGTACAACCAAGTTCAAATGGTGTTCAGATGGAATGGGTCTTCGGGCCCATAATTCTTAGTAACTGAGTGAGGATTAAGAGGTAGCAGTAATCTCTTCGACAAGTGGGAGATTGAAGAGACCTAATGTCTCAAGTTACTGCTTGGACCTCATTTATTTAATCGTTGGTTTTGTTCATGTCATGTTCTTCATTCATCGAGTTGACTTAGCACTATCGGTATATCCATGTATGTGTTTCACCGATGGTAGTGACCATCAGGATGACGTTCACTATCGGTGGAAGTTTGAAGTCTTACACCGATCTGCATGGTTTCACCTATGACTTATGTCTATCGGCATAAGGTTAGCCATCGGCCAAGCTCTTGGTAGTCACTTCGATGTGAATGGTCACCCCGATGGAAGTTGGCGAAGCATTGGGCGTTAGCGTGAGAACCTTCATCGGCGCAGTGTAAAGTGTTTAGGCCGATGGCAGAGGTCACTCCAATGAAGGGCGATGAACTTGGGGATCACAGAGACTATGTGTTATCGGTGAAGGAAGCAATCCGATCACCGATGGAGCGAGTTAGGCTAATGGGTCTTTGGTTTGGTATCGTCGGCAACAAAATTGCCGACGATAGTATAATCGAGTCGTTGGCCATATACACTGCAGAGAAGTCTGCGACCTGATGCATGTGGGACTAAAGGTCTTGCTAGAATGTGAACCGTTGTGACGGTTAGAAGGCAGCGGCACTGGAGAAGTTGAGATCAATCAGTTAGGGCAAAAGTGATGTAACAGTTCTTTGCCCTTGGAGACTGATAATATAATCTCAATCTTTTGGCATCGTGAGTAATGATGAAACTATTTGAATTATACAATTTATTCTGTAGATGTGCAGATGCAATAAACAGCTTTTGTATAATTGTTATAGAATTGATACCTGAAAAAAAGAGTGAGGTGTCTTTATTGTAATTTGTTAGATTATTGTAATAAAGATAGCTTCTATTGTGGTGGTGGGTTTTTTACCCAAAAGGGTTTTCCCACGTAAATCTGGTGTCGTTCTTTATTGTCTAGATTGTGCATTTTGTTTATCTGGTGTATTCATCTGTGGTGTTTTGAATTGCAAGTTACATGTCTGCATTATCCCCTTTGAATTAACATTAGGGAAGCTATATTCCGCACCTCTGCTTTCCTTACAATTGTCTGCGCAATGAAATTCTAGGGTCAGAGTCTTCATCCTGCCTCTGTTAGCCATCCATTAGAGGGTTGTGAAAGGAGGTCAAGTCAGCAGGTATATAATTTATCACATGATCGTAATTATTGTAGATATGTCAATGGTAATATTATTTTGTGACAATTTGATGATTTCAACAGTCACCAACACCTCCATAGTTTCCTTGGTCCCCTGGACGTAAATCCACCACTTTTACGAAGGTAAATTTAACCATTTCTAATCATTATGCATTTTTAAAATAATGTTATGTATTTATTTTGGTCGAATAATCTTGAACTTGATTTTCAGATGTTGAATGTTGAGACTCCTCCTCATCTTCGTGAGTCAACGCAGATAGGCATTGTTGCAGCCATGATGTCTTCAAATCCTTTGACCGAGGTATGAGCCTATAACATGAAAATGTCATAATTTTGTATTTCTTGTTTTATCTCATGTCATTTGATGTACATAAATGATATTTATGTTTAGTCAATTTTGCTTCTTGATGCTTCTCACAGGAGGTCACAACTCCAACCCATCCAACTATGGACAAAGAAGCTGGAGACAAGATGATGGAGAGTGATCATCGAATGGCGGTAAGTGATCGATTACATATGTGATGTTATATATTTCATGTAAATTTTCTATAGTAATGTGCATATTGTTTTATTGTATTAACAGGTGGATCTGGATGAACTTCTGTCGAAGAGGTCTACTCGATGACAGAGAGAGGATGAGTCACGGATTGGCTCTCCATCTTCACGGTCAAGCAAGGGCTGCCGATTATTTCATAAAAGTCCATAGGAAACTAGTTTTTGAGACATTTTTGTATGCCTAGATGGATTTGTATACATACTTTTGTATGTTACCGATGTATATTTTTGTATATATGCCTATATGGCTTTGTATGTAATCTAGATGTTATTTTCATGACATTATGTATATGATAGTTTATATTAAATATTTAATATGATGATCAATTATCATTACAGGAATTTGGTTTTACACGTGCCAATTACATTTGCTTAAAAGTTCATAAATCATTTTCGGATAATCCATTTTGTGCATATCTTGCAATCATTGCATTCTATGGCGCTGTGCATTTCTTTGAGGCATCATTTCAAACAATTCACGTGCCTTGTCTATGCTTCCACACTTTCCATACATGTCTACAAGGGCAGTTCCAAATACAATACATGTGACAAAATTCCTATAATATCATTTATGCTTTGATGGTTGTCCACACCATGTTCCCTAGATCCCATTCTGGCATAGGCAAGGAGGAAGTTGGATAAGGTTGTGCAATTTAGTTTTAGACGTGCCAAAATTTGCATTTGTGCATTTGCTTGAGAGTTTTTAAAGCCTTATGAAAAATCCATTTTGTGCATATCTTGCAATCATTGCATTCCATGAGACAACATTTCTTTGAGGCATCATGTCAAATAGTTCACGTTCATTGTATATGCTTCCACACTTTGCATTCATGTCTTGTAGGGTACTTACAACTACAACATTTGACAAAATTTCTATATCCTTTATGCTTTGATAGATGTCTATACCGTGTTCCAAAGATACCACTTCTAAGGTTTTTGGAATTTGTCTCTACACTTGCCAATTGCATTTTCTTGAAACTTTCTAAAGGCTTATCAAAAAATCCATTAAATATTCATATCTTGCAATCATTGCATTCCATGAGGCGACATTTCTTTGAGGCATCATGCCTAACAGTTCACGTGCCTTGTCTATGCTTCCACACTTTGCATACATGTCTCTGAGGGTAGTTGCAACTACAACATCTAACAAAATTCCCATATGTTTTATCCTTTAATGGATGCCCATTTTGGCATAGGCAAGGAGGATACTGGCTAAGGTTGTGGAATTTTGCTTTACACCCGCCAATCGCATTTGCTTGAAAGTTTCTAAAGCCTTATCAAAAAATCCATTTTTTTCATATATTGTGATCATTGCATTTAATGAGGCGACATTTCTTTGGGGCATTATGCCAAATAGTTCACGTGCCTTGTCTATGCTTCCACACTTTGCATACATGTCTACAAGGGCAGTTGCAATTACAGCATGTGACAAATTTCCTATATCCTTTATGCTTTGATGGCTGTCCATACGATGTTCCAAACATTCTATTTTGGTGTACAGATAGGGAGGATACTGATAAAGGTTGTGGAATTTGGCTTTACATGTGCTAATTATATTTACTTGAAAGTTTCTAAAGTCTTTTCAACAAATCTATTTTTTGCATATCTTGCAATCATTACATCCCATGAGAGGACATCTCTTTGTGGTGTTGTATGATCAAACAGTCCACATGCCTTGTCTATGCTTCAACACTTTGCATACATGTCTACAAGGGCAGCAACAACTACAACATCTAGCAAAATTCCTATATCCTTTATGCTTTGATGGTTGTCCATACCATGTTCCAAAGATCCTAATTTGGAGGATGTTGGCAAAGGTTGTGGAATTTGGCTTTACACATGCCAATTGCATTTACTTGAAAGTTTATAAAGCCTTTTCAACAAATCCATTTTTTGCATATCTTGCAATCATTGCATTCCATGACAGAAGATCTCTTTGAGGTGTTAGGTCAAACAATTGACATGTCATGTCTACAAGGGCAACTGTAAATACAATATCTGACGAAATTCTAGTATCCTTTATGCTTTGAGGTGTTAGGTCAAACCGTCCATGTGCCTTGTCTATGCTTCCACACTTTGCATACATGTCTACAAGGGCAAGTACAAATACAACATCTAACAAAATTTTGATATCCTTTATGCTTCCACAATTTGCATACATGTCTACAAGGGCAGCAACAATTACAACATCTAGCAAAATTCCTATATCCTTTATACTTTGAGGTGTTGTATCAAACAGTCCACATGCCTTGTCTATGCTTCCACACTTTGCATACATGTCTACAAGGGTAGTTGCAATTACAATATCCGGCAAAATTCCTATATCCTTTATGCTTTGATGGTTGTCCATACCCTGTTTGCAATAATGGTAACAACTTTAGGTCTCTAGATGTGATCCAAGACTAATGATGAAGTCCTTTTGAAAACTTGAGTTCATGCTAGGAGTTTTGATCAATAGTTTAAGCCTTAAGATGTATGACATCAAAACTATCTCTTGCATCATGGTGACATTTTTAGCACTACATGTCCTTTTAGGTATGCATAACTAAAGATATCCTATATCTACATATAATACCATCTTTATGAGGGTTTCAAACAAGAAATGACTCCATAACTGCCCGTAAAACTATGGCAGTCCTTGACTAGCCTCCTATGACTGTCCATTTACTTTCTTTTTCATTATTTCTTATAAAGGTTTTTATGATTTCCAGTGTTTAGTTGGTTTCACATCTTCCACTACATGTTGACAATTTTACATCTAATAGAATCTTGTATATACTATTCTTGACCTCTTATAATTTTTTATACCTATAGAAACTCTCTAGACTAGGTTGCTCCCTAGTGGACTAGGCTACTAGCATAGGTGTTAGATAAGGACTAGGATGCCCCATTGTCCAAAATCAAACAAATCAACTTACATGACCTTCTAAATTCCTAGAAAACTTCATCTTCTAATTCTAAACAATTTAGTATTTTAAAACTTGGACTGTTACAGTCAAATTAGGCCTATTTTAGGGATTGTTTTGTAACAATAGAGACCAAATGGATTGATCAGGCCCTAATATTTATAGGCAAGGTGTAAGTGGACATATCTAATGTGTCTAAACACTCCCCTTGCAGATATCACTCACCCAACACAAGAGATCTCAAAAATACACTAAAATATCACTCACCCAACACACCTTTGCATGATATACCTATAGATGACGAAATAGTTCATTGTGATTTGAATTTTTATTCTTCTTCATACTCCATTTTTCATAGTAAGCCTAATGATGATCATATGGATAGTGGTGAGTACATACATACTAATGATCTAGACCTTGTGATGCACCTTGTAGGACATGCATTGATGACATAATCTTACCTCCTACTAATGACATTCTTGTATTTTATAATGATTCTCCTCTCACATGCATTGAGTGACGTTAATCACACAAATAGCTTAATCACCATGTAAATACAACAATGGATCATCATGGTTGTCACAGTCAATACAACAATGGATCAGTCATATCAACCTAAGGACTACTTGATTGAATCCTTAGGGCTAGGAGTGACATTTTGCATTCCATAGGTCATGGGGCCGAACAGACTTCGTCAACGTGTTAGGGTGGGTGAGTAAATGCCAGGGGAGGTCTCACTTTGTGTGCCAATCACCTCAATCATTCGAGGCAGCAAGCTACCGGCAAAATCCCTTAAGATCCCTAAGACAGAAAAACTGCCAAACTTTGACAGAGCAGTTCTCAGAATTTGTGGCAGCTGGGAACGTTCTGTTTAGACCTACAGGTGCACATGGGATCCATCCACAATAACCTCTCTCAGTTTCGGTTAACTCCAGTCCGTTTGACCGTGCTGAAATCAAACGCATTCTTACAAAATGCTTCAATTTCATGCAATGGAAAGGTGCTAGGAGTGACATTTTGTATTCCATAGGTTATGGGACCGAACAGACTTCGCCAATGCCTCAGGGTGGGTGGGTAAATGCTAGGGGAGGTCTCGTTTTGTGTGCCAAGCACCCCAATCATTCGGGGCAGCATGCTATCGACAAAGTCCCTTAAGATCCCTAAGATGCAAAAACTGTCAAACTTTGATGGAGCAGTTCTCAGAATTCGTGGCAACTGGAACGTTCCATTTGGACCTACATGTGCACATGGGGTCTGTCCACAATAACCTCTCTCAGTTTTGGTCAACTCTAGTCCATTCGATCGTGCCGAAATCAAACGCATTCTTGGAAAATGCTTCAGTTTCATGCAATGGAAAGGTGCTACAAGTGACATTTTGCATTCCATAGGTTGTGGGCCCAAACAAACTTTGCCAACGCGTCGAGGTGGGCAAGTAAATGCCAGGGGAGGTCTCATTTCGTGTGTCAAGCGCCCTGATCGTTCAGGGCAACAAGCTACTGACAAAGTCCCTTAAGATCCCTAAGACGTAAAAATTGCCAAACTTTGATGAAGTAGTTCTCAGAATTTGTGGCAGCTGGGAACACTCTGTTTGGACCTATAGGGGCACATGGGGTCTGTCCACAATAACCTCTCTCGGTTTCAGTCAACTCCAGTTCATTTGATCATGCCAAAATCAAACACATTCTCGTGAAATTGTCGAGAACAAAGCACTTTATCAAGACAAATTATAGTTGCACAAGCTTCCTCCTCTGAGATTCAAAAACCTATAGAAAAACACGAGACTACTTTTGAAGACATAAGCAATAAGACAAGAAGGAATAGACAAGCAAGAGAAAGGAGGAAGATAAGACAAAGCTTTTGCCCAACGAAATGAACTTCAACAAGAAAACATTCCACCTAACATTGAACCAAACAAAGAAAAGCTTAAAGAAAAAGAGATTAAGGAAAATGACAAATGTTGGGCTATTGTACCTTATGTACCTCTTTCCTCTTGCATTCAAGATTGGGAAGATGATGATTTGCTTGTTGACAACCGCTAGTTCGGTTGGGTAATAGGTAAGTATTTCTAACCCTGGTGGTCACCTTTGTTGTGGCATTATTTTCTCATTTATGTGACCTCTCGTCTTGTGTTGTGTTCCCTCGTGATGTGTTGTGTTGTTTAGGCCTTCTTGGATGACAATCCTACAAAACATTGTTAGTATGCAAATCTAAACATATAGACCAATAAACATCAAAATAGTTAGAAAATTCAATATGTAATCTAGAACAAGTAGTGCGTTGTGATTTATTTTGACATAGAAAGGTTTTAGCATTTCAAAATATCTTTGAGAAATTTTAATTTGAGGATACATATCTAGAAATTTATGAAAAAACTGTGTTTGATCATATCCAAAAAATGCTTTTGATGTGGCTCATGGTTTCGACTACTGATTCTCCTTCTTACCACATCCCTTTGATTCAGAGATACTCTTGTGTAATTCTTCCAAAAGTCTTCAATTAGTGATCTCAAAGCTTCAACAACTTTGTCTTTTCGTGGGAGTCTCCCATAGAATGCCCACAATTCATTGGTGTTTGGGTCCTCAACTCTTTCACGTCTTCCAACAGCTCTCATTAAAGTTTTCTACTTATTTTCAATGCTTGACTTGTCTTTCTAATGAGGCAATCTTTCTTTGTTTGTTGGCTTACTATTGTCGATGTAATGACACGTCGTGTGACATTACTATCCTTGGTGCATGAGGTGGAACCCACACTCTCATATGCACTCATTAGATTCTTGACAATTGATTTTTCACTTGAGGAATTTGATGTTCTTAGGTCAAGAATCTTCATAGTGGGCCTAAATTTTAGATTTCTCATCAATTCAACAAATAGTTGACATCTTTCGGTTTCATTTAAATTCTCAAGAAATAATTTCCATATCTTATTCGCATATCTTTGGCAAGTACGCATGGGAATCTTATCCTGCATGGGTTTCAATACATTCTCATTAATATCGATTAGAAACTTAGGCTTCCTATGCAAAATTCTAGGAGGCATTTTAATTGGTAAAGTTGACTCAACATTAGGAATTTCTTTAATGATTAACTTGAGATGGGATAGATGACGTACCTTCAATTGGAGGTGAAAAAGATGAAAATGATGTACCTTCAACTTGATGTGTGAATGATGGCGTGCCACCAACTTGAAAAGAAAATGAAGATATACCTTCTACTTCACCTATGAAAGATGGAGTGTCTCCAATTTGAGAAGATAATGATGGTGTTCTTTCAACTTGACCTATGGACAATGGAGTGCCTCCAACTTGGAGATTCACTTTCCTCATTGCATAGAGGTTTTGCATTCGTTCCCTTTGTGCCGCCAATTCCATCTCTCTCTTAGCTTCATTAGATGTGTCATATTCCTCTTCAATTGGCAATGGTGGAATGTCTTCTTGTATGGTTGAGAATTTCCTACTTTCCTGAATTCGCCTCATTCTTTCTCTTTTCCTCTCATTCTCAGCTTCACGCTCTTCTGGTGTTAGAATCTTTGCTCGTTTTCTTGGCATGATGATGATATCTACAAGCATGATGAATAAGACAATGATAATTAGAACCTTTATAATGACAATGAATAATGGTCACAATGAAAAAATACAAAATAAGTTATCATGTTTGGTGATTTGCATCACTTTAGGAGCTCCAATTTCAAGAAATTCATCACTGTCCTTGTTTATTAAGATATGATAGACCATGATCAAAGTCATCATAAATAGGACAAAAATCATTAAAAGATATGATAGCCCAAAAAACTATCCCAAAAAGCACTCAAATTCCTTGAATTGACAACATCAAGATCATGAGAAAACTCCCCTAATTCTTGCTTATGTTCATGTGTGAGCTTTTCCTGGGCTAGGGCAGTATCATGGAGGTCTCTAAAATACTTTTAAACTCATCCAAATGCACAAATATCATGCACCTCCCCTTGTGGTGAAAGACTAGCTTGATTTATACCCATTTTCTCAACCAAATCAGCAACTTGTTCATGTTCATGGCTGTTGTAGGTTTGATAAAAGTCATTTTTATGATGCCCAGGTTGTCCTAGACATGCATAAGGTTCATAACTTCTAAAAATCAATTTGTAGTTCATTTTCTTGACCCATGAAAAAAGTTATAACCGTTGTCCCAAAGTCTAGAGGAAGATGTGTGAAGACAAAAATTATGACTTGAATGAATCCCTTTGCAAGTAATTTCAAATTGGGCATGGAGTTTACCTTCTTGGACCATGGTAGATGTTGAGATGATTGTTTTTAAGCTTCAAACCACCTTCACATACCTTATAACTAGCTAGGCATGGCAGTCTTCCAAGGTGGAAATGATGCCATGGATGCCTCTAAACTTATGATAGTCCTACTGTTGATTTATTTGTGACAGTCTTCTAGGGTAGTCTACATGGTATTTTGCATACTAATTCAGCTATCAAGATTGTTCTTGTGATGAGAGGACCATGAGTTAAGTGTATGAACAAACCCCAAACAATTTGCACAAGGACAGTCTTATGCAACATTTGCATGACCTAGCACCTTTAAAGTTTGCACAAGGATAGCTTCTTCAACTCAATGATAGGACCTTGGACCATTTTCTATGCTATGACTGCTACAACTAATTAGTAACATGGCTCTCACAAGGTGGTTGGGTAACTCTTTTGTATAATAGTCCTTTTGTAAAATGAATGATGTGTGTTCTTGTTGAGTGACAAACCCTCTTCCATTGTCATAGAAAGAAACATGCACATTAGGTATTATTGGGAAAATTCTCAAGCATTGGATCAATAATCAATCCCATGAAGATACTAAAACCCCCATGATGACAATCCCCTAGATCTATAGCATATGATTTTCAATTTCAAAACATGATTGTGCTATTTATAACAGTCATAAATGACTGGTCAGCTTTGAGAAATGACAATTTCAAAGGCTTATAACCACATTTGCACTGATGACCACACTTTGTAACTTTAATAACATCAAGACAGTCCTTCAAAACTTGCCTAGCAACCTAAAATATGACCCTAGCATATTATGGACAGTCACTAATGACTGTACTATTGGACAGTCACTAATATACTGGACAATCACTAATTTAACTCTTCTTCCATGAGGATTGTCTTGCAAAGTGCCATAGGACTATTACTAAATATGCCCCTCAAGATCCTTGTCTTCCTAAGGATTTAATAGTCTTATTTCATATGCATTTTCTTCTATTAACATGGTTTCACGAGAAGTCTAATGGCTCTTTCTATGGTTGCAAGTTAGGTCAATATGTCTTCGCAATTTCAACAAGTTTCATGAGGGTTTCATGGAGGATTATTCACATGACAACCATTACAAGGGCTATTATTAGTCAAGATAATGTCATGATAAGGTCATCCAAATGGTGCCATAACAATAGGAAGCTTTCATAGGAAGAAGGATATGTTTTGATGGTAATGGAAAGGGTAGATGAAGAGGTAATTTGTTGTCTTATATAGTCATGAACAAGTCAAGAAGGGACTATCACAATCCAAAATAATCAAAGACTACCCAAGCCATTAGGACAGTCATATACAAAGGTCTCCTAAGTTGTCAAATTCCTAAGTGAGGACTATATGAGAATGGTACAACATTACTAAAGGCCCTAAAACCCTTAAGGAAACTACATATGTAGCGAGAGGGATTATTACAATCCAAAATGGTCAAAGAGTACAGTCCTTGACTTCTTTAGGGTAGCCATACCTAGGACTGTCATAAAAATCATTAAACTAATCTTTGTAATTTAGGGTATTGAAAGGTATATAGTCGATCAAGGTAACCACCATCATGTACTAACAAAAGACAATTAGGAAATTTTGAAATATTGTTGTGTCATGTGCATACAAATCATTATGAATAGGTGCATAAGGAATGTCCTAGCCCAAGACACTAAAGAGGTCTCCACATCCTCCAACCTTCTCCAAGAGAATTCATACTATGAAACATGCATGGAGAAGTTATCAAAAGGACACCTAACAATTATGTCTAAATGATCAATAGAGACAAGTAGGATTGTCATAATAGGGGGCATAGATAGTCTAAGATTCAAGCCATTGCATGGTTCTATTGAATGAATCGTTATGCATATTAAGGAATAAATCCTTCTATATCATCCTAGGGCAAAAATTAAGAGTCTTCCAGAATCAATTTTGGCTCCATTGATCATGAATATGAGTATGACAAACAATTGTTCACTAAAATTATTTTATGAAGTATTTGATATTGTTTTTCTCTTGTATAGGTGAAAATAGGTGAAATGAAGGCATGAAGGGCTGAAACAAGGTGGAAACATGAGGAATTTGGAGTCTCTTTGACTAAACTAACTAATATACCTAGACACATATATATCTTAGAACATAAAGACATAAAGAACATAAGAACATATATATGTGAATTAAAATGGACATAACTTGAACATACCTTAGAATTCGATATTGCAGTTGACCAATTCTCCAAAATATGGCTTCAAAATCCTCAAATTCTTCTTTTTCGCAAGTTCGATTATGAATTCTATATAACTCTAGAATAGGATTAGTGAAATTTATGGAAAAAACAATCATATATCATCAAATTCAATCTATATATCAATGGTAATTAGCTTTGAAACAATATCACACATGAAACATGAAACTTTCAGTTTAAATAATCAAATTTCCTCCAAAAACATGCAAAGTCAGTTCTTCTATATTGAAAAATTAAAAAAGGCGGTGGATTGATCTAAAAATTATTCTAAATATGTCAAACAACATGAAAAGCGTTTTCTTGTCCGATATACTGCATGAAAAGAAGGAATACCAGTCATGTGAGGTCTGAAGCACGGATCCCACATGTTTTTTTTCCGTTTTTCATGCTTCCCATAATGCTAGCGCTTTATAATGTGAGTGTGTTTTGGGAAGCATGAAAACATAAAGCTTCATGCATGCAAAAATCATAACCTTCTCAATGTTGGTGCCAAAATCATGGTCTAGGATGTCATGCTCTCACATAAAATATATTGTAACTATGCATGTAGTGCATCAAATAGGTAATCAAGTAACGGTCCAAGAGTATCCCTAGACTCAAATATCCATGTGGTTCATGAAATAAAGGTTGTCTATACTAAGAGGGACAAATGTAACCTTGTATCTACATGGGAGAGTCTCTCTCTCTCTCTCTCTCTCTCTCTCTCTCTCTCTCTCTCTATATATATATATATATATATATATATATATATATCTCCCTCTCTCTATTGACCCCTTGGAATGTGAGGGAGAGAGATATAGAGATAGAGGTAGATATATTTAGATAGAGGGAGGATAGATAAATAAAGAGATGAAGGGAGAAATAGGTAGATAGAAAGGGATGTATATAGAGAGAGGGAGGGAGACATAGAAAGGGGGAGGGGGAGACTTGGATAAATAGAGAGAGATAGAGAGGGACATGGACATGGATAAGGAGAGAGCCCGGGGACATCTAGAAAGAGATGGAGAGATAGAGATAGAGTTAGAGAAAGGAAAAAATATAGAAAGAGGGGCAAATAGAGAGATAGAGAGGGATAGGTGGAGATAGAGACAGGGAGAGGGAGAGAGGGGGATTGAGATAGACAAAGGGGTCTATAGAGGGAGAAAGATATACATATATATATAGAGAGAGAGAGAGGGGAGATATAGGGAGATAGATCTAGCGAGGGAGAGATAGATAGGGAAATACAGAGAGAGAGGTAGAGAGGGATATATTAAGAGATAGGGTTATGCGGATAGATATAGGGAAAGAGATGGAGAGATGTCTAGAGACATAGGGAGAGGGATTTCAAGAGGTAGAGAGATGAGGAGAGAGATAGAGAGGAGAGAGAGGTAGCGAGGGATATATTAAGAGATAGGGATATGTCCAGAGAGATAGAGATAGGGAAAGAGATCAAGAGATACAACTTCCAGAGACAGGGAGATAGATTTGAGGTAGAGGGATTGGGAGAGTGATAGAGAGGGGGAGTGAGATAGTGAGGGAGGGAGAGATAGAAAGGTAGAGTTAGAGAGAGGGGATCGAAAGAGAGCAAGATAGAGATACAGAGAGAGAGGAGACAAAGATATCTCTCCCAGGCTCGGTCTCCTCTATATCTCCCTATTCTCCTCTCTACCTAAACCTAAACCTCTAAACCTTAACCCCTAAACCATAAACCCTAAACCCTAAATAATGCTCCTAAACCCTAACCCCTAACCCCTAAACCCTAAAAACAAGCAACCCTTAAACCATAAAACCTGGAAGCAACCCTAAACCTCTATCTCCCTATCTCTCCCAATCTTTATTGGTCCCCTCGCTCTCTCTCTCTAAACCCTAAACCCTAACCCCTAAACTCGAGCAACCCTAAACCCCTAAGCCCTCAACCCTAAACCCTTAACTCAAGCATCCCTAAACCCCTAAAGCCTAAATAATTCCCCTAAACCCTAAACCCTAAACCCTATTTACTTGAGCAACCCTAAACTCATGTAAACCTCAAATAATGCCCCTGACCCCTAAACCCTAAACTCGAGCAACCAGGGTAAACACCTAAACACAGTTCGATAGGGGATGATGGAGGATCAATGGGAAATGGATGTAGAATTCTTGGATCTTGATTATCATTATCCTCATTAGGATGTGATTTGATAGGATCCAAGGTATTTGTTTGATTATCTATGTTTTCTTGGGGACCAAGTGTCTCATCATGGGATATTGATGGATAATGAATAGGACTAGCACGGGATGATGGATAGGGCTAATGGGATGATGGATAGAAGTGATGTGGGTTACTTGCTCGTGGATAAGATCTTGATCATAGATAATATATTTATCACAAGGAGGATAAGTATGGATAACATGATATTAGATATGGATAGGGTAAGTGGGGATGCATTGATATTCATTGGATTGGGGAGTAAGAGGTGGTGATGGGGGTTCACTAGGAGATGTTGGAGGATCAATGATGGGATCAATGTACAGAGGGATTGACCATGAGATGGTAAGGGAATTGAGATGGGATTAGATGGGATGTTTGGATTTTGATTAGGATGGGTGGTTGGTGTTTCCACATGCTTTGGACTAGGCTCTTAACATAGCTATTGGGTTTCCTAGATGGATGTGATGGGTTCTTGGATGGGATCAATAATCTTTGGATGTTTGACAACATGGCTACATGATGGGGTTTGACTTGGACTTATGGTAGGAGACTCTTCGATGAAATGGATAGACATAGGAGTGGATGATGGTGTTGGAGTGGTAGACATGTTATTAGGAGGTTCTTTGTTAGGCTCAAAGATAGGAATTTGAGTACATGATGTTCTTAGATTCCTTGCTAATAGTCCTTGGGTCACATCCTTCATGGCTTCATGGGTTGATGGACTAGGATATGCATATAATTGATGGACAATGATGGAAGATGTTGTGGGGTTAGGATTAGGATCGAGTGAATGGATATAGGAGGCCCGGATGGATTAGGATTGGGAGTGTTAGAGGGGGATGAAATTGGATCAGTGGATTTGGATGGCTCCATATCTTTGCTTTTATTTTGAGATTTTGTAAAGTCTTTGGAGAAAAAATTTCAAGTGTTCATGGGTTGATGGATTAGAGATTAGAATGTTTGATGGTGGATTAGATGGTGAGTTATATGGTGGATGGATGATAGGGATTGATGGATTAGGAGATGGGTGGACTAATGCGTTAGGATTAGGAGGATTGGAGGGAAACTATAAAATAATTCCCCTTTAACCCTAACCCCTAAACCCTAAACTTGAGCAACCCAAGAAACTCATAAACCCTAAATAATTTACCCCTAAAGGTCTGAGCAACCCTAAATATGCCCCTAAACCTGAGCAACCCTAAACCTCTCTCTCTCCCAAAACCCCTAAACCCTAAATAATACCCCTAAACCATAAAATCGAGCAACCCTAAACCCCTAAACCCTAAATAATTCCACTAAACCCTAAACTTAAGCAACCCTAAACTCATAAACCCGACCAACCCTCTCTCCAAAACAAGAAAACTAGGACTCTCTCTCTCTCTCTCTCTCTCTCTCTCTCTCTCTCATGTCAACAAAGAGTATGGAAACAAGAAAACTAGGACATATAAAAAGGGACGAGGATATAAATTGGGATGATGAAATGGAAACAAGATAATTTATGAAATTTCATTGGATGGGAAGAATGATGAGAGGTAGACAGGGGAAGGAAGCAGAGACTGAGAGAGAGGGTAGGAGGTAGACAGGGGAGGGAAGTAGAAAGTGAGAGAGAGGGTAGGAGGTCGAGAGGGGGGTGGAGAAGAGAGTGAGAGAGAAGGTAGGAGGTACAGAGGCGAGGGAAGCAGAGACTCATAAAGAGGGTAGGAGGTAGATAGGGGAGGGAAGTAGAGAGAGAGAGGGTAGAAGGTAGAGAGGGGAGGGAAGAAGGGAGTGAGAGAGAAGGTAGGAGGTAGAGAGAGGAGGGAAGTAGAGACTTAGAGAGAGGGTAGGACGTAGAGAGGGGAGGGAAGTAGAGAGTGAGGGAGACGATAGGAAGTGCAGCTGTCCTTGTAGACATGTATGTAAAGTGTGGAAGCATAAACAAGTCATGTCAATTGTATGACGTAACACCTTAAAGAGATGTTCTATAATGGAATGCAATGATTGCAAGATATACAAAAAATGGATTTGTTGAAAAGGCTTTAGAAACTTTCAAGCAAATGCAATTGGCATGTGTATAGCTAATTATGCTCAGCATAATGTGAGCGCGTTATAACGCGCTCGCGTTATTGATTTCACATAATGTGAGCACTTTATAACGTGCTCACGTTATGCTCAACTTTCTTTGACGTGTTTTTATCAGTTTTTAGCAAAATCTGGAGATAATCTGGAGCATGTTCCCCATCAGGATGACTTTTTTCAATGAAAACTCAAAAAAAATACCACCATAATCTTAAGTTCTCTGTTAGCTATCTAACCATATAATTTTTTCACATTTTAAGTACGTTAAGGGTTTCATTTTAAATTTTTTGTTAGTGTGTCCATTTTTTGTCAAAAACCAGTGTCTGGTATTTTTGACTTTTTTTTAACCATTCATTGAAATTTGAAATAAGTTACACTTTTAGAAACTAGACTCCATTATACACGTATTAAAAAAAAATCGATTTTCAATTAGTTTTCAAACATTTTAGGGGGGGCACGCTCAAATTTCTATTTTTCAGGATGTCCCCACTTTAAAAATTACTAAAAAATCAATTATTCATGAAAAAATTATCAAAAAAATCAAGGATAAACTACATGGTGTTAGCTAATTTCTCACCAGAGTGATTATTGAAATACTAAAAAAAAGTTAACGTTTTAAGGGGAGCACACCAGACGCTATGTTATGTTTTTTTTGAGAAAAATAGAACCAATTTGTGTACTCCCCCCTTTCGAACCCCTTAATCTCAACCATTTTTAGAAAAAATTAGTAGTTTAGAAACTAGATTCGGAGCACTACGACTTTTGTTTTTGTTCCATCTTCAAATTTTGAGTGTAGCTATTTTCAATTTCTTATCCAACATCAATGTTTCCTGATTTCAAAAAAAAAGGTGGCATCTTAAGACCCCATTTTGGTCTCTTATCTTTGTGCACTTACCCACAACAAGATTACATACACTTGCAGAGTAAGTTTATTACAGGAAACAACTCTGGAAGAATTCCGACATCATTTCGACAACATAACAATACCTGCAAACTCACACATATAAATTACTCTTCAAGCCTCCAATTTATAGACTTCTGGCTATACAAGAAACCATCTGTGGTTTTACAAAACCATGTGCTTAACTTCTCAGCTAAAATTCCAATATAAAAATAAGCTCTCACGTCCAAAATGATATCCCCTATTTTTGACTCTTACAATTGTCATAGAATCTATCATAATACATCTAAAAATAGTCCTTCAATGATATACTACCATGTGGGCATCTTTTGACAACTAATATTTTAATTTTCAAGGCATCGACATGTGGCAAAAGTGTTAATTAAGAATTCAAATGCCCCTACATTATTTTGGAGCTAAATAAAAGCAATAACTAACTGTGAGAAAATACTAGTATATTTATATTTAAAAAAATATATCTACAGTACGCCGAGAGATATCTTCCAATTTGTTGGCATTTATAAATTATTTGTAATTAGAATATTTGATATGCTCACATGAGTTAATTTAAAGAGACTATGTTGCGAGACTTTTCATATTCTATAACTGCCCAAGTTTTTCTATTTTTTTATTTTTCTATCCATTTGGCTTCCACAATGTTTTTTTGTTTAATGTGGTAAATATTTCACTCCATAACTGCCTAATTTTTCTATTTTTCTATCCATTTGGGTTCCACAACTTTATTTATTTACACATTTTATGAATTTTGTTTACATGGAAATCTGAATCTTTCAGCGCTTGCTGTGAATGTAGAATGTCTCTCGGCGTTATTAAATACAAAATAATGCTACGAGAAATATGCAAGATTGAGACACCTCATTTTCCAACAAAATGTTTCCTAGGCTTAGGTGAAGTGGTGGGAGTCAGGTTTATGGAAAAGTGGAAGAGTGAAAGAGGTCGAGCAAATCTCCGCAAACCTAAAAATCTATCGTAATGCGCTATTGCAGGGTTTGGAGAGAATCACGGACTTCGGATGGATGGAAGGTGTCCACAATAACGGCGCAATCCCACAAACGATTTCATTAAACAATAAGGCGCAAAATGATGGTATGCCCAAGCAAAGACACTTCCCGAATTTCGCGTTAACCAAAGGAATCTTGCGTTAGGTAAGGATGCGGGACTTCTAAGGGGTTTTGCAAAGTTCCGAAAGCCCAAAGGAACTCCGCAAACCCGCAAAGACTCGAAATTCAAGCTTTTCGCCAGTAACTAATACAAACTTAATTCCAGAAGACTTCTACATGACCTCATCCTTAAAATGCTTTTCTAAAAACTATCTCAAACACGCCACTGACAAAGATAATACACAAGGTGCAAACCTGACCCCAAACGGTGAAAGACCAATGGAAGAAAACTCAAAAGAGAGGTCCCTATTTTGCTAAGCGTGTGTGCAAGACACAACAGAAAGGAATTAAGGCCTACAATTATAAGAAGCTCCTTTACCTCTAGTCATCTGCATGGTCTAAAATAGGTCAAGCTTCTAGAATAAAAAGTGCTGCCAAACAAAAGCTGCTAAAGAGATCCTTGTCAAAAGAAGCACAGAAGCAACTTGAAGTCTGCCATGTTTTTTTTTGAGAGACTATTTATTAAAGCTACAGGTGCCCCACAATCAAGTTCACCTTTAATATGGTTCCCAAATTTGGAAAAAGAGAGCAATTAATTAGATGGGTAGGCCATCCCCTTCACGAGTTTAGGGACGTCAGAAAGATCTAAGATGCATAATCAGCACCTTATTACCTCTTACACTCAAAAGAAAGCTCACGAAGTTTTCATATTCCTATGGTCCTTTGGCTTAGTGTCCTGAAACTCTACATAGGCTAGGTGCATCCTTCATTCATGATTTCTATCCATGGGTAATGTTTATTTTCCTTGATTGTAAAGCACATGGTTCTTACTTTACACTTGTATAGTACAATCATACTTGTTCTCTATAATAGAGTGAATAGATACATATATTATTTAGATGTTCTACACTGGAAGAGCTTGACCAATTTGGTGTTCGGGAAGTGGAATTCAGTTGCCATCCATTTTCAATTTCCGTTGATTGGAATCTTTGTTTTTAATATACTAGACAGTAAATCTGTAAACCTGGCAAGCCATGCTATATTTCAGATCTGCAAGAATTTCAAAAGCAAAAAGAGCACGCGTTGCTTATTTATCTGACTAATATAGTTGTCAGGCTGTTAGATTTCAATTCTTCAAGAGGCAAGTAGCCACACAACTAAACCTTAAGTATATCTACATTAACAGCTGGCAGCAGGGTTTGGTCACAACTCATGCACGGCAATAGGAAAAACCCCTTCTGTTTGGTGGAGGCATCATTTACAATAAAACAAATCATTATTTACAATGAAAGCGAATCTCATTGACTTCATCACTGATAAAATCGTAGCAATTAAAGTATCTTACATCTGACTTCATCCCTGATAAAAGCATAGAAATTAAATAATCTTAGAATTCAGCTATCAAGATTCAAAACTGGACTTTTTCATTCAGCCTAAATCAGGATCCACTCAGAAATAAAAACATTCATATAGAACTGCTAGACCTATGAGCCCACCAAGCAATAGAATTGCTAACATATCTGGTATCTGAATTGAAAAATTTGTTAATAAATTAATCTTATGATTTGTTGCAGTTCCACGGAAGCCGCGGGCAATCATTGCCTGTGTAAGAAACAAAAATTCCAGCATTACTGCAAGTGCAAACTTTATGAACACAAGTCATCAAAACCTATCGAAGAACAACCAGAAGTTTGTTTTCAAGTCAAGGCTAAGTTACCTGTGAAATCTGCTCAGCATGACTGAACAAGTTGTTGAAAATGCGCCGCAGGTAAAGGAAGAGAACTGCATTTAATCAGCATTCAAATAAAGAATGGATAAGTGTATGAATAGAAGATGTGAAAACAAATGACCATGAAGATACAAGTTTCCTCCTTCAGATACGCAAGGTAGGGAAACTAAATCTTATAAAAAGATTACAGAGCAAATAATCATCGACAGCACCCATCATAGTAATGTTAGAATGACAATAGGGACTTCAATTTCTCTTTTCTCAACTCACTGTCAAGAGTCTCCAAAAATGTCAAGTTTTTCCATTCTATCCCACGAGCTACAATTCCAAGTGCTATATTCCGCACCTGTCCATTCCATAACATTATAATTTTTACAAATGTGTGCTCAGAACATTATAATTTTTACAAATGTGTACTCAAAGTATTTCTAAGCAATATTTTAAAAACATGACTACAGCATTTGAGGAAAATATGAAGTTGTAAAAAATAATTGGAATATAAGAAAGAGAAAAATTAAACAAAGATACAAAGATGGGAAAATCCGCTCGACTTTCTTTAGTCTACCCACTACCCAGCTTCTTTCCCACAGTTTCTTATATTGCCTCTGTTCCTTTGTCCATCTGATAAGCTATTGTGCAATGACATACGTGCCACCGATCTTGATAGCAATAAGCCAACAAGAGATGAAAGTGTAAGGCTGAATGTTGGATTGAAGAAAGGCTTGCATGCATGTTACATGGTATAATAAATAGATGTGCATGTTGCACGTGTACATATATAAAAATGTATATATACATGCATACATAAAATAGTAGAATAAAGTAAATCAAAACCTAACTACCACTGGCCTGCAAAAATGAGGTAATTATGGCATTCTGTGGAAGTTTGCTGTATCTTGTGACCGGTCCTTCCCTAAAGCATCTTAAGATACATTTTTAATCAAATATATTAAGAACCTACGAGAACAAGCACAGGGAATGTATTCTAACAGAGATACGGCTGATGAAACTAACAGGCAAAGTTGAGGATTACCTCGTCAAATACAAGACTGATAAACCGTAGAGCAAGTAAGAGTGTAAGAACAATTTCTTCAACGGGAGCTCCTACATGTGCTGAAGGTAGCAAATACCACCTTAAAGCAGCTGCCAGCTGTTCAGGTGTTGTTGTTGTTAGGCAAAGGCTTGCACTTTGCAGTACCTGTTAAGATAATTAGAAATTATATGTTGAAAATACATATCAACTCCTCCAGCATTCGAAAAGCAAAGTTATAATGTACAAACATAAAATCTATGTTTTTGCGAGCTTCCGGTATGTTGGGTTGGAGACGCATTTTTGGGATGACAAAGAAATTCCAAATTTTAGGGATGGTGAATAATATATATTAAAAATACAAGATACCTATAAAAGAACATAGTTTATAGAATTTCAATTGTATAATTAAATTGTGATCTTAACAAGCTGAAATTCAAATAACATTAACATGAAACATCTATGGCATTGAACATTCAACATTCAACATTCAACATTAAAAATTGAAAATTGACCATGAAAACTCAGTGATAAGCTGAAATACCAATACAAAATTGTGAACATGAATATCTGAATGTGTAGCATACGTATAACCTACTGATAGATTATATGATGAGGTCCATATCAAACAGAAATATGAGCTTCACAAGTTAGAAAAGAGAATACCAATATGAGAAGCTGTCAAAAAACACCAACGAGCAAAATCAAATTTTAAATACAAAATAGAATTTGAAAGGAATTGGATGAAATGGTAAGAGGGAACACCTCTTTCTAAACGCCATCCATATACATGACATGAGGATAGGCTGACCCAATAATGGTCATATCCTAATATAATATTATAATATACCTCACACATGTGCGCCACTTAATACAAGTAGGTCCCATGATAACACTAAGATGTACCATGTGCAGCAGAAACTCAATGGGACCCAATAAGATGGGTTTAACTTTACATATTCTAATATTCCTCTAAAACTTGGCTGAGAGGGGTCAAGAGAAAGGTGGCATTTATGATGACAAAGAAGAAAGAGAGAAGGCTCCAACATCTCAAATGGTGGCTTATGATGATTCAAGCTACTCCGGCACTTTGAAAAAAATCTTTTGTATACATCCGAAGGTAACCATCTTTTGTGCCTTTGTCAAAGCACCATAATCGTCAGCTTCTACATTTCACATACAAATCTGAAGAACCCTACTTGCAAAAGAGAATGAGATTGGACCTAAAACAAAGAGCTCAACATGAGTGAGTCTCACTCCCTCTAAACAATATCTTCCCCCAAGTGATAATATTAAATGTTGAACTAATCCAAGGGGTGATCATACCCTCACAAACCAGACAGAGCCACAACTAAATGCTCAAGTACCACCATCTTCTGGTGAATCATACTCTGAATGTGTCAACCAAAATACTCTCAGACAAGAGAGCCAAAGACACATGATGACCAACTGATGAAGCCAACCATAAATCTTACATATGATTCTATCACCTGAAATTCTCATAGTCAAGAATATACCCCAGAAGTTGCAACATCCAAGCTTTCAACTCCAAAATATTAAGCCAAGCGCTAATAGGCCATCATCAAAAGAATAGAAACTGATGACAATAATGGGATCGCCCAAGGTGCATCTATGCAAAGGAAGCATGCTATGAACAAAGTATCAACTCTATTTCATCTGTGAAAAGATGTCATGACTACCCCTCATACCTAAAAGTTATTGCCACTGCAAGAAAGCATGATACATGATGATTGGAAATAGATCTCCAAAGGAAGAGAGACATAGGTCCTAATCAGACATATGATCTCAAATAAAAGAATGAAGCAAGTCCTTTGTGGATATATCATCTCAAATAAAAGAATGAAGCAAGTCCTCTATGGATATATTGATGGAGTCACAGATGGAGTCTAACGAAAGACTGTCCAACCATGCAGCCTAACCCCTAGATCTTAGTAACAAACACCCAGATCTAATCAAACAGTAGATAAAAGCAAGTACACAACAAAGACATAGAGATAATGATGTCTTTATTCATCCACAATAATTGAGCCAAGCCCTTAGGCAATATAATCAGGCCTTCAGCCTTACAATAGTTACCAACCAATAGGTCTTACAATCCAATACAATGGACTTCACTAGGAACTCTTTCCCAGTCTGCAGTTACAAACAATTCTGCAACATAAGTGATACTGCAAATCTTCAGTCCCTTGCCTACACCACAAGCAAAGCACAGTCAAATATCTCAGTGATGTGCCATTGACTTCTGATCACAGTTTCTCAGATTCCATTTTGGAAACAGGCCTTCTGCCCAAATCTTCAATTCTACTCTGAACTCTGCATCGAGCTTTATCCTCGAACCTCACTGCTCAAACGAGTCTAAAACCTCTAGTTTATATAGGCAATTCTTAAAAATCCTTGAGGAAAGGAACTCAAATTAAATTAGGTCAGCCCCATGAAACAATTATCTTTTACAACCTTTCTTTCATCAATTCCTAGGCATCGGACAGAAATCTATTCCTTTGTGCCAAGAATTAGATCTTCAATAAGGATCATTATGGCCCCAAATCACCAAATGTGTATACCTGTACCTTGGGAATGATTCCAATCAGCTCTATTCTTCATTGCAAGCCACAAGATGTATTCCTCTTATCCTCCAAGTAAAGGAAAACAACTCCAATTTGAATAATTCAACCTTGTGCCATCTCAAATAATGAAACATGAACACATAAAGCTCAATGGTGTTACCATATAGCATCCTCATGATGAATACTTACTCAGTTGTTACCACATAGTTTCCTAGTGACTAAATACTCCATATGTGTTATCGTAGCTCCAATTTGAATAATTGAACTTTGCACCACCTCTAATCATGAAATATGAATTCACAAAGCTCAAAGGTGTCACCATATAGCATCCCTATGAGGAAAACTTCCTCAGATGTTACCACATAGCTTCCTGATGATGAAATACTCCATATGCGTTACCACACAGGCACAAGATTGTTAATTAGGCGTTTTTCTCTTCATGCAGCAAACAAATACCAACCAATCATCATGTGCCACTACCACATACATTCTCAGGCTTGACGTAATTACTTACAAAACCGCAAAGCCAAAGTCAAACAAGAACTCCAAATTTGCCGAAAGAACACAAGATTCTCAAGAAAACAACACATATTTTTGGGAATGTAAGATTGCTTGACCCCTGAGATGCTCCTGCATCATGTATGATCTCCAATAATGAAGTGAGATAGATCCTGTTCAAACATATGACCTCCAATAACTTCTCAAATCATCTCTTAGAGGCAAAGATGAGATCAACATACTGTCATTAACTCCATGGACTAGCATACATTCATAAGACCTCACATCCTAGTGTAGAGTCAAAAATTGCATACTTCACACTTTCTCTATGTTTTGCACTCATTTCAGTGTTCATCACCCTTAGACATTATTAAGACTCATTTATCCTATTCTTGGGCCTTAAACCCCTCAATCGTGTGCCAAACTAGTCAAACAAGTACCCAATCTACTATTACAATGTCCCCATATTATGCAACTTTTTGTCCCTATAGGCACTAGTGCCCTTGCGGTCACTAGCACACCCACACTAGTGTCTACCTTCGTTTCCAACTAAAACTCCTACCAACAATCAATCAGTAACCCTAATTTGTCTTACACTTTCCCAATGGTTCGCTTGTCCAGGACACTCTATAAAGCACTCCTTTCCTAATTTGGAAGCTTCTCACTCTCTCATTCACACACTCTCTAAGTCTACATACCTCCATTGGCAAACCTTCGCTTACAAATCAGCCACACCAAGAGATTTCATTGTTAAAACTTTGGCACACCTTGAGATCTTCCATTACCCTTGTCCTCCCTCAATTGCACTACACATGCCACTATCTATTTAGCAAGTCTTCTAAGGTTTCTCCCTACACCATTTGCACACATCACTCTCACATTTGTCATGTCCCCTTTTTTGGATTAAAATGATTAATAATATTATTTAAGTTGGACTCGATAATTTCTCATTTTATGGGGCAACTTAATAATATTATTATAATTAAAATAAAAGGTGTTTTTAAACACTAATTTTAAAACAAATAAAAAATAAAAAGTTATCTCTAAATACTTAAAATAAAAATTAATTTAAATTAAATTTAAAAAATATATATTTTTGAATACTTGGAGGAAAATTTAGGACCCAAGGGCCCAATTCGAAAAAGTATATCAAGGAAGTGCCTATCTTCATTTGAATCATTCATTCAAGTTATCATTTTGCATCCGATTTCCAGATTTGAGCAGTTTGTTCAATCTAATCCTTGGCTACAATTTGTGATCTAGGATGACGAAAACCCTCTTGGGTTTCCTTTCCGGAGGTGAGGACGAAAACCTCAATTTTCCAGCATTGACAAATCCACCTAGGGTTTGTATGGTGTGTTAATTCAGTGTTTTGTGTGAATTTTCAAGGTTACGGAGATCAAGATTTGCAAGCAAATTATTGTTCGTGATTTTGGGGGGTTTCAACACCTTTCTATTTATTAAAATAAAATTAGATAGTTTATATTAATGGTCAACTTTGTAACATATTTAGATTGTTTCTATTCTGCGGTTTAGATTAGCTGTAATCTATTTTAGAAACATCTATACTTTGTATATTTAGAAACATCTGTTTGTAACTCTATTTAAGAGCATTGCTCTTTTGTAAATAATATATAATTCTGATTTATTTCATTACACTATTGTTCGAGTTCATTGATTGCATGTGTTTGAGGCAGCCATACCAAACCCTAGAGGGCGAGCCACATTTGAAGAAATCGAATCACATCTTGACTTCATATTTGACAATTCTTGGAAAGCAATCTATCCATTGGTGAATTTGGTACATCTGCAAGGCTGCGATCTGCATATTGGCAAATTGATAGATATCCTCTGGAGGGCAAAACATATTCCTAGCATACATAATAAGGGCGGCCTGTAGTTTTGGCAGAATTCCTAGACATTGTGAGGTGGCAATCTGCAGATATAAGACATCATTGGTGTGCACCAGCATTTGGGGAGCCATCCGCCACCACATTTGGACTGATCACCCATCTATTGTTGCTGATCGTTCCACCTTTGACCATCCTTTCAGCTGGCTGTCATCATCTATACTCATTTCTGCTGTAGCATTTCCATTGGAGATGGTTGTTGCACCATATTTTGGAGATCTAAGGACAGTATAACAGTCTATACAGCAGCTTATAAAGGTCTGTACCAGCAAGGAAATGGCCGCACTCACCCAGAAATCATTGCTACATCTAATCCTTATCAATACATCTGCTGTTGCAACACCTAAGTGACATTCTGTGAGTGGTATTTAGCTTTGTAATTCAGAAACTCATGCTACAGCTCTGCTAGTCAGCTTGTATTCATTGCCAATGAATAAAATATCAGTTTGATGGTTCATCTGATGTTGCAAACTTCTGTCATACATTTTATCAGCAACCTACAATCTGATTTTACTCTAAAATTTGGTGATTTCAATGTTTCATGTTGGCTGTCCATTAACACAAGAAATTTCAGACATTTACTATTTGTAACCAGCATTGCAGTTAGTTTCCAGTTTGCTGTTTTAGTTTGCATTTTGTTCAAAAATCAGAAAATACAAAAAAATCATTCTGGGGACATTACACATTTGCACTCTAGGAAGACACACTCAAGACTATTATCCTACTTGAAGCTGAAACATGCCAAAACTCCTAAACCAAACAACCATTTTTTCTTCCCCCAAACTTTTGATGAGTTATTCTTCAGCTCTTCCAGTACATTTACTTAGATTTTGCAAGCCCCACAGAGAAGCAGGAATTTCGGTGAGCAACAACTGAAAGCTGCAAAGTCACAGGATCAAAGGACACAAGCATCTACAAAAAGTCACTAGCGCCCTTGTTGGACACCAACCCCTAGAGAGGATCACAGGCGTCGAAAGAGGGTCACAGGTGCCCCTATTGGTCATGAGCACGACTGTTAGGTCACTAGCATTTGCATATTTTTCTAAGATCCTTGTACACATCTGAAGCAACTCTTGGTTCCATATTCATCCTTCTGCCACCTTCTAAACTGCATTGAACATTGCAACAGACATGCTTTCTATCCCTATTCTATATCTTACAATTTCTAGTTCCTTTCTTTACAATTTCTGTCAATTCTCAGCTCTAGCGTTTATTTTCCTTAGCATAAAATCTAAATTTGTTTAATTTACTGTTATTTGAAAGAATCAAATTTAGTTTAAACTTTAAATATAGTCAACACATTGAAGATTAAAGTAAATCATACTTAGTTTAACGCTAGGGTGCAATTCAGTTTTCTCTTCACCTAGAAGCAAAATAGCAAGCCCATCATCGATGAGAACCAAGTCACCTCATGTATAATTATGCTATCTCCATCTCTAGGAACATATCAATAATCTGCTTAAGAAAGATGATTGTCATCCCCCCTAATCTCAAAAGTCTCAGATGTCAGTATCCAAATTTTTAGTACTCAAGCGTGCATCAACTGAGACAATATCTCCAGAAACATCCTCATCTACCTCCGAAGTCTCCACTAGAAAAATAATAAGACTCTCCACTCGAAGCCTAGGTATCTCCTCCCCATCTGTATCAACAAACTCATCCAATCAAAACTCAACTTTAGTGCCTTGTTGGGCTATTTAACAAATAGATAGGAGATTTGTACTCATTAGGGATATTGTAAACATTTCTAATCATGCTATCCTCTTAGTATAGTATAACCACTAGAAAGAGCATAAGCATCCCTTAGATAGATCAACTCATCATTAACTTGACCAAGCTCATTAAAAAGCTTACCATCATTAGCAATATGACATGTGCAACCAGAACCCATGACTAGTCCACGGTTAGACGCATTTTCATGAGAAGTATTCACTGTAAGGGCATTGTTCTTTCCCTTCGTCATTATACTTTTCTAAAATTTCCTTGAGTTCTTTGATTTCCTCCATAAGAGCTCTCATTTTCTTCTTGTAGCAGGCTTCCTCAACATGGCCAAGTTTTCCTGCATAAGGTACGCTCACGAGTTTTCTTCTCTTCCTTGTGACCCCTTGCCATCATCATAGTGAGAACTCTAGTTCTTCTCATCGTTGTCCCCTTAGTTTTTCCTTGTATGCAGATCTTTATTACGATTATCCCAAATTCTACTTCCCCTTCTCTTTGTTGAAATGATCATGTTGCTCTCAAACAATCACTCCCACTGTGGTCAGTTTCCCTTGTTTCACAACCAATAAAGAACACAAAGCATCAAAAGATAGAGTCTTGTCATCTTGTCTCAGGCGCTAGTGGAGAAGAATATAGAGAGAAATACATCACATGGCAGCCTCAAGTTAGAAAGGACAATTTCAATTACATCATTGTCTTTCGTCGTATACTGCTTGCTGCAAAACTCCAAACTGAAATAGAAGATCTTTTCACCAGAGACAAATAATCCTCAATCCTTGCAAATAATAAAAGATTGAGAGTGGGTACCTCATGATTTAATTTAAAGACCCTCAACTAATAAGTTCCTTCCAAATGCTTTTTTCAGCTTATCGAACATGTCCTCAGGAGTTTGTGACTCTGTTAGATGAAAATGCAATTCAAGTGTAATATGGCTGAAAACAATATTGTTAGCCTGATCAGCCCTGTTGTTAAAAAACAACTCTTCCTTATTAGTTGTTGGGCCCATAGAAAATCTCTCTGCTCAGATATAACTGATGGGCAAAGTAGGGATGCCAAGGGGGCATAGGACTTGGGATTTTGCAAATTTAGTGACCGGAAAATTTGGGCACCAACACCCCATTTACAACCAATGGGCTTCTTTCCTTGGGGTAATTCAAACAACCCCTAAGTCTTATTCTGCATAAAGGGCTATTATTCCACCTTCATGAGTCCTCCATTCAAGTTCACACTTAGCCTCATCACATGTGTGAGATTCAAATACCTACAAAACAACAAACATGAGAGAAAATTTACCTGCTCACCACCTTGCACAAGTTGTTTCCTAATAGTGTAGACTAGCTTTCCATGGATTTTGGCATTTCATCTTCTCGAACATCCTTCAACATGGTATAATACCAGTTAGATCTTTAGTGCTTGTTTTCTTCTACTTTCTCTAAAGATTGGCTATCACCCTAATCACCATCCAGTTCTTCATGCTCCCAAACTTCATACAAACTATTGTTATACCATTTCAATTTATTGTGTTGGCTTTCCTTTGGGTTATGAGTGCCATCATCAGAAATCCACCCCTTTGATGTTTTGGCTCTATGCTTTCTTCCAAGCATTCTTCAATTTTAACACTAGATTTATTCGTAACAATTTTCCATTAAAGACTATTTGTAGATTTACCATCCTCCGAGAGGAAAGATATCCTCTCATCTACAACCACATCTCTACTAATCACAATCTTATTTGTCAATACATCAAGTAACTTGCATGCCTTTGACTACTCGCTATAAGCAATGAACATATACCTTTTACTCTTTGCATCTAATTTTCTTCTATTTTGCTCTAGAATTAGTGCAAAAGCAACACAATTGAATATATGCAAGGCACTTACCAATGGTCTCCTTCTTGACCATGCTTCCTCGAGAGTGATATTTTGCAATGCATTACAAGGACTCCGGTTAAGGATGTAAATAATTGTATTCACAACTTTCGCCCAATATCGATGTCATATTTTGGCTGTCCATGCACCTTGCCATCTCCATAATTGTCCTTTCCTATGTTCACAACTCCATTTACAATGGAGTGTGATGTTTGAGTATACCATTCTCCTTGTAGAATTCCTTGAACAAATTAGTGGGAAACTCCCCTCCATTATCCAACTTCACTGACTTGATAGGTCTATTCACTTGCTTTTCAACCAGGGCTTTGAATGCTAAGAAGTAAACATTTAGACTTCTTTTCAAGAAGTAGATCCACATCTTCCTAGAAAAGTCATCAACAATCAACTAGAAAAACTTGGCTCCAAACACAATGGTTGTCTTAATTGGACCACACAAATCAGTATGAATAGGTCCAAGACAATTGGTATCAAATGGTTGTTGACTTTGTTTTCGCATTTGGCATCTCATACACACAACCTAACGTTCTTCAATGAATGAAAATTCAATATACCATATTAGTCTTGCTTGTTATAGAAAAATACCAATAATTCAAGTGTCCATACCTTTCATGCCAAGTATACCATTAATTTCAATCATTACTAGTGCATGTGACTTTGTCACTTTGGGATCAACAAGCTTGCACAAACCCTAATCAACAATACCAATTTCAACCTCCTTGTCATTCTGGTGAGTTTTGGCCATACATTTGGTGCCTTGAAAGTTGACAAAAAGAGCTAGATTCTTTGTTATTTTACTGATAGAAAGAAGATTCATGTTCATGTCAAGAACATATCAGACATTCTTGAATGTATAGACAACATTACTAAATATGACACAAACATCGCCACACCCTTCAACAAAATGAGTCCACTCATCTCCTAAATTAACAAATTCACTTCTATTCATATCCTCAATAGAAGACACTTACTAATCTTTCTAGCATGTATAATGTCTAGATGCACCTAAATCAAATTACCAAGTTTTTGACTCAATGGATTGTTCATGGGATGCAACAAATGTGAATCCATCTTTCACCTCCAGCTCATTCACTTCATGCTCCTCACTTTCAGCAACATTTGCATGCTTTGATCTCTTCTAGTCACTCTTTCTCTTAGGTCAACTCCTTCTAAAGTGTCCAAGCTCATTCCAATAAAAAGCACTTCCCTCTTGATCCCCTAGATGTGATACTGCCTCTCGATGAATCATTTGATGCACTTCTATGTATTTTGCTTGTCTTCACCTCTAATCCATGTATTGAATGCACTTTCTATAGATTCTTAAGTTGATGCTTGTGCCTAATCTCATCTTCTCTCCTTTTGCAAGAGAAATGTGGACACCTTCTCAAAATCAAGTGTTTGTGTCTCTACAATCAAGCATAACGATTCAACAAATGAATCATACGATGATAGTAAACTCCATAAAATCAAAGTTACCATGTCTTCATTGTCCACTAGCTTTTGGATAGCAGACTATTGATCACTTAGATCCTTTAAACACAACAAGTATTCTGAGACGGATCCACCCTCCAATAACTTCGAAGAAAGTAGTAGGTTCTTCAATTATTAGGTCTAACCAACCTCCAATATCTAGTATTTGGTATTTAGATTCTTCTAAAGAATGGCTACATCAATGGCATTTCGAACTTCTAAAATCAACACATCTATGATAGACAACTTCAAAAGCATTAAAGCTTCCTTACACCTTCTGTCGTAGCCCTCTAGATCGTGATCAAGTCTCTCTTCTTTCATCAACATGATCTGATCAAGGTCATACTGCAAACATATGGTATCTTTTGACTCCATAGATTGTAATTCTTTGCAGTCAACTTCTGAAAATTGGGCAAAAAAAATGTCTAGATTCCTACCATTCTAAGTGTAAAGCTCACTCTTGGGTTGCCTAGTGTGTTTTCCGATTCATGTGACATATGCTACATTGAGTGCTTATCAATGTACAGCGATTCTCGTGCTATGAGTCGTTGCACCAAACTTGCCGAATGAGGTCTATTGTGCCATTGAGGGGTTCTAATGGTGCATTCAGGATGCTTTCTGGAGATGTTTTGTATGACCATCGAGGTGTTTCTAATGAGGTTTTGTATTGGCATTGGATTCCGACTATGCATTATGGAATGCATATGTGGTGCCTAGGTATGTTAGACCATTATAGTGTTTCAACTTCATTGTTTTCATTATATTTATTATAGTTGTGATTATTATACTTGTTTCAGCATTGTGAAATATTGTTGATTATGCATCTTGTTTGTTAATCATGTTAGTTGTAGATGATTTATAGTTATATGTAATGATTTAATATCATGTTATGCATTATACTACGTTGAGTGGATTATGTTGCTTCGGCTATTATTATGTGGAGCAAATACACCTAATATTTGACCTGAGTGTGTAGGTATTGGGTTATTCCTCAATAGTGGTTATATTGGAGATGGTCGTCTTTGGGTAAAACATGTGTGTGTTAACCTCTATCTCACTTAGTTCGAGTAAAAGATGAGTCTTGTGAATCCATGTGTTAACTTGGATCTGAACTGGTGGCAATTCTAGAGTTCACATGTTGTGGAAACCCGTAAAGTGTGTATGAGTCCTTTGCGTGTGTTTCTTTTAGCTTTTCACATTGCATTTAAAATAATCTCGAAATGCATGTTTTTTGTGTTTGCGGAATATTTTGTGGTTGAGTCGAAAAAGATTAATTTTACCTTAGTGGAAAAACATGTGTGTGTTAACCTCTATCTCACTCAGTTCGAGTAAAAGATGAGTCTTGTGAATCCATGTGTTAACTTGGATCTGAACTGGTGGCAATTCTAGAGTTCACATGTTGTGGAAACTCGTAAAGTGTGTATGAGTCCTTTGCGTGTGTTTCTTTTACCTTTTCACATTGCATTTAAAATTATCTCGAAATGCATGTTTTTTGTGTTTGCGGAATATTTTATGGTTGAGTCGAAAAAGATTAATTTTACCTTAGTGGAAAAAGTATATTGCATTATTTTATTCTAGTAGAGGAAATTTAAGCGAATTTAATCTTTTCTCCGAATGAAATATTTTGCATTTAATAGGTAGAATTTGCATTGTAATGGGAATTTAATTTAATTCCTTTGGTTATTGGAAAATATTAAACGGAAATTTCGAGAGCCTTCACCCTTCCGTCTCTGTCAATCAGTGATGTTGTGAGAACAAAATGTCACTTTGTTCTGGATCCTAGGGTTAAAATTGACCCCAATTCGGTGTTGGATCTTGGCTCTCAATCGAGTTTTTAAGTCTGTAGTTTTTCTTAGATTGATCTTTTTGCTAGTTCCTTTTCTGGATGTGGCAGCAGTAGGTGTTGTGTTTGTTTTTCTTAGTGTCTTGTTTGGATGGTGGAAGTTTGCTGCTTCCTGCTTTTGTGCACCCTCTGGGTCTTTCTTTGTAACTGTTTTTCTCTAAGCGGGTGGGTCCTACTAGAACCCACAATTAAACAGGCAAAAAAAAGCGGGGGGAACTCATTGAAAAAGGGGGGGAACTCATTAAAAAAGGGGGGAACATGTTAAAGGGGGTCATTAAAGAGGACCGTGTTGATACTACTTGGGCATAAAGATTGCTGTTAAGGGTCATGATAATGAAGATCATTTCTGAAATAAAACTTAAAAGTCCACAGTAATGAATGTTTTTTTTTTTTGACAAGGGAATCATTAAAGTTCAAAATTATCAAAAACAATGAATTATTTTGAAAAAGAGATTAAAGGCTTTGAAAGCTTGACAAGCCTAAGCACTTGAAATGGAAATGGCGTCGATGCACCTAAATGAGGAATGATGAGTGTAATTTGTCACACACCACCAATTGTGGAAGTAATGGTGGTTATTCCCTCTTTAGAAGAAACATTGGCATACCTCTTGAATGCTTTTTTCCTTGGCACTGTCATTGTTTCTCTTCGCATCTTCCAGTTCTACTCTTCCTTGCCAAAACTCAGCAGAATCAAAGGTTTTTCTTAATATATAAATTTATGAGCTCCTGAGAAGAATTAGAAGTGCAGTTGCTAGGCCCATCAATTTGCAGGAATGTTACAACTAGATTTTGGGGGCTTACCATCCAATCAAAAGGTTTTCATTTTTCCTCTTGCAATTTCAGGTACAATTTTGGATGCCATTTGGCATGAGGGCACAGGGGCAAAAATTCAATAGCAATGATTATGATGTTAAGAATAGTTGAAATTGTTGAACAATTTATCAACGCATTTCTGCCTGCAAGAAGTGTTACTTTGTTTTGCCACTAGTTTAAAATTTGGAAGAAGGGTTTTGTTTGAAGAATTTCAGTTCAAATGATTTCAAGTTCTTAGTTCTTAAAAAAGAAAGCTTGAAGTTAGAATCTTGTTGTATGCCATTTAAGCTATGTAGAAGTATGAAGTAGAGGTGGAGAAGGCTGATCCTATGGAAACTGATGAGAAAGACCTTCTAGGCCATCTGCATTTCAACCTCCATCTATGATAGCAAGGATTGGTTCCCTTCCTCCAGATTTACAAATTACCAGAGTAAAAGACACCCTATCAAGATCAAGGCATTGATTAAGAATATTGGATTGATCTTGGTCCCTGGGTGGGATTCAGGCATGGAACACATATTCGACTCTACTACCAAACAGAGAGGTTAGCAAACTGCTTTTGGGAAAGACCTATCATCAGACAAGATTGCGAGGGTTCATAACAAATGTACATGGAGCGAAAAGGCTTGTCAATCGGTAATTTAGTCTTGGTATTCCACTGTAAATAAACCATACACTGAACTCACTATCAATGAGGTCAAAGGATTCTCTGCGTAGTAGATGCTAGTGCCATGAGTGTCACTGACATTGGAAGCTACTTACAAGAGGTCAACTCCATGGTCAGATCTACTAGCAGGAAGCTTGATAAAGCCGTTGAATCTTTACAAGATGAATTAAGAAAGGGAAGTGCTATCTTAAAATTTGTGCACTCATATTTCAAATTTTGAATTTGTATGTTTTATGTTGTGTTGCAAACATACACAGTTCAATGTCATAAAATGTCTCATGAGTGGAGACTCATTATGTTTCACTCAATTTGCCTTCATGTTTGGGGTAGACAATTTTTGTTTGATGCATTCTTTGGATTTGTCATCAATAGAGGTTATAAGGCAAAGCTTTTAAGCATGCATTTTTCAAGTAAATAGATGTGATGAGCAATGATTGTTATTTGATTTGATCAAAGATGGTAGCGGTGATCCTTTGGCTTTCAATGTTTTTATTGTGACATGGCACATGTAATGTGCAGCTTTGCTTTAATTTGTAAATTTTGTTTGAGCAGTAGATCAACCATCTTAAAGTAGGCATCAGATAAAAATTAAATTATTGATCCATCTGCTCACAATGTGATACATTCTAGATGCCAAACTTGAGTTTTCATTGAATAGTGTCTTAAGCATTTCGTGGCTAGTCATCAGTGATTTCCTTGACGCTTCACTAAAGCATGTCAAAGGTAGCAAATATAACATACCATGATAATCCTAACCTAAGCACATTCCACTTAGAATACTTTATAAGTTGTTCTAATAATTAGAAAAAAGGGGTTCATTGCAAAGGGAGAAGAACATGGTAAAGGAAGTCATTTAAGAAGACCATATTGAACCTTGATAGTAATTGAAACATAAAAATTGCCTTTAAAGTCATAAAGTAGCTTACTTTTGAATGTAAATCAGTAATTTAAAATTTCTATAGTGTAAAGTAATGAATTTGTTTTGAAAAGAAAATCATTAAAGTTTTAAGTTCTAAAGCAACGAAATTTTTTGAAAAGAAGATTAAAGGTTTTAGCTGTGTTGCCGATTTAGGTTTGGGTTCAGGTTCAGCAGTTTGCCGACTTATTTTCCCCAAGTTTGGTACAGTTGGGTTCGGCTGTACTATATATATAATATTGAAACCAGCCACATAGGGAAAACCTTTAAACTTCTTTTTCAAAAAATTTCATTGGTTTAAAACTTTCAAACTTCAATGATTTTCTTTTCAAAACAAACTCATTGCTTTCCACATTAGAAATTTTAAATTACTCATTTACATTGAAAAGAAACATACTTTATCATAAAACTTTAATGGCAATTTTTATGTTTCAATTACTATCAATAAGGTCTTCTTAAATGACTCCCTTTACCATGTTCTCCCCCATTGCTATGAAACCCTTTATATGGTAATAATATATAAAAAATAACCATAATTTGCAAAAAGATGTACAAAATTAACTACAGAACACAGCTGATAATTGATAATTAAATGTCAATTGTCAAATGTTAAAGATAAATCAAAGTGGTTTACATTAGTGCAAATGCACAGGGAAAATCAATACAAATTATCATTGATCTGAGGGTTAATTGGGGTTATTTAGTCTTCTTTTTTTTTTAAAATTGCTTGTTTTTTCTGGTGCCAAGTGGGTTCTCCTTGGGTTCACCCGAGTTTGCCCACTGTCCTGCCCCAGACCTACAGATCCACCTCGGGTACGTCTAAACATACTTGGGCTGAATCCACAGGACCTTGGCCAAACCCAAGTCACACCTGGATCAGGATTTGTACCCAAACCAAATTGGTGTAGGTTTGGCCAAGGTTTTTGCCGGACCTGATAATAGAGGTTTGTAACCCTTAACAAGCCTAAGCCTAAACATTTGGAAAGAAAGTGACATGGATGTGCCATTAGGAAGAATGGTAAATTTATAAGGAATGTAATTTGGAAAATGCCACCAACTATGGATGTTGTGGCAGGCATTCAATGCACCTCAATTAGGAATAATGTTAGTTTAGAGATAAGGCATTAAGGCTTGTAATGACTTTCTCAAAAATAATTTCTAATAACATAAATAACTAACACAATGTACGTTACAACTGATGTAACTTTCTTTTTAATAAATCGGTGAACACATGCATTCCTTTGTGTGCCCGTTTCCCCTATTTTCTTCCTTACAAAATTTGGTATTAGAGCCTTCCAAAAACTCTTGAAATTGACTGCAAACTCAGTGTGAATTGTAGGTCTGAGAGCACGAGAAGGAATAAAATTAGTTGCAATGATAATGATGCTAAGAATAGTCAAAATGGTTTAAGAATGTTTCATTGCTTCCTTTCTTCGTGCAAGAAGCAGTGCTTTGTTTTTCTGCTGGTCTAAAATCATTATTTGGAAGAACAGTTTTACGTAAAGAATTGCAGTTTTCTTTTGTGGTTAACAACTTAACTGCACATGTTCAGAAAGAAAAGATGCTACCATTCTTGTTTGATAAGGATTATTTGATTTTGGAAAGAAATATTTTGTGTACAGGTTGGCAAATTTGGTTAAAATCTTTTAAAATAGAGGTTGATTATATTTTTCATTTTTGTCTGTAAAATGGTAGCAAACATTTTTACTTGAATATGTGGATTATTACTCAAAGATGTGCCCTATGATTGCATTCGGATGGTATCTTTTTTCTGTTTTGATGAAATGAATGTTTTTTACTTCACTTTTGGTGTTGAAAATAGTTGTCTTGGAAGGTGGCATTTGAATTTCTCTAGTCTGAGTTTTTGAGGTTTCAGCATTACTATTATGTCTTACTGTGGATCATTTATGAATCCGTTCTGAGCAGATAAGAATTAGAAATGTTTCTGGATTTTGTTTGAATAAAGAATCCTTTGCCAAAATAGTCATATCCTTAAAATGAGGATTTTCTTGCATTTGCTAGTAGGCCTGTGCATTTCCTTATGAAGGATGAGTGGAAATTTTCAAGATAGTTTTTTTTTTTCTAGGTGAAGGCAACATGCTAGTAACAACCTTTAAAAATCTTCTGGTTCAAGCATTTTGGGTGAGATAATGAGCATGCTTTGGAAGGAGCAGCAGTTCTTTTTAATCTTATGGATGAAGCAAAAGCCTCAAGGAAATCATACTCTAAGCAAGGAATTACATGACCCTCTTATATGTTTGTTTGTCTGTTTTAAATATAGAAAGTTATAAATTATTGAAAACATGCATAAGATACTGTTGTCCCTGTTTTATATGTTCAGAACATTGGTTGTTGATAATCACATTCTGTTTCAGCGAGTTGGCCTCTTTGCTTGCATTACTTTTTAAAACTACTGCTTAAAATGATTTGTTTTATTATGCATACTTCTTGAGCAAATAAAAGAGTGATGTTGAAGAGGTTTTTGGTGTAGCGATGGCAAAAGATTTGCAAGTGACAATAAAATTTTCAGTTTCTCTATACAATGTTGTAAGGGCAGAATGCTGATTCACACTAAAACAAAATTTATTTTGGAAAATGGTGAATTGTTGACAGTTAAATAATATCTTGAAATTGCAAGTTTGCCTTTTTGCATTTAACAACTTTGTGCTTGGAACTGTTGAAAGTAATAAACTTGTGAAGTAACTTTTAACTTTTCTTTACCTCTTTATGACAATTTCGGGATGAGCCAAGGGGATTGGAATCAAGAGAATTGGAGCTCAAACCCATTGGCTTCAAGTGTCAATAGAATTATTTTGGCCAATAGAGGTAGAGACTGCAATAACTTTAGGGGCAGAACTGACCCCAATTGAATCATTGAAGTTAATGAGAATCAGTTAACTAAGCTACTAGCATATTTTTAGTCAAATTGGCTAAAATGCAACTCGGAAATCTCATTGTTAGTCAAATTGGCTAAAATGCAGTTTGGAAATCTCATGGTTAGTCAAATTGGCTAAAATGCAACTTGGAAATTCTCTAAAACAATCCAATTCAACCAGGAATGAAGAATGACAATTGTACAGGAGTACAGAGGTTGTAGATGATTTTGAGATGATCCAAACACCTCAGGGTCAAACATAACTAAAATTGGCTCCAATGGAAAACAGAAACAGAAAAAAATAGTGTAAAACAAGGGCAGTTCTGCAAATGACAGAATCTCCAGTTGCACCAGGTGGCAGTTGCAGAAATGCCATGACAGTTCCACACATATGGGGCAATTCTCTTGTCTAGTCTGGCAGTTTTGCTAAATGGAGTTGAAAAGCCACAGGACAGTTGCAAATGATATTTTTTCCTCTTCTTTGTCTTTTGGGCTTCTGTTTTCAAGCATAACTTGGCGTAATTATATACATACACCCTCAGAGGTAATTGTAAGACAATCTAGAAGCAAGCTAGCTGAATGTAGTTATGAAAACCAGTTAATTCTTCTTGGTTGAGTGAATAAGGAGTTGAGCATAGTAAAGCAATGTATTTTTGAGAAAGTTACAGAGCATTGCGAGTGTTAGAACAATGTAGTTCTGCAGGTTGGTGCCCTTGATTACCATGCCACTGATTTCAGAAACCACCACCTGTTAGTATGTTAAGAAGCGCAACACAAACTTTTTGTCTTCAACAACCTCTTGATTTACATCCTCCTCCATTCTCGTAGCAAATGAACATTGAATTATGTCATGTGATGCCAGATTACAAATTTAACAATATGCTTATAGACATCCCTCATTAGAATGTCCTCTTGAATTAATCAAAACACATTAGTGACATTACACCTTTCTTTCCCTTGGTCTTTGTATTAACTATGATTCTTTGGCATTCCTACCATTCTTTCTGCAAAAAAGCCTTTGTTTCCTTCTTCATCATCGTCATCTTCTTCAGGATGAAATTTCTGTTGTTTGCTTTCTTTGTTGTCCTTGTCTTTTATTTTGTTTCCAAATTTTAAGGCACAATCTACAAAATCTTTATTAGTATCTGATGGACCCAACCTCGTTATATTCTGTGTATATTTAATGTTACTTATGAGTACTTTAAGTCCATAATAAAACTTACTTTAATACAAGCCATGTATTTGATCTAATATACTAGTTCACTGTTATCCCTCTTAATGTGGTTGGGAATTAATCAGTTTATAATCTTCACCATTGCCTTGGATCAATTTCCACATTAAATATTTCATGAATCATCACCATACATGATATACATAGTACATACCAAGGTAAGGAATCATCATAGTTGGTATTTCAACACAGACCACCTATACGTCAAGCAAGAAACAAAAACACATGTTATTTTCCATGCACACCAAGGTAAGGAATCATCAATGCTAGTATTTCAATTTTCAACGCCAACTAAAACAAAAGCAACCTGAAATTTAAGGAAAATAGAGTGATGGAAGCAAGCATCTACCTATAACTCAATTAAGGAACAAAAATAAATGTTTTAAGGACCTGATTTGCATTTCACTGAACACTAGACCAACCATATCATGCCCTCAGGTAAATTTTAGGAATGAAATTGAATGGTACATATCCTTCAGGATTAAACTCAAAGAATATGGTATCCTTCACTTAAAGACATCAGAAAAATTGAAACATAAAATGACTATATTGACACCAAAATGTCTTCCAAGTTCCAACTGACAAGAAGCTATTGTCAATGCTAACAAGAAAATAATTTCTCAGAATCCTCCTACTCTCCAAATACCCATGATGAATTAATATATCCTACATTAACAATAACAGATTAGTTATAACTTTTAACTTGTAAGGCATGTAAATATGATTAGATTTCAATAAATACACGCAAAAATGTAACAGAATGAGGGCTGGAAACCCTCCACCATGCAATTACAATAAGTTATAACAACTTGACTTACGGTGAATGACAAACAAGAAGTTGTCGTAGCTAGCGATAGACCTTTCCTAGTGAGTTGTAGCGGACCGATCTTCATAAGAACATACGAATATGCCCCCAAAGCTGGTGGTATGCTTGGGATATGCAGCATGGATGGTGGAGGTGTGCGCAGCTGAACTAAAGATGGAGCTCCATCTGTACCCACAGCCAACATGACAAACAAAATGCCTGAAAGTAAAGTTACTCGGAGAAGTTGATCCTGCCATATCAATAAAAGATGCTCTTAATCAGAAATTTCAATATCTAGAAAATGAAGCTGCTCCCTTGAGGGTAATCATGCTACAAAACCTTAAGGACATCCAATCTTGAGACATTAAAGTTGAAACAAATCCTTAGGATATTTTACCCTCTTGAAACCATAGACGCTGTTACCTTTTAAATGAGTAAGACCCCATCATTGAGCCCAACTCTCCAACATACAAATATAACTTTTTTAGGTATATGGAACTGATTTGACAAACAAAAACAAAAAAGGCAAGCCACAATAATTCAAGCACCGTGTGATTGAGACCCTGGTTCCTAAATGAACTGGCTTTGAACACTAAGAATTGGCCCAGAAATTGTTACCAAATACTGAACATATACCAAATATATTAAGAGATACCGTGCAATATACTTGCATAAAAATCATTGCACAAAAGATTGAGTGTACAAGTATAAGCTATCAATGCTGCTTTTATTTGATGACATCTCTCCGTATAACTCCTCTTTTAGGGGGGTCACTCGTGAGAAGGTTTGGCAAGTAAATGACATATCCCAAGATTCCCATTTAGGGAGTTAGTTGAAGGTAATGTTTGACAAGCAGTAGCCATCTGCCTTTGGGCCCTGTAAGATTTGTTTTAAGGGGGATGTTGTCAAAACCATCTTATCAGGCTCACTGAGTTAACCAATAATTGTAGTAAACCCTCGGGATTGATGTTGTGTAGGCCATAGAGCATTTAATCTCCCTACACGTTATATGTGTAATATAGAGGAGTTTGCCCCACCTATATGTTAGCATAACTGCTGTAACTCATAACTGAATGACGTGTCCAGTTAGTTACACGCTGTTGTAGAGGTGTCCAGTTCTCTTCAGTGTGTTGTCAATTGACTCTGCAGTGCTATCAAGTATATTTGCAGCTTTATAGGAAGTCGTTAAACTGTTTGTAGCTATATATATGTGACCATGTATTGAATAAAAGTAGTCTTTCAGTATTCTCCAATCTCTGTTTGTTTCTCTGGTCTGATTTCTGTTTTGGTATCAGAGCCTCAAGCGCTCAAGAGCATAGAGTCATTTGTGTGTCATCTGATAATAGTTGTGTTTTCTATTGGTGAGAGTTGTTTGCCTCTGCTATCCCAGATTGTGTGCAGTCTACGGTCAATGTGAAGAAATTAGTGGACTTCAAATGTTGTGAGAAACATTGACTGGCTGGAATCGCTGTATGCTTTCGCCCATCCAGAGGAGAGCTGCCATTGATTAGGGTGCAGCGCAGAAGGAGCTAAAGAAGCCAAAGCTGGTGTATAAGAGGAGAACACCAATCCTGCAGCAACTATTCTCTTTATTTGCTGCTTCATTATTCTATTTCTGATTTTGGAAACTTGTTTTCTGAAATTATCAAGAAAAGACTGTAAATTGTGCTAAAGGAGATTTTAAGAGCTGGTTTTTTTTTTTTTTGGTCTTTTTAAAATGACAAATCTTATGGATTCATATCTAACTGAATCAAATAAGTTAGATGGCACAAATTATGTCAATTGGAAGTTCTAATTGCAGACTTTAATGGAAGGGTCAAATGTGTGGAACATTGTAAATGGTATAGAGGCCAAACCTACTACGCCTGCAGCTGCTGTTAAAGATTGGGAGAACAGAGAATGCAAAGCTAAGATTCTCTTACGTATGTCTGTGAAGGACTCAATTATCCCTCATATTCGAGATATCACTACCTCTGCTGGTACATGGACTGCTCTAAAAGGTTTGTATCAAATTACAAACACAAATAGAATTATGTTTCTAAAGAGCAAATTACTTTCAATCAAAATGGAAGCAAATGAAAGTATTAGTGATTACTTGTCCAGAGTTGAGAAATTACAGGGATAAATTAGCTGACATTGGTGAAACAGTTTCAAGTAGTGATTCAGTCACTGTTACTTTGAATGGTATGTTAAGTGACTATCAAGTATTTATCACTAGTTTGGCTGCAAGGGAAAATGCACCTTCTTTTGACAATTTAACAGGTATCCTTTTACAAGAAGAAGAAAGGAAGAAATATATGGACAGTAGACTCCAGACTGCAGATTCAGCTTTGATGGCCAAGGATAAGAAGCCATCCAAAGGAAAGCCATGGACAAAGAATAAAGGAGGTAAATTTGATAACAAAATGTATCAAAATGATAAAAGACATCAAGATGGAGCATCATCTAAGTCAAATTCCAAAGTAAAGAAAAATGGAAATTGTAATTATTGTGGAAAATATGGACACTATGCATATGAATGTAGGAAAAAGAAGTATAATGAGTCCAAACATAATAAATATGAAGGCAACTTTGTGAATGGTGATGATGAGATAAAAGATGACCTCCATAATCTTTTGTTTATTTCGGATGTTACTCTTTCTGCTCATACAGATGATAGTAATGCTTGGTTTATAGATTCAAGGGCATCAATTCATATGTCCTGTCATAGAGATTGGTTTAAAGATTTTCATGAGCAAAATGATGGTAGCAAGATCTATTTAGGAGATGATACATCTCATGACATTAAAGGTTATGGTGATATAAGTGTACTTTTGCCTAATGGAAATGTAAAGCAACTTTCAAATGTAAAGTATGTGCTAGGAATTAACAAGAATTTAATTTCAGTCTCAACCACTACTGGTCAAGGTTTAAAAGTTAAATTCTTGAGGACAAGTTGCCAAGTAAAGGATATGAAAGATCACTATAATGTGATAGCTGAAGGAATCCGAAAAGGAGGATTGTATAAACTTGATGCAGTTGTTGAATGCCATTGAGCAATGACATCTACATGTGTGTTAACAGAAGAACTATGGCACATGAGGTATGGTCACCTAAATCTTAGAGATCTTATTTCTCTACAAAGAAAATAAATGGTACAAGGTCTTCCAATTTTTAAGAATGAACATGTTAATTGTGATGGTTGTGCATTGGGTAAACAACATAGGAATGAATTTCCACAAAGATCAGATAAAAGGCAAAGAAATATTCTTGAATTAGTACACATAGATGTGTGTGGTCCCATGCAAACCAAGTCACTTGGGGTGCTTATTATTTTCTCATATTTGTTGATGATAGCACTAGATACACATGGGTTTATTTCTTAACAAATAAGAGTGAAGTTTTTGAATGCTTCAAAGAGTTTAGAACTATGGTGGAAAAACAAACAGCTCATAAGTTGTTACAAAATGTAATATTAAAATATAGTGATCAAAATAGAATAGTTATAATATACAACGGAGCTGTATTTAAAGGATTTACAAAGGCTAAAAATAGCCAAGAGGAAAAAAGCAGAGAAGATAAACATTGACCATTAGAAGTTATCTAACTTTAGTTTAATACCCTTCCATAATGGTCAATCGATCAACAATGCCAAGAAGCCCCCTAAATTTGATAAACTTATCCAGGCTCAGAGACTTGGTGAGAATATCGGCAGTCTGGTCCTCTGTAGGAACATACTGCAACACAATAGATCCGTCTTCAACAAGCTGGCGAATGAAGTGATAATGAAGATCAACATGTTTTGTCCGTTCATGGAAGACAGGATTTTTGGCAAGCTTCAGTACCCCTTGATTGTCACAATACAAAGGTGAAGGTCCTACTGGAGACATGTGCATGTCTGAAAGCATCCTTCGTAGCCAAACTGCCTCACAGGCTGCTTTAACAGCTCCCCTATATTCAGCTTCTGTGGAGGAGAGAGCCACTGTCTGCTGCTTCTTGCTAGTCCATGTGACTGCACCTGTGCCCAAACTGAAAACATATCCAAAGGTAGACTTCCTGTCATCAACAGAAGCTGCCCAATCTGAATCCGTAAAACCGATCAGCTGAGGATCTTTGCACCTGCCATATAGGATGCCAAAATCTGAAGTGCCGTGCACATATCTCAACACACGCTTTGCGGCAACCCAATGTTCAGCTTTAGGAGCTGTCATGAAGCAGGAAATGTAGCTGACTGCAAAACTAAGATCAGGTCTAGTGGCAGTGAGATAGATAAGGCTGCCCACTAATTGCCTGAATGCAGATTCATTCTCTACAAGACAGTCTGAATTAGCAGAGAGTTTCAAGTCTTTCTCCATTGGTGTAGAAGCAGGTTTGCAGTCTATCATCTTGAATTTGTCCAGCAGACTCTGAGCATATTTTGACTGAGAGATAAAGATGCTGTCAGATTGCTACCACACCTCAATACCGAGGCAATAATGCAGGAGGCCTAAGTCTGTCATGTCAAATGTGTGATTGAGATCATGTTTGATCTGGTGAATCAACGGTTCGGAGCTACCAGTAATTATCAAATCATCAACATAAACAACAATGAGGAGGCTATCATCAGCATACCGGTTGACATACAGATTGGAATCAAAAGGACTCCGCTGAAAGCCATGATCGACAAGATACTAATCAATCTTGAGGTACCATGCCCGTGGAGCCTGTTTGAGGCCATAGAGGGCTTTCACCAGTTTGCACACCTGGTGTTCTTTCCTAGTAACCTTGAAACCAGGAGGTTGCGTCATGTAAACTTCTTCTTGCAACTCTCCATTGAGGAAGGCACTCTTGACGTCCATTTGATGGACTTTCCAACCAAACTGGGCTGCCATAGCAAGAACAAGCCGAATGGTACTCATTTTGGCTGTAGGAGCAAAAGTCTCCTCATAGTCAACACCTTTTTGTGAGTAACCTTTGGTGACCAACCGAGCCTTATATTTGTCACGAGTCCCATCAGCCTTGTACTTGACTTTGTACACCCATTTGCATCCAATGGGCTTCTTCCCAGGAGGAAGATCAGAAAGAACCCAAGTATTGTTCTTCAGAAGACTATGGTGCTCAGCGTCCATAGCCTTTTCCCATTCAGGTACACCTTTAGCCTCAGAATAGGTTTGAGGCTCTGAGATGCTATGAAGATTGGCCATGAGGGCAAAATCGACAGTATTTTGTTGCTTGCTCTTCTTCCGAGCAGATCTACCCTCGACGAGTTCATTATCATGAAGATCACCAATCGTTTTGGCCCACCATTTAGGCCGAAGAACTAATGAACCAACATCTGAAATAGGTGCATCAGCATTACCAGGAGGGGTAGAAACAAGCTCAGGAGGATCCAGAATATCCTAAGGAGGGGTGGGAGGTGCGGGTATAACTGCAGGAACCCTCCCATCAGATGGAGCTAGAGGAATGCGAACATCTGAATCTGAAGCCTCCAAAGGTTGGTCCTCAATATAAATAGATGAAGTAGAAAGCAGAAAGGGCCCAATAGTCTCACCAACCACTACATCACGACTGAATATGAGACGATCAGTGTCTACATCAATCAGTCTGTATGCCTTATGATTTTCACTATAACCAGTGAACATGAGCTTCTGGCTTTTGGAGTCCAGCTTAGTGCGCTTGGCATCTAGAATACAAACATGAGCAGTGGAGCCAAAAAAATTCAGATGATTGACGCGAGGCTTACGTCCAGACCAGGCTTCTTCAGGAGTCATCTTCCTGACAGCATAAGTGAGGGACCGGTTCAGAAGATAGACAACAGTGTAGACTGCTTCAGCCCAGAACTTCTTAGGAACACTTCTATGCTCCAACATAGAACGTGCCATCTCAGTATGGTGCGATTCTGACGCTCAACAACACCATTCTGTTGAGGTGTGTCTGGTGTAGTCAGCTGGCGTTTGATGCCATGTGCAGTACACAAATTAGTGAAGGAAGAAGAACAAAACTCTCCCTCATTATCAGATCGAAGAGTGACTATTGGACAGCCTGACTCTCTTTCCACCAAGGCCTTGAACTGCTGAAATGTACTATGCACATCTGATTTCTTTTTCAAGAAATACACCCACATCTTTCTACTGAAATCATCAACAAATAGCAAAAAATATTTGCACCCAGTAACTGAAGGAGTCTTCATTGGTCCACATACATCAGCGTGAACCAACTCAACCTTGGATGCTCTCCATTTATCACCATCTGGAAAGGGAGTACGATGTTGCTTGCTAGCCTGACATGCACCACAGACACCAGGAATTAAGGTCTGAATCTCCAGAAGACCACCAACTAGACCCTCTCGAGCGAGCTGAGAGAGAGTGCATATTGAGATGCCCATAATGCTGATGCCAAAGTTTGCTGATGGAGGTATTCCTGGCTGCCATGGCGTGCTTGTGAGAATCACCAGAATCTACAAGTCTATATAGACCATGATCCTCAAGAACCTGGGCAACGATGGTACGTGTCTCACGATCTACTATACTGCATGTGTGCATGCTGAAAACAACATCTAGATGAGGTGAGTGCCTCATTATCTGACTAATGGAGAGAAGGTTCAACTCCATTTCAGGTACGAAATATACATCGAGAAATATTAAATTTCTCCCGCCAGACTGAATTTGTACGTTGCCTTTTCCGACAACAGTATACTCTTCGCCTCCACCAAAGATGACAAAATCTTTGAATGGCGTGTACTCCGTGAACCAGTCTCACTGATGTGTGAAGTGTCAGGAAGCACCAGAGTCAATGTACCAAGAAGATTTGACATGGTCTGCAGGTCTTTTGGCCATTAAGGCATAGACCGCAGATTCGTTCTGCTCAGTGTGCTTGATGAAAGACGCCATCTTCACGTTTTTCGAGGCACGAAAAACGGGATGCCTGAAGGTGGAGAAGAACCAGACAGCAAAAAATGCAAGACATGAAAACTGGCTCAGCAATCCGAACACGGAGTCCGAGACAAAAAAGAAAAGATGTCGTATGTCGAATGTGGGAATAGAGAATGCCAAAAAAACAAACAAGATCCCAATGCCTTGCCAAAAATAACGGCGTAACCAGGGAGACCGCTGAGACTCAGGAGATGGCAGAAACACGCCAAAAAAATTCTTAGAACCTTCCAATAAATGTTTGACTAGAAGAAACCTCGTAATTTTAAGACCTCCATGTTGACTCTAAATCGTCAATGCCAAAAGTCAACCACAAGAAGTCTTCAATCAATAATCAGGATGCAACGGAGGTTTCAAATGCAGACAGAGATAGAAATCTTCAACAAATGATTTTGCGGAATGCCAAAATCCTCTTATGAAGTCACGGAAGAAGAAATCGCCGCAGAAAACTTCACAAAGAAATCGCAATGTAACAATGACCCAAAAATAAAAACACCAATAAAAGAAGAAGCTTGCAGATCACGACTGAAAGAGAATAGGAAATTACGACTAAAAAAAACGATGTTGAAGCTCTCGCGATTTCAAATTGCATCCAGGTGAAAATAAAAGACGTGACCTTCAGAAACGGGAGGAAGCGCCAAACGCGACCTCAGAAGGATTAAAAAAAGGTCGATTACTTTGAAAAAATTCGCCCACGAATTTTGAAGTCGTTTGCTTGAAGACACAAACCTCCAGAATAAAACACAATTTTAGCAGAGAAACCGCCTAGAACCTAACTGAAAGCCAAAGCTAAAGGTTCTGAGCTGAGCGGTACGGAATCGCGTATGGTCGTACGGATTTCTGTAGAGAGGGTCCCAGAAAAAATTTTCACATTCCCCGCTCTAATACCAAGTTGTTACAGAATGTAATATTAAAATATATTGATCAAAATAGAATAGTTACAATATACAACGGAGCTGTATTTAAAGGATTTACAAAGACTAAAAATAGCCAAGAGGAAAAAAGCAGAGAAGATAAACATTGACCATTAGAAGTTATCTAACTTTAGTTTAATACAAACAGCTCATAATATTAAGATTATAAGATTAGATCAAGGGGGGGAATACATTTCAGAAATTTTTGTGAAGTATTGTAAAGAAAATGAAATTATTAAACAATACACAGTTCCTCATAATCCAGAACAAAACGGTGTGACTGAAAGGAAAAATAGATCAATTGTTGAGTGTGCTAGGAGTATGCTCAAAGGAAAGAATCTCTCTAATAATTTGTGGGCTGAAACAGTTAGTACAACTGTATATTTGTTGAATAGAAGGCCCACCAAATACCTAAAAAAGATAACCCATTATGAGGCCCTCACTGTTACTAAACCTATTGTAAGTCATTTGAGAATTTTTTGATGTAAGGCATTCTGTCATATTCCAAAAGAAAATAGGAGGAAACTTGATGCAAAATCAATCAAGTGTATTTTCATTTTGTGCTGATCATAAGGCCTACAAAATGTATAATCCTACTACTTATAAAGTGTTTGCTAGCAGAGATGTTATCTTTCATGACTATGCAGATAATATTCAAGAGGAAGAAAAGGAAGAAAGTACTATCTCATGGAAACTTCTTGAAGAAGACATTCAGAATACAGATATTGCAGATTAGCATGATCAAAGTGGGCTTGAACCAAGGCAAAGTGAAGCTACTCCATCCAACAGTGAAACATTAAGAAGATCAATGAGGCAAATCAAGACACCAAACAGGTATAATGACTATGCTTTAATGGCTCAAGTAATGAGTGTAGATGAACCTCAAAATTTTGAAGAAGCTAAACATCATGAAGAATGGATGAATGCTATGCAAGAAGAATATGTTTCAATCATGAAAAATGACATTTGGGAACTAACTGAATTACCTGCGAATAGAATTCCTATAGGCTCTAAGGTTGGTCAAAACAAAGTTTAATGCTGATGGTAGTATTGATAAATTCAAAGCTAGATTGGTTGCAAAAGGTTATTCACAAAAGGAATAGATTATGAAGATACATTTGCACCTGTAGCTAAAATGAACACCATTAGACTTATGATTGCACTTGCTACTAAGTATAATTGGGATCTACATCAAATGGATGTCAAGTCAGCATTTTTGAATGATGATTTAAAAGAAGAAATTTATCTTGTACAACCAGAAGGTTTTATAAAGAAGGGACAAGAACATCTTGTATGCAGGTTAAAAAAGGCATTATATAGTCTTAAACAAGCACCAAGGTCATGGTATGTGAAAATTGATAACTTCTTCCAACAAGGGTTTATCAAAAGTAAGAATGATCCAAATTTGTACATAAAGAAAGATGAGCATGAGAATGTTGTTTTGATTTCATTGTATGTTGATGACTTAATCATAACAGGAAGTGCTATAAGTTTGGTTGATGAAATCAAAAGAGATCTATCACAGGGATTTGAGATGAAGGATCTTGGACAAATGCATTATTGTTTAGGAATTGAAGTATGAAGAGAAGATGGAAAAACTTTGATTACTCAAAGTAAGTATGCAAAGAAATTGATACAAAGGTTTAAAATGCAAGACTATAAAGCAGTATCAACTCCATTAGAACAGAATTTTAAGTTTGCTATTGATGATGGTACAGCAGAAGTAAATGGCACTTTATATAGACAAATGGTGGGAAGTTTGAACTACTTAACCACAACAAGACTAGATATTGCATATTCAGTCAGCATACTTAGCCAATTCATGGCTAAACCTCTTGAGACTCATTGGAAAATAGCAAAGAGAGTTATTCGATACCTACAAGGAACCATTAACTTTGGTATTGAATGTACTAACCATTTGAAAGTTGAGTTGACAGGTTATTCAGATTCTGATTAGGCGGGTGATCCAAATGATCGAAGATCCACAACTGGTTATGCATTCAGCATAGGTTCAGGCATTGTTTCTTAAAGCAGCAAGAAGCAGCCAACTATTTCCTTGTCCTCTACTGAAGTCGAGTACAAAGCATTGTGCAATACTACTTGTGAAGCTATTTGGCTAAGGTGTATTCTTGAAGATATGGGACAAAAGCAAGAAGGACCGACTCCAATCAAGTGTGACAATCAAAGTTCAATCAAGTTGGCAAACAATCCAATGTATCATGCCAAATCAAAACATATTTAAACTCAACATCATTTTGTTAGAGAAAAGATTCAATCACAAGAGATAAGAGTTGCAGTATTGTGATACAAATGATAACATGGCTGATGTATTTACAAAGCCATTGGGAAAGATAAAGTTTGTACAATGTACGGATATGTTAGGAGTTCATGAAAATTCAGTTATTCATTAAGGGGGAGTGTTAACATAACTGTTGTAACTCATAACTGAATGACGCGTCCAGTTAGTTACACGCTGTTGTAGAGGTGTCCAGTTCTCTTCAGTGTGTTGTCAATTGACTCTGCAGTGCTATCAAGTAGATTTGCAGCTTTATAGGAAGTCGTTAAACTGTTTGTAGCTATATATATGTAACCATGTATTAAATAAAAGTAGTCTTTTAGTATTCTCCAATCTCTGTTTGTTTCTCTGTTCTGATTTCTGTTTCTATATCCATCATGTAACACTCATTCTTTTTTTATTTTTAAATGAGAATAATGTATTTATGGTGCCTTTAAGAGCATCCATGGTGCCTTTAAGAGCGTCCACAGTACCTTGGTGTTCTTGTACATTGATTGATTTATGTGTCAATTTTCTTCTCTGTTCATCATGGGATCTCGCACTTAATTCTCACAGTCCCAGCATATAATTGACAAAAACACATTTTGTAACCAAAAACATAATAATATTAACAAAACCATATGCATATCTTTATCGTCTAGAGTTTGAATTTTCTACTTGACTGAATTATAGAGAAGAATGTGCAGTCATACTTGCCAAATGCCATGTGGAAGTGTCCACCTGGATAAAAATATCAAAAACAAGACTAATCCCAAACGAATAACAATGTGAGACCTTGCAGGCAACACAACAAGGGCCAGAAGCCATGCCTGCATCAAGATGCAATTGCATGAGTAAATTAATGGTGCAAAGTTGAAAAGATGAATGAATTAAAATGTATTATTGTACATAAGATTAAGATAAACTATAGCTTCCGAATAATGGTATAAAAATGAAAGATGACTGACAATAATCTCAATAAAAAGTCAAATGGATACATTGTGGAATAAAATTTAAAGCAATGAGTATTAAATAAGATTGTAATGTTGAGGAGGTGTGTTCCATAAACTTCATTGTAGTATACGTTAAAACAAAAGACGGAAAAATAGTAGATAATTTTTACATCCTATATATTCATGTGTGCTTTGTTTTGGTCCTAGATGTGCATATAGCCTTAGCCAGGTGCAAGAAGTAAATATACATGCAATAGTTTGCAATAAGTATTGCTGCAATTGCTGATTAAGTACAAACCAATTATGCAAAATGGAGCAGAAGATTGGAATACATGTCAGGCACAAAATGTAAAGTTTTATGGACACTTGAAAGTCCAACATCATTCTCGAAGGACTTGTCTAGAGAAACTCATTTTCAGTTCTAAAATTTACAGAAGAACTGTGTGCATTTTGTACAAATAATAATAAGCTTTTAAGTTTTAATTCAGAATTAAGTTGGAGAAAGAAATTCACTTAGTCTCTCATATAGGGAATAATCTAGAGTCAGGTGTTTTAAGAGGTCTAGTTGTTCGTAGCAAGAGGAAAATGGAGTCTTTTTAAGTTAGAGGGGAAGGGAAGGTTTCTACCGGTGGTATAAGTTCAGCTGACATTAGTCAGAAAGTTATTGTTGCAATTCTTGCTGATATTTATATGTAATTCCTGAGAGAAAGATTAGGTTTCTATGCATTTTATGTCTAAATTCTTTCACTTTTGTGGGTAGAATTATTCAAATTCTGAAGGTGGAATCTCACATTCTTGAGGCAAAGAATGAATTATATAGCCTGGAGACAGTGCAGCAAAGGCTCTGCTTCAATTGGATTTCTTGTGTTTTTTGTTTACAGGCCATCGGATTTTCTGCATTAGTTGGTGTCAGAGAACCCAATGGCTCAAGAGTCAAAGGGGAGTTCATATCAATTGTCTCAAGAGAGTTAGAAGGAATGCAGGGCAGCAGATGTATATGTTGGAAGAAATGCTCAGGATGTTGGAGGCTCTTGAAACCAGTTTACAAAATGATGATTCTGTTGACGAAGGAGAACCATGGAGCACAAATAATTTTATGTGTATAACATTGAGGGAAATGATCCTAGGACAGTAAAACTGCAGTTACAAAAATTAAATTCCATGGTGCTCTATGGTGAAACAACTTGCAAAACATTAGGACAAGGAAAGGGAAAAATAAGATTGTGGGCCAAGATATTAAAGTGCCTAAAGGCAAAGTTCCTACCTGACTTTTAGATTATCAACAAATGTTATTTAAAAATTCATTTAACCTACAACAAAGGGAACAAATGGTACAAGCTAATATAGAACAGCTCATGAGATTACAACGGATTGGTGTTTAGGAAGATGAAGAGAAGGCAGCAGCTAGGTACATTAGTTCGCCATAATTCCAAGCTCACGATGAGCTATCCCTAATTAATGTCAACACCATGGATGAAGCATATCAATGTGCTCTAAAAGAAGCACAAAATGTTGAGAAAAATAGGCAGTAGTAGCCCGAATAGAGGAAAGGAAGCTCCTCCAAATCTAAAAAGGAGGTGCATCAGAGACTCTGCATCATTCTGCTGGACTCTCTACAACATAAACCTCTTACTTAAAATGCCTAGGGAAACCTTACAACTGGAAGCATCACCTGCTAAAGATATTTAGAATTCTGTATCAATCAAATAAGACAGTTAGCAGTGCCATTTCTGATTATTCTTGAAAAGATACTCTTTCTTTTATTTTTTAATGTCTCTTATTGTTTGGCCAAGCGGATTTACAAATGTAAAACTGGGACCAAATTGAACATACAAAGAAACAACAAATTGAATATGACAAAACAGTTTGGTGGGATAGAAAAAGTGACTTGGAATGATTAATGATTTCACAGAGATGTTCTATAAACGATATACACATGGAAACGGTTTTTACCATTTAATAGAGAGGGGATGAAAAGAGAGGTCGAGGGTAAGAAAAGAAAGGAGTTACCTGCTTGACTCTGGGGTCCAAACGATGAAGAAAAGTAGTAGGAGATGCAATGTATTGAGCAAGAGGAGCAGATGTAGCCCCTGCCACCATTCTCAATAACTTATCCGCACCCACCATGCCCAACAATAATCCCTTCCTCTTCCCCTGCCCCTCTTCATCACCCCGTGCCTTCGCCCTTAACCTTATCACCCTATGCCGATCTCCTCGACTTCTGCTCTTTAATGTACAAAATTTCATCTTCCTAACACCTAACAAATAATAATTGTAATTCTCAAACCAGGGACCGATTGTCTGCAGTGGCATCCTTGCGACGGTAATGGGTGTTCTGAAATCCATATTCAAACGAGCTGACATTCTTCCTAATTCATGCCTCCACTGTATACACTATTTCCTGCTCTGAACGCCTCCACTGTTTACACTATTTTCACTCAAAACTCAAGCAGTTGAATCCTGATAAAATAATAATAGTTTAGGAAAGTTGTAAATTAAAAATAAATTAATAATGATTAGTATGAAAATTAAGTACCTATTTTGGCATGGAAGGTGGTAAATAACGTAATTATAAACTGATTTGTCCTCGCACTCTCAAGCGAGCCATCCTCAATTTTACCTTGTTATTATCCTCAGTCATTTATGCAGATGCAAAACTAACCAAAACTAACCTAGTTTAGATCTCCAAGAGTGGAAAGGACCTTGAACTTTCAATTCAAATTTAAAAATATGCTCATATTCCTTGTTTCTAACTAGTTATTATGAGTTGACTAAACTATAAAATATTGCAAATTGCACAGTAAGATGTTGTATAAAAGAGGGAACCCTAATTCATTATTACACATCCAAAAATCATTAGAGAGCTTTGTTACAAATTACATTATCATAAGAACATAACATCAACATTACATTTGCAATTACACATGTCTAGCCATATTGCATGATTCCCTGATGTCTTCGATCAATGTTCCATACCATTGACTTGACAACAAGGGTTTGACTAGGAGAAAAATCCTAGCCTAAATAACCCCTAAATGGTGTCTATCAAAAACCACTCATTTTTCAAACACGGGTTTTAGAGACTAGGGCAAACAGACTACAAGCATCAGAAGCAATCAAATTACAAACATCAAAATCAACGAAGTTTAGATCCGTGCATACGGTTCATAGTTATAGGCATGAAGGTTAGTTCTACGATAGCAGAAGTGAACCACACTAGCAAACAATCATTTTCTTAGTCCCAAAGCAATCATTTGACAAATCCTAATATTTTGGCATATTAGTGAACCAGTTAGTGACATTTGTCATAGTTAAAACAACATGAAACCTAAAGCTAAGTATCATTATTTTATTTATTTAAAATATGTGAATTTATTTCAATAACATTTATCAATCCCAACTGTTTATCCTAGACTAGATTTGTTAGTCATTATGATTGATTAATTTACCTAGGATATTTGTGTGAGGTGTATAATTTCCCTTAAAATAATGTGACTAAAAATAAAGTTTCTCTATTGTGTAAGAGTTTACTTTTGTTTGGGTAAAAATTCATACTTGGCACTTTTCACCTTCGTTTTGGACTTGCTTTGGTCTATTTGTCCTAAGTGCAATGAATAGTGTACAAGTGGCATATTTTTTGTGTAAAAGTTGGCAATTAACCTAATCCTCTCTTCACATATCCCCAAGGATTGATGTCAATTTAAAATTATTCATTCATTTACCTAGGTTAAATCTACAATGTGAAAATGACCTTAGCTTAAATTCATGGCAAAATGACCCCCTAATTTCTAAATTTAAATTGTATCTTGGGCACAAGCCAACTCCCTTCCAATTACCCATTAGTTGCCAACTTGAGTACAAAATGTTCAAACGTGTTTGATAGGGTGTTAAATAAAAGGACAAAAACCCTTAATTCATTTGAATCATCTAAGAGGATCATAAGATAGCCTTGTTACATATTGCATCAGCACATAGTATCATCGTAGCATTGATATTGACTACACATATTACATGATTGCTTTGTGTGTTTTCAAACTTGTAATGTTGTTAAATCAATTCCAAAGGTTGAACTAAGAAGATTCTCACATAGCAAGCTCTTAAAGGTGTTTATCAACACTGTCAGCTTTTAGACATAAGTCCAAATACCAATGCGAGCATCAATCTCAAGTTTTAAGATAACTATATCGATTTTGCAAAACAAGATCAATTTATGAGCACATAAATGGCTTGGATCAACAAAAACCGGTTTTAGTAGTCTAGTACTAGTCATCTAACAAAGTTATGAGCACTAACACAAGGCCAAACCATAGATCACCATCTATCATAGCATATTTAACATCGAACCTACAACTAAGTGCCTTAATTTTATTTATTAATTTTAGTACATATTTGTGGATGTGTTTAATTAGGGTAATAGTCTCAACTATGATATATAGGCATACTTATTATTTAACATTCTATGAACTCATAATCAAGTTGATGGCTACTGGGAAAGTTTTTTAAGTCCTGACAGGGTAAGCTTGCCAACCATGCTTCTAGTGGTCAAAATGAAAATGGAGTAGCTATTGGTGATAGAGACAACGGGTTAGTAAAGGATGATGATAACTAGCATTAAAAGAAGTGTCTCTATATGAATAATGATGGGTTTTTTGCCAATTCACACTCACTCAAATGAATGGCTTCATTTATTGCCAACCCTACCTATTCTCTATTTAAGCAACTTGGTCCTTCCTGTTTGGAGCTTCTTGTTGTAGGAGTGATGAAGCTTGAGGGTTTGTCTGACGAATGAATGATTTATAAGAATTGTAAGAATGCACAAAATTTGTTCCACTCTTGTGGTGACTTTTGTTTGTCAATGCTATCAAGGGAAAGGGGGTGCTTGATTTGAGGATTGGTTAAAGTTTATGAGGTTGAGGTTGTAGGGAATAAGTTTAATGAGGATGTTGGTAAGATCCACACATATAATAATTACAATAAGACAATGTATAAGATATATCACACACAACACAAGAGATGTTTGTGAGCCAAGATGCCCTAATATCTAATAAATTCAAAAATAGAATAGACCCTTGAGGAGGGTAACATCGTGTAATACTCCTTATGGAAAAAGCCACTCCATACTATATCTCCAAGAGATCCCAAACACAATATCAAACTCATCACACAACCTTACACTAATATTCACCTTCTTTATATAGACCTCCTCCTAATAGCATAATGGATGGGTAAACCACTAAAACCATGTAGGCCTCCTACTTACTTAATATAATCCATGACCCAATATAACTAACTTGAGTGATGTGTGCCACATGTCGACATCTCCATCCACCTAAATACATTATAATATCATATCCCTAGGTACATAGAAGATTCTTTGGATCTTCTGGTTGTCTCTAAGGATTGTAGCTTGGATGGAGTGGATAAGGGCTCTTTGAAGGATAAAGAGAAGGAGATTGATGGTTCTTTATCAACTACATATATCAATTGTTTTTCTTCTCTTTCTTTGGTGGATATTCCCCACAACCTAGTAGCTAATCTATTTGATCTACTTCTTCAAGAGGAATGTGTTGACAAGGTTTCATCAAAACATGTAGATAAATGCTTAGTTGTGGGAAAAAGTTTGAATGTTGGTGAGATTACTAGACCTAGATAGAGTCTTCTTGGCCTGGTATAGAGATGTTTGATCTCTATTCTTCCAAAGGGCTTTTATCTTCTTCATTGCCTTTTGAAAGAGGAACTAGACTTTGGAACTAGGGATTGTGGTTCTATGGAAGGTCTAGTTTGTTCATGTGTCCCTAACAACCTTTCTTTGATTTAAATCTAGTCTTTTCTTTTAGGGTTCCTATTTATATTTGCTTCTATTATCTTCCTTTGGTGTGTACACCTGTGAAGATGATTTAGTTGATGGTAGAGAAGATTGGAATATATTACAAAATTGATCATGATTTGAATGGTTCCTTTAGTAGTTTTTCTAGGGGTTGTGTGTGTACATGTCAACCTTTCTAGCTCTATTACACACTTCATATATATTCAATCTTTTCATGGGTCTTGGTTGTAGTATGTGAATTTTGAGGGCTTGTATTTTAGGTGTATTTATTGCAATAAGATTAGGCACAAAAGATTGGATTGTCTATCTTCTCAATAGTTTCAATAGAGCTCAGTCAAGTTGTTGAAATGGATGTCAAAAAAGGGGACACTAGATGAGGATTTTGCTTGGAGGAATCATGGGTGCTTCTTGGCCAACTAGAACAAGTTGTCTTTTGAGAACCTTTATCTAATCCTATGGTTCAAGAAGAGGTTATCCTTGCAAATGTAGTAGGTAGTGTGCAGTAATCAAAGGCTTTGTTGGATCAACAACTGGTGTCAAATATTGATGGATACATTGTCTAGGAGAGGGAGGAGAATTATTTTATTTAGGATTTCCCTTAAAATCAAGATGTTATAGATTGTTTGGGAGGTATAGCCTCCATGAAAGGGTTGTTGATTGTGGATAAACCCAAGAAGTGAAGGGGTCAAAATTTTAAAGTTGAAAATTTTCAAATGGACGTTGAGGAAGCAATTGATCATGGTACTTAATGGGTGATGGAGGGAATTCTTTCTTGGAGGAATAGGAGGGCAATTATTTATAACACTTGAGGTTGTATCTTTTAGGTGGCTTGTGAGTAACTTTAGCTTTTTTCCCCCGGTTGCCCTACTAACATGGTTTTATTTTAGATGCTTGTGAAGTTTGCTTTAGGTGGGTAGTTTTTACATGGGTAGCATTCCAATCCACAAAAGTTTTAGTGTTTTTCCATGATGTTTTATGTTTTATTAATGCTTTGAATATAATCTTGTTTTCTTTAAGTTATGAGTGAGATTCGTAGTAGATCTCTCTCTAGTTTGGCCAAAAAAAAATTAACCGTACTTATTTATCATTTCATATTTTCTTTAATTTAACCCAAATATTTTATGTGAAGGTGTTTTATTTCCTTACATAAATTGGTAAACTTGGCTTATCTTACACCCCTAGGGTTTGTCCATATGGTTTATCCTTCTTCATTAGGGTTTTCAAATAATATTTATAATCTTCCATTAAATTGTTGATAAATTTTTGGGCTTGAACATTATTTGTTATTGCTTTGAACACTCTCCACCCACCCTTGTTTGTATCACGTCATACATCCATTGTTCTATGATTGAACATATGTATTTTTAGGGATCCTTACAATATCTTGCCTTGGATTTAGCTTCATGCATATATAAAGGATTATACAATCCTTTTAGTCTTTATTGATTCCCACCATTTGATCCTTGATGATATCACATTATTTTTCTACATCAATGGTGATACATGTTCCATGCATGAGTGAGATTTTGTCATGCTTATATAGCTTCTCCTCCTTCATGGACCTTGTTGGTTCTTTGCCATCTATCCTAGAGTACTTTACTTTATTTGTATACTTGATTCTTGATGATTATTTGAGAGCAATTATGTGCAACCTAGAAATATGTGCATTAGTTTAACATCATCCATTCCATGCTACATTAATCCCTTAAGAGCTCACATAACTCTAAGATGCTTCATACATAGATGGAGTTTGAGGTATAAAGGCTTCTTGCACATATACAGAGGCATCCACTACAAATATCCATGCACTACTTAGTGCAAGACAATCTCATGGGCATCCTTGGGGTGTACCATGCAAAGATCATGGTCACCTACCATTTAATGAGTCTATTGCACTATCTTTTATAACAACTTTGCCAACTCTTTACACTATACCTCCACATTGTGTGCAACCTTGCACATAGGTGTACATGCATCCTCTTAGCACATCGAGTTCAACATCGTACATGTTTCACAAGTGGTCACAACCAACACCACATAATTAGGGCATCGCATTGGCACCATACAAATACAACACCTAGTGCCATTCTATACTTCTATCCAACTTGCAAAGTATGAGTCTAATACTTATCACCAACATATCCACATGTAAGTGTACCATACATGCATGGCATCTAAGAGCCTTCTATTTTTAGGCCTTTCTAACAACCATTATATAAATACATATATTGAGCATAGAGTGTTTGGGGAGAGAATCACAACTCACATTATAGAGGATGGTTTGTTATAGGCCCACACTTGTAGCCTTACATAATTCCCATTCAATGGTTTTCACCCCTGGATTCATTATGAATTAGATGAATGCATATGCCCTACCTGATCATGAGAACCTCCTTTCCCTATCAACTTTTTGCATCTTGTATTTTAAACCATTGATCAATAAACGATAGTCGTATTCACACAGTTGTCATGATTATGCTTCACCATAGCCATGGTGTTATAAGAATTATTTCTATCTCCATTAGTTTAGCTTTATAACTTTACTTGCATGCGAAGTTATCCTTTTCTTCCACACTAAAACTAAATCATTGGTATCAAAGCCTAGTAACCATTCTCATGCCACCTATCACTAGCTTCTCTTAGGTTCCATGAATCAGAATTCTGTCCCTTTCTTCATGCCACTGCCTGGAAGAAGAAAGCACAGAGAAAAACAATCCCCAAGGAGATATGGTTCTTCACCTGCTTCTCTAGATGAAATATTTTCTTTGTTAACCTCTTTGGTTGAACGAAGTCACTACATAATATAACTCAGACTCTCCATCGACAGTGTTAGAAACTTCCACATGCTCTAGCATCAAGGGATTTGAATCTCAACATCCTTCAAATAGGAATTACCTTCAACATGGTGTTCCACTACTAGTCCATGACTCCCTATCCTAAGAGGTCTGATTATCCCGAGAGAAAGCATTGATCATGCTTTCCTAAAAGGTTCTACATGTTGTCTAACAGTGTGTTGCACACCTATAGGTTAGTGGTTATTAACAACATCTAATGTAGAAGGACGCTCTAAGAGTCCCATGGCTCTTTGGTCAATGATGGCATATATAGCATTCCAACACACATAATTTTTTACTACAAATTAAAACAACACCAAGAAAATTATACTCACCTAGACCATACATGCCCACCACAAAGCACACAACAATCTAGTTGTAAGACTATCTTTTGTAGCTATCAATAATGCAATAAGCAAATTGGATAAGCCTCCATGACTCAATCAATTGCACAACGTTTTAGCTACACACCCTCTATAATTGACTACATAGAAGATTCTACAAAATCCACATCATGCACCACGATAGAGCAACTTCATTCTCTATTCATCAATTAACATTCCAAGTAGCATTTGTATTTCTCAAATTGTACAAAATCTACATCTCAACATAATAAATCGCATAAACCACGATGTCTGCAAGAATTTACATAGGAATGTTTGATTTTTCATAGGTGCAACATCTTCCTTTGTCAATAATATACCAAATTCACACACATGCATATCAACTTTTGGCATTTGAATGAATTAGGCTTAGCTTTGTAGCTCTATAATCGCAATAGGGCACATTCGCATTCACAACAAAATATTTTAGCTCTCATTGAGACTAGATGCACATGAAACCTTTGCAACATCATTCTAATATGGTTGAGTTCTTGATACATGATACCAGACTCACATTGTGCCAAATAATAGCCATGATGCTTCTTGACATTTCCCATGCACACTTTCAAAGTATACTTCAACATTTTGTGCCAATATGTTGCTTCATCATTAGTATAATTCTTTTGTATCATTTATGCTCTACCACCATGCATTGTTTTGCACTAAAACTTCCATATACAAGGAACCATATACCTTGACAAGGCAACATGGGTTCATCCACACCCTCTCCTTTCAACACTAGAGTATAGGAGCTAGCTTCCCTCAACATCAACAAGCATGCATAGTCAAGACCATGATTCAAGCAATAATATTTCCTGTATAGTTTAAACCTTCACTAGTTCCTTGGTAGGAGTAAAAGCTCTATAGTTGCATCTACAAATCATTATCAAACACACTCATCAATCCATGCAATGCACATCAAGTCAAAGCATCGATTTGATCATGTCCTAATTTTGCATTAGCACCCCTAGGGTTTTCCAATGTAATGAGGACTCTGCTCTACAAGAAAAAGTGAAGTGATCTATGTAAGGGCATTCTATTAGCATGCAAGATTTGGCTATGGAGATAGCCACCCAAGATCTAAGAGCTTCAATGAAAGCACAAGAGAGACCCAACATGAAAGACTAATTATACTCTATCAAAGGATGCAAATATGCATACAATATGCATTAATATGAATTACAATGAGAAGCCCTTGGTTATATAGGCCAAGGTGAAACATAGGACAACATAGGATTATGACAAGTGTCATAATAATATTACATGAGACACAAAGAGATAACTATACTAAGTGTACCCTAAGTATGTCCTAAGTAAACATAACTAGACAAGTGTGAATAGGACCTAATGTGGAACCATTTAGGTAATATACCCCATTCACACGAACACCACCCTTAAGTGCAACTTAGAGAGAATATGAAAACATGTAAAGATATAATGATGGGTCCTAAATACAAGGTCATGTTAGGTACCCATGTACAAATAAATCTCTCACAAACAAAGAAAAGGAGAAAACCCCATAGGAAAAATCCCCTCTCCAAAAGAGATAAAACACAAGATGCTCTCTAATAGTATGAGAAAGATAGACCCCGTGAGAGGAAAAAGTCCCCCCATAAGATAGAAGAGAGACCATGTTACCCCCCCTTAATGTAGAATCTCTTACACTGATGGTAGATGCTCGATAATGAATGTTGAAGATGATCCAAAACTATTGAACACCATTTCTCCCCTTAGGAAGGGATAAATCCAAGGATGAATGCAAGAAGTCTTCATTATTGAAAGGAATATGAGGTAAAAACACAATATATATGATGTCTCTGAACTCTGCTCAAGTGTCATCATGTTGGTGTCAAAAGGCGTCATAATCAAATCAAGAGTCTTGGGCCTAACTGAAGAGTGTGACAATCCAGAACCTAATGGAAATATATGTAAGACATGCTCCAAAGATGATGAATATGAGTCCTTCAAATACTACTCAAGGATCTCCAACCCAATGCCAAACCATGACAAATGAATAGGTGGAGAAAGAACAAGAGGGTGTGAATGTGCCCTCATCACATTTGAAGAAGATGATGCAACTCCATATGAGTTGTCATCATTTAGAGGAAATGAATGTCCTCAATAGTGTCCTCCAAATTTGCAAGATAGGACTCACAAAACAAACTTGCAATTTATGTCAAGTACTCATCCCAAGTAGTTGTGTTTGGAAGATGATCCTGCAACACTGAATCATAGAAGCCCCATATGAAGCAACACTAAACTCTATAGAATCAACAATGTATGATGGAGGAGATAGAGTGTCAACACATGTCTCTATAACCTCAATTGATGAAAGCACACCAAGATTCAAATGACAATATTGTATATGCTCAAAAGTGTCCACACTGGATGCTTGAGTGTGTAAATCAGTCAAAGGAATAATAGGAACAAAATGTGAGAAGGTGTACATTTGACATTGATGATCTACCTCCTTGATTGCAACAAAATCTTTGCTATACAAATCTTTAATAACCACAAAATTTGGTGTGAACTCAACACTCTTCCCTACCACACCATGTGTGATTTTATAGATAGAAAGGATATTGGTTGATAATGAAGGAACACAAAGGACATCATTGAATGATCCTTCATTGATGTCAATAGACCCTTTCCCACAAACATGCATATATGTGTTGTTAGCCATTAGGTTGTGTGGTGATGAACAAGTCTCAAATGAGGAGAACATACGTTGTGGTGAAGCCATATGATGTGAAGCTCTCGAATCAAGGATCCATCTCCCTAGCTCAAAATTTTCAACTGCAACAAGTGCTCACCCTTTTTGTTTCTCTGACTTTGAATGAGAAGAAGATGATGAACCCTCTAACATAGTTGAAGCCAAACTATTTTGATTCTTCTTTAGAAGATGCTTCAACTCATCAATCAGTTTAAATAACTTTGATGTTCATAATGCCCTAATTTCTTTCAATATGCACATTTGGGATTCTCCTTCTTAGATGATTCCCCACTGGATGAGGATTTTTTATATTCTTCTGTGGAAGTGGATGTAGATCGTTGTTGTGTGTTCTTCTAAGGCCTTTTATTTTTCTTCCTTTTACCACTAGAATCCTTCTCATCCTTTACAATCAAGGCTTGTGACCTTGAAGACTTCAAGGAGTCCATTTGAATAAAAGATTATCTTTCTCCGTAGTGAGTGACATAGCAAAATTTTCAAAGGAATGCATCTTAAACTCACTCCCCATAGCACTCTTTGTAGCATAGGAAGTAGACACAAACACTACAAAATCAAATCCTAGCTTAGAGAGAACACTTAATATCAATGATGTATCTGATTTTCCAATTTTACAATCCTTCAATTGTGCTCCTAGTGACTTGAATTTGGTGATGAAGTCCTATAGGTTTTCAAAATTTCATGGATTGAGACTTATTAGTTAATTTTCCAACAAATGTCCTTGGAATTCATCTATTTGCCCAAAAAAATTGACAATGTAGTCCACATAGCTATAGGTGTATCCAGGTGCTTAATGTGAAACAACAACTCAGGAGAGACATACAAGCACAAATAGCCAATGGCTTCTTCACAATTACTCAACCACTTATTCTTTTTTAACTTCATCATCTGGTTCACCATCAAGACCATGAACTATTTTATACAACCTCTTACCTCTTGCAATTTGTTCATTTTAGATTTCCATTTAGGATAGTTGTAAGGTGTTATAACTGGAACTAAAGATTGCTCCATGATGAAGCAAGAAAGAGAGAATACAAATCAAGAAGAATGCAAGCACAATCACAAGAAGATCACCCCAAATTCACTTAATAAATGATCCTCCAACAATATATGATTTTGGCACTTTATAGTTAGTGTGATTACACCTGCCACTTGCTAAATCAACAAAGTGGTGTTGATCTTAGTACATTGTAAATGTTAGATTAGGAAACAAAGATGAAAGTACAAGTTTGATATAGAATGGGATAATTCATAATGCACCAATGAAAAGTAACCAAAAAATATACACTTTCAAAAAAATTGCATCAAAAAATGTTGTTTGATATAGAATGGGATAATTCATAATGCACCAATGAAAAGTAACCAAAAAATATACACTTTCAAAAAAATTGCACCAAAAAATGTTCCTGTATGAGCTTGTACAGAGCCCTAGAAGTTCCCAAAACAAGAATTGTACAACAAGTGTGAAAATCTACAATTTCTAGAAAAACTAGATACCAAAATTAAAACTGCCTACACCATTGTGAATCCTATGAAGTTCTACTCGAAATAAAAAAAATGCTTACAAAAAGGAGTTTGTATGATTGAGAACAAGGCCTCTGAAGTTGAGGTGCCAAAAGAAAAATGCAATATGGAGAGGGGGGATGGATGGGGAAGGTATAAATGTCACGATGGCATCATCATGTTGACAAATGGAATATTCTCCTATTTGATGGAATATGCCATTCGTATGCAAAACCACATTTGGTTTTGCAAAAAATCACTTTTATTAGTCAAAATTGCCAATCAAAGCCATGATAGGAAATTGCTAATCAATGTTTGAGGTTTATTTAGCGAGCAATATCACAAAATATTCTAGTGTATACTTTGTTACCAGTTGGTTCTCTGTTTATCAGGTGGTATGGAGTTGTCTGTTGTAGTTGGCATGGCCAATAGAGGGAGCTTGTGCCACGTGGCACCCCCACAAATGACTATAGGTAAAGGGTACCTTGCAATACCTTCCATTGTACCCTATGACCTTCCATTATACCCAATAGATAATGGATGTGCTTAGTATTGTTGATGTCTACATTGCATAGACATAATATTCTACCAAAGATTCTACTACACAAAGAATATTTTGTACAATCTGTACAACTAAGTAGGGGAAAAAATTCTTTGATGGGTTAAGGAAAAAGTGTTTGATTTTGACAAATTTATAGTCATTTCTTAAGTTCTTGGGCCTTTTGGACACGATGGCAGAGTTAGATTTCTCCCAAGTGCTCCAAAAATGTGGCTACCTTCCAGATCTAGCAACCACCTCCCAACTTCAAACCCTTGTAAATATGGCCTCCAATACCTAATTTGGACATATCAAAAGGTAAAACTAACTTTCTTAGACATCCTGAACTCAATGGCAAGCTCAGATCTGCAATAACATGCTCCAAAATAAATTTGCAATACAAAGCCATAAAGAAGGAACCCTCCCAAATTTAGTATTTCTATCAAGTTTTTTTGATTCTCTAGATCATCGTATGATGCAAGAGAAAAACATACTCAACTTTTCAAGAGAAACCAATATTTGCATCCTAGATCTCTCAAAAAATCTAACAAGAAGCAAATCTACAAGCTTTGATACCATGTAAGAGTTGGTATAGAATGCTCTATACCATGCAATATTTGGCTATGGAGTTAGCCACCTAAGATCTAGGAGCTTCAATGAAAGCAAAAGAGAGACCCACCATGAAAGAATAGTTCTCTTCTATTAGAGGATGCAAATATGCATACAATATGTACATCATGCACATCAATATGAATTAGAATGAGAAGCCCTTGGTTATATAGGCTAAGGTGAAGCATAGGACAAAATAGGATTATGACATGTGTCATAATCATAACATAGGACACAAAGAGATAACTATCCTAAGTGTTCCCTAAGTATGTCCTATGTAAACTTAACTAGAGTGTGAATAGGACCTAAGTATGTCCTAATGTCTCTCTATTTTTTTTTTTGGGGGGGGGGTGCTATTCCTTTGTGGGGGGCTTCTTCTCTTTTGGGGAGGAATTCTTTGTACATGGGTACCTCATCATGATTCATTTCCTAGGACATATGGTTCCTAGGGTTGTCATTAAGGTCAACACTATCACTAGGTTGTCATTGATGTCAACACTTTCATGGAGGTGTGATGGTGTTCATGGTTGGATCTATCATGTGCAGAGAAGGTATAGTTCATGGTTGGATGTCATGTCCTATCCAAAAGAGAAGACATAGTTCATGGTTGGATGTCATGCCTTGATCAATGTAGAGTTAAGCATGAAGCTATATTAATATGGGAATTAAAAGCACTAAGATGATCAGATGTGTTGCTAATGTTACTGATGGCCTAAAGCATGTATGTTCCAAGTTTCATGATGATTGGATTACCGAAAGTATGTTTTATAGTTTGAAAACAATATTGTTTTTGTGAAGGAATTTTGTGTAGGGCAATGCATTCCTCCGCATTTGTAGACATGGCTATGTGGTTGTGGAACTATGTTTAGGGTACAATAAAGGTGATAATTCCAAAGTTTCATATCATTTATCCTTCCGCTGTGAAAGTGATGCATGATAGAGTACTGGCATGTGTTTTGACAGAGTGAGCTAGTGTTGAAGGCCTATTGGAATGCTCCGCATTCCTCTGGATGTGAATGTTTGACTTTGCAGTTTTGTGGACATTTTATGAATGTGTATTACATCCTTCCTTGCAGTTTCAAGGTTCTTGGTGTTCTGCAAGCTTAGTTTCTCTATGGCAGTATGTTCTGGATGACAAGTTGTGCTTAGAGTTCATGATTGAAGATGTGTGGCACAAAAAAAAAATTGTACGAAGGTAAAGGAGGGTTTGTAGATGTTTTATGAATCCTATAGACTCATATGGAAAAGTTTCATGAAGATCTTTCTTGTTTCTAGTACTACATAAGGTTTTCAAGTTGGTGTGGCCGTTATGTTTCAAGGTTAATATGCTTTTGCTTAAGGCTGTCCTATTTTCAAATGAATGAAGTGTGTGGATGTAATTCCTTGGTGTTTGTTGATTGAAGGATGTTTTGGACATAATTAAGCAAGTGTTGGTGTCCGCAAGGCATGGGTCTTCTGCTGGTGTAGTGTGTAGTCTTGTTTAGAACTTGTTCTCTACACGTTTCATGTTGTGTGTTGTCTGGCCAACTTGTAAATGTATTTCTCATGTTGTATCTAGCTAACAAGCAATGTAATCAATGTAATATCTTGTATAAATTTTAAATCAAATTAAGTTAGGCGAGGTGTGATTGGAAAGTGATTGATAAGGCTCGCATGCAAGATAAGGAGTAGAGTAAATGCATTATGATGTGCGACTGAAGGAGAAAGAGAAGAAGTTGTAGATGTTGTCCTAATTCATATTGAAGACTTATTTGTGATAGTGATCAAGTGTAGAGTGTTCCTAACTGATCTAATCATCAGAAGAAAGTGTGAAGAGGTAGAATTGTAATCATCAAAGGTGTGAATTTCAATGTCAATTTTTAGACAGTAGAAAGACTATCATACTGTAATTTATTCTAAAGTGTGTTCTCAATTCAGGGAGTAGTAGATTCCTTGAGAGTGACCCTAAAACAAAGTTTTCTAGGAGTAGTTGCTTCCTTGGGTTGTAGCCCTAAAACACAGTCTGCAGGGAGTAGTAGCTTCCTTGGGTTGTAGCCCTAAAACAAAGTTGTTATTTGAGCTTCATATATTGTGAGTTAATCCTCACCATGGTTTTTCCCTTCTTGGGTTTTCCACATATATCTGGTGTTATGTGTTGATGTGCATTGTGTTAATCTTTCATGTTTATGTTAATGCTATAATACTTAAGTTCTAATCTACTCTAGAAAAGTTGAAGTTTGTTTAGATACTGATTCACCCCCCTCTTAGTATCCTAGTGTGTTCAACAATTGGTATCAGAGCCAAGTTCCTCTGAAGGAAGCTTAACCGCTTGAGAAAGGTCTGGGATGGCACATAATGGATCCAACAAGATACCGAGGTTCGATGAAACAAATTATGCTTTTTGGAAGCTAAGGATGGAAGGCTATATCAATTCTCTAAGATGTGGTGTTTGACATTCTGTCAAGACTGGTTACAAAATTATTGCTACTATTCCTTCAGATCCAGATGAAGTTAAGGAATATGATAACAATTCCAAGGTAAAGTTTTCTATCATGAGTGGGTTAGCTGATTCAGAACTTTCAAAGGTAATGAGTTGCAGTTTAGCTAAAGATGTTTGGGTTAAACTTGAAATCATTTATGGAGATAAGAAAGTAAAGAAAGCAAAGATGCAAATCTACAAAAGCAAATTTGAGACCCTAAAAATGACAGAGGATGAAGACATTACTGGATATATGCTCCGAGTGAATGAAGTGGTTAATGGCATCACAAGTCTTGGTGGCAAAGTGGAAGATGATGAAATTGTGAAGAAGGTTATGAGATATCTTCCCAAATCTTATAGTCATAAGGTATCTGCTATTGAAGAGAATACAAGTTTGGATACATACACTATAGACAAACTATTTGGTTCCCTTATTGCCTTTGAAATGAGAGAATTTGGTAGTGATGCTTCAAAGAAAGAAGTTGCTTTCAAAGTCAATATGAAGACAAAGGAAGAAGTTGTTGATGAATATGAGAGCTCAGATGAAGTTGAAGCAAATTTTGTGAGAAGACTAAAGAAAAGCACTAGTAAATACAAAGGTAAGTTACCCTTCAAATGTTTCAATTGTGGAAGGGTTAGTCACTTTGCTTCTAAATGTCCTTTTAAGGAATCAAGGGGTAGTAACAAGAGAGATAAGTTCAAAAGAAGTATGTATTCCATAGAGAGTAGGTACTCTTCAGAAGACGAGGATCGTGATGATTCAAATGATGAAACACTTTTCATGGCCTTGAGTGTTGGTGATAAAAAGGATGATATTGGAAAATGTGAGAAGATTGATGCCTTGCAAACAAATCAAAACAATGATAGATTAATGGTTGTATGGATTTCTTTTCATGCAAGAGAAAAAGCTAAGGCTTGGGTAATTGATAATGGTTGCTCAAATCATATGACTAGTGACAAGAAGAAGTTTATCAGCATTGAGAAGTGGGATGGTGGTGCTGTCAAGTTTGGTGGTGAAGAGTTGGCACAAATTTTTGGAAAAGGTGCTATAACTATTGATAGGAAGAATAGGACTGGCAATGTCCTCTATGTCAAAGGGCTAAAATACAATCTTCTTAGTGTTAGTCAAATGTGTAACAAAGGCTATAATCTCACCTTTCATTCCAAGGGTTGTGAAATCAGGAAGGCAGGGTCTAGAAAACTAGTTGCAGAAGGTATCAAGACATATGGTGATATCTATTATTTGATGGAGGTAAATGGAAGAACATGTTTGTTGGCTCAATCTAGTGAGTGTTGGTTGTGACACAAAAGAATGGGGCACAATAATTTTGATAATATGGTAAAGATCAGTTCTACTCATGCAGTGAGAGACATGCCCAAGATAATCAAGCCTGCAAACACAATATGCAAGGAATGTCAAACGAGAAAGCAGACAAAGACAAGTTTCAAAAGCAAGGAGTATTCTTCTTCAAATCCATTGGAGTTGATTCACACTGATCTATGTGGCCTTACAAGAGTAAAGAGTCAACAAGGTGAGATGTATTTTATGTTGCTCATTAATGATTATTCTAGAATGACTTGGGTTACTTTATTAAGAGAGAAATCATATGCCCTTGATAAATTTAAGGTGTTCAAAGCTATGGTTGAAAATGAAGTGGATGCTAAGATCAAGTGCTCAAGGTTTGATAGAGAAGGTGAGTTCACTTCAAATAAATTTGAAAAGTTTTGTGAAGATCATGGTATTAGGAGACATCTATCAGCTTCTAGGACCCCTCGACAAAATGGACTAGTAGAAAGGAAGAATAGAAGTTCGCAAGAGATGGCTAGGGAAATGTTGAAAGATGCATATCTATCTGATATGTACTAGAAGGAAGCAATTCACACTACTGTCTATCTAATTAACATAGTGCAACTGAGGGTCAATAGTACTAAGACCCCTTAGGAGCTATGGTATCATGGAAGACCTCCCACTATTAGACACTTTAGGATCTTTGGCAACAAATGCTACATCAGAAGAGATGAAGAAGACATAGGAAAGTTTGATTCAAGAAGTGATGAAGGAATCTTACTTGGTTACTCAACCAGAAGCAAGACTTATAGATGCTACAACAAGAGGTTGGGAAAGATGATTGAAAGCACAAATGTCAAGGTAGATGAAGACTTGTATCATATCTCACAAGATTCAAAGGATTTTGAATCTGATTTATTTCCATGCATTGAAGATGAAGAAGAAGAAGTGAAAGAAGAAAAGGAACAAGAACCAGAGTAGATGCATAAGACTCCAACAAAGTATGTTTAGAAGAACCACTCAATAGATGAGATCATTGGAAATAAGGATGAATGTGTGCAGACAAAGAGAAGGTTTGCTAAGACACATGAGCAAGTAAACTTGTGTTTGTTATCAAAAGTAGAACCCAAAAACTTTGTTGATGCTAGCAAAGATGATGGATGGATAAAGTCCATGGAAGAAGAATTGGATCAGATTGAGAAGAATCGGACATGGGAATTGGTTCCTAGACTAGCAAATAAGAATGTTATAGGAATAAAGTGGGTTTTCCAGAACAAGCTAAATGAAGAAGGTGAATTTGTAAGGAACAAAGCAAGATTGGTATGCAAAGGATACACACAAGTTGAAGGAATTGATTTTGAGGAGAGTTTTGCTCTAGTAGCTAGGATGGAGGCAATCAGAATGTTCCTTGCCCTTGCTACTCATAAGAATTTCAAGGTATATCAGATGGATGTTAAGTCAACGTTTCTGAATGGTGATTTAGAGGAAGAAGTCTATATTGAACAACTATATGGTTTCCAAGTATCAAAAGATCTGAACATAGTCTACAGACTCAAGAGGGCTTTGTATGGTCTCAAGCAAGCACCTAGGGCTTGGTATGCTAGGCTAGATAAGTACTTACTTCAGCAAGGCTTCAAGAAAGGTACTACAGATAGCAATCTTTATATCAAGGAAGGAGACATGATATTGATAGTTGTAATATATGTTGATGACATCATCTTTGATGGAGATGATGATATGTGTAAGAGTTTGCAAAGGAGATGCAAAAAGAGTTTGAGATGTCTACAATTGGCGAGATGTCTTTCTTCTTTGGACTTCAAATTTCTCATCTAGAAGGTTGTATCTTTATTTCTCAATCTAAGTTATGTCAAAGAGTTGTTGAAGAAGTTTGGTTTGGAGGATTCAAATCCAATGAACACTCCCATGGTCAATGGATGTCACTTAAGCAAAGATGACGAGTCTCTAAAGGTGGATCAGACTATCTATAGATCTATGATTAGAGGATTGTTGTACTTGACTACTTCTAGACATGATATTATGCATGCAGTATGTGTGGTTGCCAGATATCAAGCCAATTCAAAGCAAACACATGAGAAGGTAGTGAAAAGGATATTCAAATACTTGAAAGGAACTCTTGATTATGGCCTTTGGTATCCAAGAGGTAATAACTTTGATTTGAGTGCCTACACTGATGCTGATTGGGCTGGTTGTGTTGATGATAGAAGAAGTACAAGTGATGATGCTTTCTTTTTAGGAAGCATATTGGTTTCATGGTAGAGCAAGAAGAAAAATTTAGTGTCCTTATCAACTGCAGAAGCATTGTACATTGTAGTAGCATCTTGTTGTACACAAGTGTTGTGGATGAAGCAAACCCTAAAGGATATCAAGATATTGTATGATGAGCCTATTCCTATTTTGTGTGACAATACAAGTGCTATCAATATTTCTAAGAATTTAGTGATGCATTCTAGAGCCAAGCATATAGCAATATGGTATCACTTTTTGAGAGAGAAGTGTTGGAGTCGAGGACAACACTGAGAAGGGGGGGTGAATCAGTGTTGTATAATCTTTTAATTCTTTTTGCACCTTTTAATTTACAAGACAAAGAATAAGAGAGACATCAAAAATCTATTATGTATGAACAAGTATGATGACGAATAGTGTGAACGGGACCTCATGAGCAAAACATTAATATACACACACACATAGGCAAACAACATGAATCATAACACAACTTTTTCATGAGTGGAAAACCCTCCTAGGGTAGAAAAACCACTCAAAATTGCCTCACTGGCTTAACTGAAAAACTTGCTTCACTAGCTACAAATAGGTCTCACTGCTACAATATGCCTCGCTGGCAAAATACACAACTTCAAATTAATAAAAGATCCAGAGGGTTTCTCTGTTTCAATACAATGCTCATAACCACATATCATTCTTTCTTAGTCTTGAAATCAATTACTCTGCATATGTGCTCCATAATGCCTTCTCAATGTACTTGAATCATCTGCAACATCAACTCATATATTTCTCAATTTTTGTCAAAACATTTATCCTTGCAATCACCTAATTCACCTATACATTCTCTACAAAAATCTCACAACAATAAAATCTTCTGCATCATATATCATCCTGCAACTATATCTCATTCATTTCTTTTTCATTTTCTCATCTTTGCATATCTCAACACATTTTTTCATCACACAAGAACTTGCAAAAAAATAAGATTTTAAATATTCCTTCTTTTCATAACCATTCATCTTCTTTATTTCTGTGATACATTTTCCTCATCTCAAAACCTTTCATCTTCTCACACTCAATCTTCTTTTCAATCTGCTCACAAAATAATGTCTTCAAAAACTCCATTTTTTTCTTTTCAAAAATAAATTTACAAGATATTCTTTTCAACCTGCAAAAACACAATAAGCTCATCTCTTCTTTTTATGACCATTTTCATTCATGGAGAATAATATCAAATTCCTCTACTTTGCATATTTCTTCATCTGCAAAAACCCTTCATATTCTTTTTCTTCTCTCTGCAAACAAAAATCTTCATATTCTTGCAAATAAAAAATCTCAATAAAATTTTAATCAAAATTTCTGTGAGAGAAAAAAAATCCTTTTGTCTCTTCATATTCCTTCATTCAAAAATCTTCTTAAAAAAAAAATCCCATACAAAGACAAATATTCTTCAATCTAAAAATTTTGTCTTCAATAAAAATTACTTCAATAACCCTTCTGCAAATAACTTTAAAAAAAAATCTATCTTTTGAGAAATAAAATCTTCCATGCTTTCATATTCAAACTCATCTTTAAAAAATCTGCCTTCTCTAAAAAGAAATCCACCTTTTTAGTTTCCATGTCACAAGAGAAGTTTGAAAATAGAAATAAATCTCCATAAAAATTGTGCTTCCAAATCCCTTAAAAAATGCCTTTATGGATGGCTAAAAAATAGCTTAAAAATCACTTTATTTGATGTCATAAAGATATGACATTTAGAAGGCCAACAAATTAGAGGATAAAAAACAAAGCTTTTTAAATTTAAAAGTAAAGCCAATGTTATGGCTTATACGTGTTGCCAATCACACATTTAAATAAAAACTTTTCTTTTTGGGCGCTCGTGAACATTTAAATATTAACCTTTGATTGAAATTTGCCACTCATTCTTCTTATGAGGTGACCGGTGTATTATGCAAACCAAGGTCAAGGGGGGCGGTTGTGAGATGTATTAAAGACCCTTTAGGTGGTAATAATAAGTGATATGACTTACAATAATAAGTCAACTTAAAAATAGAACAAAAAGTGACTCAACTCTTGACGGTGGAATAATGGTTTGAACACATAGAAGGCACTTAGGATTGTAAGACATAGAAAGACATTAAGTCTTTAGAACAACATTTGCACTTGAGATCTCTTACTTCAACACCTCAATACAGATTCTTAATTCTCTCCCATCTACCAACATTACTCCTCCAAAACAACACATCAACAACTTTCAAATTGATTATTATCAAATTGAACACAATTCATGAAATGTGTTCTATGACATGATATCAATTAACCAATACTGAGACCATCATCATGATTCCATCTCATACCTTTGTTATGCAACTTACTGAAGACACACTTGTGCTCTTGTGCTCTTGAGAACACATTATCAACATGAAGATTGCTGATATGCAACACAAACATAAGCACCTGATCAATGTTTCCAAACAACTCAAATATGAACCAATATAAACACCAAACATGAGTATCCATCCTGAGACAACATGAAGATATCTTAATCAAATCAAACCATGAAGATGAACATGAACAACTCCTGTCAAAACCAACACATTATAAACCTGCAAGACCTTTTTGACATCAATGACAATCAATCTCCATCAAGAAGGTTGCAGATAAGGAGGTGAAGTTGGAATATGTTCCAACAAATGATCAGATGACAGATATTTCCATGAAGGCTCTTGCAAAGGATACTTTTGAGGATCTTTGACAGAGGTTAGGGGTTATTGCCCCTCCTTGCTAGATGCATAGTGGTGCATCTGTCCAGGGGGAGTTCATGCTATATCTTATTCCTGGACTAATGGTGGGTACCTCTCAGGGGGAGCAAGTAATGGTTGCTGATGATAGGGGGAGTCTGTTTGTTACAAGAAGTCATGATCTAAGAAGAATGTGTAGGGATGTGGTCACTGATGAGCAGGTAGTGGTTGCCCTTTGTCCTTGATGTCAAAGGGGGACAAATGTGCAAGTATGTGTTGCCATCAATGCTAAAGGGGGAGATTGTTACACATATGGTTCCTAGGGTTGTCATTGATGTCAACACTATCATGGAGGTGTGATGGTGTTCATGGTTGGATGTCATGTGTAGAGAAGGTATAGTTCATGGTTGGATGTCATGTCCTATCCAACAGAGAAGACATAGTTCATGGTTGGATGTCATGCCTCAATCAGTGTAGAGTTAAGCATGAAGCTATATTAATATGGGAATTAGAAGCACCAAGATGATTAGACGTGTTACTGATGTTATTGATGGCCTAAAGCATGTATGTTCCAAGTTTCATGATGATTGGATTACTCGAAGTATGTTTTGCAGTTTGAAGACAGTATTGTTTCTATGAAGGAATTATGTGTAGGGTAATGGAATGCTCTGCATTACTCCACATTTGTAGACATGGCTATGCGGTTGTGGAACTATGTTTAGGGTACAGTAAATGTGTTAATTCCAAAGTTTTAGATCATTTGTCCTTTCGCTGTGAAAGTTATGCATGATAGAGTATTGACATATGTTTTGGCAGAGTGAGCTAGTGTTGAAGGCCTTTTGGAATGCTCCGCATTCCTCCAGATGTGAATGTTTTAATTTGTAGTTTTGTGGACATTTTTATGAATGTGCATTACATGCTTCCTTGCAATTTCAAGGTTCTTGGTGGTCCGCAAGCTTGGTTTCTCTATGACAATATGTTGCAGTGTGTTCTAGATGATAGGTTGTGCTCAGAGTTCATGATTGAAGATGTGTGGTACAAAATCTTTGATGTGCGTAGGTAAAGGAGTGTTTGTAGATGCTGTATGAGTCCTGTAGACTCATCTGGAAATGTTTCATGAAGATCTTTCTTGTTTATGGTACCGCACAAGGTTTTCAAGTTGTTGTGGCTGTTATGCTTCAAGGTTCATATGCTTTTGCTTAAGGCTGTCCTATTTTTAAATGAGCAAAGTGTGTGGATGTAATTCCTTGGTGTTTGTTGTTGTGAAGGATGTTTTGGACCTAATTAAGAAAATGTTGGTGTTTGCAAGGCATGGGTCTTCTGCTGGTGTAGCGTGTAGTCTTTTTTAGGACTTGTTCTCTACACGTTTCATGTTGTGTGTTGTTTGGCTGACTTGTAAATGTATTTCTCATGTTGTATCTGGTTGACAAGCAATGTAATCAATGTAATATCTTGTATAAATTGTAAATCAAATTAAGTTAGGTGAGGTGTGTGTTGGGACCCAAAATAGCTGCAACCTAAAACTATGATTATACATGTATACAACTAAAAATGACATGACTCTACATAAATAAATACTTTAAATATTTATTTCATCTTTATATTCCTCTATCAATAAATAAATAAATTATTTTATTTATTTGATTCATTTTCTCCCATTTAATTAAATAAATACATTTATTTAATTAATTTCATCTATATCAACTTTATTCTTCTAAATAATTAAATAATTTTTATTATTTAATTAAATAATTTTTATTATTTAATTAAATCATCCATTCTTCTAAATTTAAATAAAATACAAATTTATTTAAATCAAATCTCCAAAAAATAAAATATATTTAAATATTTTATTTATTCTTGCAAATTATCTACAAGTAATTAAATAAATTTATTTATTTAATTATGCTTTCTTATCTTCTAAAAAATCTTCAAAATCTTCCAAAAATAAATTCTTCTTGTCACACATAAGCAAAAGCTAAGTTAACAGATTTAAAGCTATCAACAAAACTCTTAAATTAGAAAAATATATTCTAATTTAAGAAATAAAAACTCATCCTCATCAAGAAAGCAGTTAACTCAACAAAGCTTCCTTTTGAATGACACATGTCCTTCTATTCGTGCATGTTCTCTCAAACATTCTCCTCCGTTGATCTTCTTATTTCTTTTCCACCGTTGATCCTCTCTCATACAACTCTATAAATACAACCCTTTATCTCTTCATTTCATATCTAACTTTCGAGTAAACTTAAGTTGCAGGATCTATAGCGCGCCATTGGCACCCCACTTTCACATCACTTCATACCATTCATCATCCATTCCACATTTGTGTTGAAGCTCACCTTCTACACAACAAGTATCCGAGCAATTTCTCCTTGTCATCTTGAGGAATTGAAGCAAGGAAGCGAGCTTCCTGAGGGCCATCTTCATCACCAAAAGATCGAGAAAGAATACGCGAACAATGGAAATCGCAAGGTAGAAAGATTGTGAGTATCTCTCTTTTATTTTAAATCCTTTTTATTTGCACACTCCATTGGTGTTTTGGGTTTTTATAATTAGTTTTATTCATCCCACTTTTACCCATCACAATACATTTACCAAAATCACTACAAACTCCCGTGGAGACATACCATTACATTCAAATCTATATTACACAGCCTTTCTACACTATACCGCATATATCCCTTCACTTACAGACCAGACTAACATGATTTGGTGCCAGAGAAAATCCTTAGGTGCTCCCAAACTAGACAATTGGCTCAACAACCAACCCTAAGAATGTCTTTGAAACATGTATATATAGCAATTAAGCTCCTGTGCAATTGGGTCAACAAGCAATATCAGGAAGCCCATGCCCTACAAATTGATTTTGTGTCCTTGAGAGGGCCTGTAGAGAAATATTAGACACTGAAACACTACATCCCCCACCAAATTTGAGTACCCGTACATTTACAACATCCATTGTATCAATCACCAACAAAGTACCCCTCCACAGAAAGTGAGTTTCTAAGCACACAATTGATGCATTCCATTGATTTTTATATTCAAATTTTGTCCCTTGGTCGGCAAATTTGGACTGGTGCAAACCACTCCTCATCCTTGCTCCATTGCCGCTTTGTCAGAAAATTTGTATTTTTCTTGAACTTGGCCTCTTTTGCCTTTTATCAGCAAATCTACCTTTTGCCGAACTAGTCTTCCTTTTCTATATCTGTGGTCTCCCCTATCGGCAAACTTATCTTTTGTCAAACCTTCTACCTCTTTCTTCTTATTTTTATCCCTTTCCATCAGCGAAATGTAACTTTCCTGAACTAATCCACCTTTGCCCTTTATCGGCAATTATCATCTTTCTCATACTTTCCTCGGCATGTCTTTTTCTGCCTTTGCTTCATTCTTTCACCATTATCAACAAATCTTTAATTTCTTGAACCTTTCTATCTCTTTAGTCATTAAAAGTCAGCCTCTTCGAACTTCACCTTTTTCATCTCCTTTGCCAGATGTCACATCCATCAGTGAATTTGCCTTCAACAAAACCTTAGAAAGCTCGCCTTTATCACCTTATCAATGAATCATGAAAAACTTAAACTGTTAGGAAGTTTAGGGTTTTGACAATTTTTCGATAAAGCCTTTGCTCAACTTGTCGCCTTAGATAATTTTCTTCTTCTATATATGCTTTATGGCAAAAAGGCCCCATGCCAAACATTTGACTTGGTCATCCCCTTTCCCTCTTGCCCTTTATTGGCAAATTTCATTTTTCCCAAACCATGGGAAAAGCGCTCTATTCTTATCTTTTGCTCTTCATCACTTTGCCACGACTTTCTCCCCATCGCCTATAGTCGGCAAACTTTGTGCTGGGAGAACCTCCAGTCGGTGAACTTGGAGGTTCCCGAACCTCTACTTTCATCGACAGAGAAAATTTTCTCCCTCTTCTTGCCTTGCAAAGATTCTGTTTATTGTAGCGCCTTGTGTTGCCTTGTCTTCTGTTGGTGAAGTTCACCATTGGTGAACTTTCAAGTTCACAAAATTAAAAATTCACTGACAAAGACTTCATGCACCACCTTTGCAACCTTAGAAACTTTTCTTTCCTGCCTAGTCGCTTATATCAGCAAATTGGCAAATTTTTTAACTAGAGAACTAGTTCGCCAGTTCGCAAATTCGTTGATTTACCGATAAAGCATCCAAATTATCCAATTTTTTCTAAGGAAGAAAACCAACACAAGGGAAAAGACTTTACTTAGCATATTTTGGCATAAAACCCCAAAAAAACTATCTCATATCGGATTTAAATAAGGGGTTTTGAATTCATAGGAAAAATTAGGAAAATTGAAGGATTTTCTTAGTTTTTTGGGGCTAAATGAAGCATTTTGGGAACTTAGTTTTTCACATCCCAACAGTGTGATTGCAAAGTGGTTGATAAGGCTCGCATGCAAGATAAGGAGTAGAGTAAATGCATTATGATGTGCGACTGGAGGAGAAAGAGCAGAAGTTGTAGATGTTGTCCTGATTCATCTTGAAGACTTATTTGTGATAGTGATCAAGTGTAGAGTGTGCCTAACCAATCTAATCATCAGAAGAAAGTGTGAAGAGGTAGAATTGCAATCATCAAAGGCGTGAATTTCAATGTCAGTTTTTCAGACAGTAGAAAGACTGTCATGCTGTAATCTATTCTAAGGTGTGTTCTCAGTTCAGGGAGTAGTAGATTCCTCAAGGGTGACCCTGAAACAAAGTATTGAGGGAGTAGTAGCTTCCTTAGGAGTGACCCTAAAGAAAAGTTTTCTGGGAGTAGTTGCTTCCTTGGGTTGCACCCCTAAAACAAAGTCTGCAGGGAGTAGTAGCTTCCTTAGGTTGTAGCCCTAAAACAAAGTTGTTATTTGAGCTTCATATATTGTGAGTTAATCTTCACAGTGGTTTTTCCCTTCTTGGGTTTTCCACGTATATCTAGAGTTATGTGTTGATGTGCATTGTGTTAATCTTTCATGTTCATGTTCATGTTGTAATACTTAAGTTCTAATCTACTCTAAAAAAGTTGAAGTTTGTTTAGATACTGATTCACCCCCTCCCTCTTAGTATCCTGGTGTGTTCAACAAGACCCATATCTTTTCACCCACCTAAGATATGCTTAAGGGGATGTTAGTGTAGGTTTTTTATTTTCCTTATGTTAGGGGATATTTCTTTTTTCCTACACATATTATTAAGCTTGCTTAGGTTAATTAGGCATGGTTATTATGAGATCACATCATTATCCATCAACTACATGTGTCACTCTCACCCACACTTGGGTAATTGAGTTTCACACCCTCTTTTGGATTTTTATGCCACCTCTCATAACTATTTATTTGTCTTTATCTGAGTAGACACAACCATGAAATTTGGCATTTACCAAGTAGGTAAAACTTCTACCTATTTTTGGTAGTTGGAGTTATTACAGCTCTTGGATGTATTTGCCCATAATTTACTATATATAAAACACTCTCCTCTCACCTCTACTAGTTAGTAAGAGTAATGTGTGTATTCTCAAAATTCTCTTGCAATTTGTCTCTTCGGTTCTCTCTTTCAGGATAATCTCTCCATTCCGCTATTTTGATCTCCGATCATCTGTTGACTAGTGTGTGTGTGTGTGATCTATGACCAACAATAGATCTTAGTTACGATTCTTGCTTCTCATAGAATATAACATGGTATCGGAGCCTTGTTGTATGGTATAGCTCATTTTTTATTGTCTAGTTTTTGAGATATTTGAGACTAATCCAGTGCTAATTGTAGTCAGGTAAAAACTCTGCTACAATCCTAAGAACAACAAATTGAAACCCTAACCATGCAATAGAGCCCTTAAACAACCTATAATCTAAACATGCAAGCATAAGAACAAGAAACCCTAGGATATCTAATGCATTTCCTCCATTGATGCTATTCTAACCTAGCTATGATGCTGCACTCAGACTTGCAGGTCTGCAAATAGGATGAGAGCTCAAGTGTTGAAAATGGCAGAAGTCAAATTCACAAGTGGTGTCTTGAAAATGAGAGGGTCAAAGTGGTTTTATAGAAGGTGAAATGTGAATGGAAGGCTGAGATGAAAAGTTGACTTAGGGTAAAGATCAAGGACTGAGAATGTTTTAGGGTTTTCAGCCACAAAAGGACAAATTTAAATTTTAAATTAGAGGAAATGGTGAGGTGGGAAATATGATTTAAAATTAAATAAATTGTGGGGATTTATTTAATTTTTTGTGAGGAATGGGTAATGTGTAGGAAATAAATTAAATAAGTGGAAACTTATTTAATCTAGGACAAGGTTAATAATTTGAATAAATGGGTATTTATTAAAATTAAAAGGGGATATGTGTATTTGATTAGTGAATAATTAAATAATAATTAAATTATTTAATTATAGAGGAATTTAGAAGAAGGCAGCTAGAATAATTAAATAAATGAAGTTTATTTAATTAACAAGCGCAAGAGGGAATGAATTAATTAAATAATTTTTTAAAAAATATTTAATTAATAGAAAAATGTGGAATTAAGGTGGAATATGCGTGAAAATGTCATTCGCAGGCCCAGGACATTTTTAAGTGTCTACATTTTGCCCCTCTTTGATATAATGTCGAATCCGGCGTTATCATTCATCAATTCCTCATCTTCGAAGCTGGTATATTGGCACATATTTTTGTTAGATGTATCATCTGATGAATGATCATTGCCCTTTAGGCTAGAAGTTGGTGATCCAGGAAACTTTAAACCAAGAGCTTTATCCTGCAAGTATCCATTACGAAAAAAATTAGTTATTTAAATGATATAAAACAATGTAAATGAAGTATACATGCTATTTATATCAAATTGGAAAATTCCTTACCACAATTCATATTGGATTTGAATCGATTGTAGGAGGCATACTACCGACTGGAATCTCATCATATATGTAATGTCTTTGTACAATCACTCGTTTGAATTGTTTGTTTCCATGACATATAGAACATCCACAAACAACAATTTTCTCAAAGTATTCATCCCATGTACTATAGTCTTGACCAACCTCTTGTTTAGTGCAATCATTTGTTGTGTCTGTAGGATCCATTGTCATATCCTCTTCCATCCACTATCGTCTACGTGATTTAACAGTTTTAGGTCCACGTCCACATACATATGTTTTTCTTTTGCTAGTTGAACGCTCAGGCTCTGCATTTGCTCCAATCTCCATCTAAAATAATCAACAACATGCATTAATTTATGTCAAGATTAGATAATACATTATAAATTTCAATAATACTGTGAAAAAAGATGGACGTATCACAAAATGCCATCAGATCATTTTTTCTTAAGTTAAATCAAAATTTGAGTACCTGATGTCCTGCTTCATCCGTTGTGTCCTCATTTGATATGGCATGATCTGTTGCCATGGCCTCGTTTGGCCCCTATAATACACAACATAGTAAATAATGTTTAGTACACCAATTATATCATTTCAACGAATATGCTATCCAACACAAAACCTCACTTTAGTCATATATGTGACATATTCATATCATGTTTTGGCCATCCTAATTTTCAAACTTTTCCCTTAATCATAGAATCACATTTAATCACCATTCCTGTTCATTTTCAACCAATAAGTTTGACCTCAGAGGCCTCATGGACAAAAAAATGACTTTATTTCCTCTATGTTGTAGTATTTGTGAATTCATAAACACCTTCCTCCTTTGGTTGAGGTTGCTTTCTCTTCTTACCTCTATTGTATCTGTAGATTCCGTTGTCATATCTATTTCCACCCATTTTTTTCTCTTTGATTTAGTAGTTCTACGCCATCCACGTCCTCTCTCCATGGCCTCCTTTGGATCCTGTAATACACAACAATGACAATAATCACATAACAGCTGTGCACCAAGAGGTTTCCAAGCTCTCTTAATATTTTTGGCTAATGACATGGGGCAGATATGGCTAAACCCCCTTCACTTCAGGCTCTGCTAGACCTAGGTGGGTATACCTTAATGATTGGTGCAGACTTGATTTGAACTTCACAATGGAAAAGAGGTGTGAAGTAGCTATAAGATTGTGAGTTGTTCCTAATGTTGATATTTGCAGTTTTGAGAAAGTAAATAAACTTTAAATAAGGCTTTGAGGGAAACTAATCACAATAATCATTTAAAAGGATTTTAATTCTTGGCAAGAACCAATCAAAATGAATTATTTGAAAGGATGTTTAATTCACTCCAACCAGAAACCAATGAAGATAACCACACATGAACAACAAATGTGTCCTGACAGATTATACAAATTTCCTATATGTTTACATTTATCCTCTAACCTTTCTACATCAGCCCTCAATTGTGCAGACCTCCTAGCTTTTGGCCCTGAGCCAAGCAATTGATCAATTAGGTCTTGGTTTAATTTTCATTCCTTTTCTTTCAATTCTCACCCTGTTTCAGTTTTCTATTTCTTATTTTTGGACTGACTAGTTTCACCCTATTACTTCTTATTTTTTGTTTTTGTAGGACCTTCCATCTTATTTCTCTATAGAACTGAATTATAATCTAGCAATTACAGGGATATCTCAGATGCTTACTTGTATATTGTGGGTGCACTGAACTCCTTGACCTCTGCTTCAATCTCCCATTTTTTCTTCACTACAATTTATGAAAATTGCTTTCAGTTTTGTTAGCTCTCAAAAATGTAGGTCGTTAACCCTAAGAGATTGCCAGGCTCTCTTGATGTTTTTGGATAACTAACATGAGGTAAATATGGCTAAACCCCCTTCACTTCAGGCTCTACCAGACCTAGGTGGGTATACCTTAATGATTAGTGCAGACTTAAATTAGCCTTCACAGTGGAAAATAGGTGTGAAGTAGATACAGATCTTGCTTACTAATTCCTAAAAATGTTTGAAGTATCAAGATTGTAAATTGGATTTGGATAAAATGTTCTAAAATTGATCAATGCCTATTCTATTGGGTGAATTGAGTCAATGGATGAATGATGATTATGGAAGCAGATGTGCAAGATAGATGGATCTTTTTTCAATAGTTGTTACATGCAAATGATTTATATCCTTGCATTCCCATTGGCAAATACAGTGAACTGATTTGAATCCTTGTATAACCAATTTGTAGGTACAATGAATTGATTTGAGTTTTTGCATTCACAATTAAAAAATCACAGTGAGATGGTTTGAATCCTTGAGTACTCAATTACCAAACATGGTGAAACGATGCAGGTTTTTGCATACCTGTAATGAGCCATACCTGTTTGTATTTTTTTTTAATCTTTATTTATGTGATTTTATCATTAATTTGTGTGTTCTTTCAGATAGATAGAAGATGCAGAAGGGGTTTATTATTTTCCTACAGATGTGGTGCCGGAGCACACAATATATTGCACATAACAAAAACCTAGAAAATATGCAATGATTCTGGAGAAAGTAATGACAACCCAGATAGAACAATAGCTAGAAAACAATTACTATTACATACCCATGTGAAAATATGCAACTTGGTATGACCGCCAGAAATGGACCAGCAAGTGGGTATGGCTGGAATTGCTCAAAACTTTACAAATGCAACAAAGTGTTTATACAACTAATATCAGCAAATATAGAGGTCTGAAATACCACATTATGACCATACAAGAGTCAGCACAATAGAAGAAAGAAGTCACACACAATCCCATGCCTCACAGGTACATGGTACGACCTTGCTGTAGGAGCAACCTGCAAGTGTATGGTTGATAACTCGCTGGAATATGTCTGAAAATAGTCTGCAGCAATAGAATCACCTCCAAACACACTAAAATCTATCTTCTCAGTCCTCTTTCATCAGCAAATAACATTTAGATAAAATGGTCTCACAATCAGCCCAAGCAACTTCTTCGAATGTCTCCATTTTCGGCACATATGTGAATGCTGAATACATCCACCGTCAATGGTACTGTTGGGTGGTATTGCACACCTGTGGGATACCATCACTAATTGAGGTTTTTGTCTCCAATAGCCTGATGCAAAATCTCAAACTTCAGAAACCCTATCAGAGCTCTCATAAGCAAATATCAACACAACATAAAACCAAATGAGCTCCAAATGACCTTTTTATCTTCCTCCAAGATAGGCGTTGGGCAATTAGGAGGGAAAATAATAATTTAATTTCACTTTATGTCTCCTAGGGATGGAAAATAACAATTTAATTTCACTTTATGTCTCCATTTCATTAATTTCACTTTTCCATTATAAATAATAAAGTCCATATTAATATAACATTAATAAATCTTCGGACTTTAAAATAAATATGAAGATGGTGTCAGAATTCCATGATCTTTAGCTCGTCGAAAAGGTCTTGACGAAACGCATCTGATCCAACTTTGAAAATATTGAACTGACACAGTACCTAAAATTACTAAAAATAGTAAGTAACGATCCAGAGCCCACTGAGCTGACTATGAAGGTGCCAACTAGATCCACTGAATATGAACCATAACCCCAGCACTGACAAGGACGTCCAGAGCCAAACTAACCATAGTTCCCTAACCAAACTGTTAGCCCATGGGAACTCCATGATGGACTAACCATGTGTCTAGAAGGGGACATTACAGTCCGCCCTCCCTAAGATTGCTTGCCTCAAGCAATCTTAGCTCAGGATGCTTCAGAATCTGCTCGTTCTCCCATGTAGCATCCTCAACCGACAGGTTCTTCCATTTGACTAGATACTCTAATAATCCTCCTCCTCAAGTTGCGATCCCTGGTGTCAATGATTGCCTCGGGTACCAATATCAACTTCCCTTCTTCATCAAGAGGAGGCAACTCAACTAAGGGTGTCACATTATGCCCCAGTGCCTTCTTGAGGCAAGAAACATGGAACACATTATGTACCCTACTCCCTGCTGGAAACTCTAACTCATAAGCCACCTCGCCAATCCTCCTGGTGACTCTGAAGGGTCCATAATATCGTGGCTTCAGCTTCTCCGCTCCACTCTTCTTGAGAGTAGATTGCCTATAAGGCTGCAGCATGAGGTAAACCATGTCACTGACCTCAAATGATCGCTCAGTCCTTTGCTGATCTGCATACTACTTCTGTTGATTCTGAGCTTTTTGTATGTTTTCCTTCAATGCCCTCATGATATCCTGACTCTCCTGAAGGAAGTCTTTGGCCTTTGGCACCTTGTTATCACCAAACAGTAAATCAACAAAGCTCGGTGCCTCATAACCATACAACGTCATGAAGGGTGACATCTGAATGGACATGTGGTAAGTGGAATTGTAGCAATACTCTCCCATGTGAAGCCACTTAACCCATGCCTTCTGTTGCCCTAAAACATAGTTTCGGAGGTATCCTTCCACCCACTTATTCACTATCTCTGTCTGACCATCAGTCTGGGGGTGGTAACTTGTACTGGGTGTGAGCTCTGTCCTCGACAACCTGAAGAGCAACTGCCAAAAATTACTGAGGAACCTGATGTCCCTATCACTGACAATGCTCCTAGGCAACCCATGAAGTTGAAATACCTCATGAAAGAACAACTCTACAACCTGAGCTGCAGTATAAGTGGTAGGAATGGCAAAGAAGTGTGCATACTTTGTCAATCGGTCCACTACCACATAAATACAATCCCTGCCTTGGACTCTAGGTAATCTTGTGATAAAATCCATAGAAATGTTGTCCCACTTCCTGCCAGGAATGGGCAGGGGCTGCAATAAACCTCCTGGAAGTGAATGCTCTTGCTTGTTGTGCTGACATATTGGGCACTCTCTCACATACTGCATCACCTCGGTCTTGAGGCCCTTCTAGGTGAACCTCTCTCTGACCTATCTGTAAGTTTTGAAGTATCCTGGATGCCCTGCCATAGGCAAGTCATGAAATGCCCTCAAAACATTTTGCTTCATCTGTGAACCCGACACCAAGAAGATCATGTCCTTGTAAATGATCAAGTCATTTAGCATTGTGTACCTGTCATCTTTGATGGTGCCATCAATCACTCCAGTAGCCCGCTCATCTTTGGCATACTCTACTAAAATCAACTCTCTCCAATCATCAGCAATAGCACCTAGTGCACACAAATGAGGCCTCCTGGATAACGCGTCGGCAACAACATTCTTCTTTCCCTTGACATAAACAATGTCAAAGTTGTAGGCCTGTAACTTGCTAACCCACTTCTGTTGCCTCTCACTCAAATCCTTCTGCCCAAGGAAATGCTTCAGACTATTGTGATCCGTCTTAACCACAAATTTGCTGCCCACCAGGTACTGTCTGAACTTAGCCAATGCATGCATATCTCCTTATCATATATGTTGTAACTCCTCTCCACACCCCTCAACTTCCTACTCTCAAATGCAATGGGGTGCTTATCCTGCATGATTACCGCACCAATGCCTATACCCGAGGCATAACACTGTAGCTCGAAAGGCTTGTTGAAATTAGGGATGGCTAACACAAGGCAAGTGCTCATGATCTGTTTGAACCTATCAAAACACTCCTGTGCCTTATCAGACCAACTGAAAGCATCCTTACGAGTCAAATCAGTAAGGGGAGTAGCTAATTGAGAGAACCCCTTCACAAATCAGCGGTAATATCCACAAAGGCCAAGAAATCCCTTAAGGTATGAGAGATTCTTCGGCAGTGGCCAATCCACAATTGCCTGAATCTTTTCTGGGTCTACCTTCACACTACCAGCACTAATGATATGACCCAAGTATAGTAACTCAGTCATCCCAAACTCACACTTTGACATTTTGGCATACAACGACTCACTCTCCAAGATGCTCAGAACAATGTTAATGTGTTTCAGATATTCTTCCCATGTCCTGCTGTAAATTAATATATCATCAAAGAAAATCAGCACAAATCTCCTCAACTGCTCTCTGAACATCCTGTTCATACAAGACTGGAAGGTAGCTGGTGCATTGGTCAAACCGAATGGCATGACCAGGAACTCAAAGTGCCCATAATGACACCTGAATGTTGTCTTCTCCACATCCTCATCTCTGACCTGTATCTGATGGTAACCGGATCTCAAATCAATCTTGGAGAAGTAACAGGCCCCGTGCAACTCATCAATCAGCTCATCGATTCTGGGAATCAGGTACCTATTTTTGATTGTTTTCTTATTGAGTTCCCTGTAATCGATACACATTCTGAGAGTCCCATCCTTCTTCTTTACCAATACCACGGATGATGCAAATAGACTCTTACTAGGCCTAATGTGACCCATCTCGAGAAGCTCTTTGATAGCTTTCTCGATTTCATCCTTATACCTCTTTGGGTGCCTGTAAGGGGTCGTGATTACTGGCTTAGCACCCTCCTCCAACTCGATCACATGCTCAAAACCTCTATCAGGAGGTTTACCTAGTGGAATATCACTAAACACTTTGGTGTGTTTAGTAAGTATAGACTGTAAGTCAGGAGGATACGCATGCTTCTGCTGATCTACTGCAGGCATCACCATAACCTCGGCTGCCCACTCCACCTAATCATGACGAATCAATCACTCCATCCGCTTGAGAGAAACAACTCTCAACCCACCATCTGAAATGCCTCTGAGCACATGTCTAACTCTGTCCACCTCAAACTTCATTTCCATCATCCACAAGTTGAGTGTGAACTCCTCAATATCATTCAACCACTTCATACCCAACACAACATCCATCTCACCCATGCCGACCACATAGAACTTTGATTGGTAAGTGTATTTGTTCAGCTGGATTGATAGATTGGGTATCCTCCTAGTGCAGGTGAGTACAAAACCATTTGCAACCTTCACCTTAAAGCCCTCAAATTCCTCCATTTTTAGCCCTCTCTTGGCAACCAAGCCCTCGTCTATGAAGTTATGAGTGGCACATGTGTCAAGTAAAGCAATACATCGCTGCCTGCTCAATACTCCTCATATCCTGAATGGTCCTTCCTTTTGAATACTCGTGATACGTGCTATAGGGTGAGCTAGATCTTCCTCTCTATTTGATGCTTCCCCTGAGCCCTTTGATTCTCCACCCTCAACCTCTGAATGGTAATTCAAGTGGGGTTCCCCATTAATAGACTCATCAGCTGAAAAGTACTCTAATTATTTGGCTTTTCCTTGGGTAGCACACTTGCGCATAGGATCCCAAGGTTCTCAACACTGAAAACAAAGCTTCTTCCTCCTCAAGTCATTCAGCTGATCGTTGTCCAATCTAGAAGAACTCTTATGTTGTTGTCCTGCATCTCTCTGAAATGGTCTCTTGTCCCTCTCCTTGTCTTTCCTTGGCAGAAATCCTTTGGATTGAAATTTATTTCTCCATACCGATGATTCCATGTCCCGGGCCTTCTTCATGGCCTCCTGAAGTGTAGTAGGGTCAAAACCCTTCGCCCAACCGCGAAGTTGATTCGACAATCTGTCAATGAAAAGAACAACCAATCTGCGCTCAGTAATGTCTGGAACCATAACAGATATATCCTGGAAATCAGCAATGTAGGAGTCTACTGATCCGCTTTGTCTCAACTGTGTCAACTCCTTGAACTGTAACTCTGGGTCCTTTTTATTGAACCGGTGGATCAGTCTAGCTGTAAACTCCACATATGAAGTGACCTGATCGTGACCCAATGTAACCTTCCCGTTACTCTACCATTTGTGAGCAATCCCCTCCAAGTGTAGAGTTACATAAGTAATAGCGTCCTCCTCTGGCATGGGACTAATCTGCAAGTAGCTGTCCAATTTCTAGACCCAAGCTCTCACGATGGTCCTACCCGATCCATCGAAGTAAGGAAGTGTCATCTTACTTACTTTCCTCTGTAGTTCTTGGTTCTGTGGTCTACCTCCCCTCCGAGGTCTACACCTAGTCCTCATTTCAGAATATTCAGCAAATGTCATCTCATTTCTGAAACCCTCACTAGATGCTCTCCAATCCCTCAAAATCTCCTCCTGGAACTCTGCCTGGGTAGGGTCCTATTCAGGAACTTGATTCTCGGGAGCAAATATCAGGATACCAGGTTTATCTCCTGCAGTGAACTGTGAAGCCCTACGGTGGTTAACCGAAGCCTCATCATCATCCCTATCCCTGCGTCTGTCATCATGATACCTGTCCCCATTATTCTTTTCTTCCCGGTTCCTATCACCGTTATGCCTATCATTCCCATCATTCATGTTCCTTTCTCCCCCATCATGTCTGTTTCTATCACCGTCCTGGTACCTGTTCCTATCACCACCGTTGTATCTATTTATGTCACCTCCATGGTACCTGTTCCTGTCACCTCCATTGTATCTATTCATGTCACGGTGATTGCCCATGTCATTACCCAACCGTTCGATGGCATGTGTCAACTTGGCCTGTGCTTCTACCATCTCTCGTCGAGACTCCCTCATCTCTCGAGTGAGTGCGATCAAAATATCACATGCACTAAGTTTTGATTCTTCCCTATCACCCATCTCTCTTATAGGACCTGTAACAGGTGGAAACTCTCCAGAAAATGGGTCTGTTAGTGATACCTGAGAATTGTCCTCAGTAGCTGCTACCTCTATCTCTAGTTCTAACTCAAAAAGATCTGTTATGGGTACTGGATTCTCTAGAATAACCAACTGTGGAACCTATGTTTCTTGTCTTGCCCTTGTGTTTCTGAAAGGATATCTATCTATAGATCACATGTCTCATTTTACTTCTGCATGTCAAAACTGAACTCACAGGATGGCAAGATCTTTGGCTCTGATACCACTGTAATGAGCTGTACCTATTTGTATTTTTTTTGAATCTTTATTTATGTGATTTTATCTTTAATTTGTGTGTTCTTTCAAATAGATAGAAGATGCAGAAGGGATTTATTGTTTTCTTGCAGATGTGGTGCCAGAGCACACAATATACTGCACATAACAAAAACCTAGAAAATATACAATGATTCTAGAGAAAGTAATGACAACCTAGATAGAACAATAGCCAGAAAACAATTACTATTACATACCCTTGTGGAAATATGCAACTTGGTATGACCGCCGGAAATGGACCAGCAAGTGGGTATGGCTGGAATTGCTCAAAACTTCACAAATGCAACAAAGTGTTTATACAACTAATATCAGCAAATATAGAGGTCTGAAATACCACATTATGACCATACAAGAGTTAGCACAATAGAAGAAAGAAGTCACACACAATCCCACGCCTCACAGGTACATGGTACGGCCTTGCTGTAGGAGCAACTTACAAGTGTATGGCTGATAACTCGCTGGAATATGTCTGAAAATAGTCTGCAGCAATAGAATCACCTCCAAACACACTGAAATTTTCCTTCTCAGTCCTCTTTCATCAGCAAATAACATTTAGATAAAATGGTCTCACAATCAACCCAAGCAACTTCTTCTAATGTCTCCATTTTCGGCACATATGTGACTGCTGAATACATCCACCGTCAATGGCACCATTGGGTGGTATTGCACACCTGTGGGATACCATCACTAATGGAGGTTTCTGTCTCCAATAGCTTGGTGCAAAATTTCAAACTCCAGAAACCCTAGCAGAGCTCTCATAAGCAAATATCAAAACATAGCATAAAACCAAATGAGCTCCAAATGACCTTTTTATCTTCCTCCAAGATAGGCGTTGGGCAATTAGGAGGGAAAATAATAATGTAATTTCACTTTATGTCTCCTAGGGATGGAAAATAAGAATTTAATTTCACTTTATGTCTCCATTTCATTAATTTCACTTTTCCATTATTTATAATAAAGTCCATATTAATATAACATTAATAAATCTTCAGACTTTAAAATAAATATGAAGACAGTGTCAAAATTCCATGATCTTTAACTCGTCAAAAAGGTCTCAACGAAATGCATCTGATCCAACCCTGAAAATCCTGAACCGACATAGTACCCGGAATTACCAAAAATAGTAAGTAACAATCAATAGCCCACTGAGCCAACTGTGAAGGTGCCAACTGGATCCATTGAATATGAACCATAACCCCAGCACTGACAAGGACCTCCAGAGCCAAACTAACCACAGTTCCCTAACCAAACTATTAGCCCACGAGAACTCCATGATGGACTAACCATGTGTCTAGAAGGGGGCATTACAATACCCACTTAGCTATTATAGTGAAATTTATATGAATATTTGAAGATCCATTCACCATACATGGTGACTGTTTAGACATAGGATTTTGAAGTCCATGCACTGAATAGAGGAAAATACTAGATCAGTTTTCAATACCTGATGACATGTTTAAAGACATCTCTTCCTTTAACAACATTTGAAAAGGGAAGAAGCAGGTGACCTAATTTGTGAAAGAATGGTGATCACTTTCACTGGTAAGCTCATTATTCTTGCATTGGCAGAATTTGATAGATTTCTTCTCATTTGTAAAATTGTAAGCAAAAGGTTTTCATTATAGTATGAGCAAATTACAAGCATCAATATCATCCACTCCTAGGTCTAAAATTTTCCAATAGTTGTTATATGCAAATGATGTGTATCCTTGCATTCCCATTGGCAAATACAGTGAACTGATTTGAATCCTTGTATAACCAATTTGCAGGTACAGTGAATTGATTTGAGTTTTTGCATTGACAATTAAAAATTCACAGCGAGATGGTTTGAATTCTTGAGTACTCAATTACCAAACACGGTGAAATGATATAGGTTTTCACATATCCACTTAGCTATTATAGTGAAATGTATATGAATATTTGAAGATCCATTCACCATACATGGTGACTATTTAGACATAGGACTTTGAAGTCCATGCATTGAACAGAGGAAAATACTACATCAATTTTCAATGCATGATGACATGTTTAAAGACATCTCTTCCTTTAACAACATTTGAAAAGGGAAGAAGCAGGTGACCTAATTTGTGAAAGAATGGTGATCACTTTCACTGGTAAGCTCATTATTCTTGTATTGGCAGAATTTGATAGATTTCTTCTCATTTGTAAAATTGTAAGCAAAAGGTTTTTATTATAGTATGAGCAAATTACAAGCATCCACATCATCCAAATTACAATCATCATCATCATCATCAAATCATTTGTATCTTTTTTCAATCACTTTGGAGATAGTACAACAACATATAAACTTGAAAATTAACACAACAGTTAAACACTGAAAAAAGGTTACCATTTAAGTACAGTCTTCTCCATAATACTGCTTCATAACATATATATTAATTGCAAAGTTTTTGGAACATGAAAGTGGATGAGTGGGATGGGTGCAATCTATCTTCTTACTAAGTCCCCTAAAATACTTCAGAAAGAACTACTATCCTCCTTTTTTTCTCTCAGGTCTTGGTCTCTCTTATATGCAAGAGGCAACAAGCTATAGACCTGTTACAAAAAGATACGACTTTTGATAGCTAATTATAACTGAAAAGAAAAACATTTCATTAAATGGATGCACCAATCTGTTAATCTCTGAATAGAGGCTTGTGACCATCTAAGGCCTGTGCAAAGCTTCTATTTTTTGATATGATGCCCATCATACTGTTGGCTGATCTCCTCCATCTGATGACTATCTTATCGTATCTGGCACGTTCATGGTTCGATTGATAAATAGATTTATTGCAGAGAGATGATGGATGTAGTCTTTTTCTGCATAGGTATTCACATTGATAATCACTTCCTTCATATCATACTCCATTCGCATCATTTTTTCCAACTGCTTATGAGTATTTTTCAAGACTATCTCTTCATCGTTGATCTCCTGTAATGCATTAGTCAGAACCATGGCCAATTCTTCCTTCCAATCATCATATTTTCAGAGATTCCCAGAATTATCATGAAGTGGTGGAGCAAGATTAAAATAATCAAGCTCTTCTTTGAGCTTGTCATGATATTCATCATGTGACTCTATCAAATCATTATATACTTATAATGTTTGTCCCACCAAGATCCCTTTGCTCAAAAGGTCTTCTTTCTTTTCAGTCATCCTCCCCTATAATTTTTACTTTCTGTCATTGCTGAGAGTGTCAGCTTAAACAATTTCCAATAGGTATCAGTACAGCTCATCATTTTATTGAATCTTTCCCTGATTAATTCAGATGCCATATCACATTTGATAGTTTTTACTTCCTTCCAACTCTTTACATTTCCCTTGGGATTTTAGATGGCAATTTTTCCAACAAGATGCATCAGTAAGTGCATCCAACACTTTATTATCTTTCTCAAGGTCTGGAGGATAGAATTGTGATATAGAAGAGGAAGAGGATCTTTCCTTTTGATATAATAGCTCCTTCTTTAGTCTATCATTTTCTTTAAGTAATTTTTCAACTTGTGCCTTATTGAACTTTGCCACATTAATGTTGAGCTCTGTTGTTTCCATGGGGTCAGTATCCCCTACCCTTTTGACTAAGAGATGATTGAATATTTGATTTGAATTATTAGCTATTGCTGGTCTCTTATCCTGTGGGTAAAGTGACCAAATGAGTAGAGTGGCTTCATCTGCATTATACGCTGATCCTGAGTATATCTTATCACTAGCTTCTTCAGTCAAATTCATTGTTTTGTCTTCTCTCTTCCTGAAGCTATCAAACACAATTGCTGAACTCATATCCCACCCTGACAAGAGCAATACTTTGGCTTCTTGAAGCAACTCCCTTCCTCTTTTGGGAGTGATGGACTCCATCTCTTTATCAACTTCCCTTTTTAATTCATCCAAAGCAGTAACCTCTTGTTCAGAAGTGACATCTTGCATTTTTTCTCACTTTTTTCCTTTGTACTCATAGACAAATGACTTAAATTTGTGAGTTTTAATAAAATCATCATCAAAAATAAATTTCTGTGCAACCAAGATTCTAATGTCATTAGATAATTCATCTAATGTCTCAAACTTTACATCATTCAATTCAGGAGGATGCTCATATTGTGCTATTTCTGGAGCATTTATTGGCTTCATTTGTTCACTTCCTTCATCACTTTCCCCTTCTTCACTTATGTCAGTATCTACAGAAAAACATACTTCAGGGGTAGGCTGTGAGGCTTCGTAGCCCAAAGGCTCTATGTCTTCAGCTTGTGTTCCTGAATAGATTGTATAAGTTCTATCAAAAACAACTGGGGGCACATCTTTTATGATTTCATCTACATGATCAATCAATTGTTCAATCCTTGCAAGTGGATCCTATATTTCACAAAACATTTTGGAATAAGATTGGACATGTTTTCTTTTCCATTCATCAGCAAGTATCACTTTGTTGAATGTACCCATTCTATTGATAGTAGAGGCCTCATCACGGTTTCCAATCACATCTTCCTCTGAAAATAAATGTTCATATCTTGAGAGCCCTTGTGAAATCTTTGCTTTATGAATAAAACCCTCTGAATCCAAATTTTGTCTTTCATTACCTATAGGTAGATTGTATTGTTCCAATTTAGTATTAATTTCTTCATACCCTTCATTCGTGACCACTATGTAATCTCCAAAACATAGAGTGATGGTCATGATTGACTGTTTGTTATGCTTCTTGAGGTGTATGGCATCAGATTTTGCTAATTGCCTCACAATCTCTAGATAGGCAATCCGATCAGGAACTATTCATGGCAGTAAATGTGAGGTGCCCTCAAATCCATAAACTCTAATCACTGTGCAGTCAGGGAAAGCATACCAATCTCCCTAGTTATGGTCCACTTTACTTTTAGGGTCATTTTCTTTGGGTATTAGAAATCTCTGCATCCTTGGGGATAGGTTATAATCCCAAGGATATCCCAGTAACTCCATTAAGGGTTTTACAAAAAACTCTTCAAAGTAGAGGTAGTGAGATCTACCAAATTGACTATCCCATAACAAAGTCCACATCTGTACAGGTTTAGGATCCCCATTATCAAAAGAATCCCTTATCCTCAGTTCACTGCTCCAAAATCCTCTATCATGTCTCTCATACAAAAGCAAATGCATTAATAAGGAATAGTGTTTGAAGTTGATCCTATCACTGTTATTTTTAATTTTTTCAAACCCTTGATTTAGAGCATCAGCCACAAAGCTAGCATAGTCAAAAGGCCTGGCCCACTTAGTCTATACATCTATGGCTAAAACCATTGGTGCAATTGACATTAGAGGTGGGACCTCTAATCCCAAGACTTTACCAACTGCATAATAGGTGTATCAAAAATACTCTTCAAATAGGTCTTCATGAAATGGAGGATTCTCATTACTAGAGAATTTTCTTAATTGTCCTTCTTTGTCCTTAGGCCTATGCAAGGCCAACTTCCACCTTTTATAGCTAGTATCCATATGACGATACTCTAGCAATATATCTCTGATTGTGAATGGTAAATCAAAACCACACTCTAATTTAAATACATTGGAAATGAGATCTTTTGAAATAACCAGTAAATTATCACCATTGTGTGTTCGAATAGTTCTCGTTTTCGGATCATATTTACTGGCAAGGGCTTTCATTAATTCCACATTGACAAACACCTCTGGCAAAACTAATCTCCCTAGGTTCAGCCTCCACAGGTTACAGACTGGTAAAAACCTATATTGTTTTCTGTAGTGGTATAAGAAAAGTTCATACCCTCATAATGGAGTCCATACATCTCCCAAGTCCTTGTGATTGTCTAACAATCGATCATGTGAGGGGTTCATTTGTACACTTCTTTTTGGTCATGGTCCCAACCCAGGACACTAATCTATCAAGTCTTGGTTTAATGGTCTCTTTTCAGTTTTCAGTTTCTTATTTTTAGCTTTTTTCTGCACTATCTCCCATTGCTTGATCTATCAATTCTTGGTTTAATGGTCTCTCTTCAGTTTTCAGTTTCTTATTTTTAGGTTTTTCTGCACTATCTCCCATTGCTTGAATTCAAACCTTTAAGAGACAAAATTTCTCAACTAGGATTGATGTACTTGAATTTTTCTTTCCCAATGGTTTTTCTTCGCTTTACTATGTGAGAGCTTTAGTCCCCTTCTCCTTCAGCCCCTATTGCAATTTGTTCAAGTTTTAGAGGAGCTATGTGATCAAACTGTGGCGCAACTCGCTTTTATTCCTGGTTCATAAATGCACCTTTCATTTCTGTCATGTCATAGGAGGAGGTCATTTATTTTGAATATCTGAACGATGCCTCAGGATGTCACAATAATTATTATTGTTGCATCCTTGAGACTATTATTTATGTTTCACCAATGTTAGCTTCCTTCATCGATGAACTCTTTGTGTCGGTGTATCAGTGGGACGATAGGTAACGTTACCCCGATGTACCTTAGCTTGGGTAATATTGCACCTTTGGGTAACTTATAGTCATATCAGGTTATCGAGGGAAGAAAAACATTTGTTCCACCTATTTTTATGAGTCACAACGATGTGCTAGCTTTTGTTGATTTTATCGGTCTATCGGTGAGGGACTCTCAAGAGTTAGGCCGATAGGATATTGTTAGCCCGATATGGCTACGAGTTATGTTTATAGGACTATCGGTGGGAGTATGATAGGAACTCGAACAATGAGGGCATGTTCGGCTGATTATGTATAATTTTGGACAACCCACAGTTATATCAGGTCATCAGGGGAATATGAATATCTATCCTACTGATGACTGTGTTGCAATGATGAGCTCACTGTAGTTGGCTATATCGGTCTATCGGGGGAAGGACTTCAAAGGTTAGCCCGACAGGGTATTTTTAGACAGATAAGGCTGTAAATTATTTTTCATAGGGCTACTAGTGGAGCTATAAATAGGGTTCCAACGATGAAGTGTTGCTAGGCCCGATACACTTAGGAAAAGATATTATGAGGATTTGTTCATAAATGTAATTGTTCTGATAGGATTTTGTCACACATGTTTTAGCAATAGGAGTTAATATGGATCTTGTCAGATAAATTTTCATAAATTTTTTTAATCACAAAATTATAATGTGGCCAATTTCCATGGTATACAGAGGATAAGTGTGAAGAGGTTGGTGAGAGATGTAAAATTTTTTCTGGTTCTAACAAGTTCAACCCCTTTTCAATCAAAATTGTTCAATCCTCTATTGTGATGCCGAAGTGGTGTATGGTGCAATGGAGATGTTTGCTTAGGAGATGGATGATGAAGGGCTTTAGGAACCCACATAGACTTAGGCGTTTTATTACTTTTGTTTTGCTTGTGGGATGGAATGTTTTGACACTTTTGAGCGGAATGGGAATTTGAGATGGGAATAGATTGTTGGGATTTTTTAGAGGTAGATGCCTCATTTAACTTGATTTCTTGTTGCTTAGGTACCCATACCATTTTGGTTTTGGACTTTGCTTGTGGAGGTATGGGCTTGGATAACTTTTTGGATTGATTTTTCTTTGACTCTTTATTTTTATGTCCTGAGGCAGGAGGACCCTTAGGATGTTTGGCTTTATTAGTAGAGTTACCTAATTTTGAATTTTTGGATCCCTTGGGGATGGTGGAATGAGTGGAAGATTTAAGTTTAGCTTTAAGATTAGGGTTGAGGGTTGAGGGATTAGGGTTTAAGGTATAGTGTTGAGGGTTGAGGGTTGAGGGTTTAGGGTTGAGGGTTGATGGTTTAGGATTTAGGGATTAGGGTTTAGAGTTGAGGGATTAGGGTTTAAGGCATAGTGTTTAGGGTTTAGGGTTTAGGGATAGGGTTTAGGATTTAAGGTTCAAGTGTTGAGGGTTGAGGCTTTAGGGATAAGGTTTAAGGTTTAGCGATAAGGGATTAGGGTTTAGGGTTGAGGGATTAGGGTTTAAGGTATAGTGTTTACGGTTGATGGTTTAGGGTTTAAGGTTTAAGGGTTGAGGCTTCAGGCTTTAGGGATAGCGCTTAGGGTTGAGGGATTAGGGTTTAGGGTGGAGGGATTAGGGTTTAAGGTATAGTGTTTAGGGATGAGGGTTAAAGGATGCATTATACTGCACTGAAAGGTTAGAGTCCCATTAGAGAATGATGTCCTCGCATGGACCATGTCGAGTGCTCATCGATGTTGGTAAGGGATACATGGAAGGCAAATGGATTAGGCATTTAGTGGATTATGAGGTGGATTCTAGAGGGGAGAAAAGTGGATTATGATGTGGCTTATGTAGGGAAAATAGTGGATTATTTTAGACTTATGCCAAAGCATGGACCATAGGAATGCTATGTGGAGGGTATGTAGGATAGTGGATGAATGATGGTAGATTTATTGTGGAATGGAAGGGGACCATGACCAATGGTTGCACACATCGCGATAAATGTTGAAGCTTGTGATGAGGAGGTGGTGTAGGGTGCAATGGAGATGTTTGCTTAAGAGATGGATGATGAAGGGCTTTAGGAACCCACATAGACTTAGGCGTTTTATTACTTTTGTTTGTCTTGTGGGATGGAATGTTTTGACACTTTTGAGCAGAATGGGAATTTGAGATGGGAGTAGATGGTTGGGATTTTTTAGAGGTAGATGCCTCATTTAACTTGATTTCTTGTTGCTTAGATACCCATACCATTTTGGTTTTGGACTTTGCTCGTGGAGGTATGGGCTTGGATAACTTTTTAGATTGATTTTTCTTTGACTCTTTATTTTTATGTCCTGAGGCATGAGGACCCTTAGGATGTTTGGCTGTATCAGTAGAGGCATCTAATTTTAAATTTATGGATCCCTTGGGGATGGTAGAATGAGTGGAAGCTTTAAGTTTAACTTTAAGATTAGGGTTGAGCGTTGAGGGTTGAGGGTTGAGGGTTGAGGGTTGAGGGTTTAGGGTTTAGGGTTTAGGGATTAGGGTTTAGAGTTGAGGTATTAGGGTTTAAGGCATAGTGTTTAGGGTTGAGGGTTTAGGGATAGGGTTTAGGATTTAAGGCTCAAGTGTTGAGGGTTGAGGCTTTAAGGATGGGGTTTAAGGTTTAGCGATAAGGGATTAGGGTTTAAGGTATAGTGTTTAGGGTTGAGGGTTTAGGGATAGGGTTTAGGGTTTAAGGTTTAAGGTTTGAGGCTTCATGATTTAGAGATAGCATTTAGGGTTGAGGGATTAGGGTTTAGGGTGGAGGGATTAGGTTTTAAGGTATAATGTTTAGGGTTAAGGGTTGAAGGATGTGTTATGCTACACTAAAGGGTTATTGTCCCAATTAGAGAATGATGTCCTCACATGGACCATGTCGAGTTCCCTCATCGATGTTGGTAAGGGATACATGGAAGGCAAATGGATTAGATAGATAGTGGATTATGGCGTGGATTCTAGAGGGGAGAAAAGTGGATTATGATGTGGATTATGTAGGGAAAATAGTGGATTATGTCAGACTTATGCCAAAGCATGGACCATAGGGATGGTATGTGGAGGGTATGTAGGATAGTGGATGAATGATGGTAGATTTATTGCAGAATGGAAAGGAACCATGACCAATGGTTGTACACATCACGATAAACGTTAAAGCTTGTGATACGGAGGTAGTGTAGGGTGCAATGGAGATGTTTTCTTAGGAGATGGATGATGAAGGGCTTTAGGAACCCACATAGACTTAGGCATTTTATTACTTTTGTTTTTCTTGTGGGATGGAATGTTTTGACACATTTGAGAAGAATGGGAATTTGAGATGGGAGTAGATGGTTGGGATTTTTTAGAGATAGATGCCTCATTTAACTTGATTTCTTGTTGCTTAGGTACCCATACCTTTTTGGTTTTGGATTTTTCTTGTGGAGGTATGGGCTTGGATAACTTTTTGGAAAGATGTTTCTTTGACTCTTTGTTTTTATGTCCTGAGGCATGAGGACCCTTAGGATGTTTGGCTTTATCAGTAGAGGCATCTAATTTTGAATTTCTGGATCCCTTGGGGATGGTGGAGTGAGTGGAAGCTTTAAGTTTAGCTTTAAGATTAGGGTTGAGGGTTGAGGGTTGAGGGATTAGGGTTTAAGGTATAGTGTTGAGGGTTGAGGGTTTAGGGTTTAGGGATTAGGGTTTAGAGTTGAGGGATTAGGGTTTAAGGCATAGTGTTTAGGGTTGAGGGTTTAGGATTTAAGGTTCAAGTGTTGAGGGTTGAGGCTTTAGGAATAGGGTTTAAGGTTTAGCGATAAGGGATTAGGGTTTAGGGTTGAGGGATTAGGGTTTAAGGTATAGTGTTTAGGGTTGAGGGTTTAGGGATATGGCTTAGGGTTTAAGGTTTAAGGGTTGAGGCTCTACGCTTTAGGGATAGCATTTAGGGTTGAGGGATTATGGTTTAGGCTAGAGAGATTAGGGTTTAAGGTATAGTGTTTAGGGTTGAGGGTCGAAGGATGCGTTACACTACACTGAAAGGTTATAGTCCCTTTAGAGAATGATGTCCTCACATGGACCATGTCGAGTGCCCTCATCGATGTTGGTAAGGGATACATGGAAGGCAAATAGATTAGGCGGATAGTGGATTATGTTGTGGATTCTAGAGGGGAGAAAACTGGATTATGATGTGGATTATGTAGGGAAAATAGTGGGTTGGTGTGGATTATGTAGGACTTATGCCAAAGCATGGACCATAAGCATGGTATGTGGAGAGTATGTAGGATAGTGGATGAATGATGGTAGATTTATTGCAGAATGGAAGGGAACCATGACCAATGGTTGCACACATAGGGATAAACATTGAAGCTTGTGATGAGGAGGTGGTGTAGGCTACAATGGAGATGTTTGCTGAGGAGATGGATGATGAAGGGATTTAGGAACCTACATAGACTTAGGTGTTTTATTACTTTTGTTTTGCTTGTGGGATGTGTTAGTATTTAAATATGTATATGCAAGCCCCTTCCTAAAGATCCAAAAAGTTCTAACTCTTTTGGCCTCTGTAGTGCTAAAAAAATGCAAAAAATTAGTCATATGCATGTGCCTTTATATGTACAAGGGTGTTTGTATATACGTGCAGGTCAAATGTGCATTGGCAGGTCAGAAAACTCTATCGCCCTTTGAAAAATTTAGTTAGATGCATTTCTGAATGTATATCGGGCTCTAAAAGGTGCATATACAAAGGGGGAATCTTTTGCAGATTCCTAGGAATATTCCCACTTTGTATGTCAAGTCATATACAAAGCAAAATATACAAGGAGGTGCAAATATACATTTGCTACAGTGGTGAGGCAGAGATGCATGTGGTGGGGCCCGTGGATATACAAGGTCGAATGTATATGCAATATACATTCGGGCGCACATACAATGGTTAGATACATTGCAGGAATATTCTAGAGAAGATTCCTTGTTTGTATGTGCAAGGGAATGTACATTGAAAATTATACAAAGGCTCGCGACATGCAAAGTGAATAGTGCAAAGGAGAGAGAAAATGGTCAGGCCCACCAGTTGTATACAAAGGCAGTTGTATGTATGCCGATGTACATTCAAAGCATACAAGTGAAATATGCATTCTGGAACTGAAGGAGAAGTCAGATGCGGTGGATAAAAGTTTGAAATCTGCCTTGTATGTATGAGGCGATGGATGCAAGCAAAGGGACATACAACCCAGACGTGATGGAGGAATAAAATGCAGTGAATAAATATTTTAGGTCCGTGGGTTGTATAAAGCGCTTGTATATGCTGATATACAAGCTGATGTGCAATGAAGGGCATACAAGACGGATTTGAACCGATTCTCAAATTATTCTAATAAAATTTGAGGTCTAACTTGTATATAAGGTGTTTGTATATGCATATGTTTTTGCATATACAAGGGCGAAAAGGCAAAATGAGAATTGGAAAAGCCAGCGATAGAAACATGAGGTGCCTTCGTGGCATGATCTGATTGGTCGGTGACTTGGTGAACATTTTTTGGCACCGTTGATCCTGGCGATGGGGAGGTGATCGACGACAGTGTTTTAACGTCCAGCAGTGAAGGTTTTCTTTATATGTGGCCACATTTTTTTTAAGCAGGAAAACTTCTGATGCATTCGATGCTACATTTTTGAGGGGTGCGGGTAGGTTGATCTTAATGGCAGTGCTTGCAGGGGTACGTTGGGTGGAATGACAGGCCAACCACCAATTTTAAGATGAAAATCTAGAAACGACGGCACATCTCCCGATTCTACCCGTTTCCTCTCCTTCCTCTACTTAGTGCATTGATGATTTTAAGCGCCATTTTCGAATGCATTGTATCTGGCAGATTTTTGTCTGGCCTTGTAATTAATTTTGCTGAGTTTATAGTTTTGGTATAAAAGCCAAGCTGTGTTACTCATTGTGTGGTGGAAGACTTGGGCAATTTTGGGGGAAAAATAATGAAATACAGGGCATTTTCCTAGTTGTTGTATCTCTGTGGAGTTTATGTGTTGCATCTGAGTTGTATCTTGCACATGTGTTCAGTTTCAGTGTTAATGTTATATGAAAAATGCTTCTTGCATGTGTTTTGCTGTTTGTCTCCATTTGTTGTATGCTTTTCTTCTTCTAAATTTGGTTGCTAAGCGTTTCTTAAATTCTAGAATACAGATTTATGTATTTCATGCCTAATCTCTAACTTCCATTCAAGGAGTGGATTAAATCATTTTAGGTTGAGTATGGAGAAGATTGTATGTCAACTGGGATATTTGTAAGTAGAGATAGATAAATACTCATCCTTGGGTGGTGTTTGTAAGGCAAATACCAATCCTGACCCTTTGAAACTTGAACGACAGTTGCAAGCCATTCTTATGTATACGTCTAGTTGACTCCTTACCCTGAGATAGGCACCGGTATGTTCTTGTGAAGTAGTTATGATCCAAAACCCTTGTCTTGCATCCAAACCATAATTTCAAACCATTACATAATTTCAACCTGTTAGTTGTAGTAGGATTAGGAACCCCCTGCATACTCTCATCCCTAACCAGACACACATGTCCAAGAGTGTTGCTAAACTTGTGATTTGTCATTCAAATCTTGGTCCATACATGAGAGTATTCTGCCTATTATCACAAAGCTAAATCTTCATGTCATTGGGTGAGTCAAAGTGTTAAATCTTTAGCTATAGGGATACCCCCCTTGGTGCGACAGAACCAGAAGTGAAGGGGAGGCAGCTCACGCAACCTCCCGTACTCTGTTGGCCGAATCTACATATGCATTGGAACTGGAAAACCCTCTGCCGATTCGGAGAAAATTACCAACAGGATGGAATGTTTTGACACTTTTGAGTGGAATGGGAATTTGAGATGGGAGTAGATGGTTGGGATTTTTTAGAGGTAGATGCCTCATTTAACTTGATTTCTTGTTGCTCAGGTACCCATACCATTTTGGTTTTGGACTTTGCTTGTGGAGGTATGGGCTTGGATAACTTTTTGGATTGATTTTTCTTTGACTCTTTATTTGTTGGCAAGAGACACTATATGGATTCATGGTTGTTGTCATTGATGGCAACAAAGGTCATCCCACATATCCGCAAGTCATAGTGTGCCTCCACCGGAAGTCAGAATGAAGATTGTTGTGGTCCGGGGAACAAGAACAGAGCATGTGGCAAGGTCCGACAGTTTGGTCCGGATCTCTCAGAAGAAGTATCTTGGTGCAGTGCGGATTTGGGGAAGTCAAGAGGACTACCTTGAGTAATAGATTCCAAGGATTTAGCCTCCGGTGATGGACAAGGAAGAAGATATGAACAGTTGAATACCGGATTCTTGAGTAACAGTGTGAACAGAGGAAGAACTGACTGACAGAACATCAGATTGCTTTCTGAATGTGTTTCTGACAGTGGTAAAGGTTATGAAGACATAGATTATGTTTGGCCAACATGATTAATGATATCTACAAGTATATGCTTGATCTGCATTACTTGATGAGCAAGGATTCAGCTGACAGAACAGAGTTTGTGAGAAAATAGACTGTTCCGGATGCCGACTAGAAAGGTGATGAAATTACTTGTGTGGATATATATGCACGATGGATTTAGTTGTGAGAAGTGTTGTTGTGTGTTGTTGTTGTGCGAATAAGTGCAGAATAGAGCAGAAACAGCCAGAGAGATCCGGTATGTGAAAGGAAAGCAGAAGAAAGAGAAGAGGAAAGATGAAGTGCAGTAGATCAGTGTACTGAGCCTAACCGGAACTGAACTCCAGCATATGTGGATGCTTCCAATCAGTTCAAGTATTGTATAACATTCTTTTATAGACAGTGTGTCTCCTTGTAGGCAGTGTGCCTCTTTGTGAGCAGTGTGCTCGGGCAGTGAGCCCTAATTGGCAAGTGCCATTTTGTAATTCCTTATTCTTCTAACAGAGAATAATCTTTGGGTTAATCACCCCGTGGTTTTCTCCCTTAACAGGGTTTCCACGTCAAAAATACCGTGTCATGTGTTTCTCATTTCATGGTAATGTTTGTTTGTTTGCTTCAATGCTGCATTGATTAATAAGAAAGTTCAAAAGAAGAAATAATTAGGATAATTGATTCACCCCCCCTCTTAGTTATTAACAATTGGTATCAGAGCTAAGTTCCTCCTAATAGAGCCTAACAGCTTGAGGAAGATCTGGGAGTTCAAATGGATGCATATGGTTTAAGGGAGCAACTCAAGACTGCCTTTGAGGATCTTGAACAGTCAAACTCTGAAGTCAATGAATTAAAGGAAAGACTCAAACAGGCTGATGAATTCATGAGAGAACTAAAGGACAAATTAAGTCTCTCTATGAAAAAGAGAAAGGAGCTGCTCCAACAATTGGCAAGACAAAGTGAAGAAAGTAATACAAATGAAGAATTGACTGAGAAAACCAAGTTATGTGAAAAGTTATCAAAAGAAGTCATTATGGTAAGACATGAAATGGAATCAGGAGTTATAAAGTTTACTCAAGAGATTGAAGAGAAAAGAAAAGCTGAAGACAATCTAAGACAATCTCTTAAAGAGAAATCAGAAGATTGCCTCCAGATGGACAGGATTATCAGACATCTTGAAGATGCCAAAGATAATGAAGAAAAACTTGAGGATCAAATTGTCTCTCTCAAAAGAGATCTTCAAACAGCAAATGAATATAAAGAGAAATTCAAGATAAGTTCTGCTCAACTTGAAGTTCTTCTTGGAAGTCAAAAGAGGGCAAATGACAAGTATGGTTTGGGATATGAGAAAGGAGAAAGCTCCAGATCTGGTCAAAAGAATTTTGGATTAGAAAATCCAAGGAATAGGCCTAAAAGACCTCCGGTAAGACAGCCCAATGCTCAAAGATATCCATCCTTCAATGGATACTGCCACAGCTGCAATCACTTTGGTCACAAAGCTAATCAGTGCAGAAAGAGAATGAATCAGACTAATTCATCCTTCTCCGGACAGTGCTTTAACTGCAAAAGGTATGGACACAAGTCTCATGAATGCAGAAATATGCAAATAAACAAATCATTCAATGGTAGATGCTTTGCATGCCATAGAGTAGGTCATATGGCTAATCAATGCAGATCAAGAGGTTATTAGTCAAATATGCAAGGAAATATTATTTGCCAAATCTGTAATAGGTATGGTCATAATGCAAAAGTCTGCATAAGCAAGAATCAGGACAAAAGAGGTCCGGTGTTTAATTAGAATCAAGACAAGGGTAAACAAAAGATGAATGTGGATGAAGTTAGGAATCAGATGAACAAGATTTGGGTGAAGAAAAGTTCAGAGAATGTAGAGGTTGGATCTGCACCAGACTCTGGTGCTGATATTCCTTCCAGAAATTAAAGGTGAGCTCTGGCTCAGGGGGAGACTCAAAGAAAATCATGTTCCCCCAGCCAATCAAGTGGTGCCAAATGTGGCACAAGATGCAGAGTAAAGGGTTTGTAGATATAAGTCTTGAGATGATCTAGATAAGATTTCAGAGGTCCGCATGAAGATGTCAAGAAGTTGTGATCGATCAAGTATGACCTGTTCCGGGAGATGCTTCGGAATGACAGAAGATACAAAAAGGTCCGGAGAGATCTGGAAGCGCATTGTCTTATTCTACGGATTGGATAGAGTGTTTGGGATGTCCTTGTGATGTGTCATCTTGATTTGTTCATGGTTGGAAGATCCGCATGATGTTCATAGATCAGGACTGATCCGGTTCTTCAAGTTATCCGAATAAGGCAAACCAGAATAATGTAGGTCGAGCATTTATTGCCATCAGATATTAGGGTTTGTGGAGCAATATAAGGGATTTCTCATAAATCACTTGCTCATTCTGCACTCAAGAAGAAGCGAAAGTGGAGCTCTGCAACAAGATTCATCAAGTTCACCAAAGATCTCCTGCCGAAGTCATTACATACATAAATCAATCCAACCACTCCGTGTAACCGAAGGCGCATAAGGTATTTTCTGTTTTCGATATCTTACTACAAATCTTTTAAGAAATGGCTACTCTGAATATAGTAAAGATCTCAGATAGGCCCCGACCTGAATTTAAGAAACACCCATACAAGTCATTGGAGGTAGATCCCTTAGGAGCATTCTCTAGTGTTCCTCATGGCGTTTTACACATAGAAGATATTAGGGTTTACATACATGCAAGTATTGAGGAATTCAGGGAATTCAAATTGAGAGATTTCTATCACAAACAACTGATAGACAATGCTTTTGAGCTTAAACCAGAGTATAAGGGTATCTAGAAGAAATAGTTTGATCAATTCATTCATTTCCCCTGCTTTGAAGAAGATGAATGGGTTCGGTATGTATTGAGTAGGATGCATGACAACTTCCTATGGCTGGATAGACCCTACAAGATCACAAAAGAGGCAATTAGGGCAGTGACTGGTCTATACTCTTCCGGAGGGATACCTATCCTCAAATCTGTCAAAAATAACATTGTAACTGAGGCCACTGGATCAAAATTTGATAAGAGGGCAATGACCGTTGAAGATATTTCTGATCCGGATATCAAGTATGCATCTATGGTAATAGGATACAAGATTTTTCACTCCAGTAGGGAGAATTCTGTATCCGGAACTGCAGTATACACTGCCTATGAGATGCTGAGGAAGAATGCAGATTATGATCTCTTTGAACTTCTTTTAAGCTAATTAATGGAAAATATACAGAAGATCAAAAAGGACAAAAAGAATTCTTTTAAGTATGGTACTCTTATATTATGTCTATTTTTCTATTTCATGAATGAGTTGCCTGGATCAAGTGGATGGGTATGGCAGAATGACAAACCTGTAGTAGTCCAGATCAGAGATTACTTACATGGACTTGGGGATGCCAAAGCAAGAAATACAGCTCTGTGGGGATACTTCAAAAACTTCCAGAGTATGATGCAAGCAAGAGAAAGAATCCCCCAGTCTCTTGTTGAAAATACAAAGACTCGGTCTGCTTTATGGTTGATACTGATCAGTGCCTAATGGAGGCAGTTGAACCAAGGATAGTCTGGATCATGCCCATGGGGTATGAGGTTGATGAACAGATTATGGAACTGCATGTTCAACACATGCTTAGTCAACCTAAAGATCCAAAAGTAGAAAGGTTTGGAACCTTTGAGGAGCTGAGTGTGAAGATCCATGTGGAACTCAGAGAACCTGAGATAAAAAGGAAAGTAAGAAAAGAAGTTGAACATATTGCCCAAGGCCCAGGCATCCCAAAGGAGGCACTTGATGCCAACCAGGAAAAGAGGAGAAAGGCTGAGGAAGAAAAGAAAGAGGCAGAAAAGAAAAGCAAGAAAAGTGCTCCGGTGGAAACCTCAACCCGGACCAGATCATCAAAAGGATCTACACGTGTCAAAACCAAAAGCTCAAAAATATCTAAACCGGAAGGTTAGACATCCGGTAAAGGAGAGAAAAGGTCTAAAATAAAAGCCACAAGGGCTTATACAAGTCAGAAAGATGAAGAGGAAACAGAATCAGATGAGGGAGTAAAAGAAATAAAGAAGCAGAAGAAGAAAGGATCCGGTAAACCCTCCACAGGCCAAGACAAGGAAGAAATGGCAGAGGTATTTGTTGAAAAGCCCACCCTGTCTCTAGAGAGTGTAATCAAGTCAGTCATGGTGGATGGAAACCTTCAACCAATGACTGAATTCTATGATGACTATAATGAGGCTGACCAAAAGATTCTGCAGGAAGCCACAATCAAGTATCTAAACATATACAATAAGGCTTTCATTGAGATTATATCTCTAATTCCTAAAAGCCTAGACAAGGAATTAGAAATAAGAAAGAACAATGCCCAGGCAAAAGATCTTGAGATCCGGGAGTAGATAGCTATTCAGCTATATCCTCAAATTGATCCCAAGACAATGAACATGATATTCAAAGACTGCAAAGATGAGTTCAGGAGTAAAGCAAGGATGAATCAACTCATGCTTGGTGAGACTGACAAGTTGGCCATAGAGACAGAAGAGATCCCCCGGAAGGCCTTCAAAAGGTTTAATCTTCCTGTTGTAGAGGACTTGGGTACTGATCCCTCATCCACAAGTGCTGCAGAAGAAACTTCTGAGAAAGCAACAGAAGAGATGGGCCCTGAACAAACCAACATTTCTCCTCTGGTTTCCCCTACAGTCTCCGGATCCAAAGAAGAAGAGAAACTACTGGAGAAAGAAGCAGCGGTAAAAGAAAAAGAAGCTGACAGTACCAAGGGTGCAGAGAAAGAGAAGACTCCAATAGAGAAAACCACAACTGATAGTGGTAAGAATGTGGAGAAAGAGAAAATTCTAAAGGACAGTTCCAAGACTGTAGAAGAGAAGAAACATCTGTCTCCGGCAAGAGACACTGCACAAACTGTTCAAAAATTTCTGAGTCAAGAAACAATAGAGATTGATGAACCGAAGCTTCTAAAAGGTCCATTCAACTTTGATTCCCTCTCTCCAGTACAGACAATGAAGATAGCTTCATTTGCAAATGCTAAGGCAAATGAAAAACTCCTAAAGTCTCACATGGAAGACTGTGAGTTGATAGAGGCTGCTTCCGGAGTGCTTGAAAAGATTATGCCATTGGTCCAGATAGATCCGATAGCCTCCTCTTCCGGTAATCTCAAAACCTTAGTCAGCAGTGTTGATACACATTTTGATTCTCTAGAAAAATCAGCTGAAGAAAAGGTCCGGAAGGAGTTTTTGGATAAAAGATTTTCAGAAGTACTAGGATTAATCTCTAATGATAGGAGAAATATGAGTATTGGAATAAAGAGCTTAGAAAATGCTCTTAAGGATGGTGGTGACATTTACAAATTTTGTATCTCCTGGTCAAAAGCAACAGTAGAAGTTGAGAAGAAAATAAAAGAGGAACAGGACAAACTATTGAGTTTGTCTCAAAGTTTTGATCCTCTCTCTTTCTCCATAGTAACTCAAGAATGTCAAACTATTGCAATCACAAATGCAATAAAGAACTTTGAGAAGGAAAGGAAGAATATAATTAACCGGATGGGAGAACTTAGAAGGATTATTATCCCTAAGTTAGAAACTAAGCATGAGGCCATAAGTGATGCTCAGACTACCGCCCAAACCAATGATCTGACAGATCTCAAGAGGGCAGAAGCTTTTGCATTTTTGTTGAGTGGCCACATTTCAATTTTGGACAGAATGAAGAAAAGTTGGGCTACAGAACTGGTCCAATTGAAGACATCCTTTGCAGACATTCTTCAGTTTATGTGAGTATGTAATATGCGGCTAAGTATAGTAAATTTTTTGAAAATTTTGGTGTGCGGACCCTACCCTTTGCCATTGATGTCAAAGGGGGAGTGAGGAGCAGTGAAAAATGAGGAATCCAACTAAGGGGGAGTTCCAGAAATTGTATATAAAGATAGAGCATCAGCCAAGGGGGAGCATAGTGTAAACACTTAGTCATTTTTCACTAAGCGTTGCCATCAATGCCAAAGGGGGAGATTGTTGGCAAGAGACACTATATGGATTCATGGTTGTTGTCATTGATGGCAACAAAGGTCATCCCACATATCCGCAAGTCATAGTGTGCCTCCACCGGAAGTCAGAATGAAGATTGTTGTGGTCCGGGGAACAAGAACAGAGCATGTGGTAAGGTCCGACAGTTTGGTCCGGATCTCTTAGAAGAAGTATCTTGGTGCAGTGCAGATTTGGGGAAGTCAAGAGGACTACCTTGAGTAATAGATTCCGAGGATTTAGCCTCCGGTGATGGACAAGGAAGAAGATATGAACAGTTGAATACCGGATTCCCGAGTAACAGTGTGAACAGAGGAAGAACTGACTGACAGAACATCAGATTGCTTTCCAGATGTGTTTCTGACAGTGGTAAAGGTTATGAAGACATGGATTATGTTTGGCCGACATGATTAATGATATCTACAAGTATATGCTTGATCCGCATTACTTGATGAGCAAGGATTCAGCCGACAGAACAGAGTTTGTGAGAAAATAGACTGTTCCGGATGCCAACTAGAAAGGTGATGAAATTACTTGTGTGGATATATATGCACGATGGATTTAGTTGTGAGAAGTGTTGTTGTGTGTTGTTGTTGTGAGAATAAGTGCAGAATAGAGCAGAAACAGCCAGAGAGATCCGGTATGTGAAAGGAAAGCAGAAGAAAGAGAAGAGGAAAGATGAAGTGCAGCAGATCAGTGTACTGAGCCTAACCAGAACTGAACTCCAGCATATGTGGATGCTTCTAATCAGTTCAAGTATTATATAACATTCTTTTGTAGACAGTGTGTCTCCTTGTAGGCAGTGTGCCTCTTTGTGAGCAGTGTGCTCGGGCAGTGAGCCCTAATTGGCAAGTGCCATTTTGTAATTCCTTATTCTTCTAACAGAGAATAATCTTTGGGTTAATCACCCCGTGGTTTTCTCCCTTAACAGGGTTTCCACATCAAAAATACTATGTCATGTGTTTCTCATTTCATGGTAATGTTTGTTTGTTTGCTTCAATGCTGCATTGATTAATAAGAAAGTTCAAAAGAAGAAATAATTAGGATAACTGATTCACCCCCCCTCTCAGTTATCAACATTATTTTTATGTCCTGAGGCATGAGGACCTTTAGGATGTTTGGCTTTATTAGTAGAGGCATCTAATTTTGAATTTTTGGATCCCTTGGGGAAGGTGGAATGAGTGGAAGCTTTAAGTTTAGCTTTAAGATTAGGGTTGAGGGTTGAGGGATTAGGGTTTAAGGTATAGTGTTGAGGGTTGAGGGTTTAGGGTTTAGGGTTTAGGGTTTAGAGTTGAGGGATTAGGGTTTAAGGCATAGTGTTTAGGGTTGAGGGTTTAGGGATAGGGTTTAGGATTTAAGGTTCAAGTGTTGAGGGTTGAGGCTTTAGGGATAGGGTTTAAGGTTTCACGACAAGGGATTAGGGTTTAGGGTTGAGGGATTAAGGTTTAGGGTTGAGGGACTAGCGTTTAAGGTATAGTGTTTAGGGTTGAGGGTTTAGGGTTTAAGGTTTAAGGGTTGAAGCTTCAAGATTTAGGGATAGCGTTTAGGTTTGAGGGATTAGGGTTTAGGGTGGAGGGATTAGGGTTTAAGGTATAGTGTTTGGGGTTGAGGGTTGAAGGATGCGTTACGCTGCACTGAAAGGTTATAGTCCCATTAGAGAATGATGTCCTTGCATGGACCATGTCAAGTGCCCGCATCAATGTTGGTAAGGGATACATGGAAGGCAAATGGATTAGGCAAATAGTGGATTATCACGTGGATTCTAGAGGGGAGAAAAGTGGATTATGTAGGGAAAATAGTGGATTATGATGTGGATTATGTCAGACTTATGCCAAAGCATGGACCATAGGGATGGTATGTGGAGAGTATGTAGGATAGTAGATGAATGATGGTAGATTTATTGTGGAATGGAAGGGAACCATGACCAATGGTTGCACACATCATGATAAACTTTGAATCTTGTGATGTAGAGGTGGTGTCGGGTGCAATGGAGATGTTTGCTTAGGAGATGGATGATGAAGGGCTTTAGGAACCCACATAGACTTAGGTGTTTTATTACTTTTATTTTGCTTGTGGGATGGAATGTTTTGACACTTTTGAGCGGAATGGGAATTTGAGATGGGAGTAGATGGTTGGGATTTTTTAGAGGTAGATGCCTCATTTAAATTGATTTCTTGTTGCTCAGGTACCCATACCAGTTTGGTTTTGGACTTTGCTTGTGGAGGTATGGGCTTGGATAACTTTTTGGATTGATTTTTCTTTGACTCTTTGTTTTTATGTCCTAAGGCATGAGGACCCCTAGGATGTTTTGCTTTATCAATAGAGGCATCTAATTTTGAATTTCTGGATCCCTTGGGGATGGTGGAATGAGTGGAAGCTTTAAGTTTAGCTTTAAGATTAGGGTTGAGGGTTAAGGGATTAGGGTTTAAGGTATAGTGTTGAGGGTTTAGGGTTTAGGATTGAGGGTTTAGGGTTTAGGGATTAGGGTTTATGGTTTAGAGTTGAGGGATTAGGGTTTAAGGCATAGTGTCTAGGGTTGAGGGTTTAGGATTTAAGGTTCAAGTGTTGAGGGTTGAGGCTTTAGGGATAGGGTTTAAGGTTTAATGATAAGGGATTAGGGTTTAAGGTATAGTGTTTAGGGTTGAGGGTTTAGGGTTTAAGGTTTAAGGGTTGAGGATTTAGGCTTTAGGGATAGCGTTTAGGGTTTAGGGTGGAATTATGGTTTAAGGTATAGTGTTTAGGGTTGAGGGTTGAAGGATACATTACACTGCATTGAAAGGTTATAGTCCCATTAGAGAATGATGTCCTCATATGGACCATGTCGAGTGCCCTCATCGATGTTGGTAAGGGATACATGGAAGGCAAATGGATTAGGCAAATAGTGGATTATGACGTGGATTCTAGAGAAGAGAAAAGTGGATTATGATGTTGATTATATAGGGAAAATAGTGGATTATGTCAGACTTATGCCAAAGCATGGACCATAGGGATGGTATGTGGAGGGTATGTGGGATAGTGGATGAATGATGGTAGATTTATTGTGGAATGGAAGGGAACCATGACCAATGGTTGTACACATCACGACAAGTGTTGAAGCTTGTGATGCGGAGGTGGTGTAGGGTCCAATGGAGATGTTTGCTTAGGAGATGGATTATGAAGGGCTTTAGGAACCCACATAAGCTTAGGCATTTTATTACTTTTATTTTGCTTGTGGGATGGAATGTTTTGACACTTTTGAGCAGAATGGGAATTTGAGATGGGAGTGGATGGTTAGGATTTTTTAGAGGTAGATGCCTCATTTAACTTGATTTCTTGTTGCTTAGGTACCGATACCGTTTTGGTTTTGGACTTTGCTTGTGGAGGTATGGGCTTGGATAACTTTTTAGATTGATTTTTCTTTGACTCTTTGTTTTTATGTCCTGAGGCATGAAGACCCTTAGTATGATTGGCTTTATTAGTAGAGGCATCTAATTTTAAATTTCTGGATCCCTTGGGGATGGTGGAATGAGTGGAAACTTTAAGTTTAGCTTTAAGATTAGGGTTGAGGGATTAGGGTTTAAGGTATAGTGTTGAGGGTTGAGGGTTTAGGGTATAGGGATTAGGGTTTGGAGTTGAGGGATTAGGGTTTAAGGCATAGTGTTTAGGGTTGAGGGTTTAGGGATAGGGTTTAGGATTTAAGGTTCAAGTGTTTAGGGTTGAGGCTTTAGGGATAGGGTTTAAGGTTTAGCAATGAGGGATTAGGGATTAGGGTTTAGGGTTGAGGGCTGAGGGATTAGGGTTTAAGGTATAGTGTTTAGGGTTGAGGGTTTAGGGATAGGGTTTAGGGTTTAAGGTTTAAGGGTTGAGGCTTTAGGCTTTAGGGATAGTGTTTAGGGTTGAGGGATTAGGGTTTAGGGTGGAGTGATTAGGGTTTAAGGTATAGTGTTTAGTGTTGAGGGCTGAAGAATGCATTATGCCACACTAAAAGGTTATAGTCCCATTAGAGAATGATGTCCTCGCATGGACCATGTTGAGTGCCCTCATCGATGTTGGTAAGGGATACATGGAAGGCAAATGGATTATGCAGATAGTGGATTATGACGTAGATTATAGAGGGCAGAAAAGTGGATTATGATGTGGATTATGTAGGGAAAATAGTGCATTATGTCAGACTTATGCCAAAGTATGGACCATAGGGATGGTATGTGGAGGGTATGTAGGATAGTGGATGAATGATGGTAGATTTATTGTGGAATGGAAGGGAACCATGAACAATGGTTGAACACATCATGATAAACATTGAATCTTGTGATGCGAAGGTGGTGTAGGGTGCAATGGAGATGTTTGCTTAGGAGATGGATGATGAAGGGATTTAGGAATGCACATAGACTTAGGTGTTTTATTACTTTTGTTTTGCTTGTGGGATGGAATGTTTTGACACTTTTGAGCGGAATGGGAATTTGAGATGGGAGTTGATGGTTGGGATTTTTTAGAGGTAGATGCCTCATTTAACTTGATTTCTTGTTGCTTAGGTACCCATACCATTTTGGTTTTGGACTTTGCTTGTGGAGGTATGGGCTTGGATAACTTTTTGGATTGATTTTTCTTTGACTCTTTGTTTTTATGTCCTGAGGCATGAGGACCCTTAGGATGTTTGGATTTATCAGTAGAGGCATCTAATTTTGAATTTCTAGATCCCTTAGGGATGGTGGAATGAGTGGATGCTTTAAGTTTAGCTTTAAGATTAGGGTTGAGGGTTGAGAGATTAGGGTTTAAGGTATAGTGGCGAGGGTTGAGGGTTTAGGGTTTACGGTTTAGGGTTTAGGGATTAGGGTTTAGAGTTGAGGGATTAGGGATTAGAGTTAAGGGATTAGGGTTTAAGGCATAGTGTTTAGGGTTGAGGGTTTAGGGATAGGGTGTAGGATTTAAGGTTCAAGTGTTGAGGGTTGAGGCTTTAGGGATAGGGTTTAAGGTTTAGTGATAAGGGATTAGGGTTTAGGGTTGAAGGATTAGGGTTTAGGGTTGATGGATTAGAGTTTAGGGATCTTTACTCTTGTTCTTTGCATGCCAGTCCATCAATTGTGCAAGTGACTTGCAATGAAACATTCGTTGAAGTCTAGGTATAATTGGCATGTTGGCATGAGGAACATTTTGGTTTGGCACAGCTAGGTGCTAAATTAGGTGCAATTTGTGCCGGTTATGGTGACCCAAAGAGATTACATTTAGGGTTGAAAGTTGGCGCTAAAGTCAACGTTAGAGACGTCGACTTTAGCGCTAACTAATGAATCCAAAAAAAAAAAAAAATTCCAGCCTGCGTCAAAACATACCACACAAAAAAAAACACAAATTCAAGTTAATACATTTAAGCCCACAACACAGTGTACTCTACCTCTGTTTTAGGTTTCCAGCTAAGAATTGTAGGTTGTGAAGTGACGAATTTATTAGGTCAAAAACAAAAGTTACTAAAAAGTTTCTACAATGGATCCGTGAATTTGTATTTTATTTATTTTTGGTTCTAGACAGCCAGAAGATAAAAAATTGCTTTAGCAAGCTGCTAAATTTGGGGTTTCTAGCTACCTCAGCCATTGAATCAAGCTTGTTTGTCTGCCTTTTAGCAAGTAAGTTCTAATTGCTGAGTAATTTACTCTTGACCTAGGTTTTTATCGATTTTGATATAATTTTGAACTCAAAGAAAGTTTTTCTAAGATGTTGTACTCACGTTTTAGGGTAAATTTGAGTAGTAATGTTTTTAATTATCCTTGCTTGAAATATAACTTACATTTACCATTTTTGGAAGGCCTGTCGAATAAGGTCTCTTTATACATCATACCCAAAATACGAGCTGTTAGGATTTGTTTTTGGCTACAATTGGTCAAGCACGCTGTTAATTCATACCTGGCTACGATTGCCTCCATGGACTGGACAAAAATAATTTGCTCTAGGTCACCTCAAAATGTCAAGCAATAGAGGGAAGGGAGCAAACTCTGGCCACAATGAGGTAATTCACTGTCAATTTATAGGTTTGTAAATGTTTCCATTATTTCTTTGATTTTTAGTATTTAGTTTTCTATTTCTAAATTTAAAAGAAGAAATTATATATATATATATACATATATATATATACATATATATAGGGACATGAGACTGACAAAGATAAAGAGGCATTGGCTTCCATATTGGGGGTAGAGGCAGTGAACAAATTGGATGGTATGGACTTGACAATGCTGGCCAGATACATAGAAAAACGATCTAGTAAAACCCCTGAAACATTGCAACCAAATCAACTGTGTCAAAGGGAATCAATTGATTCCCTAACCAGTCCTAGATCAAGCAAAAGATCCAGGAGGAAATCAATATCAATAACCTCTAAGAATGTTGAATAGGGAGCAAAGGCTTCCACTATCCCAGCCACTCCTGGGATAAAGACTTCTTCGACCAGCAACCCATGTTTTGCATCTTGCATTGGTAGCTACATTACCAAGATAGAATACGATGTGGTTTCAGGGGATGTCTAAATTATAAATGCTGGAAAAACATTTGTGAATAGGTTGAAGGAATCATGCCTTCAATAGTTCAAAGACCATCTACATTTGCCATTCTCAAAGATAACCATGCACCTGCAAAAAGAGTTATCCATGACATGGAGACTGAATTTGGCATAGGTTGGTCTGTAAAGAAAATAAAGCTATGAATGTCTCAAAACTGCAAGAGATTTCAGTGCAACCAAACAAAGAAGATAAAAAAATCCCTCTCAAGCTAAGGCTAAAAAAAAGGCCAATTGATGTAAGTTTGAAAGTATGGAAAGAGCTTGTAAAAGCATATGAGAAGTCTGATGCACGGAGGAAGTTCGGTGAGGAGAGTACGTAGGTATTTGAATTTGCTCATAAGATTTTATCAAATTTATTAAACAATTTTTAAATTTTATTTGTGCATAATTAAATTGAATTAGTATATGTTTTAGGACAAGGCCTCCAAGGTTAGGCTTGACAAACTTTGTGCCACTCATCACAGTGGCTAGAAACGTTTATAGGCCTTGATCTGTACATTTGTAAGTATATTTAATATGTTAAATGATTTTTTTTTATTTCCTAGGAAAAAGTAAATGATTGCATATTAATTATTTTAACTAGTCCATGTGCCATGTTTTGACAGGAGGAGAAATATGGCTGTCAACCAACGCAATTTGCAAAGGAAATGTTACAAAGCAAAAAGTGGACTGATGTTGTAATCTGGATGGAGAATGAGGTATCAATAGTTGACTGTCAATAACTTAGTTGGATATTGTTGTGTTAATATGTCAATTTGAATTTCTTGTGTTGAGTTTCAATAATCTTTGAAGGGGTTATAGAGTGATACTTGAGACAAACAATTACAGTTGTACTATGTTTGTTGTGTTTGCTTTCTATTGGTCTTCTTGTCTTTTTGACTCAAGTGGATTGTTATTCATAGGTCGCTTGTCATTCTTGTTGATCATGTGGATGTAGTTATCATTGAGTTTTTAGGTGGTTTCCTAAGTGAACAGACCAAAGGGTTTATCTCAAGTCTTTGTTTCCTAACCTTTTATTATAAGACTTAAAGGGGGGCATGCATTATAGTTACGTTGTTGGTTATATTTCAAACCTTTGAAATATAATAGTGGACATTTAAATTTTAATATGCACATTTTTTTGTTGAGAAGGAGCCATCATTGGCAGTAGGCATTAACTCTCCTCTACAACTTTGGGAAGTACTAGTCTTTAATGTGCTTGGTTTTGGGGTATGTGAGGGAGAAAAGGAAGGAGTGGGGAACCATTTTGGGGGGGAATTCTTCTTTTTTCCTTGGGGTCGAGGAAGGAAGGTTGATGGTTGGACTGTAAGTGATTTAGAGGAAGGGAGACTTTGGGTGTGCTCATCATGTTGGCTGAGTGTCTTATTGTTTGGGTTGGAGACTAAGAGTCAAATCGCCAACTGGTCTTCTTCAACTAAGCTAACCTTTCTTTGAAGTAAACCTCCTTGTCATCCATTCTTGTAAAATTACACTGACCATTTTGGTGAAACATTTCCTTTAACTTGTGTAATTGTATGTGGTCTTGTGAAAGCCTATGCTAAAGGGTTTGGATGAGGAAAATATTGTTAACTATGAGAGTTCAAACTTAAGATCATAGGACTTATGAACTGTGGCAAATTGTTGGTTATTGTGTTTTGGATTTATGAAGGAAGCTACATTAATTTGGTCACAGTTTGAGGTGGAGTTTCAAACCTTGGCTAGAATTGCTAGAATGCTATCATTGCAACATAGCATGAGTCTTGAGGAAACCTGGCCTGGTTCATGGTTATCTTTTTTGACATGGTTGTAAACCCTAATGGTGTTAGTATTTCACCTATAAATGTCCACTCTCTCAATTGTGGATGCGAGGTCTTCTTGGGATTAATAATGCCACTCCTAGGTGGGGTTTTGGGATGGTTTTGGATCCTTGGTTCGGGTCAACTTGCCCCCCAACACTCCCTCCAAGGTTATGAGGTTTGCATTACTGAAGCCACAATGGAATACAATGTTGAAACAACACTACATGATTGTATTTGATTACCAATTGACTCTTGGAAAGAATGGGTTTTGTCAATTGCATACAGTTGTGTAACATTGCAATAGTTGTATTGTACTTGTAACTAGAATAGTCTATTGTGAAGGCATTCATTTGATGAGAATGACCCTTGAGTTCATTGTAATGACTTGCACTAACTTAGAAATGCGATTTCAAACTAGTATTTATTAAATTGGAGACTGTTTGTGAACAAATTTATCTTAGTATGGACTTCCCTATGTTTGAATGACTGAGCACTACTCACAGAATAGTAGATATTATGTACTTGTGATCACTGCATCATTTGGATAAAGGACTCATAAATGGAATAAAGGACCTTCTGTTTCATTGTCCATAAAATCCTAAGGGTTGATTAAGTTATTGTGCATGGATGTAAATGGAAACTTTAAGCTCTCTAAATGCTTGCTTATTGTTTGCAAAGTAGCATTAATTTCTTATTTTAACTGTGGAAACATCTTGTGGACACTAGTATGGTGTTGACTAAGGAATTATCTTGTAAACACTAGAAAGGTCTATGCATGTTAATCATAGACTGTAACCCTACATTTGGAAGGAAATTGTTATTGTAGATGTGATATATACTGTACAGTGGTATCTAGTCTATGGCATGACATCTTTAGTAGGAGGTACCTTCAAATTTTTGTAGCATCATGTCTGGGCTAAGGTACCATAAAGTTAAGTGTGCATTGTATGGTGTTATTGTATTGGAGGTTGCTGTATGCAAATCTACAGTGATATAAGGAGACTCAACTCTTGTCATTTCATTGCACAAAGTGAGTGACAAAACAACTACCTAGTTTAAAATTGGCCCTTCTTTAAGCAACATATGTAGTAATGAGACTTAGGATTATTGAAAATGAGAAACATCCTTCTCCCCATACAACTTGCTAACTAGGACCACTATGTTTTTTACTAAACCCTTGAGGTTGATGTAAGGGTACCATTTAGTGTTCCTAGAAGTTAATTGTCTAACTCCCCTTCAACCAATTTCCTTGTATGATGAACTAGATGATTGACATGACCATCTTGAAGATGTAATTAAAGACTTTTGTGCTTGTGTAGTGTTGAAAATGTACACTCCATGGGGACAAAACTTGTAGATCTTAGTGTTAATCATGATATATGCACAATTTTTTTAATTGTTGGTCATGTAAATGTGAGTTTTCAGCTACCACAAGTGTACTCTTAAGGATAGTCTCGCTAAGGAAAGCATTGATGTAAGAGTTGAACTTGAGATACATGATCTTGACTTTCTTCTTGGTATACCTAAAGTTTCTAATCTCTTTGTTAATGAGCTAGATGTCAATTTGAACCAAGGATGTGTTTCCAACATTTGTGATGATGTTTGCATTCATGAGGATGATAAGTTACATCAAAATATCAAAAGTTACATAGCCTTTGAGATGGAGTTTATCCCATCTGTGAGGGAGTTAATTTGTTCCAGCTATTTTGCTAAAAATAGATCACCATTTAGGCTTACAAAGTTTGCAAAAGAAGTCATGTCGTAGTTTTCCAGTCCCTCTCTGAAGATCTTGAGGGCTTCTTCAATTTTCTTCTTCTTCTTGATTGCCTCCGCGTTGAAGACTCCATAGATGAAACCTTTTTTTGGATTTGGGTTGGTGTGATAGCCTGCAATAATAACATCATCCCTGATCCCCTCATTGACTAGAAAACTTGTAAATCTTGACGCCCTGGCAAGAGACCCTGTGGCTTGGACAACAGTCACATACAAATGCTCTAAAAGGACACAGTCATGGATATGGTTGCCCTACACTCCCCTTATCCCTGCAATCTCTTTGATAGCATTGCGTAGCCCTTCCTCCTTTATACTGAATAAGTGGTAGACTTGCTGGTCCACCGACTCCTCCAAGCACTCACAGTGGACTCCGAAGTGTTTTCTGCCCGCCATTGTTATAGGAGACTTCGAGCCGTCCTCCTAAAATAGGAAGTTTCTCTCGATTACCTTCCTCGTGACTTACTCACATTGTCTGAAAGTTGCAGGTTTTATGATGCTTTTTGTCTGTCTGAACTGTCCTCACTTCTGGAAAAGGAATGCTTGATTGACTCTTCCCTAATCGAACTAGACTGGGGACAGTCCTTCCTATCTCCTTTGAGATTTCCTATCTTGGAGAAAGCCATGCTCATCGTCGATTCTTCTAAGATCTCCCTCCTTGATTTGTACCTATGAAATTCCTAAATCCCCATAGTCCTTGATTAACATCTTTCTCAGATCCTCAAAACACTGCCCTTCGAAAAAGCATTCCTCCCCCATTTCCTGCTCAACCCCTTGATTCGCAAGGAGATCAGCCACCCCGTTGGCCTCTCTATTTACATGCATGGTTGACCTCCTTGCTCGTGCTGGCTATCTTGAAGACACCCTAAACTTTATCATTGAGATACCTGTTAAATCTGTGCTGGTTGTAATCATGTGTTTTCTTGGTGCTTGTAGATCACATATGAATATAGGCTTAGGAGTATTTATAGCAACACTACTTTTTGATTTGGATCCTAAAAATGATGCACAACTTATGTTCTTCTCTCAAACATCTATCCACAAGTGGGCAGGTGTGGTGAGGTAAGGAGATTGATGAAAGATAGAGGAATTACATGCTTTTTTGTGTAGGAGATAGATCACATCCATAGATAGAGGAGACCTATGCAAAGTTGGAGAAATTATCTTGGAAGATGAAGGCATCAAGGTATTTTCCAGATTCAAGAATTTACTTAATGCTATAGAAGGATGGGAAAAAGAATTATTTCTCTGCCACCATGGTGAAAAGTTGGCAATTACATTTGGTTTGTTAAACATGCCCCATGGAACAACTATTAGACCTCTATCTTAAGGTTACTCATGAACCTTAAGATAAATAATTATTGAAAAAAAACTCTTTAATGTTTCTGTCTAATGTAGGTTATTAGATTAATAGTGAAAAAGAACATACGTTGACCACACAATTTGTGTCACATAAGGTTATATAATAGAATTTACAGTTGATAGTTAAATTGTATAACAAATTTTTTTATGATCTTTAGTAACGTTTATTAGAATTGTTGCATGTTTTACATCATTGGAATGACATATTAGTTGTAACTTTTTAGAAATTGTATTATGGTATGTGCACTTTGATATGATGTAATATGATTATGGTTTCGTTTCATATGTTGGAATATTAGATATATAAAAGAAAAATAAATTATTACATGAAATAAATAAGAACTTTTCATTTTAAATGTTTTTTTTGCAGAACACGGGTCTTCCAAAAGATGAAGATGATCCTGATGATATAGATCTAGATTATATTGGTTCTAGTACAGATCACATGGCAGAGGATGATGATGCTGCAGACACAGAAGACAACGAGGCCAATGACGATGATGATGATGATGACGATGATGATCATGATGATGATGATCACGATGGTGATGATGATGATGAGGTAGTTGCTGGTAGTAGCCAGTGACATTCATGATCATACAGACCGCATCATGGATCATTACTGATATATTGTTATGATGCCTCTTTTTATGGTTACTATCATATGTATAATTTTCACGGCCTATAGGACCATATTATTGAGTTGTATCATTTTCACATGTATCAATTTGACTTATATCATTTGGACATGTATCATCTTGACTTGTATCATTTTGAGTTACATAATTTATCATTTTTACTTATATCATTTGTACATGTATCATTTTGACTTATGTCGACTATTGGACATGTATCATTTTGACATGTTATTGATCTACTAGCATATTTGACTTTCACTTGTTTTAGTTATATATGATGACGATCTTATCAGTATTGACTTGTCAATTTATATATATTGAAAGTGGTCGATGATTTTTGGATGGATATTTATTACGTATGATGATTTTAATTTACTGCTCAGGATACATGTTGTAAAATTCAATTAAATTATAGATATTAGACTCACTTGTTTTAATTACAAATGATGATCATGTTATAATAATTATCTTGTTAAATTGGAAGCAAAACCCAAAGCAACAAAGGAGGTCATAATGGAAGCAAAACTTGGCGTCAATTAGGAAGCCAAAAAAAACTATTTTTGACACCATACAAGAAACAAACGAAGCATGACTGAGAGCAAAACTAGAAGCAAAAATGGGAGCAGACATGGAAGCAAAACTGGAAGCTAAATTGGGTGCCAAATCTGCACTAAATTGGAAGCAAAACTAGAAGCAAAATTGGAAGCAAACTTGGAAGCAAATCTGGAAGCAAAAATGGAAGCAAAACCCAAAGCATGGAAGCAAAATTGAAAGCAAAACTGGAAGAAAAATCGGAAGCAAAACTGGAAGCAAACTTGGAAGCAACACAAGAAGCCAAACCAGAAGCAAAATTGGAAGCCAAACTGGAAGCCAAATCCAGCACTAAATTGGAAGCAAATCTGGAAGTAAAATCGGAAGCAAAACTGGAAGCAAAAATTAAAACAAAACTAGAAGCAACATAAGAAGCAAAATCAAAAGCCAAATTGGAAGCCAAATTGGGTGCCAAATCTAGCGTTAAATTGGAAGCAAATCTAGAAGCAAAATTGGAAGCAAAATGGGAAGCAAAATTGGAAGCAAAACCAGAAGCAAACCTGGAAGAAAAACCAGAAGCAAAACTAAAAGCAAACCTAGAAGCAACACAAGAAACAAAACCAAAAGAAAAATCAGAAGCCAAATTGGGTGCCAAATCTGGTGCTAAATTGGAAGCAAATCTGGAAGCAAAACTAGAAGCAACACTGGAAGCAAAAATGGAAGCAAAACAAGAAGTAAACCTAAAAGCAAAACTAGAAGCAAAATTGGAAGCCAAATTGGGTGTCAAATCCAGCGCCAAATCCAGCTATTGCTTTTCAGCACTAAATCCGATGCAGAAGTAAGCATGCAATCTTGCACTAAGTTTTGCGCCAGGAAAAGTGTCCAATTCCTGAGCTCAATTGCACTAAATTCTAGCGCTATTTTAGGTGCTAATTGCCTGTTCTGTTGCAGTGCATTCAAGTATTGTCATCTTCAAACAGTGAGGAAGTGCACACTTTTGAGAGCTCTATTCATCAACAAGATCAATACAAGATAGGAGAACAATGGAAGCTTCGAGGTAAATCAATCTTCAAGGTAAAATATCTTTGTTTATTTGATTTGCATCATATTTCATTGAGATTATTGGATTATTAGTAGTTTAATACTGTTGATAATATTTCCTCTAACACTATGCAATCCATGTGCTATCTCTGCCACTTTATTGATGAGTGCCCCTAGGGGCTCCATGTCCTACACATATCTCACCATGGTACCAAACGGATCCTAAGGATTGAGTTTGCTCAACCTCACATCTAGCTCTTTTGAGATCTGTGGTATGGAGGATGAAGTCTCATGGTCATCTCTAGTGGGTGTCACCTCAATAGCTATATCCACAGGTAACTTCCCTTCATCCTAGGAAAGAATAACTACGAGGTCCTCCTCAATAGTCATCTCCACCATAGATTGTATCCTGAGGAATAGTGGGCTGCACCGCTGGTAATGTATCATGAGGGAGGCTTAGGGGAGGAAAGTCCTCTAGACCTACAGTGACTCCCAATGTACTGAGCCATGTGTCCATATGAGCATAGTCATGCTCCAGTGACCACTTGGTGTGGGTAGTGAGTGTAGGGCTATCATGTAATGGTTCATCAACTAGTGCCAGTGTCCCTACCCGACCTATTGGTTGACTCTCATCCGCAAGTGTATACCCTATCTGTGGTATGTCGTGGGTGGCCGAAGTTGAGGAAGACACCTCAATGGTATCCTCTCCCTCATGCTCATCTAAATTGTCTGCTTCCTCCTCCGAAGATGTGTCCATTGTCTTCTATTTTCTTTTCTTTCTTGTAGACTTAGGTTTTAAAGACAAACCTAACTTGCCCACCTGAAAACTATTGGCATTATAGGGTCATAATTAGGATCCAGCTGAAACTAGCCACCCTCAAGTGATAACACTTGCCTATGTATGGCATCCAAGAATAATCCTATCAATTGTTAAGTCATGTAGAAAGTTTTGTGCTTCATCATCATGAACTCCTAGATGCATTATGATAGTACTGCTGCCCAATTATATACAGTGCCCTCCTGTAACCCAACCATGTATTTGGCCATCCACACTGCAATATCTGATGACCTTGTCGCCCCAACCAACCTGCTTTTAATTAAATCCATGACACACTTCCACTCATCATTAGCTAAATCATCTTTTCTAATTCCTCAGTTGCCCTTCCCCCATATCTTTTCCCTAACTTCCTTTGAGATGTCTAGTTTACAAAGTTTGTCAATAAATGTCTCTTTTCCTTTTTGTGTGACCTTAGTTGGAGGTTTCATCACATCTATTCCCCAACTAGGAATGCCGAAAACCCTTGTAAAATCTTTGGGTTTAAACATGATTGTAACTCTAGTATATATGCACATATTGAATTTTCTTGTGATTTTCCACTTGATTATAATGTGTAAGCATGTTTCGTAGGAATGGCTCTCAAAATCTCTAAAATTAAATATGGGAGCTAATATTACCTTCTCTTCTTTTCATCCTAATGATGGATCATGGAGTGTGATCCGAAATGTCAATACAAAAAAGCAATACATAGTTATCCCAGAAGCTATCTACATTTATATCATGGACTGTGGAAATATCATGTCTACAATAATATTACCTTGTCAACTCTGGAATCTTTGATGGCTTATTTGAGTGGATTTTCCATTGCATGTTTGTGCCACCATGTGCGCGTTCGTTTCCTGTCAAACTCTCCCAATTGATCGAGTCTATAATATGTTTTCCTTTTACTATTGGCTGAGAGGGTTTTTTATTTTTCCTAGAATCTTTTAAAAATTTTGGTCTAAATTTTCTCGGGGGTTCCTATATAATGTCTTTGGCTTCCATTTCCCTGACTATTATAAACTTCTTCCGACTACCACTATAACACTCTTCTCCCATCTACTACTCACTATGCACTGGAAAAAATGCTCTTTCATTGCCTACCTTAGCCTTGTACGACTATGGCTCGTGATTGTGGTGTTAGCTTTTTGTGGGTACCGCATGACACCTCCTTAGATGATTTCATTGGCCGGTTGTTTGTACATACACCTCATTTAACCTATACACTGCCTAAATGCCACTAGTGAATTAACCTCTTTGCCTTAGATTGTATGGATGACGTCAAAACTTTGAAGTTGATTTTCATACCCTCAATCGTATAGACGATGAGTAAATTACCAATGGTTGATTGAAAATGAGCTTGTAGCCTTTGTGAAGTCCATACAAAAATCGTATGCCTCAACTTCAAACTTCTTTTTGTTTTTCTACTTAAATCCTCCTTTGGTCAATTGCCTCAGATGCTCATTTGGATGGCTAATTAATGATTATTGATTAAAAACTTCAAAAATTCTTGTCCATGGTAGCCCAGGATCATACGATAGCCCAAGAATCCCTTCAATTTCTTGTTGATGAAGAGTTTCCTATTGATGAATAAGTTTCTGTCAATGAACGAGTTTCCTTTCGATGAATGCCATTAAGAGGGAGTTGATTAGAACATCTCTTGTCGATGAAGAGTCTTAATCAACCTCTTTACACATGAAAGGGACTTTTCCCTTAATCATATGATCTAGCTATATGATTAGGCTTCCCCTTAATCGTACGACTTGACTGTACAATGAGGGAGGGGTTGATTACCAATTGTATGACCCCCCTTTAATCTTTTTCCTCCTTTTTTTTTTCTATTTTTCTATTTTTTTTCAATATTTGAATTTTATTCCAATTTTACTTTCGGCGAGTGGGTATTTTCCCATTTTTTAAAGTCTACTTTTTGCTATAATTTTTCCCACTCTAATTTTTCTTCTTCTTTTTGGTCTTCCCCTACCACCTGGATTTTCATAATGTGGCAAAAAATATAATCCCCATATGTTTTCCATAGGCAGTCATTAGAACAACACATGTCAATTTCTTCTAATTCAAAAATTTGATCGACTAATTCTAATTGGCCCGTACATTTGTGTAGTTGACCGACATCGATTAGTTTCAGTCATTTCAGTTCTTGGACCCATTGAATTATTTTCCCATCCTCGTTGATTGTCAAGTGTGTAGTTTTGTATACTGCTTTCCATATCCGACTTCTGGGAAGTGGTGCACTCCTAGGTGCCCCTTCGGGTAAATTCCTTTCACTCCTTTCCTGAAGTTCATTATCATAGATTGAACATTCTACAAAAATGTGCTTTCTATGAGATGCCTTGGTGGCCTTGGTGGGACAACCTCTTTCGGTAGCAAGAATGCAATTTTTTCCATTATACATTGATCTTTTTGAATCGAGTCATCATCCCCTATACTTTTGTCTTCTTCTACTTCCCATGGTCTGACATCTTCTACCACTCCTATTCTTATTCCCATGTATGACATATAGGATCTCTAGTAATCGTACATCTTCATAAGGTATCCTAGTGGCGCATACAAGCCTATAACTTCCTTCAGATTCATACTTGGAAAGAATACCATGTCTATACTTTCATTCATGTCTGTCTTGACAGACTGTTGTTCAAATCCAACAAATCTCGACTTGCTTGGTTCATATACTGGTGAATTTCCAAAAACCATGAGATTGATTGAAATTGCTTCCTGTCTCTACTTATAAATCTTAAGTTTTGACCTATTTACCGTGTCTTTGATTGGAGTACCATCCAGGTTGTCAAGCTTTATTGATCCATTTCCCAGTACTTCCCGTACTCAAAACAGTCCTCACCACCACACTTTGAACTTCCCAGGTTTGATCTCATTATGACTGTTATACTTCAAAACTAACTACCCTGGTTGGAAGTCCATTCTCCAAAGGTGTTTATTTTTCCAATACTTGCGGCATTTCTGCATCACCTCGGTTGACCATTGTGAGAGGATCATTTGTTCGTCAAGATTGTTTAACTGAATTAATATTTTTTTCAGGCTCTCTATATCTCCCAATCTATTCTCCACTGCTATCTAGAGACTTGGTACCATATACTCCATTGGAACCACTACTTCCTAACCATACATCAACTAAATGGAGTGTGGCCTATCGTCACCTTGTAGGTCATACGATAGTGGTGCAGGAGCACCTTCATAAACTGATGCTTCATAGACTAATTTTTAGGATTTGAGTCAATTTTAAAGATTCAATGTTGTAGTAAGGTCATTTGAGTCATATTTCATTTGATGAAGTCATTAGGAAGGTTAAATGTTCAAGTTTTGTTTTCATTTGCAAAATGGGAAAAATTATCTTTCAAAAATGTAAAAATGAGGGAAGGTGAAGAGTCATTTGGCTCTTGATTCGTTCCTAGGAAGTTAGGAATTAAAAAGACAAATTGTAATGCCTTTAAAAGGCCTTGTATACCTTTGTAAACTCATGGATGATTGAATAGATATGAATTAGATTTAAAACTTGTGATTTGAAGCCCCTATTCTGCAGCTCTAACAGTTTTTACTCCGATTCCAGGCCTTGTACAGCCATGTACGGCCTGAAACCTATAAAATATTAATGTGATATTGAATTAGGATGAATATTATTCATTTTGGTTCAAGTCTCATCGAATTTGGTGCAATATTGAGGAAGTTATGACCGTTTTAGTGACTGCAATTTCTAAAATTCTCCGATAACAGTCCTGTTGCAGCGTTTGGTACGGTTTTGTACAGATATATACAAGGACAAGCCATATATGGTTGGAATGAGGATTGATTCAAATTTCAAATAAATCTAGTATGAGGTCTTAACTCGATTCCTAGAGGAAGATATCACATTTTTTCTAAAATTGCTCTGTTAACTAGGTTAACTAGGGTTTTGGTAGGAAAAATGTCATAAAACCTCATTCCACCATGGGAATCATCTAAAACTTAGTGGAATGGAAGTAGAGGGAGTTATTGACATGTTTACCAAGGCTTAGGACTAAAAAAATTGTTTTGGTGTGTTTAAATTGATGCCCTAGGTGACTGTAGCAGCATTTTCCTTGTTATTTTTGCATTTGAAGTGGGAAAACAAGCATAGAATGAAATTGTCTTGCATTCTAACCACAAAACCCTTGAAATACATTGTTTTTCCATCCATGTGAAGTGTCCAAGGGGTCCTTAGAGTTTGGTGGTTCCATCCAAGGGTACTTGCTTCACAAACTAGGCCTAATTAGGGCTTAAAACCACTAGGAGGGTTATTGGTTAGGGCATACTTTCCAAAATAACCTCAACGCATTCTGGAGTATATTGTGGGGAGGCATAATGGGTATATATTTCATGTATGAGAGTTGCATTTGGATGTCTGTATAAAAATTTATTGGGACTGTTCTCTGTTTGTAGGGCTACTTGCCTTTCTTGAGGTTTGTGAAGGAACTAGTAGTTCGAAGTTTGATCCACCTTTGCCAATGGATGGGATGGAATCTAATACATGTCTAAACACCATTTCTAAGAAGAATTCAAGAGCCTTAACTGTTGTTCCCACTTTTCCATGAAGATCCTTATTTTTGGGCTTTTGGGGTGAATAGAACCTTGTCTTGTCTGTCCTTTTTCTTGTATCCACTGTGCACTCTGCATCAAATTGGTATCAGAGCTAGCAACAGCTCTGGGAGGAGATGTTATTTTTGAGATGAAGAGTTGAAACAATATGTTTGGTTGGTGACCATTGTTTTTGTTTGCTAAGTTGTTTGGTTGCAGGTGCTTGGTCCATCTAACTACAGAAGGATGTTTTCTGAGGTTGTGTGTGTAGGCAGACAAGATGAGGTCTATCATGACCATTCTCCAATGGAGATTAGGCTGGATAAGGGTGCAGAGAGAAACCACTGAGGAGAGAGTGGTAGGTGCATCACTAGAATTTGTTGTTGGGTGAGATGAATGGTTTGGTGAGTTGGTGTTGTGAAGCAGTGAGAGAGATGGATACCTAAAGAAGAATTTGAGGTTGCAGCCTGAAGAGTACTCCACTGATGGGAATAGAAGGAGCCTGAAGAAGCTCTAAAGTTGATAGTTTGATTTGTTGGTTGGTTGGTCACCTTTCTATGGATGAGAAGATTTGAAACCTGAAGCTGAGAAGATTGAAGATATAGACAAAGGAAATGCAGCAAAAGAGAGTTTTGTTTTGCAGATACATTTCCAAGGGACTTAGAAATCTTTGTTGGTTGGTTGTATGGTGCAGGAGCACCTTCATAAACTGATGCTTCATAGACTAATTTTTGGGATTTGAGTCAATTTTGAAGATTCAATATTGTAGTAAGGTCATTTGAGTCATATTTCATTTGATGAAGTCATTAGGAAGGTTAAATGTTCAATTTTTGTTTCCATTTGCAAAATGGGAAAAGTTATCTTTCAAAAATGTAAAAATGAGGGAAGGTGAAGAGTCATTTGGCTCTTGATTCATTCCTAGGAAGTTAGGAATTGAAAAGACAAATTGTAATGCCTTTAAAAGGCCTTGTATACCTTTGTAAACTCGTGGGTGATTGAATAGATATGAATTGGATTTAAAACTTGTGATTTGAAGCCCCTATTCTGTAGTTCTAACAATTTTTACTCCGGTTCCAGGCCTTGTACGACCATGTACGACCTGGAACCTATAAAATATTAATGTGATATTGAAGTAGGATGAATATTATTCATTTTGGTTCAAGTCTCATTGAATTTATTGCAATATTGAGGAAGTTATGACCGTTTTAGTGACTGCAATTTCTAGAATTCTCCTATAACAGTCCTGTTGCAGCATTTGGTACGGTTTTGTACGGATATATATAGGGACAAGCCATATATGGTTGGAACAAGGATTGAGTTAATTTTTAAATGAATCTGGTATGAGGTCTTAACTCGATTCCTAGAAGAAGATATCATGTTTTTTTCTAAAACTACTCTGTTAACTAGGTTAACTAGGGTTTTGGTAGGAAAAATGTCATAAAACCTCATTCCACCGTGGGAATCCTCTAAAACTTAGTGGAATGGAACTAGATGGAGTGATTGACATGTTGACCAAGGCTTAGGACTGAAAAAGTTGTTTTGGTGTGTTTAAATTGATGCCCTAGGTGACTGTAGCAGCATTTTCCTTGTTATTTTTGCATTTGAAGTGGGAAAACAAGCATAGAATGAAATTGTCTTTCATCCTGACCACAAAACCCTTGAAATACATTGTTTTTCCATCCATGTGAAGTGTCCAATGGGTCCTTAGAGTTTGACGGTTCCATCCAAGGGTACTTGCTTCACAAACTAGGCCTAATTAGGGCTTAAAACCACTAGGAGGGTTATTGGTTAGGGCATACTTTCCAAAATAACCTAAACCCATTCTAGAGTATGTTGTGGGGAGGTATAATGGGTATCTATTTCATGTCTGAGAGTTGCATTTGGATGTCTATATAAAAAGTTATTGGGACTGTTCTCTGTTTGTAGGGCTACTTGCCTTTCTTGAGGTTTGTGAAGGAACTAGTAGTTTGAAGTTTGATCCACCTTTGCCAATAGATGGGATGGCTTCTAATACATGTCTAAACACTATTTCTAGGAAGAATTCAAGAGCCTTAACTTCTGTTCCCACTTTTCCATGAAGATCCTTGTTTTTGGGCTTTTGGGGTGAATAGAACCTTGTCCTGTTTGTCCTTTTTCTTGTATCCACTGTGTGCTCTGCATCTGATAAGCCCACAGTACTGCTGATAACTTCTCCTCCCAATTTGATCCTTCTATGCCACATGACTTGTGGATGATGGATACTAACACTTTATTTGTCAACTCTGCCTAGCTATTAGCTCTGGGGTAGTAGGGGCTTGACAAGGTGTGGAATATTTTGAACTCACTTGTCATCAATCTGATTACATAGTTCATGAAATGGCCTCCCCGATCACTTGTTATTTGAATTGGAATATCATATCTTGTGACTATTTGTTCATAAACGAACCTTTTTGTGCTTTGCGCTGTGTTATCTTCAAGTGCTCTAGATTCGGCCCACTTGGTCAAATATTCCATCGCTACCACTATGTATCAACACCTATGCACCTTACTTGTCTTTAATGGACTGATAAAATATAATCCCCAATGCTTGAATAACTCTTGTAGATGTGAATCCGATGACGGCATGGTTCGGTGGTTAAGTCGCTCGGTTGTAGTGGCGGCCACTAGAGTTCAAACCCCCGTTGGGCCAATGAGCTCGCAAGGCTTTATGCCTTCATTGGGCCAACAAGCTTGTAGGTTTGAAGTGTTCTTCCTAGGGGATGAGGTCCCCCATGTTGTGGCCTCACCGATTCATTGCTCCGAGCAAAAGCATTTGCGTGGAGCCGGAGGGCGTGTCGTACCAGCATCGCTGGTCACATTAAAAAGTTTACCAGGTGCATTAATTTTTTTTTTAAAAAAAAAAACCTCTTGTGGATGTGAAGGTGAAAGTGGCATATAGTCGCTTTTTAGTGGTTTGCCTACTCTCTAATAAGTGTCACATCCAACTACTCATTCTCGGGCATCATTGTGAAGTGTTGGCCACCACAATCCAGCTAATAGAACCTTTATGGAAATGGCATCAAGTCCCATGTGTCCTCCAACAAGTCCTTCATGAGCTTCCTGAAGCACCCCTTTTATTTCCTCTTCCATTACACATCTTCTCAAGATATGGTTTGGCCCCATTTTATAGAGGATCTGTTCACTAGTTGAAATGTTTTACTTTTGAGAGTCAACTTTCTTCTTTCACTTGTCGACATGTCTTGAGGAAAAGTAGACATCGACAAATATTCATCAATCTTTTCATACCAGGGAGGTAGGGCTACTATCTGAAATAGGTGGGCATTGAGGAAGTCCTCGTTCACCCCTTCATCCAGTTCTCTTAACTTGATTCATGATAGTTGATCGGCTATCACATGACTCTTCCGTGGTTGTACAATAATTTTGAAGGTGAACTTCTGGAGCTGGAGTAGCCATCTATTGATACTTCCTTATATTATTGGCTTGTTTACTAAGTACATGAGTGCCTGGTGATCCACATAAAAGGTAAATGGTGTTGCTAGTAGATAATGTCTGAACTTCTAGACCAAGTAGACCATCCCGAGTGCTTCCCTCTCATTCGTGCTATAGTTGCGCACAGCCTTTGAGAGTAGTCGACTAGCAAAGAATACCAGGTAGCCCTTGGGGCTCCACTTGTGCCAAGGTGGCTCCAATTGCAAAATTTTAAGCATTGACATGCATGTGGAACTCCTTGTCCTAGTCTGGGTAGGCTAGAATAGGTGAACCAATTAGTCTTGTCTTCAACTTGTCAAATGCCTTTTCTTGTTCATCTGTCCATACAAATGGCACACCTTTCCTTGTCAGCATGTCCAGAGGATATGATATCTGGGAAAAGTTCTTAATGAACCTTTTGTAATACCCCACATGGTTGAGAAATGATTTTACCCCAGTGATGTCTCTCAGAGCCTCCATCTGTACGATTAGCTGAATCTTGTTCAAGCTTGTCTTTAATCCTGCCTTGCATACAATATGGCCAAGAAGTTTCCCTTATGGCACCATGAACCAACACTTCTTAGGATTTAAGTCTAACTGTGCTAACCTACAATGCTCCATGCATTCGGTGAGGACCTTCAAGTGGGTATGTTGGTTAATGCAGATTGACCAATTGTCTAAAAATGCCTTAAAATTTCCCACCGACATTTTGTTGAATATGTGGAGAATTAACCTCTAAAATGTGGCTGACACATTGCATAGGCCAAATGACATCCAGTTGTATGCATATACTCCATATTCCACCACAAATGTCATCTTCAATTAATCTTCTCAATGCTGATTTGATTGTACTCAGAGAATCCATGGACATGAATGAATACATCTCATACCTGTCTACTTCCTCTAGGATTGAATCCATAAAGGGAATAGGGAATGGATCCTTAATGGTAACTGCATTCATGCACCTGAAGTCCACACATATCCGAGTTTGTCCTCCCTCCTTCTTGGGTGAGATGACAATTAGAGATACTCATTCACTGTGTCCACTTTGAAAATTATTCTGGCTTCCAACATCTTTTCTATTTCTTCTTGAACCTTTGTTGCATAGTTTTTATTCATCCTATAAGGTCTTTTTCTCACTGGTTTTGCTTGTGGAACCAATGGTATTCTATGAATACATAGTTCTGCAGGTATTCCTTTAGGCCCTTATAAGTCCAAGAAAACACATCTTTATACTCCATGAAGATCTTGAATGTAGTTGACTTGAGTACTGGATCCCAGTCATCTTTGACCAAAATCACACGAGGGTCACTTTCCTATCCCAAGTTTACCTTCTTTGTGGATAGTTCTTCATACATTATGACCTTGTCTGGTTCAAAGTTGTGTGTTGGTGTACTATCTATTATAACGTCTCCCTCCTAGTATTCTTCATATATTGTTGGAAAGGTGTGATTTGTGTCGAGTGCTCCACTTGTTGACCAAGAGTTCCCAGGTGCTTCACTTGTTGACTGAGGTTTCTAAGTGCTTTACTCAATTGAGGGTTACCGAGTGCTTCACTCCTCCAAGGGTTCCCCATCGATTGAGGGTTCCTGAGTGCTTCACTTGATGTCGACCGAAGTTTCTAAGTCCTTCACTCATCCAAGGGTTCTCGAGTGCTTCACTCATCTACAGATAATTCCCTTCAATTTCTCCTATTTGAATCATATTACATTCTAGTTGAAAACTTTGTATTCTTCCATCTACCAATGGAAAAGTCCACTGAATGAACTTGTTTCATCTTTAAAACACTCTTGTAATTTCAATATCCCTTCACCATTGGGCTCCATAGGCCATCTTCCATCATCTGCGGATGTCTCTACTAAGTCTAAGTCATAGTCGGATGCCATTTCTTCACTAACAGTCTATGTTCTCAAGTCAATCACAAACTTTTTACCTTTGTTCTCTATCAACAATGTGTTCCTCTTCTAGTTGTGGTAGGCCTTGGTGACTATTAGCCACCCTTGGCCCAGTAGTGCATCATATGTTGCATTATGTGATGTAATGATTACAAAATTTAGCAAAAACTATTGAGTGCCTATCTTTACCTTTTGAACCATTAGCACTCCCAACGCTTTGATCTTTTGCTGGTCGGCTCCCACTAATTGGAAGTTCTGTGGCCACAAGGTGGGTCTCGTAGGACTTTTCTAGGTTTTCTCAAGTAACACATTCACTCCGGAGCCCACGTTGACTATGGTATTTTTTAGGTTCCTTCCAAGAATTTTCATATATACCACAGTTGGTTTCTTTCCTACACTGATTGACAACAACCTCAGAACAACGTGCTCGCCATACAGTGGTGGTTCTACTATAACATCCTCATCATCATTTCTTTTGATTGATTTCTCTTCCACCACATTAGATATTGTCATCCTCAATTGCAACATACTTTGCAAGAGGTCAACCATCTGTATTGGAATAGTGGTTTGCAATACCTGACTTGCAATATTTTTGTTAGACTTTGATCGAGTGGCTATGCTTGCCTTAATATTTGAATGCCTCCGTTCTGTCTCCATGGCAGATTCAACTTCTTTTCTTACATTACAGAATCTCTCCTTCTTAGTTTAGGGATCTGGATAGTTTGCCTTCTTTGCTTGTGCTCAGGTGATGAAAAAGACTTCATCTTCTTCTTCTTCTATGTCAATCAAATTGATGGTACCCTTTTGCTTTGGGCAGTCATTATCTTTGTGGTCGCCCGACCCACACCATTTGCATAATGCAATCACTTTGTTATGGTTATTTTTTTGGCATTCTCTTGTAAAGTGCCCCCATTCACTACATTGACAACATTGAATCATTGGGTTATCCTTTTGCGTTATACTATATCTATCTTCTCCCCACTGTTGTTCTTAAATATATTATTCCCTCCTCTTTGGTTGTTCTGATACCCAACTAGAGATGCATTCTGATTGTTTTATTTTGGCGACGTATTGGGTGGGGTAGATTGTTCGCCTTATGTGAAGAGAAATTGGGTGCTCCTCATCTTTAAATTATATGGGCACTCTTTAATGGAATGCCCCATCACGTAACATATATCACAAAACATCTTTTTGGGGTAGTTTTCCTTGACATGACCCTCATTATTGCATTATGTGCACTAGAGTTCTTTGCTTTCCTTACCACTTTATTTTTCTACTTTGAACTCCATCATTCTTATCATGTCTTTTTAGAGTGTTTGTACAGTTTTAGATTCATCATTGCTATTATCCAAGATTTCATCATCATCATCCCTCTTCTTCCCTTAGGTTGACATCTTATCTTCACTTTTTATGTTCATCGCTCGGTTATAAGCCTCGACGTATGACAACGACGGTACGATCTTCATTTTTTTTTAGCAAGGGAATCAAACCCTCAATAAACCAACATTTCTTTAACTCGTCTATAGGTTCCTTCTCCAATTTTACCAGAAGCTCTTTCAACCTATGATTATAGGATTACACATTTTCATGTTTTCCTTGTTTTGTATTATAAATTTAGGCAACGATTTCATTATTGTCCCTCAAGAGTTTGAATTCTTCTTAAAATGCCTTCTTTAATGCATCCCAACTATTTTCAAACTTGCCTCAATTTTAGTGTACCGGTCGATGGCTATACCCCTAAGGGTTTCTAGAAATGATCTCAGCCAATAGGATCTATCATCCTGTCCATTGGCTACCCATATAGTTTCACAAGTTTTATAGTGGTTGACTAGATCCTTCGATCCATTTTCGAGAAACTTTAGTAGCTTCTGCCTCTCTATACTCGAACTGTCTGACGAAGTCACTATCTTTCCTTGACACAACTTTAGTTTTTGGTTTCTAGTTAGAGAGTTTTGACCTGTACACCCCAATGTTGTCCGCGCACTCTCGGCTAGGCAGGTGTCCTTCACTTCGCGTCCCTCAACAAACCTTGTGCTCTTGTTGCCCATAGGGTTTTTTTCTGTGCTCCTCTAGTCTTGAAGTTGTAGGTTAATGCTCACTAATGCTCAACTCTTCAACCCATTGAGTAATGTCTTCATTTGGATCTAAGAGTGAGTCCTATCATGGTTGGTTTTCCCACTCATTGATTGATGAGAATCGTATGGTTGAATTTTCATCCTGGTCAACAAGTTCCTCTTCTATCTTGTTAGGGAGTGGTAACTGCTTTGCTATTTCCCCCCACTCTTTATTTGTATGTTTCCATAGTTTAGTGCTTTGTCATACCTCATGAATTTTCTTCTCCTCTCGACTATGAATCTGAATTACACTTCTATTCCTTTATGGCGGTGGGATTTCAATCTCTAGTAATAATACTTCTATTTCTTCAGTGATTATTTTCAATTGCCTCCTTTCCCTCTGTTCTTGTATTCTCAATGATCTTCGTGTTTCATACTCAGGTCTTTTCTGACCACTACCTGGTCATTTGTACTTATTTGGATAGAAGGGTATGAATTGTATGCATTAATTGTATGGCGTGTGATGTTGATTAGTGTCACGCTTCTCCTCTTCCCATTTCACATGTTCCTCATACCTTTGTAGTATCTGTTGACGATGTTGCTCCCTTCTCTTTCTTTGTGTAGGTCTTGCAAGATTAGGTAGTTCCTTGCCAAGGGCCTGGGCATATGCGTGAGGAGATTGTTGACTTCCCCATTCACTTTGAGATTTTCTAAGATTATCTTTTCTGGTATTTCTCTACAATGGGCTTCATTTCTTACGTATTGTCTCACTAATACACTCCACATATATACGAGGTCTTGTGTCAAGTCATCCTCTTGGTCATTGTCTTCTCTATCACTTTCTTCTTCCCACTGCTCTTCTATCTCTTCAATGGGTCATAGTTCTTCACTCAACTAAATCGACTGACCCATTATGATGCCATACTCATCATCTACTCCACTCATCATCGACTATTCAACCCGTCATCAACTACTCAACTCATCACCCTTCAACCTGACCCTGAATAGGTAATGACATCAAATTTTTTACTACCTATTGAGTCTAATTAGAACATACAGAGTAAACATGATATATGACTGAAATTAAAATAACATCATAACAATATGTTCATTTCAAATGCACAATAAAACTCATATATGTATTATCTCAAAACTTGCACATACAATGACATCAAAAACTGAACTATGCCAATTATAATGATATGACGATTATATAAAGGAAGCTGATGGTTGCCTGGGTGGCCAACCGTCACCACTAACTACAACTGTTGAGAGGTAACAACCTCACTGATCATAACCAAAACATAACTAAATACAATTAGCATAATATCATGCTTGCAGGCACATTGAAGCTTTGAAACCCTTAACTTTGTAGTGCTTAACTTTGTAGTGCACCACATCTATGCCTATACCTAATATGCCCTTGGTAGGCCCCACTATCTCTGTCGCCACTACCAATCCCTTACATAGAACAAACCTCGTAAAAAATTAGCTATTTCAAAACATGGGGACCCTTCAACAATAGCTTGCCACACTCTCTATTTTTTCTGCACAACCACTTATCCCCCCATATTATTGTCATAGTTTGCTATCCCTTAACATTCTAACTACCCAAATCTCTATTGGTTTCAAGGTGCTCCAATTTGAGAAGTATAGAGGTAAAGGTGACCTACAATCACATGTATCTTCCATCACTATGTTGCGTAGTGATTTCATATTCCAAGATGAGTTGTTAGCTAAACTTTTCCCATGGTTGTTGAAAGACACTATGATGGACTAGTTTTTCTCACCACTAGACCACTCTATATGCTCCTTTGAATAGTTAGTCAACCAATTACTCCAACAATTTTATGTGAATATTGGGCCCCAGGTCACATTTTCTACAAGCAAGGTGCTCAAGAGAAGGTTAATAAGTTCATTTTCTAATATCAATCTCTATTATCTCAAATTCCATACACCTTGCTTGACTTAGACATGCATCAAGTTTTCATCGAAAACCTATAGCCTATGATTAGGGACAAGATTCTTCTAATGAAATATCAATCATTTGCTCATCTCTACATGGCCTTATGAGATTGCCAACATATGATAAGCCAATTTGAGGCACCAACCCCATAGGCTCCTACTGTGTCATCTAAGCCTTCTTCTTCATTCAACAATTATAAAAAGAATAATTTTTTTTCAAAAATAACACATCAACAATTGTTAACAATACAATAGCCATGACACCATCTACTGCCATGGCTCTATCTTCATCAAAACAACAGATAAATAGACAATTCACTCCACTTTTTGAGTCTCTTTATTTAATTTTACACAAACTCTTGAACAACAATTTAGTGTAGCTACTACCTATTTGTCTTCTTGATATTGTAAGGAAGCTAAGGTAGTAGAACAACTTCCTACACTAATCTTGAGAGGAGGGTTATACAAGTTTTTAGATTTTTACAACAATTATAGAAATTATACAAAAATAAACATAATAACAATCATACCACAACATATTGATTTATGTGGGGAAAACCCTTTCAAGATAAAATCCCCACACTCCAAAAGCAACCCCATATATTATTCAAAAATCTTAAAAAGATTACAATATACTTGCAGAGCAAGCTTTCATAGGAGTATCACCAACCAAATATCTAGAGGCAACTCAACATCTATAAGACTCTCACACCCAACCTCCATCTCAAGCGTCTAATATATAGGAGATACAATATATGAAACCAGCAAATGGTAATTACAAAACGATAAACTAAAACCACCTAAAAGTGGTTCCCAAATCCTTAGGGATCTATTATCTCTAATCAAAGATGCCTCATGATGTGTCATAACACACATCAACACATGTAACTCCCCCTTAAAACTCCTTTCTGTGTCAAACATATTTTTACATTTTCCAATACGGGAGGCCCAACTTTCAAATGCCATAACTTTTGATTTGGGAGGCCAATTGGGCTTGTTTTTTTATAAATTGAAGAGATCAAAGAGATACATGCATTGGGCACCACCAATGGTGATGTCGAACAACTTGAAATTTTTATTTTGGTAAAAAACCAACCCTATAATGTGGAAATTGAGTTTATTCAATTTTATAACAAAAATCACACCTTTTGTAATTTACAAGGTTAAGACACCTTTCCTAACATTCTCTCACTTGTCGAACACCTTGCAAGAGCAAAGGGAGTATCAACACCATGATTTAGTTTCTAGGGGCTGAGAGGCTCATAAACTCTAAACACCATCTGAACTTCTCTCTGCTCATAGGATCACTTTATGAATATACAACATTCATCAAAATCTCTACCTTAACTAGCTTCACCCTACCGTCCTTGACCATATCTCTGAAAAAATGATATTGTACATCAATGTGCTTGGTCCTGGCATGAAATGTCAAGTTCTTAGCTAGGCAGACCACACTTTGACTATCACAATAAACTATCACTGCACCTTGTTTTATTCTAATATCTCTTAAGCCAAATGGATTCTTTACAAGCGTGAGCATCTTCCATAGAATCATCCTCAATAGTGGACAAAACAACCATAGCATGTCACTTATTCATCCAACTAATTGCACCACAAAATAAAGTAAACACATAAACACTATTAGATCTTTTACTATCAACATCACCTACCTAGTCTGAATCCACATAACCACGAATATCAAGGAAATGCACGTCTCCTATCAAATTACCATGATAACACAAGAAATACTCTAAGGTACTCCACAAATATCTAAAGATTCTTTTAACTACATCCCAATGAACTCTACCAGGATTAGACATATATCTAGAAACAATTCCCACTGCTTGGGTAATATCTAGTCTAGTACAGACCATAGCATACATCAAATTTCTATCTACACTCTGGTAAGACACTCTACTCATGTCTTCCATCTTTGATGGGAATGTTGGATGTTGTGAAGAAGATAACTTCATTCCAACTATAAGAGGAACAAATAATGTTCTAAAATCTTGCATGTTAAACCTCTATAAAAATGAATTGACATACTTACTTTGGAGAAGCCATAGTTTTCTATTCACTCTATCTCTTTTGATTTCCATCCAAAAAATGTGTTTAGCTACACCAATATATTTAATTTCAAATTTAGCTACAAGTTGAGACTTTAGTTCTGAAATCATTCATTTCCCTTTACCAATAAATAACATATCATCAACATATAATCAATAAACAAGAAACGATCACCATTGAATTTATAATAAACACAATGATCTAATTTAGAATGCAATATCCATCTGTCAGCTCTGGAGATTATTAGGACCACCTCTAGAGATGAACAAAATTGTCTTTGGCTGAACATCTGTCCCTATAGATTCAAAGAGAGATAATTTATGCATATTTCCACTAATTCAATGCACATTAGTCCCTCAATCAGAAATCATGATTTTAAGTAATTCATCTCTTATTAATCATAATTAGAACAATCTTGTTAATCTACTTTGGTGCAGTTATCAAGACAATGGAATAAGAAGGAAGGAAAAAGAGGGGTAAAAAGGTGTATTTCATGGGTGCTACCTGGCACTCATCAATGTGCATATGCCTTGCAACCAAAAAATATAAGATGTCTCAATGAAGGCTTGTGACCCTGCAACCAAACCTCCATAGGCATTTTATCAACACGAGTTACTGTAGGAGACTTGTTAATAAAGTAACAAGCAGTGGCAACAACTTCAGCTCAAAAACTTTATTCTAGACCAACACCACTAAACATACTCCTACCCTTCTCCATAAGTGTTATGTTCAATCTTTCTGCAACTCTATTATGTTGTGGAGAATACAGAGTTGTCTTATGTCTCTGAATGCCACAATCTTTACAAAATCTGTCAAAACCATTAGAGGAAAATTCACTACCATTATCAATCCTCAAACATTTTATTTTCTTTCCATTCCACAACTCAACCATTACTTTAAAATTCTTTAAATTGATTGAAAACTTTAGATTTACTTTAGAAAATATACCCATGTCCTTCTGCTATAATTATCAATAAATGAAACATAACATGTGGATTCTACAATGGAAGGAACATCTGCAGGACCAAACACAACATAATGAATAAGATCCAATACACTACAAGATTTACATGAGAATTCAAGTAAAAATGAACGTGATTTTGGTTTACCATAAATACAATGCTCACATAAATCAAAATCAAGATTACAATCAGTCAACCCTTCAATAAGGTTTTTTATTTTTCAAGGTCTTTAGATCCTTTTCTCCAATGTGGCTTAATCTCTAGTGCCATAACATAGTCTTCTTTGTAGGTAATTTGGATCAGAAGAAAGAGCACCCTTAAGTACCCAGAATCCATGACCATCCACTAAAGAGGAAACCCTCACTTTTTCCAACGATGTAGCCATAAACTTGCTTTTCACATAAGTACTATTAAATTCAATTGTGTATGCATCAAGCTTGTATAATTTACCAAATTTGACACCTTTAGCGGTCACCATAGCACCTCTAACCATCTTGTATCCTGCATCAAAAAAGATTACATGCACACTTGTATCTATTAGTTTGCTCACAGATAATAAATTTCATACTAACCTAGGGATATACAACACACCATTAATCTTTTTACTCTACCATTAGGAAATCTAATTTTATCTTTACCATGACCAACAATATTTAAATGAGAATCATCATCTAAGTACACCTTGCCTCCATCAAATTCTTCATATTCAGAAAACCAATCTCTATTAGGGGTCATATGGAAAGATGCATCTAAGTCAATTAACCATGCATCATTAACTGCACGAGTGGACAAAGCTACAATGAACACATCACCATATTCCTTCTTGGACTTGAAATCATAATCAAATTTCTTCTTTTTCTTCTTCTTTTCTTCTTTGCACTCCTTACGAAAATGCCCAAGCTTACTGTAATTCCAACAAATAACTTTAAACTTTCCAAGGGATTTGGATCTCCCCTTGGACTTGGATTTGTCATGCTTCTCATTCTTTTTTCTTTTTTTCCTTAGGCCTACCACAAACATTTAGGTCCTCTCTGTCACTAATGGATACCTTCCTCCTCATCTCTTTAGAAACCAAAGAACCCAAAACAACTGCAACTTTCAAGACAACAAAAGTACTCCCAATAGCCATAACAAGAGAATCCCATGAATCAGGTAAAGAACAAAGTAGAATCTGAGATCTCTCCTCCTCATCAAATTTACACCAACTAATGCTAATTGAGCTACCAACATATTGAATGCTTCTAGCTAGTCTATAATTCATCCACCCTCTTCCATTCTCAAGGAATACAACTTCTTCCTCAAGAAAATCTTGTTCACTAAAGATTTGGCTTGATATATCTCACCAAGTTTCTTCACAAAGGACTCTTCATAGATATTAATTAAAATAGAGTCTGCTAGGCACAACTTTATTAAACCCTTGTCTTTATGGTCCATAACATCATATTGAGTAGCCAAAGTAGCATCTATAGGCTTTAAAACATACTCATCAACATCATCCCATAGATCTCGATCAATTAATAGATCTTCCATCTTCATCTTCCATATCTCAAAATTGCTACTAGAAAATTTCTCTACCTCTATTCTCCATGTTGTGCTCACCATTTGAAAATTCCTACAACAAGATCACAAAGTATTTTTGCACAAGCTCTCACTCAAAATTGGATTAGTTGAAGAAACCCAACAACCCACAACTAAAACCAAAGGTGATCAAGCTCTGATACCACTTGTAAGGAAGGTAAGGTAGTGGAACAACTTCCTACAATAATATTGAGAGGAGGGTTATATAATTTTTTTTTAGATCTTTACAACAACTACAAAAATAAACATAATAGTAATCATACCAAATCATAGTGATTTATGTGGGGAAAACCCTTTCAGAAGAAAATCCCCACACTCCAAAAGTAGCCCAATATATTATTTAGAAATATTAACAAGATTACAATGTACTTGCAGATCAAGCTTTCACATGAGCATCACCAACTAGATATCTAGAGGCAACTCAACATCTATAATACTCTCACACCCAATCTCCATCTCAAGAACCTAATATCTAGGAGATACAATACATGAAACCATCAAATGGTAATTATAAAACCATGAGCTAAAACCTCCCAAAAGTGGTGCCCAAATCCTTAGGGTTCCATTATCTCCAATCAAAGATGCCTCATGTTGTGTCATAACATGCGTCAACACATGTAACTCCCCCTTACATCTATTTTCTGTATCCAACATATTTTTACATTTTCCAATATGGGAGGCCCAACTTCTAGAGACCATAACTTTTGATCTAGGATGCCAACTGGCCCATTTTTTTAAATTGAAGAGTTCAAAGAGATCTACACACCAGGCACCCCTAATGGTAGTGCCAAACAACTTGGAATTTTTATTTTGGCTAAAAACCAAACCTATAGCCCAAAAATTGAGTTTATTCATTTTTATAGTTGAAAATAACACTTTTTATAATTTACAAGGTTGAGATACCTTTCTTAACAGATACAATCAAGTCTCAGTAGATTTATTATGACCTGAAGGCATTTTGTCAATTTCATAGAGTTCATAGACACAATGCATAATGATGTTTATGTCTTAAACATATTATACAAGATCTCATCGATTCTAATGTGATACAAGTATTTGGGGTAAATGAAAAAGACAATAAGTCTATAGGGGCACCTAATTAAGATTTATAAATTTTCACAAACCCTCTTCTACGTCATTCCTCAAACTATGTTGACTTTGCTTGTGCTCAGCCCATGCAAGAAATCAACATTGATCAGTCTACTTACCCTTTCTTAGAAATGGTAATAATGGTGGACACTCACCCCTAAGTCCCTCAGGAGTGGCCTGTTCCTAAGCCTAACATTTTTTCCTCCATCGATGTGCACACAGACATATATGATGAGTCTCTGTACATTTCTTCTCAAGTTAAGGAAAAACCCATTCATGGTGTTCTCATTGATCCTGTAAGCATGATAAATGTAGTCATAGAAGAATTCTTATACATACATGAGTTGCATAGAGATCAGTATGGGAAAATGGAAGTCTTTATACAAATGCACGGTAACCTCTCTAAGCCTACCTTGGCTTCTCTTACCCTTCTTGTCTAGGTAGGACCCAAATCCATAGACGTTCTCTTCTATGTCACCCCCACCTCAAATCACTTCTAGTTGAAGTTGCGTCACATGTGGCTCACTTTCATGTGAGAAGTCCCTTCCATTGTTCATAAATACCTGAAGTTCCCCCATCATGGAGTAGTGCAAAAAATCCACCATAGTGGATTCAAGCCTCTCTCTCTATGCAATAAATTCTCCTTGGATTATTTTTGGCTAACCCCAACCAAGCCTCTTTGACCCTGCAATGACTTTTTATTCATATCATATCAAAAGTTCAAAGCAATTTGAATTATGCTCTTTTCTAGTGGTCCTTATTCAAGATCTACAATTTATCTTGGATCAACCTCCCATCCTTCAATGGTTGCTTCTATTCTTACCCTTGGTCCTATGGTAGCTAGAGGAAAGAAATCCATGTTGAGAGACCCTCCACATACCCCTCTGGTTTCCTAGTACTCAACAATTCCTCCTCCTACCTATTTGGTAGCTAGAGGAAAGAAACCCATGTTGAGAGACCCTCCCCATACCCCTCTGGTTTCCTAGTACTCAACAATTCCTCCTCCTACCTATTTGGTAGCTAGAGGAAAGAAACTCATACTACATAAACCTCCCACTCCCCCTATTGTTTATCAACCTTCTGTGGTTTCCTTCATTCCTCCTACCTCTTTGGTGGCTAGAGGAAAGCAACCCATGTTACAGAACCCTCCTCCTTAACCCATGGTTTCCCAACCTTGAGTGGTCCCTTCTATTCCTCCTCCTATCCTTTTGACAAAAGGAAGAAAAGTAACCCATGTTGGAAAACTCTCTTTCTCCTTCAACAGATGCTCTATCTCGCACTAGATAAACTTAGCTTACGAGAGATCACAAGCATTGTCAACATGTAGTAGTTGGGGAGTGTGTTGCTCAACCCAAATCCCATTGCTAAGCATCCCCTCCCATGCAACAACCTCCTAATATAAAACCCTCTTCTAATCCTTAGCCTCCTTCTAAACCTAAGCATCTCCCTTACCTGACTCCTCCATCTCCTCAATTAGACCCAAATGAGTGGAACTTCAAAAGGGTTCAGGTTGTCTTTTATTCATCCACTAAGGATCCCATCATTCCTATAATTCCAGACCAGTCCCCCCTTTTGGATCCCCTTGATATTCCTAACATTAGTGTTATTTCTAATGCTACCCTTTCATCACTTGTGTCATTCTAGTGCACCCATAATGAGATCTTCCCAAATATCCTCTACCCTACCACCATCAATATTGACATTCCTCACCCTTCACCAAAATGCAAGCCTAAGCATTGTCCAACACCACCCTCCATCACCACCCCCTCTTAGCCCTTCTTTGTCACTTCTTCATGTTGTAGAGGATGCTCCTCCACCTATGACTCACTACTTATATTTTTTCTGATAGTAATTAACAATTGTAGCTTGTTCAGTATTCAAATAGTGATTCACATAAGTCCTCTTCAAAGGATGCATGTTTGAATCCATGATAGATTTTTCATCACTATCTTCGATCTTCACATGATCATTGACTATTATCCCCATAGATGCTCAAGAGGATGTTTCTCTCATAGCTAGTCCTCCACATCCTATTGGAGGTGATTCTCTGAGTACTACTCTTAGTGTGGTTCCTCTATCAACTCGTCCTCCCTCCCTCTATGATCAAAAGGATGATTTGATGGATCATGACCCATGAGAGTACTACAGTCATCTCATGTATATATGTGTGTTTTCTTGTTTGTCTTGTTTTAGCCGTAAATTTATTTAATATATGTTTGTTAGTTCCTCTTAGAGGACCCATGCTACCCTTGTAGGTACATGGATACATAAGGAATGAAATTTCATCTCATTCTTTTGTCTATATCTATATTCTTCTATTTGTTGTATACCTTTGCCATTTTGACATTTTAAGAATGATGCAAAGTGTTGGAATATTTAGCTTCCTTCCATGTTGACACAAAAAATTATTTATTTTTATGTCATATTCTTCCTTTGTGTTTGTAGTTCTACATGCTTAGGGGATGATGCCAATTCTACCCTTGTCCCTTAATGATTTTTTACTCCTTTATATTTATACTGACCCAAAGCATGTAGATCCATTTTTGTTTCATGCGATGTTGCTTGACGTCTATGTGGCACATCTTTGTTTTACTTGTTGTCACTCCATATTACACAAGCTTTTGTGTATCATGTCCGCAACACCATCTTTTGTGCCTCTCCTTAGGGGTACCTCTTTTCGAGGAGGGCTTTGGAAACATATATCCCCATATCTATTTCCTAAATTTCTTTTACCTCCTTCCCCTTTCCTACCTTTAAATCAAGTACATACTTTTGGTTTACACAACTATTTTAAGGGGGGCATACTTTGTGCTTTCACATTTACACACACCATGTTGATGGTACGCTCCCCACAACATTAGTAGATTGTGGTCCCAAGCACATGCATTTGCTTGGATTGGCCACCTTTATCACTATTTCCTAGTCATTCTAGTCCATGTAATCCCTAATATTGTATTGGCATGTGAACCCCTAGTGACATAATGCTAGACTGAGTGCTCCATTTTTAGCTACTTTTGATACTTTTTGTGAGTCACCTAGCAACACAATTTGCAGCACTTGTGATTACTAGCCCTCATAGTGTGCAATCCCTAGAAGCATACTTGACATTCTTTTGGCAACACAACACTTCTTCATTCTCTTTTTATCTCTTCTTGTGTGTTCTACATGTGTGTTTGTATGTGTTTTCTCTTGTGTTTCATGTTTAGCCCGTATTATATTATATGGTTTGCTAAAATATTTCTTTTGTAGATTATATTTGATCTAATCCCTTTTTCTCAAAAGATTTATATGTTGTTTTGGCATTTCCTTTTAAATAGGTTTTTGTTTTCTAATACTATGGTTTTTTAGATTTTCAACCTAGGGGCATGATTCCTCTACTCAAAGAACCCTCTACATCCTCTACAATATTCTTTTTAGGTATCTTTTGTGATGTTATTTCTCTTATGTACTTTAGCATAGCATATTACTTAGTATCATAAACCCATGTGGAAAAAAAGTAGCGTAAAAAAATGTAAACCCTTGTAATTTCATGCTATATTTTGCACTCACTTTGGTGTCCATCCCCATAGCATTTTTTTAGGCTCATTTAGGCCTTGTCCTAGCTTTTTCCCACCCATGATATTGCCTTTGTGTTGATTCTCCATCCTTTGTATTTATTCTTATGTAATTCTATTTAAGTGTTTTATTTTATCTATTTCCTTAAGGTGTTTTAATGTAATGTCCCTTTTTCCAAAAATAGCACTTACTAAAAATAGTAAGTTTCCACTATCCAAAAATAGTAAATCAAAGGTAACGAGACACATAGGGAAAATATTTTATTTAATATTTTTATTGTTTTCCCATAAATTTAGGAGACTATTATTTATTGGGAGCAATAAAATATTAAATACTAATTTTTATTGTACAAGTGGATATTTCATGGGGTTTTGGATAACTCCAAGGAAATTAGTAATTTCCTTGCTTTTTCAGACATGATGGGGATGGAATGAAAGAAATTAAATATTAAATATCAATATTTATTTGCTCTTATGGAGGCACTAGAAATGGGGAAGATGTTTTTTGCTTTTATTGGAGATTTTAGAATCTTGCTAAGTTTGGGTTTGATTTTCTTGTAGCAGTGAGGTGTAAGTGGTGACTATTTTTGGTTTGCATGGGAGGTGGAAATTCCAAAGGAATATTTTAATTAATATTTTATGATTTTTCCCTCCCAAGTTGACATTTGGAATTTGGATGCCCAAATTGGCCAAGGAAGACATAAATATGGATTTGTTATGCATTTGGGGTTTTCTCATGTTGATTTTTACAACTCAATTTTCTGTATGAGCTTTGGATTTTACAAACCCTTCTTTGGACGAAAATCCATTAGAGGCTGAAGACCGTGGATGAACACCCATAGGTTTCCTAGAGACAAATTTACTCAAGATTTGCATTTATATCTTCATAGTAGTGTAGATAAATTTTAGTGATTTTCGCGTTTCGTGTGTTGCAGGATTTACAAGTTTTGCAGGTTAAGATTGTGAGAATTTAATGTAGCTTTTTGGAGTTATGTGATGCTGTGTGTTTTACTTTTGTAGAGCAACATTTTTTTGTTCACTTTGTGTTTTAGATCTACTCTTGTTGCTGGAGTGGTCATATTTCAGTTTGGGGTGAAGTTTGGGTTGATAGTGTTGTGTAGTTGCTGGAATAGTGGGGTTTTATGAAGAAGTGGATATATTTCTTGTTGCTATTTCTATTGCTGATTATATTGCTATTATTTTTGTTGTTGTAGAAGCATAATTTATGTATTTACATCAGTCTATTTCAATAGAATAAATTCTGGTAATTTCTGAGCAAGCTATGTCAAATCGAGTGCTTGAACACTGGAGAAGTGCAATTTTTTGAGTGAGGGTTTTGTAAGCATGTTTCCAGATTTGTTGTTGTAGATTTTTCTATTGTTATAGAATATTTCATGTGATTAAATCAAAAATTCAACAATAGAATAAATTTCAAAAGTTTTCTGTGCAAAATTGTTAATTTTAGGTGCATGATATATAAAGAAATTGATGGATTTTGGTGGGTATTTCATTTTATGAATGGAAATAATTTTATGAGGGTTTAAGAAATACTTTGGTTTCAGATTTTCTGAGATTTTAATTAAAATAATTTGCAAATTATTAAAATAATCCAATTGGTTTATTACATTTATGGTTTCAGGAACCAAAGTCACCTAGATGCTAGTGTTTCACACTAAGGTTTTTTAAGCTTTTAGGAACTGAAGTCACTTAGAAGTGAGTGTGACACATAGACATCTGCGTAACACACTAGCATCCTACAACTATTTGTTGCCTAGTGACTATTTCTAAGCATTTTCTTCACCTTCCTTTGCATGTCTGAGTTTTGGTAACACTTCTCTCACACACGAACAACTCTTTTTGACTTGACTTTCCTCTTCTTCCCTCCAACTTTGAATTTTGAATCTTCTAGTGAAACCTAGTGAAAATTTGGGAATTATCTATTGTTATTTTATGTCTTAAGCTCTAGTTATGAAAAATTATAGGCAATATTTAACATTATTGACATCTTTCTTTTGCATTCTTCAATAAACGTCATTATTATTATTCTCCAAGCTTCATTTGAATAGTTTTCAAGAATTTGACATCTTCATGAGGTTTTAGAACCACTATATCTGGTTGGGCCTTTTGCTTGGGTCTTTTTTATTGGTTTTGCAGCATTCATCTCTCTTCTTGGAGGTGATAGAGTTCCTCTTCCTCTTTGTTTATATTATTCTCTTAGTGTAAATCCATTTGTGTAGAAGGCACTTTGTGGGTTTCTCATTTCTTTTCATTTATGTGACACACACTGGTTTGCTTGGCCTATGTAGACCTTAGTGCAAGCATTCATAGCATTACTCTTGTTGTTGTTCTTACTTTCTTAAGTGCACATAAGATTAAGAGCACACATGATTTGTTTTCTCCCCTTTATCATATTAGCTATTTTGGAGGTTAGAAGACCAAAGCAAGGATTTGATCATTCTTAACAAACTCCTATATAACCCCAATCATTTTTCTATTTCCTTACAGCTACATGCTTTTCTTGGTAAAGGCATACAACCGCATGAGAGTTTTGTTGATCTCTTCCCTATATTGTCATTTTTGTTATTTTCCTTTCAATACACAAATAAAACCTTTTCATTTTAGTTGTTGTTACCACCTAGAGGTTCTCTTAATCTTTCTTGTTCTTGTTTTGTATAAACTAGGCATGGTTCTCAAGGAGATATTCTAAAGTTTAATGTTTCTATCCATATGAACTACAATGTGATGCACATATGTTTGCATGATGCATCCCAGATAGTTAGCTTCAAAATTTGCTACCAGGTTCCTCTTGACTCTATGTTTACAATTCTATGTTTGGTTTGTTAAATATATATTTAGTAATTATGTAAATTAGTAGTTTTTGGTTTCATAGTGTTTTAACTTGTTAGAAAACTTAAATTTATCAAGGGTAAAACACATTAGGTCTAGCTAGTTTAATTTTCTCTTTCTATTAGATTAGCAACAGGCTATATTCATCCTTAATAAGCTAGTTGTTCCTAGTATTGTGGCATTGGAATCATTTGGTGAATAAAACTAGACTTTTCTTTACTAGATCAAATTTCATATGCTACAAGTAGAGAGATTGAGGCAATAGTTTAAAGGTGACAATTCACTTTCTTTGCAACTATTTGTATCTTGCCAAATGACATAATTAGGGCAATGATTGTCATTTTGGCATGAGTAGCTTTAGTCATTGTTTGGACATTTTCTTGTGGTAGTTGTTTTGGAGGGTGTTTTTCATTCTATAGATGCACATTCTTTCCCATTCTTGTGCATGCTCATTTCAATTCCCAAGGGTGCACGAATGATCTTGCTAGGCTCTATCTGTAAGAATGATTTATCTTTCTAGGGATCATTTCATTCCTAGGTGGCATCATGCATTCCCCAACTACCATCCTTAACTGCATTGATGGCTAGGGCAATGATTGTTCATATTCTAGATAGTGAATTTGGTAGGGTGAAAGGAGAAGCAGTGGAAGGTGAAGAAAAGGCATAAGATGGATTGATTAGGAAGGAAGAAGAAACCAATAATTATATGGCATTAGGAAACCATAGAATCAAGGGGAGGATTGTGAGCAGAGTCATACTATGAGTTGGAAAATTCCTATACCATTGCGAGCAGGCTTGTGAAGAGCCATTCATGGCTAAGCTTACTGGACATGATTGGGAAGAGCTTGAAGCCTTAATATAAGAAAAGGTTGTAAATTTAATAGAGCTAGTTGCATAACTAGAAGAGTGTTGGAGTCATGCAAAGTTGGCTACATTTGACAAATTCATCCATGGTTGGAGGACAAAGAGTGATGTCATTGAATCCATAGATTAGCAAAGTTGGTGAGCATCCTAGTAATGTAAGAATTAGTTGCATGTGGGCTAATAGAGCTATTAAAAGTCCTTGATGGAGGTAGATGTTGAGTGTATGACTAGATCCATGCTTTGAGTTAGCAGTAGACCTTTGTAGAGCTAGTTGATTAACAAATAATCAAATCCATGAGGCTAATTAGATAGCTAAGTCTAGTTGGTAGAGAGGGTGTTTGAGGAAGGAGAAGCATGTTACTATAAGTGTGATGGAACAACACCTTTTTGTAACCCATTTAGTAGAAGTTGCATCTGGAGTCACTTGGAACTACTGCAACATACCTCTAGACTATTGCAAGTGGACAACAAAATTTGTGCATGGAGGTTTCATTCTTCATTCTCCACTGCTACAAGATGAGTTGTGGATCATGATCCATTTTAGGAAATTATAAATTTGGTTAATGTAAGTCCCATTGAGGCTATGTAAGAATTATTATACATTGTGAATTGGTGGCATGAGGAGTATTGCTCACTCTTCCAAGAATTTTACCCATTTGAAGGTTTCTCCCAAGCTCATTTTTGTGTTGCATATTATTAATTTGTGTGTGATGCAAGCTTATATGTTCCACATTTGTGATGTACTAGATTGTGATATAGCTGCCCTAAGTTTATGGATCACACATGTCCCAATCCACACTACAGGATAATGTCATAGAAATTAGGGAAACAACTTGTGCAAGGTGGTGAACAAGTAAATTGTTCTCATATGTTATTCTATAGGTATTTGAACCTATCACATATGATAAATCCAAAGGAAAGATTGAATGGGAAGCTACCATCAAGGTGAAATTTGACACCTTGATGCAAAAGAAGACATGTGTTTCTGAATCATTCCAAGGAAAGAAGGTAGTTAGTTGTAAATGGTTTTACAGGGTGAAATGTAAAGAAGATGGTCCTTTAGACAAATACAAATATCTAATACCATATATTAAATAGAGCATGAGAAAGTACTTTACATTACATTATGTAGCCTTATATAGGTAGGAAATTGAATAACAAATGCCAAACCATGAAAAAATATTTTAAAAAGTTTTTGGTCTACACATAACAATTTTCCTATAGTTAAACAACCTCAAATAGCCACATCGCCTAATTTTATTTTGTTTTTATATTATCAAGAACTTACTAGTTGCATGGGGTTGAGCTTGAGAGGTAATATTTTAAATCAAAACAAAAAACAAGAAACAAGAAATAATAAAAAGCTTGGTAACAAAATATGGTATCCCCAATCAATCAAGGATTCTATAGGTTGACCCTCTTTGCTTGAGAATACATCCCTTGCCCTTGATTTTTCCTTCTTAGCCATCTTCATATCCAATTTTGTACCAAAACCCATAAATCTTTTATGTTTGAAACCCTTTTATTCACTATAAAATCTTAATAATCAATATGTACTTAGATTGCTCTTTAGCCTATTGCAAGTTTTGATCACTGGACTCTAATCCCTATCTACCCACTTCCATGAATGATTCCTTATTTTATTCCATCTATAAAAAATCTATTTGTCTTATAAACATGTCTAATTACTCAAAAAAAAATGTTACACCAAAAACGATGTCTAGTATCTATAATATGCATCCATACACATGCATTACACAAAAAAAATATCTAATCATCCATGTGCATATATGAAAAGGGAGAATTACAAAACTTAAAAAATTATTTTTCAAAAAAGTAATTAATACATGTATACTTCCATGTGTATACACATATTGAAGGTTTGTACAAAGTTGACTACACAACGATATTCATAATTGGGGGAAAGTGTGGTGTAATACCACTAGCATCTATGCCTTGTGTGCTATTCAATTTATGTGTTATATGTTGTATGGAGTTCCAACAGTGTATTTTGAGATACTTGTGTTATGATCTATTGTACCAAACTTTCCAATGAAGCCCGATTATACCATCGAGGTATTTTGATTATGTAATATGTATACTTTTTTTGTAATGTTTTGTATGACCATAAATGTGTTCTTGATGAGATTTTGTATTGACATCTAGATTTCTAACTATGTATTATGGGATGCATATGTTGTGTCATTATATGTTTAGATTATTATAGTGTTTCAACTTCATTATTTTCAATATATTTGATATATGTGAGATTATTATATTTAATCCATCATTATGAATTATTATTGATTATGCATCTTATTTCTTGAATCATGTTAGATGTAGATGATTTATACTTAGATATGATGATTTGATATCATGTTATGAGTTATATCATGTTGGATGGTTTATGTTGTTTCATCTATTATTATGTGGAGCAGGTATTCCTAATGTTTGACCTGAGTGTGTAGCTAAAGGGTTTTCCCCAACAATAGTTATATTAGAGACGGTCATTTTTGGGTTAAAACATGTGCGTTACCTCTATCTCACCCAGTTTGAGTGTGAGATGAGTCTTGTGAATTCCTATGTAAACTTGGATCTAAATTAGTGGCAATTCTAGAATCTACATATTGTTCAAACTTGTAAATTGTGTGTGAGTCCTTTGCATTTGGTTATTTTATCTTATTTTGTTGTATTTAATGTCATTTCAAAATATGTTCTTATCATGTTTATGAAATGTATGATGCTGAGTTGAAAAAATATTATGATTATAGTTAAAAATGGAAAAGTGCATTTTTTTTTTGTTTTATATTAATATGCTAGAAATAATTGTTTATGACATCATTATTGAACATGTGGTTAAAATGATCTAATAGACTAGAATGCAATGATCCTTATGCCATCTGAAACTCACACACACACATATTTAGTAGAGAAATCATATCATTCTTGTCTTTGGAGGTCATCATTAAGACGAAGGTTTAACCCTTTTTTTGTCGTCAGATCATAATAGATGTGAGAATTCTCCGTCGATGAATATGTTTACAATTATGCACGGTAAGCATTGGAGAGTTCGTAATAACGACGTCTATTAGATAAGTATATTATTATTATTGTTAGTCAAGATTATCTTTTGGAGGTTTTTAAGTCTCTTTTATTCCTTCATGTCGTAATCCCTATATACTTGGAGAGTGGGGAGAAAGGAGCAGTCGCTCCACTTTCTCCATAATCTCTAGGGAAGGATTGATAGAGAGTGGGAGAGAGAGAGAGAAGGTAAGGGTGAGATGAGTTTCCTTCACAATAATGCAAGTGTGTTATTGTTTGCTTTAGTAATTTCCAAGCCTTTGGCTTGGATTTGCCTTGGGCTTCCAACCCAAAGGCTTGGACTGACTTCTGAACATCCAAAGATGTGTTTTTGTAGATTGTAAAAAAATTACATAATTTTGAGCATGCTCCCCATTAGGTTTGCACTTGTTTCAATGACAAGTCAAAAAAATACCACGATAATGTTAAATTCTCTCTTAGCTTTCTAGCCATATAATTTTTTTTTTCATCTTCAATTTTTTTTGTTAGTGTATCTGTTTTTTTGTCAAAAACTAGTGTGTGGTATTTCTTATTTTATTTTTTAACCATTCATCAAAATTTCAAATAAATTACATTTTTAGAAATTAGACCCCATTCTACACATATTAAAAAAAAAAGCTTTTCGATTAGTTTTCAAAAATTTTAGGGGGGGGGGGGGGAACGCTCAATTTTCTGTAGGATACATAGTTCCTTCATGTAGGAACTAGTCTCCCCAGTCATGTCTTTCAATTGGGTATTTCTTGTTATCCAAAGGTCCAAATAATTCATCAAGGAAATCTTGTGGAAGACTTGGTTTGTCTAAACCCAATCTTCTTAATATATGTGTGATGAGGAAATCTTCAAAAATATAGTAGTAAGAACCAGAATTGTGCATGTCTAAGTGAGGAGTCCATAATTTCATAGGTTTCAAGCATCCCTCTTGGTGATTTCAGAGAAGTCATTTGTAAATCCAACTTGCTAACCCATTCTCTAGCCAATACATATAAATAAAGTCATTTTTGGGCTTTTAGATAATGGATATCCATTCTCAGAAATGGATATCTAAAGACTGAAAGCCTTCAATATTGGCTTCTAAGAGATATCCAGGTAACATATATCCATTTTATAAAACTGATATATGTTACTAACAGATATCTGCTAACTGCGCATAAAATTGTTTAGGCTTGGGAATGGTTTGGGTTTAGGCTCGGGAGTGTCAAGGTTGACGTTTCCTCTGCTCTAATGTGTTTAGAGGTTTCACTCTCTTTTCGTAACTACCCTTCATGCCAACAACTTTTTTAATCCAAATTTGATGAAATGAAAATGGTTTATTCGAGAAATTGTCAGCATTCTAAAAATATAGGATGCACTTGATTATGATATTATTTAATAATTATTAATAATTTTCTACATAGAGTAACTCATTGAAAACATCAATAAATTTCAAACCATTTCAAAAAAAATTGAATTCCATATTTTTTTGATGGTCGGACAAATACTTTTTAATGTTTTAAAAAAATCATAGTAAAAAATTCATAAATAATTATTTTCTTAAAAAAAATTCAAAAAAATATGTTACATTCAGACGTGTATCTTTTACTTATATTTAAAGATTCAATTTTTTTTTGCTCATACTTAGGTTGGTCGAACAAACACCCACTTTTTATTTTTTTCCAAAACTTTTAATAGCACTTCATTGAAATATTCATTTTTCACCAAATAAATTTATTTTCTTTTTTACATATTTTTCAAATTGTGTTTCATCTGTTTAGTATTTTCATTGCTACTTAAAAGTATCGTTTGGCCCATGATAATCTTGCACTTAGATTTGATATAACTGTATACAAACAAAGTATTACAAAGCAAAATATCTTATATCATTGTCATAAAGTCCAGATAAGAGAAAATAATCAAGACTTGGAACAATTATTAAAATTTGTAACCCAAAAGAAATAAAAACTAAATCTCTTAATTCTCCCCAATGAATTATATATATATATATATATATATATATATATATATATATATATTCCTTTAGAAATTATCCTCTTATTTTGAGGGAAAAGAAATGATTGCAGATCAGAGTCTAACATAACTTAGAAGTGACTACACATAATTCTACTCTTATAAACTAATAACTAACTTGAATTAACATCAATGTAGTGCTAACTTTTATGATATTTAAATAAAATGAAGTTTATGTCGATTCAAAACAAGCTTCCAACTTTACTATCTATTATAACTATTTACCCATATTTTCATTTCATAAACAACTTTTCAACTTTCCCCGTCTACTTGGAATGGTGTGTTATTATTACTAAGTTTTGCATCAAATCTTTCAATGTATTGGGACTTAAAAAAAATCTAAAGAAGTGTTTATATTAAATAGTTTTTTTTGTCCTAACATTGAAACTATTCTACAATATGTTCAAAATGTCCTCTGCGCACATACTGCTTAACGATCCTGAGGCACTTGTTCCAAAGCTGGTTGGGGGTGCTTCCAATGATCTGCTCGGTCATGAGATTGCTGGGAGTTTGACGAGTAGAGGGGTAAATGCTCAGCCCCAAGGAATAATCCATAATAGGTCTCTGCATCAGGCTACTGTGCCAGCAACTGGTCGGTTTGATGGAATTTTTGGTGTTGGTGTTGCTGGGAAAGCTTTAGGGTGCTCCTTCTCTAAAGTTGTTCGTACATCATAGGTAAAAGCTAGACCCTTGGATTGCAACCACTCCTCTCCTGTAGTGGTTTGTGGGCCTGAAGTCTCTAAGAATGAGGATTTTTATTCAAGAAAAGGAGTAATCTGTATATTCAATGGGTTGTGGCCCTCTCTCCCCAACTTGCACAACTGGATTATGGAATCTTGGAAACTGCTAGTGGATGGTAAGATTGAGTTGTACCCATGTGCTAGGGGGTTCTTCATTGCAACCTTTGAATCCTCTGAGGTGAGGGATTTTGTGTTGGACAGGAGATGGTTGTGGGGGGATCATTCGCTGTCCATCAAACCTTGGGCTCATTCCTTCAATCCTGTATCTGAGCCGCTCAATACTAGACCAATATGGATACGACTTCCTAATCTTCCCCTCCAGTTTTGGGAGGATTCCTACTATGAAGCAATTGGCAACACTTTAGGGCACTTTTTGAAGGTGGATACTACAACCTCAGAAATGGGGCATACTACAGTTGCTCGCATATTGGTGGATATTGACTTCTCTAAACCCCTCTTTGGAGACGTTTTTTTTATGGTGGAGGATAGGCCTTAGACACAGTTGTTGGACTATGAGGGTCTCCCCTTTCGGTGTCGGTGTTGTTTCTCTATTGGTCACTTAGCCTTTGGTTGCCCTCATTCTCATCGTAAGGGTGCAGCAACTTGGTGGAAAGATGCTCTCTCGGATTACTTGACTATTTTTGCGTCTGATGACTCTTCTCAAAGGGGCGAGCCTTCCTTGGAGAGTGACTCTTCTCTACTTCCCCAGTTCCTGCTGGGGAGCCATTGGTGACCACTTTTGCGGCTATAGTTATTGTTGTTCCTGTCAATCCTACTCTGGATGTCATTCCTGTTGTTGTTCCTTCTAAACGTGTCCCTAATGTTGTTCCTATTGGACCTGTTCTTGCTGCCTCTGTGGGGTTGTCGGTTCCCCTTGCAACGGATCACTCTTCTTCTTTGGATGTTCCAGTTTCCTCTTCCGCGTTGCCAACCTCTTCTTTAGCACGTGTCTACCCTTTGGATGCGGCATCTGGTGAGGGGCCCCTCCTTTCTCCTTGCTCTAAGGACTTTGACTCTGGGCTTTCTTGGACTGTTGTTCATAGAAAGCAGTGTGGGCTCCCTAAGTCTATTGCGGCTTCACGACAGAGGGTCAAGGGAGTAAGGCTTTTGCCTTCAGGATTGGGTTTTGTTTAGATCCTTTATTTTTTTGTAGTTTCTTTTTCTCTGTGTGCTGCTGCTTTGTAAAGGGTTTTGGACCCTCGTTTCTAGTTGATCTAATCAAAAACATTGAGACTGTTCTATCAACATCACAAACATTTTTTTTCCATTAAGTTTTACATTTAAACATGTTTGTTTGCATGAAGAGTTGTGAGCATAGGGAAAGAGGGTTGGAATTAGACCGGACAACTAAGAGGGGGGTGAATTAGTTTTCACACAAAATAAACTTTTTATGCTTTTAACCTTCTTTATTAATTGACTTAGATCAACAACATATGAGCAGAAACATAATCAACACACTTGACACCAAGATTTTGACGTGGAAACTGGGTTAAGGGAAAAACCATGGTGGAGGTTAACCCACAAAGATTTGTACCCTGTTAAAAGTACTTTAGAAAAATAGAAGGCACATGCCTTCGGGTGCACTGCCCAGAGCTCACTACTCAAAAGAGAGGCTCACTGCCTACATAATTTATTTAGAACAGAAAGAATTAACTAAGAAATAGCATCTACTTCATGCCTGGTTCAGTTTCAATGAATGCTCACAAAACTTCTGCTTTGCCCCAAGTTCTTCTTCACTAACTTCTCATTCTACATTGCTCTCGCTCCTTTTCTTCTCTGCTCTACTTCTGATCCTTTATTCAGATTTAATCTGTTTTGCTCAAGGATAATTTTTAACAATTCTTCAACAAGTATTTATACACTTCATCAACCTTGGAATGATCAACAAGGTCAGCCAAACTTAATGCGGATCTTCACACTGTCGACCAAACATAGATGATACTTGAATCTTCCTCTACTAACATGCCACGCTTCATAAAATGATCTTTAGATCATCCGCAGCACACTAGGAACATCCGATCGGCCAAGACTGTGAAGAACATCAACTTCAAAGAGGAAATCTTCAATAATAAGCTCAAACTCCAATGCAGACCTCCAACATAGTAGCCACATGATCCAGAGACTTCCACAAGCACATTGAACTATCCACTCTAAACCAAATTACCAGAATCATTTGTATCTTCCTTTGGAACCTCAAGAACACTATATGCCATGACTGTCAAACTAGAAGGATGGCTTGTGGACCTCCAAACCATGAACCATTGGAGTTGATGATACACACTGACTTCCCAAACATACCTTTAGATCTGTAGATCATAATATTTCACTGTGGAGCAATCCAGACCAACTTACTGTCACTCTCTCTTCTGAATACTGCAAGATCTGGTTCTATTCAGATGGCCATAACTTTTTCAAATCTTCATGCGGACTTCTCAATTCTTAACTGGAACAACCTTTGACAATCCTCTACACCATAAGGTCTGTGAACATTGAGTCTTCATTAATTTTCTCAATATCCTCAACATTCCAGTCTCCTGAACAGGCAACAAAATAAGGCACCGTTGACACCAATGACAACAAGAATATGTTGACATCAATGACAACACCGCTTAGGCACATTTTTGCAACAATCTCCCCCTTTGTCATTGATGGCAACATATGTTGTGAAAAATTGATTCAACCATCACGACAAAAACTTCTCCCCTTGACTTTTGCAGCCACTTCCTTCATTGTTCCCCCTGTCATCGGCAATTAGTTTTTCACATGTCTTCTCTCCCCCTTTGACATCAATGGCAAAGGGCACATATTTGTAATCTTTACTCCCCCTTTTTATTTCAAATTGATCTCCAACATTTGCATACTGACTACTCCTTAGAGTAGTATTTCTCAACATCAATCTGAATCTTAAGATATGACTGAGAATTCCACTAGGCTGATGCACCTCAGTGCATCTTAGTTCTGATTTGGAGGGGTAATAACCCCTAACTTCTTCCTGAGATACTCAAAGGTATCCTTGGGAAGAGGCTTAGTGAAGATATCTACAATCTGATCTTTGGAAGACACAAACTCCAACTTGACTTCAATCTTATTTACCTTATCTCTCAAGAAATGAAACTTGATAGATATATGCTTTGTCTTTGAATGCAACACTGGATTGTTTGAGATGCTTATTGCACTAGAATTATCATAAAAGATTTTGATTGGCTCCTCAAACACAACTCTGATGTCCTTCAACATTTCCTTTATCCACAGAACCTGAGTACAATTATTTGTTGCTGCCATATATTCTACTTCTATAGTAGATAGAGATATTGCCTCTTGCTTTTTGCTCATCCAAGAGACCAACCTTCTTCCCAAGAAAAATACACCATCACTAGTACTTTTTCTGTCATCCACATCTCTTGCCCAATCAACATCTATATATGCATGAAGAGTGAAATCATTGTCCTTTGGCTACCACAATCCATAATCAATTGTCCCCTTGAGATATCTAAAAATTCTTTTGACTACCACAACGTGGGATTCTTTTGGATCAGCTTGAAATCTAGCAACAAGTCCAACGACATTCATGATGTCAGGTCAAGTCTGAGTCAAATAGAGCAATCCTCCAATCATTGATCTATACCTTTTCTGATTTGCCTTGGGGGAATCATCCTCTTTACTTAACTTGCATCTGGTTATCATAGGTGTACCTACTAGCTTTGAATGTTCCATTCCAAACTTCTTCAGTAATTCTTTCACATACTTGGACTGGGATATAAAGATACATTTATCTGACTAAACAATTTGCAGACTTAGGAATAAATTCATCTCTCCAAACATTGACATCTCAAATTCACTTTTCATCTGATCAACAAATGCTTTGCACATACATTCATTTCCACCAAAAATGATATCATCAACAAAGACCTCAACAATCAGGATGTCCTCATGATTAATCTTGAAGGAAAGATTATTATCAACAATACCTTTGCTAAAACCTATCTTAAGTAGATATTTATCCAATCTTGCATACCAGGCTCTTGGAGCTTGCTTGAGTCCATACAAGGCTTTTCTCAATCTACAAACCATATCTTCCTAAACAGACAACTAAAATCCTTCTGGTTACTCAATGTAGACTTCTTCCTCCAAATCTCCATTCAGGAATGTTGATTTAACATCCATCAGATACACTTTAAAATCTCTGAAAGCAGCAAATGCAAGAAACAATCTAACTGCCTCTATTCTTGCCACCGAAGCAAAAGTTTCTTCAAAATCAATTCCTTCTACTTGAGAATAGCCTTTGCATACCAACCTTTCTTTGTTTCTTACAACTTCATTGTCTTCATTTAGTTTATTCCAGAAGACCCATTTGGTTCCAATCACATTTTTGTCCTCAGGTCTAGGAACAAGATCCCAAGTGTGGTTCTTTTCAATTTGCATTAATTCTTCCTCCAATTCTTTTACCCATTTTTCATTATTGTAGGATTCACTTACTGTTTTAGGTTTAATCCTTGAAATCAAACAAATCTCTTCTTGATCTTCAACAACTCTTCTCCTAGTTCGAACACCTTTATTTCTATCTCCTTTGATTTGATCTTCAGGATGATTCATTCTTACATACCTGGGGGTTTTGGGAATTACTTGAACTTCTATTTCTTGAGCTTGTTCCTCAACATCTATATTATTTTCTTGAGTTCCTGGAGTTTCCAGATCAATCTGAATCTAAGTCAGAGTTTGAACTAACCTTCCTTTATTTTGACTTTCATCTTGATCATCTGAATCATATCCTCAGAACCTGGAATGTCCTTCCTTGCTCTCATCAACTCTAACATTAGCACTTTCAACAATATTTTTCAACCTCTTGTTAAAGCACCGATAAGCCTTACTTTGAGTAGAGTACCCCAAAAATATTCCCTCATCACTTCTTGTATCAAACTTGCCTAAATCCTCATCTCTTTTGATATAGCATTTACTACCAAAAACTCTAAAATATCTCACAGTAGGAGGATGACCAAACCATAGTTCATAAGGGGTCTTACCAAAATTGCCTTTGATCTGCACCCGGTTAAGAGTGTACACAACAGTACTTACAGCTTCTCTCCAATAAACTTGAGGAACATTTGTGTCCATCATCATGGTCCTGGCAGCTTCTTGAATGGTCCGATTTGTTCTTTCCATAACTCCATTTTGTTGGGGAGTCCTAGGAGCAGATAACCGCCTTTTTATGCCATGCTTTTCACAGAAAGCATCAAATTCACATGAAGCAAATTCTCCACCTCTGTCGGATCTCAGAAATTTTAATTTTTCACCAATCTTATTTCCCACCATCACTTTGAACACCTTAAATTTGTCAAGAGCTTCTGATTTTTATTTAGGAAAGTTACCCACATCATCTGGGAGTAATCATCAATCAACAACATGAAATATATATCTCCTTGCACACTCCTAATTCTAGCAGGACCACAAAGATCAGTATGTACCAGTTCCAATCATCCACTTGAAGCTTGTTCCTTACTTTTGAATAAAATTTTGTTTTGTTTCCCCAATTGACATTCTCTACACATGCTATTAGGTTTCACAAGTTTTGGAAGATCTCTTACAGCCTAAGTGGTACTTATTTTGACAATGTTATCAAAATTCACATGACACATCCTCCTATGCCATAACCAACTTTGATCTATCTGAGAAATCAAACAACTTTTGCCAGAACTACTTAAATGAAAAATGTTACCTCTAGTTTGAGTACCGAATGCAATTTCAGTTTCAAAACTCTCCAAGATTCTACATTTTCCATCCTTGAATCGAAGATCATAACCTTTATCAACCAACTATCCAACATTGAGAAGATTATGTTTCAGTCCTTTCACATACAGAACATCATTGGTGTTATTCTTACCATCAAAAGAGATGGATCCTCTACCACGGATTCTACCAGCTGAGTTATCTCCAAATTTCACAAGCCCTCCTTCATAATTTTCAAAATTCACAAACTTACTCTTGTCTCCAGTCATGATGAGAACATCCACTATCAATCACCCATTCATCTTTCTCAATAACTTAAGTAGCCAAGGCACTTTTCATATTTGCATAGCTAGTAGATTCAGTAGACACCAGATCTTCTTCTTTGATGGCAATGAACACCCAATCATTTTTAGAGGAACCTCCATGATCAGATTCATCATCTATGGCTCCTCCAATTTCTTGGACATAGTAACATTTGTTCTGATTTTTATATCTGTTAGGGTTTGGTTTTGAAAACCTCTCCAGACATTTTGAGGCAAAATGACCAATCTTATTACAAGCAAAACATTTGAGTGGCAATTTTCCTTCATACTTACTAGATCCTCTTGGCAATCTTTTGGCAAGAAGAGATTCAAGATCTGTAGTTTCAATTTCAACATCTTCAAGATCCTTCCTTGTCTTCATGAATCTATTTGATCTTTCAAAAGAGATTTCACCTAGATCATTCTTTGTTTTCCATATACACTAGCCTTAAATGCAGATTCAGCTTTGGGAAGAGAATCACCAAACTCACTTAACTCAAAAGCTAAAATTTTGCCAACCAATTGATCTCTTGTAACTTTTGAGACAGTCTTGATCTCCTCTATAGAAGCAACCTTATGTTTGTATGAATTAGGCAAAGATCTAAGCACTTTTGATATAATCTCCAATTCTTCCAAAGTTCCACCAGCACACATGATACCACACACAAGTTCATTTATCTTTTGCATGTAGATTGTGATGTTTTCATCTTCACTCATCCTCATAGTTTCAAATTTTCCTCTCAGACTTTGCAGCTTGGCACATTTGACAAATTTATCGCCTTCATACAGATTCTCCAACTTTTTCCAGATTTCATAAGCCATTTTTAGACCAAAGACATTTGTCATTTCTAAATTAGTTAGGGCACTCAACAAGGCTTCTTTAGCTCGAAGATTATTTTTAGCATCTTTGATTTGATTTGGAGTTGAAGGACCTTTCTCTGGAGGTTTATACTCAACACTGGTTATCACCCAATAAGCATCGCCCATGCATTGCAAATGGCACTCCATGCGATTCTTCCAAACAGAATAATTTGTTCCATCAAATCTTGGACTATCCTTCTTGTAGGTCGACATCCTAGATCTCCTCAAGCGGTCAGGATTTTATAAGAGAACTTGGCTCTGATACCAATTGTTACAATTAGACCAGACAACTAAGAGGGGGGTGAATCAGCTGTCACACAAAATAAACTTTTTCTGCTTTTAACCTTCTTTATTAACTTACTTATTAGATTAATGATATAAACATTAGAGCATAGATCAACAACATATGAGCATAAACATAATCAACACACTTGACACCAAGATTTTGACGTGGAAACCCGATTAAGGGAAAAACCACGGTGGGGGTTAACCCACAAAGATTTGTACCCTGTTAAAAGTACTTTAGAAAAATAGAAGGCACATGCCTTCGGGCACACTGCCCAGAGCTCACTGGTCAAAAGAGAGGCTCACTACCTACAAAATTTATTTAGAACAGAAAGAATTAACTGAGAAATAACATCTACTTCATGCCTGGTTTAGTTTCAATGAATGCTCACAAAACTTCTGCTTTGCCCCAAGTTCTTCTTCACTAACTTCTCACTCTACACTGCTCTCGCTCCTTTTCTTCTCTGCTCTACTTTTGATCCTTTATTTGGATTTAATATGTTTTGCTCAAGGATAATTTTTAACAATTCTTCAATAAGTATTTATACACTTCATCAACCTTGGAATGATCAACAAAGTTGGCCAAACTTAATGCAGGTCTTTACACTATCAGCCAAACATAGCTAAGACTTGAATCTTCCTCTACTAACATGCCATGCTTCATAAAATGATCTTTAGATCATCCGCAACACGCTAGGAATATCCGGTCATCCAAGACTGTGAAGAACATCAACTTTAAAGAGGAAATCTTCAATAACAAGCTCAAACTCCAATGCAGACCTCCAACATAGTAGCCACATGATCCAAAGACTTCCACAAGCACATTGAACTATCCACTCTAAATCAAATTACCAGAATCATTTGTATCTTCCTCTGGAACCTCAAGAACATTGTCTGCCATGACTGTCAAACTAGAAGAATGGCTTGAGGACCTCCAAACCATGAACCACTAGAGTTGATGATACACACCGACTTCCCAAACATGCCTTTAGATCCACAGATCATGATATTTCACTGTGGAGCAATCCAGACCAACTTACTGTCACTCTATCTCTTTTGAATACTACAAGATCCAATTCTATTCAGATGGCCATAACTTCATCAAATCTTCATGCAAACTTCTCAATTATTGACTAGTACAGCCTTTGACAATCCTCTACATAGCCATAAGGTCTGTGAACATTGAGTCTTCATTAATTTTCTCAATATCCTCAACATTCTAGTCTCCTGAACAAGCAACAAAATAAGGCACAGTTGACACCAATGACAACAAGAACATGTTGACATTCATGACAACACCACTTAGGCACATATTTGCAACAAAGAGAAGACGCAGTCTTAGCAACAATATTTTTCCATTAACGTAAGACAACTACACAGTTACTACGCTCATCTACAATAGTAACACACTTGCTACACTCACTTACATCAGTTGCACAATTTCCATTGAAAAGCATATGGAGTTTTTTTGTGGTTATGACAACAAGAAATGGCACCTATAATAGTGTGGAGGTTGAAAGTTTGAATTTCTGAGCAATGCCAAAAAAATACCACACTACAATTGCAAAAACATATTCGAATTCTAGGAACATTGACCCTATCTCATAATATGATAAAGGAAAGAAAGTAAAAGAAAAGGAGGAGGAAGGAGAACTACTCCACTTTTGTTTTGAAGATTCAAGTTACCCAATAAAAAATTATAATCTACAATCAAATACATTTTGTTTTCAGACGACTTGACAATTGCAACGGTTAAAGAACAGAAAAACATGCTACTCAAATACAAATCCCAAATAATAATATATTTAAAATAAATTATTTAAGTTATTTAAACATAACTTAAATTTATTTCAGACAAATCACACTTCTTCTCCAAAATCTTCAAGGGAATGAATAAGCTAATGTAATGCAAAGAAGGAACTTTTCAAAACAAGAACTCTTGCCAAATATCTAAACCTAATGAACTTCTTATTGTTAATTTATTGCAATATTCATTTTTCTTGAGCGAAAGTATGTAAAAATAGAAACTTAAATGTGCATTCTAGAAGTTTCTAGAAGCAAGAATAATATTAAGAAATCTGTAACTTTAAAACAAACAGCATAAATTGTAATGAGAACATAGTCGAGAACAGCTCGTTCCTTCTTCACCTCTCGCTCCACTTAACTTTTATGCTCTTCTTTCACACCCTTCCCTTTATCTTATCCCCACTCCTTCACATGCCAAGAATATTGACCCACCTTCCGTAATTGCCAACTGTTTCCCTTCATTCTTTCACCAACTTTCAATTATCTTCTCCTCTCTTTTTTTAAAAAAATCAAAATTGATTTCACACACCCCCAAAAAAAATTTTAAAATTTATCTTCAACATTAAAAAATAACTTTAATATTATTTAATTACTTCAAATCTTCTTTCATTTTTTTTAAAATTTTAATTTAAATATTTTATTTAATATTGTATTTCATTATTATTATCTATTTGTATATATTTTGTTTTAAATAAAAGAAATACTAACTTTTTTTTACTTTAATGATTTAATTATTTAACTGTTTCATTTTATAAATAAATATTGAATCCTATTTATCTTATTTTCTAATTTAATTAAACTACAATCTATTACCCAAATTAATTGAACTTTTTGAAAATTCAAAATGTCAAAAAAGGGGTTACGACATTCTTGAACGCCACCTTAGCTTTGTTTGCTCCAGTTCTTGATTGGAATGGGATTTCAGCTTGCCTTGAAGCACCTTGATGCTTGTAATGAGCTGGCTTTTTTCTTTTTCTTTTTTGAATAATTCTATGTGTTATTTTTATTATTATTGTGATCTTTCAGACTAGATAGAAGTTGCAAAAGGAGTTTTGTGTTTTGCATGTAAATATTTTTGCAAATACATTGAAATATATAACATGCATTTAAAACGTAGAAAAACTATAACCCTAATGCATAAACGAACAAAGACCCAAATCATAGAATCATGTAAAATGAATTATTGATGCATACCCATTTCATGTTCTTTGACTGTTGTACAATGACCAGCAATGGATGTGATCCAAATATGCTCAATATACTAAAATATATAAACCTTTCTACTTGTGAACAGTACACAGCAATTGCCAAGTCTAAGGCCCCCCACATGCAAGCAAGAATGGACCTAAATGATAGGCATTTAAGCCTCAAGGAGACCCATGCCCTCAGTTGTACTTGTATAGCCAGTTGATGGATGCTATAGCAAATGTAAACTACTAGAAACAAACAAAATATGATCTGAACTGTAAACCTACTCCTTCACAATGCAAGAATCTCCCATATCGACCCTAAGGATGATGTGAATTCAACCAATAATGGATATCAGCTGAAAGGAGGGTACAACCAGTCTTGGAAGGTGTATAGCTAGCTAGGAATTAAGACAAAAGTGCCAATATCTCCTCAAATCTTCTGCCAGAATCCTTGTACAGGTCTGATCACCAAAATATGGTTTTATCTTCATGAAACCCTCTCCAAAATATACCAAATTGACACACAAGCGAAGCCTCTATATGAAGCTCCCAGCAACCCTCCTGATGCTATCTCTCAAGCACAAAGAGAGTGATCTCACAGAGGTTTTCATCTATGCAAAACCCTTGTTCAACCTCCAAAGCCAAGCTTCAAAGTTTGCACAACAATATCAAATTTTCCAAATGCATAATTCTCAAAATGAGCTCACAAATGCCTTTTTATAATCCCTTGGCTTCCAATGCCCAAGAAGAGGGTATTTTAATATTTTATTTGTTTTATTTTTAACCCCCATATCTCCACATGAAGTGTCCACCTCCTAGCACATAACTTAAGTCTTCATTTAAGTCACTTTTATAATATAACTGACTTAGGCTATCAACTAGTGTAAATTAAATATTTAATTTAATTTACATTTTGACCATTACCCTTAGCCTTCTCGAAACCAACTGTAAAGTGCTAGGTGCTCCAACACTATGACTATAATGACTTATTAATATTTCATTGTTGACACTTAACCATTATAACCCAAAGTCCCATATTAAATATATATATTAATAATTTATGGACTTTAAAACAAAGGCCCAAATGATCTCAGAATTCAGTGATCTATAGAATGTTGGAAAGGTCTCACCAAGACGCTTCATCTCCAACATTGAAAATCCTGAAATGGATAGAAACCCTAATTTTCCAAAAAATAGTAAGTCTGGGCCTAAGAAATTAAATCCACCTCAAAAAGTGTCAAACTAAAAATCACACCAAAACCATGCCAACATCCACTCAAATACTGAAAAACCCATCCAAGTCAACACCAACAGTGGTTCCCTGACCAAGTTGGTTAGTCTACGGGAACTCAATAATAGATTAACTCTCCATCTATCTGCATGGGCTAAAAAGGGGACATTATAGTCTGCCCTTCCCAAAATTGCTTGTCCTCAAGCAATGCCAATACAACCTCCAATCAACAGACTGATCCAAACTGGAATCAAGAATGATCCCAGGGTCCCAAGTCAACTTAGGAGATCTGTAGTACCATCTACTAAAGACACTGTCTTGCAAGGTACCAATATAAATGACTTGAAAACCTTCTATAAGAAGAGTAATCAAATATTGCATGAACTCAATCAACTCCTCATGGAATTTCTCTTCAGAAAAATCCAACTGTAACAATGTAAGAATACGCTCAAGAGAGTCAGCATCAACTCTCTTATTCCCAACAACTACTGGATTGGAAACCAACTGATCCCTAGATTCCAAGTCAATCTCTGGAAAAAACCACCATGCTGTCGCTGCACCACTCTGACATAAACTATAAACCCATCATGCCACATCACTCTCCTCTTTGACTCCCAAAGGTAATCATCTCCATAACCCAAACTAGAACATTGATAAGGGATGAAACCCATACTATGAGACATCTCCTATTGGGGCATCCCAGTAAAGTACATGACTGTCATCCATGTATCAAACTTGATCTTGGGCAATGGGAAGAATAGTCTTCTCAACCCAAAAACCAAATTCCCCCAAAGAAGAAGTGGACCAATCACTATCACAACTCTAAAATTTGCTAACCATGGAATGCCTCTACTATCATCAATTGTACTCATCATCGACACTTAATCTCCAAGTGTCAAAAAGAAGGTTTTGAACACACCAACACACCCAAACCACTACAATCAATAAGGCATCATCTGAGGATATGCACACTATCCTCATAAAGTATCTATAGTACCTGTCACTTACCAAGGTGGAAGCAATAAATAAAGGAACTGTGTCCAGAATAACTCCCATAACCATATGCCCTAAAGCATGCCAAAGCTCGAAACCAATCTTCTCACAAAAGAATAGCACCATAACCAATGTGGAAATGTAAGGGCAGCAGTAACCATTTTGAAATCATACTGAAAACATAAGAGAGATGAGTATGGAAGTAGTTTTAGAGTCATCTCCTATGATCAAACCATTTCTATCAACCAACTCCACCCACCATATACTTCACTGCTGATTTGAAAATACAAACCAACACAACTGCGGGTCAAGAGTTGAAGTCATGTGTAGGTTGATCAGAATGTGGATAGTGGTGCTAAAACTCATTGTTACAACTCCAAGACGCTCTGAAAGATGAATCATAGCATGTGAAAACTCGTTGTCCTGAACCTACACTAAGGGTAAACTATCAAAGTTTACATCACAATCCTTCATAAGATTAACTTTTTGAGTTAGGAAGGTCTGAAGTAAACAATAATGACTGCTGTCCAAAACTAAAATTAGAGAGCTATAATATGATTTTAGTGCTCTACACCAAGAACAACAGCAGCACCAATGGATATCTCTAGTATGAGCATGTGTGAAAAGAATTATGTTGTGCCAAAACAAATAAAACATGCTTAGAAAACACCTCCAAGCAATCACCAACTGCGAATACTCACTACCTCGACAAAGAATAGTATGCCAACTTCCCTGAATGAGAGCAAACCATGATGTAAAGTGGCTGACCTGCAACCAATCAGCAATCCCCAAACTAAAATTCTGATTCATTCTTTCCCAAGAGTGATCATTCATTCAATGCTCCAATCCTCACTTAAAATATTTTTCCAATCTACCTGTAGATGAAGCAATGGAATCACATAGTGGTTAGTAAGGAAAAGAACAACACCTTTAAGTATGAAATTTTGATCCTTATCACTCCAAAGGTCACTCTTATGACTCCCAATAATCTTTGTCAATTCTTGTTGAGAATCCCAAGCATAGATACCCAACCAAGAATAATCTCCAAGGATCAATACCTTATTATTTTTTCCAATTGCAATACTACAACCAAAAATAGCTCCATCATCTAACTCAAAGAGTGGATTGTCATAAGTCATATCAACACCCATCTCAAATAATGGGTTATCAACAATCACCACAAATCTATTCTTGCAATCATATTCATGTAAATAAAATGAATTGCTTCTATGATAAATAATAAAATCAGAACTTTCATACTGATCATCAATGACTCCAAGGTTGTCCCAAATCACCTATGCCTCTTCCTTATCATCTTCAATAGTGAGTGGTGGATCCAAATCAACAAGGTCATTAGGACTCTGCTCAAGATCAGCTACATGCAATGTGAAATTAGATTTGTTTTCATGATAAAAAACAATACCATCCATACCACCCTCCATGCATAGCTGTGGGAATGAATATAGAACAACACTATATGAAAAAGGAAATTCATCCCAAATAGGACCCTTGTCATACTTTGGTGCCAACACCCCTGGATCCCAAGTGCTAAAAGGTTGATTGCTCTGTTCAGACATAATATGTTGCTCATGAATGGTTGCCTTTGTTAATAAATCACTCTCCAACTCCCCAGTACTGTCATCAACATAGTCATTCCTCTCCATAGGCATGGTTTGAAAGTCAAACCAACAACCACATGTGTCATCATCACTAAAATAAGATAAGGAATCATCATTTTTAGTTGTTTTGAAAACCTCATCCTCTTTGCTGTCAACAAGCCCATCATCTGAAGGTATATCAATGATCTCAACTATCCTAACACTTGCACTAGTGTTATCAACTTCATTGGGAAGCTCTAAATGTGTATCTAAGGCTACAGTTTTGTCACTTTTGTTGCATACATCTTCATCCTTAGTAGTTGCATGCATAATCATAAAATCATCTCAAAGCTCTGTAACATATTCCTCATGCTCCAAGACAAGCTCTTTGTTGCCTTTGTTGGGTGTATGCCTCATCTGAACATCCATATAGTCACATAAAGATATGTCACACTGAAAATCAAGTCCTACATCTGCCCAATCCTGTCAAAATTGATCTTGCATTTCAAGTAGTGTAAGTTCATTCCCTGCTGGTGGTTCAACTCTGGGTGGGAAAACTAGCATAAGAGGTCTCACTACTGCTGCCTGTCGATACGGGTCTTCTACCCTGTGTGTATTTTGACCATTTCTCTGGTCCTCATCACCCCTATTATTGGCTACCAATAAGGCAATCATATCAGCCAATTGAGCCATGCACTGATTTGATGGCTCCTAATTTCTAACCAAGGCATCCAAAAGAAGTGTTGTACGATCCGGTTCTGGATTTCTATTATCTCTGTCACCCATATTTCCTAAGTGTGTTGATTGTTGTTCCTCTGTATCAGCAGGCCAATGTTCCCAAAGTTCTTCTTCCCTTTTTTCTTTGTCTTTCTTGATATCTTCTTTTTATGTCACTGATGCTCATAGAAATTCATTAACCCACTAGATGGCAGGAAACAATTGAGCTCTGATACCACTGTAATGAGCTACCTTATTTTTTTTAATAATTCTGTGTTATTTTTATTATTATTGTGATCTTTCAGACTAGATTAAAGTTGCAGAAGGAGTTTTGTGTTTTGCATGTAAATGTTTTTGCAAATACATTGAAATATATAACATGCATTTAAAAGCCAGAAAAACTATAACCCTAATGCATAAACGTACAAAGACCCAGATCATAGAATCATGTAAAATGAATTACTGATGCATACCCATTTCATGTTCTTCAACTTCATATGACTGTTGTACAATGACTAGCAATGGATGTGATCCAAATATGCTCAATATACTAAAATCTCTAAACCTTTCTACTTGTGAACAGTACACAACAATTACCAAGTCTAAGGCCCCCCACATGTAAGCAAGAATGGACCTAAATGATAGGCATTTAAGCCTCAAGGAGACCCACGCCCTTAGTTGTACCTGTACAGCCTGTTGATGGCTACTACAACAAATGTAAACTGTATGAAACAAACAAAATATGATTTGAATTGTAAACCTGCTCCTTCACAATGCAAGAACCTCCCATATCGACCCTCAAGGATGATGTGAATTCAATCAATAATGGATATCAACTAAAAGAAGGGTACGACCACTATTGGAAGGTGTACGGCCAGCTAGGAATGAAGACAAAAGTGCCAATATATCCTCAAATCTGCCTCTGGAATCCTTGTACAGATCTAATCACCAAAATCTGATTTTATCTTCATGAAACCCTCTCCAAAATATACCAAATCAAAGCACAAGAGAAGCCTCCGTATGAAGCTCCCAGAAACCCTCCTGATGTTATCTCTCAAGCATGAAGAGAGTGATCTCACAGAGGTTTTCATCTCTGCAAAACCCTTGTTTAACCTCCAAAGCCAAGCTTCAAAGTTTGCACGACAATATCAAATTTTCCAAATGCATAATTCTCAAAATGAGCTCACAAATGCCTTTTTATAATCCTTGGCTTCCAACGCCCAAGAAGAGGGTATTTTAATATTTTATTTGTTTTATTTTTAACCCCCATATCTCCACATGAAGTGTCCTCCTAGCACATAACTTAAGTCTTCATTTAAGTCACTTTTATAATATAACTGACTTAGGCTATCAACTAGTGTAAATTAAATATTTAATTTAATTTACATTTTGACCATTACCCTTAGCCTTCTTGAAACCAATTGTAAAGTTCTAGGTGCTCCAACACTATGACTATAGTGACTTATTAATATTTCATTGTTGACACTTAACCATTATAACCCAAAATCCCATATTAATTATATATTAATAATTTACGGACTTTAAAACGGAGGCCCAAATGATCTCAGAATTCAGTGATCTATAGACCGTTGGAAAGGTCTCACCAAGACACTTCATCTCCAACACTAAAAATCTTGAAATGGATAGAAACCCTAATTTTCCAAAAATAGTAAGTCTAAGCCTAAGAAATCAAATCCACCTCAAAAAGTGCCAAACTAAAAATCACACTGAAACTATGCCAACATCCACTCAAATACTGACAAACCCATCCAAGTCAACGCTAACAGTGGTTCCCTAACCAAGTTGGCTAGTCTACGGGAACTCAATAATAGACTAGCTCTCCATCTATCTGCATGGGATAAAAGGAGGACATTACAATGCTCTTGGCTGAGTTCCTAATAGAGGCTTTGCTAAAGTTTGCCACCTTTCTTAAGTTTGTTTTAATTTTACCCATGTCCTTTTCAAGAGCTTCGATTCTAGCATTTGTTTTACAGATCTCCAGTTTCAAAATACCAATCTCCTCTGCAACACCTCATCTTATTTATCTATAAGTGAGATTTTCAACTTAGTTTTGTTGATTTCAATTAAAAAAACATTTGAGGATTTTATGGTGAGTGTTGATCTCCTTGCACATTTCATTCATTTTATCTATTAGCAAGTTGATGACAAAAGTCATATCTTCCAAAGATGAGAAAAGGCGGTATACATTGAAAGGCACATCAGGGGAGCCAATGCATAGACCCTCAACTTTTGGCATATCAATTTCCACATCCAAGTCATCCTCCTATACCACTTTATCCTTGCCTTTTGTATCTTTCTTATTGCATTCCCCTTTCTAGGGTATTCCCTCAAACACAATATCCCTACCCTTTCTCTTCCTTTTGGTATTCTTGCTACGACCATGGGTAGCCACATTTTATTTCCCAAAGTCCTCAGAAGAAGAGGGGGTAAAGATAGGGGAAGAAGGGCTATCTAGAGAGACCAAATCAAGAGAAGAGGATGAGACCAAATCAGAGAGAGAGAGAGAGAGAGAGAGAGAGAGAGAGAGAGAGGGGGAAGAATGTATCTTTTTGCAAGAACAAACAAGAGATAAGGATGAATCAGAGAGAAACCTAGCTAGTTGGGGCCTCATGGCAAGAGCATGCTTGATCAATAATAGAATGAGGGACTGATACAATAGTGCCACCCCAATCCCTCTTTTAAATTCTAGAACAAAATTTTCCAAAGAGGATAACAGGGAAAAGGGAAAACTCACCAAGCAATCGTGGCAGAACCAACTTAACAAAGTTAAGTGGCAGGTATAAATGGTATGGAAGCAGCCCTCCAGCACCACATACTACATAATTTCAAGAGCTACTTTGTCCCAATGGCAGGGAAGAGAGGTCCTTGCATATTCGAGATGGATATGCTTCACCTTTTCACCACTTTTGTGAAAGGAATTAAGCACTTCCTCCATATTTCTTTGGTCCTTACAAACCTTCATGCCCTCCATTGATAAGCCATTGATCGTAGCAATGAGCTCTTTCGACAGCTCCAATTTAAAACCGTTCATACAAACCACTCTATGTTTCCATTTTTTGGCAAATTCCACAAAGGGATCAAAATCATTCACTCTTTCCATGAAATTGGAAAGCCCACCCCTTTTAAGGATACACCAAACAATGAGATCCTTCTTCAGCAAAGCATGGGAGATGGGCCCCACCTTATTCCTATCACCTCTCATGGGGACAAAAAGCTTCTTGTATAGTGAAATCTAAGCCCCTAAAACCACTAAACTTCACTGTGACCCCACCTTCCAAATTAGGTAGAATAATGAATAACACCACAATGTTGTCATCAAAAGGAGAGAAGAAGCTCCTCAACAATCAAAGAGCTATCCTTACTAGCCCTCATGATGAGAAAATTCATCATAATTTGATGAAGTATTACCCCTTCAAATCAAGGCTTTCGATAAATTATTATTCAAGAGGGGATAGACCATCTTCCCCTATCCATCTATTCGATTCATCATGAGTTTGCAAAGAAGTTGGCAACAACATTTCCTTTTCTATACATATGTCTAACTTCAACCAAAGATAAATAATTTAGGATATCTATGAAATTACATATATTGGAATAAATTGTCCAACTAGAGGTGTGAGCCTTGGAGAAGCAATTCATAATGTTTAATTTCAATCACAAGCTATAGAATACCCAACTCCTTAGGGAAATCCCCCAAGATGCAGTGGAGGCTTCAACAAAATGGTTGGATTGTATGCCTAAGCTAATGTAGAAGGCTTTAACAACTCTTCCAAGGTGGTCCCTAATGACTCTGCCACCTCTAACAAGACTAGGATTTCTTTTCGAGGCCCCATCTGTAATGTCCCCTTTTCCTAGGTAGTGATAAGTTGCAGAGGTTAGTTCATCACTTGGTCCCCGTGGGCTAACAGAGTGTTTAGGGGATCCCTTCGAGGGAGATCTTTGGTTCTTCACTAGGCCTTTTTGGTGCTTATTACTGTATTCTTCAGCTCAGTTTTCCAATTTTGTTGTGGGGTGCCTTTCAGAGGCTATTCAGAACCATTTGATGCACACTTACTATTTATAGTAGGTCACTTGGTCATATCACATATACTTACTATTTATAGTAAGTCATATTTAGATCAGTTGTCATCATGCCTACATCCAAAAAATATGATCGGATCATTATTTGAGCTAGTGTGGGGTGATTTATTGAGGATTAATGATTTATTATATTATTAAAGTTATTTGACTTTAATAATATTAATATTTAATGATGACATATTAAAAGGAGATAAAGGGTTAAATGGAAATTAATAAAGTGATCTATTTAATGATGTTTTATTAATTTATTATGTTAAAAGGGAGACGTAAGGACTTTATTAAAAGGGGACTTAAATGATTTAAAGTATATTTTATATTATTAAGTTGTGCATCATAATTAAAAGAGAGATTAAAAGTAAATTGAATGAAATAGAATTTAAAGTGAATTTGAGGTGAAATATAAAGGGGCATTTTGGAATTTATTTCATTCATTCATTGTTGAAGAAGAAGAATTTGGCTAAGGGTTTTGCTGAAGACTAGATAGTCTAAAAATCTCAAGCTTTTTGAGGACGTAGCCCCTCAAGAAGAACAACATGCAGACAATTCCATTGCAAGGATTGTGTGTGTACATCAAAGATTTACAAGAAGGTTTCAAAGCTAGGGTTTGAAGAATTTATCAGGAGTTTGATAATTTACTAAATATTTGAAAGACAAGGGTTTGAATAATATTACAAATCAGAAGTATATTCATTGCAAGACTCTTTTAACCAAGCAGGGGTTTTGGCAATTTAATTGTATGCAGCTTTGCACTAGGCATGGGGATTGGTGATAGTGATCATTGCTGGAGTTAATTATCATTTTTGTTGTTATACTGCTGCAAACTTTATACTTCATTCTAGCATTCATTTCAGAGGGTTTCAAGGCATATCTTACCTGTGAGTTCATGATTTGTAACCCCCAATTTTCTGGGTATTGTTGTTTTAGACAATAGGGGATATTTTATGAACTGGGTTGCCAATATTTTATGAAAATAATGAGTATGTAAGTTGATATAAAAATATGGAATTTTTAGTTGTGTATTCCCTATGTAATGTTCAGTTTTTGAGTTAAAAATTATTATTGCAATATCTTCTATTTTGCTGCATTATATTGTTGTATCAAACATTGCAAATATATTAGAAAACCATAAAACAAATAAAAACAGATAGGCAAAATCCAAAAAGTAAATATCCTATTAGGGGTGGGATATTTCAGTGGTATTAGAGCTAGTTTTCTTGCTAGCCTATTGGATTACTACTTTGAGCACAGTTGCATGTCAGTTTTTGTAGTTGCATGTTAAGATGTGCACTTGCATGTCAGTTTAAAGGATACCCATATGCTTGCATGTTAGTTTCATGGGCCAAGCAGGAGTTGCATGTGAGCATTCAATGATTTAACAGTTGCATGTCAGAGTTGAGGTTGAGGGTATAGTTGCATGACAATGATTAGCATTTGCATGTCAAAGTTACAACACTTGGTTTAATTTGTCTTTCAAGTTCTCCAAATCTCATAACAATGTATGGAAGACGGCTACCCACTTTCCTTCCGAGGGCTACTATGCATCTTTAAAAGTATGGTTCACTAACAAAAGATGAAATCTGCACCATTTTTAATGAGTACCACTCTCTTCCTAAAGAATTTTGAGATGGCCTCACATTTACAACATTTTTGGGAATACTGGAAGAAGAAGATGACTACGTGACAGATGAATCTTTGGACATGCATGCAACTATCGTGGATTAGGTGGTGCATGAAGAAAAAGACAAAACAACTTTGGATCCTAGTTTTGATTCAACTAGTGATGATTCTAATGACTTCCTTGATGATTCCAATGGAACAAATGACTTTGTTGAGTTCACTCATGTATTCTCAGATGAAGGGTTCAAAATTGAAGTGGTTGATGATGAGAAAGCCTTATATCATGATGATGCTTGGTAGAACCCCGGGATGACATTACCAGCACTAATGGAGTTGTGACCAGCCATGAAAATAAATTAGATTGTATATCGCATGACGTTGATCTAAAATAAAAAATTTTGGGTAAGTTTGAAAGGTCCTAAGATAGTTCTTTGGATGTATATGCTTCTATTTCAGAAGAGGAAATGAGGAATGATGATGTCAAATCAGCAGCCTCTAACATTTCATTTGAGCCATCCTATGAGGATCTTGAGACTAGTACTTTTGATGAGGGTGTGTGAAATGTTGATAACACACATGATGATGTTTTTCATTCAATTACTGATGGTGATTCAATGTCCTATCACAGTGCTTATTTTAAATCAGAAATTTTGTGTGGAAATGTTATGTCTCAAGGGTCTCACCATTTGGTAGGTCAATTGAGGGTGAATAAAGGCATGATTGCTTCGGCCATAGAACACTTTGATGTTGCTCAGCAGTTGTTGGCAAACTATTGTTGGAAGACTCCAGAAACACATGAGCACTTTGATAGTGAACTTTCCCTTGTAGAGTTTCAGGCACTTGGATATGCATTGGGGGTAATGAAAAACAATTACCTACATTTATTATCAGACAAAGATTATCTTCTCATGCTTGATGGGATCTATTATGATGCACTAAAAGGGAAAGAAGAGGAGGTTGATCAGCTCACCTATGAGCTTGAGGTCACCCTGGACTCTTTGAGGAACAGCTAATTGGCCCTTCAAGAGTCAGAGTCTCGTATTGATGAGCTTACCATGGAGTTGAGCTTGGCACAGTCTTCATCACCTACAACTACAATTCAACCATCTATGGAAGCCATTGGTGATGAGCATACATCCACGGATTGTGGTAATGTGCTTGTTGAGGATGTAGAGACATCCATTTCATTTACAGGTGCAGGTGACACCCATGGGATGAGTACATCAAATGAGTTGAGTAGGGAATAGTATGTGGTAGAAGGTGTTCCCGATGATGAACACATTTCAGATGATGTCGAGAATGTTATTGACAGGTCTTGTGATGAAGTAGTGGGTTCAATAGAGAGTGGTGTGTTCGATGACAATGTTGTCCCATCTTCTTTGCATGAGGATTGAAGGGATCTCCTAGTAGGAACATGACTCCTACATCAACTAGCAGTTTGGGTGATGCATTGGTGGATAGTCATGAGTCTAGTGAGTCTCATGCTCTCAAGGGGTAGCTGAAGGTTACTGGGGATAAGGTTGTCCAAACCTTAACTCGTCTTGACAACACACACAAGTTTGTGGAGCACCTCCTGTGATCGACACAATTGGAGGAAAGGCAGACAGGGGTAGTAGTGGGCACTTCTATATCTAGTTTGCTAACTATCCAGTATGCCATAGAGTGGATTAAATCAGAATACCTCCAATTGATTTTAGATCAGGACTTTGCTATTGGGTTCACAGAAAGGACTTGCAGAGCAACTACCCAATCGGCCCTTTAGGATCAGAGATGTGAAACACCTCCTAATTCAGGTGATGAGAGTGATTAGGCCTGTATTCCCAATGACTATGCAGGACTACCATTGGTGCAAACAGGTGCATTCCACCTTGACTGCGTAGTAAGGAGTGCTTATCACTTCTCTTTCAATCCACACACAGATGGTTTGATGATGCGTAAGTGTGGGTTGGCTCAGGATTCATATCACCCATTGTGGGATGGAGTATTTCCATCTCTAGAAGATGGAATCAAAGACTGTGGGTATCTGACTCTATTACTTTCATATGGTTGTTTACAGGGTCAGGGATCAGATTTTCATCATGTTGTTGTTGGAATTAAGGAACACTGAGAGGGGGGTGAATCAATGTTCTGCAAAACTTCTTTGATTGTTCCTTAATTAATTTGCCACATACATTCAAAAGAAAGAAGCATGAACATAAGAATAGAAATAGCAAGATCATAACACATGAACACCAGAATTTTTATGTGGAAACCCGGTCAAGGGAAAAACCATGGTGGGGGTTAACCCACAAGAAATTATACTCTGTTAAAAGTATTACAAATGGGGAAGGCACATGCCTTCAGGGCGCACTGCCCAGAGCTCACTGCTCCAAGAGGCTCACTACCTACAGAAATGATTACAAGAAGATTACAGAATGTTTGAATTGATGAGTAGCATCTACCAATGCAAGAATTCAGTTCCGGTTAAGCACAAAATACTGATCTTACACACTTCATCCTTACTCTGCCCTGTTTCACTCTTCACTCATAATCCTAGCTTAGATCTTCACCTTCGCACTTTTTTCTACCCTTTTTGCATTTGATCCATCATCACACACTCCCAAAACACTCGAATCCATCAGCTATATATATCCACATCAAGGAATTCAATCAATTGTAGTCATCTTCAAGAAAATTTAGAACATTTATTAAGAACTCTATTCTGTCAGCTTAATCCATGCACAAACAATAACGTGGACCAAAAACTTGTGTTCTCAAATCATTAACCATGTCATCCAATACCACTGATTATCACAAATTGGTTAACCAACAACTTTTATTCATCTGGACCAAGATCAAATACTAGGTTGGCATGTTCTTCTTCTGACTGTACTAACTAACTTGGAACCTGATACTCAAATGCTTATAACTTTTGAATTCTTCATCACTGGAGGCTAAATTTCTGGGTTGAGATAGTCCTAACAATCCTTATCACTCCCTCAGATCCGTAGCTCACTGGGATTTACCACCAGAGAGATCCAGACTAAGATACTAGACCTTGTCACATGCTCTGTTTCTGACTACCCGGATTTAGACAAATCTTCACTCTGACTTCCGGTATAAACAAATTATGTAATGCGGATGTGTAGGATAGACTTAGTTTCCATCAATGACAACACCTGTCATACGTAGTAGTGTCTCATGCCAACAATCTCCCCCTTTGGCATTGATGGCAACACTTAGTGAAAAATGTCTAAGTGTTGGAACAACTCCCCCTTTCTATGTATACTTATGCTTTTCACTAATCTCCAATGCTCCCCCTTTGTTGGATTCCTCATTTTTCACTACTCTTCACTCCCCCTTTGACATCAATGGCAAAGAGTAGACTTTTTGGATGTAACAATTCCATAATCTCACATTCCTTCACAATGAAGTGTATATACAATACAACTTTATAGCCAGGAATGAATATTACCTTGTGGTCCAATAGTTCCAATATCTGTAATTGAGCATCAATCTCGACAAAATCCACATACCAAAATTCACCAAAAATTTTATGCACATGGGCATGTATACAAACAACCCTATGGCTTATTTACATAAGTTTAAACACATCACCAAAGATATTATTTAACAGCGCCAACTCATTGTCCCAACTCTTCTTCATAGTGTTCAAAATTGAGATGTGCCACTGAAAAGAAATGCTTGTGACTCTGTCGTCAGCAGATCAATGGGATCACTTGACTGAGCTGTAGCTTGGGCTTCGGTTAGGGCATTGAACATTGCTTCCATTTTAGGGGAAATTAGTCCCCTGAGCTCACTCATCCTTGCCTCTATGCTCTCCTTTTCTTTTGTCAATTTCTTTATATCTTCAATCAAGTTGATTGCCTGACTCTCCTTGCTTGCCACTGATGTTGTCACAGGATCAAAAGATTTGGATACACTAGATAATTTTTGCTTAGACACTTTTATTTTATCCTCAATATCCTCTATAACTTTAGGACAAGATAAGCAAAATTTATATACATTTCCTCCTTCTGTAAGAGCATTTTGAGTACTCTTTACACTGGCATCTAGCACCATTCTATCTACTCCAATCAACCCTTTTAGAACATCAAATCTTTTATCATTGAATTCCTTTTGAACTTTGACCTCTGCAGACTTTTCAAGAGATTTAAAATGGGTACTTACAGAGTTTATCAAGTTCTTTAAATGTCCGAAGGGGGATGTTGAACATTCCTTCTGAAAAGTGGGTATGATCTTCTCCAAGATCCCTAATGCCAGACCAAGTAGCTCGTTGTCTTCTATGTGAGACTTCAATATATCTTTTCTTGATTTGGCTTGAGTTATAGAAGCCAACTTTATCTTTTGCACCGGAGATAAGGTATCAAAATTTATTGGACCTTGAATTAGGTCCCAATCTTCTTCAATTTGCTTGTCTCTTTCCAAAATTTCCTTCACTACTTCTGCAGTGTCTCTTGCCCAAAATGATGGTGTATCTATCTAATCCTTACCGGTACTGTCAACCATATTTTCCTGCTTGGGCTCTCCATCAACCTTTGCAATCTCTTCTTCATTTTCATTCTTCTCCTTGGCCTTTTTGTTTCTTGGTCCTTACCTTCTTCTAATTCATGCTCTTTATTCTTCAATGAATCATCTCCAATTTGATCATCTGCTTCAACATTCATCTCCGTATCTTCTTTGCAAGATTGATCTGGAGGAGTTTGAATACCTCTTGTATCATCAGTTTCATTTGTCATCTTTTCATCTTCCTTGTTTGTTGCTTCTTCATCTGAAATAGAGGAGTCATCTAATCCAATTTGTTGCTTATTTTTCTACTGCTTTTCATCATCTGGAACTAGTGTCATCAGCAGGTTCATCTGAAACTACAAAGAACTTGTTCTTGTCCAATGCTTTCCTCAGAATTTGTTCAGTTTCTTGGACAACTTCTTCTATCTCTCTAATCATCAGTTTGTTCATTCTTTTCTTAATCCTAAATTTTTTTTTGACCTCTTTAAAGATTTTCTCTGCTTCTCTTCTGGAGATCACTGGACATAGAGTGTTTAACACATGTTCCCTCAGCTCCATATCTTTTGTCTTGGAAGCTTCTTTCTTAATTTCCAAAATATCTCTCAAATCTTTTGGAACTTTTGACAAAATTTCTACTAGTGCTCAATTGAATACATTCAAGTATTTGATAGCAGCTTCTTCCAAAAGTCTTTTGTCAACATCATTGTAAAGATCATAAAACTTAGTTATTGGTTTGAGATTACCATCAACAGTGATTGTTTTGACAATGTCTTCTACAATAGGAGTTTCTTTTTCAACATCAGCCTCTAATTTCTACTTCTTATTTGTCATCTTACTTCTAGAATGCTTCTCTTTATACACTTTGACTACTTTGGTGCCTGTGGCTTTTATCTCTTTAAGCTCATCATCTGAATCTGTCTTTTCTTCATCCTCCTTTTCCAAACTGTCATATGGCCTTTGTGCCATTACTTTTGTTCTTTTCTTTTCCTTACCGGATGATTTGTGTTCTGGTTTCTCATGATTGGCAGGTTTTGGGGGAACATGGGCAGCAACAGAGCTCCTCATGGTCCTTGGTGTGGAATAGGATTCTACTAGAGCACTTACTTGTTTCTTATCCTGCTTCTCCCTCTTAGCCTTTTCAGTTCTTTCCCTAAATTGCCTCACAACTTCCTTGGTGAGGCCTAGATTCTCGGCCAACTGCTCAACTTCTTTCCTTACTTTCCTATTGGTTTTAGGTTTTCTAAGCTCAACATGCAGTTTCACACTTAGCTCCTCATATGTCCCAAATTTTTCAACTGTTGTGTCCATTGGCTTGCTCAAAAGGTGTTGAGCATACATGTTCAAAATTTTCTCATCTACCACATACCCCATGGGCATGATCCAAATAGTTATGGGTTCTACTACTTCCATTAAGCATTGATCAGTGTCCACCATGAAACAAATTTCATTCTTGTATTTTTCAACTACCAATTTAGGGATTATTTCCCTAGAATGCATTATACTCTAAAAATTCTTGAAGTATCCCCAGATTGTTGTTTTCTGTGCTTTAGAGTCACCAATGTTGTGTAGATGATCTCTTATCTGAATAGCAACTAGCCTGTCATTAGTCCAATGCACACCCTTTATTCCAGGCACCTCATTCATGAAGTAGAAAAATAAACATATAACCAAAGAACCATATTTGAAGGTGTTTTTCTTGTCCTTTTTGATTTTGCTCAAGTTCTCAATTAGTTGGTTCTGTAATAACTCACACAGGTCATAATCTGCATTTTCTTTCAACATTTGGTATGCAGCATATATGGCCATTTTGGAAACAAAATTCTCACTGCTGGAGTGATAAATTTTGTAACCAATTACCATTGAAGAAAACTTGACATCTGGATCAACAATATTATTGATAGTCATTGCCCTTTTATTGAATTTAGCACCGGTTGCATCAGTAATGGTCTGGTTCTTCATGGATTTCAGCATGGGTAAACCACCAGTTGAATTTAACCTAGTTACAATCCTGATAGCATCCTTTGTAATCTTGAATGGTTTCAATAGCCATATAAACTCATCATGCATTTGGCTCAAGACATATCAAACCCACTCACTCTCATCAAATGTCAAAATTTCAATGACTTGTAGAAAATGTTTGCTTTGTAGGGCTTTATATTCCAATTTCAAATCTGAATTATCATCCTTAAGGTAGTTCTCAAACAAATCCAGCAATTTCAGGTTCCCAAATTCATTTATGCTATAGTGGATGTATGCCCTAATATCCTCGACATGCAGCACTCCATAAGGCACACCAGAAAATGCTCCTAATGGTTTGACTTCGACTGATTTGTATGGATGCTTCTTAAATTTTGGTTGGGGCCTTTCAGTAATATCAACAAGGAGTAGCCATAACAAAAGATTACAGGTTCAAAGCTTTGCAGAAAAATACCTTTTTTCTTCACGGAGTTAGGGTTAGCGGATGAATTCTCTGGTTGCACTTCAAATCCTTGAAATCTTAGATTAGGTGCTTTTCTACTTGTTTTCTTCGAATGTAAAGTGATCCAAATGCTTGAATGAATGACCTTTTATGCTCTGCAAAACCTAATTCATCATTGTAATAAATGCTCTGCCCTAATGCATCTGGTTACACTGTTTCTACATATAGTTGAATTTCAATTGCTCCGCAATTAATCACATTTGCTTCTTTTCTTCCAGAATTTGCTTTAACAGATCTGCAATAGGCTTCTCTATCTTCATTCATCATGCTAGATTCAGGTACCCACTTACTAGCTAAGGGAATTCAATTTTTAATGCAGCTCCCCCTGAGCTAGAGCTCCTAATTCAATTTCTGGAGGAATTACTAGCACCGGATTTTGATGCGGACCCATTGTCAATATTCATTTCACCTTTCTTCACCCATGTTTTGTTCATTTCATTCTGGACCTCATTTACATTAACTTTGCCCTTGCCTTTGTCTTATCTCTGCTCATCCAATTTTTTGTTTACCTGACCTCTTCTTTCATTATTCCTGCTTCTACAGAATCTTGCAATATGACCGGATCGGTTACAACTGAAGCACACAACATTTTTTTGCTTATTTGATTGATTTCCTCTTGATTTGTACTGATTAGCCATATGTCCAAGTCTATTGCATGCAAAGCATTTGCCATTGAAGGAATTGCCATTTCCTCTATTGTTAAAGTTATTCATTATCAATCTTCTGCATTCATTGGATCTATGACCATACCTCTTACACTTGAAGCATTCATCGCAGAAGGGTGGTCCACTTTGATTTACTCTGCTTCTGTACTAAGTAGCTCTATGACTGAATTTATTGCAATTGAAATAATTTCCATTGAAAGATAGATACCTTTGAGCATTAGGCTGTCTTATCGGAGGTCTTCTAGGTCTATTTCTCCCATTCCTTGATTGAGAATTTCTTTGTCCGGATCTGGATCTTTCACCTTTCTCATACCCAAGACCATGCTTATCATCATCCTTCTTCTGACTCTCAAGCAACACTTCAAGTTTAGCTGAGCTTATCTTAAACTTCTCCTTGTATTCATTTGCAACTTCTAGGTCATGTTTAAGAATAACAATTTGCCTTTCAAGTTCTTCCTCATTGTCTTTGCTTTCATGTAGATTAGACTCTAGATGTCTAGCTATTATGTCCAATCTGCAACATTCTTCTGTTCTTTCTTTCAGAGATTGATTCAATTTTTCTACAGTCTTCTTCCTTTCTTCAATTTCCTTGGTTAGCCTCATTACCTCAGATTCCATCTCATGTTTTAGTACAATAACTTCTTTAGCTAACTACTCACATTCCTTTGTCTTTTCTTTTAGGGCCTCATCCTTGTCATTTTCTTCATTTTGATTTCCTAGTTAAAGAAGTAGCTCCTTCCTCTTTCCATTAGATGTACTCAATTTTTCTTTTAAGGTCTCAATGAAGTCTTCAACATCTTTAAGGTTCTCTTGCAGTTCTTTGACTTCTACTCTGGACTGATCAAGATCTTCTAAGGCAAGTTTAAGTTGTTCCTGGAGGTTGTATGAATCCATTTAATACCTTCCCAGATCTTCCTCAAGATGTTAAACTTTTTCAAGGAACCTTGCTCTAATACCAATTGTTGGAATTAAGGGACACTGAGAGGGGGGGTGAATCAGTGTTCTACAAAACTTCTTTGATTGTTCCTTAATTAATTTGCCACATACATTCGAAAGAAAGAAGCATGAACATAAGAACAGAAAAAACAAGATCATAACACATCAACACTAAGATTTTTACGTGGAAACCTGGTTAAGGGAAAAACTACAGTGGAGGTTAACCCACAAGAAATTATACTCTATTAAAAGTATTACTAATGGGGAAGACACATGTCTTCAGGGCGCACTGCCCAGAGCTCACTGCCTACAGAAATTATTACAAGAAGATTACAAAATGTTTGAACTGATGAGTAACATCTACTAATGCAAGAATTCAGTTCCAGTTAAGCATAGAATACTGATCTTACACACTTCATCCTTACTCTGCCCTGTTTCACTCTTCGCTCATAATCCTATCTTAGATCTTCACCTTTGTAATTTTTTCTTCCCTTTTTGCACTTGATCCATCATTACACACTCCTAAAACACCCGAATCCATCAGCTATATATATTCGTATCGAGGAATTCAATCAACTATAGTCAACTTCAAGAAAACTTAGAACATTTATTAAGAACTCTATTTTGTCAGTTGAATCCATGCACAAACAACAACGTGGACCAAAAACTTGTGTTCTCAAATCATCAACCATGTTGGTCAATACCATTGATTATCACAAATTGGTTGACCAACAACTTTTATTCATCCGGACCAAGAACAAATACTAGGTTGGCATGTTCTTCTTCTGACTGTACTGACTAATTTGGAACCCGATACTCAAATGCTTTTGAATCCTTCATCACCGGAGGCTAAATTTCTAGATTGAGATAGTCTTGACAATCCTTATCACTCCCTCAAATATGTAGCTCACTGAGATTTACCACCGGAGAGATCCGGACCAAGATACTGGACCCTGTCACATGCTATGTTTCTAACTACCCAGATTTAGACAAATATTCACTCTGACTTCTGATATGAACAAATTATGTAATGTGGATGTGTAGGATATACTTAGTTGCCATCAATGACAACACCTATCATGTGTAGCAGTGTCTCTTGCCAACAGTTGTGTCCTTGTCAAAGTTTGCAACTTCCTTGCTTCAGGAATTTCCATTGGAGGCGAGGCTACAGGGAAGTGGTTTCAGTGAGCATGATGGCATTGTTAGTCTAGCCCGTAGTAATGGAGTTCTACTCCATAAGTTGGTAAGGGATGGTTGTTCTATTAATTTGGATGAGGATTTTATTCATAATTTTTGGAGGACAAAAGCTATACTTGAGTCTGGAGGAGAGTTGTATCATCTCCTCAGTATTGGAGAGTGGCATAGGGTTGGTACTCTAGCACCCTATGATCATGGCCATTTTGTATGTATTCCCATAGGTTTCATAGTCATTCTAGAGGGTGCTCATCTATTTTATATCAGCAACCTAGGAGGAGTTGTTACACTGTTTTCAGCACCTATGAGGGATACTCATCACATCCATGGGAGTCTTACAGAGTTTGGAGTGGGGTGTTGTGATGTTGGCACTTCAAGTTACTTCCATCTCCTCATGTTCAATGGATGTGAGGTTCTGATGTGTTGGATCTAGGTGGTGACAGGTTTGGCACGTCAGTTCGGTTGGATCTCCCGATGAGTTGCTTCACCACTCTCAACATGGTGAAGATTATATCAGAGTAGCCTAGTGGAAGTTAGTGGATAATGTGTATGGCAAACTTCCATTCTGGTTGTGGGATCCAGGGATTTCTATGCTTGGAAAGTTACTTCAAATTTGGAGAGTAACTATCAGAGTTGTTGAATTTAGCTTTATCATTATCCAGTGGACACAATGGAGTTTTGGTATAGCATCCTTCAGTCTTCTTTGGGATCCAGCTATTTTGGTGACAGGTTAGAGTGTTCCGGTGTGGATTGCTTGGGGACAAGAAATCTTGGGAAGGGCGGACTATAATGTCCCCTTTTCCTAGGGAGTGATTAGTTGTAGAGGTTAGTCCATCATTTGGTCCCTGTGGGCTAACAGAGTGTTAAGGGGATCCCTTTGAGGGAGCTCTTTGGTTTTTCAGCAGGTCTTTTTGGTGCTTATTGCATTATTCTTCAGCTTAGTTTTTGAATTCTGTTGTGGGGTGCCTTTCAGAGGCTATTCAGAACCATTTGATGCACACTTACTATTTATAGTAGGTTACTTGGTCATATCGCCTATACTTACTATTTATAGGAAGTCATATTTGGATTAGTTGTCATCATGCCTACATCCAAAAAATATGATCATATCATTATTTCAGCTGGTATGGGGTGATTTATTGAGGATTAATGATTTATTATATTATTAAAGTTATTTGACTTTAATAATATTAATATTTAATGATGACTTGTTAAAAGGTGATATAAGGGTTAAATGGAAATTAATAAAGTGATCTATTTAATGATGCTTTATTAATTTATTATGTTAAAAGGGAGACATAGAACTTTATTAAAAGGGGACTTAAATGATTTAAAGTATATTTTATATTATTAAGTTGTGCATCATAATTAAAAGAGAGATTAAAAGTAAATTGAATGAAATGGAATTTAAAGTGAATTTGAGGTGAAATATAAAAGGGCATTTTAGAATTCATTCATTGTTGAAGAAGAAGAATTTGGCTAAGGGTTTTGCTAAATACTCGAGTCTAAAAATCTCAAACTTTTTGAGGACGTAGCCCCTCAGGAAGAACAACATGCAAACAATTACATTGTAGGGATTGTGCTTGTACATCAAAGATTTACAAGAAGGTTTCAAAGCTAGGGTTTGAAGAATTTATTAGGAGTTTGATAATTTACTGAATATTTGAAAGACAAGGGTTTGAATAATATTGCAAATCAGAAGTATATTCATTGCAAGACTCTTTTAACCAGGTAGGGGTTTTGGCAATTTAATTGTATGCATCTTTGCACTAGGCGTGGGGATTGGTGATAGTCATCATTGCTAGAGTTAATTATCATTATTGTTGTTGTTATACTACTGCAAACTTTATACTTCATTTTGGCATTCATTTCAGAGGGTTTCAAGGCATATCTTACCTGTGAGTTCATGATTTGTAACCCTTCTGGGTAATGTTGTTTTAGATAATAGCGGATATTTTATGAACTAGGTTGTCAATATTTTGTGAAAATACTGAGTATCTAAGCTAATATAAAAATATGGAATTTTTAGTTGTGTATTCCCTATGTAATGTTCAGTTTTTAAGTTGAAAATGATTATTGCTATATCTTCTATTTTGATGCATTATATTGTTGTATCAAACATTCCAAATATATCAGAAATCCATAAAACAAATAAAAATAGACAGGCAAAATCTAGAAAGTAAATATCCTATCAGGGGTGGGATATTTTAGTAGTATTAGAGTTGGTTTTCCTGCTAGCCTATTGGATTACTACTTTGAGCACAGTTGCATGTCAGTTTTTGTAGTTGCATGTTGAGATGTGCACTTGCATGTCAGTTTAAAGGATACCCATATGCTTGCATGTTAGTTTCATGGGCCAAGTAGGAGTTGCATGTGAGCATTCAATGATTTAACAGTTGCATTTCAGAGTTGAGGTTGAGGGCATAGTTGCATGACAATGATTAGCATTTGCATGTCAAAGTTACAACACTTGGTTTAATTTGTCTTTCAAGTTCTCCAAATCTCAAAACAATGTATGGAAGACGGCTACCCCCTTTCCTTCTGAGGGCTACTATGCATCTTTACAAGTATGGTTCACTAACAAAAGATGAAATCTGCACCAGCTTTAATGAATACCGCTCTCTTCCTAAAGAAATTTGAAATGGCCTTACATTTACAACATTTTTGGGAATACTGGAAGAAGAAGATGACTATGTGACAGATGAATCTTTGGCCATGCATGCAACTACCATGGATGAGGTGGTGCATGAAGAAAAAGACAAAACAACTTTGGATCCTAGTTTTGCTTCAACTAGTGATGATTCTAATGACTTCCTTGATGATTCCAATGGAGCAGATGACTGTGTTGAGTTCACTCATGTATTCTTAGATGAAGTGTTCAAAATTGAAGTGGTTGATGATGAGAAAGCCTTATATCATGATGATGGTTTGGAAGAACCCCAGGATGACATTACCAGCACCAATGGAGTTGTGACTAGCCATGAAAATAAATCAGATTGTATGTCACATGATGCTGATCTAAAATTAGAAAATTTGGGTAAGTTTGATAGGTCCCAAGATAGTTCTTCAGATGTATATGCTTCTATTCTAGAAGAGGAAATGAGGAATGAGGTTGTCAAATCAGTAGCCTCTTAACATTTCATTTGAGCCATCCTATGAGGATCTTGAGACCAATACTTTTGATGAGGGTGTGTGCAATGTTGATAACACACATGATGATGTTTTTCATTCAATTACTGATGGTGATTCAACGTCCTATCATAGTACTGATTTAAATCAGAAATTTTGTGTGGAAATATTATGTCTCAAGGGTCTCACCATTTGGTAGGTTAATAGAGGGTGAATAAAGGTATGATCGCTTCAGCCATAGAACACTTTGATGTTGCTCAACAGTTGTTGGAAAACTATTGGTGGAAGACTCCAGAAACACATGAGCACTTTGATAGTAAACTTTCCCTTGCAGAGTTTCAGGCACTTGGAGATGCATTGGGGGTAATGAAAAACAATTACCTAGAGTTATTATCAGACAGAGATCATCTTCTCATGCTTGATGGGAACTATTATGATGCACTAAAACGAAAAGAAGAGGAGGTTGATCAGCTCACCTATGAGATTGAGGTCATCGTGGACTCTTTGAGGAACACTCAATTGGCCCTTCAAGAGTCAGAGTCTCATATTGATGAGCTTATCGTGGAGTTGAGCTTGACACAGTCTTCATCACCCACAACTACAATTCAGCCATCTATGGCAGCCATTAGTGATGAGCATACATCCACAAATTGTGGTAATGTGCTTGTTGAGGATGTGGAGACATCCATTTCATTTATAGATGTAGGTGACACCCATGGGATGAGTACATCAGATGAGTTTAGTAGGGAACAGTATATGGCAGCAGGTGTTCCTGATGATGAAACCATTTCAGATGATGTAGAGAATGTTATTGACATGTCTTGTGATGAACTAGTGGGTTCAATAGAGAGTTGTGTGTTTGATCACAACGTTGTCCCATCTTCTTTGCATGAGGATTGCAGGGCATCTCCTAGTAGGAGCATGACTTCACATCGGCTAGCAATTTGGGTGATGCGTTGGTGGGTAGTCATGAGTCTAGTGAGTCTCATGGTCTCAAGGGGCGGCTAAAGGTTACTGAGGATAAGGTTGTCCAAACCTTAACTCGTCTCAACAACACACACAAGTTTGTGGAGCACCTCTTGTGGTTGATACAATTGGAGGAAAGGCAGACAGGGGTAGTAGTGGGCACTTCTATATCTAGTTTGCTAACTATCCAGCATGCCATAGAGTGGATTAAATAAGAATACCTCGAATTACTTTAAGATCGAGACTTTGCTATAGGGTTCACAAAAAGGACTTGCAGAGAAACTACCCAATCAACCCTTCAGAATCGGAGATGTGACCCACCTCCTGATTCAGGTGATGAGAGTGATGAGGCCTATGTTCTCAATGACTATGCAGGACTACCATTTGTAGACACCCAAAAATGACCAAGTCATCACATTACTTGTATTTCGTCTAATCTGTCTAATCACCTGCATTCAGCGTTAATTAAATAATCTAATTATTTAATTAATTTCATCTATTTCTTCTAAATCACATACTTTCAACATTAATTAAACAAATCTTCTTTATTTAATTAATTTTCATTAAATCAACTTTATTCTTCCACGATTAAATAATTTTTATTATTTAATTAAATCATTATCCTCTTTCCAAAATTCAAATCCACATTAATTAAATAAATTAATTCATCACAAATCCTCTTATCTACAATTAAATAATTTACATTATTTAATTAAAATCACTTGTTCTTCTAAATTTAAATAAATCATGCAAATTTATTTAAATTGTCTCAATCTTCTAAAAATAAATAAAATAAAATATTTTATTTATAATATTTTGTTCCTCTATCATGCATAAACAATTAAATAAATTTATTTATTTAATTTCAGTTATCTTCCAATTCCTCTTAAAATATCTTATTAACTCATGTGCACAATCAGTCTTATTTTTAGAACTCTAAAAAAGGCAAAATTACAAGTTGAGTTATCTATTCAATCAATCTTGTTTTCATCATATTTTAATAAAAATATCCTTATGGATTGACACATGTCCATTGCACATTCATCATGGTTATTTGATTTATCTCCTTCGTTGATTCTTCTGAATTATGTGGACCGTTGATCGATCTTCCTTGAAACCTATATAAACCCCCCTCATCTCCTTCACAAATCCTCTTCAATCACTTATTCTCAGGCATCCTTTAACAGCGCTTTGAGCATACATTGCATCGATTGAGCAACATTACGATCTCTTAACATTGATCTTTGAGCGCTTTACTTGCTTGGTGCAAACATGCTTTCGCAACACTATTGAGCAATCCACATTCATCCAAAGGGAACAATACAAATCTTGGTAAAAGCTTTCATATTTCATTGATTTATTAGTAATGGCTTTTATTTAGATTAGTTCTCTTTATGTTATGGGCTTTTGGTTTATTTAGTTTTAATTTAGTCAATTTTCCTCATACACATTCTGGCATGCCCGGTGGGACCCACTAATCCCTCTTTTTCTTTGAGAAATTTGTTTTTTTGAACTATAGTACGGAACAACGCAAAAGACACAGAAAAATGCTTTTGGAAATATCCTGAAGCGCTTCTGGAGACACAGTATAGCGCCCTCGGGCAATACTGTGGCGCTCCTGATAACACAGAGCCACGCTTTTAGTAAAACAGTCTGGCGCTTCTAGCAGTATCGTAAAGCGTAATTGGTAAAATAGAATTTTTTGATCTTGTTTAGTGATTTTATAGGGTTTTTCTCACATACCTACCATTGATTTGACTGACAAGCTGGTTTATTTGTCTTTCAACTGTCTGTTATATTTCCTAAGCTGGCGTATTTAGGAGTATTTTTAATACTTGAGTTAACCCATCTATTTGCGACATCCTTTAAGTTTTCTTGATTCCAGGGTACAAATCTATCAGATATTACTTCTTAGAACATTAAATCAACGATGAAATCATATATGGACTTAGTTATTTTGATAAAATATAACTTTTTCTAGATCTAAGTCTCATGCAACGCTTTAGGTTATACAGTACTGCGCTTTCGGTAGCACAATACGGTGCTTCTGGGTCTATTTCAGCGCATCTGGTGGCACAGTGAGTCACTTCTAGTTTGCAACACCACGCTTCTGGCAACATAGTGGAGCACTCTCGATATCATAGTAAGTCGCTTTCGACTAGATAGTAGCTCATGTTTGGTCAATTTGATTTTTTTTTGCTAACTTGTGAGTTTTTGGTGGAACTAACTGACCTGTTGCAGCTTCTTATCACTCACACAGAGCAAATGGGTTTTTCTAATGTGTTCATGCAGGACAAGCGTTGAAGATATCTTGATTCATTACACTAAGTCTTAGAAACATATTGCCTTCTTAATGGATAACTGAACAAATCATTTCAGAAATCTAAGTCTTAGGAACATACTGCTTTTCTTAAGGGACAATGGACATGTATACGAAAACACCTCAATTTGCTAAGGGACAATGGACATGAATGCCAAACACTTCAATTTCATAAGGGACAATTGACAAACTACAATCGTGTGTGTGCCTAATTTAGTTGCACCTTATTTTTCTTATAATGGGACAATTGAACCTTTATTTGACATGCTTGCTCTTACATTTCAGTTATTCCTTTAGAAGGGCCTACTTTTGGATTGCACTTCATTCAAAAGGGACGACCCTAAGCGGAGTTTTCCTTTGAACCGCTATATAAGAGGGATAAAGCGAAAGCCAAGTCCTAACCGACGTCAACCTTACCTTGTGGTGCCAAACTGAAAAGAGGTGTACTAGCTCTTTGTGGAAATGATTTTCACATCGAGTGAAGTGTTTGATACTCTTAGTAGGATTGGTTAAAGCTTTTAGTAGCTTGTCGCATTGCTCGTAAGGCATTGGTCCCTCAAAGTTACTAAGAACCATTCTAGATAGTGACTACCCGATCTACCTCCAAACGTTGCGGTAATCATCAGTGCAAGGGGAATCGATTTAAGCCCTTAAGATACTCACCATTGGCTTCCTTGAGAAGAGATAGTATTCCCTTGGCCATAAAGCTCTTGTGACCTACTTGAGCTTTCCAAGGGGAGGGTGAGATATCCCTACCTCTCGTCTCTCGCAAAGATACTAAATGTCTGACACCTTTATGGAATGACATTTTTATCGATGGAGTATTAAGCTGTGAGCTAATCTACTACAATGAAACCTTGTCTCTAGGGATAAAAAGTGCTTGATATTTCTTTGCAATTATCTCATACCTGTGGAAACATTGGGATTTTTTGTGAGCCTCGGACATACACTATCTATTGGGTCAGTCCTTTTTGCCAACTTTGTTTGCTGTGTTTTCTCTTGCCAAAGCAAATCCACTTAGAACCAAAACCAAATCTATCAAAATTTGTCTTTTAAAGCATCAGACACTACTTCAGTGCCTCTGGTATTACAGCAGCTCACCCTTGGTGGTACAGTAGCTCACTTTTGGTCACCGTAGCTCGCCTTTGGTATAGCAGTACCTCACCTTTGGTAGCTCAGTTCATCACCTTTGGTATTATAGTAGCACACTTTTGGTTGCACAGTCCTGCGCCTCTAGTCAAACAGTATAGCGCCTTTGGTCCAGTGATTTGTGCATCAAGAGTTTGTCTTTCTCAAAGCACAAACAAAATCCCAGCACTACTTTTTGCCCTAGTGTATTCCATGGTAACCACTAGGCTCCTGCAAACTATGAATTCCAAGCAAGTTGTCCCTAGGAAGCGCAAATCGCCTCCTCATACACCGTAATCAAGTCGTCTCAACATTACTCCCAAGGTTACTCCTAGGACACCCATGGAAAGATCTACCAACTCTCCCAACATGCCGCACTTGGATCAACCAAACAATCCTCTAGAAGGTAGGGTCCCTTTGGTGAGTACACCTCACTATACCTCCAGATTTTGTCCCACAAGGATATACTATGGATCGAATCCCATCTCAAGAGGGTAGGGTCCCTTTGACAAGTACACCTCACTATACCACCAGCTTGCCTCCAGATTTTGTTCCACAAGGTTATACCGCAAATCAAGCCCCATCTCAAGAAGAGCGACACTTTGAAATAAGTCAATCCTCTCAAGAAGATGGGCAAGATCTTGATGAATTCATACAAGATCCTAGAGCTGTAGCCGCCTTTGATAAAATCCTTAGTGAGAACCAAGATCATTTCTTTCGCTTGCTAGCAGAGCAAGGATCCAAACTACCCAAAGGTTTTGATCTATCCACGCTTAGCGAGCCTAACAACACCCAAGACACCATACAAGCAATGCAAACCATGTCAACAGTGACCACGCCCTTACCTGAACAAAGATCACAAGGGAGAACGATTGCACAATATGAGAATCGCCTTTATCAAAACCCAACGATAAAGTGGGCCATATCACCGCTTCTGACTCCCATGGAAATCTATAAAAATCAACAAGAGACTCTCCAATGTCAAGCAAAGCTAGCTAAGCAAGCCACCTTAGCTCGATCAAATATACAACCTCCTAAAGTGTCTACACCAATCGCAAGTGGAATTTTGGTTACCCCATCACGAATAGGTTTCCCACCAAATTACAATCCGGGGAACAACTATGTAGCCATGCAACAAGGGTCTCAATAAATACCACCTCCCATATCATCAAACCTTCATGTTTCTCAACCAATTAGGGTCATGCAATCCCAACCACAACATTCTTCTGCGCTCATTTTCAATCAGCCTCAACCATCGCAAATCACATCTACCTATGTCCCTCCTCCACTACGTTCATCAGCGCTAAATTTCTTTCACACATTCCCTAGCCACCCTCAGCATTCCCAAAACCTAACTTCCCAAAGCTATGTTCCGCAATCGCAACCTAACCCAACAAACTTTAGCTTTCCTCCACCAAACTCTTTTCTTCAACCATCACAAAGCCAACATTCTTACCTAGTGCCTCCCCCACCTCCTCCAAATCAAAACATCTAATTCCAAACCAATCTAAACCCCACGTGCAACACGTATGACCCCAACCAATCTTAGGACCCTTATAACACCAACACCCATGGCTTACACTACAATCTTCCATATGGGCAACAACAACCACTTCTAGGACAACAGGAGATGTTTCCAACCCCTCCCACAATGATGGAGCTAAAAATCGTGGAAGTTCAACAACAGCTATCTGATCTTACGTTTGGCCACACCAAGAAGACCTCATTAGAGGAAGTGTGTCCTTATCCTTTTGATCAATCATTACCCATGATCCCTTTTCCTCAAAATTTCACTATTCCTAAGTTTGATAAATACAAAGGAAAAGGTGACCCAAAAGACCATCTCAGGGAATTCTATCTTGCTTGCTTTGAGGTCTCACATAACGACACATATCTTATGCGTTTCTTTCCTCACAATCTTGGAGGTCAAGCTATAGAATGGTTCTCACACTTACCCACGGGAATCAAATCTTTTAACGAGCTAGCAGAGAAATTTGCCACCCATTTCTCCTACAATGTAGAGCATGAAATCTCCATGACTGATCTATGCAACAACAAACAGAAGAATGGAGAAACTTTCATTTCTTTCCTTCAATGATGGAGACAAATGGCTAGCAAATTCCCTTTCAAGATTCCTAAAAAATATCTTGTTAGCATATTTGTGTAGAACCTCAACCAAGAGTTAGGTTTTCATTTGCAAATTCTTAGTGCTACAACCTTCGATGAAATCACGTACAAGGGAATCAACATCGAAAAGGCCCTCATTGCTAAGGGTGTGGTCAAAATCTTTAAAGAAACTAAAGACAATGCTCCTCAACACCAAGCGAATGATAAACCTAAATATTGGAACAAAAACAAAAATGTGGTCAACGATGGGGTGGTCGACTCTAAACATGTCCAAACATTGCAAACACCGCTTCAGCTTTCCAAACCAAGTCAAACGCAACAACAGCGGCAACCATATCAAAACCAACAACAATGACAACAAGAGCGGCATCAACAAGATTACCCTCTGCGGTGTCAATACCCTTGGGAGAGCCCATAGAATTTGTCCTACAAAATCTTTTACACAAAGGCCTCGTCACCTTACCTGATGCTCCCCCGTATAGTGAACTTGTTTACAAAACTGCACGGTACAGAGAAAATGAATACTATGAATTCCATAGGAGTAAAGGGCATAGAACTGCATCATGCATGAAACTCAAGCACCTCATCCAAAATCTCATCAAAGGCAACCAAATCTCTCTTGAAGATGATCCACCAGCTCAACACACGAACAAAGACCTCCACATGTACAAGGAATCATTCCCTCACCATGGTCCACCTCCTCCACAGGATAAAGGTAAAGGTGTCAATCATGCTTCCACTTCCTTTGACTCCATTGTGGGTTATTTTGAAGAGAGTCAAGTATCTAATCTCACAATCAAAGGCAAATCTATGGATTGCGCTGTTACAACTCATCGTGGTCGTGTCACCATTCGTGGTCCTTCACCCAGTCTCCTAGCTCAATCTGATTATAATCTTGTCGAACATCTAGGAGAAATGCCAGCACAGATCTCTAACTTGGACCTTCTATGGTCATCACCTACACATAGAGTGGTGCTAGAAAAAGCCCTCCAAGAGTCGTCAGTTCCTAACAAAATAGCGATCATGGATTTCTGAGCTATAGTAGGTAACATTGCCTCACCCTACAATGTGGTCTTCTCTGAAAAGGACCTCCCATCCCATGATCCATGTCACAATGACGCCCTTCATATTGATGTTCTCATCCATAAGCGCAAAATCAAACGCATACTCATAGATGGTGGTGCTAGTCTCAACATCTGTTCTCTAAAGTTACTTAAGCAATTGGGATACTCTGAGGATCATGTCAACACTGATCAAAGTATTACAATCAAGGAATATGATGATGTTGAACACCGCTCAGAAGGTTTTATCCACTTGCCTATCCAACTGGGCCTCGTCATGCTTGAAACCAAGTGCCAAGTCCTTGATATTGAGTTGCCTTACAACATTATCCTAGGCAGCCCATGGATCCATGCAATAAAAGTTTTCCCCTCCACGTACCATCAGTCTTTAAAGTTCCCATTCAATGGTATGGAGATCACTATCCTAGGAGACCCTAATCCTTTTGTATTCCGTCGTGTCTTGCAAGGCAGTTATAAGAATTGCAACCAAGTGCCTAAAAATGACAAAGCCCTCGCATCCCCACTATATGTCAATCCTGAAACTCTGACAGAAGCCTCTACAAGTGAACCTAATCCTCTTCCTGAAATCAAAGCTCACATCCGTGATATAGGCTTTGGCAGTTATGATATCTCAAAATCTTGTTGTGTAGGGCGGATGCCTTTATCCCCTAAATCTTACGGCCAACCGCCCATTGCTAAAGCAACTAAAAAAGTAGCTATTCCTCCCCCAACATTTCTAACCCAATTCCAACAGGGAAAATTATTGGAAGAGGAAACTATTGAAGACTTTTCTTCTTGGCTCTATAAGGAGAAAGAACCAGTCAAGCAATATGGCAATGGCTTAAGGATAGTCAAAAATATGGGCTATAAAGGCAAAGGTGGCATTGGGAAACAAAATCAAGGAACAATGGAGCCCATTAGTGTGACAAAAAAACTAGACAAGAAGGGGTTAGGATTTGGTAGAAAGGTACCACGTGCCTTGGACATCGAGGGTATCCTCGACAAGGTGGATGAAACTTCTCTCATAGATTTGATGTCTAACAAGGATACCATCGATGACTCTTCCCTCCATATGACTGACCTATTTACCAAATCCTCTATCTTTATGCTATCATCTGTATCCTTAACCTCTACCACAAACACCCAGAATGTAACACTTGTCTACCCTGAACTTATCGATTGGGACCAACAAGGGTCCCCCATTATAGATGTATTTCAGAATGACAAAGCTATAGCTGAGTTCATGGGACTTTGGGAAGGTATCCCTCTTGGTGATCATAAGGAAGGTTTTGTAATGGAACTAGAGCCAACATCTTATTTTGGTGAGAATGCCGAATCCTCCAGTCACAAAAGTAAAAATAAAGAAAGATCTCTAGGTGAAAACCACACTGTGGCACCTCCTGATCACAAAATAGTAAAAACAAAGGACGTATCCAAAGGTGAAAACCCAACTATGGCACCTGAGGATGGAGGATTTGACCTTCCCCTACCATCTAAGTATCAAGAGAAGTCAGCTCTCCTAGTGGAAGATTCTACAAAGATAAACCTTGGCACAGAGCAAAATCTAAAGACCACATTCCTGGCAGCATCATTATCAGAAACACAGCATAGGAATCTTAACAAATTCTTCTTACAAAGAACCATCAACTTTGCATGGACCTATGCAGGTATGCCAGGGCTAGACCCTAAGCTAGTAGTTCATTATCTCACAGTGGATCCAAAAGTTAAACCTATCAAGCAAAAGCTGAGGAAGATGCACCCACAGATAGCCCTCTTGGTAAAAGTGGAAATACAGAAGTTGCTAGATGCAAAGTTCATACGACCCATTGATTATTCAAATTGGGTCTCAAACATTGTACCTATGTCTAAACCCAATGGGCACATCCGCATGTGTAATGATTTTAGAGATCTTAACAAAGCATGTCGCAAAGATGACTTTCCATTACCAAACATTGATATTATAGTGGACTTGATAGCAGGTCATGAAATGCTTTCTCTCATGCATGGATTCTCAGGCTACAATTAGATAAGGATAGCAGAAGAAGATCAACATAAAACAATCTTTACTTGTCCGTGGGGTAACTATTGTTGGTGTGTCATGCCATTTGGTCGAAAGAATGTAGGAGCAACCTATTAGAGAGCAATGACAGTGATATTCCATGATCTCTTTCATCATATCATGGAGGACTATGTGGATGACATACTAGCTAAATCTTCCAGGTTAGATCACATACAAGTTCTAGGACAGATCTTTGACAAGCTCGAGAAATACCAAGTGCGCCTCAATCCAAAGAAGTGTGTCTTTGGTGTAACATCAGGGAAGCTATTGGGATACATTTTATCTCACAGAGGTATCGAAGTAGACCTCGCAAAAGTCAAGGCTATAGTGGAGATGCCTCCACCAAAGAACCTCAAAGCATTAAGGAGCCTTCAAGGAAGGTTGTAGTCCATTAGGCATTTCATCTCACAGCTAGCAAATAAATGTCAACCATTTCAACACATGCTCTAAAAGGATGTCTCATTTCAATGGGATGATAAATGTCAAGCAGCATTTGATCAGCTCAAAGAGTATCTAGCTACACCTCCTATGTTGGTTCCACCAGTTGCTGATAAACCTTTAATATTATACATCTCAACTACAACTTCAGCCCTCGGGGCTCTTCTAGCGCAAAATGATGAGTTAGGAAAAGAGTATGCAATCTACTATATCAGTCAAACCTTGGTGGGATATGAACTCAATTATTCACCGATGGAAAGGGCTTGTTTAGCAGTAGTGTTCACTTCCCAAAAGTTAGGGCATTACATGCTAAATCAACACACAAATCTTATAGCCAAAATTGATCCCTTGAAGTATCTACTAGCAAAAGCAGCTCTTACATGCAGACTAGCTAAATGGGTCATGATCCTTAGTGAGTTCGACATTGAGTATACGGATCACAAAGCAATCAAGGGACAAGCCCTAGCAGATCAACTAGCAGAAGCACCCATGATAGATACATGCCCTATGGTAGCAGACTTTTCAGATGAGAATCTCTTTACTCTTTCCAACTCAATAATGTGGAAGTTGTACTTTGATGGTTCCTACACACAGCATAGATCAGGGGCCAGTATCTTATTTATCACACCTCAAAATGACTATATTCCTAAGTCATATCGGCTTGCATTTCATTGCACCAATAACATAGTCGAGTATGAAGCACTCCTCATAGGTCTCAATACAACAGTTCAATGGGACATCACAGAATTACAGGTATACGGAGACTCAAAACTAGTCATTCCCCAAGTCACGGATGAGTACCAAACAAAAGATGAAAAGTTGGTCCCCTACAAGCAACTAGTGGATGCCTACAAACCACATTTTTCTAGCATCACATTTGAGCAAATTCCACGAGAGCATAACAAAGCTGTAGATTCTATGGCTTATGTAGGGTCACTTATTGACATGCCTGCAAATACACAGAAATGTGAATTCTTGATCGAGCAGTTGTTGATACCAGCTGTCGATGTCCCAGTTACTAAAATCATCTGCGAACTTGTTGGTCCCAATTCCCCATGGTACGAAGATATCTATGAATACCTTAAAAATAGTACCTTCCCTTCTGACCTTTCCTCCACCCAACGCAAAACCTTTATCTGTCGATCCTCCCATTACATCATTCTGGGTGATACACTATATCGTCGGAGTCTTGATGGTATCCTCTTACGATGTCGTAATGCGGATGAAGCCAAAGCTACCTTATGAGACATACATGAAGGTGTCTGTGGCGCACATTCTACTGGTCCTAATCTTGCTAAGAAGATACTCAGAACAAGTTATTACTGGCCTACAATAGAACAAGATGTTGCACAGTTTGCTAAGAAGTGTCTACAATGCTAGCAACATGGAGATTTGATTCACGCACCAGCTCATGAATTACAGCCTGTGACTACTCCATGGCCTTTTTCTCAATGGGGTCTCAACCTTGTAGGACAAATCCACCCATCCTCTTCCAATGGCCACAAATTTATCATTATCGCCACTAAGTATTTCACGAAGTGGGTTGAGGCCATTCCCATGAGCTATATCACCAGTAGGCAAATAGCCAAGTTTATCCTTAAGTTCCTCATTTGCCGGTATGGTGTCCCCCAAGCCATTGTCACTGATAATGGGAGACCATTTAAAAACCAAGATGTTCGTGCCTTATGCACACAATACAATATCCAACATCACTTTTAAACTCCCTACTATCCACAGAGTAATGACCAAGCTGAGGCTTCCAATAAAACCATTCTCAAAATCCTCAAGAAAACGGTCAATGAAGCTGGTCGTGATTGGCACTTACAACTAAATCCCACCCTATGGGCCTACCACACTAGTATCAGAACACCAACTGGTGCCACACAATATGCCTTGGTCTATGGCTCTAAAGCCATCCTACCTATAAAGGTCAACATCCCATCCCTTAGAGTATCTATGCAGGACCTGATTAATGGAGAGGAATATCGTACTTCTAGATTAGCTAACCTAGAATTACTAGATGAGAGGTGCCTTGCCGCGCTTAATCATCTCCATGTCTATCAAAACCACCTTTGGCATAATTACAACAAAAAGATCAAAGAAAGACGGTTTCAAGTTGGTGATCTTGTCCTCAAAGAGAATCAAAGAAATCAAGCAGATCGAGAAAAGAAGGGCAAGTTTGAGCCTAACTGGTTAGGTCCCTTTATTGTGACAGCAGCATATGGATCAGGAGCTTATACTTTAGCTACACCTGACGACATTCCTCTAGATGAGCCACTTAACAGTGTTCATCTTAAGAAGTTCTATCTCTGATCCTCAGAGTATTTAAAACAAAAAATAAATAAATAAATAAATTCGTCCTCTAGTAAAAACCTAGCAAACGGGCGCCTTGGATAAGTACCATAGTGAAAACCTGGCAAACAGGTGTTATGTGTAGAGTCAGCATCCATCATCTATCGAGTCATGTTCATTCCATGTCCATTTTGCAACAAGCTTCATCCATCCATCCATAATAAAACCATTGACCTTGTTTGCATTTCCATCCCCCTATCTAGTATAGCTTGGAAATTTGTCAATTTCCATCATCGTCATCCCACGCCTTGATCTGTGTTAGCAGTTATCACTGTCTTGTCTTAGGTCAAGCTTTATGTGTCTTCTTCGTTGGTCATCCACACAAATTCCTCTACCATAATGGGGGCAACTCTTTCCTTAACCTAGGTCTAGGAATGGATCCTTGTTCGTGGTTCGCAAACACTTCAATCTTTTCTCCATTCCGCAGATAACACCCTTTAATGGACACATCGCTCCTACGATAAGGCTATTATCTTCTCAACACTTTTCCTACATCATCACACCAACTAGAACTACATATCGTCTCATTTCAATCTTAAGGTACCTTGATCCCATGGATATGGGTATGCAGGCAGTCTGGAATACGAAGGAAGTATCCAATACTCAGGTACATAAGATCTCCTCAAACCACCTTGACCCACTCATCACTCTATCCAGAACTACATATTACCATTTTTCATATTTCCTCATAATGTGCCTTGATCCCGTGGATACAGGGTATGTAGGCAGTCTAGAATACGAAGGATGTATCTAGTACTCAAGCACATATGATTCATCATTCTCCACCCATTCCAACCTATTAGCATGTCACCTTTCTGGTCTTCCGTCTATCAAAATCCATTCACCTCGACTTGACTAACTCAAGCAGCAAAACAACAAGCTAGCACATCCTTTCAAAGAAAAAGTTCTTAGCAAACATGAAGCAAAGCAGCTTTCTTCCAAAGTCATCTACTGTCCTATTCCAATTGCCAACATCAGCTAATTCTAGCTTACCCAAAGCACCAGATCAACAGGCTTGTCTTCTACAGAGTGTTCCATTGTTGAGACCAACACACGCGTCTCTTGCGACATGTGGAATTTCCTACAGCACGACATTGTCTTTTTAGGTAGATAGCCCCCTTTAACGGACGCATCGCTCCTAGGATAAGGCTGCTATCTTTCCTATCCAATCTATCCTGAGCAACCTATTTGGCAAGAGAATATGTTGGCTGTATGTTTACTTTGTAAGTCAGTCAATTTGCTTTTTGATTTATCTTTTGTCCCTTTTTCCAATACCTATTCAAGGCTACCTTGATTTATCTATAATCTTGGTATGTTGCGATGCAGTATGGATTGGGGGCATAGTCATTGCTTTTGTTTGCCATGTTTGACGAATGATCTTTAGCATCTTTTCTTAGCATTATATTTATCTTGTGTGTGTTACGACCTAGCATCTTACATATTAATATTCTTCTTGCATTTACATGTATTGAAGTTTATTTTATGTCCAAGACTATCGCTCATTCACATGTACCAACAAGGCTATATTATGTCTAAAGGGATCTAAGTTCAAACCACTTGCTTACAGAGTCAACGTCCACGCACTCAGATATTAGAGCATCTTGGTCTTTTATACCTTGATGGAAAAACTATCCACGTGCCATATCAAAAATAAGGATTGTTCTTTATACACAAATGTGAACCCATTCCAACAAGCTCATCATTTAACCATCCGTTCACCCATGACCTTATATCATTTTCAACGCAACGATCGATCAACAGTCTCTCTCTTCCTCCACTTTTCTTCTCTCTGATGCATATCTGCAAAACCCACATGTTAGATATCACAAGTCATAGCATTTACATCATCATACATCTATAAGCATCATGTCATCATATGTCATACATCTATAAGCATCATATAAGAAATGTGCACCATCACTTGAATCCATAATCATACATACATATCATCACATCCATGTCATCAAGAAGTGCATACACAGTCTTGAACATCAATGCGCAGAATCTATCATCATATATATATCATGTGTAGGTCATCAAAATATAAAATGTTAGTGTCTACATCAATCGTCCATATGTATACATCAATATAAAGTACATCAAGGCTATCACAAGCCCTCAAAATGTACATCAGGATGCACGCAGGCATCAGTCACAGTATACAAAATGTCCATCATAATACAACAATGATACAACATGATACAATTGTACAAGTATCCATGCTCTAGTGGGTAGAGCTGCCCTCCTGCTATGGCCCCTGTCCCCCACCTGTGCTCGGTGCAGGTCCCCCTGATGGTACTCCCCCTCCTGTTGGTCCTCCTCCCCCTGGTGGCACGATGGGTCCTCTAACTGAGGACAATGACTGCCCTGTCCTGTGTGACCCGGATGCCCCGAACCTGCTCCTCTCTCTATAGCTCAGCTCTCGCTACACTGTTGAAACCGCACCAACGTAAAGCCCCCTGTAGTACTCGGCCTCTCTGCCGGCCGACACTAACTCTCCCTACACCCGGACAAGCTCACCGTACAATGTCTTCTGGTCGGCACCCAATGCATGGCGTGCCTCATCTCTCTCCCTCCTCACTCTCTGTAGTGTGGCCTCTGTTGTCAGCCGTAGCTGTGCCTTCGCATCTCTCTCTCTAATCGTCTGGGCTAACTACCCATCATCCCCTGCAGGTGCGGGTGCTACCTGTGCCTATGCCTACATCGCTGCCTATACCTGTGCCTGTCACTATACCTGTGCCTGTATCTATGACTGTGCCTGTGCCAGGGTTGTCTGTGTCGTTGCCGCTATCTGTGTCTACACCTGTGCTAGGGCCTCGGCATGTCTCGCCTCTGCCCTCGCCACATCCCTGTCTCTCTGCAGCCTCACCATACGAAGCTCTAACTGTGTCCTCTGGGCTATCTCCTCCTGTAGTAGCCACTCAGCCCGCTGTAAATCAGTCTCTATGACCGGGTCCCTCTCCTCAGCCATCTCCACATCTGCCTACTGGCCTCTGGCCTCCCCAACTGCTTGCTGTCTCACCTCTCTAGCCTGTTGCCTCATTCTGGCCTCTGCACCTGGGACTAGTACCTCCCCCACTACCCCTACCACACCTGGTGTAGTTAATCGCACTGGCCTGTGTGTTTGCCAGTACCTGTCATACTCTGGCAGTGTCCCTAGATCTGCCAGTCCTATATCCCAATCCCATCTCACTGGGACAAGTCCCCACAACTCTGCCAATGCTATGGCCACTGGAATCTCTGCATCCCAGTCCCCTACCTCCCGCCATGTCCTCGCATGTGTCGCCTCTCTCGTTGGCAACCCCTACGCCACTCCAAACTACCTAAGTACCCGCTCTGGCAGATATCTCTCTATGGTGTCTATCTGCCTCCCAAATAGGTACCGAACCTATCTACAGTACATCAGCGGCTTGTGCTCATCCTCCCACTCCTCGCACAATAGCCATGGCCTCCAAACAAACTGATCCATCTCATCGATCTGTCGCCTCTAGTGGCTAACAAATCCAAACCTCCTATGTGCGATGACTCCCTCATATAGAAACGCATACGGCTCCCCCCTCTCCCGGCGGCACTGTGTAAGGGGCCTGATCACTGAGATATGCTCCCACGCCCACACTTGTAGTAGAGTAACCCCTGATGAAAGACTCCGGCCTCTCCTGTACACGCAGTCGTGCATATCTCGATATAGTTTCCCTAGCACAGAAGGCCCCCATGCATATTGTGTCCCATGGGTAAACATCCCATATAGTACCGTGCCCCATCCAACAGATAGTCCTCTGGATCGTCTGTCTGGGCACAGGAAGCCCCCAATCAGTGACAAAACTATCCATCTGATCCTGTCACAGAGTCTCGGAACATCTACCCACCAAATCTCGTCGTCGTCTATCCGCAGGTCATCTGTACAGAACACCTCTACCAAGCCTGCCTCACCCCGCACTGGGTCAAAGTCCACTCACTCTCCATCAATCCAAATCCTGAGGATGCAATACACATCCTCCAGGGTCACTGTAGCCTCCCTTGTCGGAAAGTGAAACGAGCATATCTCACTGTGAAATCTCTCTACCACTGCTGTGACTAGGGCGAGATTCACCCTAATATGTGTCAAGTGCGCCACATGCTATAATCCCGCGTGCTCTAGGAACACGTCCTCCTCCCATGACAGTTGTACTACCTCATGTGCTATAGCATGGTGTCGCTCTCTCGACATCAACGACGGCATAATCCTCTGCATCCAAGCATCCACTTGTCAGTTCTTTTATACCATATCCCCCAAATCCTGCCAACATCTATCCTATGCCGCAAACCCCAGGACCAGCTCTCCCCTTCGTTGAGCTAAGGTAGTCAACCCTTCGGTCAACCCTAAACTATTGCACTCTTCTAGCCTAAACCAAAAGCGACTTGTTGTGCACAAGCGCATTGCCCTGTCTTACCAAAGACACCAAAAAATGACCAAGTCATCACATCACTTGTATTTCATCTAATCTGTCTAATCACCTGCATTCAGTGTTAATTAAATAATCTAATTATTTAATTAATTTCATCTATTTCTTCTAAATCACATACTTTCAACATTAATTAAACAAATCTTCTTTATTTAATTAATTTTCATTAAATCAACTTTATTCTTCTATGATTAAATAATTTTTAATATTTAATTAAATCATTATCCTCTTTCCAAAATTCAAATCCACATTAATTAAATTAATTAATTCATCACAAACCCTCTTATCTACAATTAAATAATTTACAATATTTAATTAAAATCACTTGTTCTTCTAAATGTAAATAAATCATGCAAATTTATTTAAATTGTCTCAATCCTTTAAAAATAAATAAAATCAAATATTTTATTTATAATCTTTTGTTCCTCTATCATGCACAAACAATTAAATAAATTTATTTATTTAATTTCAGTTATCTTCCAATTCCTCTTAAAATATCTTGTTAATCCATGTGCACAATCAGTCTTATTTTTAGAACTCTAAAAAAGGCAAAATTATAAGTTGAGTTATCTATTCAATCAATCTTGTTTTCATCATATTTTAATAAAAATATCCTTATAGATTGACACATGTCGTGTGCACATTCATCATGGTTATTTGATTTATCTCCTCCGTTGATTCTTTTGAATTATGTGGACCGTTGATCGATCTCCCTTGAAACCTATATAAACCCCCCTCATCTCCTGCACAAATCATCTTCGATCACGTATTCTCAAGCATCCTTTAATAGCGCTTTGAGCATACATCGCATCGATTGAGCATCATTACGATCTCTTAACATTGATCTTTGAGCACTTTACTTGCTTGTTGCAAACATGGTTTCGCAGCACTATTGAGCAATCCACATTCATCCAAAGGGAACAATACAAATCTTGGTAAAAGCTTTCATATTTCATTGATTTATTAGTAATGGATTTTATTTAGATCAGTTCTCTTTATGTTATGGGCTTTTGGTTTATTTTGTTTTAATTTAGTCGATTTTCCTCATACACACCATTGACGCAAATAGATGCATTCCACCTTGACTGCGTAGCAAGGAGTGCTCATCACTTCTCCTTCAGTCCACACACGGATGGTTTGATGATGCGTAAGTGTGGGTTGGCTCAAGATTCATATCACCCATTGTGGGATGGAGTGTTTCCATCTCTGGAAGATGGAACCAAAGACTACGAGTATCTGACTCTGTTACTTTTAGATGGTTGTTTACAGGGTCAGGGATCAGATTTTCATCATGTAGTTGTGTCCTTGGCAAAGTTTGCAACTTCCTTGCTTTAGGAATTTCCATTGGAGGCGAGGCTATAGGGAAGTAGTGGTTTCAGTGAGCATGATGGCATTGTTAGTAAGGGACGGTTGTTCTATTAATTTGAATGAGGATTTTATTCATAATTTTTGGAGGACAAAAGCTATACTTGAGTTTGGAGAAGAGTTGTATCATCTCCTTAGCATTGGAGAGTTGCATAGGGTTGGTACTCTGGCACCCTATGATCCTAGCCATTTTGTATGCATTCCCATAGGTTGGATATTCAGTCTAGGGGGTGCTGATCTATTTTATATCAGCAACTCAGGAGGAGTTGTTACACCATTTTCAGCACCTATGAGGGATTCTCATCACATCCATGGGAGTTTTGCAGAGTTTGGAGTGGGGTGTTATGATGTTGGCACTTCGAGTTACTTCTGTCTCCTCATGTTCAATGGATGTGAGGTTCTGATGTGTTGGATCTAGATGGTGATAGGTTTGGCACGTCAATTCAGTTCGATCCCAATGAGTTGCTTCACCACTCTCAGCATGGTGAAGATTATATCAGAGTAGCGCAGTGGAAGTTAGCGGATAATGTGTATGGAAAACTTTCATTCTGGTTGTGGGATCCAGGGATTTCTATGTTTGGCAGGATGCTTCAAATTTCAAGAATAACTATCAGATTTGTTGAATTTGGCTTTATCATTATCCAATGGATGCAGTGGAGTTTTGGTAGAGCATCCTTCAGGCTTATTTGGGATCCAACTATTCCGGTGATAGGTTAGAGTGTTCTAGTGTGGATTGCTTGGGGACAAGCAATCTTGGGAAGGGCGGACTGTAATGTCCCCTTTTCCTAGACAGTGATCAGTTGCAGAGGTTAGTCCATCACTTGGTCCTCGTGGGCTAAAGAGTGTTCAGGGGATCCCTTCGAGGGAGATCTTTAGTTCTTTAGCAGGCCTTTTTGGTGCTTATTGCAGTATTCTTCAACTCAAATTTCCAATTCTGTTGTTGGGTGCCTTTCAGAGGCTATTCAAAACCATTTAATGCATGCTTACTATTTATAGTAGGTCACTTGGTCATATCGCCTATACTTACTATTTATAGGAAGTCATATTTGGATTAGTTGTCATCATGCCTACATCCAGAAAATATAATTTGATCATTATTTCATCTAGTGTGGGGTGATTGATTGAGGATTAATGATTTATTATATTATTAAAGTTTTTTGACTTTAATAATATTAATATTTAATGATGACTTATTAAAAGGTGATATAAGGGTTAAATGGAAATTAATAAAGTGATCTATTTAATGATGCTTTATTAATTTATTATGTTAAAAGGGAGACATAGAACTTTATTAAAAGGGGACTTAAATGATTTAAAGTATATTTTATATTATTAAGTTGTGCATCATAATTAAAAGAGAGATTAAAAGTAAATTGAATGAAATGGAATTTAAAGTGAATTTGAGGTGAAATATAAAAGGGCATTTTGGAATTCATTCATTGTTGAAAAAGAAGAATTTGGCTGAGCGTTTTGCTGAAGATTGGAGAGTCTAAAAATCTCAAGCTTTTTGAGGACGTAGCCCCTCAGGAAGAACATGTAGACAATTCCATTGCAGGGATTGTGCTTGTACTTCAAAGATTTACGGGAAGGTTTCAAAGCTAGGGTTTGAAGAATTTATCAGGAGTTTGATAATTTATTGAATATTTGAAAGACAAGGTTTGAATAATATTCCAAATCATAAGTATATTCATTGTAAGACTCTTTTAACCAGGTAGGGGTTTTGATAATTTAATTGTATGCAACTTTGCACTAGGCATGGGGATTGGTGATAGTGATCATTGTTAGAGTTAATTATCATTGTTGTTGCTGTTATACTGCTACAAACTTTATAATTCATCCTGGCATTCATTTCAAAGAGTTTCAAGGCATATCGTACATGTGAGTTCATGATTTGTAACCCCCAATTTTCTAGGTATTGTTGTTTTAAATAATAGGGGATATTTTAGGAACTAGGTTGTCAATATTTTGTGAAAATACCAAATATCTAAGATGATATAAAAATCTAGAATTTTCAGTTGTTTATTCCCTATGTAATATTGAGTTTTTGAGTTGAAAATTATTATTGCAATATCTTTTGTTTTGTTGCATTATATTGTTGTATTAAACATTGCAAATATATCAGAAAACCATAAAACAAATAAAAACAGACAGGCAAAATCTAGAAAGTGAATATCCTATCAGGAGTGGAATATTTCAATAGTATCAAAGTTGGTTTTCCTGCCAGCCTGTTGGATTACTACTTTGAGCACAATTGCATTTCAGTTTTTGCAGTTGCATGTTGAGATGTGCACTTGCATGTCAGTTTAAAGGATACCCATATGCTTGCATGTTAGTTTCATGGGCCAAGCAACAGTTGCATGTGAGCATTCAATGATTTAACAGCTGCATGTCAGAGTTGAGGTTGAGGGTATAATTGCATGACAGTGATTAGCATTTGCATGTCAAAGTTACAACACTTGGTTTAATTTGTCTTTCAAGTTCTCCAAATCTCAAAACAATGTATGGAAGATGGCTACCCACTTTCCTTCTGAGGGCTACTATGCATCTTTACAAGTATGATTCACTAACAAATGATGAAATCTGCACCAGCTTTAATGAGTACCACTCTCTTCCTTAAGAAATTCGAGATGGCCTTAGATTTACAACATTTTTGGGAATACTGGAAGAAGAAGATGATGACTACGTGACAGATGAATCTTTGGCCATGCATGCAACTACCATGGATGAGGTGGTGCATGAAGAAAAAGACAAAACAACTTTGGATCCTAGTTTTGATTCAACTAGTGATGATTCTAATGACTTCCTTGATGATTCGAATGGAGAAGATGATTGTGTTGAGCTCACTCATGTATTCTCAGATGAAGGATTCAAAACTGAAGTGTTTGATTATGGGAAAGCCTTATATCATGATGATGGTTTGGTAGAACCCCAGGATGACATTACCAGCACTAATGGAGTTGTAATCAGCCATGAAAACAAGTCAGATTGTATGTTGCATGACGCTGATCTAAAATCAGAAAATTTGGGTAAGTTTCATAGGTCCCAGGATAGTTCTTCGAATGTATATGCTTCTATTCCAGAAGAGGAAATGAGCAATGAAGATCTCAAATCAGCAGCCTCTAACATTTCATTTGAGCCATCCTATGAGGATCTTGAGACCAATACTTTTGATGAGGGTGTGTGCAATGTTGATAACACACATGATGATGTTTTTCATTCAGTTACTGATGGTGATTCAACGTCCTATCACAGTGCTGATTTTAAATCAGAAATTTTGTGTGGAAATGTTATGTCTAAAGGGTCTCACCATTTGGCAGGTCAATTGAGGGTGAATAAAGGCATGATTGCTTCAGCCATATAACACTTTGATGTTGCTCAACAGTTGTTGGCAAATTGTTGTTGGAAGACTCCAGAAACACATGAGCACTTTGATGGTGAACTTCCCCTTGTAGAGTTTCAGGCACTTGGAGATGCATTGGGGGTAATGAAAAACAGAGATCATCTTCTCATGCTTGATGGGATCTATTATGATGCACTAAGAGAGAAAGAAGAGGAGGTTGATGAGCTCACTTATAAGCTTGAGGTCATCGTGGACTCTTTGAGGAGCACTCAATTGGCCCTTCAAGAGTCAAAGTCTCGTATTGATGAGCTTATCGTGGAGTTGAGCTTGGCACAGTCTTCATCACATACAACTACAATTCAGCCATCTATGGAAGCCATTGGTGATGAGCATACATCCACGGATTGTGGTAATGTTCTTGTTGAGGATGTAGAGACATCCATTTCATTTATAGGTGCAGGTGACACCCATGGGATGAGTACATCAAATGAGTTTAGAAGGGAACAATATGTGGCAGCAGGTGTTCCTGATGATGAACCCATTTCAGATGATGCAGAGAATGTTATTGACGTGTCTTGTGATGAAGTAGTGGGTTCAACAAAGAGTTGTGTGTTCGATCACAATGTTGTCCCATCTTCTTTGCATGAGGATTGTAGGGCATCTCCTAGTAGGAGCACATCGGCTAGCAGCTCGGGTGATGCGTTGGTGGGTAGTCATGAGTCTAGTGAGTCTCGTGGTCTCAAGGGGCAGTTGAAGGTTACTGATGATAAGGTTGTCCAAACCTTAACTCGTATCGATAGCACACACAAGTTTGTGGAGCACCTCCTGTGGTCGGCACAATTGGAGGAAAGGCAGACATGGGTAGTAGTGGGCACTTCTATATCTAGTTTGCTAACTATCCAGCATGCCATAGAGTGGATTAAATCATAATACCTCCAATTGCTTTCAGATCGAGACTTTGCTATTGGGTTCACAGAAAGGACTTGTAGAGCAACTACCCAATCAACCCTTCAGGATTGGAGATATGAGCCACCTCCTAATTCAGGTGATGAGAGTGATGAGGCCTGCATTCCCAATGACTATGCAGGACTACCATTGGCGCAAATAGGTGCATTCCACCTTGACTACATAGTAAGGAGTGCTCATCACTTCTCTTTTAGTCCACACACAGATCGTTTGATGATGCGTGTGGGTTGGCTCAAGATTCATATCACCCATTGTGGGATGGAGTGTTTCTATCTGCGGAAGATGGAACCAGAGACTGCGGGTATCTGACTCTGTTACTTTTAGATGGTTGTTTACAGGGTTAGGGATCAGATTTTCATCATGCAGTTGTGTCATTGGCGAAGATTGCAACTTCCTTGCTTCAGGAATTTCCATTGGAGGCGAAGCTACAGGGAAGTTGTGGTTTCAGTGAGCATGATAGCATTGTTAGTCCAGCCTGTAGTGATGGAGTTCTACTCCATAAGTTGGTAAGGGACGATTGTTCTATTAATTTGGATGAGGATTTTATTCACAATTTTTGGAGGACAACAACTATACTTGAGTTTGGAGGAGATTTGTATCATCTCCTCAACATTGGAGAGTGGCATTGGGTCAGTACTCTAGCACCCTATGATCCTGGACGTTTGTATGGATTCCCATAGGTTGGATATTTAGTCTAGAGGGTGTTGATCTGTTTTATATCAGCAACCTAGGAGTTGTTACACCGTTTTCGGTACCTATGAGGGATACTCATCACATCCATGGGAGTTTTGCAGAGTTTGGAGTGGGGTGTTGTGATGCTAACACTTCGAGTTACTTCCATCTCCTCATGTTCAATGGATGTGAGGTTTTAATTTGTTGGGATCCAAGTGGTGGCAGGCTTGGCACATCAGTTCGGTTGGATCCCGATGAGTTGCTTCACCACTTTCAGCATTGTGAAGATTATATCAGAGTAGCGCAGTGGAAGTTAGTGAATAATGTTTATGGCAGACTTCCATTCTGGTTATGGGATCCAGGGATTTCTATGCTTGGCAGGTTGCTTCAAATTTGGAGAGTAACTATCAAAGTTGTTGAATTTAGCTTTATCATTATCCAGTGGATGCAGTGGAGTTTTGGTAGAGCATCCTTCAGGCTTATTTGGGATCCAGCCATTCCGGTGACAGGTCAAAGTGTTCCGGTGTGGATTGCTTGGGGACAAGCAATCTTAGGAAGGGCGGACTATAATGTCCCCTTTTCCTAGGCAGTGATCAGTTGCAGAGGTTAGTCCATCACTTGGTCTCTATGGGCTAATAGAGTGTTCAGGGGATCCCTTCAAGGGAGATCTTTGGTTCTTCAACAAGCCTTTTTGGTGCTTATTGCAATCTTCTTCAGCGCAGTTTTCCAATTTTGTTGTGGCATGCCTTTCGGAGGCTATTCAAAACCATTTGATGCACACTTACTATTTATAGTAGGTCACTTGGTCATATCGCCTATACTTACTATTTATAGTAAGTCATATTTGGATCAGTTGTGATCATGCCTACATTCGGAAAATATGATCAGATCATTATTTGAGCTAGTGTGGGGTAACTTATTGAGGATTAATGATTTATTATATTATTAAAGTTATTTGACTTTAATAATATTAATATTTAATGATGACTTATTAAAAGGTGATATAAGGGTTAAATGGAAATTAATAAAGTGATCTATTTAATGATGCTTTATTAATTTATTATGTTAAAAGGGAGACATAAGGACTTTATTAAAAAGAGACTTAAATGATTTAAAGTATATTTTATATTATTAAATTGTGCATCATAATTAAAAGGGGGATTAAAAGTAAATTGAATGAAATGGAATTTAAAGTGAATTTGAGATGAAATATAAAAGGGCATTTTAGAATTCAATTCATTCATTCATTGTTGAATAAGAAGAATTTGGCTAAGGGTTTTGCTTGGAGAGTCTCAAAATCTCAAGCTTTTTGAGGATGTAATCCTAGGAAGAACATCACAGACAATTTCATTCTAGGGATTGTGCTTGTACTTAAAAGGTTTATAGGAAGGTTTCAAAGCTAGGGTTTGGAGAATTTATCAAGAGTTTGATAATTTACTAAATATTTGAAAGACAAGGGTTTGAATAGTATTGAAAATCAAAAGTATATGCATTACAAGACTCTTTTAACCAGGCAGGGGTTTTGCAATTAATTGTATGCAACGTTGCACTAGGCGTGGGGATTGGTGATAGTGATCATTGTTGGAGTTAATTATAATTGTTGTTGCTGTTATACTACTGTAAACTTTATACTTCATTCTGGCATTCATTTCAAAGAGTTTTAAGGCATATCTTACCTATGAGTTCATAATTTGTAACACCCAATTTTCTGTGTATTGTTGTTTTAGATAATAGGGGATATTTTATGAACTAAGTTGTCAATATTTTGTGAAAATACTAAGTATCTTAATTGATATAAAAATCTAGAATTTTCAGTTGTGTATTCCCTATGTAATGTTCAATTTTTTAGTTGAAAATTATTATTGCAATATCTTTTATTTTGCTACATTATATTGTTGTATCAAACATTGCAAATATATCATAAAACCATAAAACAAATAAAAACAAACATCCAGAAAGTAAGTATCCTATCAGGGGTGGGATATTTCACCATCAAAGTTCAATTTAAGGGAACTATTGTATATTAGTAACCATAGGATTCCCTCGATTTTGGCCAATCCAATAATACCTATAAATGCTTCCATTTTTTATACGTTGGTTGAGAGAATGTGCTAAGAGATTGATAATATCGCATTCACTTCGCATTCTCTGAAATGCGTGTGTGCCCTAATTAGTTCATCTTGATAGTTAGAGGAGAACATTCTCTTTAAGCAAGAGTGTGCAAGGGAGTTTTAGTGCTTGTTTTTCCTAGTTTTTTAATTTAAAAAAATTATAGTTTGCAACTAAAAAATCAATAAAAAATAAAACAATTAATAGTTTGCAACTAAACAATAGATTTAAAAAATATAAAAATTCATAATGCAACAAAAGACAAAAGTGAGAAAGATGAACACTACAAATAACAAATAAACGGAAAATAAATGTCATCATAAAAATGAAATAGTTAGGGTTTGCAACTAAACAACAGATTAAAAAAATAAAAAATATTTAAGGTTTGTTCATCAAACAAGAAAGAAATAGAAAATTTCATAATGGTAAAAAAAACAAGAGGGAAAAATGAGTACTCTTCATTTTTCCCTCTTTCATTTCTTGCCCTATGAATTTAAAATGAAAAAAATATACAGTTGTAGAAGTCTTAAAAAAATAGGAAAAGAAAAAAGAAAAAAGAAAAATTTAAATAGGAAAATACCTCTTCAAAATAGCTCCAACTTGATAGTGGGCTGCTAGTTTTTGCTTCAATGGATTGTGTTTTTGCTCCAATACTCTCATTTCCTTCTTTCTTGTGGCTGCAAACGAAATGATCATTTTAGAGTGTTAGGTTTGAGTGTTTTCTATTTTTTTGCTTTTTTTAAAAGTTTTTTAAATTTTATTCTGATTTTCACATCACAACTAGGTGGCTGATTCATCTGCCTCAAGGCTTGCCAAGTCTTGGCGATTTCATGAAAGTCTTGTATCTATGCTTAGAGTCTAAAGTGGTTTTTGAAGAGATTCAATCTATTGAGAAGGCACACCCTTGCTAGATGGTCATAATCATGGGAGGATATGCACTAAAAGGGGTATTTTCATAGTCAATGGGCTGTTCCCATTCTATTTCTTCAATGTCCGTGATCAGACTATCTAGAAGTGGTTTCTCAAGATTCAGATTCACACTATTCTGGTGCAGTTGAAGACAACAAGGTTCTTGATGAAATTCGATGCTGTTATGTAATCTCTGAGTTCTGAACCTATCTTTCTGAGCATGCGTTCCTGCTAATATTCACTTGGGAAAAGAAGCAAGTGAACCCATACTGGAACAGTGGACAGCTCTTCCATCCAGTTGCAAGCTGGTGACCAATGCTTCATGAAGGCACCAACTTTGTTCAAGAACCACGAACCTCCTTGAAAGGATTGATCTCTTTTGAGCTTTAAAGAGAAGACTGTCATGAAATAATAGCCTTTACACACCATGAGGATATCTACAAATTCAGTGGGTTTCCTGTTGTTTTGTACCCAGATTCGTATAGTTTTGATTCCAAAAATAGCACCCTTAAATCTGCATATGAGGGCTTTTTCCTTCTCAAAGCCTGTTGTCTATTTCCTCTATGGTGAAAGAGATTTTGGTGGGAATTCCATTTGAGATAACAGCCATTATCCTCTTTAGTGGGAAAATTTCACCTGGTGACTACAATTTGTGCATAATGCTGAAGAATTGCTATAGGTTTTCTTTGCACAATCGGACTTGTATCATTTGAAACTATGTTTCTGAAATCAGTGTTCATTGAGGAGACCACGGTCTCCCTAGAGCAGGTGAGGATGTGAGCTGATCGGCATAGTTTGATTTCTGTTCAAGATCTGTGTGACTTGGGGTTGGAAGATTGGCTGGTTTGGGGAGCAGATGGGCATGGGAGAGGTAGGTGGAAGGTCAGTCCCTCCACTGGATATTTTTGACATGATACTTTAGTTCTACCCTTGAAGAAAAGGCAATTGTATGTTCAAAGCTTGTGTAGCAATATTGGTTCAATACAATTACAAGGACCAGCTCAAGCAAATGCACCACCACTTGGAAAATAATCTCCACAATTTAGCTTGGATGAATAGACAGAAGCCTTCTATACATCATCAAATAAAACCTTATTTTAGAAGAGAAGACTGCATGAAATAACTTTTAGCCATCATGAGGATGCCTACAATTTCAGTGGGCTTCCTGTTATTTTGTACCCAGATTCGTAGAATTTTGGTTCCAAGAAAAGCACCCATAAATCTGCATATTAGGGTTTTTTCCTTACCAAAACCTGTTGTCTATTTCCTCTATGGTGAAAAAGCTTTGGTGGGAATTACATTTAAGATAACAGCCATAATCCTTTAGTGGGAAAATTTGGCCTGGTGATTACAACTTGTGCATAATAATGAAGAAATTGCTATAGGTTTTCCTTGCTCAATCGAACTTCTATCATTTGAGACTATGTTTTTGAAATCTGGGTTCATTGAGGAGGCCACTGTCTCCCTAGAGGAGGTCAGGATGTGGGCTGATCAGCATAGTTTGGTTTCTGTTTAAGATCTGTGTAAGTTGGTATTTGGGAGGTTGGCTCACCCATGGAGTAGATGGACATGGAGGTGTAAGGTGGGAGGTCAGTCCCTCTGCTGGATATTTTTGACATGATACTTTAGTTTTACCCTTAAAAACAAGGCAGTTAGATGCTCCAAACTTGTCTCTAGCAATATTGGTTGATGGTTCAATTCAATTACAACGACCAGCTCAAGCAAATGCAACACCACTTGTAAAATAATCACCACAATCAGCTTGGATGAATACACAGAAGCTTTCTATACATCATCAATCAAAACATTATTTGAGACAAGCACCTCTCCAATGAACTGCTGCTGACAACAAGATATGCACTCTACTTGTAGTTTATACCCCCAATGCAATGGAATTCAATGAAAATTTGTTATTTTATGTTTACAACGTTTATAAATACAATTTAGTAGTTCTTGTCTCCAGTTTACAGCAATTGGACTGCTGCAATTGCAGGGATCTTTTCACGCAACTTTTGGGTGATTGCAACACGCACAGTCATAACTCCAGCTGCTGGGCCACTAATTCTCACCTTCACTATTGGGTCATCAATCTTTACCAATTCCAGCTCCCCACCTCCAGTACCAACAAGATATGGCCTTATTTCTTCAAGCACCTGCAATCAGGAATTCAGTTAGCCAATAAAGATGGCAAGGGAAAATTCTGTCTGAGTTATTTTTCCATATTTTAATTTGACATTAACCTAGCAAAACCTAGGTCATGTTGGTAATGTCAAGGGTGTATAATGGCGACTCAAAAATGTACTTACTAACCTACATATTCTTAATAGATTTTGCATAGCCAGATAAATCTGCATTTAACAACATTGAAATGACCATAAATGGATGGGAATGAATACACAATTCCAGAAATATAGAAAGTAAAGGTTGCATTACTGCTATTACAAGACCTGCATGAACAATATCCATGTTGTATTATGATTCAACAACAAAAGCATGCACAGTAGCATGAACTGAAATGGGTTCCCCTCATATTAATGCACTATAGCCGAGTCAAATTATTTTGTGATTCTTATAATAATTCATTTAAGATACAATAAGGAACCAATAGGAACTAAACAAAGGCCAAAAGCTTGTGCAAGCCTGTAATACAAAAAGAATTCATATTTGCATTGATATAGTGAATGAGTGCATAAATGGACTTAATAAAACCAATATAAAGGTATGAAAATGGAAGGGAAGAAATAAGTAGGAGTCTGAAAGAGCAAGAGAAGGAAAAACATCCTGGAAGAGCAATGAAGAGAACAATACATATTTGTTTCACTAAGATAACCAAGGCTTCACTATTGCTTTTATAAGTTGAGCAAAACTATGTGAATAAAGACTAATATAGAAGAACCTAAATATTGACAAAGATAACTGAATTAAATGTAGAAAAGTAGAGATGTATATAAGGAAAAGGTTGAAGTTCACTGGAAATCGATTTGCACAATACAATGTTAGTCAATTGGGAATGTTTATAGAAGATGTTGAATGAATAACCAATTACAAGAATGATAAGATCAAAACTATTGTTGATGTGAACGGGATATATTACCTAATTGGTTCCATATTAGGTTCTATTCAAACTTGTCTAGTTAAATTTACTTAGAGCATACTTAAGGCACACTTAGGATAGTTATCTTTTTGTGTTTCAAGTTATAAGATTAAGACACTTGTCATAATCTTATATTGTCCTATGTTTCATCTTGGCCTATATAACCAAGGGCTTCTCATTGTAATTCCATATTGATCATATCATGTAATGTATCGTATATTGCATTTTTGCATCCTTTGATAGAATAGAATTATTATTTCATGTTGGGTCTCTCTTGTGCTTTCATTGAAGCTACTATATCTTGGATGGCTACCTCCATAGCCAAATCTTGCATGGTATAGAGCATTCTATACCAACTCTTACATTGTATTAGAGCGATGTCATCGGTTTACTTCCTCCCATCCTGTCCCCCTCACCATTTGCATTCTAGTTTTGGCACTCACAATTCAAAGGCCTGGTTCTCGGTCATACATACTCCTTTTTGTGAGTAATTTTTTTTTCTTTGGGATAGATATTAGCAGGCTTTGTAGTGGTGCAAACAATTTTTGAATTTCGTGTCTAGTTTTTTCAGAAATTGCAAATATGCACAACTATTGCCAAGCAATTTTCGTTTTGGGAAGTTCCAAGGATCCATTTGGGCTCATACGATAATATTTTTTAGTGCAATTTTTTTGAAAGTGCATAATTTTTCGTGTACTCATTGATGTAATCAAATTGACCTCATTTTGCATCAAAATTGTACTTTCAGTTTGTGACCTAATTTGGCATCTACATGTACTAAGATTAATATCACTTTGTTGTTTTGACTAGTGGTAACTATAATTGCACTAAATATAAAGTGTCAAAATCATAATTTGTTTGTTCGGGGGATCTTATGATTGAGTGAATTTGGGGGGGTAGTTTTGTGCTTTTGTTAGATCGAGTCTCTTGATTGATCTATTGTGTGAATAAAATTTGAGGAGAATATCGAAGTCAATAATGGGTTATTCAATTCATCCTTTTGTTATCACCTTGAAACAAGGAAATTATAAGTCTTGGCGAGACAGAATCCTGAAACATCTCAAGTGGCTTCATCTCTTGCCCCATCTCTACAAACTTGTTCCTAAACTAGGTACTCATTGGCAAAGGCAAGTATGGGCTAACAAGAATGATCATGTCCTAGGATCGATCAGTTGCAATGTTGGTAGTAACATTATCTATGACATATCAAATATTGAGTGCCCTCATACTCTTTGGACCAAAATTTGGGAGATGCATGGAGACTTGAATGAGCCTCCATTCTCAAATGATCCTATCATGGATTGTCTTGTACCCCTTGATGATTGTGATAACCTACCATAAGATTATGATGCAACAAAGAAAATTGCATATGATGAAGAGCTTGAGGGTCTTGATGACATAGGCTTCTCTTCATGTTTCTTCTCCTCCTACAAAGACTTCCATTGAGACTTTAGCTTCTATGACTTCTAATCCAGATTTTGAGGGTTCATCTTCATCTATGATCAACATCTTGAGGCTGAGGACTCTTGCATTCTAGCATTGGTGGATACATGTGATGTACACACTCAGACATCTAATGTGGACACTTTTGAGGAGATACAATATGGTCATTTGAATCTTAGTGTTCTTTCATCTACTGAGATTCTAGAGACATGTGCTGACAGCCCATCTCCTCCATCATCTCTCGTTGCTTCTACAAAGTTGAGTGTTGCTACATCCATGGTTTCTAGTGATTCAATGCAACAGGATCATCATATTCCAAATACAAGTACTTAGGATGAGTAGTTGATAGACATTGTAGGTGTGTTTTGTGAGTCCTATCTTGCAAATTTGGAGGGCACTATTGAGGATATTCATCTCCTCTTTGATGTTAGCTCTTATGGAGTTGCATCAACTTCTTCAAATGTGATGAGGGCACATTCAAACCCTCTTGTTCTTTCTTCACCTATTCATTTGTCACAATTTGGCATTGGGTTGGAGATCCTTGACCAGCCTTCGAAGTACCCTTCATTGTCTTTGGATCATGTTCTACATCCGTTTCCATTTGGTTTTGGATTGCCACACTCTTCAGTTAGGCTTGGGACTCCTGATTTGACTGTGGTACCTTTCGGCACTGACATGGCGACACTTGAGCAGAGTTTAGAGACTTCATACATCTTGAGTTTTATTCCCTCATATTCCTTTCAGGAATGGGAGGACATCCTACATAGATCCTTGGATTTGTTTCTTCCTAGGGGGAGGAATGTTGTTCAACATTCTTGGATCATCTTCAACATTCATTGTCGAGCATCCACCATCAGTGCAAGAGATTCTACATTAAGGGGGGACTACATGGTCTCTCTTCTTCTCTCTTATGGGGGGGACTTCTTCCTCACATGGTGTTTTGTCCTTCTCATATATTAGAAAGCATCTTTCTTGTGATTTCTCTCTTTTGGAGAAGGGTTTTTTCCTACAGGTTTTTCTCCTTTCTCCATTTGTGAGAGATTTGTTTTGTATATGGGTACCTAACATGGCCTTGTAGCCGGGGCCCATCTTTGTATCTTTACATTTGTTTTGTCCTCCCTAAGTTGCACTAAAGGGGGGGAGGGTGTTGGTGTGAACGGGGTATATTACCTAACTGGTTCCACTTTAGGTCCTATTCACACTTGTCTAGTTAAGTTTACTCAGGGCACACTTAGGATAGCTATCTTTGTGTGCCTCAAGTCATAAGATTAAGACACTTGTTATAATCTTATGTTGTTCTATGTTTCACCTTGGCCTATATAACCAAGGGCTTCTCATTGTAATTCCATATTGATCATATCATGTAATGTATTGTTTCCATGTTGGATCTCTCTTGTGCTTTTATTGAAGCTCCTAGATCTTTGGGTGGCTACCTCCATAGCCAAATCTTGCATGGTATAGAGCATTCTATACAACTCTTACAACTATAACGGTTCGTCTAGTTAAATGACTATGTTCATTGATCTTTGCTATGAATTAAAGAAAAAACATTAATCATGCAGTGCCCTGCCTGTTCCATACCCTTGTTCTAGTCAATTGGAGTCTTGTCTTAGTTAAGACCTGTGAAATGTTAATATGCCTAGAATATATGACATTGTGAAATGTATGACCTTGCTGATCTCAAATGAGCATAAAACCCATTAACAGTTGTGAATTGATTAAGGCTATGTGATCTTGATTTTACTAAGCTTAAGTGGGCTAATCTATTTGTCAATATCTTAAGGGACAATCTTAAGCTTAAATGGGATAATCTATTTGCCATGATCCTAATTAATTTCAGTGTGCAGATCACAGGGGATTGAAGGCACCAAGCAAAGTAGAAGGGGATGCATGGGTCCATAAGAGGTGGGTAATAGAGTCAACCCAGTGAGGAAGTCCAGCAACAATGGTGATATGCAGAAATCAAACAGACTTCTGGACGCACAACAGAATCAGATTAGTGTATCTTGGTGATAAACCCAGTTGCTAATCTTGAGCTTTTAGGATCTTAAGAATCTAGATTTTAATTATAAAACATTTTATGAGAAAAAGCAAACCACAAAAAAAATGATATAATGAGTGAAGATGAAGGAAAGCATGGAATACGAGAAGGGGCTCGAATTTGGTAGAAGTGATATGAGTCCCAATAAATGGAACCAAGATGTGAACCACAAGATACATTATTTAGTGTTTTAATTTGTCCCTTTCAGGACAACACAAAATGGAACAGCATGTAAGGATATACCTTTCTTCGAATTGGAAGGGGAAACTCCCTTGTAACAAAATCCAAACTCTAGAACTCTAAACAATCGATGGTTTTCAATATGCAATACAAACAATCTTAAAACAAACACCTATCTTTTGTTTTTCGGCTATGGGCACAAGGCTGAACAGCACTTCTATGCAATATGAGAGTTTTTTATATTTTTTCTTTTGAAAGCTAACACCCACAACAGCTAATAAATGTTAACACTCTCTAGCTTTATGAGAAGACTATAAATTGCAAGTACAACAGAGATTTAATTTGGATTAAACACAAACAAAAGATTCAAAAAAGAATTAAATATTGAAGATTCACATACAAAGCTATAAATACTCAAATCAACAAAGATTGCAATATGAAGCCTGCAATAATCATTAAACTATAATATATATTCAACTCACAAAATCACACAAATCAACTTGAATAGCAATTTCAGCAGCAAAAAAGCATAAAATTACTATTCCCCCCATCTAAGTGCATCAAGTACTTATTTATAAGTGTTTACAATGCTTTGCATGCTATAAATAAATAAATAGCATCCTCAACTTCCTACACTAAAAATAGTTTGCTTGCAATCAAAGCAAGCTCAAAATACAAATTGTTCCAAAATACATCATTTTAAACAATAACTCTTCAAATAGGCCTAGACTAGATATATCATGTCCTAAGATAAACCTTCTAGAAGGTCATCTAAGAATAGCTATCCTCCAATCATAGCCTCAACTAGAAATAGCCAATCTAATGCATGAATGGCTTGTCAATGACTCTGATGCAACTTCCTCATTTTGACCATGGCAAATCCTTAGAAAACCCTGGAAATCCATCCTTATTATAGCTACTTGACAAAAACTTGATTACCAATCCTTAGGTGCCACTGCCAAGGAATGTCAACTTGATCCAAACTTTAACCATCTCAGACGCACCTTCAACATGATGTTTCAAAGCTAAAATAGGACCACCTTCTCACAATCTTCTTTGACAAGAATCAGATCGTCGATCTTGAAGCACCCTAGATGAAGATTAAAGGCAATGATAAAAATCTCAGTATCTTACCAAATGCTATATGTTGCTCTCATGATGAGTGAAACTCATACCTACAACAAAACTGCTCAGAAAAGCCCTTCCAATGGCATCTTACCAACTTTTTTTAGACACTACTGAAAGTCCACAAGAGTCTGTTGTCAAGGGTTATTGTTTGGACCTCGGTCATGTAGTGGAAAATTTGATGGACACCCTTAATCGATGGTGCCTGGAGGTGTCTAGCTTGTTTACTATGCCTTCTCTTGATTTTGTTGGGGTAGTGCGGGACAAACAACAGGCAAAGAACTTCCATGGGGTGAAATTTCCAAATCTTGTCACTTCGTGTTATAGCTCTGCACAAGCGGATGTGGCTGGAAGTAAGGACACGATGGTTGTGGAAGATTTGGTAAGCTGGAGTGTAGATCCTTCTAGGGATGTACGTGGGTGGGATGCATGGTTTTGATTTTGTTGTTCTAGGTGTACCTATCAAGGTTTTTTGGCTTCGAGTTGGTGTTTCAGTTTCAACCATTTTTATAATCATGTAATTTTCCCTATACATCCCCCACTATTTAATTAAAAAACACTCTTAAGATCCTATTGGTATTCTTTGTGATAGTGATCAAACAATGAGTAACCCTTCTAAACCCTCTTTTAAGACCCTATGGTTATCCTTTGTTGCCCATCTCTCTTTCTGGTGTTTGAAACTTCTTCTAAACTTTGCTAGGCACATATGCCAACATCCTTAGCAATTTTCCATGTTTTTACAATTTTTTTGGTCAAAATGTTTGTTGGCATGTGCTCTAGGGCTTTCTAGACACTTTTTGATTTTTTTAAATTTCAGACATCAATAGACTATTATGGTGTGCACCCTAGGGCTTTTTTTGCCTATTTTATGTTTTTCATGTTTTTACAATTTCTTTTTTTGAGTACCATAAGGAAAACTAGGCCAAAAGTTTCGCATCTTTGGCCATTTTTCATGTTTTTACAATTCTTTTTGGTCAAAATGTTTGCTGGCGTGTGCCCTAGGCTTTCAGGACAACTTTTGATTTTTGAAATTTTGAAGAACTATTATAACACATGCCCTAGGGATTTTCAGCCTGTTTTTATGTTTCAAACTTTTAGAGCATCCTTCAGATGAGCAGACACACGAGGAAGTGGACCTTTTTTTGTGTTTGCCAAACTTTTGGCCTAGTTTGCCTTGTGGCATGTGACTGGACTCAAATTGGACACTTTTCCATTACCATTTTTTGGTCTAAAGATTTTATGGCATATGCTTGAGATCAAGATGACCTATTTTTTTCTCTTTTAAAACTTTTGCCCTAATGGCATTATGACGCGCGCTTTGGGATTTTTATCCACTTTTTTGGATTTTGCAATTTTTTGGTCATTTAGGGTTATGGCACGCACTCAACGGTGAATTGTCCCATTTTGCATTTCAAGCAACTTTTTAACCTTGCCTTATTCTAGCATGCACTCACATATCAAGCATCTTTTTTCTTCTCTTTGCTGAAAATTCCTCAAACCCTAGTTGTTTTAAAAAATATGCAAGTCGAGTTTTTGCAACCCTAGGCATGAGGAAAATAAAACACAATCCTTTGTGATGAATATTAAACCATAAACCCTAAGCATTTGAAAACCATTGTTCATTGATATTTGGATGATAAAAAATTTCTGAAAATCTGTCATAAACCCTAGGTGGCCAATCAATGAAAACCAATTGTAGACGCTCTTTGATGACTGGAAACTCATCAAAGCTACTATTACAAAGTTAGTAGATGTTTGGTGATAGTACAACCTTGAAAACCAGCTCTTTGCAATCTGCCGAAAATTTCTCAAACCATTGCTCTTTTGCAAATATGGAATGGAAGAATATCAGCAAACTAGCCTTTGTAATAAAAGCATGACATATGGTCGTTGCTGTTTGGAATTTTTCGCTATTTCATGGGGACCCATTCCTCCAGAATCTCAGCATTTTTGGGACAAGGACATCCCTAGGATGTGGGGATGAGGACAAGACTTCCCCTATCGCGCTCTACCCACCCCACCATCATCTATTGGGGGAACATCACGAAGACATCCCTACAAAGCAAGGGGCATCTCAAGATGTTCCCCCTATAGGGGTCAATGAGGGGACTTCCTATTGTCCTCAAGACAACTAGACGACGCTTGGGCATCCCTTGATTGTCCTAGGGATAGTAGGAAGTTCCCCATCCCAAAAGGAGACACTATTTTTTAAAATGAACTCCTAACCCTAATATGCAAATGGGGCCCACCAACACCGCACACCCCCCAAAAAGCTACAAGCTAGCCCAGCCTCAATTGAACTTCAAATAAACAATCAAGAATTTGGCATTTGCATTGAGCAAGAACAAGAGGAAGAGCAAGAGTCTATATTCACTTCAATCGTCTTTGTCAGTCATCATTGATCAATCCTTCAAGTTCAAGGTAAGACTTCACACTCAAATATTTGAATCTTTCACTTTGTTTAAGTATTGTTTTTGAAATTTCTTTTAGCATTACAATAAGAATATTCAAATTAAAAAAATCTAAATGTCAATTAATGAATCATGTTGCTGTTTTTTTTTTCAAATCAAATTTTAGAGTTTTAAAATGATGTTTTTGTTTTTGATATTAGTAAAAGAGGGTTTTTGAAAGGGCTTGAACCCTTTTACAAAGCAACAGTCATTAGGTGAGAGGATCAAGTGCCATGAGATATGGAACAACTAAAACAACAAAACCAGCAGGAACAAAAAGAAAGCAAAGGAATACCAAAAACACAGCACTAGGACAAACAAGCAATAGAAAACACACACTAATTGGTATCTGCAAGTTTCTACAAGCCAGAAGCAGCAAGTTCACTTGGTCAGCAAAGGAGACCTCCAGAGGGTTCTCAATATCAATATTTTCAACATTTTGAGCCACAAACTTCGCCCTTGTTCTTCTGGAAAGACCCTTTTCCTTTTTTGTAGTTCATTCTAGAGCACATATAGACTGGAAGCTAAGTTCTTAATAGTATTCTTGCTAAAGCAACAACTTGAGCCAAATTCTCATTCAAATTTTCTTGGTTCTTCTGCATAATGAGGATTTTTTCCTCCAAAGTTTCCTATTTCTGAAAGGTGGCTGAGAATTTGTTGACTTCATCCCAAAGCTCTTCACTAAAGTGAATTATGTTCTTTTCCTTATCAACCTTAAAAAGAACCTGCTCAATCTCCTGGGCACGCTTTCTGGTGTTCTCATGCTGCTAGAGAAACCACTTTAGAATGTTATTATGTAGAATAAGGTTTTCCTCCAAAGTATCAATGCGGTCTCTCAAGTTGTCACAGTTGAGACAGTTGGAGTTATGCAGTTTACTAGGATTACCCAGGGGCTCTGTAGTCTCATTTTGCATAGAATTGCCATCATTGGGGTTACTAGTCGTGCCCACTGGAGGGGGAACAAGGGGGCTGGTATCCTCTCAAAGTGAACAAGGGATTTGAGAAGGAAGCTAGCAAAGGGAACATCCTCAACCTCAATAATTTTTTTAGCTTTGTCGATAGGTTGGGTTTTAATATGAACAAAGGTGGTATTAGTCCGGGGCTTTAGTTTCCTCAAGCTGGGGAACCTTGGGAGAAACCAAGATAGTGACCACCTGGGATTAGGATTATCAATGACCACTGCTCTAGGGCCCAGTGGAGGGGAAGACACATCAACACCACCCAAAGGGTTAGCTGGGGCAGAGAAAGTAGAAATGATGTTTTTGTTTATTTAAGGTTTCAAATTTGATATTTATATATGCAATTTCTTACTAGGGTTCATAAATGTTGTTTTTAGGATTATAAATGTTGTTTTAGAGTTTTTAAATGTTGTTTTTAGGATTTTAATTTTTTAAAAGTTTATTTGCATAATGAATAAGTAGATGTTGATTTTCATTTAAATTTTGTGTATTCTCTACTTCTACGTCTTGTGCGATCTAAACTAAGAAAACAGAAGTAAAATGAAAATAAAAAACAGTGTTCCACGGAGTTTCCTGACAGGGACTTGGGGATGGGTTTTGGGGACGGGGGGACAAAGGGTTTTGGGGTTGGGGACGGGTTTTGGGGTCGGGGGGACGGCTGGATTTTGGGAGGGGACAGGTCCCCGTGGAACACTGATAAAAAATCCTCTTTTAATTTAATACCCTTTTTAGTTTTTTGTTTTCAAATGTTCTAATTTTTATCTATTTCAAATTTTAGTTTTGTTACTCAAATAGCCAAACTACAATTGCATCTTTTTTGTATCCTCTACTTTTTATGCTTCATGCAACCTGAAGTAAGAAAACTAAAAGTGAAATCCTTGTTTGACAAACTAGTTGATTATTGGGCTAATCAATTATTGTATAAAACAACTCAAGGTTGAAGGAACAAGGATTGCAAGTTTTGTGTATCATCGGCTTCTACACTTCATGCAACTTGAAGTAAGAAAAACAAATGAAAAAACCTTGGGCCTTGGGCCCTTGCATTAAGTTCATGCAGCAAAGTTGAACCATAAATTTCATTTCTTGAAGTGTCACAATGAATTCTCAATGCTCATGGCATACATGACGATAAGAAAGTTAGGAATCTAAACATTGAAAATCAAACTAAGAATACGATGAGGCGAAGACCAAGGAAACTAGTACAATTGGGAGTGCTTCACATTTCAATTGCCCTTCCCAGGGAGTTGGAAGAATTTGCCAAGGGTACCTTTGATAAGAAAGCTCCTTTATGGCAATTTGCTACCAAGATATAGTCAAACAAATCTACTAGTCTAGGGGGGACTCGGCTATGAAACTGTCATTTTTGTGCCCTTAAATTCTATGGCAAGATTGCTAGAGTTAATGCACATCTCCTTCACATCCCTAGCAAAGGCATTGGGGTATGTGATATTTTTACACTGAAATAGAGGGCAAAGACACATAGATCGTATGGTGACAATGATGAGCATGACACACCACTTGCTACCATGACACTATGGGCTACTAACACTTCTTGACAACCACAAGTTCCTCTTTTTTCATCCAATGCAAAAGGGCCTAAGGGGAAACACTAGGTGACAAGTTCATCTCCCAACCTGGTAGCAAAGATATTCAACACATAGATCAAAGATAAGGTAGATGATGCCATTAGCAAATTCTTCTTTGCCAATGGCACTCCATTCCATGTTGCTCACTCTCTATTTTAATAAGGTGATGACTAAAGTGGCAAAAGCGGGGCATTAATATGTGCCACCTAGGGAGACGAAACCAAGGACCACCATCTTAGATAAGAACTATTCCAATACAAACATCCTTATAGAGAAAATGAAGGCCAAATGGGTCACAAGCAAATGCAACATTATCATGGATAGTTGAACAAACATTAGGCATCATCCACTCATCAATATTATGGTGACATGTGTAAAGGGCCCTTACTTCCTTAGGGTAGTTAATGGTTTGGGGAACCACAAGGATGAGAAGTTTTAGTTTCACATCCTTACAGATGCTATTGATGAGGTTGGCCCTGAGAATGTGGTGTAGGTCGTGATAGATGCAACTTATGTGTGCGAGGCAGCAGGCAAGTTGGTTGAAGCTACCTACAGGCATTTTTGGACCCCTTGTGTGCATGCCATGAACAAAAGGGTATGGGGAAAATTGTCTGGATCAAATAGTTAGTACTCAATATAAATAATGGACAAATGTTTATCTACAATCACCACACATTGCATGTATTATTTTGGACCTTCTCCAAGAAGGAAATCCTCAAACTTGTTGAGATTGGATATGCCTCATATTTCATTCTCATGAAGAGGATGACTATGTTGCAAGAGCCCTTGCAACTAATGGTCATGACACGAGTGGAATTGATGGACCAAGTCCAAGTTAGAGCACAGGAAAAGGGTGAAAGATGTGGTGAAGAGACACTTTTTGGGCTGATGTCAAATACATTCTCCATCATATTTCCAATATTTAAAATAATTGAACATGGGTACTCTAATGCTCCAAGCCCTGGGGAGGTGTACGAGATGACTAATATCTTGCTTGGCCAGATGAAGTTCATAAATAGAAAGATCCTGCTTTACAGTTTTATAATGAACAGATTCATCCTATCATTCAACAGAGATGGGAGAAACTCAACACTCCCTTGCACATGGTTGCCTATGCATTGAACCCGAAGTGGCATGTGCAAAGGCCTAGCAAAGTTGTCCCTATGGTAGATACTAAGGTGAAAAGAGGCTTCATGAAGGCAATTCTAAATATGTACATTGTAGAGGAGAACACCACTATCCATCATGAGTGGACCAAATTTGCCACACTTAAGGGTTGTGCAAAAGAGGCAAAGCTGGATGGGAAGACTATGGCATAAGACTACCCAATACTATGTGGACTATGCATGGATATCATTCACTAACAACTACACTAGCCATTCGCCTTGTCTCAAGTTTCCAAATCCTTTGCTACTAGAAGAACTGGTCTACATATAGCTTCATCCACTCTGTTGGTTCCCAAAACCACAGACTCTTTCCTCTAACACCACCACCAAGAGTGACACAATGGGGGACCAAATATCACAAGCAAGGAGAGTGATATATCAACAAAGAGAGGGTAGTTTTAGACCAACGCATAGGATAGGGTAGATCCTCTTCTTCTTCAGGCTCTACAAAACCTAGGGGGTATTCCCTTGAGGTCTGAGTACATGGAAACAATTGGAACAGAGCTTTGACTACCATGCCCTAATGGTAGTTAGGGACAAGCTTATTGGCCCTCACTAACAACATATGACAAACAAGCATAGAAGTGCACCCCAAAAATATAATCAATTTCAATCACTAAAGATGAATCCCCATAACATTGTATACACACTTATATCTTGCCTCTACATCATTACAACCCTCTAAATATTTATCTAACATGAGCTCACTAGATATATCCACTTGCAAAACAATGGATTGCAATGATGAGACGAAATCCTACATGCACAAACCACTAAACATCTATCTGACACCAACTCTCTCAGAATATAGCAAAGATAAGAATGTTGGTTTGTGGATGCAAGCTGAACCTAAACTAATCTACTTACCTACTCCTAAATTACTGGTGAATGATGCTTTCACTTTAAGGCATATGATTGACCACGAACTTCCAAGACTTGTGCCTATCCAGTGGGTAACACAGTCCAAATTGCCACTAAGAGACAACAAACCAAAATCAAAGGAATATGAGCTATGCATGAACATAAATTACAAATATGGCACCAAATAATAGAGCATACTTAGTAATCCATCCCCATACTATAAAAATCCATATGCAATGTAGAAATGACCATTGCAGAACTTGTAATGAATTAAAATGTTGCAACATTTATCAAATCTCCATTACAATCATGCTGGCAAATGTGGCAAGAGAAAACACACTACTGCGACAGAGGGTTCCCCTGAAAGTCTACAAACAAACATGGAAACATTCCATTATAGATACCATTTACAATATCACTCCCGTGATTTATAAACCTATTGATTCAACTGGACTAGACTAGCATGATTTGAGGCCCTAGACAATCCTTGACACTTGCAGGCGTCTAGAAATTGGCTCAATGACTAACCCCAAAAAAATGGCATTTCAAGAATATATAGCATTTCATTTCTATTGCTACAATTTGGGCAGGAATCACCCACCCCACCTACCTCTGTACCATCCTCACCAACTCCATTCAATGCCCACCAGCCTGCAAATCTCTTTCATGGTCTTTGATGGCATTCTTGGGAGACACAAGCGTTTGGAACTGAAGAACTTGCAAAAAAATCACATTAAAACACATTCCATGCATTCATTTTTGCTTTGGTGAAGAATTGGGGCCATTTTGAACTCTCTATGGACGTTTCGGATTGACACCCCTTTTATGTTTCCTTTTCCTTTGCTTTTCCATCGTTTTACCTTTTGTCGATGAGTTCACACATCGTTGAACTCGCCGACGAGCTCCCTTTGTTTTTCTCCTCTCTTTTCCCTCACCATCTCCTTTATCTTCACTTTTATTTGTTTGGCTTTCTTTTCTATCATTATCCTCTGTCTTCTTGTCGCATTTTCAAAAAATCAACGACCCATTGAACCTTGTTTGCAGGTTCAAAAGTTCTTGAACCTGTCGACATGCCATGTCTTTTTCTTGTTTTCCTTCTATTGCACTTTCAACATATATTTGCACCATTGAAAGAAGCCCATCAACATTTCAACATTTTGATGTCCCTATGGACCTTGTCAGTAGGTTCAAAGTTCCTTGAACCACTCCTCACTTCGCACTTTTGACGAGTTCAAGACCAGTTGAACTCGCTGAAACCTTCCCATCCTTCCTTTTCCATGTCCTTTGCTCCTTCCTCAGCATTTCACACATTTTGCGGCCCAATGAACTTGCCAATGAGTTCAAGAATCTTTGAACTTGCCGAAATCCTTTTAACTTTGGCCCTCCTTCACAATTTCGGCATTTCGGGAATATAATGTCCCGTTGAACTTTCTCAACGAGTTCAAGGCCAGTTGAACTCGCTGACAACCTTTGATATTTAGCCCTCTTCACAATTTCAGACTTTTCAAGGCCTGTTGAACTCTCTGAAAAGTTCAACAAGGGCCTAAAATGCCGACAAAGATGATGCAGGAGCATCCCTGGTTCAAGAGTAATCTTGCATCAACCAAAAACATTTGCATTTCAGTTCTTTCATTTTCCAGTTCAGTTCAGGCAGTTCAATCAATACCAGTTTTCAACTTGTGGTCCAATTTTGGCATTTCACATCTTGCGGATCTGGACTTAGCATCTACATCATATCAAGAATTAAGAGCATTTGGATTAGTTACCGGAAAAACATTGCTCTCAGAAGATCAATTGTTTTCTCAGTACAGAGCATTCTAACAATTCCCGATAATTAGTTGAAGGAGAAGACTTGCAGATCCTTCCTTGACTTGCAAATCTCAATGACACATCATTCAATGTCCTTTGGTTCGTGGCTGACCTTTCCCAAGGGTCTGCACGTTATTCCATTCATTTGAGGAAGTGTTCTATGCCTTTAGGTCCGACCTAACTGTGAACACGTTACAACTCTTCATTGGAGTTTGTGACCTTCCTTAGCCGACGTGGAAGAATCTATTGGTCCAGAAATGATATATAAAGATGTAATAAATCCTTAGGAAAGTAGTTAGAAATTGATTCATAGTTCTTAGTTTGGATTTTGTGCGAAGGGAGCTTCAAAGCCTTTTCTTGCGCATGTATGTAATCAGGCCTGTGAGCCCTAATTGTAAGCCTGCATGTGGCCGACCGATCCCTATTTGAATTCTATGATATACTGAATGACTGAATCTGCATTTGCTTTATTTCTTTGAGTTGTTTCCGTTGTGTTTATTCTTGTTGCACGGTCCGGATAGTTCATTCTATGGACCCTCCTACCATGACTGCACCAAAAGACCCATACATAACTAATTTCAAAGATTTTTAGGGATTTTTTCAAGGACTTAGTGCATTTTGGAACTCATGGATCAGGCCTAGAAGAACTAAAATATTTCAAGGATGAAAAACATGCAGGAGAGAGAGAAAACACATAACATTTGCAAGGCTTAACACAAATTTTCAAAAGATTGGCCAAAGGACTAACACACTCCATCAAGCGGAATACTTACCTCTAGGAGAGTGGAGAAGCTTGTGGTTGTACATAGTTCCTTAGTCTCATGGACTGCAACACGCTTATGTACAAGGAGAATCTAGCTACATAATAGGATGTAGACCCAAAGCAGTCAGTGTAGATTGAGGAGGATCAAGCCGCACAAGCAAGGTTGGTTGGTGTCCATTTGGAGAAGCTTCAGCTAGACGGATATAGTAGTTCTAGCAATGAGGAGTTTGCCACAACATTTGAGGGGATTAGACCACTAAGGCATTGATCCATTGTACTTGAATGTAATCATCTTTTTTTTTGTTTGGTAAGTGTAGTCATCATATTAAATATAATAATATATTAATATTCGGAATTTTCAATATATCTTTGATATCAGTTCAAACGATTCATAGTAGTTTACAATTTACCTTTACATAAAAGAGTAAAGATTTGGATAAGTTGCAATTTCATATATATATATATATAAACTAATTTTTCAAGTACCAATGTACCCCAAACTTGGGTGTCCTTGAAATACGTCCATGTGTCCTCCCGTTCCAAAACTCTATGGAACACTAACATTTTCCTTCTATAATGCACTCAAGGTCCAAGCAAACTTTTCCACCCTATCAAAAACCTAACAATCATTTGACTAGGCACACACTCCATGCCTTCTCAGACACCTTTATCTTTTGCAGATTTCTGCCCTTGCCTCATAATGGTGCACTTGAACATTACAGCATTTGTTTTGCACATTTTGATCCTATTGTGTATGGGCACGCTCTACAAGTCTAAGTGAGCAGTTTTTTTAATATTTCACTTTTTAGATCAATTCATTTAAGGACATGCGCTCTTTTGCATAAATGGCCTCCTTTTGATGTTTTCAAGCAAATTGGACACCACTTAAAACTACTATGCACTTTAGGCTTAAGTGGCACTTTTTCATGTTTTTTAAGATTTGTGGCAAATGCCTCAATGGTGCACGCTTGAGAGATCCTTGGAAACAATTTTAATTTTGAATTTATTGGTTGACCTTCATTGAAGTGCACATCAATGTATTGGGTGTCCCCATTTTTTTGAATTTGAACAAGCTTGATGTGATATTCCGATATTAAGGCATTGTTTAAATTAAAGATTTAAACATCATGATAAAAGACGGTGAAGTTGCTTTTGTGAAATGTGGTGTTTAGTCAATTTGAATGATAGAGATAATTGCGTATGTATTAATATTTAAATAAACATATATTATTAATAAATAATATTATTATATAAATATTTTAATATAATTAAAATATAATATATTTATTTTTAATTAACAAAGATATATTATTATATTTATAAATAACAAATATAAATATTAACAATTAAATATTATTATAATTATAAAACTAATATAACTAATATAAATATATTTACATTTATAAAGGCAGCGAATCTAATATTATAAGAGGATACTACAAAGACAAATCGTTAATGTCAAGACAACAATTATATTTGACAAAAGGTAATAATTATATATGCAGCGATTAACATTAATAGAAGGGCAGCAATCTTTGTTTGTAAAGGATTACGGTTGGAGTTTTTAATAAATAAAGTTGTTTATAAAGAGCGGTAATATCCAACGATTATTAAGGAGTGATCAAGCAATATAAAAAGCTGCGATCAGCTCTGAAGAGGCAGCCACATATATTAAGAGTCATGATTTTTTGAAGAGTCATCACCCTTTCAAAGGGATGTCTCTCATAAAGGTGTAAAAATATATATATGGAGAGATAAGATAGCAGTGAGGAGATAGGGGAAGAAAAATAGATATTGCTGATTATATGTGACTAAGCATAACAGCAAGGAAAGAAGAAAAAACATATATACAGATCTGCAATCAAGATATATTGAAAAGGTATTAAATTGAGGATGGTCCATAGGATACTCATATGGGAGAATACTGTATAATTTAAATATAGTTAATGGTTTATGCTTGTTATTATCATAAGGTAGCATATTCATAAATTATTGCTGATGTGATTATAAATGTGATTTTGATTAGTTCATTCTACACATACCTTCACCCATGATGGAAGAAGGGAGAATTGCAAAGGGGAACGGTGAGACGGCCCTCTTCTAGGTATGCCACCCAGAGGGGGAGGGACAAGATGAACCCACATGGGCCAGAGGGGTACTGCCTTTGGCATTAAGGATACTACCTCTGGGCCTAGAGAGTTTGGCTACCAAGACACCCTTCATAACCTCACTCTCCTATCATGGTGTAACAATACAGGGAGATCAATCATGGGGAAACGGAAAGATGGCAAGATGAGGGAATAATGGACTTCATATGAATGGCATGCGCCACATGAGTCCGAGGCAACCTCATATGAATGGCATGCGCCACATGAGTCTGGCGCAATCTCTTATGAATGGCATGTGCCACATGAGATCGAGGGCACCCCATCAAGTCACTCTCTTCCATGCTCCCCCATGATTGATCATCCCAAGGTATGGGCCAGAGGGGTACTGCCTTTAGCATTTAGGATACTGCCTTTGGGCCTAGAGAGTTTGGCTACCAGGACACCCTTCATAACCTCACTCTCCTATCATGGTGTAACAATACAGGGAGATCAATCATGGGGAAACGGAAAGATTGCAAGATGAGGGGATAATGGACTTCATATGAATGGCATGCGCCACATGAGTCCAAGGTGACCTCATATGAATGGCATGCGCCACATGAGTCCAAGGTGACCTCATATGAATGGCATGCGCCACATGAGGCCAAGGCGATCTCTTATGAATGGCATGTGCCACATGAGATTGAGGGCACCTTATATGAATGGCATGCGCCACATAAGGACAAGGACACCCCATCGAGTCACTCTCTTCCATGCTCCCCCATGATTGATCATCCCAAGGTAAGGTTTATTAATTTGCTATGGACTTATTGACGTTTAAGATCTCTAATTTGTTTGAAGGGATTAGTATATTCATGATCCGGTCTTTAATCTTTCTCTATTGCCCCTCATGAAGATTGGTTGAGTTGTTAGGGAAGTGCGGTATAAAAACGCCACCCTGGGTAGGTGAGAGGTGAGCCCCGAAGTGGTATGGATGGGTGTTCCTGAAGCTATCGGGCCAAGTGGTGGTATTGACGGGTGTTCATGAAACCCCTGGGCCTATTTGTGAAGGGAATAGTTTTCTAGCGCCCTAACATGATTATCCCCCATCCCATAGGGTTGATGATTAGGTTAGATTAAGGATTGGGGCTTGAATATAATAATCATTGAGTATATTATGAATACTAATTAGTCCCTAGTTTTAATGATCTGATTTGGGGTACAATAAGTATGTTGAAGTATGTTATGAATTGATTTGTAAATTCAAATCGAACTTATAATCTCTGACTTGGATATTTTCTAAAAGTTGGATATTTATATAGCAGACTTAACTTATTACTTTCTTTTGTATTTCAGATGCAATTTCCACTTCTCATACACTTCCGATTTTTGTGTCGATCTGTGTTATTGCAGGGCAAAGACATTGATATAAATATGTGAGTTACGGTAGAAGTCACATCTATGATAGACGTGACTCCTCAAGGAGTCACGCCTATCACAGGTGTGACTTTGTCACCGTTTGTATTGTAATCGGTTTCACCGATTTTAACAATTACTAATCACCGTTTAGAATGCAGAAGATGTTTATGCTTTGGTAATATATCATTCAATCATGCTATATTGATATTTATCTTAACATACCTTATATATGTTATCTGATCGAAGCTACAAGCAACTCAACACTCCCTCTTAGCTCGGGAAGATAACAATATCACAATAATCTCTGTGAATATCAATTATCTGATCTATAATGAATTACTCAAAGTAATTTAATATCACATAACTCATATCTCGTGATACGTAGCATCACCTACCTCGTGATACTAAAGGATATACTATACTCGAGAACATTACATTCTCCTTATATATATCCCCGTTATGGTATGTGCACTGACATTAAGTCACATAATGTCTACCATAACTTAATCATGATAACTCCATGATTCATCCCAATATCAAGTCACATGATATCAGTCTAATGAACATTATAAGATCGTCACCTTATAATGTTAGGTACAAGTGTAGATTATCCAAAAGATCGTCACCTTTTAGAAATAAACACAAAATGGGTAGGCCCATAATGTCATAGAGTCACACATATGACACAAGATGTTTACACATTAAACATCTTTAGTATATTAGTACAAATCAATTAGAATTTTACATTTCAATCATACCAAGATTTTTTCTTAAGTATTCAACTTTCACCTTGAGGAGTGGTTTAGTAAGAATATCTGCAGTTTGATCTCCTATACTGATATACTCCAACTGAATCACATTCCTTTCCACCATATTACGCACATAGTGATGAGGAATCTCAATATGTTTAGATCTATCATGGAATACTGGATTCACGGATAGCTTAATACAGCTTTGATTGTCGCAGTGGATGATAGTTGGTTTCAGAAGTTTACCAAATAATCCCACAAGCAGTTTTCTAAGCCATACTGCCTCTCTAGCAGCCATAGAAGCTACAATATATTCGGCTTCTATAGAACTCTGAGCAACTAAAGATTGTTTTTTGCTGATCCACAATATCATTGCTGACCCTAAACTGAAACAACATCCGGAGGTGCTCTTCCGGTCAGTTACACTTCCAGCCCAATCTGAATCTGTGAATCCATGTAGATCTAAGTCAACCTTTTCATATTTTAAGCCATAATTTAGAGTACCTTGAAGGTATCTCATTATATGTTTCACAGCCACAAGATGTATCTCCTTGGGCTCACACATAAACTGACTTAAGGCATTTACAACATAGCAAATATCAAGTCTGGTATTGACCAAATACATCAAGGATCCAATTATCTGTCTGTACAGAGTGGGATCTGCCAACGGAGAATCTGCTGCTGCTTCCTTCAATTTATGAAGATTTGTTGCCATGGGGGAAGACATAGGTCTACATTCCATCATTACCAAACCCTTTTAATATATCAATTGTGTACTTCCCTTGGTTTAGAATAATACAGTCTGATTTCTGCCATACTTCCAGTCCAAGGAAGTAGTGTAATAGACCTAAGTCCTTCATGTCAAATTCTGAAGCTAGATCTTTTTTACACTAATCAATAAGGTGATCTTCCCCTGTAATCAATTGATCATCAACTTATAATATCAATATTAACATATCACCTTTGCTTTGTTTGAAGTAGAGATTTGGATCTGCATCATTCTTTGAGAAGCCTAATCTCAAGAGATAACTGTCAATTCTTTCATACCAGGCTCTGGGGGCCTGTTTAAGTCCATATAGAGCTTTCTTTAATTTACATACATGGGATCCTGCATTGTGAATCTCAAATCCTTCGAGTTGCTCTAAGTAAACCTCTTCTTCAATGGTTCCATTTAAGAAAGCAGTTTTTACGTCCATTTGATGGACTTTCCACCCTTTGGCTGCTACAATAGCTAGAACTGCCCTGACTGATGTATATCGAGCAACTGTAGCAAAGGTTTCGTCGTAATCAATTCCTTCCTCTTGTGAAAATCCTCTGGCTACAAATCTTGCTTTGTATTTCCCTATACTGCCATTTGCAGCATGTTTGATTTTAAATAGCCATTTTGGAGAAACAACAGATTTCCCTTTTGGTCTAGGTACTATATCCCACACATCATTCTTCGGGATGGATTGATACTCCTCTGTCATGGCATCCTTCCATACTTGGTGCTTAAGAGCTTCTATAGCACTAGAAGGTTCCGATTTAATGAATTCATTCATTAAAGCTACATAACTAGAGAATCTCTTAGGTCTTGTGCTTTCCCTAAAAGTCCCTGATGGAGCAGCATAATTTTTAGCTTCTTCCATTGTTTTGGTGGCCCAGAGTGGTCTTTTCTTGGGATTTTCTAGTGATGTGATTTGTTCATGATTTACCTCTTCCTCAGGATACTCCCTCTGAAACTCAGGTGTAGGATCCTCTTCTATTCTTGAGTTGGAAGTTTGAATTTCTGACTCAATATGATTTCTAGCTCTTTTGAAAGCTATGTCTTCCTCAAAAATCACATCTCTGCTTAGTTCAATCTGTCTTTGACCAGGTATATATATTCTATAAGCTTTTGATGTTTCACTATAGCCTACAAAGATGCCTTTTCTCCCAGAAGGTTCTAGATTAGTTCTTTTCTCTTTGGGCACATGAATGTAAACAGGACAACCAAATATCCTTAAATGACTAATGTCTGGTTTTGTACCAGTGAAGGCTTCTTCAGGAGTTTTATCATCAATATGAGAGTGAGGACATCTGTTCTGTATATAGACAGCAGTACTAGATGCTTCTGCCCAAAGTGAAGTGTCTATATTCTGATCAAGTAACATAGCCCTAGCAGCTTCTACAATGGTTCTATTTTTTCTTTCTGCAACTCCATTTTGTTGAGGATTATAAGGTACAGTGAACTCCCTCTTAATCCCAGTGTTTTTACAAAAGTCTTTAAAAATGTCTGAAGTGTATTCACTCCCATTATCTGTTCTTAAGGTTTTGATTTTTCTCCCAGAAGAGTTTTCAGTAATGGATTTGAATTCCTTAAATCTTTTAAGGATTTCCTGTGATTCTTTACATTTAAGAAAATAGATCCATGTCTTTCTGGAGAAGTCATCAACAAAGATTACATAGTATAGAAACCCACCTAAGGAGGGTACAGACATGGGTCCACATAAATCTGAGTGGACTAGTTCTAATACTTTATTTGTTTTGCTAGAACTATTTTGAAAGGACCCCTTTGTATTTTTCCCTAAGGCACACCCCTTACATACCCCTGAATTACATTGTGTGAGTTTGGGTAACCCTATAACTAGTCTTTCCATGGAAGATAGGGCACGAAAATTTAGGTGTCCTAGTCTTCTATGCCATATTTCATTAGAGTCTGCAATTTCATGAATTAGGGCTTGACTTGGTTCCGTACATAACTCATACAAGTACCCTTGTCTATGACCTATGGTTTTAGCTTTCTTAATAGTAGAATTCTTTGGCCATGCCAATACTTTGCTATCCATAAAGGTCACCCTATATCCATTATCTTCAAGTGCAGATATGGAGACTAGATTTCTTTTGATGCCTGGGACAAACAATACTCCAATAAATTGGATGGAGATGCCAGTCTTTAATTTGAGGGTGCATGTGCCAACACCCTTGACTAGATGTACAGAGTTATCTCCAATTGTTACTTCTTCGTCAGTCTCTTCTACCATGGTGTCTAGAAGTTCCCTGAACCCTGTGATGTGTCTTGATGAACCACTATCTATAACCCAGGTGTTGGATTTATTTGATACTTGGTTTGAAAGTGCAGAGTAGAATACATATTTCTCGGATTCATGCTCCTTTATTTTGGCATAAGATGCTTGTTGTTTGGTTCTGTCAGGACATCTGATTGCATAGTGTCCATATTGGTCGCATCTGAAACATTGGATGCGAGAAATGTCTTTCTTGAATGAACCTTTCCCGTGATAATTTTTCCTCTTCTTGAAGTGTTTCTTCTTCTCTTTCTTTTGCGAGTTTGTATTTAGAACATGAAGGTCTTCATCTATATTTTTCTGTTTTGACCCTTTCTTTGTCTGTCTACATTCTTCTTGAAGACAGTCTAATCTTAGGCGGTCAAATTTTGGAAATTTGGACCTTGCACTAATGCCTTGAACAAATGTCTCCCAGGAATTTGGGAGACCATCTAGAGCAATAAGTGTTAGTTCCTTGCTTTCAATTTGGTACCCAAGTTTTGATAGTTGATCCCTTAGTGCAGATATTCTCATAAAGTATGCATTGATAGATTCTCCTTTGTTCATACTTATATGATTTACTTCTCTCTTTAGGGCTAAGGTTCTGCTAGAGTTATTAATTTCATAATTGCCTTCAAGTGACTTAAACATATGATATGCAGTCTCATGTTTTGTCAGAATCGGCACGATATGATCTCTAACTCCATCAACTATGATTTTCATGGCTTTGTCATTTCCTTCAATCCATGTCGTTTTATCAGGATTATTCTCTGGTTCCGTTTTGTTTTCTCTCACAAATGAATCAACTTTATTTTCTTTTAGTATCATCATAATTCTGAATTTCCATGATGAGAAGTTATTTCGTCCTTCCAATCTGTCTTCGAATCGGATTGCTGCTGTCATTTGAGAAATGAGATGTATTAAATCTGAATTTCTCAAGTTCGATTTTCTGCCTGGATTCTGCTTACCTTGGCTCTGATACCATGTAAATTCAAATCGAACTTATAATCTCTGACTTGGATATTTTCTGAAAGTTGGATATTTATATAGCAGACTTAACTTATTACTTTCTTTTGTATTTCAGATGCAATTTCCACTTCTCATACACTTCCGATTTTTGTGTCGATCTGTGTTATTGCAGGGCAAAGACATTGATATAAATATGTGAGTTACGGTAGGAGTCACATCTGTGATAGACATGACTCCTCAAGGAGTCACGCCTATCACAGGTGTGACTTTGTCACCGTTTGTATTGTAATCGGTTTCACCGATTTTAACAATTACTAATCACCGTTTAGAATGCAGAAGATGTTTATGCTTTGGTAATATATCATTCGATCATGCTATATTGAGATTTATCTTAACATACCTTATATATGTTATCTGATCAAAGCTACAAACAACTCAACATGATTATTATCTAATTTATTGATCTTTAATATTTCTAATGTCCCCTTCTAGTGATCTAATTGTGTACAAGTAAAGAAAACAAGAATGGCCTAAAAAGGGGACATTACACTTGACCTCCCTGTGTTGTGGCCCGCTCCAATGATCTAGATGACCACTTCACATTTTTCACCAACTTTGGGTCGCTCAATCATCAATGCGCTTCTTTGGTCTGGATGTCCCATTTTTACTTGAGCATTCATTTTGGGACACACAATGCATTAGCGCACTCCAATACATTGGCATGTCCATTTTCATGTCTTAGACCAATTTCGCACCTTCTTTCACATCCAAGCTCTAACCTTCACCTCGTCTAATGCATTGGAAAGCTCCTTTGATCGGCTATGCAAAGATAAGGCTTAGAACCTAAAAGTATGACATTCATGGCCATGATAGACAAGGATTTGGTGATGCCACACTAGATGAAGAATGGCTTTCATTTGAATTGAAAATTTGACACTATATGAAAATTTTTGTATGGGTACATCAAATTCATGAGGGTCATTAAGTATAATTCTAATGGGCATGTGGTAGGTGGCTGGAAGAGAGAAAAAAAAGGGGATTCATGAAGTCTCTAGGAAGCATAAGAAACTGAAGAAAACCAAGAATGGAAGCCACAAGGAAGAATGTCAGAATCTGCCAGAGGACAAAGAGCCATTCCACATTCATTAAGAGAATTTAATTGAGAAAAAGGAGATAGAAGCCCATGCCATATTGAATTATGGACTGACTTCCTAAAGAAGAAAGGGGAACCCAGAAAAGTATTCTTAAAAGAAACAGATTCCAAGTGAAAGGGGTTAGCTCACGGAGGGAGGCACGCGGTCCAGTATACGAACTGCACAAATTCTGGAAAAGGAATTCCTCTCTAGCGTGTGAGGGTTTACATTGTTCATGCCTTGCCTTGAACCCTACCCTTAGGTAGCAATTGTGAAATCTTTAATTTTATTCTATGATTGGAACTAATCTGGTTATGCTCTAAGCATTTCATATCTTTGAATTTGATTTCTAAGGTGCATCTTTATCCTGAAATTTAGAGTTATTCTGATATTATTAAATTGCTGGTTTTCAGATTTATCGTTTAAAAAGGGTATTTTGTCTTGAGCCCGATGGGCTGCTTTGTGAAGTATTTTCAAATTGCTGAGAATTTTGCTCTTGTAGATTTATGCAGTTCTTATTGCATTCTAAAGGTTACCTTAGTGAGCATCCTGATGTTTTGATTAAGCAGTTTGATGCTTTGGTATTCCTTGATAGTATGATAAATCTGAGCTTGAAAGGATGTTATGTTTTTGCTGCCCCTTGCTCTTCTTGCTAATATATTGGCTTGTTTTCTCTCTTCCCTTGCTTGCTAACTGTCACTGTGAATGAATGCTTGGACAAAGAGAGTAAAGGAAAATCAGATTTGAATGACATTGCCTCAGTGCAGTGGCATTTGGGATGTTTTCCAGTGATTTGAGAAAAAATGGAATTTCCTCAATGCGAGATGCACTTGGGATCATAGTAGCATTCCATTTACACATCATTGACAAAGTGTGCAAAAGTGTAAATGGAATTCAATTAATTGGGTTTAGTATGGGAAAACACAACAAAAACTAGGGAGCTAAAAACCTAAGTACCGGTTGTAAAAATAGAGAAAAAAAACTATTTTTTTCTATTTAATGTATTGACATAGAGATAAAATTAGGCATTATACCTTATTAAAATGCTAATCATACAAGATTGTGTAGGATTAAATAAACTATTTAGTCGCCTAAGAGGATTTATGTAAAAATAAACAGTTGGTCCTAAAATAGTAGGACGTTCTGCCATAGAATATAGCCTATAATTTTAGGGGCAGCCCTGTGTTTTTAAACTAAACCCTTATCAGTGTATAATTTAAAAGAAAACCCTCATTATGTTTTAAAACTTAACTTGTACAATAAATTTCAAAGTAAAACTTAAAAGAAATTTTAAAATACCCTAATGCTTTACAAAAATTATTTTCAGTCTACCTATGCTCCATATTTTCAGCCTCCAAGCGTCAATATGAGCCAAAAATTGGTAGGTATGTATAAAAGAATATCAGAACCAATTTTTGGAAATCTTGGGAAAAACTCTGGAAATGGCACAGCCAAATGTGGCAGGTTGTGATTTTTAATTGAGTGTTATCAGTTAAGCTACTGTGCTTGGGATTTTCTCTGCATGAAAAAAGATGGAATGGAAGGAAATAATCAATGGTACTAAGTACAGTGGGGTAAAAATCTGAGCTCATGGTAGTTCTGTTCTTGCATTTTATTGTAGTCTGCTGGATTTATTATATTAGTGAGTTCACTTGGCTTGAGCAGTCCACTTTTAATGTTGTGTCATTTGAAGATTCAAGCTCTTGCCCTTCTTAAATTGATGAAACTATTGGAATTGGTGTTATCAATTTGATGTAGATTGAGCCTTTAAGTTGATGCTGTTTGTTGATTGACTTAATGATTGAGTTTTTGAGTTGATGCTATTTTATTGGCAAATGTTAAATTGACCTTATGCCCTTTTTATTGATGAGATTATTTGAGCTGATACGAATTCTTGATGATTACAAATCTTGATGAATGAATGAAGCTTAATTTGAACTATCTGATGAGGCTTGTAATGCCTGATTCTGTAACATTTAAGTGATGATGACTTAATTTGGTTTTGTGTTGAATCCTTAGGAGTCATGGTTCCTTGACCGGATGTATTGCTGATTGAGCTGATACGAATTCTTGATGATTACAAAACTTGATGAATGAATGAAGCTTGATTTGAACTATCTGACGAGGCTTATAATGCTTGATTCTGTAACATTTAAGTGATGATGACTTAATTTGGTTTTATGTTGAATCCTTAGAGTTGTGTTTCCTTGACTGGATGTATTGTTGATTGAGGTGATACAAATTCTTGATGATTACAAATCTTGATGAATGAATGAAGTGTGATTTGAACTATCTGACGAGGCTTGCAATGCTTGATTCCGTAACATTTAAGTGATGATGACTTAATTTGGTTTTGTGTTGAATCCTTAGAGTCGTGTTACCTTGGCTGGATGTATTGCTGATTGAGCTGATACAAATTCTTGATGATTAAAAATCTTGATGAATGAATGAAACCTGATTTGAACTATCTGATGAGGCTTGTAATGCTTGATTCTGTAACACTTAAGTGATGATGACTTAATTTGGTTTTGCGTTGAATCCTCAGAGTTGTGTTACCTTGACTGGATGTATTGCTGATTATGGGAAAGGGAAGGCCATGTATACTTCGAGGGCCTATATTTCATCTGGCTGGTTTCAGGAAATTATGGATGTGTTGCCTGAATGGACCAAGTCTGATTGATTGTTTGCAATATCTATACTTGTGTTACCCCCTTGCATCTCCCTGAAACCTCATCTAACCAATGAGGGAGTAAATGGCTAAATGGCTCTGAATCAGAAATGAGAGTACCAACATGGGTACTGATACAGGAACTCAATGCTGAGTCTACCTATCAAAGGATGGAGACATTCCTCTTTACACCACTTATGGTTCCCTGCACCTGCCGTGAGGGTGTCAAGGCAGAACAGCAGATGCACTTCCTCTGCTTGGCAAAGAAGGGTACTCTGATGGATCATCACTAGCAAACTTGTCTGGCTGTTATCCTTCTAACTCTACCCCTTGTTCCTTTCGTTTATGCATATGTAAGAAGGAATCAAGTTTACAAGGATGGGGAAAATGATGAATAAAATATGTTGTGTGATCAAATTAAGAAGCCTGATTGATGTGCTTACTGTCAGAACCCTTTGGAGTACGATATAAGCTTGACTAAACCACATCTAATGGTTCTAGTAGTTAATAGAACTAGATAGTCATTTGCTTGTTTGAAGCAGGGAATTTGTGTAAAACAACTTTGTATTTATATATCTGATGCTTACAATGGAAAAGGTTGTTTGGGCAAACTTATTTATAGTCCCAACTTTCTGTAATGAACTATATATGTGTTTTACCCCTTAATAGATCAACTGGTTTAAGTTTCTTGACCTTGTTATCTGGATGAGAAAATGCCTCTCTCTCTATTCTAAGGATGATCTTGCCTTAGACCCTATATGGGTGAGAACACTGCTCTGGAGAAACCTTCAATCATGATTGCTTGTGTGTGATTTAGTCAGAAATCTAAGCACCCTTATGTTGAATCGATTGAGATTCTATACTCTTCTCTATAACTCAAACAATTGCTATTTGAGTTAGTTGCATTGAGTAATTCCTAAGTTTCAGGCGAGTTTCAGGCTTGGTCTGATTGTTGTTATAGCGAAGCATTCTGAGTTTAATCGATACAAATTTTAGAACGTCATTATACACCTCTATCTAAAATTTGGAGAAAGGATAGTTCTCTTCCAGGTGCCAGAGATAGCTGTAGGAAGGCTCCAACCCTTCTAAGAGTAATTAACTCAGAAGCAGTGAAGCAAATTATGATGAGACCCTATTATTCAGGCTCGCTAATTTGTGCATGTGTGTCCAAGTTTGCCTTAGTCTTTTCTTGTTTATCTCGAAATCTTCGAGACTCGGGATTCTTTGTTATCAAACTGCGTACTTTTCCTAAACCCCGAGATGCAACCAATTGTTTCGATCTATGCGCCTTAAGTTTATCTCAGTTCACCTAAGAAAACATTATTTACATTTCTTGGTGTATTTCCTTGAAGGTTTTAGTTGTAAGAACACCAAGAGTCAAAATGCCCAATATCACAACATGTGTCACAATCTTGAGCAATCTATTCCCAGACTTCTTCAGATTTGTGTCCCAAGTTCCCTATGAACCCGAGGTCACAAGTTTATGACTGTTTGTGAGATCCCGAACTCTTAGATGGTCAGGGTTCTTAGTGTTTGGACTTGAATTCCTTCCAGTTGCTAGACTCCCCAAGGAAAGGGAATATTCCCATCAGAGTTGCATGGACACGTATACGGTATCGGATACAGATATGGTATCAAGTACAGATACGACTATTTTTCAAGACCCCTAATATGGATACGACTAGATACGACATATATATAATTAGCAATAAATAATATTAAATAATTTAAATTTAATAATAATATAATTTAATATAAATAATAAATATTTAACAAATATATAATATATTAATAAATTAAACTTAATAAACAATAAACTTAATTAAAAAAACTGCAATCTAATAATAAGCAATATTAAACTTAATAAAATTTTAATGAATTAAACTCAAATTAAAAGTTAAATGTATTAAACTTAATAAATAAATAAAAGTTGACAATGTAAAGTAAAACAAAAAAAGTCAAAAATTTAAAAAAGCATCACCAATTAATGAAATTTGCCTCTTACTCCATTGCTTGTTGACACTATATCTCCAACTTTAGAATGAACGCAATTATTTGAGTAAATACGATCATGCAAAAATACATATTTCCAATTGTGTGCATGTTGGTCCAGAGTAGCTCCCCACAACAAGAAATCAGCATGCTAGGTCATGGAGCAATTACTTGCAGCAATTTTTAACATTCTAAGGTTAATATTTTTGGGATACGGCACAAATATCATGAGAATGCCATATTTGCGTGTATTCAGGATAGGAAAAAATTAGGGTTTTTTTTGGTACAGCTTGACATGGTATCCAAACATATCTAAGCCGTATCCTGAGTATTTGTATCCAATATGGTAATACGCGTACCAAGGGAGGGGGTGACGTATCCAGTAACTGTGATTCCCATTATATTTGCCTAAGATATTGGCCACTCAGACCTTATCCTTTACCATGTGCATAAATTTTTCGATTAGTGAATTTGGCCGAGGGTGTGGAGCGAATAGGATTGTGACAAGCGTCACCATCATGGCTACTCGAGCTCTTGGGAACTTCTATGTGAATGCCTTAAGATTCTTATCTCAAATGTTCCAAGTAAACTAACCCTTGACTTTAAGTAAATTAACCCAGGCTCCTTAAGCTAACTTTAGTTTATCGGCATCTCAAACCATTTGGCTTTGTTGGTACCCCTACAAAACTTAGTCTTCATGCCTCTTTTCATCAATCTCTTGTCAGTTGATCCTCAAATTTGCAACAATGCCAAGATAATTGTGGTCTCTCCCAGTCAGTTTCCAAGGGCTTGTCCTGTCCTGGTCTTTTCTTCTAACAATTGTTGCAAGGTAAAGGTGACCATTTCAAGCTTGATAAGGAAGAAGCAATGATGATATTCAAGGAAAGAAAGAGAAGCAGAAAACCATGATAGAACTTCGCCAAGGCAGGCTAAGACTTGAATGAGATTTTCCTCAGGAAGCATAAATCCATGCCTGGTAGAGAATGACAAGGACAAGTCTTATGTTGGCACACAATTGAAGTGGTAATGCCACAATTAAATGGTGCCTAAGATGTGGTTAAGAGATTATGAAACCACACCAAAACATGGCAAAATAGTTAGTGCTTAGCACTCAGCTTCAAAAGAGAAAAACAGACCCGAACGTGGCACCATATTGTGGTGGCAATGTCAATGGAAAATTCTGCTCAGCAACCATAAAAGTGGCAAAGTCAATCACAAACTGCACTAAGGGAGAAGTTGAAGAAATCAGTCAAGTGATGTTATTTCAAGAAGGCAAAACCAATGCAAAAATCTACACAAGTGGGAAAATGTGACGAATGCAAGACAAATCTCCACCAAAGCCTCTTTAAGTGGCAAGTGTATTAAGAAATTCTGCCAAGCAAGGAATGGTGTTTAAGCACAAAACAGGGTGCACATTATTGAGGGCAGAACCACAAGGAAACCGCATCTAAGAGGTGGCAAAAGGCATATAAAGCATGCCAATTCAAAAACACATGAAAGTCAATCAAAAACCAGTGCTATTTAGTGATGGCAAAGCCAATGCAAAACTCCGTAATATGTCCATAAGGTGGCAAATGCCTAAGTGAAGTGCTCCAAGGCCAAAAGAAGGCAATTCCTCAAGTGATGGCCCACATTCTTGGTGGCTTTGCCACTTAGTTTCTCTGTGATTCTTTAAAGCAGGGATAAAAGTGGGGAAATAAAGAATTCATCGCCTATATAAAGGTTGTTATTCTTTCAAGACTTCACAAAGAGTTTCATATGCTGTTCATAGTGAAAACAATACATATTCAACTGGTTTTTGCAAGTATGTGAAGAAAATTCCAGCATCATAGTGACAGGATTTTGAGATTTGCTGCTGTTGGTGAAGGGTTTTCAACTAATCAGGTTTTTTGTCCTCCTTATTCTCATCACCTTGTACTGCTGTTTCGTCCAAACTCTTTCAGTTTCAAGTGCTGTTTGTCATCTACAAGCAGGGAAATTCAATCAAAGTGCTGCCAAGGATTATTAAGGTTTCAAGTTCGGAAGGATGGACTTATCATCAAATCAAGGGTTTCAGCTTCTACAAACAGCATATGAACCAGCTCTCATGAAAGGCGGCTAAGGGTTTCATCACATCAAGAAATCAACAGATTTTACGTCTAGTTGGGCTAGAAAATTCATGGTGATGAGGGATATTTCTACTACAGTTTTCATCCAAACCCTGAGACATGTTCAAGTGCTTTTTGAAGTCGTCGGGATGTTCATCATGTCATGTCATTGAAGTATGTCACTGAAAGAGGCTTCTACCTTTTCCCTATTTAGAGGTTGATATTATTAGATCTTATCTTAGTGTATAAAAGGGGCACTCAAATTAGACAAGGAGATTTAATTGTGTAGTGGGTTCTTAGAGTTCCCTCCCACTAACAACAAAACCGATATTTCCATGCCCAACATCCCCCCTCATCAAGCCCAAATTCAACCTGTCCATACCCAAGCCACCATCCTCAAGGCCATCAAGAGCCTAAAAAAAGTCATCCAGACCATGGAAAAAGAGATCCATGGAAGTGAACTGAATGCCCCAATTCTTCACAACTGCATTCTCCACCTCGAAGCAAGCAATGAATTGTCAGTTTCTTGCAACCAATACCAGCAGCACTGCATTGCTGTTATTGAGGACGTCCTGTATCAGTTCCTGCAAAAGTGATTCAAGAGAAAGGGTACACCATGACCCCACCAAAGAGGAAAAGTGCTGATCTTTATCCTGCCAACTCAACCAACATGCCAAAGGTAGCCCCCACCAGATCTATCATCCACATAGTTATGCTCCATTCACCAAATGAACCCACAGATCCAGTAAGGAACCACTCAACCCAGACCTCCAAGTCATCACTAAAAAACTCCATGAAACATGGGTTTTTCTCATTTGCTTTGACTAAAAGAATGTTACAAAATGATTATCTTTGTATTATCTTCATGAATTCTGTGGGCTGTGAGAAAGTCATTTCTGTGTATCTCTCTTCTTACTTTTGGCTGCTCTGGTAACTACTTCTGTTTTAACAACTGATAAGTATGTCATGATACGCTCTTTACTGTTTTTTTGCTAATATTTCGCTGATATTTAATTCATAGGGAGTGCTTTTGTTGTCTTGTTTCTCTCCTCATGGTTTTTCCGTTTCACTTGAGGGAGAACTCAGCTCTGTAATCTCTCTTTTTCAGCAATATATTTAACCTTTACTTTTCCTTTGTTTTTGTTTTTTAAAGTATGGAGTTGAAAACTTAAAAACACATTGCAAAGTACAAATATTTGACCCATAAATGACGATAATGTAAAATGCCTTTTGTGTGAATCCTTGTGAAAGGTTTCAAATTTTGCAATGGAATTACATTTTGAAAAATACCTTGTCAATATTTTCTTCAGTCAGTTCAAGACCTGGTTCCTCATCCACAACTTGTTCCACAGCAACTATTTCAGGAATCTTCTCCATCAAACGCCGTTCAATTCCCATCTTCATGGTCATCACGGAGCTTGGACATGACCCACATGCCCCTTGGAGTTCCAATTTAACCACATGCCCATCTATATCATACAATTTTACGTTGCCCCCATCTGACATGAGATATGGTCGCACTTCATCCAATACCATCTCGACATTTTCCTCTGTTAGCGGTAAACCCTCTGTGGAAGGCGGACTGGCAATTGCTTCAACAACTGAAAAATAGAAAATATACAGTATGAGTGCAATTTGAACTTTTAATAACAGGCTTCTATATTTTTCCTTAAGTATCTTTTCCTAAACACAAAATTCTACTAAATTTCTTCGAGACTCTAGCTATTTGTGTCTTCTAAATGTTTTCCAAGGCAAAATTAACAATTTTCTTAAAATAGAAATAATATGAAAACTGGAAGTAGACAGAGACAACATAGATGTGCACCATGAGCTTCCATTTTGCACGGCACTGAAGTATGAAAGAATAAAAACCGGGTGGTAATTGATAAAGAAAGAAATGAAGCTTCGTTTCTACTGAATATGGTATTTGTCATTCAATCTCTTTCTTAAAAAATAGGGATAAAGATTAGAAAAACTGAATATAAATGACATTATAAAAATTGCTTGGCATTCATCAATTACAACTAACATCTATGACAAAAGATTCAGATATAAAAAATATATAGCTATTTGAAAAACAAGAAAGAAATACGAAGAAAAATGTAGCATGACAGAGTACCAAGTGGATGGTCTCTATAACCACCATAAAACTCAGAAGAAATAACAAACTAATTATATAGAAAACTCCTTGGTAAAGCAAGCAAACGGAATCAAGAAACTAAAGTGCAAAATGTTTATCAACATCTCCTATTAGTCACATTTTTTTCAAATATTTATAATTTTAATTTTCCACAGTTTTATGAAATTGTATTCTTTCGAAATATTTACCTAGTTTTCTTTGACGGGATGTTTATCTGTCAAATCCAGTAATTCTGTTTCAATTATCACGAAAACCTTAATAAGGAAGCATCACATCTCATTTTTGGTTCGCAGAGGGTATCACGCTTTAGTTTATAATATTTGTTCTTGTCTGAAGCTATGATAATCTAGCTTAGAATTTTGTATTCCTGTTTATTTGAAGTTTGTTCATAGTTGTTCGTCTTCGGCCTTATTTCTACAGAGTAAAAATACGCAGTTCCTTTACCAGGGGAGCACATCTCGTCTTCCGCAAATTATGTTGTTGTAAAGGGGGCAAAATTGAAATTTTAGAAAAAAAAAAACTGGGAATTACCATGGCTTTCTCGTCTCGGCCTTGGTCTTCTCGGCCGGTGAGTCTTTAAAATCGCAGGACTGACTTCTCCCTTCAACGATGGACTGCGGATGCCAATGGCTGCCAAAGCGCTTGAATTTGACTTCTGTTGGCCAGGTTAGTAATTAGAAATAAGAAGCAAATACAGAGGTTAAACAGTGAAGGCAGGAGGTGTACCTGAAACATATATTTGTTTGCATGCTGACGATAATTTACAAATGTGGAAATCCCCTGATTTCCTAAAGCCTGCATAGTTGCCAGTTGCCCAAGCAATCAAATAATTGTGTTGAATGGGTTTGGTTGTTCGCAACGTATTTTACGTTTATAGCCCGCGGAGCGAGACGGTGGGAGATGCGAGAAGAAGCGGAAAGATGTTCCCTTTGACCACATAAGATCCTCACTTATGTCCTCTTCTAAAACAGCTAGATCTGTAAGAGAGAGAGTCAAGGGAATCATGCTCGCTCACACTATTTTAGGTGTGAAAGGTGGAAAATACCTATAAAGGAGTGGATGGATAGAATTTGTTGTCTTTGTTCGTCGCAATTAGTGGAGACAGAATGGCACTACATCATTGAGTGTAAGGCATACGAGGACATCCGATTCAATTACACAAATATGCTAAATGTCAAGATCTTTAGCGCCTTGTTCAAAGAGGAGAAGAAGTAGAAACAACTAGTTACCTAATTAAAATTCATAGCAAAAGAACCATGATCAGCAAAGAATTAGAAAATAGTTAGAAATATTTGGTGTGGTTGTCAACTAGTTTGTTTGTTTGGGGCGGTTCAGTTTTACTTCTACGTCCCATAGACTGTTTGGTCTTGTGGACATCATTAAAAACGGATCAGTTTTACTTCCAGGTCCCATACACTGTTTGGTCTTGTGGACATCATTAAAAACTTTCATTCCACAAAATTTACACAATGACTTTATAGCTATTTGGAGTTCTTGCCAACACCCAAAGAAACCTAACGCCCTTGGCTATTGTACACAAATGAATGTTATCCCTCTACCACTTTAATCTAGATTCAATTAAATGATCAAACAATATTATAATGAATCAAATCTTGATAAAAGATTGAGTAATTAGAGTGAGTGAAGAGAAACTTAGATGTATATATGTTTTGGTTTGATAGGGGAGATAGGGGAGAAGGCTACTAGAGCTAACTTTGAAACCATGTAGGGGTTACATCGAATATTGTAGGACCTCCTTTTTTTTAGAAATGTGAAATGGACTCTTATCTATCTACAACTAAGGTTTGGAGGTGTGACTCATCACACAACTCAAAAGTGTCCTTAAAATGATTTTTTAAAGATTTGACCAAAGCATTATCATGGAACAACAATATATTCTTATTTAGCATATAAGTTATATGCAACCTAAATGATCTCAAAACCTTTTGGTAACCATAAATCTTGTTATCTCTAAGCTTTATATCCAACACAAATGACTTAATAGTTGAACACAAAATACTATTTATTGTTATAAAAACAACACATCTTTATTTAAAATACAACTTATATTCAAGTTTAAATGATCATAAAACTTTGTTACAACCTTTTACATTTCATGACAAAATACAAGGTATTTATTGTACTCACCTTTACATTTGTCATAGGACATATAATATGAATATTCCAATGCATGTAGTTCTACACATAAGAATTGTATTTGTCCACATAACAACAATACTTGATACACTTATAGTGGATAGTTATGATATTTTATATAAAGCAAAAAAGTATTTATTAAACTTGTTAATGAATGTATTTATGTTTTTTATATGACATTCATAAGTTCACATGTGTTCATATAAGGGTCTAATATTGTCAAACATTTAGTCATTTTTTATTTACATGTGGAATAATTATTGACAATATATAATATAACTAGTATAGATATCTTAATAAATCTATCTTAAAAAAATAGTGAGAGATATCAATTTGAATGTTATTTTATTTACTTTGAATTATTTTATTTTATAGTGCAACTATATATACCCACACACACACATGTACACAAATTTTATTGTAAAAATTATAGTATGTTCTTATATATTTTTGGCTTGGTTAATTATGTAATTATCTAAGGCCTATATCTTCACTTAACCCTATGTCCATCAATTTTTCAACTATAATTAACAAATTAAAAACTATCTAAAACTAACAAATCAAAATATTAATTAAAAATATCTAAAATTAACAAATTAATATTTTCTTTCTTAACCATAAACTTTTAAAAAAATTGATTAACCCTTAAACTTAAACTTTTTATTTATTTTACACTTCTACATTTTTATTTTTTATAAATTAATTAAGACTAAAACTTAAAACTCTTATAAAATTTTAGGTTACTTTAAATGTAAATTATTTCTAACATTACCCAAAAAAATTACACTCCCTTTCCTTTCATTTAATATATACAAAATAATATTTGATTTTCTAACATTTTTCTTTAGTTTTATTTTTTGACTTTCTTGTTACACTTTGAAAAGGAGAAGAATTGATGGCAACACATCTTTGTTTTTACATGTTGTTTATTTGGATTTATATTATGCTTATTATTAAATATTAATATTTCGACATGTAAATGACTGTCAAATTTAAGGTAAAAGGTAAGAGTTTTTGTTAACGCACTCACACCATTACACTCCGCCCCTTGTTGCCATTGTAGAATGCCTCTTGGCATTAAATATGTTGCAAGACTAAATCATATATTCACAAGTACTATATCAACAATAAGACCCCTCTCAACTACTAGCCCTCTCCCCTAGATGATTGATTTGGTCGTTGATTGTTTGAAATAATGTGACAGAAGATTAGAATTAAAAATTGGATATGAATCTATGATCAAACATTTCAAAAGATTTTACATAGAAAAAACTGGTGCTAAGGACTAGACCATTGTTGTGTGGCCTAGTCCTAGATGAGGTTGCACCATGTCAATCAATCTAGGAGATGTGGCATTGTCCTCTACTAATGTGACCTTTAGAAATGTATATGAATGTATCTTTTAGACTTGTTTTTTAATGTGGTTTTGCTTAGAAGCATAGTCAAGCTTGCTTCGAGATGAAAAGATGGATCCTTTTCTTGTCTCAATAACAATCAAGCCCATGGAGAAGAATGAGATGTTACAAACACACCAAGCATGATCTAAAATCAAGTCACTTAATCTGGACAAGTGGGATCATTTGGAAGGTTCATTATAGTGGTGATTAGACCAATCGCATCCCCATTGTGAATCTCTAATAGTCTTAGTCTTGAAAAAGGATGGGACTTGGTGCATGTGTGTGGACTATTGGGGCTTGAACAAAATTAAATAAAAAATAGGTATCTGATACCCCAAATTGATGATTTGTTAAATCAACTCCAACACACTAAGATCTTTACAAAATTGGACCTCAAATCAATGTATTATCAAGTTAGAATCTAGGAGGAAGACATATTGAAGATGACATTCAAGACTAATCAAAGTCTCTTCAAATGGTTAGTACTACCTTTTAGATTAATCAATGTTCCATCCACCTTTATGATCTTGATGAATGGGCTATTGAGGCCTCTCATTGACTCATGTTTCATAGTATGCTTAGATGGTATCTTCATGTTTAGGAGGACCTATGAAGAACATATTGCTCATCTTAAAAAGGTCAAGATTTGAGATTCTTAAGATGAACAAGTTTCTTTTAAATGCTAACATATGTAAGATTTCAAAGACTTTGTTGGTGTATCTTAGTCATGTTGTGGGCAAATGAGAGATAAGGATAGGTCCCTTCAAATTGAAGTAATATTGATTTGGTCAAAGTCCAACACCATTTCAGAAACAAGGAACTTTATTAGAGCTACATAATACCTTCATATGTTTGTCAAATCATTTTATTATATGGTTGCCCCATTGCATTTGATCATGTTGAATAGAAAGAAGTTTCACTAGGGGGACAAAACAACAATGTTCTTTTGAGGATCTTAAGCATAATATTTGCATGACACCAATTCTAGTTATCCCTAACTTACAACAACCATTTGAAGTAGAAATGGATGCAAATGATTATTCCATGGGTATAGCCTTGTTATAAGGAGGTCCGCTTGATGAAGCTATATTTTGTCCTATTTCTCTTGCTTTAAGTGCATGCTTTCAAAGACATTCCTAGACTTTTATATATATTGACTATGCCTATAATCATCCTTAAGACATTGAAAGTATTAAGATTGGTATATAATATGTTGGTAATTAATTGTGTGCGAATTGATGATTGCTCATAAAATATGATAGTACTTTATGTTAATTTTAGTAGTTGTGATGTATAGATATCATGTGATGGACTAACCCCCATGCAACAAGCACATGGCTACATTTCATGAAGACCACCTGTTAGCTCGTAGCAAAGGAGGTGTTGACATCCATAACAGACAATACAGTCACCCACAGCCAAAGGAAGAAGACTCTGAATTAATTGGATATGAGTTGGCCATAACTCTCCACTCTTTGATAGTTATCCTTCAACAGTTGACACAGCCATGAATAACAAAGGAATTTTAGATTGTGGTCCATGTTTTGTTTCCAGTTATGATTGTTTTTCATAATGACTAAAGAGAGTTATAATAGGACTATGTCGTCTACATTATCTTTATGGAAGTTTAGTTTCCTATTCCTAGTTTGATTAGTAATAAAGCCTTCTCCCTATGTTGTTGGAGAATGGACAGTTATGGTGTTTATTGCTTAGTAGTTTTTTTCAAATAGGAGAAGTCTGATCTTGTCTATATGGATTGTTAGATTTTGTTTTTGAAGGAGGTTAGACAGAGATTGTGTTATTAGAATTGTTATTGTATTTTCTTCAAGCATTCAATAAAAGGAACGCATGTTTTGAGTTCAGTCAATGGTTTAAGTGATACAGTAAAGATCTAGTTAGATTTTGTGGGATCACAGTCACTCAAGCAAGGGCCACTTTAGGTAACTATGTCTCTCCTATATGTTTATGTGTTTATTTTATGTTACATGTTTATGTTTATGTGATTAATGCATGTTGTAATGAGTTTGTGGCATGCGAATTAGTTAGATATTGATAATCTGTATTGTTGAGTCAAGGTGATCACCGATTAACTATTATTTGTTCCCTTATTTGGAATTACATAAGACCATTTGATTTACAACCAACTGAATAGCATTGGCTATTTCTTATCAGTATTACTCATATTATTTGTCAATTCTTGCTAAATATAGTATGTTTTCCTTTCAATAGTTTATTCCTATGCACAACCTCTAGATTACAATTCAAGAATCCTTGATTGTACACATAGTACGGGCACCATCTAAGAAGAATATGATTCCTTGGTTTGACAATTTAAATGTAACATAGTATAGCTAGTAGGTTGCTTGATATAGGATATGTTGGTATGTTGAGTTGTGTGCATGCCCTTTTTGCATCAATGTATTGGTGAATAATGGAGTTTGACATTTTTTGCGCTATTGCCGGGGACGGTGCTAAGGTTTAGAGTTTCTGAGTTCTTTTCTATTCATGTTTGTATTTGCTTTCATAGGATATAAGATTTATTTTTCAGCACTTAGAATTGCTTAGATATTCAATCTATCTCCAAACTATCTACTAACACGGTGCAGGAACAGAGCTATTAGCTTATACATTATTGTATGTGGCAGCCAAGAGACCAGTTAGGGAGATTTATTCCATCCAAATCAATAGAAGAAGAAGAAGAAGACCACTTTGAACCACCCCTTGGACCAAAGGATCCTGCAGATTTTAAAGATATTGCCACTTGGCATCAAGACACAATTGCAGAAGAAGAAATAGAAAACCCAACTGAGCCAGTTACCTTTACCTTTCCTATTACAGATCAAGCAAGAGCTGATACCTTGAAGAACATTCCTCCTTCGGTCTTGTTGTTCTCAAAATCAGCAACGCTCGTTTTTGTAGACAACCCCACGAAACTTGTCTGTTTCGTGAACCTACACTCTAAGATCGCGAATCGAGAAAAGATGTTCTTGTTCTCGTGCGAGGTCAGTTGTCATTTTGAAATTCGTTTGCGACGTTCCCTTGAAATAATTTCTCAATATTTGTGAAGAAAATTCAAAGTCGTAGATTGGTTAAGATGTTATTTTTAGTCATTTTTGAGTGTTAGTAGTTTTTGACTCTTAACATGCAAAAGCGGCAAAAAATGCCGCTCTTACATATTAGTTTTAGTTGTTGTTTAATATAATAGCGGTCGTATTCACCGCTATTACATTGTTTAGAGTTCAAATGCAATAGCGGTTGTATTCACCGCCATTACATATGTCTTCCGTCGCACATGCAGGAACGGCCTTTTCGGCCGACGTCGTACATTTGTTGAATGACGTGCAGAGGCGGCCGAAATCGCCGCCCGACCGAGATCCTCGGGATTGTGATGTCGAGTGCCATTAATGGCCACTCGTGCCAGGCGTTTAAACTCCAATCTCGACCTTTTTAATGTGTTAGCCTCCCCATTGTTGTCACTTCGCATGCTAAGCCTTTAGGTTGACGCACCACCGTTCTCCTCAACCACTCGATTGTAAACCCGCGGAAGCCGTGACGGATCTCGCGCGCAGATTGGACCTAGGTTTTCAAGTGTAACGGGTAAGTTTCTTCCGTTTACCTTCCCTGTCGTTTCCTATTAGCTAGCATTGCTAATTGATGAGGTTTTTTGTTAGGTTTTCTGTTATTTGTTTTGGTATTAGGATTAGGGTTTTTGTTTTACGACTTTCACCGTTAAAACCTCACCACAAACCCTCCAACATTCCCTTTGTATGTCGAAGCGGCTGCATTCGCCGCTAAACCAACACCAAAACCCATTCAAACCAACTTGTCGAAGCGGCCAAACTCGCCGCTTAGCCCTACATCAAAAATCTTAAACCTTTCAAATGCAATGGCGGTTGTTTTCGCCGCCTTTACACTAAAAGTGAAGTTCCTTCCCTTGCCAGAGCGGTTAAATCATCCGCTCGAACATATCAACCATTGCTTACAAGTTTTCCACCTGCAGTGGCGGCGTTTTCCACCGCCCCTACACCAAGAGACTACTCCACTTGCGATAGTGGCCAAATCACCCGCTCAGGCATGTAATTCTAAAACTGCCAGAATACATGCAAAAGCGGTGTTTTCCACCGCCCCTACACATGAAGTCTCTGCCAACTTGCAAGAGCGGTGAATTTTGCCGCCCGTACAAAAGATGTCCCAAATTTTCCTAACACTGGAAAATTTCCAATTTCGTTTTCAAAGCTGAAAGCCCGCTTTCACCCTCGCCTTGATTTGTGCACTCAAGCCCTTTTAACGCATGCTTTCCCATCCATGATCGTCAAAACGCAGTTGACCCAGTTTATCCAATTTTCCCCTAACTGCGAGATCATGGCTTTTTGCAGTTCTTTGTCAGCATTCGTGGTGGTGTTCGAATTCACAGTTTTCTCAGGGCTCATGTCATAATCATCTCCTTCGAAGTCCAGAGCTATGAAGTACAAATATCAGGGTGTCTTTCCGGTAACGGCAGTTCAGTCAAATGTCGATGAAATCAGAGACACTGAGATCAGACACGTAGATATGGCTGAGTTCGTAGACAGAACTAAACAGGTGAACCACTCCCGGCATATGCAGAAAATCATTGACAACAATATCCATTTGGTAGCATCCTTTCCTGTCAGTGCTCATAATCCAGAATTTGTTTTACAAATAGCTAACCACTACAATAGGGACACTAGAGCCGTGACAGATTCACAGGGGAATGTTGTCATGAGATTGGATGCAGAGTTCATGGACAAAATCTTCATGTGTCCACCACTTGAAAATGTGGGGCAAATTGATTTTGCTCAAGGTCAGCAAGATTATGACAATGATTTGGAATCTGCTAGAAGACACGTAAATAGTAAATGGTTAAAGATTCCTAGGGCAACTTTAACCAGATGGCCAAAAGACCTTCATAGGAGTGATTTTGTGGAGGAAGTGTGTGACTTGATTACACTTTTGAGTCACGTCAGAGGACTCCCTTCTGCCTCCAAGTTCCAAGAGTGGATGTACACTTACATCAAGGTGATTCTACGGGGAAATCAGAAGATATTCTGGGGTGAGCAAATCAGTAATGCTTTGCACGAGCAACTGGTAAGGGTCAACACTACTTTCAAATTTTACATGACCTCTTACCTCGTCTACGCTGCTGCAAGTATGAGGAACTTTCCAGGTTTGACCCAGGTAGGGGACAGGAGATTGGTCCCGGTATATGAATATTACCCCCAAATCACTCTGAAGGGGTCAGTTCACCATTTCAGAAGAGTCAATGATGCATTCTTCTCAGTTTTCATGTGCTTGTGGGATGGTACACTGGTTCAGAGAAGAGTTTCAGATGAAGCATGGCAAGTTGTCAATTCTTTTGGTTGTTTGTTCCTACAATTCCCCACCTTCACTTATCTTCGGGTGGGATACTATCCGGGTTATCCTTACATGCTGCCACGGTATCCCAGTGATCGCATTGTTCTTATGGAACTTTGCAGGCAACTGATTGTGGTTCATAATAAACAGATGGAGCTCAAAAAGTCAGGGATAAAGTTTCCTATCGAAATTGGGAGGTATTCAGTTCAGTCCGCTAACAAAGCTAAGATAATCGACTCCGAGTTGCAGTTAGTCACGATGAAGACTTACAAGAAGAGAAATCATTTCGACTTCAGAAGAGTCCAAGACAAGATCAAGAGGAAGTCAAATTTTCATGAGCCGATGGTGGAAGACATATGGGCAGATCTCAGGACCCAAAATGAGATCAGAAAACTGGATTTCTGTAGGCTTCATCTGAGTCAAATTGAAGAACTGGGACTGGCTGATATTCCAGAAGGGATGGAAGACGATGGAGATGTCTTAGATCACGAATATGAGGCAAAGAATGTGGAAGCTTCACCTCTCCCAGAAGTGAAATGGTCAGTCAAGGAAGAGACATCCATCAGGAGAAGATTTCAACCTATATTGGCAAACACCAATTTGTGGTTGGAAAGTAAAGGGATCAAATTGAAAGAGTTCCTTACAGGATCCGAAGAGGGGACACAGGAGCAAACAGGTAAAAAGGTTGAGAACCGAACCAAAAATAAAAGTGATACCCCTTCTTCCTCCAAAGTACACAAACCAAAGATCAAATTCGTATCCAAGGGAGGAAAGAAGAAGGAAAGCACAGAGGTTTCGGATGCCACTAAGTCAGATGTGGAAGACATCAATGATGACCATATGGAAATTGAGGATGTCGAGACTGAAGAACAAAATGTTCAAAAGTCTAAAGACAAAATTTCTGATGAAGCTGAACAAAGTGAAGATGAAGGTACAAGGGTAGAGCAACTTGATAGTTCTTCACAGACTCCTGTGAAAGATCTTCCTTCTGATGCCAAGCTCTTACACCCCCTCCTCATATTTCATTTTCTGATAGTTTGCCAGTGATTTCTAATGTTCCTCTTTCTCCCATTCTTGTTGTTTCTTCTGACAATACTCCTCCATCCATGAGGGCTAGTATTGGGACCACTTTTGATTCTTCTGGTTCCATTCCGAGTTTATCTTCCCCTTCTTTTGATATCGGAGAACAGACTATTTTGGAGAATCTTCTTGACGATTCACAAAAGGTAATTGATACAGGTGTCGTGTTCACCAACACAAGTCCAATTGTCACCATCACAGGTATAAACACGGAGCCAACCAGGCAAGTAGTGGATCCCCCTCCAGCTGTTGATGCATCAATACTTCCTCCATGGCTATCTGCCTACACTCCAAAGAGGAAGAAACAAGCTATCTCACCTGATGAGATTGACATTAAGAAGCTGTTGCCCGTGAAGGCCAAGAATCAAAAGAAGAAGCCTAAGACTGTTTCTAGGCTAGTCACTGAAAAAGGAATCAAATATGCCGAGATTGCCAAACCCCCTGAAGGTGCCACAGTTGATACTTTTGACGTGAGCAGTTACGTCATTTCAAGGGTTGAACTTGGTAAAGTGACTCATGAAGGAGTCAAAGCAGATTTCCAAACCACGGCCACTACTCTACTGGAAAAGTATGATGAAGCCAAAAGGGAAAAAGAGCAATACAAGGTGAAAGCAGAACAACTGGCTGCTGTCCTTCAGAAAATAGTGAAGTCATCAGAGATAGTGGAACCAATGGCAGTGACAGTGGAAGATCCCCTGATACAGAAGGTTGAAAAAGCCCAAGCTAGAGGCAAAATAGTGGGGGATGTAGTGGAACGGTTGTTGGCCCAAGGACGAGTTCTGTTGAAAACCGCTGTGGAAAGAAAGGAGAAAATGGACAAGGCCAAAGCTGAGCTGGATAATCTGGTAGATCTACTTTCGTAGGAGCTGCAAGATCAGGAGGAGAGTCTGGAAGAATGGACGGATATGAAGAAGATCAAGATAAAGAATTTGATCACCATTGGGGTCGTCACCAACAGGGAATCATATCTCAAAACCAAAGAGACTCTAGCTCATCGTGTTTTCATAATAAAGAGTCTACTTGAAGATCTGTGTCAAGCCCGAGAAGCCAGCGAAGATAGTGATGTCACACTCCTACATCGGCTGGAAGAACTTCCTTGCACCTTGACAAGGGAAGATCATAGTTTCCTCACGGCGCAGGAAATGATACATTCTTTTGAAGAAATGGTACAAAAGAAATTTGAAGAGGAAGCTCCTTCTGTGCTCTCAATGGACAACTTGTATGATCAACATACGACTATGGAGAACCTGAAGGATAATTTAGAAAAGCATGAAAAGGCAATAAAGGCAGTGAAAGATTCAATCCTCCGAGCTCGCACCATCTCTAAAAACACAGCAAAACCAGATGCATGCGAGATGTCAGTTGTTCAAACCATGTATCAGAACTTCTTAAGGAACAAGGATGGAGGAAGCTAATGCCTTAGCTTATTTTTCTTAGTTTTTATGTAAATGGAATTTTGTTTTGGACATCTGCACATGTAATTTTCCAAAATGTAATTACATGTGAGACAAGAGAAGTCATAAGTCAAATAGGACTCTCTTGTTGAATAAGTCAAATTAGTTATAGATTTCCTAGATTTTCTCAAGGTCTTTCCCTATAAATAAAGGGGACCTCTTTTGTAAATATCTATCTTTTGTCTATTGCAAGAAAACTCTGGCGAATTGAAAAGCAAATCAAGACTTTGTGCTTATTTGAAAATCAATATTCAAATATTTATCAATACAAGAAAGCAAGTTCAATTCCAATCTTTGTCTTGGGATTATTTGTGTTGTGATAGTTTTGTTCTTATGTCTTGCTATCATAATCTTATTTGATAATAATTAAAGTGTGGAGTTTGTTTCAAGTGATTGAAGAGTGCTCTTAATTTGATTCTGATAAACTTTGTGTTATCAAATCGGTTGTGGGTTATATGTTCATGTTTGTGAGAATACAACAGTTTGGGGACTTTGTGCTGCAAGTTGTTATATTTGAATTACTTTTATCATATTGAAGAGGAGTGAAGACTTTGGGCTGCATTCTACTTCAAATAGTTCCAATTACAAGTAGGGAGTGAGGTAGCAAAAAACTTTGTGTTTCTGTGATATTGTGATAATTTATAAGTTTTATATCAAGAGTTTGAAATATGAACATCTATTCTGAAAAAAGAGAATGAGATGAGATGGAACCACCACAAACATAGTTTTTAGTGTACATAAATTTGATAAGTGTTTTGATTTACAAAAGTTAAGTAAATAGAGGGAACCTCCCCTTGCTGAGAGGAGAGACTTTGTCTCATCATAGCTGTGGCTGATATACCCATTTTGCCGTTAGCGAGTTAACGACAAAATATTCACCCAACAGGTCCTACCAAACTTTCATGGGCTAATCGATGAGGACCTAGACACCTTTATTTTTGAATTTGATGTACTCTGTAGAAGCTATGACTACACTACAGATGCATACAGACTCAAACTCTTTCTAGTCACCCTTAAGGACGTTGTCTTGTGATGGTTTATGGGCTTGGGTGAGAATTCAATAACAAACTGGGCTACCATGAAGGAGAAGTTCTTGCAAAAGTAACAGGACTATTGTCGTGATAGAGATATGAAGGGAGATGACATCTTTAGGATGTCACAAAAGGAAGATAAACCTCTAGAAGACTATGTTGAAAGATTTCAGTTTTACCTCAAGAAGTCAAGACAGAACAGGCTCTCCCCAGAGTCACTCAAGTTGGTCTTCCTAAGAGGTGTGAATAAGGAATGCATGGATGCACTGAATATGATTGAAGCCTAGGACATCTTTCAACTCAAGTTTGATGACATTTGTCAAATCTACAGAAACTATTCACGATCGAACTTGAAGAGAAAATAGAGGCTTGAGAGCCCTGCCTTCCACTAAATCATCTATTGGAGTCTCTAGAGTAGAGCTCAACAATCTACTATCAAACATGAAAGAGGATATCATAAGCCATTTGGCAACACAACTTGACACCCTACATATAAAGAAGAAGCAAGAGGTAGTAAAGGCGGCTCTGGTTGAGTATTGTCCACATTGCCGACAAAAGAAGGCTAACTGTAGATGCAAGGGCATTGCCAGTATTTCTGAGGGAAGGAATGAGAAAGCAAATTTCTGAGCTATAAAAGATGAAGAAGGTTAAGTGTTTTACATTGCACAACATAGGTCTTGGCAGCAAAGACAAGGTATGCCTCAGGACCCCTTGACCAATAATATGTCATTTCCATCATCTATTTCAAACATCCCTAATTGGAACAATGCACCTTGGTATAACCTGCCACAGCAACAATGGGTAACTATGCCACCTAGTTGGAACCAACAGCAGGGGGTATGGCCACAACAACCATTTCAAACCTCAAATTATAATCCATAATGGCATGCCAATCAAAACCCAGGGTCACAATAGTGGCGTGGAAATCAGCCTTGGAAAATCTAAATATGAACTACCCCGAGCCGCAGCAAGCCCTGCCTCAACAACCTGCCCTTATGCCAAATGCAGTTTCACCCACTCCTATTCTGCCTAGAGCCACTCAATTGCTAGCCCAACCTACACCTAATCCTAACAACAAGCATGTTCAAAATAGGCTTATACTAATGAAGCCATCCAATACCCAACCTATATGGTTTAGGTTAGTGATGTGCACCTGCGCTCAGGAAAAATGCTTGTTGGACCTTCATCTCCACTTATCGTGCAAAACTTCTTGATGAGGAACCAACCTCTGTCAATTTGACACTCATTTGAATAACCAACATAGCCCTCCTGAGCAAACCTCTCCATAGAAAGAAACCATTACCAGGAGCCCTCCATTTCTAGAGAGATTAAACATACAAACACCACCTCCATCTGAACCTGACTTTGATTTTATTTGGCAATTGAAAAATATATGTGTAAAAATTCCCCTAATCCAAGCTATCAAAGATGTACCCATATATACCAAGGCTATAAGGGAACTATGCTTTAAGAAACCAGGAAGAAAGAGAAAAGATCATCATATAGTACATTTTATAGGACAACTTGCTGATATCATATTAGGTAACTTGGCTGTCCCAAAATATGTAGATCCTGGAAGCCCTGTAGTTGATGTGAACATCAATGGTACCCTTATCAAAAACACCTTGATTGACCTAGGTGCATCCATAAATGTAATGACAAAGGAAACAATGAATAATCTTCAGTTGGATAACTTAAGACCTCCAATTGTTGGAAAAAGGGAGAGAGAACAAGGTAAAGTTGCAGCTATGTAGCTTTTAAATGTTTTCAAATCTAAAATTAATAGCATTTGTAAATCTAAAAATTACTTTCAATTTAGATTTTATAGTATTTCTCCAATTTAATCAGTGTAGTAGAAGAAGAAAGCATGATAGAAGAAGACACAATATTTACGTGGAGAAATCCATGCAGGAAAAAACTCCACACCCAAAGATGTTTATGCTTGTATTAGATATCTTCAAGAAAGATTACATTCAATACTCAAAATGCTTTAAATCCTAATGCACACCTCAAGCTTCTTCAATCTTCAAACCTGTAAACCTGTTATGTTGTAATTCATGTAATGCATTTTTCCTACAAGTTCAAAGCTTCTATATGAAAGCTTCAAATCTTGCTCTCTAGAAAATACATTGTGTTTTTTTTAATTAATTACAAAAGCTTCTTGATTCAAAAGCTTCTTAATTGGAAAGCTTGAAACTCAAATTACAATCAATTGTAATTGATAACATGAGACAAGTCCTCATGCAAAACCCAAGCACTCCAAATAGAGAAGACTAAAGTCAAACTATATCGAGCACCCTGTTAACTGCCAGTCCTAATTGTGGGAACCCAAGTTGTCCCACTCAAACTTAGTAAACAAAAATTACATTTCCAAATAAAAGCAACAAGTGAAAGTCTCTAGATTGGATGCCCAAGTTGTCTCAATCTATTTCAGTCAACTAAAGTGATCAACACACACCAATTCTCATGCAACAACCTCCATGATTGATGTCCCCAATGTTATTTTGAATTAACCTGTTCTATACATGCAAGTGACATGCAAACACCTATTTCAATAGTATTTCTTTCCAGGGTTCCATTTGAGGACTATGATATCATCCACGGCCTGTGGTACCGTCCACAGTCGGTCACCCATTCGGCTTGTATTAAAAGAACAGTGCACCCTTTCAAGGGTCAACATGCAAATAGATTTTGATGTCAATGGTAAAAAACCAACAAATAGATTTATATATAAAAGAATTGTTATAACATGCCTAGTGAGCTTTATGACCTCTCGACCACTATGCTACATTACTATGGAAATGATAGGTTTGATATCATTCATTGTGATTGTCACTATAAGAACTAAAGGCATCGACCAATCGTAGTCATTACCATAATGGCTCATGCCAAGAACAAGTTCTAACAAAAAATAAAAGACTTTTAGATATCATACACACTGTAATGAATTGAGAGAGCAAGGTATTATCGACCACCTTTGGCCACTAAATCACAGTACAACATACCTCAAAAAATGGGTTCGACATAGCAATATATAAATGTTACAGTCTTAACTCTATCATATTCATTTCAATGGTAGTGGATATTACTTAAGTATCATTTGATATCAGCTTCTAGTTGTAAGTCTTTTGTCTCACGGTTGATATATGTATATCCTTTCTTGTTGTTCCTCCCTCTGAATGCCTTTTGATTTTTTTGTGTGTGTGTGTCTTTGTCGAGACTTCCCAAGAATAAACATCTATCCTTGAATAGTCACTTTCTTACCTGACTCAGGATCTCAAGGAGAGCATGTTGCCAAAATCGGCTCTCCCACTAGGCATGACACTCCATGAAGTGCAAACTGCACTCTTCCATATTCTCCACCCTCATGGAGTACAGAGTGTGAATAGGAAACCATTGAGTGATATGTTGAGACCCACTTCATGGCAAAACAAACTTTGGGGCTCAAAACAATATCCCCCTTATCCATAAGTATAATATATATAATAAAAATATATATATTTCTTTAAAATAAAATAAATTTGTTGCACTATACAAGAGTTGTATCAAAATTATTCTTGCAACAAAAGTTAATAAGGGGTTGAGGTCTCTGCTTCCTCACCATCCTAGACTGACATCAAAAGAATTAATTCGGTCCTTAAAAGAAAATAAGTAAATATACACAAACATTAAATGGTTCGACAAAAAGGGAAAAATAGGATAACTCTATCCTTAATATAATCCCTAAGCATCTCTCAACTAATGCAATGAAATTATCGTTGGGATCCTTTCCAAATTGATATTTCATCAATGGTCAATCTGAGATTAACTCAAGAAAGCAAACTATCTGACACATACCTTAACTCACAAAGGTTCACATTATGGTCAATTTGAGACTTCAAATGGCAAACTAGTCTTTTCAAAATATCTATCCCCTTCTCTCTAGTGATACTCTCCTTTCATTCTTGGAGGTGGAATCTTTTACCTGGTTACACTCACAATCACACAAACTATGGTCAATGTATCATTAATAAATCATAAAGCATCATGATAAAATAATCTCAACAACCTGTAATCTCATATCTAATCTTAGCATTAACCATAATCCATATAATCAATGATTTATCTTGACATTTTCTGCAAACATCAAATCATTAACCTATGATTACTTATCTAGTTTATCACATAAAAAGTAAAATTAAACTTAGTCAAGGTTGGGGATGTAACACATTGTTGGCAAGAGACACATTGTAGCTTCGTGAGTGTTGTCATTGATGGCAACAAAGTTCATCCCACCCATCTGTAGGACATGGTGTGTCTATACCGGAAGTCAGATTGTAGAGTAACTTGGTCCGGTGACCAAGAACAGAGTATGCAGCAAGGTCCGACAATCAGGTCTGGATCTCTCAAAGGAAGTATCTATGTAAAGTGCGGACTTGGGGAAGTCAAGAGGAGTACCTTGACTAATAGATTCCAGGGATTGAGCCTCCAATGATGAAAGAATGAAGAGATATAAGCACCTAAGTATTGGGTCCCTGTTTGGCAAGTAAACAGAGGAAGAACTGACCGGCAAAGCATCAGACCTTGATCTGGATGAGATATTGATGGTGATCAAGCTTGCTAAGGTATCATTCATGATTGGCTAACATGATTGATGACTTCTATGAGCATCTCTTTGATACGCATCACTTGATAAGCAAGGATTCAGCCGACAGACCAAGAGTTTGGGAAAATAATAAGTATTCTGGATGCCGACTAGAAAGTGGATGAAATCCTCAGTGCAGATATATATACCAGATTGTTTTCGGTATAAAGGTGTGTGTGTGTGTGTTGAAGTGTACAAATAAAAGCAGAAGAGTAGTGTGGAAGCAGTAAGGCAGGTCCGATATGTGACAGGACAGCAACACCAAGAAGAGGAAGAATGAAGTGTAGCAGATTAGTGTATTGAACCTAACTAGAACTGAACCTCAACATATGTGGATGCTTCTCATTAGTTCAAGTATCTAGTTTCCTTGTATAAACTATTGTAGGCAATGAGCCTCTTGTGAGCAGTGTGCTTGGGCAGTGAGCCCTAATTGGCAAGTGCCATTTTGTACTATCTTATTCTTCTAACAGAGAATACAATCTTGGGTTAATCACCCCGTGGTTTTTCCCTTAACAGGGTTTTCCATGTCAAAATCATTGTGTCATGTGTATTGATGTTATTTCTATTTCATGGTTATGTTTGCTTATATGATTTGATACTACATTAATTGTTAAGGAGAAATCAAAAAGTTGAAGTAATTAAGATAACTGATTCACCCCCCCTCTCAGTTATCAACACATATCTCCCCCCATAAGAATCATCGTCTCCGATGATTTAATGTTTCCAAAGGTTATAACAACAAAAAGAGTTTTTGTTTATCATAATGAAAAGTTTAAAAGAGATGAGGGAATCTTTGATAAATATCATCATAATTCTCCTAGGTGGCATTCTCTTCTGCATACTGGTCCCACTGAACCCTGCATTGAGTAATCTCTTTATTACGCAAGCGTAACTTACGCATTTCAAGCACCTTGATGGGCTCGATCATTACCACCCCTAGGTCCTTCACCTGTATGGCATTCCAATCAAGAATAGGAACATGATTATCTCTTGCAATATACTTTTTCAAATATGAAACATAGAAAACATTATGCATCATGGTAAGAGCTGACAGTAGAGAAATCCTATATGCAACTGGGTTGACCTCTTCAAGAACTTTGAAGGTGCCCACATACCTAGGATCTAGTTTAGATGTCTTTCCAATCTTAATAGAACTCTTTTTGTGGTTTGACCATTAGGAGGACTTTTTCTCCCACTGAGAAATGTCTTGCGATGATTTTAGCATCCGCATAACTTTTTTGCCTATCATTTGCTTCCGCTAGCCTTTTCTTAATCAAAAGAACTTGCTCTTCCATTTTTGATAGCATTTCTGCACCAAGGCTAATCCTATCTTCTAGCTTATCCCAGCTTATAGGAGCTCGACAGTTTCTTCCATATAATGCTTCAAATAGAGCCATCTTGATAGCAAAATGATAGGAATTATTATAAGAAAATTCCACAAGAGGAAGGTAGTCCTCCCATTTGTATTGTTGATCCATGCAATACATTCTTAGTAGATCTTCCAACACTTGGTTTACTCTTTCAGTTTGGCCATAGGTCTCAGGATGATAAGCAGAGCTTATGTTTAACTGAGTTTGAAGTGAGGAGAATAAGGTTTGCCAAAACTTCGATGTCATACGGGCATCCCTATCTGAGATAATCTTCTCCAAAATACCGTGCAATCTAAATACTTCTTACACAAATTTGCAGGGTATGACTGGTGCCCCATCTATCAAATTCTCAGGTATAAAATGTGTCACCTTGGTGAGTCTATCTACCACAACCAGAATAGCATTGTGTCTATTCCTAGACATAGGACATCCTTGCACAAAATCCATGCTAATGATTTACCATTTCCCTTCTGGAATCTCATGAGGGTATAAAAGTCCTGCCGAGTGATGGTGTTCTACCTTCACCCTCTGGTATTCTAGACATCCAGCTACAAACCTTGCAGCATCCCTCTTCATTCCTTTCTAGAAATATAATGGCTTCACATCAGCTAGCAATTTCGTCACTCTAGGATGTCCTAAATAAGGTGCAGAATGAACTTCCTTCCACACGATATTCCTTAACTCTTAAGAGTTTGGAACATGCATCCTTCTCTTAAACCTTAATAGTCCATTTGGTTCAACATAAAACCCATCATACCTAGAATCATGGGGATTATCCACAAGAACTTATTTTACCTACTCATAATACTCATCTCCTTTGGACTTTTACAATACATGATTCCTAAAATTAGAATGTATGGAAATCATTGAGGAGATATGTCTTCTCCTACTTAAGGCATCTGCCACTCTATTTTCCTTGCCTTGTATATATTTAATCTCAAAATCATAATCAGATATTAGTTCTAACCATTTTCTCTATCGAGCATTCAGATGTGGCTGAGTAAACATGTATTTGAGTCCTTAGTGGTCTGTTTTTAGTTCAAATGGCTTCCCAAGTAAACAGTGTCTCCACATTTGCAATGCATGAACTACTGTTGCCAATTCCACATCATGAGGAGCATAATTCTACTCATAAGTTTTTAGCTTTCTGGACTCATAAGCAATAACTTACCCATCCTGGACAAGTACACCACCTAAACCTTCCCCTGAGGCATCGGTAATGACTACAAAATGACCATCTGGGTCGAGTACCTTCAAAATAGGTGTCGAAGTCAATCTTTCTTTTAGTTGGTCAAATGCCTCTTGGCATTTTTATGACCAATCAAATCTTTTGCCCTTTCTTTGTAAAGAAGTAATAGGATAAGCAATCTTTAAAAAATTAGCCACAAATTTTCTGTAATACTCTGCTAGGCACATGAAACTTCGGACCTCATGGACATTACTTGGTGTTGGCCATTCCAAAATGGCTCTAATCTTTGTTGGGTCCACGGATATTCCCTTAGCTGAAATTATATGACCCAAATACTGCACCTCCTTTTGAAAGAAAGTACACTTTGAGAGCTTTCCATATAATTTATGATCTCTTAACCTCTAAAGAACAGTCCTTAAATGCTGAAGGTGTTCCTCCTCGTATTTAGAGTAAATCAAAATATCATAAAGGAAAACAAGGACAAACTTGTCCAAGTAGTCTCTGAACACACTGTTCATTAAGTTCATAAATGTTGCAGGTGCATTTGTTAAACCAAAGGGCAGGATAGTGAACTCATAGTGCCCATACCTTGTTCTAAAGGTTGTCTTATGAATATCCTCATCTTTTAGCCGTAATTGATGGTATCCTGATCAAAGATCAATATTTGAAAACATAGTTGCCCCTCACATTTGATCAAAGAGATCATCAATGCGAGACAATGGATACTTTTTCTTTATCATTCTCTTATTTAGCATACGATAATCTATGCATAGTCACAAAGTACCATCCTTTTTATCAAAAAATATTGGTGCTCCCCAGGGTGAAACACTGGGTCTTATCAATCATCTATCAACCAATTCCTGCAGCTGAGCCTTTAGCTCCATCAACTTTGATGTGGTCATTTTATAAGGAGCTTTAGATATAGGTTCCGATCCTAGAATTATATCTATTGAAAAATCAAAAGCTCTTTTGGGAGGCAATCCCAGTAGTTGATCTGGGAATACATCCTCAAAATCTCAAAGAAAGAGGTATCTATCCATATCTAATATCTCATGATCTATGGATTCTCTATCTTCAACTCCTTGGAGTTTCTGAGATTCATAAAACATCAAATTATCTTGGAAAATAGATTCCTTGTGATTATTTATTTTCTCCATTTTAATGGCAAAAAGTTGGCATCCTTTTCTTTGGGCTCTTTTCATCTGTAGGGCAGATATTTGCCTCAATTTAAATCTCTCTAGGGTTGCCTTGCAAAAAAAATTTATTCCCGAAGTCATCTAGGCATTCTATTGTTTTAGCAAAACTATCCACTTTAGCAGTATGCCTCCATAACCAATTTATCGCAAGGATGACACCATATGAGCCTAATGGGGCTACATAAAGATTCACTTCAGTGGAGAAACTCAGAAGTTTGACCTTAGCCTCAAACAAACATTGCTCTACCTGAGCTCTGGTTTGATTAGCATATTCAACTGAGTAGCTATTTTCCATGTAACCAACTTTTCTAGAAATCTTACTTAAAACTTTTGAATAAATAAAGCATTCTACAGCACTAGTATCTATCAAAACTAAAATTGGAATACCAGATAAAATACTTGTGTTTTCAATTGGAGTGATTTGATATTTAGCTTGCCTATTGTCCAAGGCTGCATGTATCTGTTGCTGGAAAGCTGCCTGTTGTGAGGGTAAAGGATTTCCTCGTGGTTAGGTTCCTTGTGTCTTATTGGGACACTGATTGGCACAATGATCACCGCCACTTGAATAACACCCTCCCACAGGTCCTCTCCTTTCATAAGGCTTTCCATAATTGTCTCCATTTTTCTTGGAGTTGTTATTGCCTTTCTTTTCATCCTTGGATTCATTCTGATTATCCTTGAATCCCTTGTCACCTTTCTTAGTGAAATTCTTCTTATTGCCCTTTTTGTTAAATGACTAGGAGGATTGGGACCAATTAAACTTTTTACGGTTCCTTTCCCATTATGCAAACATGGATTTCAAATTTTATTCCTGTCTAATAGCTTTCTCATAAACTTGGTCCATTGTAGTAGGACCATGCACATCTCCAATTTGGGTATTCAAACCCATGATGAACTTTCAAATGTGAAACCTCTCATCCTGTTGATATTGGAGAACATATTTGAGGAGACGAGTGAAGTTTTCCCAGTACTCATTCACAAATGAGTCACCCTGTCTCAAAGTTTGGAAATCTATGAGCTTCTGGTCAACATATAACTAAGGCAACCATCTTTACTTGAAAAGTTCCACAAACCTTTCCAAAGTTAGACTCAAGGAGCTCAATTTTAACTCCATTTTCTTGTTCATCCACCAGGTGGATGCTTCACATGCCAATTGGTATGCTCCCCATACTGCTTTAATGATTTCAGAATATTTTCTTATTTCAAAGTATTTTTTTCTTCTCTGTAAGCCATGTCTCCGTGGCATCCCCACTTACAATCCCATTAAACTTGGGAGGTGTAACCTTTTTCATATCTCTTGATAATTCTAGAGCCAAATGGCCTCTTTTATCCTTATTTTGTCTCATTTCAGAGTAATTCTCTCTGCATCCACTTTGGGTGGTGTTTTCATGATGTTCCTTGTCCTCACCCTCGTGGAAGGCTTCCTGCCTGGTTCCATTCTGATCCTTGACCTCTTTCTCTAGAGTTCCAATTCTTGCCCTTGTCTCATGGAGCATTGCAAGGATCTGGTCAAGTTTTGAATCAGAGTGGCCTGAAGGTTGCCCTTCCTCTTAGCAATCCCCAATGTTGGTTCCTGTTTGAACCATTATGCAATCCACTTTTCCTAAAGTTAATCATTCAATTAGTTTTTCATACCATTGAATCCATTCATTAACATGAATCCATTCTCATTTATGCAATCTTAATAAGAAAGGAAAGATTTGTCCAAATTTCAAAATTGCATTATAGTTTCCATGGACTATATAAAAAATCCATCATTTATTACAAATTTTCACATCTTGCAACCACAAGTCACTTTCAGATTGGGATATCTTCCCAACTTTATCCTCATCCTTGAGGTTCATCAAATCAGACCTAGGAGTTGGACGTACTCACGGGTACTCATCCATGACCTCCGAAGTAGCTATAGGAGCATTAGGATCACTCTCCAATGGTAAATCCTTAGGTGCAAAGGGTTTCATTGATTCATTTTCAGAGATAGGAACAGTAGCCTTAATTGCTTTATCCTTCTCCTGCTTGATACGTTTAATAGCATCAACGAAGGTTTCTGGTGCAAGAGCACCTAGAAAATCATGTTTTTTCTTTGTAATAAGGTCTATTGACCAATGCATGTCATTTCAATTTGTGTCTAGGTTCATTTTTAAGTCCCAAGTGACTTAGAGCACATTTGTCAAATTATAACCGCATAATGCCAAAAATAGGGCAGTAGGGCAGTTGGAGGCCATTAGACAGTTGTCTCCCAGCTGCTTGGAGTCAGTTTGGTATTCCTCAGGGCGAGTTGATAAATACCCAAAGGAATGAACCAAATGACGATGGTAATCAGATCGAAGAAGGGTGTGAATGTAATTGTGTATTGTGCTCGAAAGAAATAAAGCTATTATGTTCTGTCAATTCAATTTTCGTTTCTTGTAACGGCAAATTGTGTGACTGCAGGTCTCCATTCTTTATGTGCCTTCCATTGTTGCCGTATGTCGTCGTGAAGCATTCCACTGGTACGATTTCTATTGAAATCAGCAGAATGGCTTCATTGTACCAGTATTTGTTTTGCTTCTTGTTTTGTTTTGTGTCGATAGTGCAGATGATCCAGACAGGGCATTTCGCACAGTAGGTTAACCTAGTATCTCCATGTGCTAGGGTTCAGAGAAGGTAAACTATGCATCAGAGTGATCGACGTATCGACAGCTCCAAGGAAAGCCCCACCAATAGCGGAAGTCTCGTCGAGGGTGTTGTTTCATCGGTGCATTGGCTAGAGTTCGCAAGTGCTCATCGACGAGGAAGGTCCCACCGAAGGTAAATGCCATCGGTAAGAGTTATGACATCAGGAGCCAAGTCAAAGGTTATGCTGATGAGAAGAGTCATACCGACATGGTCTCATTTGATCGGTGTTGAAGCCATCATGGTTAAGGCAAGGGGGGACTTAACCACCATCGGGGTATCGGCAGAAGGACGGAAGACTCGGCCGATTAAAGAAGTCTCACCGACGATGGAGAGTGAACGACTCGGCGTGAGTCCTGTGTTTTCTCACCGAAGATAAGGTAAAGTCAGTTATCGATGTAAGTTTGGACAACGGTAAGACTTAAGAAAGTCTTTCCGACCCTTGTTGTCATACCGATCAGAAGGGTTGCCGTTTGTGGGTAGAGTGGGACCCGATCTGCATTTTCCATTATGCGCTCCCAATCATATTGGTATCAGAGAAAAGTTTTGAAGATCACTTGGGTGGTGTGGTCTTAGTGTATGTCATATAGAGAAAGAAAAATAGAGGTAGAGAGGATGCCTTCCAAAAGTATGTCGCGGGACGCCATCAAGAAGCTGATCGGGGAGATGCTTGACTCAAGTTGGGAGAGTTCAAGCAGTCCAAAAGCAAAGATAGGGATGATGAAAGTGACAACAAGGAAGGAGATACAGAAATTGAGGAAACCAATAAAAAGACAGAGGAGATACCAGCAAACCAGAGGGCATTTGTAAATGCATTGAAGTCAGTCAATAGGGACACCATAGATGGGTTACCTATGTATAGTGGAAGTATGGAAGCTGAAGAGGTGATTGATTGGATTAAGGCATTGAACAATCATTTCGAATACAAAGAATTCCCTAATGATAAGAGGGTTAAGTTGGCAAAGGCAAGATTAAAGGGATCTGCTCTTGCATGGTGGAATTATGAACAAGGAGAGAGTCAAGGAGGGGAAGAATATGATAACCTCCTGGGAAAGGATGAAGACCAAAATCAGGGCACAATTCTTACCCCTGGACTATGACGTGCAGATGTATAAGAAATTGTAGAACCTCAGATAGAGAGACCTTGATGTGAATGCATACACACAAGAGTTTTATAAACTCTGTCTCAGATCAAAGAGACAAGAAGAAGAGTCAGAGAAGGTGGCAAGGTATTTGAATGGCCTAAGGATGAACATCCAAGATGAGATTAGCATCTTAGCACCAGAAACAGTGAACAAGTGTTTCCAAATGGCCTTAAGGGCTGAAGAGAAGATAAAGAGAAAAAGTGAGTAGAATAATCGAGGTAGAGGTGGAAGAAATTTCAGAGGCAGAGGTAGTTTTGGAGGAAGAAATCCTAACCAGAGGCCTAGTGGCGAGTCTTGCCAAGAAGAGCAAGTTGGAGACTCCAGTAGCAAAGTAGGCTACCGAGGAAGAAGGCCTAATGGAAGAGGTGGGACAAATGGATCAGGTAGAGGATCTAAATTCTCCAATATGAGATGTTATAACTACAATCAAATAGGGCATCCGGCATACAAGTGTCCAGAGAAGGCCTCAACTTCTCATGGTGGTGAGAGGAGAACTACTTTGATTTAAGAAGATGCAAGGAGTGTGACATCTCTTGAAGTGAATCTAGCATCAGAAATGGGAGAAAATCTGATGATCAAGAGGACGTTGCTCAAGGAATCAGTACAGACTGAACCATCTCATAGAAGGGCTTTGTTTAGAATCAACTGCAAGATCCAAGGTAAGGTTTGTAAAGTTATTGTTGACTCTAGTTCTACTGATAATATTATATCTTTGGAAGCAGTGAATAGGTTGAAGTTATAAAAGATACCCCATAGCAGTCCATATAAAGTCAGTTGGTTGAATAAGGGGCGGCACATACTCATCAATAAACAAGCATGGGTAGAATTCAATATTGGGGGGTATAGAGATAAAATCTTGTGTGACATCCTTCCAATGGATGCTTGCAATCTTTTGTTAGGCAGACCATGGCAGTTTGACAGAAAGGCTCATCATGATGGAGAAAAGAATGCTTATTCATTCCAAAAGGATGGTGTGACTTATAGGATACAGTCATTGGTAGAAGAGGATCCACAACATGTAGGGTCTAGCGTAATGATGGTAGGAGAGAAAGAATTCATGGAAACATTAAAGGAAGGCGATGGAGTAGGTTTTGCTTTGATTGTGAAGCCTAAGGGGGAAATGAAGAAAAGTGTGAGAGAAGTAGGGCCTAAGGAGGTTGGAGATTTACTTGAAAGTTACAAAGGAGTGATTGCAAAAGATATACCTGATTCCCTACCACCTATTAGAGACATTAGCCATCAGATAGACCTCATACCAGGAGCAGTACTTCCTAATAAGGCAACATATAAAATGACCCCTCAGCAGAATGAGGAGATAGAAAATCCGATTCAAGAATTCCTAACGAAAGGGCTGATAAGGAAGAGCCTTAGCCCATGTGTCGTACCTACTATTTTAGCCCCAAAGAAGGATGGGAAATGGAGACTGTGTACTAATTCTAGGGCAATAAATAGGATAACCATCAAGTATAGGTTTCCTATTCCTAGAATAGAAGATATAATGGATTGTTTAGGAGGGGCTACTTATTTCTCCAAAATAGACTTAAAGAGTGGGTATCACCAGATAAGGATAAGAGAGGGCGATGAGTGGAAGACAACTTTCAAAACTAATGAAGGGTTGTATGAGTGGCTTGTGATGTCGTTTGGTCTTTCAAATGCCCCTAGCATCTTTATGAGGCTGATGAATGAGGTGTTGCAGGAATTCATAGGGAAATTTGTGGTAGTCTACCTTGATGATATCTTGGTGTTCAGTAAGAGCAAGGAGGAACACTTGAAACATTTGGAGATAGTCTTGAAGAGGCTGCAAGATCAAAAGTTAATGATAAACTTGGAAAAGTGTGACTTCATGAAACAAGAATTAGTTTACCTAGGCTTTGTCATCTCTAAGGGTGATTTAAAAATTGATCCTTCCAAGGTAGAAGCTATTTTGAATTGGCCTACACCTAGGACAGCAGGAGAGGTCAGAAGTTTTCATGGTTTGGCACATTTTATAGAAAATTTATTAAGAATTACAGTGATATTTGCACACCTATGTTAGAGAACATCAAGGGTAGAGGAAAGGTGAAGTTTGTGTGGACAGAAGAGGCAAATCAGAGTTTTGAAAGTCTAAAATAGAAAGTTGCCAAGTATTCTATCTTAGTACTTCCTGATTTCAATAAGGTTTTCACAATTGAATGTGATGCAAGTGGGCTGGCCATAGGAGTAGTGTTGAGCCAAGAAGGCAGACCAGTAGCCTTTTTCAGTGGAAAATTGAATGAAGCTAAGAGGAAGTACTCCTCTTACGATTTAGAGTTGTACGCCATGGTACAAGCTCTGAAAAAATGGAGGCACTACTTGCTTCCTAAAGAATTTATTGTATACACTGACAATCATGCTCTCAATTTTTTGAATGGACAGGAAAAACTCAGCCATAGCCACATGAAATGGGTGGAAAGTCTTCAAGCATACACCTTCATCATCAAACATAAGAAAGGAATAACCAATAAGGTTGCTGATGCTTTAAGCAGAAGGGTGTTGACAGTACAAGAAGTGCAGCTACACAGCATGGGTGTTGAGTCACTCAAAGGATTGTATGAAAAGGACTAAGATTTCAAGGAGATTTACAAGGTATGTAGTGAGTTTGCCAATGCTTTCCACAGTGAATTTTTAGATAATACATTGCAGGATGGACTTTTGTTTAAAGGTAGTCACCTATGTATCCCTAAGTGTTCAATGAGGGATAATATTGTGAAGGAAAAACATAGTGGTGGTTTAGGAAGACATTTTGGGCTCAATAAGACCTTAGATCTTGTAAGAAGGTTTTACTTTTGGCCAAGGATGTAATCTGATATCAAAAGGTTTGTTGAGAGTTGTATGATTTGCCAGAGAGCAAAGGGAGTCTCAACCAATGCAGGACTGTACCAACCTTTGCCCATACCAAACAGACCTTGGGAAAGTTTGGGTATGGATTTTGTGATGGGATTGCCCAAGACAAGGACAGGTTATGACAGTGTGTTTGTTGCGGTAGATAGATTCAGCAAAATGGCACACTTTATTCCTTGTAAAACCAGCAATGATGCTAGTTACATTGCAGGTTTGTTCTTTAAAGAAATTGTCAGGATTCATGGATTGCCTTTGAGTATTGTATCTGACAGAGACAACAAATTTTTGGGACATTTCTGGAGAACCTTGTGGAAAATATTGGGTACAAATTGTCTTTTAGTTCAACCTATCATCCTCAGACTGATGGCCAAACTGAGGTTGTGAATAGGTCATTCGGCAATCTGCTGAGATGTTTGACAAGAGAACATGGCTGTAGTTGGGATGTGGTACTCCCACAAGCATAATATGCCTATAATGATTCTACAAATAGAAGTATAGGTCTAAGTCCTTTTGAAGTTGTTTATGGTAGTCATCCTAGAGGAATTTTTGAATTGAGAGATGTTCAAGGGTTGGAAAAAAGGAGTGGACATGCTGATACATTTACAGAGGCTATGAAAGAGATCCATCAAGAAGTCAGAGATACTCTACACAAGAACAGTCAGAAGATCAAGGCTAGAGTGGATCAAAGAAGAAGGGATGTGAAGTACCAAATAGGAGATATGGTCATGGTTCATCTCAACAAGAACAAACTACTCACAGGAAAACACAACAAGTTGATGATGAGGAAAATTGGACCTTGTCGGATTCTAGAGAAATATGGTTCTAATGCTTACAAAATTGAACTCCCTGATGATATTGCTATTTCACCTATATTCAATGTTGTTGATCTAACATTATATAAGAGTCCTGATATAGGCGAAGGTACCGCAGATTCTATCCAAGACAATGCAGAGTGGGTGCATCATTTACCACCTAAGGAACCACCGCAGATGGAGTGTATCTTGGATAGTAGGACAACGAAAAAGACAAGAAATAAGACCTATTTTGAGCACTTGGTTAAATGGCAAGGACTTCCAGACTCCGAAGCCACTTGGATGCTGGAAGAAGACATCAAAAAGCAGGGTGGTGATTTGCAGCAGTTAGTCTCTAAGAGGACTTGGGACAACTTTCACCTGGGGAGTATGGTGTAGGAGCACCTAAAAAACCATGTTTTCTCTTTGTAATAAGGTTTATTGACCAATGCATGTCATTTCAGTTTGTGTCTAGGTTCATTTTGTAAGTCCCAAGTGACTTAGAGCACATTTGTCAAATTGTAACCACATAATGCCAAAAATAGGGCAGTAGGGCAGTTGGAGGCTGTTAGACGGTTGTCTCTCAGCCGTTTGGATTGGTCTCCCAGCCACTTGGAGTCAGTTTGGTATTTCTTAGGGTGAGTTGATAAATACCTAGAGTAATGAACCAAATGATGATGGTAATTAGATCAAAGAAGGGTGTGAATATAATTGTGTATTGTTCTCGAAAGAAATAAAGCTATTATGTTCTATCAATTCGATTTTCGTTTCTTGTAATGGCAAATTGTGTGACTGTAGGTCTCCATTCTTTCTATGCCTTCCATTGTTGCCGTATGTCATCGTGAAGCTTTCCGCTGGTATGATTTCTGTCGAAATCAGTAGAATGGCTTCATTGTACCAATATTCATTTTGCTTCTTGTTTTGTTTTGTGTCGACAATATAGATGATCCAGACAGGGTGTTTCGCACAGTAGGTTAACCTAGCATCTCCATGTGCTAGGGTTCGAAGAAGGTAAACTGTGCATTGAAGTGATCGGCGTATCGGCAGCTCCGGGGAAAGCCCCACTGATAGCGAAAGTCTCGTCGAGGGTGTTGTTTCATCGACGCATCGGCCAGAGTTTGCAAGTGCTCACCGACGAGGAAGGTCCCACCGAAGGTAAATGCTATCGGTAAGAGTTGTGACATCGGAAGCCAAGTCAAAGGTTACGCCGATGAGAAGAGTCATACCAATGCGGTCTTGTTTGACTAGCGTTGAAGCCGTCATGGTTAAGGCAAGGGGGGACTTAACCACCATCGGGGTATCGGCAGAAGGATGAAAGACTCAGCCGATTAAAGAAGTCTCACCGACGATGGAGAGTGAACGACTCGGCGTGAGTTTTGTGTTATCTCATTGAAGATAAGGTAAAGTCAGTTATCGGTGTAAGTTTAGACAATGGTAAGACTTAAGAAAGTCTTTTCGACCCTTGTTGTCATACCGATCGGAAGGGTTGTCATTTATGAGTAGAGTGGGACCCGATTTGTGTTTTCCACTGTGCGCTCCCCATCAGTTTCATTATCAGATAACCATGCACCTTTCAAGTAACTAGTTTGGCCAAGGTTTTTCATTCTTGAGGCTCGCTCCCTCATAGCCTTTAGGTAATGTCTATTTCCTGTTACCTTCTTCCTTGGTGTCATTCTCATTCTTACCATTCTAGGAAAAGAACATCCAAACATCAGCAATTGTTAATGTCTGAGGAATATTTCATGTAGTGAGCTCATAGGTCCATGTATTAAACCCGCTAGCTTTGATACCATATGTAACATGTCATCTCATATTACTTAGAAATAACATTCCCATTTTACCATCAAGTAAACAAAATATCAAGTCATGATTATCATAATCACATGTTTAACTAACATTAATCATTTGCATAATGATTACATAAAGAGCATACTTCTCTTGTAATATTTTCAAACTGAAAATGTACAAGTTTAAGATAGCATGAAAGAGAGTTTCCTTTACATTACAAACATAATGTTTTGCTCATGGAAATAATGTCAAGTTTACATAGAAATTGACAATCAAGTCAAGTAATAAAATGTACTATTTCTGGAGTTTTGATATCTATCTTCATAAGTCTCAGCTTGTCATCTACTTGGGAAGGAGAGCATCACTCGAGTGCTTTTCCTCCAACCATAGATCGGCGGTCCCCCACACAACTTCCTTCCTAGAAGTGGCCCTACCCTTCATGAAGGGAATAGATATAGAGAACCAATAGGTTTGACATCTGAGTCTCTAGTGTTGTGTCCTTCATAACTCTTCACGGTCATACAACTATAGATCCACTCTAACTATGTATGACACTACTGGAAGATTATGCCATCTGGAGCATAGTTAACCGACTAATGCATGTAGATATAGATGCATTACTTTGACCAAAGATTTCATATATATATAAATGTTTTGTAATGAATGTAGTCGATTGTTCACCCACATCTGACTCGACTTAGAAGTTATCTCATCCAATGGTAATTTTGTTTAATTCATCCCAATTAATGGGTGTCACGAATGTTCATTGACTCTCATTAACTACTCCAACATTTGGAGTATAATATCAAAATAATTCACACATAGGTCTTTAATCTTTTAGAGATGTTTACTTGTTGCCACTGCAATGAAAATTTGTGACTCCATGTCACTCTATTTCATATTACAAAATAACTTGATTTTTCGATGTCTCATCTTGACATAAAAATAGTTTTGTTTATAATAATAACCTTGCATGTTCTCCTAAATCTATTCAGTAGATTCATAAATCCTTGTCTAATCCACTTAGACATTGATTCTTTTTGTTTTACTCTTTTATTGATGATAGAGTCATATTGTCTGTTACTTATTTTAGCAATAAAGAAGGTTCATTTTTTGTGAAACCTTATAATAATATAGGATTGACAATTAAAGATTGTAAAATATCCAATATATGACAATAAGATTGGTTTGACCAAAGTCTTGTCACCTTTTACCTCGATGATAATAAGAACTCTTAAATCACGAGTCTATAATTAACAAAGTATAGCATCCTTAAATTGACTTCATAACATTCTCATAATATCACTGGTTTGGTGGTTTTATCCTCATACTAAGATTTAAAATAACAAGATACTTATTGTAAGGTATATTAACAATTATCATATCGAATAAAAATAATGTTATTCTCTGTACAATCTATTCAATCATGAAACCATTATTTCTTACTACTGTTCCATTCGAGGAATATGATATCATCCACAGCTTGTGGTACCATCCACAGTCAATCACCCATTCAGCCTGTATTAAAAGAATAATGCACCCTTTCAAGGGTCGACATGCAAATACATTTTGTTGTCGATTGTTAAGAAAACTAGCAAATAGATTTATATATAAAAGAATCATTATAACATGCCTGGTGAGCTTTATGAGCTCCTGACCACTGTGCTACATTACTATGGAAATGATAGGTTTGATATCATTCACTGTGATTGTCATAGTAAGAACTAAAGGCGTCGGCCAATCACAGTCGTTACCATAATGGCTCACGCCAAGAACAAGTTCTAACAAAAAAATAAAAGACTTTTAGATATCATACACACTGTAATGAATTGAGAGAGAAAGATATTATCGACCACCTCTGGCCATTGAATCACAATACAACATACCCCAAAATGGGTTTGACATAACAATATATAAGTGTTATAGTCTTAGCACTGTCATATTCATTTCAATGGTAATGGATATTACCTGAGTATTGTTCAATATCAACTTCTAGTTGTATGTCTTTTTCTCTCAGCTGATATACGTCTATCCTTTCTTGTTGTTCCTCCCTCCGAATGCCTTTTGATTTCTGTGTGTGTGTCTCTGTTGAGACTTCCCAACAATAAACATCTATCCTTGAATAGTCACTTTCTCACACGACTCAGGCTCTTAAGGAGAACATGCTGCCAAAATCAGCTCTCCCCCTAGGCACGACACCCCACAAAGTGCAAACTGCACTCTTCCATATTCTCCATCCTCATGGAGTACGAAGTGCGAATAGGAAACCATTGAGTGGTTTGGCGAAACCCACTTCATGGCAAAGAGATATTCGAGGCTCAAAACAATATCCCCCTTATCCATAAGTATAATATATATAATAAAAAATTATACATTTCTTTAAAATAAAATAAATTTGTTGCACTATACAAGAGTTGTATCAAAATTATTCTTGCAACAAAAGTTAATAAGGGGTTGAAGTCTTTGCTTCCTCACCACCCTAGACTGACGTTGAAAGAATTAAGTCAGTCCTTAAAATAAAATAAGTAAATATATATGAACATTAAATGGTTTGACAAAAAGGAAAAATAGGATAACTTGATCCTTAATATAATCTCTGAGCATCTCTCGACTAATGCAATGAAATTGTCATTGGGATCCTTTCTGAATCAACATTTCGTCAATGGTTGATCTGAGATTAACTCAAGATAGAAAACTATCTGACACATACCTTAACTCACAAAGGTTCACATAATGGTCAATTCAAGACTTCAAATGGCAAACTGGTCTTTTCAAAATATCTGTCCCCTTCTCTCTGGTGATACTTTCCTTCCGTTCTTGGAGGTGGAATCTTTTCTCTGGTTACTCTCACAGTCACACAAATTATGATCAGTGTATCATCAATAAATCATAAAGCATCATGATAAAATAATCTCAACAACATGTAATCTTATGTCTAATCTAAGGATTAATCATAATCCATATAATCAATGATTTATCTTGACATTTTTCGCAAACATCAAATCATTAACCTATGATTACTTATCCAGTTTATCACATAAAAAGTAAAATTAAACTTAGTCAAGGTTGGGGATGTAACATTACCTATGATGGGAGGCAGTCTTTGCTTCATATTGTACATTTCAAACTTTTAAGTCATCTCTGTCACGAGACGGTAGTGAATGTTCCAAATTTTTTATTCAATTTTTTAAAAGAATGTCTACTGAGTATAGAAGGAAAAATAGCCAATCTTCATTGTCTCATCATGGCCTGGTTGTGCTATTAATAAAAAGGAGTTTATCTATTCAATGCCCCAACATTTCTTGGGAACACTTTCTTGAAATTAATCATATTGATGAGGGACCTTTGAGGGTTGAACTAGAAAGAGAAGAAGAGGCACAGGCAAAAAATGTACAAACATGGGAAGAAGAGGAAGCACATGCAATGTCTTCCCAACCAGAAGCTTCACCTACTCACTGTCATGCAACCATTGAGGAGCATCTAGCTCCAAGTCCTGATATCCCTATAGGTGAACCTGCCACACCTATAGCTTCACCAGTGTCAAGCCCCTTGCCAGAGCATTCACCCTCGCAGACCTCTAGCCTCACAAAGCAAAGTGCAAAGAAAAAACTGTAGCCTGGAGCTACCAACTCACCGCCTGCCACACCTAAAACTGCCCATGATACTCCTTCTACCTCAAAGCCCACCAAGAAGAGAAGAGCATCCTCTTCTTCTTCCAGAGCCAAAAAGAAACAAAAGATAACTACTCAATCACATAGGCACTCAGACCACCTAAAGGAGAAAGGAATTTCAAGAGGGAAAACCCATCCTAAACAAAAGAATTTGGTTGATGTGCACACTAATACAGACTCTGAAAGAGAGCATTTGTTTGTTGATAGGGAATAGAGAAATGTGGTACACACACTTATCTTGGAGATTGATACAGGGGAGGAGGAAGAGGATTTATATATGGCTAGGAAACGACATCAACCTCCCCCTGATATTGAAAACCCAGACTTATCAGCCTCTCTAGATTAAATTTAAGTAGAGGAATTGTTGTTGGATTCTAAGGATACAGCAGAGGAAAAAAAGGATGAATTGTAGGTAGCCCTACAAAAATTGTAGAATTGGAGAAACAATTGAAGGATTACTAGCAAAAGGAGACATGGTTAAATGAATGGGTTAAGAGGTTAGAGGATCAGTTGCATGTTTACCAGAAAAAGGGGACAGGACTAGATCATTTGGCCTAATTGGCCATTATAGAAATTAATAGAAGGAATCTAGAGCTTGTGCAACAAGAAGAACAGCCAGAGGAACTTGCCCCATCAACCTTATTCATAGTTACCTTGCAATTGTGGAATAAGATAGATGAATTGGTAAAAGACCAAGATGAGTTGAAGGAGAAGCATAGAAAAGAGATAGAGGTGAATGTAAGGAAGTTAAGGTAGCAGAACAACTTCCTACACTAAACTTGAGAGGAGGATAATGCAAAACTTTACAGATCTTTAACAGTTACAGAAACTTAAACAAAAATAAACATAGATATCATGCATACCACAACACAGTGATTTATGTGGAGAAAACCCTTTCAGGAGGAAAACCCCACTTCAAAAGCCACCCAATATAATCATAAATAAAAAAGATTACAATATACTTGTAGATAAAGCTTCTCATAGGCATATCACCACTACAGATCCAAAGACAACATGACCGCTATCAGATTCTCAGAATACATCATGATACAGCTACTGTAATACAATGCCCTTATAAAATAGGGTTACCTTCTAGGGAGAGACAAGCCAACAAAATATCTACCATCATATCTAAAACCAAATAATGAACAATCTAGATTTACAATATATCATTAATGTAATGTATGTCGGCCATGTAATAGTTTTTGTTAACAAAAAAGTGTTAACACGCATCCCACTCCTCCCCATGCTCCCTTTGTATATTACACCTATCAGTGTAACTAGGAAATATATATATATATATATATATATATATATATATATATATATATATATATATATATCCTATCAACAATAAACCTTATATAATTGCAAGGTTGAGACACATTTTCTCAACAATCTCCCACTTGTCGAACACCTTGCAAGAGCAATGGGAGGGAGTAAACATCGTCTCTTAATTGCTAGGGGCCAAAAGGCCCATAGTCTTTGAACACCATCTAAGCTTTTCTATGCTCACAAGCTTAGTTAAAGAATAAACAACATTCATCAAAGTCTCTACCTTAACCAACTTCACCTTGCCATCTTCGACCATATCTCTAACAAAATGATATTGTACATCAATGTGCTAGGTCTTGGCATGAAATGTTGGGTTCTTAGCTAGACAAATCGCACTCTAACTATCACAATAAATTATCATTGCACCTTGTCTTATTCCAATATTTGAACACAGTCTCTTAAGCCAAAAGGCTTATTTGCAAGCATGAGTAGTTTCCATATACTTAGCTCCAATAGTGGACAAAGCAACCACATCCTGTTGCTTACTCATCCAACTAATTGCACCACCAAATAAAGTAAACACATAAGCACTGGTGGATCATCTACTATCAATATCACCTGCCCAGTATGAATCCACATAACCATGAATATCAAGGAAAATATCATCTTCAGTCAAATTACTATGATAACACAAGGAATACTTTGAGGTACCACACAAATATCTGAAGACTCTTTTAACTGCATCCCAATGAACTCTACCAAGATTAGACATATATCTGGAAAGAACTCCCACTTATTGGGCAATGTCTGGTCTAGTACAAACCATAGCATACATCAAACTTCTAACTGCACTCTAGTAAGGAACTTTGCTCATCTCTTCTATCTCTGATGGAGATGCTGGACAATCTGAAATAGACAACTTTGTTCCAACTGAAAAGGGAACACACAATGGTCTACAGTCTTGCATGTTAAACCTCTGTAAAATTGAATTGACATACTTACTTTGGCCAAGCCACAGCCTTCTATTCACTCTATCTCTTCTAATTTCCATCCCAAGAATGTGTCTAGCTACACCAAGGTCTTTCATTTCAAATTTAGTAGCAAGTTGAGATTTCAGTTTTGAAATCATACCTTTCCAATTACCAATAAATAACATATCATCAACATATAATGCAATAAACAGGAAATGATCACCATCATTTTTATAATAAACATAATGATCTGATTTAGAATGCTCAAATCCCAAACTCAACACATATGTATCAAATTTCTTGTACCACATCCTATGACTTTCTTTAGGCCATACAATGATTTCTTCAATTTGCAAACCAAATTACCTTTACCTTTCACTAGGTAATGCTTTGGCTGTGTCATATAAATATCATCCTCCAAGTCACCATGAAGGAAAGTAGTTTTCACATCCATTTTCTCAACCTCTAAATCATAAACAACAATAGAAATCAAATATCTAATGGATGTCATTTTTGCAATAGGAGAAAATATCTCACCATAATCAACACCCTCGACTTGAGAGTAACCTTTCACAACCAACCTTGCTTTGTACTTCTCAATACCTCCATCTGAACCAATCTTTTTTTGGAACACCCATTTGCAACCAACAAGTTTTCATCCTTCAAACAATGGTACAAGATCCCATGTATCATTCTTTTTCAAAGATGTCATTTCTTCATCCATAGCCATCTTTCAGGATTTTGCATCATTCATACCTAATGCCTCTTCTACAAATATGGGTTCATCCAAGTTAGTATTCAAAGAAAAAATACATCTCCAATCATCAGGTGAATACCTTTTAGGTGGTTGTCTATGCCTTGTAGACCTATGAACAAGCTGAGTTGGAGGTTCTTCCTCCTCTTCTGAAGATTCAGAGCTAGATGAGCTCTCCTCAACTTCTTGTCTATCAATGGGCCTTGATTCAACTTTCTCAGGTGTAGAAAGAAATTGAATCACATCTTCCTATTTACTTTGTTCTAGATGCAATGTAATAGAAGAAGGCTTAGTTTCTCTAAAAATAATGCTTCTACTATATATTACCTTATGTGCAACAAGATCCCAAAGCTTGTATCCTTTCACACCATAATTGTATCTGACGAAGATACATTTTACAGTCTTGTTCTCCAACTTTGTTCGCTTCTCCTTTGGCACATGTGCATGTGCCTTGCAACCAAAAACTCTAAGATGTATTAATGAAGGCTTGTGACCTGACCATGCCTCTATAGGTGTTTTATCAACAAGAGTTGATGTAGGAGACATGTTAATCAGGTAACAGGCAGTGGCAACAACTTCAGCCAAAAACCTTTGTTCTAGACTAGCACCACTCAACATACTCCTAGCCTTCTCCATCAATGTCCTGTTCATTCTTTCTGCAACTCCATTCTGTTATGGAGAATACAAAGTTGTCCTTTGTCTATAAATACCACAATCTTTACAAAATCTATCAAAATCGTTAGAGCAAAATTCACTGCCATTATCAGTCCTTAAACATTTTATTTTCTTTCCAGTCTACAACTCAATCATTGCTTTAAATTCTTTAAATCAACTAAAAACTTTAGATTTACTCTTTAGAAAGTATACCCACATCCTTCTACTATAGTCATCAATAAATGAAACATAATATGTGGATTTTCCAATTGAAGGAACATCTACAAGACCAAACACATCAGAATGAATAAGATCCAATACACCACAAGATTTATAAGAACTCGAGTAAAATTGAACGCGGTTTTGTTTTCCATAAATACAAATGCTCACAGAAATCAAACTCAAGAGTACAATCAGACAACCCTTCAACAAGGTTTTTATTTTTCAAGGTCCTTAGTCTCCAATGTGGCCAAGTCTATAGTACCATAATATAGTTTTCTTTGCAGGTAACTTTGATTCAGAAGAAAGAGCACCCTTGGGTACCCAAAAGCCATGACCATCTGTTGAAGATGAAACCCTCACCTCTTCCACATACTAGATTTTCATAGAAGTACTATTGCACTCAACAGTGCATGCATCAAGCTTATATAATGTGCCATATTTGACACATGAGCAATCACCATAGCACATACTACCTGCACACCTGCATCTATTAGTTTGCTCACAAATAGAAAATTTCATGTTAATCCAATGATATGCAACACACGATTAATCCTTTTTATTCTACCATCAAGAAACTTGATTCTAATTTTACCACGGCCAAAAATATTTAAATAAAACTCATCATCCAAGTACACCTTACCTCCATCAAATTCTTCATATTTAGAAAACCAATCTCTATTAAAGGTCATATGGAAAGATGCACCTGATTCAGTTAACCATGCATCATTACCTGCATGAGTTGCCAAAGCTGCAATGAATGCATCACCATCTTCCTTCTCAAACTTAGAATCATAATCAAATCTCTTCTTTTTCTTCTTCTTTTCTTCTTTGCATTCCTTACGAATATGTCTAGGCTTACTGCAGTTCCATCAAACAACTTTGGACTTTCCAGGAGATTTGGATCTCCCCTTGAACTTGGATTTATCTTGCTTCTCATTCTTCTTGCCTTTTTCCTTAGGTCTTCCACAAACATTTAGGGCCTCCTTGGCATTGATGGATACCTTCCTCTTCAGAAAGCAAAGAACCCACCACATCTTCAGTCTTTAATATATCAAAAGCACTCCCAATAGCCATAATAAGAGAACCCACAAATCAGGCAAAGAACAAAGCAATATTTGAAATTTCTTCTTCTCATCCATTTTGACACCAAATGATGCCAATTGAGCCACCAGCATATTGAATGCTTCCAAGTGATTTTTAATTCATCCACCCTCTTCCATTCTCAAGGAATACAATTTCTTCCTCAAGAAAATCTTGTTCACTAAAGATTTGGCTTGATACATCTCACTAAGCTTCTTCCATAGTTTTTGTGTAGAGGTCTCTTCATGGACATTGATTAAAATAGAGTCTGCCAAACACAATCTAATTGACCCTTGGCTTTACGGCCCATAACATCATATTGAACAACCAAAGTAGAATCTGCAGGCCTTGAAACCTTCTCATCAACAACATCCCACAGATCTTGATCTATCAATGGATCCTACATCTTCAACTTCCACATTTCAAAATTATTTCTAGAAAATTTATCCACCTCTATTCTCCCTGATGAACTTGCCATCTGAAAATTCCTACAACAAGATCACAAAGTGTCTTTTGCACAAGCTCCCACTTAAATCTGGATTAGTTCAAAACACCCAACAACTCACAACTAAAACCAAAGGTGATCAGGCTCTTATACCACTTGTAAGGAAGCTAAAGTAGCAGAACAACTTCCTACACTAATCTTGAGAGGAGGATAATGCTAAACTTTATAGATCTTTAATAGCTATATAAACTTAAACATAAATAAACATAGATATCATGCATACCACAACATAGTGATTTGCGTGGGGAAAACTCTTTCGGGAGAAAAACCCCACACTCCAAAAGTCACCCAATATCTTATTCATAAATCACAAAGATTACAATATACTTGCAGAGAAAGCTTCTCATAGGAGTATCACCACCAGAGATCCAGAGACAAAATGATCACTATTAGACTCTCATAATACATCATGCTACCACAACCATAATACAATGCCCTCATAAAATAGGGTTACCTTCTAGGGCAAGACAAGCCAACAAAATATCTACCATCAGATCTAAAACCTAATAATGAACGATCCAGATTTACAATATATCATTAATTTAATGTATGTCAGCCATTTAACAGTTTTTTTTAACAAAAAAATGTTAACATGCATCCCACTCCACCCGATGCTCCCATTGTATATTACACCTATCGGTGTAACTAGGAAATATATATATATATATATATATATATATATATATATATATATATATATATATATATATATATATAGACACACACACACACATATGTCCTATCAACAAGAAACCTTATATAATTGCAAGGTTGAGACATTTTCCCAACATTGAAGAATACAGAAATAAAAAGACTGAAATTCAAAATGGACATGATGGCTTATATGATTGTCCAATTGATGAGGTGTCGGCCACCTGCAAGGGTGTATGCCCTCTATCTACAAGAGCAATATTTAAGTTTTTAGTTTAGCCATCTTTATAATGATTCCCTTGTTTCACTTTTTACACCTGCTTTATTTTTAATAGCCTTCCAACGAGTTACCCCTAAGATGCAGAATCAATTGTGTGAATTCTATCTGCATGATTTAGCCATTCCATATGACACCAACTAGAATTCCCTAGTTATTAGGGATATGCAATTGAATGCCCTAGAATCATTCATCCAAAATGAGCATAGGAGAGGGATTCTACAACAATAGTACAATGAAAGATAGAAATCACTCCCTCTCAAAATTAGGGCATAATCCCCAGATCCCAACAAGATAGTAGTGGAATGGATTGATCTAATTGAACATCCTGAGTTGGAAACCAAATTCCTGGAATGTAGAGCAATGGATTACAAGAAATTTAGGGAATTAGCTTAGGGGATTGGTAAGGAGGCTTTGGGTTTTTCACAGGGTAGGTGGAAAGAGTTGACACTAGCATTGCAAAGGAAAGAGCCTCATTCAGTGTTCAACCTCTCGACAACAATAAATAGGGCACATAAATATATCAGATCAACCAATGAACATGGAATAACTTGGCTACCTTTGGTGTTCCATCCTTTCCTTCTTCTTTATCCAATTCCACATTAGCTAGAGCAGAGGACAAACTAAACAGCAAAACGAGCTAGGTGGAACAGATTGGTAGAGCAGAAGGGCTTCTATCTCAAACAAGACAGAGGAGTGGAAGAACCTACATATTACTGGGAGATAGCTCTTCAATACAATCAGAGACCTTGGTTGCTTGAGGACCATCAACATGTTTAGTTGGGGGTGTGATGAGACTATGTTTTGTCCTATTTCTCTTTCTTTAAGTGCATGTTTTCAAAGACATTCCCAAACTTATATATATTGACTATGCCTATAATCATCCTTAAGACATTGAAATCATTAACATTGGTATATAATAAGTTGGTAATTAATTGTGTGTGAATCGATGATTGCTCATAAAATATGATAGTACTTTATGTTAATTTTAGTAGTTGTGATGTATATATATCATGTGATGGACTAACCCCCATGCAACAAGCATGTGGCTACATTTCATGAAGACCACCTATCAACCCATAGCAAAGGAGGTGTTGACGTCCACAACAAACAGTATAGTCACCTGCAACCAAAGGAAGAAGACTCCAAATTGATTAGATATGAGTTAGCCATAACTCTCCACTCTTTAACGGATATCCTTCGACAATTGACATAGTCATGAATAACGAAGGAATCTTAGATTGTGGTCCATGTTCTATTTCCAGTTATGATTGTTTTTCATAATGACTAAAGAGAGTTATAGTAGGATTGTGCCGTCTACATTATCTTTATGGCAGTTTAGTTTCCTATTTCTAGTTTGATTAGAATAAAGCCTTCTCCTTATGTTGTTGGAGACTAGACAATTATGGTATTTATTGCTTAGTAGTTTTGTTCAAATAGGAGAAGTTTGATCTTGTCTATATGGATTGTTAGATTTTGTTTAAGAAGGATGTTAGACAGAGATTGTGTTATTAGAATTGTTATTATATTTTCTTCAAGCATTCAATAAAAGAAACTCATGTTTTGAGTTCAGTTAATGGTTTAAGTGATACGATAAAGATCTAGTTAGATTTTGTGGGATCACAGTCACTCAAGCAAGGGCCACTTGAGGTAATTGTGTCTCTCCTATATGTTTATGTGTTTATAGTTTCTATTACATGTTTATGTTTATGTGATTAATGCATGTTGTAATGAGTTTGTGTCATGTGAATTAGTTAGATATTGATAATCTGTATTGTTGAGTCAAGGTGATCACTGATTAACTATTAGTTGTTCCCTTATTTAGAATTACATAAGACCATTTGATTTACATCCAACTGAATAGGATTGGTTATTTCTTATCAGTATTACTTACTCATACTACTTGTCAATTCTTGCAAAATAGAGTTTGTTTTCCTTTCAATAGTTTATACCTATGCACAACCTCTAGATTACAATTATGGAATCCTTGACTGTACACATAGTACGGGAACCATCCAAGAAGAATATGATTCCTTGGTTTGACAATTTAAATGTAACACATTATAGCCAGTAGGTTTCTTAATGTAGGATCCTTTGGTCCGTTGAGTTGTGTGCATGCCCTTTTTGCATCAATGTATTGGTTAATAATGGAGTTTGACATTTGCTCATTTTCTACCATTCAAAAGGGTTGTTCTTAACTATAATACATATGATAAGGATCTCTATGGTTTGGTTTAAGTGATGAAGAAGTAGAAGTACTATATCATGGGCAAATAGATGGTAGTGCATATCAAGTACCAATCTTTGCAATAATTACATGCACAAGCAAAGTTGCAACAATCATGTCATTACAAATGGATGGGGTTCTTGCAACAATTATATCTTGTCATTAAGTACAATTAGATGGTGAATATTCTCTCTAGGCTACCTCTTCTCTCTGCAACGAGTATGCTTACCATGTTGGAGCCCTTTGGAAACAAGGTATATGTTAAATATTACGTGCATGATGTTAATTTTAGTTCAAGGTATATTAGTCAACAAGAAGAGGTAGGAGTGTGGGGTTTAAGACTTAACTCAAGACTACTATCTCATTGTTGGGTTTTTATACAAGGTAGGTAAACTAGGTGTTCCAAAAGAAGAAAGATTGTTGCTCATAAGAGAGACACATACATTATGAGTTGTAATACACTTTGGTTTGACCAATATGATTACAAATCTTTAGTGGTATACATTGGCCCTATCTTCAAGTGGATATTGCCAAGTTTATAGCGGGTTTACAATTGTGTAGCATAAGTGAGCCTAACAATAGGAAGCTTGGGCTATATCAACCTTTGTCTATGTCTAAGAGGCCATGGGAAAACATCTGCATGGACTTCATGGGTGAATTACCAAACACTAAGCATGGGCATGACTACATATTTGTTATAGTATATTGTTTTAGTAAGATGTGTGTAAGGTCCACATGTTTTGATGTCTTTATTATATCCATTGTATCAGAATTATTTGTGATGTGATTTTGTGATCTCTTGATGACACTTGACCTTATATGAGTCCAATTATATATGTTTTTAGGTTCATTGTTTCTAAATGATGCTTTGAGATTCTAGATATAGATTTATGATGTTAGATCATGATTTGATCATCATTGTTTCATATGATGATTTTAATCTATCTGAATGTATGATTAGAGTATGATTTATCATGCTAGTATGCATATCCCAATTATGTGTGTGGTGATGATCTTAGTAAGTGTAGATCTATTCATGGTTTATAATGTGTTATAATTTCAAGAGTTCACTATGAGTTTATTGAGATGCATGATTATCACATCTATTATATTGAGACAAATTCCACATAGTATTTGAGAATAATGGAGATGCGGTGGGTCTTGAATGTGTGTGTACTCATTCGCTTATATATATCATTGCTTCAACTATCATTACCTGATATGGTTTGATGTGTTCATCTAGTACAAATAGGTAACATGCTTAAGCTAATGGGAGGTAACTATATCATTGCACCATCTGGCTCTACTTATGGGGTAACTGAAACATGGCTATGTGAAAATTAGCAATACGACATTTCTTAAGTCAAATGTGATCTTAGAAACCCATGTGTGAAACCCGCAATTGTTATCTATGTGGGCTGTGCTTTAAATTAAGATGTCTTGGTGTTGTCCAAGTATCGTGGAATGATTTATGTTCATTCATACATGTTTAAATTTGAAATGAAATGTGCAAACTCAGATTTGGGTGAAAAAGCTATATTTATGAAATCATAAGAAGTTATTTTTTTTATTTCTATGTGAAATTTGACTCTTGGATTGGGGTATATATGTTTGGGAATATCTAGAGGCTTCTAGAAAGCCTTAGGTGGCTTTGTTGGCTTAGATATTTACTAATGTTTAATAAGGGTTCATTAGTGGTGCCTTGGGAAAGTCTTTGAAGCCCATGTGACCTTCACATGACATGTAAGAGTGCATTCAATTATATTGTGATAGGTGAAAAATGGATATGCAAACATAAACCAAAAAGGAACATAAACAAGTACAAATTACCTCATTTGCACAAACGAATTGCCTACACTGATCAAGCAAATTGAAATGCACCCTATTCCAATTGATTGCTCCTTGCTTTTTGATGTGGATTGCTCTATAATTGTAACATAAATATTGATCTCCCAAGGAATGATTGCAACATCATAAGTTTACTTAAACAAGAGATGATCAGAAATGGAGAATGAAGCTCTTTTTATAGACTTGTGAGATATCAGATCCATAGTTGAGGATGATTAGAAAGATCAACAATTGAGGATGGTTGAGAGAATGTGCGTGAATGAGAGGACAAGTGTCCTGGCTTCCTCATGCATGAAGGGAGTTAACAGATCTGATTGGAGAGTTGACTGAGTTGATTGATCAGATAACTGGGTTGATTGGCTTGTTAACAAATTAGATTGATATATTAACTGATTTGATTGATCACTGAATTTAATTGATTGAGTAGTTAAGTGAATTGATTGACTAGTCAACTAAATTGATTGAATAGATGACTGAGTTGATTGATTAGTTAACGCTTTTGATTGATCTGTTAACTGATTTTGAGTGGAGGAATTTATGGTGGGTGAGGATAAATGGGAAATTAAATAAATAATTATTTAATATCATGTGCACATGGGATAATTGAATTAAATATTAATTTTAATTCAATTTGGAGGAAATAGATTATTTAAATAAATATTTTTGAATTTATTTAAAGTGGAGGGAAATTTGAATATTTAAATAAATAATTTTGATTTTATTTATTTAAATTGGACAAATAATGATGTAAATAAATAACTTGGATTATTTAATTAATGTGGAGGAACAAAAATGATTTAATTAAATAATTAGAATTATTTAATTAACCTGGAGGATAAATTGATGGTGATCAATAGATGAACTTAATCAAATAATTAAGAATTATTTAATTAAAGTGAATTAAGGTAGATGAAAGCCTGATCTGGGAATAGGTCAATTTTAGGTGTCTACATTTTGCCCCTCTTTGAGATGGTGTTGCAAAGTAACATCATTTCGAAGAAGTTTAAAACATAGTGCTATGTTGGATAGAAGAAGATATGGTTTAGAAGAACCATATTATTGGATTAGAAATGATGATTCCCCAGTCGGGTAGAAGAAGTACCTAGTAGATTAATTAATAGGTTGAATGATGCCCCCTCGAGAGGACAAATGAAATGGAAGAATGTGGGTGTGCTCTTGAAATGAATGGATATGAAGAAAAGGAGATAGAAGATGGAGAAAAACATAGAGAAAAATGGAGAAGATAAAAGGATAGATGATGGAATGATAATCAAATGATGAGGATAGAATAAATAATTGAATGGGAGAAGTTACGCTAATATGTATAATAGAGAAATCATTTATTTTGATATAACAAAAGGATATTATGCACTGAGATATAAGAACCAGGGTGACCATGTATCCAATGCATAAGACAGTTGACTCTGCAAACAAACGGTTTGAACTTATATCTACTAGACATTATAGAACCTTGTTGGATATGTGAATGGAAAATAGTCTTAGCGTAGAATGATCGTAATACACATAAGGCCTTTACAGAACCATAGATGCAAAAGATATTGATATGCAAGATGCTAATTCCAACGCAAAAAAGATATGTATTAGTCATAAGAGGATAATAAGCTCATCACACAAACACAACATATGAAAGCAATGACTATGCTCTAATTAATACTACATCGCTACATACCAAGATATAGAAAATCAAGGTAGTCTTGAATAGGTATTAGAAAGGAACACAAGATAAACCAAAAAAAAATTGACTGATTGACAAAACAAACACACAACCAACATATTCTCTTGCCAAAGAGTTTGCTCAGGGTAGATAGGGTAGATGAAGCCTTATTGTAGGAATGATATATCCATTAAAGGTTGTTGATCTGATCTAGAATAAAAGGATTGATGTAGCAGATGTGGCAAGTGGTATGTGGGACAACATATGGCTTCATGAGTAGTCTTTTTGTTTCAGGTTTGGTAAGGACTTTAGCTTTCAAAGGATGCACAGTTCATTTTCTACTTGAGTTAGTCAAGTTGGGGTGATAGGATGGATTGTGATAGATGGAAGAAGAGAGAGATGAAAGTGTTAGATGGATTGAGATGAAGATGATGATTTATGATTGTTTTGGGGAATTTTCTAGATTTTTTTGAATGTTTTTGGGATTTTCTAGATTTTTGAATTTTTTTTTGAGATTTTCTAGATTTTTGAATTTTTTGGGATGACATTGGATAACAATTTGGATAGCCTTAGTACTAGATACCAATAACAACAAAAAACTAGTTCTAGATGCAAGGAGAAAGATGGGATTAGATAAGTGGACAAAAAGATGGGTGATAATAATTGGGATGGATAAAAGGGTAGGTGATAGTGTGTGGGATGGAAAGCTCATGATAGAGGGATGGACAAAAGGATAAACAATGGTGGATGGAATTGATGGATGTTGCATAAGTGAGCTAGGACGTGATCTCCAAAGACTATCACATAGGAACAACATGCCCCATTCTAAGTAGTATGTTTAAGCTTTTTACATGACAAAACTTAGGACAAGATGATGTTTGGATTAGTTGGAAAGGATGAGGTATATCAAGTGACTTTCTAAAGCATTTTTCAACATTTTTCCCCTATTTCTTTATCAAGATCAAAAGGAGGAAGGGAGGATGGATGGATAGATGGGATAGGTATGTTGGTATAATGGCTAAGGATGGTAAAATAGGTTGAGGTAGATAGGAAGAAAAAGATAGGTTGGATGAGACAACGTGCCCCCAAGTGTAAGACACATAGATAATCAACTTGCACATGATACCTGTTTGCCAGGTTTTCATCATGGTACTTATCCAAGGTGCCTGTTTACCAAGTTTTCACCATTGGACGAAGGGATTTCTCTTTACTTTTTTTTTGTTTTTCTTTTTTTTTGGAAAGGGTGGATATGGACAAGGACTCAAGCATCTAGGTCCATGTAAGGTGATGGACCATGTCAAATGTCATTATGCTCATAGATGTTGGTACGGGATTGCATGAGAGGGAGATGAAGTAGGTAGATAATGGATTATGATGTGGATTATGTATGGAAGGAATATGCGACGATGGATGGGAGATAGTGGATTATGATGTGGATTATGGATGGAAGGATAATGGATTGTGATGTGGATATGGAAAAGCATGGACCATAGGGATATGATGGGTGAAATATGTGGGATAATGGATGAAATATGGGGAGATGGAGGTATGTGGAAATGTTGTGGAATGGAAAGGAACCGAGCCAACGGTTGCACACACCATGATAAACATTGAAGCTTTTGATTAGAAAAAGGTGTAGGAAGTAATGGACCTATTTTCTTAGGGGATGGTCTATGTAGGATTTTAGGTACCTACACAAACTTAGGTTTATGATTTTTGCATTGAGATTTATGGGATGAAGGAAGTTGGGATGGTTGGATGAAATGAGATTTTTTGGATTTATGGATGAAGTGAGATTTTTGGGATATTTGGGATGTAGACGCTTCATTTGACTTGATTGCTTTTTGTTTAGGGACCCAAACCATTTTATTTTTGGACTTTTCTTGTGAAAGTAAGGGCTTGGGTAGCCTTTTGGATAGATTTAGCTTGGACTCTTTTCCTTGATGCCCTAAGACATAAGTATTTTTAGGAGTTTTTTCTTTATCCAAAACTTTATTTGTGAATCCCATGGACTTGGTGGAAGCTTCATGTTTGGTCGATGTGTGCATTTGTTGATCATGATTCAGAATTTTAGAGGACTTATGAATAAATGGAGTAAAAGTGGATTTTGGGATAAATGGGTAATTAGGCGTTGGGAGAAGTGGAGGTAAAGTGGATGGAGGGGTATTAGGAGTTGGAAGTAATGGAGGTAAGGTGGATGGAGGAAAGTGTATGGTCACATGCTTTTGGCTTTTGTAGGATAATGGAGGTGGAATGGAAACATATGTTTTGGGGATATGATGTGGTTTATGATGGAAATGAGTGGATTTATAAGGCATGGAGGTAGTACCAACATCTTGAGATTGATTTTCTTGGGGAATATAACCGAGGCCATATGATTGTGGAGGGACTTGGACATGGATGGGTTCCAAAATACCTTGTTCATTAAGTCCTAAGCATTTACCTTGATAGTTCATTTTTTGGAGTATGTGGTGGACAATGGGATTATGGGTGATTTGGACACTAGATGCGAGCTCATTATTTGATGGGGAAGGTGAGGTGGTGGATAATGGTTGTTGCTCTCCTAAGGAGGAACATTCATGGATGAAGGTGGTAAGATGAAGGGGATATGTTTGTGGACTTGCAATATGATCAATTTTGGAAGACAAAGTATCAATAAGATCTTGATCATCATTATGCTCATTAAGAACCATGTTATTTGTTTGATCATCTATGGGTGCTTGGGAGGCAAGTGTCACATCAGGGGAAGTGGAAGTTGTTGGATCATGGATAGGACTAGGTGGAGAATCGATGGTAGTAGTGTGGATAGCTTGTTCATGGATAGTTGTGGGATTATGGATATGATCAATTTGTTCATGGGTAGGCTAATAATCATGGATATTATCTTGATCATAGAAAACATAAAGGTTATGAATGGGTTGAACTTCGCTCGCTTGCTCATGGTTAGGAACGTGATCATGGATATTATCTTGATAATAGAAAAGATATAGATTATGGATGGGTTGGATGGAGGTGCTTTTATCTTGATTTAGATAAAGGGTTGATGTTTCCACATGTTCTAGATTATACTCTTGCCATAGCTCTTGATTTTTTTGAATGGAAGTGGAAGTGGGAGACTCTTGGGTAGGCTTGATAGGCTCATGATGGTCAACAACATGAAAGTTCAATGGATCCGGACTTGGACTCATGGTGGGAAACACTTCAATAGGCTTGATGGGTTGTGGATTACATGATGGGGTTGAAGCAATGGACATGTTTGAAGGCTCTTTGATAGGCTCTTGGATAGGTGTTTTATGACATGGAAATGGTTGATTCCTTGCTAATAGCCATTTGATCACATCCTTCATGAATGTATGGGTAGATGGACAATATAATGGATGGATGATAATGGTGGATGGTGTTGTAGGCTTAGCATGAGGATTAGGAGGAGGGATAATATGAGTGGAAGGTGTTGTAGGCTTAGGATTAGATGGAGGGATAATGGGATTGGACATACTAGGATTGGAATTGGATGATTTTCTCAAGGGTAGCTCAAGCAATGATTTTTGGATTAATTGTCGCAAGGTCATCTCCGAGGGATCCTTTGGTGGAAGAGTGGAGGAACATGGGGCTGAAGGTAATGAAGGGATTTATGGATTAGAAGGTTGATGGACCAATGGACAATGATAGGTACTACATGGTGGTTTTAGGGTAGGACTAGGAGGCTCTTGTATGGGTATTTGATTGGATGAGGATGTAGGGTACCCATAGGATGTATAAGCTAGAGTGGTTTTTCCCTTGTCAAAGGTACTATGAGGACTTAAGGACACTTGATTTTGGTGCAAAGGGTAACTTAGGTTTGTGTGTTCGTGTTATGAAGGAACATGATAGCCTTGTGAATGAATTTGATGAGGAGTTGAAATGTTGGAATAAGGAGTTGGATGATCCTGGGGTGGATGTTGTTGAGTATCAATGGGATAAGTTGATGTGGAACTGACATGATATGTGGGTAGGCTAGATTGGTATGGTGACATAGGTGACACATGGCATTGAGGTATAATTTGTTGTGGTTGTGGTTGTAGTTGGAATTGTTGTTGTTGGGGTTGGAATTGTTGTTGTTGCGGTTGGAATTGTTGGGTTAGATGTTCTTGAGGTATGGATTGATATAGATAAAGGTTAACTGTGGAAGAAGTGGGATTGGTTGATGTAGGGGTAACATGATGTGTGGTTGGTTGGTTTGAAGTTATGGGGGATGACACATAGGATGGAGATGAAATTTTTTGATTGTGTGTGTGTGTGTGTGTTTGTTGGGTTTTAGACTAGTGGATGGCTAGGAGCTGTTGGGTTTCAACTAGGAGTTGTTGTAGTAGAGGTGATGGGTTTGGTTGAAGTTGTTGGATGATGGATTGTAGTCATTGTAGGTGTTGTTGGTCAAGGGGTGATGCCATTTGGGGAAGTGTTTGGATGATGTATTGTAGGTGTGGTGCTAGGGAGTTGCCCATGTGTGTAAGTCTTCGTATTTCAGCTTGTTCCTCAAGATATGCATCAAAATCTACAAGGTTCTCATGATCATTATTGGAGAGAAAAGGAGGGACTCCTCAGATTGTGAGTTTTGGTTTTGGATTTGACCTAGGTTTGTTGATGATCAAGATCATTTTTACAAGAAAAATGTGATGAGGGAAAGTCTAATCACTATGTTTTTTTGGATTTTTTGAGTTGGTTTGCTTTTTTGACAAGGAAAAGGAAAGTTCTAATCACTATATTTTTTTTGGATTTTTTGAGTTGGTTTGCCCTTGGACAAGAAAAATACAATAGGTAATAGACACAAATGACTATGTTCAACAAAGGTGTGTATGTTCGAGGCTCCTAAAATCCCAAGTTTTCACAAGTATAAACACAATTGTATACACATCAAGCACTCTTTATCCCTAAAGACAAGTCTTCACTGCGATAATATCAGCTCACAACTTAGATCTCCGTCGACTCAAATGTCATCACACCTAGTATGGGTGTGTACATTTTTTATCTTTGCAAGAGATGATAGATAGGGGCTCCAAGACTGGAAGGATGACCCAATCACCCTTCCCCGAAAAGCTACAAGTAGCTTTATCAATATTGGGGATTTCTATCTCATTTCAAGGGAGACAATGGTGAGTAATCTTGAGGGCTTGTAATGATTCCCCTTGCACTGATAATTACCGCAACGTTTGGAGGTGAGTTGGGTGGACACTAACTACAAGGTTGCTAGTAACTTCGGGGGACCAATGGCTTGCGAGCATCCGGCAAGCTACTAAAAGCTTTAAATAATTCTACTAAGAGTCTCATATACCTCACACAATGCAAAAATTGTTTTCACAAAGTATTGGTACGCCTCTTTTTGATTTGACACCGTAAGGCAAGGCTAACGTTGGTTAAGTCTTGGCTTTCATTGCAACCAATTTATATAGCAGTCCGAAGGAAAGATCCGCTTAGGTTTGTCCCTTTTGGATGAAGTGTAATCTAAAAGTAGGCCCTTCTAAAGGTTGATACCATGCATGGAAAACAATAAAATGAATGACTTGAATGTTTTTGATTCCCAAGATCACATTGTTGTGCGAAGGAAGAACATACACATTCAAGAAATTACAAACACGGAAGACACGTAAATTCCCTTAAGCAAAATTAAAATGTGTGCTAAGATTTAAGCCATTCGAAGTATGGAAAACAAATGTAAATTCCCTTAAGGAAAAGTGAAATGTGTGCTACGATTTAGTGATTATCCAGATTACACATACATGTCAATTCCCTTAAGAAAAATGAAGTGTGAATCCTAAGACTTAGTGAGAATCAAGATTACACATACATGTCAATTTCATTAAGCAAAATGAAATGTGAATCCTAAGACTTTGTGAGAATCAAGATTACACATACATGTCAATTCCCTTAAGCAAAATTAAAGTGTGAATCCTAAGACTTAGTGATAATCAAGATTTGTCTTTGGCATACGTCCTGCATCAAATCACATTAGTAGTCTCAAGAAAAAGTTTGGTCTTCGTCAAATGATAGGAGGCAACTCCTGATGTCCACCTATATTCCACCAAACAAAATAGAATCAAGAAACTTGCAAATCCAGTTGTGAGGTGAAAAACGAGTAATCTAGAAAATTTCTGAGAAATATGATTAATGATAAAAAATAGTTATCATGACTAGATTCTACAAGAAATTCTATGCATTTTTTTTAAAAAATCACGAAATTTCGTTACGAAATACACAAGGTTATAGCGATTTGAAGATTCCAAAGTAAGGTTGACTTTGACAGATTATAACTGATAAAGTTGATTAGATGGGCTGAACATACCTATACCTCTACGAAGTTGAGCAAACTAGCTTTCCAACGCAACCAGTTTCGTGAAAATCTGATATACCTGCAAAAAGTTATGCTAAAAAGAAAAAAAGAGCCTATTTGGACAATTAGAAGGCAAGAAGCGAACTCTTGGCGGTCAGAGAACCGCTAGTGGTTTGCAAAGAATGTTGGCAAATGGTCAGTGCTCCCTGTGGGATTCGTGACATGGACTAACCGCCTCTAGTGGATTCATTAACTCTGGCGCCTGTATTGGAAATTAATAGGTCAACCTTTTGGTTTAACGGCAATCGTGGGCCAACAATTGGTATCAAAGTGAAAGGTCACATGTTCGAATCCCCCCAGGTAACACTGGGGGGGAGATTATTGGCAAATGGTCAAGGCTTCCCATGGGATTCATGACATGGACTAACCACCTCTGGTGGATTCATTAACTTTGGTGCTTGTATCATAAATTAATAGGTCAACCTTTTGGTTTAACGACAATCATGGGCCAACAAAGAATTGATCACATGACAGTTTAAGGGTTGTAGTCAAGTTTGTTGCTAAGGGTCCTAAGGTCCCTGGTCACCCATGTGACTAGGAGCTGATGGTGTTTTTAAAAATAAAAAATAAATAAATTAACAGTTAAACTTAAACATTTAAAAATTAAACATTAACCCTAACAATGTCTTTTTTTTTTTTTGCTTATTAATATGTTTTTTGTTTTATTTTGCTATGAGTTATTTTTTAAATCTGTTGTTTTTTTTAAATATGTTTCCCTGCTATGCATTTGGGTTTTTTGGCATGGGCGGCGGATGAGAGGAGAAGCAGCGGAGGGGACTGGGAAGGCGGGAGATCGACTGTTTTAGGGTTTAGGATAGGGCACGGGGAGTGGGAGAGGGGTGGCAGTGAGGGCGGGGAGGGGTTTGTGCGGGGTTGGGAGTAGGCGTAGAGGGACGGGGAGCGGAGGGTGGAGCACGCAGGGGTGGGGAGTGGGCAGGGGGGCCGAAGCCCTAAAAAACTTTAGGCTACGTTAAATTTTTTTGTTTGTTTGTTTTGTGTTTTGTTTTTTTATTTTATTTTTGTCTTTTTTTTGTGTTTTTAATTTTTGTTTGTTCTTTTGCATAAAATAAAATAAATCAAGGTTAAAAAAGCTTTTGTTTTTAATTTTTTTTAATTTTTATACTGTAATTTTTTTTTTAAAAAAATTAAATGCTTAACCAAAAATAAAATAAACTCTAAAGCATCTTTTTTTTTGTTTTATAATTTTTTTAAGGTTAAAATAGGTCAAAATTTTTAAAAAAAATTTAAATTTTTTTCAGTAACGAAAATGAGGGTGTTATATGTCAATTTTTACCTACAAGGTCTCCGGGACTCAATGGTGAGGTCAATTTTTGTGCAGGAGGCCATTTGTGAAAGTTGATTCCCAAAATTTTGTCCAAAAACACGTGAATCTGCAATAAAAAATCTTAACAAATGCTCACAAACAAGAGGGGTCAAATTACCGGGCATGCCAAAATGTGATAGGTGAAAAATGGATATGCAAACATAAACCAAAAAGGAACATAAACAAGTACAAATTACCTCCCGTGCACAAATGAATTGCCTACACTGATCAAGCGAATTGAAATGCACCCTACTCCAATTCATTGCTCCTTGTTTTTTGATGTGGATTGCTCTATAATTGAAATGTAAATATTGATCTCACAAAGAATGATTTTGATAGCATAAGTTTACTTAAACGAGAGATGATAAAAAATGGAGAATGAAGCTCTTTTTATAAACTTGTGAGATATCAGATCAACAGTTGAGGATGATCAGAAAGATCAATGGTTGAGGATGGTTGAGAGAATGTGCGCGAATGAGAGAAGGAAAAGTGTCTTGACTTCCTCATGCATCAAGGGAGTTAACATATCTGATTGGAGAGTTTGCTTAGCTGATTGATCGGATGACAGGGTTGAATGGCTTGTTAACAAATTAGATTGATATGTCAACTAATTTGATTGATCAGTGAACTGAATTGATTGAGTAGTTAAGTGAATTGATTGACTAGTCAACTAAATTGATTGAATAGACGACTGAGTTGATTGATTAGTTCTTTTGATTGATCTATTAACTGATTTTGAGTGGAGGAATTTATGGTGGGTGAGGATAAATGGGAAATTAAATAAATAATTATTTAATTTCATGTGCATATGGGATAATTGAATTAAATATTAATTTTAATTCAATTTGGAGGAAATAGATTGTTTAAATTTTTTTTTTTGAATTTATTTAAAGTGGAGGGAAATTTGAATATTTAAATAAATAATTTTGATTTTATTTATTTAAATTGGACAAATAATGATTTATTTAAATAACTTGGATTATTTAATTAATGTGGAGGAATAAAAATGATTTAATTAACCTAGAGGATAAATTGATGGTGATCGATAGATGAACTTAATCAAATAATTAAGAATTATTTAATTAAAGTGAATTATGGTAGATGAAACCCTGATCTGGGAACATGTCAATTTTAGGTGTCTACATCTATGTCATAGATATTTTGTAACATTGAAGAGACTTAATTATTTAAGACTTTGTAAGTGCATTTAATGTTTTTAGTTGAAAGATTATTATCCAAGTTAAATTTCCTTATTTGTTTGATTTAAATCTTTCAAATATCTTTGAGTTGCCTTTATTGACCTAGTCTCTCTTAAGGAAGTAGATGGGCACATGCCTCCATTTGATTGGTGAGGCTTTGAAAACTTGAGTTGAGTTTATTTAACTTTAGGAGTAGGTTAAAGGAAGAGTTTATCTCTTTGTGATTTATTATTCCATTTGTGAGTTATAGATTTGAGATCTTAGAGAGCTAGAAAGAGAAGAAATTAGTGTTCTTGAGGATTGAGAGTCATCTTGAGCTTGGAGAAGATTGTGTTGAGCTTGGAAGTGGATTAAAAATTACCCATCTTCAATTACCAAGAATTTTTAGCTTGTTGAGGTAGGCTTTCATGTTGTTTATTATTTCTTTTGGTTTAATTCCTTGTTTTTGTTGAAAATAGTGTTCTTCATCTTTGTGTGTGTGAATAAGGATGATTAGAATGCTTCTTCTTCCTATTTTCTTCTTTATTGTTTAGAGGAAAGCTTGGAAACATGTAATGAAATATTAAAACTTTATGTAGTTGTATTTCCTTTGAGTATGTTGAATACCTTTGAAAGAAGAGCCTTTCTTTCTTATATTTGTGAAAATGCATGAGTTATGGATTTATGAGTATGGAGAAATTTGCTTATGTTTATGTGAGTGTTGAACTCTTGTTATGAGTCACCTTTTGAGGAAATACTTCCTTAGCATGTGTATGAGCCTGGTAGAGGTTTTAAGGAGCATGGAGTGTGTGTTTTATATTCCCAAGGGTGAGCCTTTGTGATGGAGAAATAAGTGGTGGGATTGGAAGCTTGGAATCATAAAAGAGTGGCATGTTTATGGTTTATGGCATCCTTGAACGGATGAGTTTATTTTCTTGAGATCCTTATTGATTTATCCTTAGTCCCGACTACACCTATCTCTCCTTTACAAATCAAGAATGATTCTATTTATGTTTTGAGTAAACCCCTATATTCATGTGTATGCATATGTTAGAAGAATGAGTGTTCTTGAGTTTGTGTGTGTGTTCATCTATGTATACTTCTCTCCTTAGCAAGGTGGGTTGCCCCCATGGGTTTCAATTAGTTAAAAGGTAGCTAATCTTCCATTAGCTTGTGAGTTCTTGGAGCTTACTGTAGGCATTGAAGATCTTACTCTATGTTGAAAATGGTTACATCAAGTTTGTAATAAGAATACCTTTCATTATATTTGAAGTTGTACTAAACTTGATTTATGTAATCCGAAGTGTAGGGATCAATCTTGTAATCTCTCATATGTATTTTAGTTTTGTTTCCACAATTTTTGTCTTGGTCTAACTTTGAAAATTTGTGCCATCTTTGTTCAAATCAAATCCTTTTCCTTCTTGAGTTAGCCTTTGCTCAATCTGAAGTACCATTGTGCAAATTAATTCTCCAGTCTTATTTAGCCTTTGCAAAATTATACAAGTCTTTCTTTTCATTTTTCAGTAGAAATTTACTTTGGCAAACTTTTCAAAAGGTTTGCAGGTTCGTGAACCTCTCGAAATCTCTAAACTCCTTTTCTTTGAAGAGTTTTGGTGATCTTTAAACTTCACGAACCATCTTGTTCACCGAAAATAAAGTCATCCTTTGTTTCAAAAAAAATTTGTCAACTTTTCAGCAATTTTCAAGTTCGCAAACCTTCTCAATTGCCGAAAAAAGTGTCTCATTTAAAGTTTAGCTCCTTTATTTTTGGAGATTTTTCAAGTTTACAAACTCATCTTTTTTGTTGAAAGGATGTTTGAAATACTTTATAAACAGGAAATTTGAAGGCTTTTCCAACAAGATTTAAAGTTCGCGAACCCTTCAACGTGTCAAAACAAAGTTCAAAGGTTCACAAGTTCGTTGAATTATTGAAACGCCGAAGAAGATTTTGAAAAGTCTTAGAGGAGATTTAGTTCATGAGTTCAAGTTTTTCCTAAAAAACTAAAATATCTTGGTGGAATTAGGGACCAATAATTTAAGAGTTCACGAACTTCACAATTCACCGAAAGAAAAAGTTTTGAAGTTTGAAGAATTGTTGAATTGTCAAAAATGTTTGCAAATTTAAAATTTTGGCATTTTAGAAGATTTTAAAACTTCCTAACTTCTTGCATAGATAATATATGACCTATTTTCATCTATTTGAAGTGACTATAGAGCTCATTTTTGTCACTTTACTTTCAAATCATGAAATTTTCCACTACTGCTGCTACAAATGCTGGTGCGCTACCATTTTCTTAGCTTAGAAAAATGGTAAGCCCACTTGTACTCCACCTAAACTTCTTTCATGTTGCTTACTTACACTTTCATTTGTCCTTAGCAATTAAATTTCTATTTTGAAACTTTCATGAGCTTTGTGCACCTAGGCTATTTTCTCTCCCAAGGAAAATCATTTCCTTAGCTGCACATCAAAACTTTCTTGAACCTCTAGCTTGTCTAATTTATTTACTATCCAAGCTGCATAAGGTGAAATACAATGCCATATCCCTTTTTTTCTTAGACTTAAAAACTTATTATTAAACTTTGATTTTGATGTGATGGTTTGAAAAGCAATAAGTAGAACATTATTATTGATACTGTGAGATATTTTGATTCATGATTTTATTTTATGAGTGCTAACACACAAACTAATGTTTAATGTTGTTTCCATGAGTGATAGATAAGTCGACACAATCATAAGAAGGAGAACATCATTGGAGAGAGGGCGCCTAGCTTTTTGAAAGCGAATGGTCGTGATGGAATGCACACACAATCACTTAGGAATAAATGATATTTTCTTTTATCACTTGTTTATTGGTGCTGTAGACACCCAAATTTGTCCCAAATTTGTCCATGTCCTACAACACCTTGTTAAAACATCACCTAGACATCATGTAGCATTTTGTCCTAAATCCCACTCTTAACCCCACTTATTCCATTAGCCAATTAATTAAATAAATTTTATTTATTTAATTAAAATCCCATTTAATCCCATCCTTATCCTACTTAGCCAATTAATTAAATAAATTTTATTTATTTAATTAATATCTAACTCATATCCCAACTAATTCAAATATTTTATTTGAATTAAGTTCCCCACTATCCAATTAATTAAATAAATTTTATTTATTTAATTAATATCCAACTCATATCCCAACTAATTCAAATATTTTATTTGAATTAAGTTCTCATCATAAGCTGACTTTCCAATTAATTAAATAAATTTTATTTATTTAATTAATTTATCTTATCATTGAGCCGACATGCGTGCCTCTTTCATTTAAAAAAGATAAGTGGTACTATAGCCTTTTATTTAATATCTTTCATATGTAGTACTTTTATGTACACAAGCACACATGAGCCCTATCCTCCTTGACACTTGTCAAATGACTACAACTCCCTTGAAGAGTGGGAATACCTAATCAATCCTAGCCGTCCACATCAATCAATTAGCTTTTTAATCTCAGCCGTCCATTTGAACTAAGCCTTTCCTATAAATCAACCCCCTCATAAGCCATTAGCATGCATTGATCTTCAAGTAACATTATTCTGCCAAATTTTCTAAGGCATGGAGCTTCAAGTACCATTATTCTGTCAAAATATCATTAGAGCCTTTGCATCCTTCAATTATCATCCTCATGTCATCTTCATCTTAATGTTATGCTGCAGAAATGAGCACCCAACATTCTTCCAACAATAATCCTTCAAAATCTTGCATGCTCATGCGAGGTGGAGAAGAGCAATGGAGATAAATCAAGCATAGTGTGGAGATCGGTTTGCATTTACATTTCTTATTTTGATTTGCATGTTGTCTTGTGCTTCATTGTGCATTGCTAGGGTTTTTATCATTGGTGTTTATTCATTTGTCCTATTTGCAATTTTACCCTAACTACATTTGGCACGCCCGGTGGGACTCACTTCGTTTGATCTTTTTTGCAGGTTTTTGTAGTAAAAATTTGCATTCATCTAACCCCCATTGTTGAGTTTTGCAGGTTTAATTAACTTTTTGTTGCAGATCTGCTACTTTTTGGACAAAACCCTAGGTTTTAAAGATTTCATCATATCTTCCAAACGGCTGCGAATTTTTCTACAAGATTTTAGCAAAAGTTTGTCCATGATATAAGAAAGCTACAGCAGGAAAATTTTGGGTTTATCACGATTTTTGCGAGATTTATCACTTTTTTATGTTTTTTCATAAAATCAAAATTCTGGGCGTAAATCAGCGAATTTTTTAGAAATTTTTACATTTCTGGAAAGCTTTTGAAATTCTAATGGGGGTCTATGTTTTGCAGATTTAATTTGAAGGTCGTTTACTATGCAAAAAAATCAGATCTTTGTCGACTGTACTATTTTCATAAATCCGCATTTCTGGGCGCAAAACAGGGAATTTTTCTGATTTCCTTACATTTTCGGAAAGCTCTTTGAAAATTAATGGGGGTCTCTTCTTTGATTTTTTAATTTTCGAATAAAAAATCTATCGAAATAATCAAATCTAATTCGGCTATGCATCTAAAATTACAATTTTCCTTGCCTGATGAGCCTATTTTTTATGCCTGCATTATAATATCATTTTTTTTATGTTGTAGGTGATCATAAGGATCTGGAGCAACATTGACATCAACATCTACAACAATTTGGATAGCGCATTAACCAGGTGCAATCATTTCATTTCTCATCTTCTAATCATTGTTTGCAAACACATTTAGATTTTGGGCATAAAATGAACAATTGTTTGCAAATTCACATCAAAACATTGGGCTAAAACAAACCATTGTCTTTTATCACATTTGGATTTGGGATTTAAAACAAACAAGTGCTTGCATTGTCTTCCACACATTGAATTTCTAAGGTTAATGAACCCCATGCGAGTGTGACCAAGTAAATGTGTATGCTCTCTCCTCGCGTCCCAACACGAACTTGGAGATCAAAAATATTTACTTGTGTTGCTTTTGTTTAGCCTTAGAGAGGCCTGCCTTGGTGTCCACCCCAAGGGAATGACCTCAAGCGGTACTTTCATCCGGTCCGCTATAAAAATCAGAGGATAAGGCGAAAGCCAAGTCTAACCGGTATTAGCGCTCACCATACAGTGCTAACTCGAAAGGAGGTGTACCTTTGTGTATATTAAAACTCCTAGTAGGGTTAGTTAAAGTCTTAAGTGGCTTGCTGGATGCTCGTGGGGTGCCGGTCCCCCGGATTTTCATTAGAACCTCCTTGTGATCGTGGCCTTGCCTTATTAGGACTTGTTGAATTGTCTTCATGTGCTTGCTTAACCAACATCACATTATTCCAAACTAATAACTTGCTTATGTGTCTTGCGTGAGTGATTCATGTGTGTCTATGCATAATCATTTGTTTGAATATTGCCACATCAAGCTATAAACACCCAAACACATAAAGACAAGTCATCCTACACATTCTTTCAATAACATTCAAACCCAATCACTTTCATCCCAAACATAGCCAAGTCATCCAAACAAGCCACATCATCATCCAAATCCCTAAACAAGCACTTGCTAAAAGGACTTAAGACAAACACTTGGTGACAACATGTCTACACTAGAGGACCTAGAAATCAAATTCCAAAGATTACTCCAAAATCTTTATCAAGGATCACAACCCCTAAACCAAGACACCATTGAAATATTACAATTCTTCATCCAAAAAGCTCAACCCCACGTAAGCCAATCACCTCAACTACAACACTTCATAGCCCAAGTCCAACACCTTTTAGCCACTAGTCAAACTCAACAAATACAACAATCCTTAGCCATTCACTATCAACCTAATCCACTTCATAGCCACATGTCATATCCATCTACTTCCTATCAACCTAATCCACCTATCCACCAAGTCAATGCCACATCAACCTATGAACATCCACCTCAAGCTTATCCAATCCCTCATGCCATCATTCCAATGCATTACCAAGCCCATCCACAAGGCAATCAAGTGATATTACAAGAACAACATGCAAGTCCAAATAGCGCTTTGTACATAAATCAAGCACATCCAAGTACACCTTTTCAACAAGACCATCAAGCACTATTGATAGACCTAAGTCCACCTCTGCAACAAGAAGCACATTCAAGTCCAAGTGGTCCCTTGTACATAAATCAAACAAGCCCAAGTTATCCTATGCAAGATCCAATAACCTTTGACAAGGGATATACCAATCTAGAGTGGCCTTCGTCATCTAATCACACACCAACACATGAGCCAACTAATCCTATCCCAACACCACCATGTGATCCTATTCCTAGTCCATTGGTCCATCAACCCTCCAAATCACCAAGCCCTTCATTACCTTCCTCGCCATGTCATTCTAATCCTTCACCAAAGGATGCGGCTGAGAGAGTTTTACAAAGGATGCTTGAAGCAAAACTCATTGAACTTCCTAAAGTCAAACCATGTGAAGAAAGTCCATATGCTGAACATGATTATTGTGCATACCATAGGACCAAAGGCCATAATACAAATCAATGTCCAATATTTGTCTCAATTGTTTACAAGGTGTACCCACCTATAATGGGAAATCATGCCACATCATCCCAATCCCATGTGTCACCCCCATCTAGTCCAAATCCTAATCCACCCAATCCAATTAGCCCTCAACCTAATCCTAATCATAAGCCTACAATATCATCTGCTATTATCATCCATCCATTATATTTCCCATCCACCCATACCCTTGCGAAGGATGTGATCCATTGGCTACTAGCTAGGAATGAACTACCCCCATGTCAAACACCAATTCATGAGCCTACCAATGAACTTCCAAAGGTCATGTCCAATCCTATAATCTCATCATGTGGTTCACATATCCTTGAGCCTCTTCAAGAGCCTTCCATTAACATGCCTAGCCCTTTAAGCCCATCATGTGACCTACTAGCCAACAAGTCTATTCAAGAGTCTCCAACCACAAGCCTAAGTCAAGAGTCATCATGTTCTCATGTTGTTGACCAAGAGCCTATCCAAGAGCCTTCCACTTCCATTCAAGAAACCCAAGAGGTATGTCAAGAGTTTAATCTTAAGCATGTGGAAACATTAAGCCCTAGTCCAACTCAAGATCCAAACACTTTCATGCAACCCATCCATAACATTTACCTTCTTTATGATCAAGATGATACCTATGAAGAAGCTATCCATGAGCACCTTGATCCTATCCATAATCCTATATCTATCCATGAGCAAGATATCCAAATTGCTCCTAGTCATCCGCCATCTAGCCCTATCCATAATGAGAAAACATCCACTTGTCATGATGAGACACTTGTCCCCCAAGTAAGCATAAAAGATCAAACAAATAACTTGGATCCTAGTGAACATAATGCTAATCAAGATCCTAATGATCATTCATCCATATCCACCATCAATTCCACTTCAAGTCCACCATCATGTCCTCTTGGTATTACCACCCTTATACATGAGTGTTCTTCCTTAGGACAACAACAACCTTTATCCACCTCACCTTCTTCATCCAATAATCAACTCAAGTCTAACGTTCGAACCACATCTAGTCCCATTGTCCATCACATACTCCAAAACATGAACTACAAAGGCAAAGGCCTAGGTCTTTATGAACAAGGTATTTTGGAGCCAAACCATGTCAAGATTCTTTCATGCTTATATGGCCTTGGATACACACCCCAAGGTAAACAAGGCCAAGATGTTGGTAATCCCTTCATGCATCCTAAACCTACCACTTTCCATCACAAACCTCATCATCTACACAAAACATATGTAGCCATTCCAACTCCATCATCCTATAAATGTCAAAAGCACGTGACCATACACCTTCCACCATCCACTTTACCTCCACTTTTACCAACTCCAAATATCCCTCCATCCACCTTGCCACCATTGCTTCCAACACCTAACATACATATCATTCATAAGTATCCTTACATCCCTAATCATGGCCAACAAAAGCACACATCGTTTAAGCATAAAGCTTCCAATCATTCCATCCACTCCATCCATCCCATGGGATTCCAAAATAAACATTTGGATGCCTTTACTTATAAATCCAAAAATCCAACTAAAACTCCTAAGGACCCTCATGTCTTAGGGCATCAATGTGAAAAGTCTCTAAATCATCCATCTTCTAAGCAAAGTACATTCACAAAGCTATCCAAGCCCATACCTCCAAAAGCAAAGCCCAAAAGCAAAATGGTTTGGGTTCCTAAGCAAACAGCTAGCAAAGCAAATGAGGCATCCTCATCCACATCTAAGCAACCATCCAAACCCTTACCTCCAAAAGCAAAGCCCAAAAGCAAAATGGTTTGGGTTCCTAAACAAATAGCTAGAAAGTCAAATGAGGCATCCTCATCCACATCTCAAGAATCCCAATCACCTATCTCCATCCAAGAGCCTATTTCCATCCAAAACTTCCATTCCCTTCAAAAATCCCACAAGCAAAACAAAAGCACTAAACATACTAAATCTATGTGGGTTCCGAAATCACTTCATCAACCATCTCCTAAGCAAACATCTCCATTGCTTCCTACACCACCATCCCATCAAAAGCTTCAATGTTTATCATAGTGTGTGCAGCCGTTGGTCATGATTCCCTTCCATTCCAAAACATTCACACATGCCTACATCTCCCCATCTTCTATCCATTATCCTACATATCTCCCCCATGCTATCCCTATGGTCCATGCTTTGGCATAAACTTTTCGTCCATCTTCATTCCATAAGCCTATATAAATCCACACCATAAGCTACTAGCCTACCCTACCATAATTCTACATCATAATCCATTATCTACCTAATCCATCTCCCATCCATGCAATCCCTTATCAACATCTATGAGCATAATGACATGGTCCATGCGAAGACAACATCCATCTCCAATGGGACTACCAACATTCATCGCACTAAACACTTGAGTGCCTCCTATCCATTACCATGGTGAAAACCTAGCAAACATGCACCATGTGTAGTTGTCATCCCATCTAAAAAGCAAAAAAACAAAAAAAAAAAAAAAAAAATCAAAAAAGTAAAGAGAAATCCCTTCGTCCAACGGTGAAAACTTGGTAAACAGGCACCTTGGATAAGTACCATGATGAAAACCTGGCAAACAGGCATCATGTGTAGGTTGATCTTCTATGTCACTTACACTTAGGGGCACATTGTCTCATCCAACCTATCCATTTCCAAACTACCTATCCCATTATATCATTCCTATCATGCAACATCCTACCATCCTTAGCCATTACATAAACATGCCTATCCTACTGAACCCATCCACCCATCCTCCTCCTTTTGATCTTGATGAAGACATAGGGGCAAAATCTTGAAACATGCTGTGGATATCTCTTGGTATACCTCATACCTTCCTCATCAATCCATATTATCATTATCCACCTATCATACACCTTGTCATGTAAAACCTATCATGTCATCCCATGGTCATGAAGCTTTGTCATGCAAAGAATCCTATGCATTACCACCTAGAATGGGGCAAGTTCTTCCTATGCAACATAGCCTTTGGAGATCACATCCTAGCTCCCTTATGATCCATCCACTATGGCGTATCCTTATCACGAGCTTTCCATCTTATAGCTTATCCCCATCTATTTATCATGAGCTTTCCACTATAGCCTACCTATCCATTTATCATGAGGCATGCATCCATTCTTTTTATGGCCTATCCTCTTATCTATCCATCTATCATCAGCCTTTCATCTTATCAACTATCATCCATCTTTTTATCCATCCAATCCCATTCATCCATCCTTTCACCTAGACTTGGTTTTCTCCCTTGTCATTGGTATCAAGCTCAAGGCTACCCAAATTGTAAATCCACTGATATTCCAAAACATTAAAAATAAAAAAAAATCAAAATATCCCAAAAAACACAAAAAAATCAAAATATGTTAAAAATCCAAAAAATCAACTATCCAATGAAAAATCCAAGCAATAAAACCAATCATATCATCCAAATCAATCCACTCCATCAACATTCAATCAAAGTCAAATCATTATCATCATCAATTATTCCTATCAATAACATTCATTCATCCATTTCAATCAATCACCTCTTATAATCATAGCAATCAAATCAATCTAAGCAATGATCTTAAATCCAATTCACATTAATCCATATCAAGCAAGCTAATCAATCAAGGAACATTATCCAATCAAATCACTAGGTTTTTGATCCTAATCTTGTCATAAACTAAATCAATCATCATCAATGGGATATAGCGTTCCCACATCCTTGTGTTGATCTAGGGATATAGCTTTCCCCACAATGACAACACTATCTATCATCATCAACCAAACAATCAATTATTGGTTTATGACTTGACAAGGGCAATACCTTGTTTGTTTTGTATCGTTTGAGCACATTGAGAACACTTGCTTATGCTTAGATTGAGTGGACACTCTAATCATCACAGCATCACTATCATCATTCAAAACAATCCAATCATCAAAACAATCAACCCAGCAATAGAAAACATCAAAACCAAAGCACATCAAGCTAACCATCAAATCAAATCCAATCATATCAGCAAATCAAAAGCAGCTCAATCCACCACATATCATCACCATTTCATCAATCAATCACTTGATCAATCTCAATCCATTTTCATCATCTCATCAATAAAACACAAATTAGAACTACATCTCATTTCCATCGTTAAGTGCCTTGATCCCATGGATATAGGGTATGTAGGCAGTCTGGAGTACGAAGGAAGTGCCCAGATTCAGGCACAAGCGATTTTCCTCTTTCTTCTCTCATCATTTCTTCTATCATCTATCTTATACATCATCAATAAACAACTTCTTCCAACCAATCTATCATAGCACATCAATCCAATCATCACTTCATCTAATCATCCTTCAATCATCTTCCAATCATTCCAAGCAATGATCCAAATGCAAGTCAATCCTTAATCCATACCAATCAAGTTAATCAATCAAGCCAAGTTATCCAAGCACAATCAATGGTCTTGATCCTAGCCTTGTTGTAAGCCAAATCAATCAATCAATTAGCCAACCAACTCAGCAAACAACCTTGTGTTGATCTAGGGATATAGCTTTCCCCGCAATGACAACACTTTCAACAACAAAACAATCAGCAATCAATCATTGGTTTACAGCTTGACAGGGGCAATACCTTGTTTGTTTTTGTATCATTTGTGCATGCTTGCTTTCTTGCTTGTGTGTGTTATCATTTTATCTTGCATTTGCATCAAATCCACATCTTTCCAGCTAATATTCATATCTTGTATCCAGACAAGGTTGTATTATGCTGGGGCACGAGACACATCATCACCCTGGTCCTTATACCTTGGTGCATAACGTCAAGTGCTATATCAAACATTATGGTTGCTCACTTTCATTGCAGCATAACGCATCATCCATTTCTTCTATCCATTCCCTTATCTTTCTTCCTTGACCAAGCCATTTCTTTTCGAGAGCATACCCGTGTTTGTCCAACCCGCCTATCCTCTCGAGGGGGCATCACCAACACTATCTATCATCATCATCATCAGCATCAGCATCCCTTTCAATTATCCATACCTTAACTTCTTTGAAATGATGTTACTCGACACAAAGCTCATCATCTCGAACATCATCTCAAAGAGGGGCAAAATGTAGACACCCAAATTTGTCCCAAATTTGTCCATGTCCTACAACACCTTGTTAAAACATCACCTAGACATCATGTAGCATTTTGTCCTAAATCCCACTCTTAACCCCACTTATTCCATTAGCCAATTAATTAAATAAATTTTATTTATTTAATTAAAATCCCATTTAATCCCATCCTTATCCTACTTAGCCAATTAATTAAATAAATTTTATTTATTTAATTAATATCTAACTCATATCCCAACTAATTCAAATATTTTATTTGAATTAAGTTCCCCACTATCCAATTAATTAAATAAATTTTATTTATTTAATTAATATCCAACTCATATCCCAACTAATTCAAATATTTTATTTGAATTAAGTTCTCATCATAAGCTGACTTTCCAATTAATTAAATAAATTTTATTTATTTAATTAATTTATCTTATCATTGAGCCGACATGCGTGCCTCTTTCATTTAAAAAAGATAAGTGGTACTATAGCCTTTTATTTAATATCTTTCATATGTAGTACTTTTATGTACACAAGCACACATGAGCCCTATCCTCCTTGACACTTGTCAAATGACTACAACTCCCTTGAAGAGTGGGAATACCTAATCAATCCTAGCCGTCCACATCAATCAATTAGCTTTTTAATCTCAGCCGTCCATTTGAACTAAGCCTTTCCTATAAATCAACCCCCTCATAAGCCATTAGCATGCATTGAGCTTCAAGTAACATTATTCTGCCAAATTTTCTAAGGCATGGAGCTTCAAGTACCATTATTCTGTCAAAATATCATTAGAGCCTTTGCATCCTTCAATTATCATCCTCATGTCATCTTCATCTTAATGTTATGCTGCAGAAATGAGCACCCAACATTCTTCCAACAATAATCCTTCAAAATCTTGCATGCTCATGCGAGGTGGAGAAGAGCAATGGAGATAAATCAAGCATAGCGTGGAGATCGGTTTGCATTTACATTTCTTATTTTGATTTGCATGTTGTCTTGTGCTTCATTGTGCATTGCTAGGGTTTTTATCATTGGTGTTTATTCATTTGTCCTATTTGCAATTTTACCCTAACTACAGGTGCATATGAGTGTGTCATGAATTTTTGTGTTTTTATAGAAAAGCAATTTAATTAGGATTTAGTAGGAAAATAAATATTTGTTTATAATATTCTTGCATGAAGTTTTTCAAAAAGAGAATCTTGTAATTAATTTGCGTGTAGTTATGGGAGTAGTGGGGATAGCTGAACAGAGGAAAATAGTAAAGGATAGTTAAGATTAAATAGCATTTATATATATTATCTTGCTATGTTGGGGGGGGAGTTTTTGTTTTTAAATATCTCTGTACAAAAAAAGGAGAGAAATGAGACGGGAAAGAATAACAGGAGGCTCATGGAGAAAATCATGGGAAATTTAGGGAAGATGCAATAATCTGGGTATGCTTTATTTTTCATGTATCTAATATTTATCTAGTTTGCTTACAACTATGTTATTGCATATCTGTGTGGAAATATCTCCATAAGATTCAATTTTATGTTGGTATAGCTTTGTTGCTAGAAGTGCATGCATAATAAACCGTGAGTAGAAATGTGTGTTTGGATTGTTGTTGTGATTCCTCTGTGCCTTTAATTTTATAGCATCTAATTGTGCCCATCTGTGCAACCTTTTTCCCTTGCATCAGGTTTAGATCTTATTCTGTTAAGTTAAGGAGTTCTTGACAAGGGTTTCAAATCCCCATTTCCTACTCATCTGTAACCTAATCTTCATATTGCTTAGAGAGGGAACCATATGCATTCTTTGATAACACCTCCTTGTAGATTAGTAACAACCATGAAGGGTTGGTCTAGAGAGGCTGATGTAGCTCCTTTACTTTTCCCAAAACATCATGGTTTGAATATGCCATTTGACCACAATGCCTATGAAGATACGACTTGCTCAATATATCCATAAGTATTGATGCTTGTTAAATATATTACCCTTATAGTAATTTAATACCGATACTTCTCTTTCACTTCCCTTAAATATTCTAAGTCAAAGTTGCCATCCTTCATCTCTTTTTGCTTGTGAATCCTATATATATTCATAGCTCGATCATTACATGTTAAAGATTTTATGTCTATCCCTACATTATAATACCTTTGGCGCCATACATAGAGTTTAAATACCTGCTAAAGCAATGAAGTAGTTTTCTTGTGACTGTGAGGGTCATCCTAATAAGGCCGACACCTCTAAGATACCCTTGCCATTGTTGGCTTAGAGACCCATGATTCTAGATGCCATGTAACCCTATGTGCTTTCATTTCCTTCCTGCTCAAGGATCATGCTCACATTATTTAGACTTGTGGATTACTCCCTATGCCTTTTGCATTACCTTCCAGTTGGTAGGACCAAACTCTTAAGTTTATGATTTGTCTTAGCCACCGGTTAAGTTGCATATATTAATAGAAGTATGTTGTGTAGAATAGAATTAGATGTTGCAAGTATGGGCCTAACCGATGTTGTCATTGATGTCAACATACTCCTGTTGCATTAATGATAAGGATTGGATGAACTATTTGCTGAGGATATTGAGAAAATTGGTCATATCAGGAACAGAGAAGAATAGTGAAGACAGTAAGGTAAAGATCCAAGATAAGTTGAGTATCAGAGGATGTGGTTCAAAGGGTTTCTAGATATGTATCTTAAGGTGATCCAGTAAAGATTTTAGAGGTCCGCATGAAGATCTAAAGAAATTGTGGGTGCTCAAGTAAAACTAGTTCTAGTAAGTGTTCTGAGGTGACAGATTGTCACAGATAGGTCCGATGAGATCCAGAAATGTAGTATCCTATTCTGCGGATTTGGTGGAGTGTTAAGAAAGTCCATGTGAAGTGACAACTCGATTGGTTAGTGGTCTGGAGGTCCGCAAGCATCTATTCCATTGTGACAGTGATGACAGACTGTATTCTTAAGGTTCCAGATGAAGGAGATAAGGATTTGAGTAAGCAGATGTAGTGTGGATGTTCTTGGTGATTTAGACAAGCTTGTGGAGGTCTTTGGATCGTGTCCAGTTCATGTTGGTGGTCTGCATTAGAGCATGAGCTCGCAACTAAAGAATTACTTTTGGATGATGGTGTTCTTCCTAATTCAGGCTGACCGGATGAGTTATACATCCTGCAGATGATCTTGAAGATGTTGTGTGAAGATTGGAGTGTTCCCAAATGAAGATTGAAGTCTCAAATCTGTGTGGCTGACAGAGTGCTGATTCGCATGAAGTCTTTTGTAATTAGTCATGATGTATTTGCTCTGTAATGTTTGCCAACTTAGATGATTATTCCTAAGTTGATGTCTTGTATAAATAAGGGGTTGCAAAGTCATTTCAGTGTGAATCGTGGAGATGAGAGTGTGGTAGCAAGGAAGAGAGCCAAAGGCAGAGCAGAAGTATTGGGCTTAAATGGAATTGATTCAAGCATGGTGAAGATGCTATTCTCCAGTTCAAGTATGTGATACTTATCATTTTGTAGACAGTGTGTCTCTTATAGGCAGTGAGCCTCTTGTGAGCAGTGTGCTCAGGCAGTGAGCCCTAATTGGCATGTGCCATTTTGTTCTTTCTATTCTTCTAATAGAAAATACAATCTTGGGTTAATCACCTCGTGGTTTTTCCCTTAACCAGGTTTTCCACGTCAAAATCTTGGTGTCTTATGTGTTGATGTGTTTCTGCTCTTGATTTAATGCATTATGTTTCCATGCTTGATTTATTAATATGTTGCTAAATCACAAAGAGGATTTAAGTGTTTAATTGGAAGAAATTTTTAGACAACTGATTCACCCCCCCTCTCAATTGTCTATCCTAAATCTAACAATTGGTATCAGAGCCAAGTTCCTCTAAAAGGAGCTTAACCGCTTGAGGAGATCCAGGATGTCATCCTACAAGAAGGATAGTCTGAAGTTTGATGGAACCAATTTTAATCTTTGGAAAAGTCGCATGAAATGTCACTTGCAATGCATGGGAATGTAGTACTGGACCATGGCTACAACAAAGTATACTCCTCCACAGGGTGGCCTGAAAGCCCCAAATGAAATCACAGATGCTAAAAACAATCTGCGGACTATAGAAGCTCTTCTAAGTGCATTGTCTAATTTAGAGCTGACAAATGTTGTTGACCTACAAACTGTTTTTGAGATTTGGGAAAAACTCGAAACTCTGCATGAAGGAGACAAGTATGTTAAATGTGCAAGGCTACAGAGTCTGAAAGGGAAATTTGAAAATCTGAAGATGAGAGAAGATGAAAATATCACTACTTTTATGCCAAGAGTAAATGAGCTTGTTTGTGGTATTAGATGTGCTGGTGGAGTCTTGGATGAAGATGAGATTGTTGGCAAAGTTCTCAGATCCCTTCCTGCTTCTTATAAAATCAAGGTTGTTGCCATTGAAGAATTCAGAGCCCATACAGCTGTCACAAGAGATCAATTGGTTGGTAAATTGGCTGCATTTGAATTGACCGAGTTTGGAGATGCCCCCCCAAGACTGAATCTGCATTCAAAGCTAGTGCCTCTATAAAAGGTAAATAAAGGTTTGATCCGGGAGAGAAATCTTCAAGGAAACTATCATGGTATGAAAAAGCAAGAAATGACCTGGAAGAAGAAGAAGCAAAAACTGCTCAAGTTGAAGCCCTTATTGCAAAAAGACTGCCAAGAGGATCCGGTAAGTATGAAGGGAAATTGCCTTTTAAGTGTTTTAACTACAATAAGATTGGTCATTTTGCCTCAAGATGTCCAGAAAGATTTTCAAGGCCAAATCCTAACAGATCAAGGTTCCAAAAGAATTGTTACTATGTTCATGAAGAAGATGATAATGAAGGAGTAATAGATGATGAATCAGAGACAGCAATCAAATCTGGAAGTGATTGGGTGTTTATTGCCATCAAGGAAGAGGAACCAATACCCTTTGAATCTGTCAATCATAAAGTTGTAGAAAGAGCTCTAGCTACCCAAGTTGAAGAAAAGGATGATTGAGCCATTGATAGTGGATGCTCTCATCATATGACATGTGACACAAATAAGTTCATAGATTTGGAAAGGTATGAAGGAGGAGTGGTAAAGTTTGGTGATAATTCTGCTAGTAGAATAAGAGGTAGAGGAACTATTTCCTTTGATGGAAGGAACAAAACCGGTAATGTACTATATGTTGAGGGATTAAAGAACAATCTTCTCAGTGTTGGACAGTTGGTGGACAAAGGCTATGATCTCTGTTTCAAGAATGGAAAATGCAAGATCTTTGAAAGTTCTGGAACAGAGATTGCATGCGGTACTCAAACAAAAGGTAATATTTCTATTTAGTTGGTACTGGTAAAAGTTGTCTATTTGTGCAAATTGATCAGAGTTGGTTATGGCATAGGAGGATGTGTCATGTGAATTTTGATAATATCATCAAGATAAGCAATACTCAGGCTGTAAGAGATCTTCCAAAATTGGTGAAACCTATAAACAGTTTGTGCAAAGAATGGCAGTTGGGTAAACAAAGTAGAGTCTCATTCAAAAGCAAGGAACAATCTTCTACAGGATTATTAGACTTAGTTCATACTGATTTATGTGGTCCACCAAGAATCAAAAGTGTGTAAGGTGATAGATACTTCATGTTATTAATTGATGACTAATCCCAGATGATGTGGGTAACATTTCTGAAAGAGAAATCAGAAACTCTTGAGAAATTCAAAATATTCAAAGCTATGGTAGAGAATGAAACTAGATTAAAATTAAAATGTTTGAGGTCTAATAAAGGTGGAGAATTCACATCCGGTGAGTTCATAGAGTTCTATGAGAAACATGGAATAAAGAGATAGTTGTCTGCTCCTAGGACTCCATAGCAGAATGGAGTAGTGGAGAGAAAGAACTGGACCATCCAGGAAGCATCTAGGACAATGATGATGGAAGCAAATGTTCCTCAGATCTATTGGAGAGAAGCTGTCAGCACTGCAGTCTATACTCTCAATCGAGTTCAAATCAGAAGAAATACCGGTAAGACTCCTTATGAACTTTGGTTTGGCATCACTCCTACTGTGAGGTATTTTAGAGTTTTTGGTAGCAAATGTTACATTAAGAGAGATGAAGATCTAGGCAAGTTTGATGCTAGAAGTGATGAAGGAATATTCTTGGGTTACTCTACACAAAGCAAAGCATACCGGTGTTATAACAAGAGATTAAGAAAGATTATAGAAAGTACAAATGTGAAGGTTGATGAAGGAATTGAAAAACCCTCAAGGTTTTATGAATATGATGAAGATGATCAGAATGGTGTTCTGACTCAAGGAGCCCAAGTTCCTTCTGAAATTCAGATTCAAACTGATCTGGTAAATCAGGAAGAAGAGACGAGTTTTAATGAACTTGATCAAGAATCAAAAGTGTAAGAAACTCCCAAAGTTCCCAGGTATGTAAGACTGAACCACTCTGAAGATCAGATCATAGGTGATAAAAGCAAAGGTGTACAAACAAGAAGGAGGATTGCTCAAGATTCAGAAGAGTATTGTCTGATTTCAAAGATTGAACCTAGGACAATGAATGAAGCTTGAAATAATGAAAATTGGACTAAAGCAATGGAGGAAGAGCTGATGCAAATTGAGAAAAATCACACTTGGGATCTTGTTCCCAGACCTAGAAACAAGAATGTGATTGAAACCAAATGGGTTTTTCGGAACAAACTGAATAAAGTTGGTGAAGTAATCAGAAATAAAGCCAGATTGGTCTGCAAGGGTTACACTCAAGTAGAAGGAGTTGATTTTGAAGAAACTTTTGCTCTGGTGGCAAGAATTGAAGCAATCAGATTATTTCTTACTTTTGCTGCTTTCAAGGATTTCAAAGTATATCAGATGGATGTCAAGTCTGCCTTCTTGAATGGTGACTTGGAAGAAGAAGTATACATTGAGCAACCGGATGGATTTCAATTGTCTGATCATGGTGATATGGTCTGCAAGTTGAAGAAAGCACTGTATGGACTGAAGCAAGCCCCAAGAGCCTAGTATGAAAGATTGGATAAGCATCTTTTAAAGATTGGTTTCAACAAAGGTACTGCTGACAATAATTTGTATTTCAAAATTAATCATGAAAACATCTTGATTGTTGAAGTGTTTTTTGATGATATCATTTTTGGAGGAAGAGATAGTATGTGTAAAACTTTTGCAAATCAAATGAAAAGTGAATTTGAGATGTCCATGCTTGGGGAAATAAATTTCTTCTTGGGTCTACAAATCACTCAAACAAAGAAGGGAATCTTCATTTCTCAGACTAAATATGTGAAAGAATTGTTGAAGAAATTTGGGATGGAAGACTCAAAACCAATGAATACTCCCATGGCAACTGGATGTAAACTGAGCAAACATGATGACTCTCCCAAGGCTGATCAGAAAAAGTACAGGTCAATGATTAGAGGATTGTTGTATCTCACTCAAACTTGACCTGACATTATGAATGTTGTTGGTCTTGTTGCTAGATTTCAAGCTGATCCTAGAGAATCTCATGTCATGGCAATTGAGAGGATTTTTAGATACCTAAAAGGAACAGTTGAGTATGGATTATGGTATCCCAGAGATCATGATTTCTCTCTTCATGCATATATAGATGCGGATTGGGCAAGAGATGTGGATGACTGGAAGAGTACCAGTGGTGGAGCATTCTTTTTGGGAAAGAGATTGGTTTCTTGGCTGAGCAAGAAACAAGAGGCAATATCTCTGTCCACAGCTGAAGCGGAATATATTGCAGCAACAGGTAGTTGCACTCAAGTTTTGTGGATGAAGTAGATGCTAAGAGACATTAGAGTGGAGTATGAGGAACCTATCACAATCTTTTGTGATAATTCAAGTGCAATAAACATATCTAAGAATCTGGTGTTGCATTCAAAGACTAAACATATATCCATCAAGTTTCACTTTTTGAGAGAGCAAGTGAACAAGAATGAAGTCAGATTGGAGTTTGTGCCTTCCAAGGATCAGATTGCAGACATCTTTACTAAACCTCTACCTAAGGAGTCTTTTGAGTATCTCAGGAAGAAGTTAGGGGTTATTGCCCCTCCGGTGATGAACTAAAGTACACTATTGTGCATCAGTTTGGTAGATATCACACTCATATCTTGTCATCCGAATTGATGATGGGGAGCTGCTACTCAAGGGGAGCAGCTGATATGATTCTGAAGTGTTGGAGTTGTAAGTATGTGCCCTTTGCCATTGATGTCAAAGGGGGAGAGAAGACATGTGAAAAACAAGTGGTTGTTGATCAAAGGGGGAGCAGTAAAGGAAGAGAAGACATGTGAATGGTTGTTGATGATAGGGGGAGTTGTGTCAGTAAAGAAAAGTTTTTCTCTTGATGGTTAAAATAGTTTTCACATCATATGTTGCCATCAATGACAAAGGGGGAGATTGTTGCAAGTATGGGCCTAACCGGTGTTGTCATTGATGTCAACATACTCCTGTTGCATTAATGATAAGGATTGGATGAACTGTTTGTTGAGGATATTGAGAAAATTGGTCATATCAGGAACAGAGAAGAACAGTGAAGACAGTAAGGTAAAGATCCAAGATAAGTTGAGTATCAGAGGATGTGGTTCAAAGGGTTTGTAGATATGTATCTTAAAGTGATCCAATAAAGATTTTAGAGGTCCACATGAAGATCTGAAGAAATTGTGGCGGCTCAAGTAAAACTGGTTCCGACAGGTGTTCTGAGTGACAAAGTGTCACAGATAGGTCCGGTGAGATCCAAAAATGTAGTATCCTATTCTACAGATTTGGTGGAGTGTTAAGAAAGTCCATGTGAAGTGACAACTTGATTGGTTCGTGGTCTGGAGGTCCACAAGCATCTATTCCATTGTGATAGTGATGACAGACTGTATTCTTAAGGTTTTGGATGAAGGAGATAAGGATTTGAGTAAGTAGATGTAGTGTGGATGTTCTTGGTGATTCAGGCAAGCTTGTGGAGGTCTTTGGATCATGTCCAGTTCGTGTTTGTGGTCCGCATTGGAGCATGAGCTCGCGACTGAAGAATTACTTCCGGATGATGGTGTTCTTCTTAAGTTAGGCCGATCGGATGAGTTAGACATCCTGCGGATGATCTTGAAGATGTTGTGTGAAGATTGGAGTGTTCCCAAATGAAGATTGAAGTCTCAGATCTGTGTGGCCGATAGAGTGCTGATCCGCGTGAAGTCTTTTGTAATTAGTCATGATGTATTTTCTTTTGTAATGTTTGCTAACGTAGATGATTATTCCTAAGTCAATGTCTTGTATAAATAAGGGGTTGCAAAGTCATTTCAGTGTGAGTCATGGAGATGAGAGTGTGGTAGCGAGGAAGAGAGTGAAAGGCAGAGCAGAAGTATTGGGCTTAATGGAACTGATTCAAGCATGGTGAAGATGCTATTCTCCATTTCAAGTATGTGATACTTATCATTTTGTAGACAGTGTGTCTCTTATAGGCAGTGAGCCTCTTGTGAGCAGTGTGCTCAGGCAGTGAGCCCTAATTGGCATGTGCCATTTTGTTCTTTCTATTCTTCTAACAGAGAATACAATCTTGGGTTAATCACCTTGTGGTTTTTCCCTTAACCAAGTTTTCCACGTCAAAATCTTGGTGTCTTATGTGTTGATGTGTTTATGCTCTTGATTTAATGCATTATGTTTCCATGCTTGATTTATTAATATGTTGCTAAATCATAAAGAGGATTTAAGTGTTTAATTGGAAGAAAGTTTTAGACAACCGATTCACCCCCCCCTCTCAGTTGTCTGTCCTGAATCTAACATTAGAAAGATATCAATATCACTCCAGTTGATTTGTTGTCCATTCTAAAAATTAAGGAATAATAGTCATACATGTATAATGGTTATTAGAATAAATGGTTAGATAGTATTATAGACTTAAGTATATGTGTAGTGGATATTCGAATATATAATTAGAAAGAATTATATGATGATAAAACAAGTTTTGCATAAGAGTTTAAGTCCTGGATTAAATAGAGGTATTATTATTAATTGGATTATAATTTCTTTGATATAATATGGATTAAAGATATTGTAGTTATTTCCTTCTCAAAGTATTGTAATTATTTTCCTTCAAAAATGAGATACTGTATTTATCTTATCCATTGTATTCTTGTGCATTTATCCATCTTATCTAGTGAATAGGTTAAATAGAATCTTAAGAATAAGGTAGACATGGAAATTATCTTTCTACTCAAAGTGTATGTGAATATACCAAAGTGTAATTAGGTATCGTATTTATTATTAAAATGAGATATGGGAACAATGTAGATATTGTATTTATCTCTCTTATCTAAATCTACTGTATGAAAGAAATAGATATTGTAATTATGTAATCAAGTGTAATATATTAAATTCAAACTCTAGGAATGAAGTTGGGATATTTGATTTGAGTAGACATAGTATCGGAACAAGTGTCGAATATGGAATTATTAGAGAAAGATTGTTTTTTAATCTATCTGCCCATCAACGGCTTAAAAGATGCTTTCGCCAAAGCTTTGTAATCATTAGTGGTTTATACTATTTGATTTATTTACTCTCTTCCATATCATGATATGAGATCATTAGCATTTATGTATGCATTAAAATGTTAGATATATCATGTTGCACTAGATTCCATCACACCTGTTGGTTTCAGCTTGCTAGGCCCTTCTTGTAGGGTCGAGATCTCTTCTGTTGGAGAGAACTGAGGAAGCAAAAGCTTCATGGTTGGGTGGTAAAATGCTCTGGTGACGTTCTCACTCTTGTGATATTTTGTGCAAGAAGGTTTTGTGGTAGGTATAGACATTGTTTATTCATTGTTGAAAGTTGTATACGACCTTATGGTTCGATTTAAAAGGAAATATTTCCTATTGTAAAAGAATTTGTATATGCTTATTTTATTAATTAAATGAACCCTTTGCTTTGGAATTTTTATAATTATTGATTATTTAATTGGACAAGTTGGTTCAAATATCAATTATTTATCATTTATTCTAGTAAGGGTTTTACATACAAATACCAAGGTTACGATCATTCCACTATGATTCAAAACCTTCTAGCCTAAGTCAAAGATAGTGACCCAGGTCATATTAATTTAGAAGACTTTTGGCATAAAATGAATACAAATCCAAGATCCCCAATGGCAAAGGCAACTTTTGTAAGTGGACTAGCTCATGTAAGTGGATTCCTAGTTGCAATTCAATGCCTAGATTTAGTGTTGTCTTGTGTAAGAAACTTGATGAGGTCATAGTAGTATTCATTAATTCATCGTCATTTAATTATCAATCCAAAGGTGTCTGGAGCTATCTACGATAAGACTCTTAGTGTGGGGGATTTTGGAGTGAATCTGAATCAGTGGTTGGTGGACAAAGTCCGGTTTACTTATCTTGCAAAAATAAACACACATGCAAAGAATGGAAACTATCTATTTCGGTTAGTCACTAAAATGGAGTAATGTGGAGATTTAGATCATAACATCTACTTTAATTGAGGCATGGGTCATATTTGTGTTGCTGGACCTTTTGGGTAGCCCTAGGATCGGCCTATAATAGTCATCGACTTGAGGGGAGGATGGCTCTATTGGAGGGTAACGACATCTGGAGCCATCTGGAGTTCAGGATCTTTGTAGGAAAAGGGGCTCTAGAGGGATCCAGAGACCACTAGGAGCCTCACCACTGTAATCCTTGTGCAAACATAAACCACTTAAACCACAATTCATGAGATATGCACTTTGAAAATGTAATTGAAGTAAATAAGTTAAGAGATTAAATCAAAAGGAAATGAATACTAAACATGTGCATAATCCATCCAAGAGACAAATATAATTATAATAATATATATGTATATACCATAATGTTTAATAAAAGTCTTTTGAAACAAGAAATATAAAGAAATAAATGAGTCATGGATTTGACTCATCAAACCTATCATCCTAAATCCCACAAAGTGAGAACATCTGATGGTAGAGTTATTGCAAGATTAGATGGCCCTTCTCTTGGAATCACCCTCAGGTTACCGGTAAGGGATGGATATACTAATATGATCATGTAGAAAGGATGGGACTATTTCTAAAACAAAAAGGATTTATGTCTCACGAACATTGCTAAACATTGACCTTAAAATTCCCTAAAAATGGGAAGTCACAAATTCCCAAGGGGTTATAAAGAGCTCATTTAAAAGTGGATATTTATGATATTATTACTTTACTACACAAGGTGGTAAGAGATAAAGATACAAGTACCTTTGAACACTGGATGTGTCAATTTATCATTACAATTAGGTTTGCTTCTCAATTTGTAGATTGGACACAAATGATAAGTGATCACCTACATAATCAACTGCTTAATTTCTAGAATAATCAATTCTTTTATATGTCTTCCTACTTGTTTTACGCCATTGCTAGTATGAATGTGTGGCCATGTTTGCAAACAATAGGAATATTTGACATTGCTACTCAAATATATGATTACTATCCACAATTACAAATGGAGGTGGGAAATAAAGATTATAGGAGAGTGGATGATGCCTTATGCATGTTGAATGTGAGGATATTGGAAGGTGATGTTGGATTAAGGATTTCCCCAGAAGAAGCTTAGCTAATTATGAAATATGGTAGTAATTTTATCCAGTACAACAGGTTCACAAATTTGAGGTTAGGGGGCTTTGAAGGTACTCCCTAAAAGTTGCCACGATATGTTAGTGACTATATCATATTCCTTAAAGTCTATAGACAAATGGGAGAAGTGAGCAAAAAGTGTAATGAGAAGAAGAAGACGGGATACCCATTCCTTGTCCATTTAACTTATTACACCTGTTAATCCTCCTCAGATGATCAAAATGTGGATAGAATCCTATCAAAATTTAATTTCCATCCTTTCACAACAAGGTTGTCTTATGATAGCAAGAATTATATCAAAAATAATATATATGCCGAGATGCCTTATGATCATGATTCTCATTTAGAGGATTATTGGGAACATTGTGCAGATGAACATGAAGTCAGAAGAAGGGGTTGGATGAGGCTAATAGTTGATCAAATGAAAGTCTTTGAGTTGGGATGGAATGTTCTCAATATAGTGGATGATGGTACATAATTGGTTGATGAGGTCTACCCTTCCATTAAGTCACAACCACTTCCCCAAATTGATTGGTCAGAGAAATAAGTCACTGATATAAGGGAGAGATCCTTATTTATATTAAGGAAGAGTCAAAAGGAGTTAAATGCTAAAATTATAGGACATACTGCTTCCAGGCCACCACAAAAGGATCATGTAGCAAAGAGATAGAAGCAAGCTATTGCATCTACTTCACAACCAACTCCCATCATCACATATGCTACTAGATCCAAATCCACCCCAAGAAGAGATGACGATGAGGAAGATCTAGGTAAGACTACAAACTTGAAAAGTAATACATGAAGCAGAAGACAAAGAACTAAGGAAGAAGTTGGAAGCTAGGAGAGCTACTCAAGCACAAAAAGATAATGAAGGTGTACAAGATCCCATAGGGGAACAACAACATGTCAGTCTAGTCCCATCCCCTCCTTCTCCTCCACATGCATCAAATATTGCATCTTCTTCTCCACCTTCATATCCTCTACAACAAACAATGGATAATCCTCTTGTTGATTCTAATCCAAAAGCCACCCTTCCTCCTTTAGCACTTAATGCTCAAATGGGTCTAGTCCCTCCTCTATGGTTGAAATAAGCGATAGCAAGGAAGATAAAACATGCCGAATTCGTAGATCCTGGTTTTGATGTAGCAAAACTGTTACAAGCTACTCATCAACTAGAGAAAATTGAAAAAAAGTCTAGGATGATGATGGACTCCTCCATAGGTCATTAGTATATGGAAATTGCAAAACCAATTGCAAACAAGAGTGAAGAAGAAGTAACTAAAGTGGATTTCAATATTAGTAGAGTAGATCTTGGTCCATCCACCCATGAATAGGATATTCATAATTCCAAAATGTATGTGGACATGTTTATCAAGAGAGTGGAAGAGACAAAGAAGTTAAGGGAACAGTTAGAAGAGCAGGTAGAAACTTTGACCACCTATATCAAATCTATTATTGACACTACTACTCAACCTCTTGATACTTCCATTATAACTCCCACAAAAGTTCCTCCCAAAGGAATAAACTTATAGGTTATTGATAAAATTGGCAAATATCAAGCCTATGGCAGGGTAGTGGAAACTTGGGTGGAGAAAATAACTTTTAATGGGTTTCTTTATAGAGAGGAGGCTATGAAATCATATGAAAATATCCTAACAAAGAAAAAGGAAATCAATGCTAACATTCATCTTTTTAAGAAAGAAGAATATGTGCTAAAGGCCATTGTCAGAGATTTGCAAGAAATGGTTAAGGTTGATGTGAGCATTATGGTTACTAAAAATATTATCAAAAACCTAAGGACAATGAAATGGTCAAATGGTTGAAAGGAATTGAATGGAAGATTTTGGTGATCAAACAATCCCTAGCCAAATATAAGAAGGTAATCAAAACATGTGATTCTATCTTGATGGACATTTGGGTGAACTATTTCTCCATAGATGTTGATATCCTAGACAAAAATGAAGTTAACTTAGTTGAGATCAAACTATTGAAAAATAACTTCAAAGATCTAATCCCAGATGAGTTGTTTAAGAAGGATATCATGGATGGGAATATGATGGAAAAATTATGTAACCTATTCACTTGCCTAATATCCTTCCGGAAAGAACTTGTTTATTTTCTCAAGAAAACATAAGAGGTTAGTGAAATACTATCCACATGGAAGATACATCTCAGCACTATGATGATTCCAATTGGAAAAGCTATAGTGCCCATAGTGACTAATTTTAAAAATTATAAGGCTAAAATGGCTCCTTCTCAAACTAGGTCTCCTACTAATGCAAAAGATGAAGAAAAAAAAAGGAAATTCAAAATTAATACATTTATTTTATCTTTATTTGAAAAAGTGATTTTGTTAAAAAGTATTTTTGTAATTATATAAACTTTATTCTTATAATGAAAGAAAAGAAAAGAATAAAGTTTTTTTCCCCTTTTTCAAGAAACAGTTATAAATCAAGAAATTGTTTCATTTGTAAAGCTATTATATAAGGTAGAGTAGAGAAAAGGAAAGGATCTTTTGGCCAATTTTTTTTTCTACTAGTTCTCAAATCTTCTATGAGGGTTATCCTTTGTCATTTTCCTTTCACTGTGAAATATTTTCATAGACATTTGTAAAATAATTGGAGAAGAGACTTTGTGCTCTGCAATTTTGAATACCATAAATTTTGATGGACTTTGAGTCATTGGTTTGTGGTTAAGTTTGCAACATATTCAATAAATTTATTTCATGAATGTTGTGTAGAATATGTATAGTCTTTTATAGATCTTGGGTTCATTCTTCACCTAGATGTTCTCATTCTTATGTTTAAGCAATATCTGGTGACTATCTTTTAGATTTCCCTCATTTTATTTGTTTATACATAATTATATCTACTACGAGACTTTGTCCTCATACCTTGTATTTTCTTTATCTTTCTAATTTAGTTGTACACCGTTCCTACTTTCTGGTTAAAAGCACACCCCAAAAACTTTTAATTTTTTTATCTTATAAGGGCGCTACCTTTTTAAACATAGAGTAAGGTTTCTTGTCCCATTACAACCTATTCAACTGTTGGAGCAATAGTCACTTATTTTTGGGTGAGTCGTATAATTATTTCGTAGTGACAAATCTGTTAACTAACAAATTTTTTAAAAAAGTTGTAAATCAAGAGTATTGATCATTTGAATGAAAGAAGAGAATTTACATATCATTTTAAAAATGCTTGTTTTTAAGATTTAAAATTTTGAACTTGTGGTTGGGTGAAATTGTGATTCAATCAATATAGTGCAAATCTTAATTTTTTTCCTATCAAAAGAAAAGCTCAAATTTTAGTTTTGGTGAAGTTCTTGCCATGGAATCCTTTCATTTGAATCAATCGTCATCTATATGTCTTTTTACACTTTTGGAGGTTCTCTTACAATGTAGGAATGTCATAATGCTAAACTTTTAATTTGGAAACCTAGAAGAACATATTGAAAAGTTTTGTCCAAACTTTAGTTCTAGATTCCATGTAATTGGGGAGAAAATAGAGAATTACGTCGGAGTCCTACCAATTACGCTAGTGTCCTAATAATTGTGTTGGTTTCTACCCCATTACATTAGTGTCCTTTCATTTTATTTACAATATCTCTAAAGGGGTACCATAGTACTCCCTATCCTATTTGTTTTCTCCTTAGTTGCGTATTAGAACATTCTATTTTGAAGTAATTTATTCGTATGCTTGGTTATGCGATATCTACTTGGAAAATCATGTTGTAAGAATGATTTCTTCATGGTTGATTTGGTTTATAAATTCATTAGGTACCATTGTAAAATGTGTTGTTTTCATTATTTAAGTGTATATATTAAAGTCAAAGTGATTTGAGTGAGTTATACATTCTCACCCTTGTTTCAAGAATGTTTACTTTAAGTTATGAAAGGGTCGAGTCATACTTTAAATGTTTGATTATGATGTTAGGAAAGAAAATAGTCAAATTCCCTCCCTCCCTATTATCATGATGTTCATTTAAATATGAGAAAGGACCTTGAATGTGTAAGTCTTGATCACGTTATATCTCCTTATTATATGTGGGTTTCCTACATGTAGGAAATAAGGAGACTTCCTTGCCTAACATAATTATTAACTATAAAAATAATATAAACAATAATAATAACTCTGTAAATAGATATAACATACATATCTATTAGATGTCTCGATATTACGTACTTTTGAACACTAAACATGTTCATCTAAAGCACAATTATCAACAGAGAATTCTCACCCGTTGGCTAAGATTTTGACAATGAAACTAATCAAGTTTAGTCGATTTACACACGTCGACTTATCTTCGAAAAGCATACACCAAGTTTCTATCAGACAACAAAAAGGATTTAATAACCTTCGTCTTAATGATGACATAGTTGACAAGAACAAACATACTCTCTACTAAGTATATGTGTGTTTTTCTGTAGACACCTAAAAATGACCCTCCATAGATCGCTTGCATCAACATTAATTAAATAATCTAATTATTTAATTAATTTCATCAATTTCTTCTAATTCCCCTAATTTCAACATTAATTGAATAAATTCTATTTATTTAGTTAATTTCAATAAAATCCACTTAATTCTTCCAAAATTAAATAATCTTAATTATTTAATTAAATCATTATCCTCTTTTGATCCTTCAAATCCACATTAATTAAATAAATCTAATTATTTAATTAATTCATCATCAAATTCCTCTTATCCACAATTAAATAACTTTTAATTATTTAATTATCAAATATTCCTCTAAATTTAAATAAATTATCCAAATTTATTTAAGTTGACTTTTATCTTCTAAAAATAAATAAAATCAATATTTTATTTATATCTTTTCTATTCTTCAATCATGCACAATTAATTAAATAAATTTATTTATTTAATTTCTCAATTATCTTCCAATTCTTCGAAAAATATCATTTTCTTCTATGTGCACAATCAGTCTTATTTTTAGAACTTCAAAAAGCAAATCTAAAGTTGAATTAATCGGCTTTAATCAGTATTATTTTTATCAACTCATAAATTGGAAAAAAACATTCTAATTTATGAAATCAAATCCTATCTTTAGCCAAAAAATAATTAATTCAATAAAAACATTCTTTAAATATGACATATGTCGTGTGCACATTCATCATGAGCTCTTGATTTATCTCATCCATCCATTTCATTGATTTATCTCATCCGTTGATCGATCTTTATTGAAACCTATATATACCACCTTCACTCCTTAAAAAATCCTCTTCAATCATTTAAGCTTTGTTATTCCTATAGCGCTTGAGCATTCATCGTATCGTTGAGCACATATCATATCTTTGAGCACTTTGAGCATGCATATTATCATCTATCTACGTCCGCTTGTTGCAACCATGGGTACGCAACATATTGAGCAATCCACATAAATCCAAGAGATCAATACAATCTAGGTGATAGCTTCTTTGTTCGTAATTTGATTATTCATTGATTTGGTTATCTCTTAGATTGATCTTTTGATGTTATAAGATTGAGTTTATTATCATTGTTTTGATTTATCCTAAGCTCAATTTTACCTATACACAGTTTCCATATGGCATAAGGATCGTTACATTCACACAATCTACCATCTTCTCCATTGTGATACTCTCTCTCTCCTCATATCAGAGGGAAAACAACATTGTTCCTACATGCACCTCAATTACATGATGGTAGTTAGTCCATTTCATTATTTTAACCACATGTTCAATAATGACACCATAAAGAATTATTTCTTGCATATAAATTAATATAAAACAAATGCATTTCCCATCATTACTATAATCATAATATTTTCTCTGACTAACTATCTGTCTCCTTGAAAATAATGAAAATAAATACATTAGTTTAAAAACAGGGTGTGACATATCTCCCCCCTTAGAGATCGTCGTCCTCAATGATTATGTCCAAATCAAAAATTAAATACTTCAAACATGTTCATATACATCATGCTTTATAAAAAGATGTTGAAAATTTTGATTGATATCATTATAATCTTCTCAGGTAGTATTTTCCTCTAACTACTAGTCCCACTGAACCTTGCATTGGGTAACCTCTCTATTACACAGGTGGAGCTTGTGTACCTCGAGCACTTTGAGAGGCTCGATCATGACCACCCCTGGGTCCTATACCTGGGGAGCATTCCAATCAAGTATATGATTAGATCCTGATATATATTTCTTCAAATATGACACATGGAAAACATCATGCATTCTAGCAAGGGTTGGTGGTAGAGCTATCCTATAAGCAACTGGATTAACCACTTCTAAGACTTGAAAAGGTCCAACATATCTAGGTACTAGTTTGGAAGACTTTCTAAACTTAATTGGGCTCTTATGTGGTTTCACTCTTAAGAGAACTTTATCTCCTACTGAAAATTGTCAGGGTATTTACTTGGCATCAGCGTAGCTTTTTTGTCTATCATTTGCTTCTGCCAATCTTTTCTTGATTATCTTTACTTGCTTTTCCATTTCTGAAAGCATTTCTGGCCCAAGGCAAATCCTATCCTCTAGATTATCCCAGCTTATAGGAGTTCGACACTTCCTACCATACAATGCTTCAAATAGATCTATCTTAATTACAAAATGATATGAATTATTATATGCAAATTCAACTAGTGGAAGATACTCTTCCCACTTATACTGTTGATCCATGCAATACATTCTCAAAAAATCTTCTAGTATTTGATTTACTCTCTCAATTTGTCCATCCATTTCTAGATGATAGGCTGAGCTTATATTTAGTTGCGTTCCCAAAGCCGAGAACAAGGTTTTCCAAAACCTTGAAGTTATTCAAGCATCTCTATTTGAAATTATCTTTTCTAGAATTCCATGTAATCTGAAAACTTCTTGCATGAATTTCTTGGCTAAGATGGCGCTCCATCCGTAAGATTACTAGGTATAAAATGAACTACCTTAGTAAGTTTATCCACTAATACCAGAATAACATCATGCTTATAGTGGGACATAGATAATCCTTGGACAAAATCCATACTAATAACCTACCATTTCCATTCAGATATGTCTTGAGGATACAAAAGTCATGTTGGGTGCTGGTGTTCAGCCTTAACTCGCTGACACTCTAGGCATCCTGCCACAAATCTTGCAACATCATTTTTCATTCCCTTCCAAAAATATAAGGGTTTCGTGCATCAGTAAATAACTTTGTCATTCTAGGATGACTTGAATATGGCACATAATGCACTTCTTTCCACACAGTTCTTCTTAAATCTCCTTGATCCAAAACATATATTCTGTTATTGAATCTCAATAACCCATCAGGTTCAAATAAAAACCATCATACCTTGTATCTTGAGGATTTTCTGTTAAAGCTTTCAAAATTTGCTCATAATATTCATCTTCGGTCAAATTTTTTAATATTTAAGCTCTGAGATCAAAGTGCGTTGATACTATTACCAATATGTGCCTTCTTTGACCCAAGGCATCAATCACTCAATTTTTTTTACCCTTAATGTAGTTAACCTCAAAATCATAATCAGAGATGAGCTCTAACCATCTCCTTTTCCAGGCATTGAGGTTAGGTTGCGTGAAGATATACTTCAAACCTTGATTATCAGATTTCATTTCAAATTGCTTCGCCAACAAATAATGCCTCCATACTTGGAGAGCATGCAAAATTACAGCTAATTCCAAGTCATGAGGGGCATAATTCTACTCATAAGGTCACAACTTCCTGGACTCATAGGCCATAACTTGGTCTTTTTGCATGAGCACTCCTCCTAACCCTTCTCTTGAAGCGTCAGTCACAACAACAAAATGACCCTCTAGGTCTGGCACTTTAAGGGTTGGTGTTGAAGTCAATTTCTTTTTAAGAACATTAAATGCTTCTTCACACTTATCAGACCACTCAAATCTCTTTACTTTTATCTACAAGGAAGTGATAGGATGGGCAGTTCTAGAAAATTTTAAAATGAACTTCCTATAATACCCTACTAATCCCATAAAACTACACACTTCATGCATGTTTTTATGAGTAGGACATTCTAAAATAGCCTTTATATTCAATGGATCTACATCAATTCCTTTAGTTGATATGATATGACCCAAGTATTGCACCTCTTTTTAAAAGAAAGTACATTTGGATAACATTCCATAAAGTTTATGCTCCTGAAGTCGTTGCAGAACTATCTGCAAGTGTTGATGGTGTTCCTCCTCATTAGGAGAGTAGATTAAAATATCATCTAAAAACATTAGAACAAATTTGTCTAGATAGTCTCTAAAAACACTATTCATCAAATTCATAAATGTTGCTGGAGCATTGGTCAAATCAAAACTTAAGACTGTGAACTCATAATGCCCATACCTTGCTCGAAAGGTTGTCTTGTGAATATCTTCTTCCTTCAATCTCAACTGATGATAGACTAATCTAAGGTCAATCTTGGAAAATACAACGACATCACGCATTTGATCAAAAAGATCATCTATGCACGGAAGAGGATACTTGTTCTTAATCGTTGATTTGTTAAGCATACAATAATCTATACAAAGACATAGTGTGCCATCTTTCTTATTAACAAAGATCACTAGTGCTCCCCTTGAGGTGATACACTAGGTCTAGTCAACCCTTTTTGCAACAATTCCTAGAGTTGATCTTTTAACTCCATCAACTCAATAGTAGTCATCCAATAAGGTGCTTTGGACACTAGTTCAGAACCAAGAGTAATATTTATTGCAAAATCAAAAACTCTCTTCGAGGGTAGACTTGGAAGGTCTTTCAGAAATACATCCCAAAAATCTTGAAGAAAAGGGTACTCTTCAAAAGAATTTCCCTTTAATTCCTTCTCCTGTACATCTTTTACCTCCTCCATTTTAACTACAAACATATGGCATCCTTTCCATTTTTCTCTTTACAATTGCATTGCAAAAATTTGCCTAATTTTCATTTCTCTCTGAAAACCTTGGTTGAGGACAACATTTCCATCATCATCAATGCATTCTATTGTTTTGGAAAGACAATCAATTTTTGCCTTATGCTGAGATAGCCACTTCATCCCTAAGATGACATCATATGATCCTAGAGGTGCTACATATAGGTTGACCTCCATGGAAAAAGTAGGTAGGGTTAATCTAGCTTCAAACAAGCATTGCTCTACCAGAGCTCTTGACTGGTTTACAAACTCTATTGTCTATGAATTATCCATGCAACCAACTTTCCTAGACATTTTCTCAAGTATTCTAGGGTTCACAAAATTTTTAGTTGCTCTAGTATCTATAAGAATAGAAATTAGGGTTCCAAAAAGAGTACATGTGGTTTCAATAGGAGTAACCTGATACTTAGCTTGACGACTATCAAGAGCAACATGAATCCTTTGCTGAAAAGTCATTTGCTGTGAAGGTAAAGGTTTGCCTCCATAAGAATTCCCTTGACTCTTTGTGGGGTAGTGATTAACATAATGATCTCCTCCACATGTGAAACACCCTCCAGGAGGACCTCTCTTTCCTAAAGAATGGTTGGTAATATCATCATTCCTTTTAGGATTAAAATCCCTGTTTCCATTCCTAGATTCATTTCTATTATATCTAAAACTTTTACCATGGTTCCTTTCTGTGGATTCATGATTCTTGTTTCTCTTTTTGAAGTATGTCAAAGGATGACTCTAGTTAAATTTCCTTTGAGATCTTTCTCGATACATAGAGATAGATTTGATCTTCTACTCTTGCTTGATGGCTTTCTCAAAAACTTGATCCATGGTTGTGGGTCCATGAACATCCACTTCTTCACCAATCCAAGCATTCAATCCCATGATAAAATTCCTTATTCTAAATCTCTCATCCTTCTGATATTGTGGCACATACTTCAATAACTTGGTAAACTTTTCCTAGTATTTAGTGACAATCATATCTCCTTGATGCAAATTTTGAAAATCTGATAATTTTTAGTTAAAGTACAGTTGGGACAACTACCTTTTCTTGAATATGACTACAAATTGATCCCAAGTTAGACTCAAGGAACTCAATCCTAATTACATTTTCTTGTTCATCCACCACGTGGATGCTTCTCTAGCTAATTGGTATGCTCCCCATACGACCTTGATGATCTCAGAATAATTTATTATCTCAAAATACTTTTCCATCTTTGTTAGCCAAGCCTCAACTGCATCTCCACTCACTGTTCCATCAAACTTAGGAGGTATAACTTTCTTCATATCTGGGGCTAACTCGCTGGTAAGACGAGTTTTTGCCTCATTTTGCATTAGTGAGTCTTGGTTATTTACTCTTGGTTCTCCATGAAAACTAGATTCTTCTCTTCCTTCAGAATGGTGTTCTTGATTGGTTTCTGCCCCTCTAACTTCCTGTTCCAGGGCTTCCATTCTTCCTTTTGTTTCATTTAAGACTGACAAAATTTGATCTAATTTTTCCATAGGGTTTTTCTTAGGATTTGGACCATCCGAGTTCCCTCTTGGTTGGTTTTCAGAGTGTTCCATTACAATACCACACCTAATCATTGCATAAGAATTTATCAAAACATCTAACATTTTGATACACTATCATAAAGTACAAGTTCATAAATACAAAAACTCAGAGATTCATTACACAAACATTTGCTTACTCAAAAAGCTAAAACTTTTAATTTATTCACTTTCTAGATCTTTACATCCTTATTCAAATACAAAACTTTTGTGAAAAGGAAATGTCTACATATCACTTTCTGATAGGAAATTCCTCTAGTTCCTCTTCTGCGTCAAAATCGAGTAACACAAACATAGTAGGTGGATGTACTTGTTAGTACTCCTTCAACACCTCTAAATGCATAATAGTTGCATCCCAACCACACCCAAGAGGCATGTCACAATGTGTAGATGGTTTACTAGTCCTAACAGTAGTATGGGTTGACAATCTTTTTGCCCCCTCAAGTTGTTTCCTCCTTTCTAGGCAGATACGTTTGACTGCATCAACTAGTGTTTCAAAATCAGTGAGCCAAGCTTCCTTTGCAAAACTCATTGTTTCTTTAGTCTTTGGTTCAGGAAATGGTTCTTTCTTAATAGTGATCTTAGGCATTTCACTAAGTCTTGTTTCCTTGGATCGCTTTCTTGTCCTTCTATTTCCTTCCATTCTGGCACAATAACAAATGTTTTAACATTATCATATCTTACCAATCTTGCAAAACCTCGCAATGAGCTCCAAGGCCCAAGTGCTAAACCTGGTAACATTGATACCATGTGTAACGTACCAACTGGAATATTAGAAAAACTCAAACAAAATTAAGCAAATATTCACATTTTTTTAAAGAGGAGAGAAAAATACATCCATAATCAATATATTTGCAATATCCAAGTATAAGATACATATTTAAAAAAAAGGTCGCTTTGCATGCGACTAACAATTGCACAAATTACAATGGTGGTATTTCTTACGACTTTCAATCTTATCAATTATCATTTACAAAATAAGCAATGTATTCTTGTTCACAAGTCTTCGGAAGTCAACTACAAGAGAGAGAGCATCACCCTGGTGCTTTTCCTCCAACCACAAATTGGCGGTCCCCACTCACCTTCCTTCCTAAAAGTGGTCCTTCCCTTCACGAGGGTAATAGAATATGAGAATCAATTGATTCCATATGTCATCTAAGAACTAGTGATGTGTCTTAGCTAATGGCAATCAGGTTTACAACTCTGGTCTAGCTCTAGCTATGTATGACCCATTATGATTGTTCAACTATCTAGAGTACACCATGAACCAACAATGCAAGCAGTGACTTTTGCATTACTTTGGCCAAAGTTTCATATATATAATAGTCGTATGTTCACTCACTCTTTTCTCAACTTGGGCACAACATTCTTATTATTCATTAATTTTCTTTATACATAACAACTCTCTCTTGGTCTTACTTATACTACATTCATCATAAGGACATATACCCTTATCTACTAGTCATTCCTGACAAGTCTAGGGTGAGAGCTTAGATGACTGGTGTAAACATATATTGAGTCCCTCTTTGCATCCTTGTAATCATGGGTCTATGACATCTTGCCATCTACTCAATGACTTGTTTGCATGCTCCTGGGCTCATCTATAGTCATCTACACATACAAGGTTTACATTTAAGCCATATAAATTATCAAAGAAAGACTCTATCTATCTTAATAAATATTCAACTCATAATCTTTTGATAATAATCTATAAATAAGTAATCATACAAATTAAATACTTCTCTATATGTATATAAAAGAGAGAATTCCAAATATCATGATAGTCTAAATCTTGACTTATCATTGGCATAAAGAATGCTTTCTCAAGACATTCTTGTGTCTATACTTGGCCTAAGATAGGTAATAGAATAGATCTACTGTCAAGTGTTTCTACACTATGACTTTGTCTTTTATACTAACTCTTCAAGATTTCAAAAACACATTCTCAATCCTCTTAATCCACTACCAGTAAGGGAAATATACTTCACAAACGATCTTCTCCTAGATCCTTCTATAAAATTGCTTTTGACCCTTTCTTGGTTACTAAACCTAAGCTTAGTTTTCAATATCAATTAGTCTCTTAAAATATTTGGGTTAAAATTTTCACCCTCGGCCTTCATGTTGTAATACATTTGGCCTAAGTATAAACACAATTGGCCTAACTTTATTTACTTAGTCGACCTTTATGTAATATCATAGTCAACCTAGTACTTTATCATCACAGTCAACCTCTTACAATATGATCACAATCGACCTCTAATATTATGATCACAATCAGCCTCTGATATTATGATCATAGTCAGCGTCTGATATTATGATCACAATCGACCTATGATATTATGATCCTTGGCCTGAATATAGTAATATAAACAATTAGTTATAGACTTACATTGTTAGCCCTTTATCACAATACTTAGCCACCAGACTTATTTAGTCAGCCTATAGACTTACTCAATTAGCCATTAACACATTACTCAGCCCATGAGACTTAATCAGTTGTCCATTAACATATTACTTGGCCCATGAGACTTACTGAATCAGCCATAAACATATTAGTCGACCCATGAGACTTACTCAGTCGACCATATACATATTACTCGGCCCATGAGACTTACTCATTCATCCATAAATAATTGGTTTGATCACACAGTCCTATGACTGTTACTATCATTGTAATATGTTTAAATAATTAATAAAGAATAGGTTACGATAAAACACAGAGATATACCACTATCTTATCTTGAGTTATCAAGCTCATAAACATTTCTTATGATACATATATAAACACAAAGACTAAACATGTCTTTAGGGTTATTCATCTCTATCCCTAACTAAGACACAACACTATAATACAAGCTTAATCCTCAATAAAAAATGAACATTAACAAAATCTTTGCATAAATCTTACTTGCAGATTCAATCAAATGAAAGGTAATATCAAGATATATGTATATAATATTCGGTAGTATATGAAGAACTTACTTGTAATATGCTATAGGCAGCACACTATAAGGATCTCACTCCCTCCCGTGTTCCTCTTCACCACTCTTTTCCTTCACAACCTTTTACCAAGTGTTCTCCCTTCTCCAAAAAAACACACCTCCTCCTTCTAAATCCCTCTCCAAGTTATGGTGCATTAGAAAATCATCATTACACCACACTTCCTTATCCCCGCGGCTCTCTCTCTCTCTCTCTCTCTCTCTCTCTACATGCAAAAGATAGTGGATAGTATGGAGCCATTGCTCCCTCCTCCACTCCCAAGCATCTAGGGAGTTTGCTAAAAGAATAAGGAGACTTCCTTGCCTAACATAATTATTAACTATAACAATAATATAAACAATAATAATAATAATAATAATAATAATAACAACAACAACAACAACAATAATAATAATAACTTTGTAAATAGACATAACATATTAGATGTCGATATTACATACTTTTGAACACTAAATGTGTTCATCTGAAGCACAATTATTGACGGAGAATTCTCACCCGTCGGTTAAGATCGTGATAATGAAACTAATCATGTTTAGTCGATTTACACACGTCGACTTATATTCAAAAAGAATACACCAAGTTTCCATCAGACAATGAAAAGGATTTAATAACCTTCATCTTAACGACCACATAGTTGACAAGAACAAAAATATTCTCTCTACTAAGTATATGTGTGTGTGTTTCCAAATGGCATAAGGATCATTGCATTCACGCGATCTATCATCCTCTCCATGATGATACTCTCTCTCCTCATATTGGAGGGAAAACAACATTGTTCCTACATCCGCCTCAATTACATGATGGTAGTTAGTCCATTTCATTATTTTAACCACATGTTCAATAATGATGCCATAAACAATTATTTCTTGCATATAAACTAATATAAAACAAATGCATTTTCCATCATTACTATAATCATAATATTTTCTCTGACTAACTATTTGTCTCCTTAAAAATAATGAAAATAAATACATTAGTTTAAAAATGGGGTGTGACACATATGATGACATGTAAAATTATTGAGTAGTCTAGAAATTTATCAACTGATTGTGAAGACTATCACTAATTAGGTTTCCCCAATCAATGTGTTGAGATGCACACCCAATAATGGTGATAAATTAGCATGTCCAATATTTGAAAGAGTTTGTCTCTTTGTTCCCCATAATTTTATTTAATGAAGTGATTATATTATAAATCTCATCATTAAAATGAGATCTTTGTAGAGTTTTTGGAAGTCATGACTTGCCTTTCTTAGGAACTTTCAACTAATACTTAGCAATGTTGTTAAGGTAAGCATCCTTTTTATCTTGAAGTAAAATCCCCTTTTTGTGAATGTTCATGCTTGCATATTCCTCCCTTACAGGAAGTCTTAGAGTGATGCCAAGAGATGGGCCATCCAAATTTGCTATCAATTGATCTTCAATAGTTCTGATTTCTTGAGTGTTAGGTTTGTAATGTCTTACACTGGCGAGAACCAAGTCTGTACACTACATAGAGGTGGGAAACCACTAGCATGAACTAGGCCACTTTGAAATTTTGCCACTACCATAGGAGACCTAGCATTTTGTCCCATACTCTGCCAAAATTCACCCAAGTCAATGTGCCCTAATCTACTAGCTCCAACCTTTGATAATGAATTGTCATGAACATATGCATAGTCATAACCCTGGTATGCATACTTCATTTTGGGTTGTTTTGAAATTAAACAAATAAAACAAGCTACGATTTACACATGAATTTGGTCAATTGAAAGGGAAGGGGTTCTATTCTAGTGTGCAGGGGAATAATAATGCATACAATTCATGAAAATATGGGGTAACATTAGAGATACTTCAAACCAAATGGTAGATGGATAGTATAATGTGATTTTAGCAAGGTAGAGAAAAAACATGGGAATTTCACAAGAATTTGAAGTAGGAATGTTTTGACTTAACTCATAGAATGGAATGTGATCAATTTTGGGAAGAAAACTATTATGTGTGCAATGAAATGCACAACAATAGGGTACCTTAGGTTATATGTAGAGCTCTTTGCATGCTCAAGTGTTTGGTATTTTTGAAATCCATTTTATAATCTACGTTTCTCCCTTGTTAGAGGTTTTATGCTCTTTTAAACCTTGTTGGCATTTTGAATCATCGTTGAACTTTAAAAAGGCCAACGTTTTTTATTCTTCTCTTCCTTTTACTTTGGTGTTGGTGATATCAATCATTTTTGAACCAATGAAGATTCTACGAGTTCATGAACATTTGAATTGCTAACAAAAACATCTTCAAGTCACTTCATTTTCTCCCTTTTGTCATTGATTCATAGCATTCATGAGACATGGACTCTTGAACTCTCTGATAAAAACACTTTAAGTTATCTCATTTCCTTTGTAGGCGAGTTCTTGAACCATTGAACTCTTCAACTAGTTCAAGAATTTTAGAAATTACTGACAAGTATTATCTTGGGGTTTTAAAGGTTCAATGAACCATGAAAATGTTGAAATGCATGTTCGCAGGGGTTGACAGGTTCAATGAACCATGAAATGGCTAACATTTGCTTTATTAAAACTCTTCTAAGTCTTTTGTCATAATTTTTGAGCAATGAAGGAACTTTGTTGGTGGTTCATGAGGTTCTTGATCCTGTGAAAAGGATGACAAACTTTTTAAAAGGGATAAATATCAGAGGTTCAGGAAGTTCACAAACTTGTGAACTCTCTAACAAGTTCAAGGAGAGTGAAAAAGGCTGACAAAGAGAAAAACTCTAGAATTTTCAAAAGACATTTGAACACTTAGGAACAATTGAAGACTTTGAGCACTCTAAATTCATGATTAATCCATTAAGTAAGACATATATGAAAAAATTAAAGGCTCAGTAAAAATTGGAAGGTAACATTTATCTATCCATTTTTTAATATGGCATCACGATCAAATGTCTATTCTCCATTGAGATGAGCATTATTATTTAAATTTTTAACCATACCATTTTGAGCTTATCTTATGATCATTTAAAGATTTAATCTAGAGCTCCTTCTTAAAGGGAAATTTGAAGACATTGAGACCTTGGCATACACACACTTTAAAATCACAAACCCTAAAGGAAAGAAGGATCAAATAAGTTCTAGATCTAATATGGAAATTAAAAAAAGACTCCGACCTAAAAATAAAATAAAATAAATCCCTAAATGCCAAACCCTAGGGGGTGTTTGATTGGATGGGTTCACCAAATGAAAAGAAATAAAATATTATTTTAAATAAATCTATAGGAAACAAACACAAACAAGCAATAACAACTAAATTACCTTATATTACTGAGCTATGATAGTAACAATACACAAACCTACTTTTAAAATTCACAAGGAGGGTTTAGGTACTTCAATTTATTTGTGATGTGGAGGTTTTTCGTTGTAGATTGCTTAGTGATCTAATTTGGTGCTTTATGATTAGATCTAGGACTATAAAACTAACAAACTTTAAGATGTTGTTGCATTCTCTACTCTAGGTGACTTCTATACCTATGAAATTGATCCCCAAACATGTAAATTTGACCTATCAACTATTGACCTTTAAAAACCTATTCACCTCTACAATTTTAAAAGTGGTGGTGTTTATAGATCTATACTATTGGAGTTTGTTGTGAAAGGAGTTTTGCCTTAGTCAAATCTCTAAATTGATTCAACAATTTGAACAAATTTGAAGATAATCAAGCAAACATGCAATATGCCTAATCTATTGCTAATAATGTAAATGTTAATTCTAGTTAATAGTTTGATGATGCAATGCTCTATAAGTGATAATGTAATGATCAAAGAAGAGACAAATCTTCCTTCTGATGGGTAAAAGTGAATTAGGGATTGTCATTTTATACAACACCTAAATGTGCAAATCACATAATTTGTGTTCAAGGTGATAAGTAATGATTATTAGAAAAGGAGTTGGCTTGGGCTCATAAACAAATTTGAATTTGAAAGTTTGACAGTCAAATTTGCAACTATGGATTTGAATTTAATTCAATTTTACAATTATAGATTCAGCTCAAGTCAAGGAATAGATAATTTTTAGGTCAGATCTAGATCCTTGAGATGTGTTGAGTTAGGTTTAACAAAGACTTTGATCAATTGCCAACTTTCATAGAGAAACACTCCACTTATACAATAGTCATTACATTTGAGAGGAGAAGAGTGCAATGTATGCACTAGTGGCATGAGCATAAGTAATTAGTTGAACTCTGGTGGGTGAGAGGTAGGCATAACACTAGTAGGATGAGTATGGGAAGAAGCAAATGAAGTAAGTGAATATAAGTGGTGTTATGTCAAAAAATGTCTCCCTAGACTTTTCCCTCCTAGGTTTAGCTCTCGGGTCCCTTGTTTTGCATCATACATGTTAATTTTCACTCCCGGAAGAAGATGGCCTAAAACCCATGTCACATGGGGTATGAAGGACATTGTGGCATCTAATCCTACCTTGAAAAAGGACCCGTGGACATGGGCGCTATTGCCCTTGTCCTGACCTATTTTGGGTAGGTCCCAAATTTGAATGTCGGTTATGTGACCATTAATTAGGTCCCACACCGATATCTTAAGTTTAAATTATGAAATTCTTAGTGGGAATGTGTTTAGTTGCATATATAAGCATGTTTAGTGTTTTATTTGCAAACTAGAAGCTAACTAGAAGATGACTGTGAACTTTTGGCTAACTTATGATTTTAGAGCATTCAAGATATTCATTGTTGCAGAGCAGAGTATTGTTAATGTGTTTGTGATTGCAGATTTAGCTTCATCTTCTCATGTGTTGAAGAGCCTTCATCTATGTGAGATCCACACCTCCGAGGTGATATCTATTTGTGTTTGAATCATTTATCAATTTGTTTTGCCTCTATCCCACTGGGATATGCACTCTTTATCTGACAACGGTGTTCAGAAGACTTGAATGTCTCTCTGGGGCTTGACTGAGGCAATACTCTAAACACCACAACCCCCAACCACTCTGACAAGGGTTGTTGGTCCTTGACATTTAATCATATTTTCATGTGTCAAATCTAGGGCTGTGTCTTTGGCTATCTGCAATTAGGAATCCTACAGTTGCCAGTTTATCGAACTAACTCTAATGATCTCTACTGATTGAAGAAATTAATGCTACCAATCTATCTGCCATGGAAATGAATTCTAGGAATATTGAAAATAAAGCTGAAGCAATGAATTGCTTAATGTAGATCTATACTATTCCATACAATTGAAACACACATTTATCTATGAGAAAATAGTAACTATCTTCGTAAGCAAAATTTGAAATAGAATAGCAAACAACATAATCTAAAACAAAATAATAAACAACAATACTAGCTTTCTGCCTTGGTGGTGGGGAGTGGGCCCTTGCTCCACACCCTTAGGGCTAAAGACCAAAGCAATTAATCAGCACAAGAAGATAATATCACAATTTACTTTCAGTCCAATTCCATTAGCTTTTGTATTCAGAAAATATCCATATCAAGAAATGAGATTACAATAACAATAATTCGCTGTGTATATTTTACTACTACCTTTGTAAGTTTATATCTAATCCAGTGATGAGATATCACATACCTTAACTACTAGTTCATCTATGAGATAATACCAATCTCTTATTCTACTAACTGTTTAACTACAGAGTAAACATTCATGCAAATAAAAATAGATTTAGTGGAATGGTAGTCTCACTAAATCTGAGTCTTAGTTTCAAATACAATTGGGCAGCGAGGCCATGAAATATAGGTATTTAAATTAGTTTGTCAAGAATTCATGCAAAATCAAAATAGAGATAAAACTCCTATCAATTAACTATGATCTTCACTCGATTACTCAGGTGTTGATTGAGTAATATCTAGAGCACCCCAATTACTACTGGAAGTGTTGACTGGTAGTGGCACTAGAAATTTGCATCTGTGTTGAGAAGACTTTGGAGGTGTGTTTCTGTCTGCAGCTCCTAAGATATGTTTTATGACCTTTTGTTCAGCTTCAGAGATATGCTTTTGACTTTAGTCTAGCTCCGGAGATGATTCTCCCCCTTTATCTCAAAATCTCTCCAATCATATTGAAAAATATTGGAGACTAGTGCGAGATCCATATGTCAGCTCCAGAGATTATTAGGACCACCTCTGGAGATGACCAAAATTGTCTTTGCCTGAACATCTACACCTATAGATTCAAAAAGAGATAATTTCTGCATATTTCCATTAATTCAGTGCACATTAGTCCCTCAATCAGAAATCATGATTTTAAGTAATTCATCTCTTATTAATCATAATTAGAACAATATTGTTAATCTACTTTGGTGCAGTCATCAGGACAATGGAATAAGAAGGAAGGAAAAAGTGAGGTAAAATAGTGTATTTCATGGGTGCTACCTGGCACTCATCATCCCCCCATACTTAAAGGTTAGCAAGTCCTCCTGCATTTCACAATTTGGACTTATTCAGGTGGAATATTCTATCAATCAAGTTGTAGTGCTTTGCATAAGTAGTCTAAGTGGTGCGGTTAGTATTACCATTTCCTCTGAACTGATCAACCTACTGAACATCCATTCCTGCAATTTATCATCTTCCATTTGTTCAGTCCAGATAGGCAATGGCTCAATGATGAGAGGAGGTCTAAAACGACCACCTATCCACTCCTATTGGTATTTATCCATCATTTTGGACACTAACCTGCCCTTCCTCATAAACAACCTGAGGTTGGTAGGGGACACTACTTCCCTCATCTTCTATTCTGCAGTTAAAATGTTCCACCTTTTCTTTGGCACTGGAAGCATTTGATTAGATAAACTATTCATGAGGAGACCAAAATCAATGGAGCATTCTTGCAGATGTTTTAGATATAAAGGCAAAAGCTTGGTCTTACTGTCTAGGTGGTAAATGTATACCCTAAACTAGATCTTAAAAGCATTGGGATTTGGACATTCTTTTCTGATAAAAAGACTTGTTTCTGCATCCTTCTTTAGATAGGCCTCCATCCTTTCATTCCAAATCTGATGATTTCTCATCAGTGACATGAATGGCCTGAGTTGACATTCCCCTACATAATAGTTGATAATGAAGGTACTATCATCAATGCAGAAATCATGCAAATACAACTCACACAAAAAATATTTGTCCTCATTAGAACTTCTCATGTATGCTTCCATGAACACTACCCCTGTTTCTGTATCCTCAGTCAAATCAGACAGAACCATAGACATTTTTCTCTATAGGATTCTTTCTTGTAGAAATGGAGCATAACTTCCACTTGGGGATCTGCAAGATAGGATCTCAAATGAAATGGAAGCTACCTGAAGGACCTTTTCTTCCAAAGTTTGTACTCTTTTTGACATGGCAATTACTACCCTTTGTAATTGTAGCATGGGTTTAGAAGCCTCATATTCCCTACATCTTCTTTCCCAATGGAACAGGGCTTTAGGAATATCTATTTGAATGGGGCCTAAGTATGGATCTATTTGCACCCCCTATTCCATGGTTGCCCCTGGGCCAATCAACTCCTGAATGTACTTTTCTTGATCATCTATCTTATTGTTGGCCCATGTTAATTGTTTGGCTTGGCTTTGTACTTTATCAACAAGTGCTGCAATTATTGTGAGACTATTGTCTCGAGCCTTTGTAAGGTCAGAGATATTTTGTGCTGCCTCTGCCTCCTTTTCTTTGATGCTTTAGGCTACCTCTGCCTCCTTTTCCTTAATACTTTGGGCTGCCTTTGTTTCTTTTTCTCTCAATTCTGCCTCTTTCTCTTGAATTATTTTCTGTTTATTCTGGAGCTCTGCTTGCAGTCCTTCAATCACCTATTTTTGCTCCATTTCTTTTTCTCCCATGACCTTCTTGAGGTCAGTAATGATTAGGTTCTTTCTTCATAATAATCTCTTTAGATTATCTATCTCCTCTAACATCTTTTGTTCCCTTGAAATCTCAATATCCTCCTAATCAAAGGGGTGAGAATAACATGTTTTAGTTTGTTCCTCCTCAGTGTTTTCCACAACTTTTTTCTCTTCACTGCCAGCTGCATCCACTTGCCCTGTTTCAACTTCCCCTATAATCTCCTTGTCTTGGGCTTCCACTTGGTTTCTCTCTATAATTATTGGTACTGATGAAGGCTCAGCCTCATCTACAGAAGTTCTGAAACCTAAGAGAACTTTAGCCAGGAGAGCAGTATCTTTTTCAGCTTGGGTGAGCTGCCTCTTTATCTTGTTTCTCTGTAGCATGGGTGGAGTAGGTGCCTCTGTAGCAGTCATATTATCCTCAAAATATGAGGAAATAGTAAAAGTGTCTCTCTGTTCTGTCTCCGGAGCAGGGGAATGTTGTGAAGTTAGACTATGGGAATCTGGGTGAACAGATGGCTCTGGGGAAACTTCTGTTTGTTTCTTCTTTCTCATTAGAGGAATTTCATCTGAATCATGATATGCTTGCTCAGCCCAATAGTGTATTATGGAATCAGTTTTCTTTGAAGCTATTTTTGTTTTTTGACCCTACCTTGTCTTCTTCTTTTGCTTCTTGGGGTCAGAAATCTAGGTGGAGGTCTACTCTATGACAAATGTTTCCCCTATTTGTTTAACTAGAGTAGACTCCTTAGCCAAGGTCATCTTCCGCTTTGCTGAGCAAGTCAAATGTGGGGTTTGTTCTATAACAAGTTTCACAACTTCTTTCCCTTTTCTCTTTCTACCAGAAACAGGGGTAGTAGATGAAGTTGCCTCCAGTGAGGGCTTTTGACCTTTACCTCTCTCAGTAGCTGGAGAGGAAGTTGAAGACTCTACCTCCTCTTCCTGATGGGTAGAGGAAGCTTCTTCCATTCTATGTGCCCTCTCTGGTGTTCTGTCCTATTGTTTATTGTCTAAAAATATTTGCCATAATGTTTCCCCATCATCTTGAGACATAAAGTGATGTTTCACAATCAAAAAAATGAGGTCATGGTGTTTCATAGGACCTTTCCCTTGTTGATATTTGTCTGTAGATGATTTAATTACAAAGTACAAAAAATTTGGAAGGTTTATGCTAAATTATGGGTGTGCATTTCCATGCCTCAAAAAAATTAACATTTTCATTATTGGTCCTAGAACTATGGAAAATTGGCCATCACATGTAAAGTATTTCATCAACCATAATGCTACAGACTGCCATGGGTTTGGAAGTGAAGACCTAACAATTCCTTTAACCTCATTCTTGCTTAAATGTAATTGTATTACAGGTTCACCATCTCTAGAGAAATTTTTAATTAGATAAGCATATAGGGTTTTCAAATGGTAAAACCTCTCACCTTGTTCTGGTAATCCAGAGATATGACTAATAATGGTGGCAGAGAGATTGACCTAAACCCCTTTGACAGTTGTTTGATTATCTCTCAGGTTTTGTAGGAAGTCATCAACAATATCCTCTTGAAACCCTTCAAATTTCTCCAAGAACTCTAACCACCCTACATTCCTTAGAATGTCTACCATGGCTTCATCCTTCAATAGGCATGATATATTCTCTGGCTCTGATTTCTTCTTGACACCCATCTCTCTATCCTATTCCACCTCTTGTAGCTAAAATTTTGCTCTCTGTAGTCTATTTTTTCCTTTTTCACTTCGGAGGACTGTGTCAGCAGACTGAATTTTACACTCACAAATTTTTGAGAATCCTGCAATCTTGAGTGAAGGTTGATATGTCACTTTGTTTTACTACTCAAATTATGGGAAAGGAGGTTGAGAGTGGTTTAGCGTGTGGATGCAGTCATAATTACCGGAGAGTGATGGGACACTCCGTAGGCAGGTCGAAAGTGTGGCAAATATGGCGGCATGCATGAGGTGAAAAGGGAAATAATGGCAAGGAGATGTGGCATGATAACAACACCCAAAAATAGAAATGACAAGACAGTTACTAAGTTAATTCAAGAGAATTACCTGAATCAATCTTAATGATGACGACCTGATGTACTTGGCTGCAAGACCGCGGCTTTGATGCGACTTGATGTGAGTAGGCACGTGAGCAACACCTACGCAAGTTTGAAATGGCGTCAGCATCCCTATTGTCACATATTCTACAATTATTTCTGCTGAGTGGTCTGGGAATGCCATGTTGTCAAGTGACGTCAGTGCAGCGATTCATGATGGCCTATGCATGCGAAGGTGATGGCTTTTTCGGCTACTAATTACATGCATGCTAACTTCATCTTTGTTGTTATCATAAAGTGGAGGATGAGTCATGCTGACCTCATCAAATGACATCTCCACTTTATTACCTAGAGAGGTGGGTCCCCTCCTTATTTATATTTAAGAATGGCTCTTTATTGGTGGAGCATCAGAGGTGCTCCTAATTTCTGAGCGTCAGAGTTAAGTTTGAGCAACTTTTGGCACCTGATGACCTCCGTAGCTTGATTATTCTTATCTGGAAAGAAGAAGGGAACTGCCATTTACTAGTTTTCAATTCCCTTGATCGAGAAAGAAAACCATTTACTGGTTTTCCATCTTTCTCTATCTCTATTTTTTTAAAAAAATTTTAAGGCCGCCATTTGCTGGTTTTCAACCTTCTCCTTTTTTTTCTTTTTCTTTTTCAGTCCAAATCTATAACAGAGGGTGTGTCCCCTATAACCAAACACAAATCTTTGATGAATTCCTCCTTAGTTGATGTTATAGAGTCAAATTATGTGGCCATTCACTAAGAATGTATCTGTGCTTCCATCAATGGGTTCTAGCAAAACTATTATGTTCTCAAAAACTTCCTTTATCTGATAGGGTCATTGGTCCTTGGCATTTAATCATATTTTCATGTGTCAAATCCAGGGTTGTGTCCTTGGCTGTCTGCAATTAGGAATCCTACAGTTTCCAGTTTATCTAACTAAGTCTAATGATCTCTACTGATTGAAGAAATGAATGCTACTGATCTATTTGCAATGGAAATGAATTCTAGGAATATTGAAAATAAAGCTGAAATAATGAATTGCTTAATGTAGATCTATACTATTCCATACAATTGAAACACACATTTATCTATGAGAAAACAGTAACTATCTTCTTAAGCAAAATTTGAAACAGAACAACAAACAATAAAATCTAAAACAAAATAATAAACAACAATACTAGCCTTCTGCCTTGGTGGTGGGGAGTGCGCCCTTGCTCCACACCCTTAGGGCTGAAGACCAAAGCAATGAATCAACACAAGAAGATAATATCACAATTTACTTTCATTCCTATTCCATCAGCTTTCGTATTTAGAAAATGTCTATATCAAGAAGTGAGATTACAATAACAATAATTCGTTGTGTATCTTCTGCTGCTACCTTTGTAAGTTTATATCTAATCCAGTGATGAGATATCACTTACCTTAACTACTAGTTCATCTATGAGATATTACCAATCTCTTATTCTACTAACTGTTTAACTACAGAGTAAACATTCATGCAAATAAAAATAGATTTAGTGGAACAACAGTCTCACTAAATCTGAGTCTTTGTTTCAAATACAACTAGGCAGCGAGGCCCTGAAATATAGGTATTTAAATTAGTTTGTCAAGAATTCATGCAAAATCAAAATAGAGATAAAACTCCTAGTAGTTAACTACGGTCTTCACTCGATTACTCAGGTGCTGATTGAGTAATATCTGGAGCACCCCAATTATTACTGGAAGTGTTGACTAGCAGCGGTGCTGGAAATCTGCATCTGTGTTGAGGAGACTCCGGAGGTGTGTTTTTGTCTGTAGCTCCAGAGATATGCTTTATGACCTTCTGTTCAGCTCTGAAGATATGCTTTTGACTTTAGTCCAACTCTGAAGATGATTGTCCCCCTTTATCTCAAAATCTCTCCAATCATATTGGAAAATATTGGAGACTGGTGTGGGATCCATATGTCAGCTCCGGAGATTATTAGGACCACCTCCGGAGATGACCAAAATTGTCTTTTCCTAAACATCTACACCTGTAGATTCAAAAAGAGATAATTTCTACATATTTCCATTAATTCAGTGCACATTAGTCCCTTAATCAGAAATCACGATTTTAAGTAATTCATCTCTTATTAATCATAATTAGAACAATCTTGTTAATCTACTTTGGTGTAGTCATCAGGACAATGGAATAAGAAGGAAGGAAAAAGAGAGGTAAAATGGTGTATTTCATGGGTGCTACCTGACACTTATCACACTCTTCTTGTAATTGCAAGTTACAGGTGTCACATCTTGACAGAGTGCAGGGAATAGTAAGACAATGTGTAGATTCTAGATCTCTGAAGAAAAGCACTACTCAGACTCACGTGCCAATGCTAGTGTCCTCCGAGGTTGAAAACATAGAAATCATTTGGACAATGACAACCAACATCTGAAGAGGCTCCGACATCCTGAAAATCACCCTGCCTTAGACTCAGGCTCGAGTGCCAGTGTCCTCCGCATCTCACAGGACATAAACGGAAGATACTATGAACATCAGTATCGGAAGGAGATTAGGATTCCACAAAGAAAAGATCACCTTGGACAGGGGCACTAATGCCAGTGTCCCCAAGCATTCCGCATCTTAAACTTTGAAAAATGGTCAGTTATTAATATCTGCTACTACCTTAGTCTGCAAGCATTTGTCGTAATTCATCATTTTACTTACTATTTTGCATACTTAGGGTTTTAAGGGTATTTGACCATTAAATTGATAAATTAGTTAACAGTCTTTGAATTTCCACATCATTCCAAGTGACATCCTAACTTGTAGGTGAATCCTCTTGCAAAACCATGATTCAACTCAGTTGATATGTCCTTGAATGTTTGTAGTGAAAGGAGGATTTAACCCTTTTATTCATTGTCCCCCATTTTTCCTATAAAACATTTTGGTGAACCCATGTTTATTTGAATTTTGCATCTTTTTGAGAGTTGTACTCTAGATTTGCATTCATTCATCTTATTGCATTTGAAAATTTACAAAAAAAAGTTGAAAATTTTGAAAAAATTGGCATCTTAGGCTTGCATTTTGGCATAATTTGCATTAATTCAATTTAATTTCTGTTATTTTCATTAGATCTGATTTAAATTGCATAAATTCACCTTATTTTATTCACTTGTATTGCATTTCCATGCTTAAATTGTCAAAATTGCTTGAAATTGTGTATTTTTCATAAAAACCTAGTTTTACATTAGCTAGGGTTTGTAGTTAAAATATTGTTTCAGATTTTACTACCCTTTCCAAACACTCACTTAGGATTGATTTCTAATTGTAGTGTTTCATCATAGTGCCCTTTTTGCAAAAAATCATGTCTAAGGTTTGAAAATCTTGCATTTTCACTAGATTTTGCCTTGTCATCTCTCTAGAATTGTATCATAGGTGTGATGTGAAGGATATTGTTGCATTGTTGGGTTTATATTGAGCTTATTATTTGTTTCCCCTCTTTAATCTCTTCACAACACCTCTTCTTTTAGTCATTTGCATTGAAAAATTGTGACAAAGGTGAAAAACCAAGCATTTTGGATCTTAAACATATCTTGTTCCTAGGGATTATTTTATTAGTTTGTGCATTGAGTATTGTATGCTTTTGTATGAGTCGTATAACCCTCTTCCCTAATAGAAATATCCATTTGAGGATAAGTATTAGACTAATGGAATCTAGTGTTCTTGAAAGCGATAGCATTCCTACCTCTGAAAATCCATTGAATACCTTTACAAAATGAGAGACACAAATTTTACAAGATATTCTACCTTGTACAACTACAATGGAAGATCAAATATTTCATGATGTTGAGGACACTATTGAGGTGGTAACACATATACCTAATGAGCAACTAAACAAACTGGACAAAGAGCTAGCCGATTTTCAAGCATTTATGGAAAATGAAAGGATAGCGGAAGAGGCTATACCTGCGATTCACAACATAAGAGAATTGATAAAAGAAGGGCAAGATGGTGTTAATGTAATTCAAGGTTTAGTGCATATAGTACATAATAATGTTGTGTCAGTGACTGAATGTGCAAATGTTATTAATAATATGTCATCACCGTCTCATACGCAAGTATCAACACATATACCGACTACGAGAATGTCTATATTTACATCAACAATTTTAACTACTAATGAAAATGCTTGTAGTAATTCTACCACTGGTATTGGAGTATCTAATGGCACTAGTTCACAAAATTACAAAGTTGTGGGATTCAACTATCAAAACTTAGCACCTAAGGTGACCTCTTTTATGCATACACTCTCAACCACCTCTCCATCCCACTTATTCTCAACCACCTCTTACATACAACTATTCATAACCACCTTCCACCTACAATTACTCTCAACCACCTTTCATTTCCACTCACATTCAATCCCCTCAAAATGTCATGCACACGACTTCGAATTCTCAAATTGCATCTCCTAATGATACCCTCTTAAATCAACTATTGCAAGGCATGACCTCTTTACAACAAAAGGTGACAAGATTGACAAATTCTTTGCAACCTAATATACCAACTTATCATGCCCATGATCCCCTTTCTTATGCAATCTTGAGAACTCCTATGCCTGAGAAATTTGTAACTCCTCGCTTTGAAAAATATGGTGGAAAGGGTGATCCTAATACTCATGTGGCAGCATTCACGGCTATGTGTAGTGATTTCTACTGTTAAGAGGATTTGTTAGCAAAACTTTTCCCGTGATCTCTCAAAGATATTGCTTTAGAATGGTTTTTCTCTTTACCTCTGAAATCAATACACTCTTTTTCACAGCTAGTTGATTAATTTTTACGACATTTTCAAGCAAACATTGGACCTCAAGTCTCTTTGATTGATTTAGTTAATTGAAAGAAAGGTCCGAAAGAGAAGTTAGCTGAGTTTATTAGTCAGTATTGAGCTCTTTATAAAAAAAATCAATATCAGATGAAGGATGAGGATGTTTAGAAGGTGTTTATTATAAATCTACAACCTAACATCCGTGATACTATTCTCTTGATGAAGTATAACGCTTTTCAACATTTATGCACCACCCTTCGTGATAATCATCTTTCGTCTAGTTAGTATGAAAACCAAAACTCATCACCTAAAGTTGGTCAATCCACAGGTGGACCTTCACAAAACAACTTTAAGAGGAATAATAAGACTTTCATCAAGGTTAATGGACAGAATTCAAGCACCTTTTCACAAGTGTCCGCTATCACTAATATGAAGAAGACACCGTTTTAGAAAAGACAGTTTACTCCGATATCTAAATCCTATCATTCTATCATGAATCAAGCTGTGAGTAATAACCTCTTGAAGCTTCCTCTGATTAAACCTTTGGATCATAGTAAAATGTAAGGACCTTATTTCGATGCTAATGCTTTTTGTCATTTCCATCAGCAACAAGGACATGATACTAAATAATGTATGCATCTTAAACATGAAATACAAGACCTCATCGACTCGAATGTTATACAAGTATCTGGTGTGAATGATAATGGAAACAAGTCGGTTGTTCTTTCGAATCAGAATTTACAATTTTTTACTAATCCCTTTCCTAAGCATACCGATAATAACATGATGGACCAAAACATAGTAGAAGTAGAGGGTGCTGCCACAATAATTACACTTTCTGGGACATCCAGATTTTTGTTGAAATCACATATTTTTAGAAAATATAATGATTTAAACCTTGAAAAGTTCCAATTAAAGGATTTTAATTGAAGAGGGTTTGATCAAACCCCCTTAGATTCAAACCCCCGTGGATAGAACCCCACTAGTTTTAAACCATACTTATAATGGAGTCTCCTTTACACCTATCAAAATGCTGATAAAAAACCACTTTTGATTCACCTTTTGGGGGATCAAATGAATTCATTTATAATTTATATTTTGTAAGTATGTAGTCCTTATTATAAGCTTCTCAAAAAGTATAATTTTATATATATTTAATTTGATTATTATATTTATTTTTTATTTCTTGTGAATATAGGTTTTTCACCGAACATAAAGTTCTCTGTTCTACACACATGGAAATTAGTAAATTGGTGAAAAAAAATTCTAAAAAATATCTATGCCCTAGGTATTGATGTCCTTGTTTCAACAAAAAAATAAAAATTAAATTTTGATACATACAGAAATAGTTATGTTTTACGGGATATGCCTATGTCTAAATTATAATTGGTTTGACTTCAAAACTTAATTAAAAAAAATTCAACAAAACATTATGAAACCAAATGCATGCCCTATATAATGGTGTTACCAATCTAAATTCAAAAGAATCAGAATTTTATCCTTTGTAGAAAAAAATTTATGTGATACAAAATACACATCACTTTAAAAAATGTTGTTTACTATTAAAAACTAGTTATCAAAGGAGACACAAAAAATTTTACAATTTAACTCCAAATTTTTTTAAGAAAATATATTTAGAATCTACAAACAAAATCTCACAAATAACTAGTTTGCATAATCTTCAAATTCCTAACGGTTTAGCGGCTATAGGTGTCAGAAAGTGAAGATTTAGTTCAAAATGTTGATTTCAATGTCAAGTTTGGCCAAAACGTGTAACCCATTATTATGGGATGACCCTAGAAAATGACTATCTGAACTACGATGAGATAATTGATACAATAGAAGTGGATAAGGAAAATACTGAAGTATTACCTCATCCACAAATAAATGGTATTTATGTTGAGGTTCCTCCTCTGTTATCCCTTCAAAGATCGGGAGATAATCAAAATGCATTGGAAAGACAAATAGAACAACCGAAGCAAGAGATTATGACAAAAGAAAAGATTGATATGGTACAAGGTAGTTCTTCTCCCTATGATAGATGAAATCATCAAAATAAGAGAGCTAAAGATCAGAAAAGAGTAAGATGGTTATCATCAGTATGAAATAATAGTGGTTCCCCTCATAAGCAACAAAAGACCTCACATATACAAGGATTTGACGAAAAAGCACTACATGGACTTTCTGACAACAAAGAATACTCTAATATGAATCAATCAAGCTTCACACAAAAATTGATAGAGCATCTCTCTAAGATGCTTGCAAGTCACAAATTCTAATATGAGTGTATCTACAGGTAAGTATTTCTAACCCTTTACCTCTGTGTTGTGTTTCCCTCATGATGTGTTATGTGTTGTTTAGGCCTCCTTGGATGACCCTTGATACTATTGTAAGGTCAAGGACACCAGGAGACTGTCTCTGTTGTGACCCTTCTTCTATTTGTATCATCATTCTTCTATATTTCTTCTCCTCTATTTTCATTGTTATGTGTTGTGTCCCAGGAGCATAGCATTATGGTTGGTGACTTGGGGGCACCTTCCTATGTGACGACCCTAAGGCACTTATTTCTCCTCTCTTGATTTATTGTTTATCTTCCTCTAGTGGTTCTATCTAGCTGGTGGATGACGAAAAACAAATAAGACTGTGTCTAGTGGGAAATTTGATAGTTTGTTTAAGCTAGGTCAAATACCACCATTTTCCCACTAAGCATTGGGAGGACAAAGACCAAGCTTGTGAACAAGCTTCTAATCACTTTGTCTGTCCCTTACGCTCGCGTTGTTATGAAACCTAATGCCCTAATCAAGATTTTATCAAGTGTTTTCCTTTCAACCAAGTAAAACCCTAATTATGCCTTAAATCAGAAATATACATAAACTAATGAAGCAACTGGTAAAACTGATCACAGAAGTGCAGAGAGAGTTCCAGAGACACTGTACCTGGATTTTGAGAGCTGCATGGACTAGGGCGCCCGCTCTAGTGTCCCAAAAGTTTCTGCACAGGGTGTCTGAGACTGTTGAAAGGCTTCTAGATCCTGGAATAAACCCCTGGTTGGACTAGGGTGCTGGCTCCAATGTCCTGCAATTCTCAGAATTTGAAAATCTGAAAGTATGTCGCGACTATACCCGCAATATCCTCCTTTCTGTAGTTTCTTTCTGCCGGAACCTGCAAAATAGGATCTGCACATACAAAAGACAGAAGATGTTGCGACTATATAGGAGCTTGACTCAATCAAGCCCCGTCTTTGGTATTTCTACCTCAACAATAGCCAGAGATAAAGATTTGCAAAGGTGTGTGCAAACCTAACAATATGTGTATGAATAAAATCAAACCCTAGATGTCTTAATCAAGGGGAGATCAACAACTTGCTTTGCATCAATAAACACATACAACTTCACCTTAAGGAGATGAGGTAAATGAAGACTTGCATGAACAAGAAGGCGAATTAGCAATGTCTACGGAGGATCTCCAAGCTTGTTGTTGGAGGCTTCAACTCTTCTCCTGATCATGCAAAGGGTGTACAAACCCTAGGAAGAGCAAGATAGACTCAAGATCTTGATTCCTAATCTTCATCCATTGTCTCCAGGATAGCAAATAAAGAATACTTCAAAGAGCTTCAACAAGTCATTGATCTTCAATAGCAATTACAACAAAGTTTTGGCATCAAGCTTGCATAAGAATTGTGTGTGATAAAATGATTTTTAAATGTCTTTTTATATCTAGCTTTAGGGAATTCAAATTTTGAAATAATGTCTCGATATCGCACGAAAACTGAGAATTTGAAAACGGAATCCTGAGGCACTCGACGGGAACCGACACCCCGCCAAAATTCAAAATCCCGTGAAACGAGGGAGGACTAGGGCGCGGGCATCCAAGTCCTAGCCCCCAATTTCAGCTCATATCTGCATTTTTGTGGGTCCTAGGGACCCAAATCTCAAATCTCTTTCCGGGTTCTATCAATAAGTTACCTCAAAAAGTGAATAGACTGCTCCTAGACTTAGTCAATCAGGGTTATGGGAAGGCCGGAAAAGACAAGGTTGGAAGGTCACCAAGAGTGAGAAGCTAAACTGAGGGAGATTGTACCATTCCATACAGGAGGACAATTTCTGACATTACATTTAGCCCCCACTTTAGTGGCCATATAACACTACGTGCATATGCAACTAAAGGAAAGTAAATACATCAATCATGAAAAGGATACCCAAAAGGATACTGTAGAGGAAGCTGAAGTGTTGTCACCAAGAAGGAAGGAGCCCCCAAGTCTGCAATCCTGCAAGACCACAAAGTTAGGAACTGCAACCTACAGAGGAACACTTGTCAGAGAGATCAAAATCAAATCCACCTGCAACCACCACATCAATACAAAAAATGCTAAGGGGGTTGAGTGATGAGGCAGGGAGGAAATCGAGGGAGATATATGCCCCCTTGTTTCTGCTTGCTTAGTCCAAGAGTAGAAACAACGAGATATCCACACACGTCAATTTCAAGGGAAATGTGTTGTGAGGGTCATTTGAAGAAACAACGCTCAAACACCACATTGGGGAAGAAAGAGAGCGGAACTTAAATTCCAACGCAATGAACGACACTGAAATCGGAGTTCGACAGCTCGAGAAAAGGGCTCAAGAGTAAAAGAGCACACTCTTGCACCTAGTTAGGAATATGAATTCTCACTCACTTTATGTAAAAGGGAGTTGTATCTTATCACTAACTCATTCTTGTTTCTTGTCATTTCAGAGAGAGAGAAGGAGAACAAGGGAATGACCATGCTGAGCCGACGTCCATATCATCCACCATGACTGGAGATGCTCCGAGCCTGGGTAGCAGAGAGACGTTTCAAGGCCAAGGTAGGGTCTTGATCCAACTCTTCTGTTGTCTTTCGTTGTACCTTTGCTTTCACGATTATTGATGTCTACACCAAGAGGGGAAAGTGGATAGGGTTCCCAAATAGGGGCGCCTGGGTCCACCTAGGGCGCCAGAGTCTCTTTGGGGCGCACTAGTCCCACAGGGGTGCCTGTGTCCCTCTGAGGTGCCCTAGTCTTCCTAGGGTGCCCTGGTCCATAGAGGACACAAGCCCTAGGCAGAGGCATTATATTCAGTTCTTGATAGCTTATTGTGGTTTCTAGAGGGGATTCTGATACTCTTTGCTTGCTTTCCGATCTACAGGATGTCCCTAAGATGTGTTAGCACACAGGCGGTCATTTGATAACACTTCTACGAGAGTGTGCTAATGCTTTGACTACTGCAGAGAGAGAGCATTTATAGATAGTGGGCCTATGGTGGGTGTTTGAGATTCACACAATCAGATTCCACTGTGCGATGCTTATGGCACTGATGGAGAGATGGGATGCAGATACATACACATTTCACTTATCGACAGGCGAGATTACCATCACATTGGAGGATGTATTTAGGATCCTTCGACTACCGATCTGAGTAGAGACAGTAAGGGTTGTTAGACATCACTCAATGAGGTATACTCGTGAGAGTCAGCTGTATTGCTTGGGTCGCACTATTTCACAAGTAGAGCGAGGACACATTCAGCTTCGTTTACTAGAGCAGGGATGTAGAGACATTCCCTTACTACGGAGGATTATGATTGTCATAGTTGCATTAGCCATCGCACCAGATGGACGTGGCACTCACCTTCACGGGGTTCTCATTCACACTATCAGAGCGATGGAGGAGCATCAGATTGTCTATGCATGGAGGCGTGGTATGCTTGCGCACCTATATCATGACTTAGGGTGATATGTCCACTACGAGATGCAGAGTCTGATGGTTTGCACATTATTATAGGTCTGGGCCTTTGAGCACATCAGGTGCACACAACCAGTGGGTTTTCCTATAGAGGCAACATTCACCCATTTGCGCGTCTATGCCTATCCACTTGTCATGTGTTGGAGGCATAGCAACCTATTATACTAGAGAGTAATATTTGATAGATTACATCCTAGCGACATCATCTAGAGACTGTATCACGACTACATCAGATACAGTTCATCTGAGCTACGCATGTGCAGCTCAGAGTGCAGTCAGAGCCGACACCGTCTGACGATCGACTATAGCAGACGTACCACTTAACAACGACGAGGGTCCTGAAGATGCAGAGCCAGTGTTAGACGCAGATGATGTTAGGTGTACCTTAGTATATCAGACCTGGTGGCACACAGCATGACCTGCACCTATCTTTCCACCTGGGTATCCTATAGGAGATGCCCGACCTTGGGCCGGTCACGCTAGTGACACAGGGGTGGAGGATGACGTTAGTGACTTCCCGGGATACTACGATCTCGAGGAGGATGTGGAGGAGGATGAGTATGAGTCCGAAGAGGTCCCATCACAATACATCTTTAGAGTGAGATCACAACAGAGCCAACAAGAGGCATACACTGATGAGGAGACCGAGTCGAGACCGCGGTCTAAGGCTCGTGGTCCTACTCTTGCAGACAATGCGAGGCCTAGTTAGATAGAGCAGGGGGAGAGTAGTAGGCCTGTGCCCCCAGCTGCAGATCAGACAACAGAGCTCATCATACCATCGGCGATCCGAGATCCATCCTGGCGAGATGGAGATCCAGGTTAGGTTTGATTTATTATTTTATTTTTTGTATAGTTTATTATATGTGATATTTATATGGGAGTCTAACATCCATCTCTTCCTCTATTTTGCAATTGGGACTAATGCATGGTGAAACTTTGTGAGTCGCGTCATAGGAGACATAGTACCGACAGATGCCTCAGAGCAGCGAGTGCAGGTAGGTTATTCGCCACGATCACGGGCTAGGCAACATGCTGAGATATTTATGCCATTTGTCAGATATAGGAGTGCTATAGAGGCCATGCTAGAGTAGTCTGCACGAGAGAGAGAGGAGTTTTGACAAAGAAATGAGCGCGTCGAGGCTAAGCTCAGGGCACAATGAGAGCATACGGTAGCAGATCCTACATCGAAGGGAGAGCCAGGTGTCAATGAGTTCTTACTGCGGGAGGTCCAACAGGCAAGAGCTGATAGAGACAGGGTTTAGGCTGAGAGAGACCGGTACCAGAGGATGTACCAGGAGGCACATGAGTAGATGATAGAGATGAGAGGCGAGATCAGGGGGTTACGATTACAAAGCGTCTCTAGGAGTCATTCGCGATCTGTAGCCACACATGGTCAGGATTCTGTCACTTGCACATCACGAGGGCCTGAGGGTACTAGCAATCGAGGCTCAGCTATGTGATGCATAGATTTTAGGCACTATGACATCCCATTTTATCTTGAGGGATAGTCGACTCGGATGTATACATGAAACTGATATATATATATATATATATATATATATATATATATATGATGGTTATTTCTTTTTTATCTATGTGTAATGACTTTTGATCTATCACATGTGATTTTTGTAAAAAAGAATGCAACTAGTGATGATGTCTAACTGCTATAATTAATGCTATTGCGATATACTAACAATTCTAAAAAGAACATGTAGTAACAAGCACAATGATTAATTATTTTACACAACTTTATTTTCCACGCTATATTCAGTTAATGCAAAAAGTGATCTAAGCAATTACTACTTAAACACGATACAACAATGATCAATTGAACAAAGATATAATGCCAAATGAATTAAGAGAAAACAATAATAGCTTATCAAAATTGAAGCTAATCTATGTGCTAAATTAGCTTAGGAACATTTAACATTAAATCTTTAAGCATAAAATCTTTTGAGGTGCGTTGCATTAATAGGTTCTTTAAGTGGTGTACCTTGCTCATCAGCTAATTTATACGCTCTAGATCCAAAGGTTTCAGTGATTATATACGGTCCAAGCCAATTAGGGTTGAACTTACCTTTTTCACTACGCGGTGCGTTTACGTTGCATTGGTTTTCATAAAGAACCAAGTCCCCAACGTTAAATGAACGTTGTATGACTTGTGCATTATAGGCTCATTGCACACCCTTTTGATAGGCTTTGAGATGTTCAAGAGCGTTAATATGCCTTTCATCAAGCATCTCAAGTTCTTGTAATCTTTTCTCTTGTTCTATGTTATCATCCATGATATCTCTTAGGGAAATTCACAAAGAAGGAATTTCTAACTCCAAGGGCATTATCACGTCTGCGCCATAGACAAGATTATATGGTGTGTTACCAGTAGTTGTTTGAATACTTGTTCTGTAGGCCCATAATACATAGGATAATTGCGTATGCCAATCTTTTTGATGTTTATTAACAACTTTTCATAAAATTTGTCCAATAACCTTGTTTAAAGCTTCCGCTTGGCCATTTGATTGAGGGTAATAAGGCGTAGAGAAGCAATGTTGTATATGATATTTTTCAAGGAACTTTTTCACATCCTTGTTCTTAAATGGTGTACCATTGTCTAAAACCAAGGAGGAAGGTATTCCAAATCGAGAAATTATGTTATCTTGTATGAATCAACAAATTACATCAGTGGTCGTGGATTGCAAAGGGACTGCTTCGACCCATTTTGTAAAATAATCAGTAGCAGTAATGATAAACGTATGTCCTTGAGAGGAGGGCAGGGAAATCTTGACAATTAGATTCAAGCGCCAGATAGAGAATGGCCATGGTGACACCTGGCCACGAAGCCCTTGGACAGGAGAATGGATTAGGTGTTTATGTTGTTGACATTGCGGGCATCTCTTGACATAAGCAAAGGAATCTTGTTCCATATACTGCGAGTAGTACCCCATACGTAACAATTTTTGCACCAAAAATTTTCCACCAAAATCACATTATGGAAAACATAGAAAGTGGAAATGAGGTTACGCATGCAGGGGAATCTGGTCAAGTGAGTTGGTTTAATGCAGATCTAGCATAACAATAACTCCTAAATTTGCTCAACAGATATTTAAGATTAGTTACAAAGTGATTACCTTCCCTCCATTTGACATTTGAACGATCACCATGTTTGACTTTTATGGTAAGCGACCAACCAGCAGAATCTTCCTCACTTTATGGATGTTGATTATATCTGCATGACAGTATTAGTACACACAATAATTGCACATCTGTAACTACCTTGGAGTAATATTCATTAACCATATGTAAAATTAACATAGATAGTTCAAATAGCATGACTTTGTCATAAAAGGATATAAGAAATGACCTATGCTCAACAAGTTATAGCTTTGGGATAATGACATAAAAAGATTAGGATTAAAGTACCAAAGTCCAAGATAACTAGAACAAATGGACAATAAAGTTTAACAAAATTGAGTCATAAACACCATTATAACTTCGTCGATACAAGACATTTGATAATATGATGTATCGCACTGCTAGTTTGCGTAAACGGAGTCGGGCATTCTTAGATGTTGAATCCAGAATGGTTCCATCGCGTAAATAGTTGAATATGTAGGAGAACCATTCATCCGTGTATGTGTTACCATAGAGTTTTGAATTCGCAATTATAGGGCTTTCAATTATCCGTGTCTTAAGATTATGAACAGCGAAGGTAAATTCCTTAGGAGAACCATCAGGGGATATAAGGAAAGATGCGCTCGCCATTGCATCCGCATGCCGGTTATCTTTCCTGGGAATGGTATTGATTGAATATGATTTGAATTGTTTTAAGAGAGATAATGCAAACTCATGATACTGAGATAACTTATCATGCTTAGTTTGATACGATCCCGTTATCTGTTTAACAATTAATTGAGAATCATTGCATATTGTAATATTCTTGATATTAAGAGCCAAGGCTGTACGAAGTCCAGCAATAAGAGCTTCATATTCGGCTATGTTGTTTGTGCATAAGAAATCTAAGCGGTAAGATAAGGGAATCGACTTACCAACGGGGGGTATCAATATAACACTAGCCTCGGACCTAGTTCGACATTTTGATTCGTCAAAGTATAACTCCCATTTTTCATCCACAGAGATTGTTAAAATCTGTTCGTCAGGAAATGCATTGACATTTTGTATAGAAAAGGGTGAGGGAGCGTCAGCTAATTGATCAACTATCGCTTGCCCTTTAATCACTTTTTGTGAAATAAATTTGAGATCAAATTCTGTTAACAGCATAACCCATTTAGCAAGACGACCTGATAAATCTGTTCTTGCAAAGAGATGTTTCAAAGGGTCAAAATTTACCATTACATGCACTTCAGCATTTAAGAGATAGTGTTGAAGCTTTTGAGTGGCAAACACTAAAGGTAAACAATGCTTCTCTATAGCTATGTATCACACTTCATAATTGAGCAAAGTAGGACTGATGTAATAGACAACACATTCTTTGCCTTTAGCATTATGTTGTGCTAACAAAGCTGCTAGGGCATTGTTAGATGCTGAGATGTACAACAGAAATGGTTTATCAGAAACAACAAATTGCAAAACAGGTGGATTAGCTAAGTACTCCTTTAAGTCATCGAAAGATTTTTGACATTCCAAATTCTATTGAAAATGAGAATCTTTCTTTAGTAGTTGTGTAAAGGGGCGTGTCCTATTCGCGAGTTGTGAAATAAATTGGCAGATGCCGTGTATCTTTCCCTGCAAACTACAAAGTTGAGATATATTCTTAGGTATTGGCATATTAACAATTGCATCTATATTTTTCGTATCAACTTCTATACCTCGATTCGAAACAATAAACCCAAGTAAATTTCTGCTATCCACGCCAAAAACACACTTATGGGGATTCAATCGCATATTATATTTTCGTATGCACTCAAATATTTGTCGAAGATTTGTCACATGATCCTTACGATGGATAGACTTTGCTAGGATGTCGTCAACATAATCTTCTAAAATATTGTGCATATAGTCATGAAATAAAGGAGTCATTGCACATTGGTAAGTAGCTTCTGCATTCTTAAGTCCAAACGGCATGACTACCCAACAAAATGTACCCCAAGGTGTTATAAAGGCTATTTTATATTGATAGAGAGGATTTATAAGGATTTGATTATATCCTAAAAATCCATCCATGAAAGATAGCAACTCATGTCCGGCTATGGAATCAACAATCATATCGATATTAGGGAGCGGAAAATCATCTTTCAAAGATGCCAAATTTAAATCTCAGAAATCTGTGCACATTCTTATATGACCATCAGGTTTAGTGATGACAATAATATTTGAGATCCACGGGGAGTAATCAATAGGTCTAATAAAGCTAGCTTGTAAAAGTTTTTCTATTTCAGTTTTAACAAGCAAAACAATCTTAGGATTCATCTTATGAATATTTTGTTTGAATGGCTTAACATCTGGTTTCAACACAATATTATGCGTTACGATCTGAGGATCTATACCAGGCATGTCTGAATAATTCCAAGCGAATAATTCTGAGAACTCATTAAACAGTTTAGTCATTTCTTCTTTTTCTTCCGCATCTAAACAATCACCAATAGGGATAACTTTTTCAGGATTATTTTTATCCATAAGGACATCAATAGTCTTTCCATCAAGGAGAGTACTATGGTCTGGGGGATTGTAAGATTGTAATTGTTCTTCAAGTTCTTCATTATGCTCTACTATATCAATTATTGTGCTAGTAGTCTTTCCAAAATATGCATCATTGTTTAAACAATAAGCTAGGCCACGTTTATGGTGATAACGAGGAATACCATCATAAGCACCTAAGAAGTCCATTATCGCTTCATCTACCATAAACATATCTAATGGAAGTGATCCTGGAGGACAATTGATGTCAATCATCTCAGGGAATATCAAACTAAGTGTTGATATTGTATTAACATTTAGAGTAGGCCATTTGCGGGCTTTGGATTCCTTAAAAGGATTATATCCAATGCTACTTGAGTAATGTTGTGAAGTGGATTCTATAGGGAATTCGATTCCTTGTTGATTTATGCCACAACCATTACCTACATAGTCACAATTTTTGTAAAGGATTTGGAATCCTCTTCCATAGAGAGAGACCATTTCTTTAGATGAAGGCGGAGCTTCGTAAGTCTCATAACTAGTAGTATAACTCAGAGTATTATCTTTATTTGTCATCAAAGAAGTCTTATGTTTATCATTCGAATCATGCGACATGATCGATGCAATTTTTGATGTTTCAGGGACAGAGTTTTTAAGTTTATACTCTCCTATGGAGGAAGATGCAAAATCTAACAAACCCCAGTCATCACCAACAAATGCATTCGATTGCTTAGCCTCTTGCATAACATTTTTAGAGGCAAGAGGACCTAACAACTCAGCTTTCAAATTATTCAAACTCTTAGGAAAAATAGCATGCTTATGCACTTCCATTTGCAAGCAACTATCAGGCTCAGGATCCAAATGGATAGTATGCAGTTTACCTTTAAATATAAACTTAATCGATCGGTGAAAAGTAGAAGGAATTGCTCCTAATGCATGTATCCAAGGTCTACCAAGAATCATGTTATAAGATAGAGAACAAGGCATGACATGAATCAAGGTAGGTACCATCACATGTCCAACTTGTATAGGTAAAGTTATAGTGCCCACAGATTGTCGTCCAACATTATCAAATCCACGAATACTTAATGATTCCAGTTTGACAGTAGATATATCGACTTTAACTTTATGTAATAAATCAATACCAAAAACATTAAGGGCTAACCCATTATCAATCATAACCCTCTTAACCAATGTTTTGTTGATTGTAATAAAGATAACCAAAGGATCATACTGATTCTGAACTTCGAGAGATGGTAATTCATGTTGTTGAAATAGAATATTTGTTTTTGTTGCATGCATACAATCTAGTAAAGCAGCAACATCATTTGGTTTAACAGCAAGAGGAACAATCACCTTTTGTAAAGCTTCTTGTAGGATTCCATGATAAGTAGGTGAAGTTTGTATAAGTTCCCAAAGAGATATTTTTGTGGGAGTAGCACGAAGCTGCTCTACAAGATCATAGTCTTTACCACCTTTGTATGTTAAACGAGGTGCTTGAGGAAGCATAGGTTGAGAAGCTGGTAAAGATATTGGAACATTCGTTTATTGTGTACTTTGTTTATTATTTCAAGTGTTATATGCATGAGCAACCACATTATGATTGGTTTGTTGTAAGTTTTGTTTCACTATTTGTTTTGCACAATCATAAATGTGATTATGAGATTGAGAAGAGGATGGAAGACCTTTGACAATAAGCACAGGTTTAGAGGATGGTTGAACCACATTTGCACATAGAGTGACCATAATTTTTAGTTTTTCAATCTCTTCTTTAGGTTTAGGAACATAAATTGCATTTAAAAATCTTTGAAATAATGACGGCTTAGAGGTCGTAGTGGAATGTTCAATCGAGATAAAGTCCTTAAGGGCTTCATCTAACATATCGAAGTCATCACGACTAAACCGCTCATCATAAGCATGAAAATCTTGCAAAAAGTAATTTGACATTTTAACATGCTCTATTTAAACCAAGATTTAAATGCAGAATGATGGCCTTTGCAAATGAAATACAACTTCCAACAATAAATGCTAATTTTCAACTTTGTTAGTGAAAAGATAAAGAATGTAATCCACAATTTAACATGTGCAATTTCACTAAAGAGGTTTTTAATCCAATTATGCTCTGGAACAACAAATTATTTCAGATATGAAGTTTAAAAGGGTGCAAATTCTTCAAAGCTCGGGTTCACCAAAATATTTAGTGGGAAATTTGATAGTTTGTTTAAGCTAGGTCAAATACCACCATTTTCCCGCTAAGCATTGGGAGGACAAAGACCAAGCTTGTGAATCTAATCACTTTGCCTGTCCCTTACACTCGCGTGGTTATGAAACCTAAGGCCCCAATCAAGATTTTATCAAGTGTTTTCCTTTCAACCAAGTAAAACCCTAATTATGCCTTAAATAAAAAATATACAGAAACTAATGAAGCAACTAGTAAAACTGATCACAAAAGTGCAAAGATAGAGTTCCAGAGATAGTGTACCTAAATTTTGAGGGCTACATGGACTAGGGTGCCCGCTCCAGTGTCTCAAAAGTTTTCGCACAAGAAAATCTTTTACACAGGGTGTCTGAGACTGCTGAAAGGCTTCCAGATCCTAGAATACACCCTTGGTTCGACTAGGGCGCCCGCTCCAATGTCTCGCAAGTCTCAGAATCTAAAAATCCAAAAGTCTATCGCGACTGTACCTGTAATATCCTCCTATCTATAGCTTCTTTCCGTTGGAACCTACAAAACACGATCTGCACATACAAAAGAAGGAAGATGTTGCAGCTATATAGGAGCTTGCCTCAGTCAAGCCCCGTCTTTGGTATTTCTACCTCAACAATAGCTAGAGATAAAGATTTGTAGAGGTGTGTGCAAACCTAATAATATGTGTATGCATAAAATCAAACCCTAGATGTCTCAATCAAGGGAAGATCAACAACTTGCTTTGAATCAATAAACACATACAACTTCACCTCAAGGAGATGAGGTAAATGAAGACTTGGATGAACAAGAAGGCAAATCAACAATGTCTACGGAGGATCTCCAAGCTTGCTGTTAGAGGCTTCAACCCTTCTTCAGATCATGCAAAGGGTGTACAAACCCTAGGAAGAGTAAGATAGACTCAAGATCTTGATTCCTAATCTTCATCCATTGTCTCCAAGATAGCAAATAAAGAATATTTCAAAGCACTTCAACAAGTCACTGATCTTCAATAGGAATTGCAGCAAAGTTTTGGCATCAAGATTGCATAAGAATTGTGTGTGATAAAATGATTTTCAAATGTCTTTTTATATCTAGCTTTAGGGAATTCAAATTTCAAAATAACGTCTCGATATCTTGCGAAAACTAAAATTTTGAAAATGGAATCCTGAGGCACTTGGCGGGAACCAACACCCTGCTAAAATTCAAAATCCCGTGAAATGAGGTAGGACTAGGGCACAGGCGCCCAAGTCCTAGTCCCCAATTTCAGCTCATATCTGCATTTTTGGGGGTCCTAGGGACCCAAATCTCAAATCTCTTTCCAGGTTCTATAACAAAGTTACCTCAAAAAGTGAATAGATTGCTCCTAGACTTAGTTAATCACAGGTTTCGGGAAGGCCATAAAAGATAAGGTTGGAAGGTCACCAAGAGTGAGGAGCTAAACTGAGGGAAATTGTACCATTCCATACAGGAGGACAATTTCTGATGTTACAGACTGATACAGACCATGTGTCCCTTCAGCGAGTAAGCAAAAATGGACCTAGTCCATACATGACGATGGGGTTGATATATATTATCTGACACTTGGCTAGTAGAATCACTCCATGTGATATTTTGATGTTTCTTTATTGTACTAACAAACCATAACAATACATCTGCTCTGTGCACATTGTTTATCTTTGAATCTCACCTTGGTTACACTCGGTTTTGAGATTTCTGTGGTATATCCTCATGGTTATACTCGGATCTTGGACCCGTAGTATAGCGTCGACTCTTTATGTGAATGATATACATGTATTGCTTTTATTATGTGACGTAGTTATTATCTTAGAGAAAGATTTCTAACCTCTCTTCTTGCAGGAAATTATGTGTTTGTGGGAACATTTGGCAATTGTAAAGTGCATGTCACTTCTGGGGACATGGGCTTTACGAAAGCTCTTGTTCCCTTGTGTGTTTTCTTTCTACTTTAACGCGCTTGATATCGATACATGATATCAACCACCTTAAGGTGGGGGCATATATAAGGTAAGCTGTCTAATGATTTCGATATTGATAAAGTGTGTTTGCATACATTGATCTATTGTGTATACCTCCTTTGCATTGTAAGGCATCTCTGTGACGCGGGTGGGGTTGTATACTTTTGAGCACATGCTTCCTTTTCACTATAAGGCGTCTCCGTGATGTGGGTGGGGTTGCATTTTGAAATCCCTACGCGGAGGTGGGGATGGTGTATCTCTTGAGCTAGTGCACATCCTATCATTTCTAAAAGTCCTCCGAGTAGGCGAGGTTGGATTTGAGACTATCCTCCCTTAAGTGTGTCTTTGGCGGTTGTTGTGGCATAAACCCAACTGTCAGGTGTGCCTGTAATGTGCTTGAGATGGTGGTGAACCTAGCAATACGCTCGTTCCATCACTTGTTTGTCATGTTTTCTCCGTCTCTTCCATGTGTGTTTTCCTTCTTGTATGTCATGTTTGTTCCCAAGCATAGTCTAAAGATGTATGGCAATGAGTCCCTCCTATGCTTTGGGATTTGTATGGCGTGTTTGTTCTCAAGTGTAGTCTAAAGACGTGTGGCGATGAGTCCCTCCTACACTCTAAGATTTGTATTGCATGTTTGTTGCCCCATATGCAGTTTAAAGACATGTGGTGATGAGTCCCTCCTACATTTTGGGTGGTGTGTTTACTTTCCATGTACTTGCATTTGCATTCATATATATGAAAATAAAAAAAAAATAATCACTGCATTCATCATGTTTTACGTGTCTTCATTATTGTCTTCTCTATGTTTTGCGTGACTGTAACTGTCTTCTTTGTATTTTGCGTGCCTCTTATTGTCTTCATTGTGTTTGGCGTGTATGTAATGCATTTTCTCTAATGTCAACCTGAGATTGGGGGCTAGAAATAGTTCCTCAATCTTTGTGTATGCATTAGCTCCAAGTGCTTGGCGTGTTTGTTATCTTTTGACCATACTTTAATGCATGTATGAGCCTTGTGTTTATACATACATTAAAGTGGGGGCTAAATGTTATGTTAGAAAATGTATCCTTAGACTTTTCCCTCCTAGGTTTAGCTCCCGGGTCCCTTATTTTGCATCATACATGTTAATTTTGACTCCCAAAAGATGGCCTGAAACCCATGTCACATGGGACATGAAGGACATTGTGGCATCTGATCCTGCCTTGAAAAAAGACCTGTGAACACAGGCGCTAGCGCCCTTGTCCTGCCCTATTTCAGGAAAGTCCCAAATTTGAATGTCAGTTATGTGACCGTTAATTAGGTCCCATGCCAACATCTTAAGTTTTAATTATGAAATTCTTAGCAGGAATGTGTTTAGTTGCATATATAAGCATGTTTAGTGTTTCATTTGCAAACTAGAAGCTAACTAGAAGATGATTGTGAACTTTTGGCTAACTTATGATTTTAGAGCATTCAAGATATTGATTGTTGCAGAGCAGAGCATTGTTATTGTGTTTGTGATTGCATATTTAGCTTCATCTTCTCATGTGTTGAAGAGCCTTCATCTATGTGAGATCCACACATCTGAAGTGATATCTATTTGTGTTTGAATCATTTATCAATTTGTTTTGCCTCTATCCCGTAAGGATACACACTCTTTATCTGACAACGGTGTTAAGAAGACTTGAATGTCTCTTCGGGGCTTGACTAAGGCAAGCCTCTAAACACCACAATCCCCAACCACTCTTCTTGTAATTGTAAGTTACAGGTGTCACATCTTGATGGAGTGGAGTTGCAGGGAATAGTAAGACGGTGTGCAAATTCCAGATCTCTGAAGAAAAGCACTGCTCGGACTCGGGTGCCAATATTAGTGTCCTCCGAGGCTGAAAACACAAAAATCATTTGGACAGTGACAATCAACATCTAAAGAGGATCTGACATCCTAAAAATTACCCTGCCTTGGACTCGGGCTTGAGTGCTAGTGTCCTCCGCATCTCACGGGACAAAAATAGAAGATACAGTGAACATTAATGTCAGAAGGAGATCAAGATTCCACAAAGAAAAGACCACCTTGGACAGGGACGCTAATGCCAGTATCCCCGAGCATTCTGCATCCTGAACTTCAAAAAATGGTTAGTTATTAATCTCCGCCTACTACGTTAGTCTGCAAGTGTTGAGTTGTTTGTAGCTTCGATCAGATAATGCATGAATATAAGCTATGTTAAATAAACATGAATATAGCATGATCGAATGATATAAACACCGATTACATTTAAACGGTGATTAGCTAAATGACGAATTCACACCTGTGATAGACGTGACTCCTTGAGGAGTCACGTCTATCATAGATGTGACTCCTACCATTACTAATATATATATATATATATATATATATATCGACGTTTTGCCCTGCAATAACATAGATCAACACAAAAATCAGAAGTGTATGAGAAGTGGAAATTGCATCTGCTAAAACAAAAGAAAGTAATAAATTAAATCTGCAATACAAATATCCAACATTCAGAAGATATCCAAGTCAGAGATTATAAGTTCGATTTGATTTTACATGGTATCAGAGCCAGGTTAAGTAGAATCCGAGCAGAAAATTAAACTTGAGAAATTTAGATTTAATATATCTCATTTCTCAAATGGCAGCAGCAATCTGATTCGAAGACAGATTGGAAGGAGGAAATAACTTCTCATCATGGAAATTCAGAATTATGATGATACTAAAATAAAATAAAGTTGATTCATTTGTGAGAGAAAACAAAACAGAACCAGAGAATGATCCTGATAAAATGACATGGATTGAAGGAAATGACAAAGCCATGAAAATCATAGTTGATGGAGTTAGAGATCATATCGTGCCAATTCTGACAAAACATGAGACTGCATACCATATGTTTAAGTCACTTGAAAGCAATTATGAAATTAATAACTCCAGCAGAACCTTAGCCCTAAAGAGAGAAATAAATCATATAAGTATGAACAAAGGAGAATCTATCAATGCATACTTTATGAGAATATCTGCACTAAGGGATCAACTATCAACACTTGGGTACCAAATTGAAAGCAAGGAACTAACACTTATTGCCCTAGATGGTCTCCCAAATTCCTGGGAGACATTTGTTCAAGGCATTAGTGTAAGGTCTAAATTTCCAAAATTTGACCGCCTAAGATCAGACTGTCTTCAAGAAGAATCTAGACAGACAAAGAAAGGGTCAAAAAAGAAAAATATAGATGAAGATCTTCATGTTCTAAATACAAACTCTCACAAGAAAGAGAAGAAGAAACACTTCAAGAAGAGGAAATATCATCACGGGAAAGGTTCATTCAAGAAAGACATTTCTCGCATCCAATGTTTCAGATGCGACCAATATGGACACTATGCAGTTAGATGTCTTGACAGAACCAAGCAACAAGCATCTTATGCCAAAATAAAGGAGCATGAATCTAAGAAATATGTATTCTACTCTGCACTTTCAAACCAAGTAACAAATAAATCCAACACTTGGGTTATAGATAGTGGTTCATCAAGACACATCACAGGGTTCAGGGAGCTACTAGACACCATGGTAGAAGAGACTAACGAAGAAGTAACAATTGGAGATAACTCTGTACATCCAGTCAAGGGTGTTGGCACATGCACCCTCAAATTAAAGACTGGCATCTCCATCCAACTTACTTGAGTATTGTTTGTCCCAGGCATCAAAAGAAATCTAGTCTCCATATCTGCACTTGAAGATAATGGATATAGGGTGACCTTTATGGATAGCAAAGTATTGGCATGGCCAAAGAATTCTACTATTAAGAAAGCCAAAACCATAGGTCATAGACAAGGGTACTTGTACAAGTTATGTACGGAACCAAATCTAGCCCTAATTCATGAAACTACAAACTCTAATGAAATATGGCATAGAAGACTAGGACACCTAAATTTTCGTGCCCTATCTTTCATGGAAAGACTAGTTACAGGGTTACCCAAACTCAAACAATGCAATTCAGGGGTATGCAAGGGGTGTGCCTTAGGGAAAAATACAAAGGGGTCCTTTCAAAATAGTTCTAGCAAAACAAATAACGTATTAGAACTAGTCCACTCAGATTTATGTGGACCCATGTCTGTACCCTCCTTAGGTGGGTTTCTATACTATGTAATCTTCGTTGATGACTTCTCCAGAAAGACATGGATCTATTTTCTTCAATGTAAAGAATCACAAGAAATCCTTGAAAGATTTAAGGAATTCAAATCCATTACTGAAAACTCTTCCGGGAGAAAAATCAAAACCTTAAGAACAGATAATGGGAGTGAATACACTTCAGACATTTTTAAAGACTTTTGTAAAACCACTGGGATTAAGAGGGAGTTCACTATACCTTATAATCCTCAACAAAATGGAGTTGCAGAAAGAAAAAATAGAACCATTGTAGAAGCTGCTAGGGCTATGTTACTTGATCAGAATATAGACACTTCACTTTGGGCAGAAGCATCTAGTACTGCTGTCTATATACAGAATAGATGTCCTCACTCTCATATTGATGACAAAACTCCTGAAGAAGCCTTCACTGGCACAAAACTAGACATTAGTCATTTAAGGATATTTGGTTGTCCTGTTTACATTCATGTGCCCAAAGAGAAAAGAACTAAGCTAGAACCTTCTGGGAAAAAAAGCATCTTTGTAGGCTATAGTTAAACATCAAAAGCTTATAGAAGATATATACCTGGTCAAAGATAGATTGAACTAAGCAGAGATGTGATTTTTGAGGAAGACATAGCTTTCAAAAAAGCTAGAAATTATATCGAGACATAAATTCAAACTTCCAACTCAGGCATAGAAGAGGATCCTACACCTGAGTTTTAGAGGGAGTATACTGAGAAAGATGTAAATCATGAACAAATCACATCACTAGAAAATCCCAAGAAAAGACCACTCTGGGCCACCAAAACAATGGAAGAAGCTAAAAATTATGCCGCTCCATTAGGGACTTTTAGGGAAAGCACAAGACCTAAGAGATTCTCTAGTTATGTAGCTTTAATGAGTGAATTCATTAAATTAGAACCTTCTAGTGCTATAGAAGCTCTTAAGCACCAAGCATGGAAGGATGCCATGACAGAGGAGTATCAATCCATCCTGAAGAATGATGTGTGGGATATAGTACCTAGACCAAAAGGGAAATCTGTTGTTTCTTCAAAATGGCTATTTAAAATCAAACATGCTGCAGATGGCAATATAGGGAAATACAAAGCAAGATTTGTAGCCAGAGGATTTTCACAAAAGGAAGGAATTGATTACAATGAAACCTTCACTCCTGTTGCTCGATATACATCAGTCAGGGTAGTTCTAGCTATTGCAACAGCCAAAGGGTGGAAAGTCCATCAAATGGACGTAAAAACTGCTTTCTTAAATGGAACCATTGAAGAAGAGGTTTACTTAGAGCAACCCGAAGGATTTGAGATTCACAATGCAGGATCCCATGTATGTAAATTAAAGAAGGCTCTATATGGACTTAAACAGGCCCCCAGAGCCTGGTACGAAATAATTGATAGTTACCTCTTGAGATTAGGCTTCTGAAAGAATGATGCAGATCCAAATCTCTACTTCAAACAAAGCAAAGGTGATGTTAATATTGATATTATATGTTGATGATCAATTGATTACAGGAGAAGATCACCTTATTGATCAGTGTAAGAAAGATCTAGCTTCAGAATTTGACATGAAGGACTTAGGTCTATTACACTACTTCCTTGGACTAGAAGTATGGCAGAAATCAGACTGTATTATTCTAAACCAAGGGAAGTACACAATTGATATATTAAAAAGGTTTGGTATGATGGAATGTAGACCTATGTCTATCCCCATGGAAACAAATCTTCATAAATTGAAGGAAGCAGCAACAGATTCTCCGTTGGCAGATCCCACTCTTTACAGACAGATAATTGGATCCTTGATATATTTGGTTAATACTAGACCTGATATTTGCTATGCTGTAAATGCCTTAAGTCAGTTTATGTGTGAACCCAAGGAGATACATCTTGTGGCTGTGAAGCATATAATGAGATACCTTCAAGGTACTCTAAATTATGGCTTAAAATATGAAAAGGTTGACTTAGATCTACATGGATTCACAGATTTAGATTGGGCTGGAAGTGTAACTGACCGGAAGAGCACCTCCGGATGTTGTTTCAGTTTAGGGTCAGCAATGATATCGTGGATTAGCAGAAAATAGTCTTCAGTTGCTCAGAGTTCTACAGAAGCCGAATACATTGCAGCTTCTATGGCTGCTAGAGAGGTAGTATGGCTTAGAAAACTACTTGTGGGATTATTTGGTAAACCTCTGAAACCAACTATCATCCACTGCGACAATCAAAGCTGTATTAAGCTATCCGTGAATCCAGTATTCCATGATAGATCTAAACATATTGAGATTCCTCATCACTATGTGCATGATATGGTGGAAAGGAATGTGATTCAGCTGGAGTATATCAGTACAGGAGATCAAACTGCAGATATTCTTACCAAACCACTCCTCAAGGTAAAAGTTGAATACTTCAGGAAAAATCTTGGTATGATTGAAATGTAAAATTCTAATTGATTTGTACTAATATATTAAAGATGTTTAATGTGTAAACATCTTGTGTCATATGTGTGACTCTATGACATTATGGGCCTACCCATTTTGTGTTTATTTCTAAAAGGTGACGATCTTTTGGATAATCTACACTTGTACCTAACATTATAAGGTGACGATCTTATAATGTTCATTAGACTGATATCATGTGACTTGATATTGGTATGAATCATGGAGTTATCATGATTAAGTTATGGTAGACATTATGTGACTTAATGTCAGTGCACATTCCATAACTGAGATATATAAGGAGAATGTAATATTCTCGAGTATAGTATATCCTTTAGTATCACGAGGTAGGTGATGCTACGTATCATGAGGTAGGTGATACTATATATCATGAGTTATGTGATATTAAATTACTTTGAGTAATTCATTACAGATCAGATAATTGATATTCACAGAGATTATTGTGATATTGTTATCTTCCCGAGCTAAGAGGGAGTGTTGAGTTGTTTGTAGCTTCGATCAGATAATGCATGAATATAAGCTATGTTAAATAAACATGAATATAGCATGATCGAATGATATAAACACCAATTACATTTAAACGGTGATTAGCTAAATGACGAATTCACACCTGTGATAGACGTGACTCCTTGAGGAGTCACGTCTATCACAGATGTGACTCCTACCATTACTAATATATATATATATATCAACGTTTTGCCCTGCAATAACACAGTTCAACACAGAAATCGGAAGTGTATGAGAAGTGGAAATTGCATCTGCTAAAACAAAAGAAAGTAATAAATTAAATCTGCAATACAAATATCCAACATTCAGAAGATATCCAAGTCAGAGATTATAAGTTCGATTTGATTTTATAGCAAGCATTTGTCGTAATTCATCGTTTTACTTACTGTTTTGCATACTCAGGGTTTTAAGGGTATTTGAACATTAAATTGATACATTAGTTAACAATCTCTGAATTTCCACATCGTTCCAAGTGACAGCCTAACCTATAGGTGAATCCTTTTACAAAAGCGTGATTCAACTTGGTTGATATGTCTTTGAATGTTTGTAGGGAAAGGAGGATTTAACCCTTTTATTCATTGTCCCCCTTTTTTCCTATAAAACAAGTGGTAAAAGCAATATGAGAGGTGGGGACATCAAGAGGTTGAATATCATAAGAAGTGGAAAGAAGAGGAACACGAGGCATACTACAGAGGAGCGTGGAATGAGGATGAGAAACAACAGAAGAAGAGGGTTGGGAGGAGGGGAGAAGACACCACTAAAAGGAATTGAAGAACTTACCCTTCACCTATACCTTTAAGCACCTCCAATTCGTATGACTTATTAATCAACAAATTGTGAAGAACATTAACCAAATATGTAAGATTAACATCACTAGCAAAATTTGCAAGGTTAGAATAAAGAATTTGTGTAATTAAAGAAATATCTTGTCTATCCATTTTCTCAACATGAGCATATCTCTTCTCCATTGAGATGAGGCTTATCATTTGGATTTTCAACCATACCATTTGCAAGTTGTCATATGACCATTGTAGGATTTATGTAGTACTCCTTAAAGGGAAAGGAGGATGGTGATACATTGACACACACACACACAAAAGCACAAACCCTAAAAGAAGAAAAGATCAAATAAATTGTAGATCCAATTTGGAAATAAAAAATAAGAAGACTCAGTTTTGAGAAGAAAATTAGAAAATAAACGTTAAGGTATGTTCAATTGGAACCGGGGCCTAAATTTGATGGCTGCATGGCTGCATTTAGCTATTTTTTTGTAAAATACAATAAAAAATTTAGGAAGATTGTATCACGTGAAATGATAGATTTTAGACAGAACATCAAAATTTCTATAGAATTATTCTCACATATGCATTTATTTTATATATACTTTTATCTATAATAAATTATGTCTTAGTATTTGAAGGGAAAGTTTGAGTAGATAACTGTCATGAAAAATTTACTTGACAAGCAAATTTACGCCACTGTAAACAGCTGGCATGTTGTGTGCCGACTGTTTTTTCATTTTTTCGACCTGCAAACTTTTCGACAAGATCTATCAACCTAATCAATCGACCCTTTTGCACATGTCGACTGCTGTGATTTGTGGGAAAAAATCGTCGAAAATAGACGATTCGACAACATTTCAACCAATTGACCGTTTTACAATGTGCCGGTTGGTTAAGGTTTACCCGAATTTACGATTCACCAAATGAATGAAAATACAAATATTTATTTTAAATAAATCTAAGGTAAATAAATGGAAATAAATAGTAACAACCAAATTACTTTAGATTAATGTGAGAGACAATAACATATGAGGAGAAGAATAAGTGACTATAATTTAATTTTGAAACACATTATCCTCATATAACCCTATCCCAGACTTGTGGAGTAGGCCGTGCAAGGGGAGAATCTGATGCCACACACTCTCAAAGAGATTACAAAACTATGTGCGGATAAGGAAGATGATGTCTCCTGTCCAAACGAAATTCTAAATATATTAAAAAGCTTATTCAGCGATGCAGAAAGAGCCAAGTAGTCCTAATCTCCAGGGCTTTCTCGAATATAAAAATCATTTCTATTTTAGAGGTCCGTCATCGCTCATCTGAAAATAGTAATAAAATAATATAAAAGGGTAAGCATTATCGAAGAGACAATTGAAACAATATAAAATATAATAATAATGAAATCGTTAGTATCTATTTTTAGAGGGCTATTATCATACATCGATGAAACAAACAATAATAATAAACAAAAAGAGTTAGGAAGGCCTTTGCGTAAGGCGTAACCACTACATCCAATGCTGTGGGCCCATCTCATCTTTCCGAAATCGACTATTCCTTGCGAGAAATCCATATAAACTTTCTCTCCATACAAAATTTAGCAATTTGCAGGAATTGTTTTTAAGGAAACAATATCGAAACAGCTGTATATATTGGTGGGGAGCTCACCGTGATAAGCCGTTTTTGTAGCGGGTTTTGTTTTTCTCTTGTGCGTGTTCAATTTGCGGCCTCTGCCGGATTCGACCATGGATCCCTACAAGGTGAGCTCCACTGAAGAAAATGGTGGGTTCAATTAAAATTCATTCATTCATTCATTAAATTCAGGCCTTGTTAAGTTTTCAGAATGTGATTTGTGTAATATGTGCAGTACCGCCCATCGAGCGCACACAACGCGGCTTTCTGGACAACCAACACGGGTGCTCCTGTGTGGAACAACAATTCTTCCCTCACAGTCGGTTCCAGAGGTACACACATATAAAATATAGTTTTTCTGTTTTTCTGTAGATTGATTTGATGATTTGGGTATGATTTGACATGGGATAAACTGATTGCGATTGAATTAGGGCCAATACTGTTGGAGGATTATCACCTGGTGGAGAAAATTGCCCAATTTGACAGGGAGCGCGTGCCAGAGAGGGTGGTGCATGCGAGAGGGGCGAGCGCAAAGGGCTTTTTCGAGGTGACTCACGACGTATCTCACTTGACTTGTGCTGATTTCTTGAGGGCACCTGGTGTGCAAACCCCGCTCATTATGCGCTTCTCCACTGTCATCCATGAGCGTGGTAGCCCTGAAACCCTCCGAGACCCCCGTGGATTTGCTGTCAAGTTTTACACCCGCGAGGTCTGTTGCCTTTCCCAATTCCTCCTCTCCTTAACACGCTATGCTTTTGGGTTTTTTTTTTGTTATGGTCTTCCCTTTTCCTTCTTTGCAGGGCAACTTTGATATGGTTGGGAACAACTTTCCTGTCTTTTTTGTTCGGGATGGGATGAAATTTCCAGACATGGTTCATGCCCTGAAACCGAATCCGAAAAGTCACATTCAAGAGGACTGGAGGATTCTGGACTTCTTTTCTCATCACCCAGAGAGTCTGCATATGTTTACCTTCCTCTTCGATGATGTGGGTATCCCTTTGAACTACAGGCATATGGATGGTTCTGGTGTCCACACTTTTACCCTCATTAACAAGGCTGGGAAGCGGACTTATGTGAAATTCCATTGGAGGCCCTCCTGTGGAGTCAAGTGTTTATTGGATGAGGAAGCTGTCATTGTGGGTGGAACGAATCACAGTCATGCTACCAAGGATCTCTATGATTCCATTGCGTCAGGCAACTATCCCGAATGGAAGCTGTTTATCCAGACAATGGATCCCCAAGATGAACACAAATATGATTTCGATCCTTTGGATGTTACGAAAACTTGGCCCGAGGACATATTTCCTATGCAGCCTGTTGGTCGCATGGTGTTGAACAAGAACATAGACAACTTCTTTGCCGAAAATGAGCAGCTTGCATTCTGCCCTGCCGTGGTCGTTCCTGGTGTTTATTACACTGATGATAAGCTCCTTCAGACCAGGGTATTCTCCTATGCTGATACACAGAGGCATCGTCTAGGCCCCAACTATTTGATGCTGCCTGCTAATGCCCCGAAGTGTGCACACCACAATAATCACCATGAGGGTTTCATGAACTTCATGCATAGAGATGAGGAGGTACCTACTTGTTTTTTACTATTGCTGATTGAATGGTCATGGGAAGACTTATTTTTCACGGTGTAGGTCATGGGAATATTTGATTTTCATAGAGTAGGTCATGGGAAGATTTGTTTTTCACAGAGTTGCCCCTTGTGACTGCAGGTGAACTACTTTCCCTCAAGGTTCGATCCAGTGCGGCACGCTGAAAGATATCCCATTCCTACCCATTCATATTTTGGAATCAGGGAGAAGGTTAGATGATCATATTTTTTTCATGCTTATTTTAATATTTCTTTTCTTCTTCCCTTCTTATCCATAATTCTTCTGGAATTCAAGAGAAGGTTAAATTATGATATCAAGTGATACTTTTTTAAATGTCTTTTCTTCTTGTACTGGAGGTGCTTTTTTAGATTGTTTTACAAGCCCTATTGTAAGTAGCTTCAGGTTCTGATACCACTTCTGATTTAGTTTTGGGCAAAAGACACTGTCCCAAAGAACTATATTGGTGTTGCCCTTTCCTTGTTTACTTCTTATTGCATTTATTGTTAATTACATTTTCTACAGAGGCCTCTTTCCCCTTCTTTCTGAAGATGAATGGACTCTTTCTGTGAAGGCTACACAGTCTTCTTTGGCAATTGCATTCTTTTGCAATTTGTTACATTGCTTTAAATTAGGTAATCACATTTTCAATGTGAATACTTCTTTCTAAAGACTAATGCACATGCATACACTTCTTTGGTAATTGCATTCTTTAGCTATTTGTTGCATTGCTTCTCTCTTAAACATCAAACTGTTCAATGACAATTTTACACCTCATCCATGCACAAAATACACATTCTTTTGCAATTTGTTGCAGTTTCCTTTAATTGGTAATCGTATTCTTTTGCAATTTTGTTGCTTTGCCTTCAATCAGTAAATCACATTCTTTTGCTATGTGGTGCTTTGCCTTCAATTGGTAATCACATTCTTTTGTTATGTGTGTTGCATTTGCCCTAAATTGTTTATCACATTCTTTTGCTATTTGTTGCATTTGCCTTCAATTGGTAATTTCAATCTTTTTTTAATTTGTTGTGTTCGCCTTCAATTCCTAATTTCATCTATTTTTAATTTGTTGCATTTACCTTTGTTTGCTCAATCCACTCTTTTGTTATTTGTTGCGTTTGCCTTCAATTGGTAATCGCAATATTTTATTTTGCCATTTGGGTGAAGATAATCTCATTCTTTTGCTGTATTTTGCATTTGCCTTCAATTGCCTTTCAATTTGTGGAGTTTAAGAGTGACCAGAAGATAACGAATTTTAACTTTGCTGGTAATCATTTTTATAAAACGATGCAGTGCATGATAGAGAAGGAGAACAATTTCAAACAACCTGGAGAACGATATCGTTCATTCGATCCAGACAGGTAGCTTGGGTTGATGATGCATTGCAAATAGTCAAGTTGGGCTTTTTTGATATCTAGAGAAGAAATTAATGGTGATTTTGGATTGCAGGCAAGAGCGCTTTGTGAAACGTTGGGTGGGAGCATTATCTGACACAAGGGTCACCCATGAAATTCGCAGTATCTGGCTATCTTACTGGTCACAGGTGATTTACACAAACATATATTGTCTCATTTCTCTACCAAAAGTTTTTTTTGGGTGTATAATGTTGTGCAAAGGCATGGTGTTTATTACTGGTTACTTGAATGAGTGCAGTGTGACAAGTCACTTGGTCAGAAGATAGCAGTTGGACTTAGCATGAAAGCTAATATGTGATTCTGCCCGCGGTGCTATATGCATAGTAGGTTGCAGCATCTGCATTAGGATGCTGCTGCTCATTCAAAAGATGGACACAAGAATGCGGAAGAGGGAATGATTAAATTTTAGTATCTTGTTGTAGTTACGAGTTTTGCATTAATAATTTGTCAGCAAACATATGTTCGCTACGTTGTGGGGATGGATACTTAATATATTACAGTATTACATAGGATAGGTCTATTGTCTGTCTGTGACTAGTATAGTGATGTGATAAAATTATACTGACTGAGAAGTCATTATGAAATAAGTGTTTTCATATGTGTAACGCTTTAACAGAAAGATCTTATCGGGTATGTTTCATCATAATGAAGTAAGCTAAAGCACTTCAAAGATCTTCCCTTCCCGGGAGGTATTCACTGTAATAACACAAGAACACATCCTAAGTTAGGTACTCAGTTGATAATGTTTCTACTGAAACTATAACGTCACCATTTAAAAACAATTTCCAACGAATGTTGAATGCCTGGCTCAAAAGTTTATTTTGGTTTCTTTTTGCTACGTATTTTTCAACTGTACTTTGATTTCTTTAAAAATCAATGAGGAGAAAAGGTCTTTGGAGTTCCTTAGAAAATAATTGCATCAGAAATCAATTTTTTATAAGACCAAAATTGGGCCTATTAAGGAGTGCCAATGAATCTTCAAATATTGGAGAGGAAATGCTAAAAATCATGTATACAAAAATACAGTATGAAAGGAAAAGTCGGATTATGTTATGAGTGATGGCGTCTAAAGATCTCTTCATACGGTTGAATCTCTTCAAACAGAAGTTGGAAGGCATCTTTGGCGCTTGTAGGTGTAAAGATGAAAATTGCACACTTTGCACTTTCTTTGTTTTGGATTAATTTTGATTGGGTCATTTCTTATGTTAAATAACCAGTGTAGAAGTCACAGGTTTATGTGTTAAAGTTGGTAATTAGAATTTAATTTGACTATTTTTTAATATTTTGACATATCCTCAGAACTTATTTGGAGTCAAATTTATAGGTGCAGAAATGACCTAAATTTTTTAAATCAAAATCTAAATCTGAGCCCAAGCTTATTCCCTTTTTACTAATTCTTACTTGCTAACCTAAGAGCAAAATATGTTTAATTTGTGTGTCAGGGTCACATTATATGATCAACTTACATCAGCTTCTATATCATTAGTGACAGATAATACATATTGCATGATTATTTGGCATGTCTTTAATCATTGTTTAAACTTTTATTTTGAATTTAGGGTTTTTACATAAGGAAACTTTTCCTTATTATTTAGACAATTTACTTATTATTTAGACATAGATGCAAACAGTGAGGTAACGAGTATGTAGATGAAAAAAAATAAAATAAAATAAAAATAATAGGTGAAAGAAAAAAAAGTTTGATTGAGTGACACATATCTCGATGCAACAGTAATAGACATATAAGTTGAAGACCAACTCAAGTGGAACATCTTAACACGGTGATTCAGAAAGAAAACAATCTATATAACCATTGAAAGGATAAAAAAGTAGGGGAGATGAAATCTCACCCTTTAATTGCAATATATATAAATATCACTGACAACCACCATGTTCTACAAGTGAACAATACGGAGAAAACATGAGAGAGAACGAGGGGGCACAAGTGTTCTTTCTAGAGTTAGCTACGGGGCCCTTGATTTTGTAGTTTGAAGCTCGTTCTTACTTGCTTTTTTGGACAAGCCATATCTTATGCCCATGTTGTCTGATTTTGGATTTATTAGAGGTGTCGGGTTTCCTTGCCTTTTTGGACCAGCCATATCTTATGTTCATGGTGTTTGATTTTCGACTTATGCTCATGGTGTATGATTTTGGGCTTATTATAGGTGTTGGAAAGGTATTTTTGGATTTATTATAGGTGTTGGAAAGGTATTTTTGACAACTATAAGTCTATCCATGTTATTTTTCAGATTCTATCTTAGATATCATAATTTTGATTTGAGGTCATTTTGCATATTTTGGACTTTGGCTCATTTCTTAGAAAAATTGTTGAAAGTGGTTGATTGTTTTTTTGTTTAGGGGCTTCAATTTTAGTATTGATATCATGGGGAGGTTTTAATTTTAGTTGAGGGTTTCATGTCTATGTAATTTGGATATTTTAGTTTATCATGGGTTTTTCATTTCATCCTTTTGTAATCATCTTGTAAAGAGGGAATTATAAGCAATGGAGAGATGGATTTTTGAAAAACTTGCATTTGCTTCATTTTTTGCTACATCTATATGGGCTTGTTCCTCAACCAAGTACTTTTTGAAGAAAGTTAGTTTAGAATTTTAAAAATGATCATTTTTTGTCACATTGAGTGTCCTTGTATTCTTTGAACTAAAATTTGGGAGATATATGGAGATCTTGATACTCAACCATTCTTAAATGATCCTATTTATTTTGTACCTATGATTGATAGGATGATGAGGCTTCTTCTCCTCCTACTACATAGACAATTGTTGATTCCTAGTGTGGATTCATTGGTTGAGACTCCCCTTGTTCTTGCTTCTTCATAATTCAATGTTGCTTCCTTTTGACTTATAGGATAAAGAGAGAGAAATACATTAACATACATATGCACAATTATAATATTGAAAGCATGAAATATATGTACACATGAAGACACAAGATATGAGACCAAGACATAAAAGATTATACTGAGAGGAAAACCCTCACTGACCAAGGAAGCTTCATTAGCTTTACAAAATGCCTCACTGACATACAAAGAAGCCTCGCTGGCATACACTGTGCCTCACTAGTTGATACAAGGTTTACCTTACTGGTAAATACAATCTCCATTATCAAACAAAGTGTGCAAGAATTGATTGTAAGTCAATTTGATTTGCACCATTTCAAACCCTTATTCATCTCTTTTACACTATTCTCATAGATGCATTTTCATCACATACACATTATTACCCTTTTTTTTCATCTATCTTTTCTCTTCAAGAGGTTTTTTATAAAATTGTCTTCAACCCTGCATATTGAATCACACACCAACAACAATGTTTGATTACAATCTCCATTATCAAACAAAGTGTGCAAGAATTGATTGTAAGTCAATTTGATTTGCACCATTTCAAACCCTTATTCATTTCTTTTACAATATTCTCATAGATGCATTTTCATCACATACACATTATTACCCATTTTTTCATCTATCTTTTCTCTTGAAGAGGATTTTTATAAAATTGTCTTCAACCCTGCATATTGAATCACACACCAACAACAATGTTTGATGACCTTTTGTATTTTTTCTTCTCTGCATAATCATTTCAATCCTTGATATTCTTGTATCTGCAAACAAAATGGTCTCTTCAAATTCTCTTTCATATTCCTCCCTTTGCAAAAGAAATTCAATCACCTACAACATAAAAATTCATTTGCATAATAAAAAATAAATCTTCAATATGTCATTTATTTTCTTCTTCTCCTCTCTCCAAAATCCCTTAAGCTTCTTCTCCTTCTCAAAAAAATCTTTCAACTTCTTCTGTGAAAAAAATGAAATCTATCTTTTTCTTCATTGACACAAACTCCAAACACAATAAAAAAAACCTTCTTTTCTTTGCTCAAGAGTATACACAAATATAGAAGGAATCTTCATAAAAATAGAGTAAAGGTTCCACAAAATCTGCTTTTGTATCTCCTCTTAAAACATGCTAAAATTAGATTAAAAAAAAAACTTTATCTCTACTCCTCAAATTGGCTAAAATTAGTCTCTAAAAAGACTTTATCTAAATTTATCGGCCACAACACATATGATATTCGATGCCTTTATCTAAGCATTTAAAAAAAACCTTCGATGCTCTTCCTTTGAAAAAGACTTTATGACCGATGCACATCATAAATTAAACATGGCATTCGATGTTTTTATTTGGCTCCTACATTGCATTCAATAACCAATGCTACCAGTCGATTTATAAGAAGGGGTAGGTTGCTTGATGAAAATTAACCCTCAAGATGTCACTTAAAAGACTTATGACCAGCCCGGTCAACTTAGATTTATAAGAAAAAGTACATTTTGTAAATGATGGGTAGAGAAGATACACTTAGGATTTAATGTAGACTTATAGAGCTTCAATTTAGGTTTTAGAACTTTAGTCAAACACTTTATAACTCCTCTGATGAAGACATCACAAAAAACAATACTAAGGTCTGAAACACATTGGATCACATCAATACAAAATCCTACATGATGAACAACACTAGAAACAAGAAAGTATGGCAAACATGATCCAACTCAAGTAATGGTAAGTTCTATTGGAATCAACACTACTATATCATGCATTTCATTTCTCATGCTCAAGTTAGACCATACTCTACAAGCTGCCACTGATGATGATAACTCCTGACACATGATAAAGATCAAACATCAAATACCACCTCAATACTGCAAACCAACTAAGATACAACAACCTTTCTTTTCCTGTATGATATCTCTAACTTCCATGATTCCAACAATGTATCAATCTCTTTTATCTTGAACAACACTTAACATCGTGTTGCCCCTATTGAACATGCATGTGTGAACCTGATCATTACTATCACCATTCATTGTGACCAAACTATGATCAAACTAATCAAATAAATCCTGTGAAAACCATGGCTGCATGAAACACACTTTGTCAATCAACCTTGTATCATAAACACTAAGCAAGTCCTAAAAAGAAGCACAATTCTTGAATGATCAACTTTCTTTGCAACACAATGAAGTCCTGCAAGTCTCATAATAGCAATGCATGATAACATGAAAAACAACCTTCAACCAACTCTAAACAAGATATGAATTCCATCAAGCATCTTGAAATAAGACCATGATCATCATGAAGCAAACAACTCCTGAAATGTGACCATGAAATTCATATCTAACACAAACAAGTTAGCATCAAACATCACTTAACTAACACCTTCAAACACCACTCCATGAGATCTACATAACATGACCCAACACAAACAAGTATGAACTAGTCATAAACATGGTGATCAAGAATGAACCAATATAAACACCAAACAAGTTAGAACATGAAGATATCCTAATGACATCTCTTATCAATCATTGATCCTGATGACATGAACAACTCCTGTCAATACCAACACCTTTTTAACATCAATGACAATCTACTTTCATCAGTTTCATCATCCTCCACTGATTTAGTTTAGCAGGAACCTTCTTGTCTTTTAGATTCAACGTTGTGAGATGACCTTTTGATAGGTATTGCAAATTTGTTTTGAGTCCCATCTTATAGATTTGGAGGATACTTGAGGATATCCATTTCCCCTTTGATAATAGTTATGGCATGACTGTTATAACTCCATCTTTGTCTTTGGAGATTGTTGATCATGAGTTTTCACATTGCCTTAGATTGTCACACTCTTTGATTAAGCTTAGAGCTCCTAATTTTGTTGTGGCATCTTTTGATTGTGACATGTAGACATTGAGCAATTTTTAGAGACACACATCATGAGACTTCCTCCCTCATCTCTTTTCTTGAAGTTAGAGTTTCTTCTACATACACCATTGGATTTGTTTCTTCCCAAGGGGAGAAATGTTGTTTCCTAGTTTTGGATTCTCTTTTGCATTCATTTTTGAGCATTCATCATTGGGATATGAACTATTTCATGTGGGGGGGGGATTTATAGTCTCATTCTTTCCCTCTAATGGGGGGTTATTGATTGCATAATCATGATGGATGTAGTTCTTGGGGGGTCTTGTTCTTGAATTCTTCTTTCATCACTTGTATATGTTTGTTTGCATGGTTTCTCTCTTTTAGAGGCTTTTTTTTTTCTACGAGGTTTTCTTCTTTACTTCTGTTGTGAGAGATCTTTTGTACATAGGTACCTCATTAGGCCTTGTTGCCAAGACCTATCTTTGCATTTGTTTTGACCTTTCTAGGTTGCACTTAAATGGGGGTGTTGGTGTGAACATGATGTTTTACCTAGCTAGTTCCCATTTAGGTCCTATTCACACTTGTCTAGTTAAGTTTACTTAGGGCATTTAATATTGGTGTCTCATATCATAAGATTAAGACACTTGTCATAATCACATGTTGTCCTATGTCTCAACCTTGCCTATATAAGCAAGGGCTCTCATTGTACATATTAAGGTTTTGTGAATCTTGTGTATCTTGTATGCATCATCATCATTCTTTGGCAATATAGTATTTGTGTTGCTTCTTTCTTGTTGTGGAAGGTTGTTTTGATATTAGGTGATCTTGAGTCTGTTGTGTGACTCTTATAAAGGCTACATTCTTGGTTGTATATATTGCACAATTTAGTGAGGCCACCACCAAGAAACTGCAAAAGGATTATGTCTTGTTGTTGTAGGATGTTATTAAGTTGAATCTAGAGCTTGGGAAGAAAAGGCTAAGTCAAAAGGATACTTAGCCCAAATCCAATCTTTAAAATTAGGACCTCCTATGCAATCTTAGCACATCTCAAAGTGGGAATGCATCACAAGTCAATATGAATAGATTGATGGACTAAGTGAAGGTTCTTCGGGAGGAAAAAAAATTGGTGATTAAAGTGAGGCAAGAATTTGAATAACTTATAAAAGGTATCCTCAGGGATAGAGTTTCAAATCTCACCAGAATGGAAGATGACTTGTACGAATTCATGAAATGATCATCTACAAAATGCTATAGGTCAGGTGCAAGATTTGAGCCCACAATTGATCTAGAGATTAATATGAAATGGCTCCCCAAGGTGGTCACAATGAAGACTATTTATAAGAATGCTACATGCACTTGGGAGCTCTAATAAGTTTGCAGAGGCATATGAGGCATTAGAAATATTGTATGATGTCTTTGCATTTATTGACAAGATAAAAAATCTCCTAAAGGATAAAATGGGTGAATTACAAGCCTTTGTTTTAGTGTCCCTACAATAATGTAATAAAATAGAGATAACAAGGTACTGTGGGCTTGGAAGGGAGTTTTTCAGGTTTTGGTTCCCATTTTAGTTAACCCCTTGCTATAGAAAGAAAACGCTGATTCTCTTTTGCTAAGTTGTCCAATTGACAAGGCCTTGGCCTTGGAAATTGAGGTGGACAATTTTATTAGGGAAGTAAGATTGGTTTAGGACACTAAAAAAAGTATACTACAAGCATGAATAAGCTAAAAATGACATTGGGGGTAGATTCACCTACTAGTGATGAGGAATTTGATGAGTGGGTAGAGAATTTTGCCAAAGGCTATTGGTCATTGTTTAATTCTTTACATTCCTTGAATTTTAAATTTGATTGATACCTTGACCATGGCATTGCACAAAGGTCAGATTGAAATGTCACTCATGATAAAAGAGAGAATTGGATAAGGCAATCAAAGAAATAGTAAAAGCTGACCAACGGTTACATCAATACATGAAAGGTAGTGCCATGGAAATGGTAAAGGGATTATTGCCAAGATAGAGAATTCAGTTGCACAAGATTCTCTTAGAGATATGCATTATTGTATGTCAATTTGGGGTAAAGACAATTATATAGGGTGACACTTGAACATTGAAAAGGTCACTATTTCAATTGACACCTTATGATAATGTGACAAGACAATTCAAGGCATCATCTAGGGTTTCCATATAAAATAAGTAATTTAGAAAATGCTTATTATGCCAATAATGGTAATCCTTGGGCTATACAAGGGGGAGGGAATTACTCCCTTATCACAAAGCACTCTATCAGATGAGTAGTATGAGTTATGTTGTCAGTAGTAAGGAGATGGGAGTCCCTTGAGTATTGTGTTTTTTGTAGTTTTGTTGGTTCAAATTTTCTAGACGAGTATCATGGTGTACGTATGTAAATTTTTTTCTTTGGAGTTTTCAACATTGTAATTATAAATGTTTCCATAGTGTTTAATGCTATTGGTGTAGGTGCTTGGATCGATCATGATCCTTCACTTTGAATTCCTTTTTGGAGGTGAGTGGTCATGGCCAAGGGAATCCCCACTCTGGTGTGACAACACTCTGAGAAGTATGATCCTATTTGGAAGAAACTGCACAGAAGGCCTCAATCCTTCACATTGCAAGTTCTACAACAAGATCCTCTCTTGATTTTTTAGGGCCCTCTATAATTGTGATTCCCACCAACAGTTTCCCCAAGAAACAATTACAAACTTAAAATTAATTTTCAGATTGTAATATTAAGTCAAGTGTCAATCTTTCTTTAAAGTGAGACGAGCCTTGTCATTTAACCATAAATAGAGGTTACGTACATTGTAAAAAGGGTTGGAAACTTTGTATATCAAAGAAGTGCTAAAGATGCATTTGAAAATAATAGCTAAACATTGTGCAAAGTGACTTTTGAGTGAAATATGGTATTGCATTTTGTGTATTCCTTCTAAAAATTAATATAAGAGACTCCTTTTGTGTTAAGTTGTCTCCATGGTTTTGTCGACTACTTTAGAAAATCTTTGATTTCTAGATACACGTTCATTGTATCTGTTGCTAATGCTAATTAGTGTGAATTTGCTGAAGTGTATGTGAATTTTTTCACGTAGTATGTGAGGCTTTCAATACAAAAATGGATAACTAAGAATGATCTGTTTCATGGTAAATAGGATGACATTTGATGTTTTAAGCCTTGCAAGATAGGGCTTGGTACATTAAACTATTCAGAAATTGTAGGGTATTTCAATTGTCTTCTTTAGTTTGCTGAATTTTGACTATGCGCACAAGAATACATATCGATTTACAGGATTCTAACCATATTTTTTAATATAACATGAAAATTCACATGAAGTTTAACTTACTTTTTTTATTCATTCATATCATAAATAATGGTACAAAAGCATGTTATTCTCCGTTTTAGTTCTTATTTCTTCTGCTCTTGAGTTTGTGAATGTGCCCTTTTTGCATTATAGGGATCCTTTCAGCAGGAAATTGGATTCATCCCTGTGTCTCAAAGGCCTAGTCTAATTACCAAATAATTTTAGAATTGATCGAAGTTAGTAAATATCTTCTATAATTTGTTCTTTTGAGAAATCTTGAGCCCAGATAAATGCAACACCCATAGGATCTTATGAGGAACACTATTGAGCATTGCAAAGCTTGAAGTGTACCATAGAATCTTGTTTAGCATCACACATTCACTTGACATGTCCTCAGAGGTGAATTGGCAAATCCTTCAATGATCTTCTTAGAATTGATTAAGAACATTGACTAGGAATAAAACTAACCAACAAATGGCACCAATGCTAAGGAATGAAAAGCTTTGGTTTTAAATGATAAATCCATTGTCATTACAGTCAGTCATGTTTTGAGAAATATTTGTGTGAACAAGTAGTTACACCATTTTTAGCTTAAATGCATTGTGAGCTTTTTTGAGCCTCTCAACTCACACATAGATGGCACCATTAGCCTAACTTGGATCTTAAGTTGTGGGTTCATTATCGTTACTATAAAACTTGTTTTGAAGATTTTTTTGATAACAAATTGTGCTATTGTTGTTTTTGTCGAGTTTGAAGTGAATAGCTATAACCTTGGATAAATATTTACAATTGTAAGACGAGGCATATTCTTATATTCATAAACCCTTATAAAATCCCAAAGATTCACTAAGGTTTCTTGATGATCTATAGGACCTCCCTTCAAGGCAAGGATAAATTGTTTGTGTATACACCTAAAAATGGCTCGTGTCGAACTAAATAAATATTTTAATATTTATTTTATTCTCATTCTTCTATCAATTAAATAAATATCCTAATTTATTTAAATGATTCACATCCCTTCAATAATTAAATAAAATCAATTTATTTAATTAAATCCCTTAATTCTTCTAATGTCTCATATAATTAAATAATCTCAAAATTATTTAATTAATCCTAAATTCCTCTATCTCAAACTCCTAAATTTCATAAATCCACATCACCATTCCACCTCATCTTCTTCCTCACCATGTTGCACACATAATTAAATATTTTGATATTTAATTAGCTAATATCCCCTCACCCACATGTCCTATTTATCCTCCAGTCAAATTAGTTAACTCACCAATCAAATCAATTAACTAATTAGTCAATTGAGTTAACTCTTCAATCTATTCTGTTAACTCCCATAAACTCGTGAAAGGAGCTTGGACACTTGTCCTCTTCTGATTTGTGCACATTCTTTCAAGCTTCCTCAACCGTACACCTCACAGGTGACACTTGGATTTGTCCTCTCTAGAGTCTATAAAAGGAACCCTCATTCTTTCATATCATCCATCCAAGCTTTAGCAATCTTACACTGTAGAAATCATACCAGCATGCCTTTGGCAAAAACCCTTTCATTGCATTTGCATTATTATCATCCACAATCATCCAACCATGTCTCCATTATCAAATCATCCATCTTTATTAGTTAGTGCATTGTAGTTGCGTTGCATAATCCTCTACACAACCATTCAAGCTTTGTCATCTTAACAGCAAGGAAGTACAACTTCTGAGAGCTCCATAATCAAACAAGATCAAAGCAAGATAGGCAACAATGGAAGCTGCAAGGTAAATCGGTGTACAAAGGTATATCTTTTGTTTATTTGCATTTGTCTTATTTCTATTGAGTTATTAGATATTTAGTTGATTAATGCTATTGTTCACATTTTCTCTAACATTTCTGGTGCCCACCGTGGGGCCCTACCAAGTTTTTCATCTTTTTTTTTTAGTTTTTGGTCAAGTTACAAGGCGTGATAGGTCGTTCTGGCACATCCATTCTTCCAGTTCTGCGCATTCATGACAAAAATGACAGTTTGATGCATATGAAGAATATTTCCGCGCATTTGGTCACTCTTTCAGCGCATTAATTCTATCAGCACATTTAAAACGTATATCTACGCATCTGTTGAATCATTCGGCGCATACACTCTGTCTGCACATTCAAAACTTCTTCCTACGCATCTGTTAGATATTTCTGCGCATGTATTCTGTATTTTAGCGCATCCACTCTCTGTTTCAGTGCATCTGATCTCTTCCAGAGAATTGTATTGAATTTGTAAAATATTTGATACTAACCTTGGTTGCAGGAATATCAGTCATCAAATGGAGGCCTTTAACACAATGATTTTGTAGGTGTAGGAGCTCTATTTAGTCATTTAGCTACATCAATAGGTTCATCTAGATTTAATTAGAGAGGAGTAATCTGATACCTTCATGCAAATCTTCACTTAGCTCTAATTAGGAAGGCAGTAAATCATATTGTTGCATACAAATCGCACATAGTCCCAACCTAGGTGGGTAATAACTGAACAAATCTTTCAAGTCAATCTTGCAATTACAAATCTCACATCTAGCTTAAGTTAAAGGAAAGTAATTTATTTCATCCTTCAACAACAATCTTCACATAGATTTGTTTAGGGGGATAAAAATGAACCATCTTTTCAAATTTTTTGCTATCTTGTCAAATCGATTGTGCTTGGTAGAGTAAACACACTTGTTTTTTTTTTAATTTTTAACTAGGGGGATAAAGAACTAGTGTACTTTGTGTTTGGGAATGATGATAGGACTATGCTCTCCCTTTTCTTGGGTGACCAAAATGCCAAACTCATCATTTCATATGCGTTACCTTTAGAAGAGGCCTGCCCTTGGAATTCTGTCCTTCCAAGCGGGATGACCTCGAGCGATAATGGGGTAAAGCCAAGCCACTTCCAAGTCGCTATAAATAAATTGTGTTTGTGATGAATATTACAAACAACGGGTGCTGTTGTGTTACACTGACAAATGTTTCCCCCAAAACCCTATAGAGCGTAACCTCTACAGGTTGGGAAGCCTCCTTATCGGAGTGAATTACTGCACGTGTAACCACCCAAATGGATGTCCATACTAAAAAGCCATTATTTTTAGAATGCCAAAACCCCCTATTTGTTGACACAGGAGGAAAATCCTCTAGAGTCATCCAATGTCATACACTCATTTAGTGTGGAGACAGAAAAGTTCAACTCTTCGGAGGAACTGTAACTTGGTATGCGTGAGAAGTGAGTGCCATGGAGGGGAGCCGATGCTACCAAGTTACTATATGTCATGCCTTTATGTAAGTTGCTGGGGTAAAATCCAAGTTGGAACTCAACAAATATTGTCCTTGCCATCCTTAGGATTGTACTTGCTTATTTTTTATTTATAAAAAAAACTTGTTTCAAAAAATAAAAAAATCATGAAAACTTCTTGTTTATTGTGTTTTCTGGCAATAACTTGAGTCAAAAATAGTACCACAAAACCTTAGAAATTTCTAGAAAAACATGCAAAAAGAAGAGCAAACTAAAACTGAACCAAAAAAAAAACTTCAATGCAGAACTGCGCTTATGATACATATCCTACGCATTTAACAAATCTTTTAGCGCATCCAAATTCTGCAGCGCATTTAAACCTTCTTGTTGCACATCTGCTAAATATTTCTGTGCATGCACAATTCTGCGCATTCAGACAACAGAAGCGTGCATTCAGAACTATGCATTTAAGCAATAGAAGCGCGCATACACACCTTGTTCCTGTGCAAATAAACTTGCGCATCTGTAACAGAGAGCATTTCCATACAGTTTGAGAGAAAATCAAAATCAGATCCCTATACCCATTTGGACTCAGATCGCACTTGGAAGGTTAGTTCAACCATTGCAGACCACCTTCATACCATTTTTGCACATCGCCTTTGCATACCATTGTCTTGCCATCCGAACACGTCAAACCAAACCAAAACTTGCATCAAGGCATTATTGAGACTCTCCCAAATTCAAACTAAAATCTAGTTAGTTTCATAATAGGATCAATCATCCTTCACCTCGAAACTGTGCTAGTGTAATTTTGACCAAAAAGAATAGTCTATATCAATAGTGGTGATCAACCATCCCTATTTTGACTACCTTTTAGCTCAAAACCACTTTGTTTGGACAAATAGAGTCCATAGAAAACCTTAGCAAAATCTTACCAAAACCATATCCAACCAAATTCACCCTCACATCATTGTTTCGCATCCAAAAACTTGCATGGTTCAAACTAGGTCTCAATCTAAACAAAAGCAAAATATGGGTTCCCTTTACACTAGTGGGCGTAATTCTGATGATGAGGAAGTTAGTCAAGAAGAAATCCTTAAACAACTTCAAGATCCAAAATTCCAAAATATGATGGATAGGGTTGTTGCCACGGATCCTCATAAATATTTCCTCATGCTAGCTCAACAAGGAGCTAAGTTGCCCTTAGATTTTGATGTCTCAACTCTAAGAGCAAACAATTTCACAAATGAAGTTGAGTCTTCAAAAGATCGCTCCAAAACTGACAAAGATGCTTCTAAATCAGAAAAGGCTAAGGATACACTCAATGCCTTGGACACTTTAACAACACAAATCCAAGCCTTACAAAAATAGTTGATGGACATTCAAAGTGGGACATCAACAAAACATTACTCCCTTGAGGATATTTCACCATATCCCTTCGATAAATCTTTGCTCATGATCCCTTTTCCCTCAAGGTTTGAGGTTCTAACAGTCGATAAGTATTAAGGAAAAGGTGATCCAAGAGATCATATAAGGGAATTTAGCGCAACATGCCTAGAAGTCACACACAATGAAACATATCTTATGTGACTATTCCCACGAAGCTTAGGAGGCCAAGCAATGGAATGGTTCTCCTACCTACCTCCTGGCATCCGCACTTTTGATGAGCTAGTGGACAAATTTGTAACACATTTCGCATACAATATTGAACACGAAATCTCCATGTTAGACCTTTGTAATAAGAAGCAAAAGGGGGGAGAATCTTTCACATGTTTCCTACAAAGATGGAGACAACTTGCAAGCAAGTGTCCCTACCACATACTGGAGAAATAGATGATAGAAATGTTTGTTCACAACTTAACCACGGAACTGAGTTATCAAATCCAAATACAATGCCCAACTACTTTCAGTAAGGTCATTGAAATGGGCCTACTCATTGAAAAGGCCTTAATAACAAAGGGGCAAATTAAACTATACAAAGACACCCCTAGCTCTAACAACAATGAGGACACGTCACGATTTTGGACCAAGAACAAACCCACTATAAATGATGGTGTGGTGGATGCTAAAAATGTGGGGCAAAAGTAACCTATTTTCAACCTATCAAAACCACAAAACAATACACCACCCAACAAGCCTCAAAGTAATGAGCAAAGACCCACCAACTTTCCTCCTAGGAGAAAATTCACACCACTAGGAGCATCTCTCGAATTCGCCCTTAGGAAGTTAATTGCAAGCAACCTCATAACACTTCTACCGGTGCGTGATTACCAACATTAGCAGAACACTAGTAGGTTACAAACTGCAATATACACCAATTGAAAGAACATGCCTTGCAGTTGTCTTTGCTTCCCAAAAGTGGAGACACTACATGCTGTCACACTCTATCAAGCTAGTGGCGAAGATTGATCCATTAAATGCTTACTCAACAAAGCTAGCTTAATAGGTATTAATATCTAAATGGGTCATGATACTCTGTGAATTTGATATTGAGTATGTAGATAGAAGAGCAATAAAGGGATAGGTCATCGCAGATCAGCTAGCAGATGCACCTTTGATAGACAACAATCCATTAAGATTTGAATTTCTAGATGAGTCTATCTTCAACATCACTACCACAGCCTGGAACCTTTACTTTGATGGGTCATATACTCAACATGGCTCTAGAGCAGGAATCTTGTTAGTAACACCACATGGAGATACAATCCCCACTTGTCATACATACTTATGTTCCCATGTACCAACAATGTGGCCGAGTATGAAGCACTGGTTATTGGCATGAAAATGGCAGTGGAATGGAAAGTCACAAAACTTCATGTGTACGGGGACTCACAACTCATCATTAATCAAGTAAATGATGATTATCAAACTAAAGATGAGAAGCTGATACCATACAAGCATATGGTGGATGATTTCAAAGACTACTTTGTTATGATATCCTTCGAGCAGATGCAATGGCTACTATTGCATCCCTTCTTGACATACCTGAAAATCATTCTCGTTACAAGCTCTTGGTGGAGCTAGCCCCTTATCCTGCTTATGAAATCCCAGAAACCAGTACCATTTACCACATCGTAGGATCTGATTCTCACCTATATGACAAAGTTTACACCTATCTAAAAGAGAATATCCTACCACCTGACCTATCAAATAATCAGAAATGAACATTCATACACCAAGCATCCCGATATACCATCATCGCAAACACCCTATATCGACGAGGTTTAGATGGTACTTTCCTTAGGTGTTTAGATAGTGAGGAACATCAGACTGCTCTAAGTGAAGTAATGAAGGAATATTTGGAACACACTCTAGTGGTCCTACCTTGGTGAAGAAGCTCATGCATCTTGGATACTACTGGCCAACTATGGAAAAAGACTCCTATTAGTTTGTGAAGCGGTGCACTAAATGCCAAATCCATGGGAACCTCATACATGCACCAACACAGGAGCTCCAACCTTTAATGACACCTTGGCTCTTCTGCCAGTGGGGACTTGATCTAGTAGACAAGATTCACCCTTCATCCTCCAACGACCACAAATTCATTATCACCATCACTGAGTATTTCACAAAGTGGATTGAGGTTGTTCCATTAACCAACATCATAGGGAAACAAATCTCTTCTTTCATCCTTAACTACATCATATGAAGATATGGTATTCCATCATCCATTGTCACGGATAATGGGCGACCTTTCAAGAATTAAGATGTGAAAGAACTCTGTGATAAATTCCACATTTAGCATTGCTTCTCCACCCCATATTACCCACAAGGTAATGGCCAAGCTGAGGCATCGAACAAAGTTATCCTGAAGATACTCAAAAAGACTGTCGATGGTGACTGGCATATGCAATTGAACCCTGCTCTATGGGCCTACAGGACCAGTATACGCACTCCCACAGGTGCGACACGATACGCCCTAGTCTATGGCTCTAAAGCCATCTTGCCTATAGAAGTTGAGTTACCTTCCCTCAGGGTGTCGTTAAAGGGTCTCATAAATGATGAGGAATACAGAGTATCAAGACTCCAGGAGCTAGAGCTGCTAGAAGAATGAAGACAACAGGCCTTCAACCATCTTAAGGCATACCAGTAGAGAATGTCAAGAAGCTATAATCACAGGGTCAAACCATGAGTCTTCCAGGTGGGTGACTTAGTTCTCAGAGATAATCTAAGAAACCAACAAGATAGAGAGAAAAATGGCAAATTTGAACCCAATTGGTTGGGTCCCTATGTCATAGTTGCTTCCTATGGATCAGGCGCCTATCAGCTATCAACATCATAAGGTGAACTGTTTGATGATCCCATCAACAACATGCATCTTTGCAAGTTCTACACCTAAAACCCCAATGCAAGGGAGTTGACAAAAACCAAAAAAAAAAAAAAAAAACAAAAACAAAAACAAAACCTGGTAAACAAGCACCTTGGATAGATACCATGATGAAAACTTGACAAATAGGCATCATGTGTATTTTAACTAATCATGCAAATAAAAGCAAGTGGTGAAAACCTGGTAAACAAGCGCCATTTGTGATAAACTGCCTCCTCCATCTTTTCAGACTTTGTTCCTCATCCATCCCTTCTAACCGCATCCACCTAATCACATCGAGATACCTACCATGGCTTGTTGTTCGCTCATCCTTATCACCTTCTTCCACCAAGCTGTCGACCCAAACTTGTGTCCATCTTGTCGTCTATCCTCAACCAATCCATTGAACTATTATTGAACTACGTTGCCTCTAAGATATCATGTAGGCAAGACCATCATTGATGTGCCCCCGAGGCTCCTTTCTCATCCAGTCCATCCCATGTCACCCATCCTTTGGTCCATCTGAATCCACACCATTTCCCATCGCCTAGGTTCTAGGTCCACATAGTCCACACCCCGAACTACATTGCCTCTATGTCGTCACATAGGCAAGGCCATTTATCAATGAGCCCCCGAGGCACTAGGTTAGTCCCTTAGGGCCTGTTCCTTCATGTCTATTGTTAGTTCATCTGTCATTGATCGATCCTTTACTTGACTGGGGGCAAAATCCTCAACCTAGTTAGTGAAATGGATTTTTGAATGCTACAACTCAGAGGATAACAAACTAGATCATGGTTTTATCACTAGACAACAAGCATCACAACATGCAAGCTTAAAACATCATCCTGACAAAAAGGAATCAAATGAAACTTGACAACACCGACATGCCTAAAACATCAAACATGACTCTATCCAGTTATTGCAAGAAAACATTTATCTATGGCACAAAGGTTTTCAATGGTTGTTTGAAGTCTTATATCATGATTTTTATTATTATGTCTTTTTATGCCACTCAAGGATGTCAAAAACTAGAGGAGCTATGATGGGGGCATAATCATTTTATTTGTTTGTTGTTTGTGGGTTTACCTTTAGTAATGTTAAGCCTTGTCTAACGACATGATCAAATATTGATCATCGAGGACATCAGAGGTCTAAACATGAAACATGTGTAACCCTTGTCTATTGATACACAAGCAATACTCAGGTCATCTTGGTTCAATTATATTCAGATGCTTGTATTAAATTGCTAAATCAAAATCCATGTAAGTAATACTTAGGTCATCATGGTTTAATTATACCTAGATGCTTGTATTTTCTTACAACATTTCAAAAGCTCAATGATGAAACAAAGTACTTCACAAACTTGTATACGAAGATGACAAAATCCACATCCATACATCTCACATTGCATTTCATTATAAGCATTTCATCCTTGTCAAAAATTCCAAGTGTCGAAAGATCTATTTATCCATTTATCCAAGTTACCCATTTGTTCTAATTCTTCTACCTGCATTCTTGTAAGTGTTGTTTCATTTATGGTTGAGTATACTTGGTATAACAAAAATAATAATTTTGCATATTATAAGTGTGTACATCATTCGTTCATTATCATTTAGGTGCATTAGCCACCTTAAAACATTTAGATCATGTTAGTTGTGTCATTTATCTACATAAGTTGCATAACATTTATTATCGAGAAAATAAAAAAAACATAGAAGTCATTCATCATAGAACTGGCATAGTAGAACATCATACATAGAAAAGTAAAACACCATGTACTACACGTAGAATATCATCAACGTATGCATTAGGTCATCATAAAATATAAACATATAGGATCATTTCACATGAATATCATCTTGTAAATCAATAGATGCATCATATCATAAGTATCATTGGCATCATCACATCAACATGATAGAAACATCACATAAGTGTATAATCATAACATCATCATATAAATAGCATTAAATAGAAAAACATCCATCAAGAATAAAAAGCAACATCCATAAGAAGCACATGCATATAGTCCATCAAACTCATGTAGATCATCATCATATATCAAAATAATAATAAAGTCCAAGTATACAATGATGTCATAAAAGTATCTATCTCAACCATTCAAATATGGTGTATACAAAAACTGGCATAACATGGTGCATGTCCCAAGTAAGTGACTAGGTGGAGCTGGCGCCAGACAATGCTGGATCTTGTGTCTACTGAGGGGGAGGCTACGGACCTGTAGGGCCTATCCCTGATGGCACATGAGGGGGTGGTGGCCTTATCCCTACACTCGCTGTCTGTGTTCATCTCAACCTGCCGCGTGAATTCAGATGGAAGCTTCTCACTTTCTACTCTGAGGGCACAGCCTGCTCATACAGTCCTCTCCAATAAAAAATTTCTTGCCTGCCCTAACCATATTTGTCACAATCTGACTATGTAGCCCCTGGGCTACTGTCTGTTGTACCTTATGTAATAGGGTTTCCAACTTAGTATACCTCTGCATAGCTATGTCTCGCTCAAGAACCAAAGTGCGGACATCACCTTGCAACTATGTCACCTACCCCTCTAATTGCGCCACGTGGGCTCGCAAGGCCACCATCTCAACTGTACCACCTGTGCCTATAACTGAGCCACCTAGGCTCGTAGTGCTGCTTCCTCTCCATCACCTGGCCCACCTAGTACCTGTACTTGTGGCTGCACCTATACCTATGCATGTACCTGTGGCTGCACCTGTGCTTGTGCTTGTACCTATGCTTGCATCTAAGGCACTCTCCTCTGTCTCACCCTCCTCTGCCTACCATCACCCCCACCGTTGTCCCCGTCATCTCCTCCATCGCCTCTTCCACCCCCTCCATCATCTCCTCCTCCCCTACTGCCTTGGCCACCCCTCCCACCTCGCCGTCATCCCCTCCTTTGCCAAGGGGCATCGTCATCGTCCTCATCCTCAAGTCGAGGAGCCAGCTCTCCAGGACCAGAGTATCTCAAAATTGGATGGGCAGTAAAGTGCACTGCAAAGTCTGTTGTCATACTTGCGTCTACTATGTCTTGCTGTAGATCCCATGCCTGGTATGGCATCTGAAGAAACTCAGCCCTTGCTATCTCAAAGGAATCCACTAGACCCCACTGTGGACGCTCCTTGTGCGTTCGTGCAAAAATAGCAGCACCCTAGGGCAACCCTTGCACTCTGCCAAACTGTCGGTGCACACGAGAAACCATGTGTCACTCTAGAATATAGGGGGTCCTCCCTATCAACCACCATGTCTAAAATAAATAAGGCAACTCTGTTGCATCCTCGTCCCATACCTCGCAGTCTAGGTATGGTCGCCATGTAACCTCGTCCACATTATCTAATGTGTGATGTCAGTACTCTAGCTTTCCCAGCTTGGGCTGGGAAAGAGTCTCTTGAAACATATAAGAGTAGGGCTTGTCATGTCCCCTCACTCCCATACCAATAGGCTTAGTCACCGCTATATGCAGCCAAGTCCAAATCTAAAGCAACGAAATACCTGCAGAAAGACTAGCAGCTCCATCATAAACAAACTGGTGTAGATCATTGTACAAGTGTGCCAAGATGCAGGGACCCCAAGAAAATCGTGTCCCCTCCTGAACCATCCTCTCTAAAGTCCATCCCCATCCAACCTGAAACCCACGAGATCTCCTGTCAGGGCATACAACTCCTCTGATCAAAACTTCTAGTATGGCTGGCAGGGGCTCGTAATACTCTGCAATGTCTGCCCAACTGATCTCTGTGCCCTCCAACTCTGGGTCATCAAAGAGTCGTCTGCACTCAGCCAAACCATCTCTAGTGGTAGACTCATACTCAACCAGCTCACATTAAATAGGAATCCATAGAATTCGGTGAACATCCTCTAGTGTCACCATCATCTCTCTAGTGGGCAAGTGAAACGTGCCCGTCTCATTGTGATACCTCTCACCCAAAGCAGTCAATAATCTAAGGTTAGCCCGCATCTCAGGCATGAAGCAAACATACCATAAGCCAGTCGACCTAAGCACCAAATGATTAGTCTCATTCAAATAGGGCCTAAGCAGCTGCGTCAGAGGGAATCTCTCCCATGACATCAATACGTGATCTAGGATCTCCTACAAAATCAATAACAAAGTGCGTTAAAACACCAAATCAAACTAAGCCACAAATCTATCAAATCACACAAAGTACTGAGCTAACCTATCAGGAAACCTATCCTATCCTTGAGATTCTAAGATTCAATCAATCTCGAAGATGACCTATTAGTTGGCCAACATCTATCCCGATGCCGACTTTGTCAAACCAGCTAAGTATTTTACCAAACCTATCAGATGCGTAGCTCTGTTTACCAGATGCGTAGCTTTGCATCAGATGCGTTGAATCCCTTATCATTCGTGCTTTTTCAGGTAAAAGTGTTGAAATAGTAATCATTTGCTCATCTTCAGACCATATGCATGTTTTCTTATCAAATGTGCTTAAACCCTATTTATTTGCGTGTTTTCCTGTTGGATGCGCGGCAAAGTCCTAGATGCACCAGACTGCTTATCGAATGCACCTTAAGACTTAGATGTGCCTAATATCTACTTGTTTGTGCCTAACTTCTATCGTTTGCAAAATTTTCACATTTGCGTTGATTCCCTGCTTAATTACACAGAATCGCGTCGTTTGCGCAGATTCTTCGCTTATTTACACAGAAACCCTAAATCAACGCATTCATAAACAACACCTTTGACCTAATCTTTGACCCTAATAAATGCAAAATTGAGCAAGTTTGATAGGCTACGTACTGGGGGTCCGTTTTCTGCTGGCCGCCTGAATCGATGGATTCTCTCAAATCGGTGGTTGGCTATCAGAATCTGGTCCATCTCTGTTGACTGCTTCACGTGGCTATCACACCAAAGCTCCTATATTCTCTCCACAGAAGACAAGTGTACAAATGACTAGGAATGTGACCACAAATACATATATATAGCAAAATGAGCCCTAATTTGGAGGAGTTCAACCTTGTACATGCTGTGGTGTAGGAGCACCAAGAGGATCATAAGGACCCATACTTGTTTTTGTATTGTTTCATGTTTCTTGTGATGTAATAAGGTCCATTGGGAGCATTCCAAGTTTATTTCATCTTCACTTCATTTCATCTTGATTGCTAATGAGGCATGGCCTTGATTGTAAGCACACTAGTTACTTGTGACAATCATAGATAAAGTCCATTGTTTCATAGGTGGATTCCATTGAGTTGTATCCATTCATGGCACATAGAGATCAAGGTTGAAGGCCTAAACACCTTGTGAAAAGGTAAGTCATTTTGTAAACAAAATACATATGTAATCACATGTAATTAGTTGCAGAACATGACAAAATAGGGGCAGTGGTGGTTGCAGGGTCAGTTTTGGCTTCCCATCAACCCAAAATGCCCTCTAATCAGTTGTTAAGGTCAAAGGGAGGCTTCTAAATGCTTTGAACATGTTCATTGATGCATGTATGAAGTTTTGGAGAAGAATAAATGAAGAGAATCTAATTTTCTGCTCTTTTTCTTGAGTTTGTACGCTGTTCTAGCCCGTGCCCTATCACTATATGACATAGTTACAAAATACCTTGATGTTGGATGGATGGAGGTATGAGTTAGGAGTAATTTGAAGTTGGTTTGGGCTTTTGAAACAATTGTATTGTAGAGATTTAATTGTTCTTCTAAAACTTGGCAGTCAAACCCTACCTTAGGGTTTTTGACAGAAACTATGTGTTTTCACTCCATTCCACTGGCTTGAATCCATCTCAATCAGTGGAATGGACTTGTTGATGTTTGTTTTAGTCTGTTATGAAGGATTTTAGGGTAGAGAGTTGGATTTGAAGGAGTTTGCTTGAAATAACCTAATAAAACCATGTGTTAGGTGTCAAGAAGAGGAACAACATAGTCTATATTTTCCACAGTCGACTGTGAGACCCAAAAACCCATGAAATCCTTAGTTTTGCCATGTGATTGATGTGTCCAAATAGTTTATAAAGTTCTATGACCTCATTCAAGGGTACTTGCTTTGTATTTTAAGGCTAATTGGGCTCTTTGCACTAGGTCTGTCCTATTGAAAGTACCACATGTTCCAAAACAACCTATAGCAAGTTCTTAGTATGTTGTTAGGCTTCCAAAAGGGTATCTCAAACAATGTTGATTTGGTTTTGAAAGTGCCTGGATTGCAAGAAATCTTCTGACAGACCAAGAAATAGGGCTAGAAGGAGTTGGGGCAGCCTATGAAGAAAGTGTCATGTGTGAAGTCCCAAGACCCCATGGGATGGTTTGTCTAGTGTATTCAAGGTGTCAATAAACCCTCCAAATGTCTGCCTCCAAGAAATTTGTTGGTTTGTGTCAAATATCAAGTAAGCCTTTGGTTTAGGACTGCCAAACTTCATTAAAACTGCCTATCCTTCCCTTGTCCTCTAGATCATATTGGTATCAAAGCCACAAAAGGTTCTATCACTTAGTTGTGAGAAAGGATTTGGTGTATGTTAGTAGAGGATAGTGAAGGAGAGGCTAGCATCATGCCTCCAAAAGGGATGACCACCGAGGTGGCCAAAAAGTTCCAAGAGATGGAAGAGAAGATCAAGGCTGGGGTCAAGGAAGCACTCTAGGTTGAGTTGAAGGAAATGAGGAAAGGGAAGAGATTGGATGAAGATTCTGATGGAGAGGAGGACACGGGAGAAGAAGAAGAGGAGCCCCAAAGGCAAGAGGAAGATATATCTACTAATAAGAAATATTTCCTAGAAGCCATCAAGTCCATTGGCAAGGATTCATCAGAGGCTTGGATGAAGATCCCAATGTTCAATGGGAAGATGGATGCTGATGAAGTTATGGAGTGGATTGAGGCCCTAAACAACTATTTTGAGTACAAGGAAGTACCTGAGAACAAGAGGGTAAAGTTTTCCAAAACAAAACTAAAAGGTGCTGCCCTCACATGGTGGAATTACACCCTAGGTGAGAGGGTGAAGAGTGAGAGAAGTATGATCACTTCTTGGAGAAGAATGTTGGAGAGGATCAAATCCCATTTTCTACTAGCAGATTATGAGGTGCAGATCTACAAGAAGATGCAAAATCTCAAACAAAGGGACATGGATATGTCCACCTACACAGAAGAGTTTCATAAACTCTATCTTAGATGTGGGCATGTAGAAGATGAGAAGGGAAAAGTTTCAAGGTACATCAATGGTCTGAAATTTAGTATACAAGATGAAATCAGTATCTTGGCCCCTAAGACAGTGGACAAATGTTTCCAAATGACATTGAGGGCTGAAGAAAAGTTGAAGAGGAAAGGTGAACATCAAAATAGAGGTAGAGGGGCCAAAAATTTTAGAGGTAGGGGTAGTTTTGGGGGCATAAATCAGTTTCAAAAAAGTTAAGGGGAGTCTAGTTCCCAAGAACAAAGTGGAGAATCAGGTTCAAGAGGAGGCTTTAGAGGAAGGAGACCCAATGGAAGGGGTAGATTCGGTGGACCAGGCAGAGGTCCTAGTGTCTTCGTAGGGAGATGCTTCAATTGCAACCAATTGGGACACCCAGCCTTCAAATATCCTGAGAAAGCCTCAAGCTCTCATGGAGGAGAGAGAAGGAACCAGTTGATTCAAGAGGATGATTGCCAAAGTGTCAATTCCCCAATTGGAAGTGTAGCCCCAGTTCATGATAGAGAAAGCTTGATGATGAGGAGGACCATGTTGAAGGTGCATCAAACAAAAGAACCCCCTTCGAGGAAGACACTATTTAGAACCACATGCAAGGCCTATGGTAAGATATTCAAGGTAATTGTTTATAAAGGTTCTACTGAGAATTTAGTTTCTATAGAGATGGTAGTGTTATCACTGGGAATTACACCCATATGCAAGGCCGGTTAAAGCACTGCAGTTTCGTGTAACATGGGACTAATCTCAGGTTGTGGGTGCCCTATGACGAGATTCAACCTCTAGATTATGGGCTGGTTCCCTTCAAATGTTCTATTGAGATGTATGTTTTTACTTTTTGGGAAAAGTGAAGAAAGAAACTAAATGAATGCTAAAGGTAAAATGGTGATGCACCTGATATGGATAAAAATAATACAATATGATTCACGATATTTACCCAGAAATCTGACTTCTACGCAATCCAGACTTGGCATAAATACCACAAAAGTGATTCCAAGGAAGGTTTGAAAATAGGTTTTTATGAAGGAAATGGTTTTTTCACAGCATAAAAGACTATTTCTGGTTAACACAACCTAAGACTTGTGATAAATATATGCTTTAATGCTGCAAACAAGGAGGTGAGACAATAATTTTGAAGGTTTAATAATAAAACACAACAAAATTTCATCAAATCACTTCAACATTAAACATAAAAAGGAAAGATAATTCAACTGATCTGAAATAAACAAAGGAAAGCTTTGCAAATAAGACAAAAGATAACCTGTAACTTGTCGATCTCTCAATAAAACTATAAAAGTGAGCTACAAGAATTCTACAATCTATCTGAATTAGAATGAGAATCAATAACTAACAAAAACAAACCTTTGCTTTACAATATATAGGTCTACTCTCTCCAAGAGGCATGCAAAAAATATGCACTTGTAGATAACTGCCTCTAAAAATACTCATTCCAAGCAACCTCAAAAATTCTCAAAATTAGGGCCTAAAATAGCCACAAATTTAACAAAAATAGCTTCAATTTGGGCCTCTCCATATGTTTGACCAAGGACCCTAAAAATACTCCTAAAAAATCATGCAAAACCTCCTAGGTGGCCTAGTTAACTCCACTAATCAATTTAAATGATTTTGCATTAGCAGAATTGATTGTGAGTAAATAATAAAGTAATAGAATATTACTCTATTATTGGTTACAATTTGTTCTATTTTTAATTTTACAATTTGTGAAAAATAATAAAGTAATTGAATAAAATATTACTTTAATTACTTTATTATTTGTTTACAATTAATACATATGTAAAATCGTGCATGATTAGAAGGAAAATATGACTTCTTATTACTCCAATTACATTTGCCTATTTTGCATGATATGAGCAAAAAATAGGACTTACAGAAAAAAAATAAAACTCCTTATTACTCCATGATCAATGAGAAAATATTATCTCCCTCTGCAAGAATAATAAAAAGAAAATGAGTCACTCCACATGACATCCCATGCACAAAACAAATATGCATAAATACCCTTATGACTCCCCTTTGTTGCCTTAGTGCACATACATTACATTTTCTAAATCTCCTTATATCCCCATATGAAATTTGAGATCAAGGAAGAAAAAACAACTCCATTATGCATAAATCCCCATGCATAAAAAATGCTTCATTATATCTGCACCATCATATACTGCCACCATGCAATCTCTTATTGCAATTGCCTTTATGCAATAATCAAATCAATACAAGACAATACCTTATCACCCCATTCAAGTCATACCTCCACCATGCATGAATGCTTACCTTTGAAAACTCCATGTATAGCCCTATGCATATGCCTATGTCAACAAATACACCTTCTTGGCTGAGTTAGCCACTGTGCATAATGAGGAGATATTCTTATCTTTGGATGTTTTGAATGAGGACAAGGAACCTGAGCATGTGTATTGTTGTCCATTCAATACCCAACCACCAAGGAATCCTTAAAAGGTTTACAAGGCATAAAGCCTTTCTCTCCCATCATATTGGCCCTCTTAACTTAATAAAAATCAATTCTAAAACACTGCTGTCAGCCACTCCATGTTATGATGGCTAGGAAAAAGTCTTGACCATGACACTATTGTTGGATAATGTAATTATTGGTTTTTATAAGTCAAGAAACATACTTGAGAAAAGAACCTTCAAACAAAAGCGAGAAAACAACCCTAAATTTTCTCATTCTTTACTTTGACTTCCTTCTTTCAGAGCTCTGCAACTGCATTATGCTGGCTTAGGGTTTCAACCATCTCCATCATGGCTTTGGTCTTCCCTCTTCAACAGTTCCTCTTTGTTGTTTACCATGGAAATTTGCATGATAAGGAAGAAGGTAACACCTGTATGAGTTTTATATTAGGCATTTTATGGATCTGTAGTTCTATCTTTTCATGGCTGTGGCCTTCTTCTTCATTCATTGCTCTCTATTTGCTATGCAATCTTTAATACCTTCTTTTTTGTTTCTATGTGCTTCTTCCTTTATGGTCTTCATTTGCTCTTCGAAAGTTTAAGGCCACTGTGAGGCCGTGGAAAGATCTTTCCTCCTGCTATCAGAAAAAGGGGTAAGCACTTGTCATTTTCATCTCTATAGCTTTAATTTGTCTTTGGTTTGACTCTTTGCAGCATGACAAGTCTATTGGTAGACATGGGTATTGCATTTTATAGCAAAAAATGCTGTCACTGTCGGCCACGACTGTATATTTCTTCTTTTTGCCTTGATGTGTTTTTATCATGGAGAAACTCTGAGGGTTTAAAGTTTTGAAATGAGGGCTTTGACATCTTTTCTCTATTTTTTAAAACCTCTACCTGCTATGGCTATGCTCCTCCTAAAAGTAGCCATGAAATGTTGTATACTGTCGAGGGTTTGTGAGCTTTGAAGTTAGGGTTTCAACCCTTCTTGCACAAAAAACCTTCATAATGCCACGACCATCCTTTCACTTAATCTCTTTCTCTTTTGATTGTAAAGAAACAATGGTTTGATACATCTTTGAAAAGATCTTGTTTAGTTTGCAGATGGGTATACCTTCTTTTGTTCATTACTCCTCTGGCATGGTTATGATTGTATCATGGCATCTGTTTGAAGTTTCTTAACTATGTTTGCAAAAAATACCATTAGGGTTTGATCTCTTGACATGGGTATACAATTTTTTCATAAACAATCTCTCCTTCTGTGTAGCACTCCGTCTATTCACAAAAGTATAGAGAGTTTGAAGTATTAGCAAGTGGGGTTTCTTTCTTTACTTCACATAACACTTTCTCCTCCTTGTGAATGGCAGGGATTATGATGATATGCTTCCCTTATCTGTCCCACTGTAGCTACTGGGTAGAAGCAAATTTTGACATTCCGTATGATAGCAAATCTTGTGATATTATGTATGATGACTATTATCATCTATTTCCATTTGCATGAGTATCACCATTTGCATGAGTATCATACATTTACATTTCTGTGAGGTTCTTCTATAGTATAGATAGCTTCTTTAACTTATTTGCATATGATAACTCATACTCTTCAACTTGCAAACTGTAGCATAATGGACCTTGTCATGTAGCATCATCTTTGACTGTGTGTTGTGGTGCAGGAGCACTAAGGAGATCTGCATTTATCTTGTGTTACTAATGTTTGTTTTGATGTTGCAATAAGGTCTTGGAAGACCATTCCCATGTTTGTAATAAGGACCATGTCCAAAAGTCATCATGTTGATGTCATAGTTGAGGCTGTCATAAAGATTCATGTTTGTAAGCCTTTCTAAGGCATGTAGGGAGGTGTCAAGAGGTCTAATGCCTTGTTAAAGGCTTATTTGTCTTGTAATAATGTTTGTAAACTCTGAAAACACAAGAACCACCAGTTGATTCATGTAATTAGGAGCAACAAATGACAAAGACATTGGTTATTCAGTGGTTGCAAGGTAGTTTCACACCCTCCCACCGATCTAACATACCCAAACTACCTTCTTTGGATCAAATGAAGGCCTTTATAAACTTTGCAGAGGTACATTGCAATGTAAGAAATAATATGAAGTGATTGGGAGGAGAAATCCAATAGAGAAGTTCAGTTTTCTACCTAGTTTGTTGTGTAATTCGCTGCTATAGGTTGTACCTTGTTCCTGTACAAACAAATTACAGAAAGTCACAATGTTGGCATGTTAGTAGAGTAAGTTAGCTTTCTTTTACATCTAGTTTGGACTCTTGAAACTTTCCTACTGCAAAGATATAGGTGTTTTCTTGTAAGTTGGTAGATAAACCCTACTTTAGGGTTTTTGACAAAAATTTGTATATTTTTGCCCATTCCACTGATGTAAACCCTTCTAGATCAGTGGAATGGATTGTTTTAAGTCTGTTTCAATGTGTTATGTGAGGTTCATGGGCATAGAAGTGGATTTGATGGAGTTGGTCTAAAGAATCTAGCAAACCCATGTGCTAGGTGCTTGCTAAAGGGAACAACAGTGTAAAATTTAATTACAGTCAAATGTAGAAGCAAACAAACCCTAGATTCTATGGTTTTGCCATGTCCTTGACATGTTCAAGTAGTTCAGAAAGTTTTTCCATTTCATTTAAGAGTACTTGCTTTGTAATTTTGGGCTAATTGGGGCTCTTTGCAATAGGACAACCTTATTGAAAGTGGCACATGTTGCAAAACAACCCATAGTGAGTCTTTGATATGTTGTAGGGCATCCAAAAGGGTATCTTAGGATTGTCTAAGATTTAAGGTTGAAGGCCACCAGAAGGAGTTGTTGCTGACTGTTCTCATTTCAAGGTCTATAAGGATCCCATTAGGTTTGTGAAGGAAGTCCTAAACCCAAACTTGTTAAACCTTAGCCAATGGTCTAGATGGGTCCCATGGTATGTCAAACAAGCCTTTACATGCTGGTTTCAAAGAAACTAACTGCTGTTCCCACTTTTTCATGTTGATCCATGAATTAAGGTCTTGAATGTCAAAAAGAAAGTCTTGTCAAACTGTGGAATCCTCAACCTATCCTAAGTCCTCTACATCATGTTGTTTTTTGTTGCATCTGAATTCTACCATGACATAACATCATGCTATCTTTTCATTAATTGTTTGTACATTCTCAAAATGCACCTGTAGCTTAGATTTCTTGATCTTATCTCTCCTACTGTTATGCATTCTTTAAATACACCTGTAGCATGCCTTTGTACATCCTTGCACCTGTAGTCATTCTTATGCACATTGACTACCTATCTTATCATTTGGCTCTCACAGTGACATATATATCAAGCATTTTTCCTTCATTTTTTACCTTGGTAATTAACTACTATGACTACATCACGATGACATAATGGCATAGAATAAAGAGGACTGTTTACCCTATAAATTTCATGCTCTTTTGTCAATCATCATTGTAGCATCTGGCATGTATCATATCTCTTTTAGTTGTTCCTCTTTCATCATTTATACACTTCTGTAGATGGATATGGCCATTATGATATATCTTGATTGTATCTTGCTTGATAAGCTACTTCATTGGTCACTGTCCCTGACTGTCCATGGTGATGGTGACTGTATCTCTCTTTGATCTTGCACTGTAGTTCTCTTCTCTTGCACTGTATCTCTCTTTAATGCACTGTATCTCTCTTTGAGGCATGGCATCTTCTTTACTTGTTAATCCTTAGACTGTTGTATTCTTTACACCCCAATGTACTCTAGGTATACTGCATTTGCAACTTCTTCCTTGCTTTAGACATGGCTGTTTCTTATTCTTAGATTTGTAATTTACTATCATGTCTATGATGACCATTCATTGTGTTGTGGTATTTGATATGCATTATGTGCTTCATCCCTAGATGCTTGATTGTTTGAACATCTAACTACATTTAGATTGTAGCATTCATCTTCATTTATAGGTTCTCCTTAATGCCTGAATCATATGAGATTCCTGGCCTGGCTGTTTTATCCTTGAGAATTAAGACCCATCTGTTCCAATTGAACCATTTCACGGTATCTTCAAATATCTTTGATGGTTTGAAGTTTTGATGCATTGGTGATAACCTTTTGCAAAGTTCATAGCCTTCTTTCAGGATGACTGCACACTTATCTCATTTATTCTGTGAAATATTACTTTATGGTAGTCAAGTTGGCATATTGTTTATGATTGTCTTGCCTTCCACTGTTCCATCTGCTATTCCATGTGGCATTTTGCTTGACTATCTCTATGAGACACTTGCAACTTGAATGTGATATAACTGCTTAAAATCTGATCATCTTAAACAGTATGAAAACAACATGAGAAATACCTGGTATAAAATGCTACATCATCTTACGCCTTTGTCATAATGAGATGACCCTTCACATGATTTATTCTGCAACTTGTTCAAATGATACATAAGTTCTTGTATCCTCCTTTACTCTATCTCTCTTCTCTTTATCAGGCATAATAATATGAAAACTTGTATCACTCCTTAGATGACTGTAATCTAATTTCTGCATTTTATTCTTTTGTCAATCTTGCTCAGTCGTATAGCTTTGATTTGCCTCAATCAACTGTAATAATGTCATGATGACATCTCCTTTATGTAAGTTGATTAGATGATGCATGATATAGCTTAGAATGATGCATCCTGTCTTTTCTGATACTCTTTTCAAAAATGAAAAGAAACATGTTGGGCTCAAACCCTTGTGGGAGCCACATTTAATCCACATGTTTATTTGTCTTCAAATCAGCACCAAAATTTGTCCTATACCTGCACAGTAAACAAACAAATTAGCATAAAAAGTACCTGATAGTGTTGATTGATCTTCTTCATGATTTCTTCTTGATTTGTATCATTATCTGATCTAAATTCTTATTTGAATGCATGATATGATAAGTAGATGTCTCTGTTTGATAAAAGCATGTGATAACTGTAAACATCCAAAGCACTAACAGGGTTGTCCCCAAAATTTTGCAAGTTTCAACTTGATGATGGCCTGGAGTGAAGAATGAAGATTAAAGACTTGAAGGCTAGCTTCAACAGCAACCTCCATCATCAGGCAATGATGGATGTTTAGATTTATCATGTGTTCTTTTCTCTTTTCTTTTATCAAACAGATACATAGCTTGCATGTCTGCAATTGCTCAGTCTAGTTACTCCCACGGCTTGTGTGGGACACATTTGAACACTTCTTTTAAACACGATCAGTTAGTTTCTCTGATGTATATACATGTATTTCCTTTTCAATCAATGCATGAGATAAAGTAATAGATACTTGGATGCATGTTCAAAACATGACATGAAATAACAGTGTAATACAATATCTTTCTCTCTTTTATTCAAAACTGATTAACTGAATAATCAATTTAACTTATAACTCTTGAAAGATCAAACTTTGTAGAACAACTGTATCTCCTTGAATGTTTGATCCTTTGATAATCAATTCTTTTGTCATGATAACTTATTAGTCCTGATTGGACTGATGGGTTATCTTGACAACTGGATCTTCTTTTTAACTTTGTCAAGGCATCAACCATTCAAGAAATGCATAACTTTGAAGTTTTCTATTATTCCTTCTGAACAATTACACTTAGGTCCAACTAATTTTCAGTGTGAACAAAAAAATAGTAACATTTTTGGCAACCTCTCCGGGGTGTTTGCCTGCTAAACAATTTAGAACCAGTAGCCTTGCCTTCTCATTGGGCATAGAGTCATTTCTACCTTGAACCTAGAGAATATCTGCAACTCACACTAACTGAAAATGACAGCAGCAACTAACTGAAAACTAAAACTAAAACTAATTTGCTTAAAACAGAACTGGCTACATCTGCAAAAGCACTTCTTGGAAACAAAAACAACAAAACTAAAACTAACTGTGCAAAAGCACTTATTTGTAGCATAAGGCTGCTTTGCTTAGTAACATATATTAAGGTGAATCCCATTAACTGGGATTGGCACCACCTCACCATCTAACTTAGCAAGCTGAAATGCATTGTGTTGCTTGCACTTTGTGATTATATATGGTCCATCCCACATTGCATCAAACTTTGTATGCTGTCCTGGTCTGCTTTTCAATTCATTCCACTTGAAAACTAGATCTCCTTCTTTGTAAATTCTTGGTACTAATCTTTTATCAAAAGTCCTTTTCACTTGGGCCTAGTGTACTTCCAATGTTTTTAAGGCCTCTTTTCTGATCTCTTCAAGTTCAATCAGCTGTGCAAGCCTGATTTCCATTGGCTGTTCTTCAAGTAACTCTAGCTCTTTTATATAGCTAAGTGTTGGTAACTCCACTGTTATTGGTAACTTGGCTTCCTTTCCATATGTAAGCACGTAAGGTGAATTACCTGTTGATCTTTTAGGTGTAATCCTATTAGCCCACAATGCTAACTTTAACTTATCATGCCAAGATCTTTGATTCTCATCAACTGTTTTCTTTATAATCTTAATCAGATTTTTGTTAGTTGATTCAGCTTGTCCATTACCTTGAGGGTAATAATTTGATGAAGTATTCAAGAATATGTTATTTTTGATAGACCAATCAGATATTCTTAATCCAATAAATGCTAAAGCATTATCTAAAATAATTGAGTCAGGAGTTCCAAACCTGGACACTAGAGCTTGGTAAAAATTTAGGACTGATGTTTCATTAACATCTTTCAAAGCAACTTCTTCAGTCCACTTAGTGAAATAATCAATAGCAGTCAAAATCCATTTGTGTCCTTGGCTTGAAGGTGGGTTAATAGGACCAATGAAGTCCAATCCCCACTTGCCAAATGGCTGTTCCACTTGAATTGGATGCAAGGGCATTGCTACTAGCCTTTGTTTGCCTGCAAAAATTGAACATTTAAGACATTTCTTTACCCATTCACAAGCATCCTTGAACATGTCAGGCCAAGAGTAACCAACTCTCATAATTTTTAGAGCTATTGTTCGAGCCGCAAAGTGACCTCCAACAGGTCCATCATGAAATTCTTCTAGAATCCTTTGAGTCTGATCTGGCTGTACATATCTCAGTAAAACATTGTTAAAATCTCTCTTGTACAGAATTCCATCCATTATAGCATAAGGGATTGCCTGTAATATGTAATATCTTCTTTTAGATCTATCCAGGCCTTGTGGACAATCACCAGTGTGTAGATAATGAATCATATCATGCACCCAACTTGTAGGGGGGTCTGGGACAACAACTGTTTCATTGTTTTGAAGCACTGTCTCAGCCTCTCCTTCAATTTCCTTGCTATATCCTTCATTTTCTACAAGTTGTTCACATAGTCCTCTGCCTCGGACCAGCTTGGTTACCTTAATTTGTATGTCATATTCCATGACCTTTGTTATCCACCCTGCTCTCTTATCATTTAAATCTTTACTGAGCAAAAATTCTTTCACTGTTGGGTGAGCAACCATTAACTAAATTCTATTATTTGAAAGCATATGTTTGAATTTCTTTAAGCTCCTGATAACAGCTAATACGTGCTTTTCAACAAAAGAATATCTTACCTCATAGTCATGTAGAACTTGACTGAAAAATGTGACAAGTTGTTCCATTCCTTCACTGTTTTGCTGACATAGCAAAGCTAATATAGTATCCACACTGCCAAATGCATATAGAATGAAATCTTTATCAAAATTTAGATTTATCAGAGTTGAAGCAACAACAAGTGCTTCCTTTATCTCTTCAAAACTCTGCTTTCCTTCTTAGGTCCAGCGGAAGGGAATATTCTTCTTCAACATTGTTGTAAGAGGTTGTAAAAGTGTTGCTATGTTTGGAATAAACCTTCTTACAAAGTTAATTCTTCTTAAAAAGCTTTGTAAGCCTTTCTTATGTGCAGGAAGAGGTAATGACAATATTGTAGTAATTCTTTCAGGATCAATTGATATTCCATCCTTAGACACAATGTGTCCCAATAGTTTGCCCTCATGAACAGAGAAAATACTCTTCTTTGGGTTTAATGATACCCCGAATTCTCTACATCTTTCAAAGATTAGTCTTAAATGATGAAAATGATCTTCATCTTTTTTAGAAAAAAATAGTCACATCATCTAGGTATACAAGCACAATTTTATTAATCAGGCCTTGAAAAACCATGTCCATTTCTTTTTGAAATTTTGCACTTGCATTTGATAATCCAAATGGCATCTTTCTGTATGCTAGTGTGCCCCACTTTGTGGTAACAGCTGTCTTGTATTGATCTTCCTCTTTTACAAGAATTTGGTTATAACCTAAATAACCATCCAATAAAGAAAATCTCTCTAATTCAGAAACGAACTACAATATCTGTTCCATAGATGGTAAAGGATAATGATCCTTTAAAGATGCTCCATTTAAATCACGGAAATCAACACATAATCTGATTTCTCCATTTTTCTTTATGATAGGAACCAAGTTAGAAACCCATGAAGTATGTTTGATAGGAAAAATGATATTACCTTCAATGAGTTTATTGAGTTCTATTTTCATGAGCACTTCTAGTTTGGGATTCAATGGTCTTTGTTTCTATCTGACAGGTTTAGCTTTGGGTTCCAGCTCTATTGTGTGTTGAGCTAACTCAGGGTTGAAACCTTTCAGATCTCCATATTCCCATGCATAAATTTCATTAAATTCTTAACAAAGCTGGATGAATGCTTGCTGCTCTTGTTTTGTACATATCTTTCCCAGCTTGAGCAACTTTCCTTTAAAGATCTCAATAGGTTCATAATGTTCTTGTTTTATTGACAAGCTGGCTTTGTCTTTTCTTACTTGATCATCAGTATTAAAGATAGATTCCAAGGTCACTAAGCCCTTGGGTAGCTTATTTGATCTTAACTGAAGTATTTGATCATCATATTGTTGTACAAAATTCTACTGATTATCTACAGAAAATTCAGCTTCTTCCATTAAGAAATTTACAATCTGTTCATCATTGTCAAACACTTGCCAACTAACATTATTATCTAGAACTAATGGTCTAACAACAACTTTGACGTATAAAGGAGAGTGAATATTCTTCATTTCAGCAGGAATATTATACTCAACTCCTATAGCAGCTAGTTTGTCAGCTTGCTTGTTATCAGTTCTATGTACAAATATCAGATTAAATGCATCGAACTCTTCTATCATGTCCCAAACTCTATGTTTGTATCATTTCAGCAAGTCATTTTTTGTAGCAGCTGACAAGGTGTCATTGTACCTCCTCATTTAATCCATTTTTAGATGTCAAAATCCAGGGGCTGTGTCCTCGGCTGTCTGCAACTAGGGATTCTACAGTTACCAATTTTCCTAGCTAATCTTAACAACTTCTACTAATTTGAAAAGATTAATCTGTCTACTTACTAAATGAATTTAAGGAATGCTGAAAACAAAATTAAACAGGAAGTTACTTAAATCAATTTAAAAACAGTAACATGCATCTATCTATCAAAATCAATAAATACTTTTCACAACAAAATTTGAAGTAATAAAACAGTGGTACTAGCCTTCCGCCTTGGTGGTGAGAGTGGGCCCTTGCTCCACACCCTTGGGGCTGAAGGCTACAGTAGAGGATCAACACAAAAGAAGAAGATCACAACTAAATTCAATCCAATTCCATTTGCTTTGAATTCATGAAAAATATTGATATCACAGAACTAAGATTAATGAGAATCAGAATTAATCAAATCATTACCTATTTCTTCTGCTGTTTCTATCAGTATATATGAAAATGAGTGATGACATATCACTTATCTTATCTACCAATTCTTCTATGAGATGACATCCATCTCTTTATTACACTAGCTGTCTAACTATGGAAAATAATCATGCAATAAAAGTAGACTGAGTGGAACAGAAGTCCACTCAGAATTCTAAGTTTGAGTTTTAATACATTTGGGCAGTGAGACCCTGAAAATATGGGTATTGAATCAGTTCTATCCGTAACTCCTGCAAAAACTTTATAAAGATAAAAACTCCAGCAATTTAACTAAAGATGATCTTCACCACTCAGGTGATGATTTGAGTGAAATGAGGGGTATTATGATCACTACTGAGAGTGCCTGATCAACAACTTATGCTGGAAATATGCCCTGCTCTTAGGAGGTGCTGGAGATATCTGTCCTTGTCTGCAGCTCCGGAGATGCCTGCAGCTTTCTTTGTTCAGCTCAGGAGATACTCTAGACTCCCGTCCAGCTTCAGAGAGGCTTTCCTCATTACTTCAAAACCTCTGGTATTGTCTCCGGAGATCATTGAAGACTATCTCCGGAGATGCACAAAATTGTTGTTCTTGGCATCTACACCTATTGATTCAAAAAGAGAGAAGTTTCTGCATTTTTCTATCAATTCCATGCACATTAGTCTCTCAATAAGAAATTATGATCTTAAGTAATCTATCTCAATTAATCATTAACTAGAACGATCTTGCTAGCTTATTTGGGTGCAGACATTAAGAAAGATGGGATCAGGAAGGAGAAAAAGAGAGGTAAAAAGATATATTTCATGGGTGCAACTTGGCACTCATCATCCCTCCATACCGAAGGTTTGGCAGGTCCTCCTGCTTCTCACAATCTGGATTTATTTTAGTGAAGTAGCTTGTCAGTCAAGCTATAATCTTGTGCATAGGTGGTCCAAGTTGTGTGGTTGGTATTACCATTGCCTCTGTATTGATCAACTTGCTTCAACCAGTCCTGCAATTTCTCATCTTCCATTTGTTCAGCCCAGACAGGGAGTGGTTCAATTATTAGAGGGGGCCTGAACCGTCCACCTATCCATTCCTGCTTATACTTATCCATCATTTTGGATATTAACTTTGCTTTTCTCATAAATAATCTTAAGTTTGCAAGGGTGACCACCTCTCTCATTTTCTGCTCTGAGGTCAAAACATTCCATCTTTTCTTTGCTATGGCAAGTACTGGATTTGTTGAACTTATCATGAAAAGACCAAAATCGATGGAGCACTCTTGCAAACTTTTTAGGTATAATGGAAAAATTTTGTTCTTACTCTTAGGGTGATAGATATAGGTCCTGAATTGGGTCCTAAAAGCATTGGGATTGGGACATTCCTTCCTGATGAAAAGTTCTGTTTCTGTATCTTTCTTGAGATGATCTTCCATTCATTCATTCTAGATCTGATGATTCCTCATTAGGGATATAAATGCTTTAAGCTGGCATTCTCCCACAAAATGATTAAGAATGAAGGTTATATCATTAACACAGAAACCATGCAGGTATAATTCACATAGAAAATTCTTGTCCTCATCATTACTCCTTGTATATGTTGTCATGAATCCTTCTACTGTCTCTGTATCCTCAACCAAGTCAGATAGGATTAAAGAGAATTTCCTCTGCAAGACTCTTTCTTGTCAGAACATAGAATATCTAGCACTTGGAGGCCTACAGGATAGAATTTCTGAAGAAAGGGAGGTCATTTCAATGATTTTTCCTTCCAGAGTTTCTATTCTTTTTATTTTGGTAGTGACTGCGTTTTGTAATTGCAGCACAGGCTTGGAAGCCTCATATTCTCTACATTTCCTCTCCCAATGGAATAGGGCCTTAGGAATTTCAATGGGGATTGGACCCACATATGCATCTATTTGTATTTCCTACTCATTGGTTGCCCTTGTTCAGCCAACTCTTGAATATATTCCTCCTGGTCATCTAGTTTGTTGTTGGCCCAAGTTAACTATCTATCCTGGCTATGTATTATCTCAATCATGCTGCCATTATTGTGAGGCTATTGTCTCTAGCCATGGTGAACTCAGAAACACACTGTGCTGCCTCTTTCTTTTTTTCTTCCAATAGTTTGACTACCTCAATTTTCTAGGCCTCCAATTCTGCTTCTTTCTCAACTTTTTGGGCCTCTAATTCTGCTTCTTTCTCAATTTCTGGGCCTCTAATTCTGCTTCTTTCTCCTGGATGATCTTGTTTTTGCTTTGGAGTTCTGTTTGTAGATTTTTAATGACTTGTTTTTGTTCCATTTCTACCTCTATTTTGACTTTCTTGAGGTTAGTAATAATCAGATTCTTCCCCCAGAGTAGTCTCTTTAGGTTTTCAATTTCTTCTAACATTTGCCATTCTTTTGAAATTTCAACATCCTCTTGATCAGAGGAGTGAGAGAAGGTTTCTGCTTTTGCTTCTACTGCTATTTGCTGATCATCAGGGTTTTCCATGGCCATCTGCCCTGCACTGTCAATTGTACCCATTTGCCCTATTTCATCTTTTTCTGCAGACTGCCTGTCCTGAGGGTCCTCTGCTTCTACTAGCACCGATGAAGGCCCAGCCTTATCCTCATATGTTCTAAAACCTAGGAGTACCTCAGCTAGGAGAGCAGTATCTTTCTCAGCCTGTGAGAGTCATCTTTTCCTTTTGCTTCTCTGTAGCAGAGGTGGGGCAGGTGCCTCTGGAGCAAGTCTCTCATCCTTAGAGTCTGAGGAAATAGTAAGAGTTTGTACGTGTTCTGTCTCCGGAGCACATGATGGTTCTAAAATTGGACTTGACTCTAGATGAATAGATGGTGCTGGGGAAACTTCTCTTTGTTTTCTCTTCCTAACTAGAGGGATCTCATCTTAATCATGAGATGGTTCATCAGCCCATAATCTCTCTGCTCTCTGTCTTGGCCTCTCCTCTGTTAATTCTTTAGGTAAAGATTCCTCAGTTAAGGTCATCTTTCTCCTAACTGATCAAGTCATATATAGGGTTTGTTTAGGAGTAGACTCTGCAATTTCTTTGCCTTTCTTCTTTTTATCAGGAACAGGGGCTGCAGATGAAGTTGCCTCCTGTGAGGACTTCTTTCCCCCTTTAACAACTATGGAGGAGGCTGAAGGCTTAGTTTCTTCTTCTTGTGTGTAGGGGAACCCTCACCTCCTGGCTATGCCATCTCTAGTCCTCTGTCCTGGAAATTCTATTCAAGAAAGTTTTGCCATAATTCCTCCCCATTAGCCTGAGATAGGAAGTGGTGTTTGACTACTAGAAAAATGAGACCATGATGTTTCATGGGACCCTTATTTTGCTGATATTTTTCTATAGTTGCCCTGATGGTAGAATATATGAAATTGGGGATGTTTATGCTAAACTTAGGGTGTCTATTCACATGCCTTAGAAAAATCAGCATTTTCATGATTGGCCCTAAAACTAGAGAGAATTGACCATCACACGTAAAATATTTCATTAGCTAGGTGGCAATAGATTGCCAAGGGTTTGGAAGTGTGGACCTAAGAATTCCTTTTACTTCATTTTTATTTGAATGTAGTTGTATTGCAGGTTCACCTCGAATAGAGAAATTCTTAATTAAATCAATGTATAAGGTTTTCAAGTGATAAAACCTCTCACCTTGTTTAGGCACTCCAGAAATGTGACTGATAGTGGTTGAGGAGAGATTGATTCAGACTCCTCTGATGGTTGTTTGATTGTCCCTTTGATTTCTGAGGAATTCATCCACGACATCTTCCTGAAACCCTTCAAATTTTTCTAGGAAGTCCAGCCATCCTGCAGCTCTTAGAATGTTTGTTGCAACTTCATCCTACAGAAGACCCGCAATACTTTCTGGCTTAGACTTCTTCTTTAGACCCATTGCTAAATTGGTTGCACCTTCTGTGCTTAATTCCTCACTCTCCTCAATCTGTAGTTTATCCTTTCCTCTTAACTCTATAGGCTCCAGAGGACTATTCAATTTGCTCTATTCTTCAGGGTACTTTAGAGGTTCGAATGAGGATTGTTATGTTTCTCAGCTTAGGATTATGGAAGATTTGCAGATTAGTTAGAGTACCTAGGCAGTCATAAATGTGACAGAATGACAGGACACTCCTGAGGCAAGGTGGCAGTACAACACAGATGGTGGCATGTGTGAATTTAGGAAAGAAAATGATGGCAGGAGGATGTGTCATAGTGGCGGCACCCAAAAATAGAAAGACAAGATAGTTGTTATTAATGCTTAATTAAAGATAGAATTACCTGGATCATTTTTAATGATGAGGAGCGATGTACACGGCAGAGATGTTGCATCATTTTATGAGATTGCACATGTTGCGGCACATGAGAAACTTTTGGTGGCTTGAGATGATGCCCACTCCTCCATTGGTACATGACCTGCAATCATTGCACTGAGTGGTTCGAGAATCCACGTTCCTTGGGTGATATCAGCACCATCTTTGTGAATACCCCTGCAAATGATATGCGTGCTAATTTAATTTATTCTTGTGATAAAGTAGAGGATGAGTCATGATGACCTCATCATGTGATGTGTCCACTTTATTGCTTGGAGAGGTGGGTCCCCTCCCTTATTATTGAAATTGACTTCTTTATTGACAGAGCGCCGGAGGTGCTCTTGGTTTGGGAAGCACCGGAGGTGCTCCTAGTTTGGGAGCACTGGAGGTGCATTTGACTAACTCTTAGCACCTGATCATCTCTGTAGCTCGACTGTTTTCAACTGTCCTGAAGAAGGGAACTACCATTTGCTAGTTTTCAACTCCCTTGGTCGAGAAAGATAGCCATTTACTAGTTTTCCATCTTTCTCTATTTTTTTGTTTTTTTTAGTTTTTTAGAAGGTCACCATTTGCTGGTTTTCAACCTTTCTTATTTTTATTTTTTCAATCCAACACTGTGACAGAGGAGGTATCCCCTATATCAAAACACAAATCATTAAGAAACTCTTGTTTAGTAGATTGTCTTTTATAGAGTCTGATTCGGTGACCATTTACTAGGAATGTGTCTGTATTTCCATCAATCGGTTCTAATAATACTATTCCATTTTCAAAAACTTCCTTTATTTGATAAGGACCCATCCAATGAGTTTGTAATTTCCCTTTGAACTCCTTGAATTTAGAATCATAATGAAGAACCCAATCACCTTGTTGAAATGTCCTCCTTTTGATGTGTTGGTCATGCCATTGCTTCCTCTGATACTGAACCAGTTCTATTTGTTGAATGACCTCTGTCCAAATTTCATCCAACTCATTGAGTTAAAGGATTCTATTCTGTTAAGTTATAGACAATGGTAGACCAATATCCAATACAGTTTTAAGTGTCTGGAGTTCAAATTCTATAGACAAAATAGGCTTTTTCCCATAAACTAATTCCTATGGTGAGAACTTTGTTGTGGACTTCCAAGTGGTATTGTAAGCCCAAACTGCTTCAGGTAATCTGCTAGCCCAATCTTTTCTGTTCATTGCTACTGTCCTTGTTAGAATATTTTCAAGTTCCCTATTAGTTACTTCTACCTGCCCATTCGCTTGAGGATGGTAAGGTGAAGATTTCTTGTGTTTGACTTGATATAAATCTGTGAATGCTTTGATTACCTGTGAAGTAAACTGAGGTCTTCTATCTGAAACTATTGATCTTGGGGCTCCAAACCTTAAGAAAATCTAATTATAAAAGAAATCAACAACTTTTTCTTCCCTTGCAAATTGTAATGCTTGAACCTCAGCCCACTTAGTAACATAGTCTGTGCATACTAGAATGTACTCCTTGCCTGATGATGGTGGGAAAATTGGTCCCACAAAGTGTAATCCCCACTGCTCAAATGGTTCCATCATGACTTGAGGATGTAGTAGCATCTCCTGGGTAAAGGTTGGCTATCCCATCCTTTGGCACTAGTCACAGTGCTACACATACTTCTTTGTATCTTTATGAAGAGAGGGCCAGTAGTAACCAGCTCCAAGGATCTTGTGGACTGTCCGGTGGAAGGAGTAATGGCCACCAGATGGTTCATCATGACATGCTCTCAACACATCAAAAATCTCATCAGCTTTTAAACACCTGTGTAGAATGAAATCAGGACCACATTTAAATAGTAAACCATTCAACTATTTGTAAGATAAACTTTCTTTAACCAAACATTTTTTTTGTTTTGAGGTAAAATGGGATGGATACAAGCCTGTAGCTAAAAGATTAGCTATGTCAGCAAACCAAGGTGCAGTAGAGGAGAAAGCAAAAAGATGTTCATCTGGGAACTTGTCCTCCACTGGTTAGTTTTCTCCTCCTGTATGCAATCTTGACAAAAAATCAGCAACCAAATTAAACTTTCCTGGATTATCAACTATGGTAATATCAAATTCCTGCAACAACAATAACCACCTGATGATTCTTGCACCCACTACTGGTTTATTCATTAGGTACTTGATGGGTGCATGATCAGTGTGTACAAATATTTTATATCCAGTGATATAATGCCCTAATTTATTTATAGTATAGATGACTGCCAAGAATTCTTTTTCAGTTGTGGTGTAATTTCTTTCTGCAGAGGTAAGGTTTTTGCTGATGTAATAAATGGCATGCATACTTTCTCCTTCCTCCTTTTGTCCTAAAACTACCCCAATGGATTCATTTGAAGCATCAGTCTATATGTGAAATGGTAAAGTCCAATTAGGTCCTCTAAAAATTGGTGTGACAGTAAGCTTCTCTTTCAAGGTTTCAAATGCTGATTGACATTCTTCTGTCCATAGAAATTCTGTGTCTTTGTTCAACAGGGTAAACAGGGGGGCAACTATTCTGCTGAAATTTTCTATGAATCTCCTATAGTAGCCTACATGACCTAGAAAACTTCTAACATTTGTTTGATTTTTGGGTGAAGGCAACTGTGTGATCACTTCTATCTTGTTTTGATCCACTTTGATCCCCTTTGCTAAAATGTGGTGTCCTAAAACAACTCCTTCCTCCACCATCATAAAGCACTTTTCATGGCTAAGGGATAATTGATTTTTCTCACAGCACTTTAGTACTTTCTCAAGGTTTGTGAGAGCTTCTTCAAAATTATCCCCATACATAGTAAAGTCATCCATATAGACCTCCATGCATTCATTAGCTAGTTTAGCAAAAATAGCTAAAACAAGTCTCTGAAATGTAGCCGGGGCATTGCATAGTCCAAAGGGAAGAACTTTGTAAGCAAAAGTTCCCCAAGAGCATGTCAAGGTGGTTTTGTCTTGGTCTTCAGGTGCTACTTGAATTTGATTATACCCACTGAATCCATTTAGAAAAGAGAAATACTTTCTCCCAGCAAGGTTGTCCAGTACTTGGTCAATGAATGGTAAGGGATAGTAGTCCTTTTTTGTGGCCTTGTTGAGTTCTCTATAATCAATACACACCCTCCATTTCCCATGCTTTTTAGGCACAATGACAAGGGGTGAGATGCATTGACTGTCTGAGATTGGATATATAAACCCTACTTGAAGTAATTTTTCTATTTCAGTTTTGACAATGTCCTTTAAAGCAGGATTCAATCTTCTCTGTGGCTATCTGACAGGTTTAATATCCTCAGTGTATATATGATGGGTATAGATCTCAGGAGGTATGCCTTTCATATCTTGGTATTCCCAAGAAAAAGTTGTTGAATGGGAAATCAGAAGTTGGATGAGCTTTTCTTCTTGATTTGCTATTAACTGAGTATTGATATTAAGTGTTTTCCCTGGTAAAATCATGACCTATTTTGTGATTTGATCCATAGATGTAGTTAATCCGCACATTGGAGTCATGGTATTGAGAGGACAAGAATGTGGAAGCAACATGTGGAAAGTGGCTAAGTCTCTGTAAAAGGTTTCCTCACAAGGAATGATGTTGGCGAGGGTACAATGAGAAGAAGTAAGAAGTTCTCTCCTAGAATCTTAGGTGAGTTCCATCACATCCTTATTGATTAGGATGTGAGTAATGTCTTCTGTTGTATCATAGTATATTTCTTCTTCTAACTCTCCCAGATGTTCCTTGATGGTTACCATAGCTACTGAGGCACTGTTGTCATTGTTCTCTGGTTCATCCACCCATACTCTTCCTGTATAATGTATTGATGGTTTAGCTGGAGGATACAAAGATATTTTCTTCAAATCTATCCCATTAGAAATGACCATATCCCCAGTTTGACAATCAATAGATGCTGCTGCTGTAGCCAGCCATGGTCTTCCTAAAATCAGTGGATAAGCATTTCTTTGGTTTCTAGGTTCTAATATCAAGAAGTCCACTAGAAATTCCCATGAATCTATCACAACTGGCACATCAGTGATTACTCCTTTTGGAACAGCTACTGACTGGTCAGCAAGTTGAAGAATTATAGTTGCGGATTGGATACTTGATAGAGCTAATTTGTCCATTATGTGAACTGTCATCACATTAATTGCTGCTCCCAAATCAACTAGAACATTTGAAATTTCTACCCCTGAGATAAAAATAGTGATGACAAGATTTCCAAGGTCTCCATATTTTGGGAGGAGAATTTCTCTCATCAATAGATCTACTACTTTTCCTTCCACCTGTATTGTGGAGGGAAAGTTTTTCTTCTTGCCCTACATTTTGATATAATACTGTTTAATGAACTGATTTAGTTACGGTACATCTCTGATTGCTTGGAGAAGAGAAATTTTGATGTTTAGTTGCTTGTTTCTTGTAAAAGTTTTGATTCCAGGTTGGTTTAGACTTGTTTTTGTAAGATCTTTTTCTGGGGAACATACTATTTAAGCCGTTCTGGGTATGGTGCTAGTTTTTCCATCTCCGGAGCATCTCTGAAGCTCTTGTCAAAATTATGTTTAGGAATGTTCTCCAGAGTCAGTCTTTTAGGAGCAACTCCGGAGTTATCCAAGGATGATTCTTCTAACACTTTTTCATTCGTAATCTCCTCCGAGGGTTGAGTGGATGAATTTTCAGGTTCCTCATCATTGGTTACTTCAACTATAGTTGGAGGAGATGGTCTTGGGAATGCTTTCCCAGAACGCAACTGGAGATTATTTGAATATATAGCACTAATTCCAGCTAGATTTTCTTGCTCTGTCATGTAAACAACTGCTCCCTGTTTATTTCGTGGGTTTGGTATAGGCTGAGTTGGTAAAGGTGGTTGGCTAACTGGTTCATTTTGTGCTTGGCCTTGTGTGTTGGGAGGTCCAATTAGTAGAACTTGTTGTTGAGGTTGGAAACGTCTAGGTTGTCCCTGGTATTGTTGATTATATCCCTATTGAGAACCCCATTGAGGTTGCATGTTTTGTGATCCAAATGTGGTGGCCACTGTTGATTTCCCCAAGGCTAATTTTGCCAATTTTGGTTTTGCCAATGTTGACTTGGCCAATCCTGCTGTCCCCAAGGAGTATTATTTTGAGGCCCATGCCAAGTTGGATTCCACTGATTATTTCCCCAATTAGAAGGACCCCTATAAGAAGGCTAGTTTGGATACTGATTACAAGGGAAATTCCCAGCTTGTTTTTGTCCTACATAGTTCAATTCTTCTTCCATTACAACATTCTTCTTACTCAATCTTTTCAATGCTAGAAGTTGACTACATTGACTGGTAGGATGTTCCCTATCACAGATCTAACAAATCTCTGATTTGTCCAAAGGGCATTCTCTCAACAGATGCTTGTTTCTACACTTAGGATAATAGATGGAGAGTGGTTCAGTTGTTCTATTTTGATTAGTTGTTCTAGTTTTTTCTTGAATCCCATCCAATGTGGTATTTAATTGGACCAAAATGTCTATTTTTAGATTTGCAATCTCTTCCATTAACTATCCTATTTCATTCTTCCCTTTAAAGTTTTGGATGACTTCACTCCATTTTGGGTTCTAGAATAGTTCCCACAAAGTTCTTCTATAGCAAGTATATCTATTTTGTTGATATTTCCTTTTCCCATTAGATCCAGTGCCTGTTTTGATTCTTTATCTAATCCTTTTACAAACAAGGTTCTGGCCAAGGAGTGATCTACTGGGTTACGATACCTTCTCAAGGCAAAATTAAACCTATTCACATAGTTCTCTAAGATCTCTTCCTCCCCCTACCCAATTTTAAACAATTCTTCATTTTTATTACTGGATCTACAGTAATCTTGGTATTTTTCCACAAACTCTATTTCCATCTGATCCCAAGAATGGATAGAATTATGGGGTAAACCCATAAACCATCTAATCACAAAATCTTTCAGAATTGAAGGGAACAGTTTAAGTTTTTGGTTATCTGATCCATAATCATAAGTTTGGCAGACTACTTTGAATTCAAACAAAAATTGATCTAGATCCTCAGAAGAAAGTCCTCTAAAATTTGGTAGGTGTGTTGGTGAGATATTCTTCATAGGAGCATTGTCTCCAGTAGCCAAAACAATAGGATATGAGAACGTTCTTGGAGCCTAATTTTCCTCTTCTTCATGATTATCATTGTCCATGTTTAGTACTGGTTCTTCTCCCTGAGGTTCTAGGAAATTAGGTTCTATCAAGGGATCTGCCTGAAACTTTTGTTGTAATTCCTGGATATAATCGACAAGTGGAAGATTTGGAGGATCTAAGGGATTATTGATTTGCGGTGCAATTTCCAGAGTAGGTTCTAGGTTTCTCTCCTCAACAAGATCTTGTGCCACCCCACTGCTTTCCCCTATGGCTTGTTGTTGGGGTGTCTACTTTATATATCTTCCTTTCGAATCTCTAGCTCTAACCATACAGATCTATCCTAAAAACTGCTTTAACTAAGTTTCCCTAATTAACACAAGATATCCCAGCAACGGCACCAAAAATGACAAGGTATCATTGTACCTCATCATTTAATCTATTTTCAGATGTCAAAATCTAGGGGTTGTGTCCTCGACTGTCTGCAACTAGGGATTCTACAGTTACCAGTTTTCCTAGCTAATCTTAACAACTTCTACTAATTTAAAAAGATTAATCTGTCTACTTACTAAATGAATTTAAGGAATGCTGAAAATAAAATTAAACAAGAAGTTACTTAAATCAATTTAAAAATAGTAACATGCATCTATCTATTAAAATCAGTAAATACTTTTCACAGCAAAATCTGAAGTAATAAAATAGTGGTACTAGCCTTCCGCCTTGGTGGTGAGAGTGGGCCCTTGCTCCACACCCTTTGAGCTGAAGGCTATAGTAGAGGATTAGCACAAAAGAAGAAGATCACAACTAAATTCAATCTAATTCCATTCGCTTTGCATTCATGAAAAATATTGATATCACAGAACTGAGATTACTGAGAATCAGAATTAATCAAATCATTGTCTATTTCTTCTACTGTTTCTATTAGTATATATGAAAATGAGTGATGACATATCACTTATCTTATCTACCAGTTCTTCTATGAGATGACATCCATCTCTTTATTACACTAGCTGTCTAACTATGGAAAATAATCATGCAATAAAAGTAGATTGAGTGGAACAGAAGTCCACTTAGAATTCTAAGTTTGAGTTTTAAACATTTGGGTAGCGAGGCCCTGAAAATGTGGGTATTGAATCAGTTCTATCCGTAACTCATGCAAAAACTTTATAAAGATAAAAACTCCAGCAGTTTAACTAAAGATGATCCTTCACCACTCAGGTGATGATTTGAGTGAAATGAGGGGTATTATGATCACTACTGAGAGTGCTTGATCGATAGCTTATGCTGGAAATATGCCCTACTCTTAGGAGGCACTGGAGATATCTGTCCCTGTCTGTAGCTCTAGAGATATGTCTGTAGCTCTGGAGATGTCTGTAGCTTTCTTTGTTCAACTTGGGAGATGCTCCAGACTGCTGTCTAGCTCCGGAGAGGCTTTCCTCATTACTTCAAAACTTTTGGTGTCATGGTACTCTGGTATTGTCTCTGGAGATCATTGAAGACTATCTTCAAAGATGCACAAAATTACTGTTCTTGGCATCTACACCTGTTGATTCAAAAAGAGAAGTTTCTGCATTTTTCCATCAATTCCATGCACATTAGTCTCTCAATCAGAAATTATGATCTTAAGTAATCTATCTCAATTAATCATTAACTAGAACGATCTTGCTAGCTTATTTGGGTGTAGACATTAATAAAGATGGGATCAGGAAGGAAAAAAAGAGAGGTAAAAAGATGTATTTCATGGGTGCAACTTGGCACTCATCAGCAGGAAAGTTTTTGACTTGTTTAACCACTAACTCATTATCTCCAAAAACTTTTAAACATCTGATTTTTCTCTTCCTTGCCCATTCTAGTCCATGAACTAAAGCCTCATATTCAGCTGAGTTATTAGAACAACTGAAAGCAAATATGAAAGATGAATAATATTTTTCACCTATGGGAGAAACTAAAACAACCCCTCCTCCAGCTCCTACCTTGCTTCTAGAACCATAAAAAAATAGTTCCCAAACATCATGTTCAAACTCTACAGTTTACTGTTTTTCCTCTTTAATCAAATTTGGAATAACTGTATTATTTTCTTGAATCATGTACACACCAAGGCCAATCTCATCCATTTACTCAAATGGATCTGTTTCATGACTTTCTCCTACCCATTGGTCTAAAACCATTTATGGAATCCCTTCTAAAGGTGTGTTTGGATCTTGGATAGGAATCAGATCCTCTTGATAAAAAATGGGAAGATTTGCATTTACAGAATTGAGTGTGTAAGGTTCCAAATGACCTTTTGCTAGTGGTTTAGACTTGATTGTAACCTTGGTTCTATATCTAGTTCTGAAGAATAAATGTGTCCAATCAGATGATAAATACCCACCTAACTTTGCTATAAAATCTTTGGATAAGCAAATGGCAAAGGTAGGTGGCAAATTAATGACATAAATGTCCTGGTATATAACAAAGTTTGGACAAGCATGCAAAGTAAGGCCTAAATTTTTGAACATTCCAACTATACTCATTTCAGTTCCATCCATTTGTACAACACCTCTAACAACAGGTTCATATTTCACACCTAACTTATCAGCTAGCTGTTTTGGCATAACTGCACTGCTGGCTCCTAAATCTATCCTGCAATTATGTACTAAATAGTCACCCACAATCAAAGTGACATAAAATGGTGGAGGTTTGCCTACTAGTTTAGGCTATTCTATTCTTTTTTCTATCTCATTTGCAATCATAATAAGAGGTTGATGTGATTTTTGTACTTCATTTGACAAAGGCAACTAAGATAAAGCAGTTTGTAACAAATCCTTTTGTCCTGGAATGTGTAAAGCATCTAAAATAGACATACTTACTGTTGTCTTTTTCATATGATCCAAAATATTAAAAACATGGCCACTAACCTTTTGCTGTACTTTTGGGACAACAACCTCTGATTGGTCTTTTGCTAGCTATTTATTCTCTGTAGTTGGCTGTCTTGACAAAATGTGCAAATCTTTTGATGTAGAGGCTTGATTTTGTTCATTCTGAGTTGTAGAAACTATATTTTTCCCTTTATCAGCTGGCTGTGATACATTTCTAGCTTGCTGTTTACCAGTTTCAGCTTGCTGATTTGTATTTCTGAACTGTCGTTGAAAGTCAACAACTCTCTTTTTCGATCTTGTGTTCACTGCAATATTAGTAAAAGATTGCTTTTGACCTGGTAACTGATTTACACCACAAAATTCATTAGCCTGCCAATTCATTAAAGCTACATCAGGATTAACATACTGAGTTTGAATGTCCAGCTGGTTGTTTACATCACTTGTTGAATTTTTAGTAGCAACATAGTTATTCTGTACCATCAAAGTTTGACTTACTATTCCATTTGGGCAAGTGGCCTGATTATGAGGCTGATTACAGGGATAACACCATGCATAGTCTTGAACCATGTTGTTCTGTATAGGCACTATTTCTTTTGATGTACTGACAGTATTTCGATTGTACTGCTGATTTGGCCTATTGTTATAATTCCTTCTTTGACCCTAATAATCTACCTGATAACTAGGTCTATTTGCTTGGTAAGGGGTTGCTTGGTAAGGCCTATTATTCTGATTTGTTTGATTTTTTAGACTCACTAAGTCATAGCTCATAGTCTACAGTATTTTTTCTATGCTTTGTTGGTTTTCTTTCAGCTCTCTAAATTCAGAATGAATGGGATCTATATTGTTTTGTGTATTTGCTGAATAACTAAAAGATGGTATTGCTGAAACATGTGGGGCTAAAATTGGTATTAAAGGCTGTATATCTGGAAAGATTAGCATTGGGGGCCTAGGTGCTATCTTACCAGCTTGTATTAAATTATTTTATGCTCTTATTGTAATATCAAAAGCAACTGGTAAAGTTACCCCTCCCATGGATTGTATCATAACAACAATATCAGAATTTAATGCCCTTAAATAATACAAAAAAAATGCTCTGGTGATGGTTTCACTGTTTCAGGGATTCTATTCCATGTTTTCTTAAATCTGAAATTAAAATCTGTCATTTGCTCTTGTGGAGCCCTCTTAATAGTGATGGTGATAGGTTGTCATTTGATGTCAAAAGTATGTTCATATCAGGAGGAGATGGTGCAATGTAAAAGTTGCCTTAGTTGTTGTAGGACATCAGGAGGAGATAGTTTACAGAGATATGGAATTGGTTTAGTGTAATGATGGTAAGAGTATTGATGCCATTGATGTCATACATTTGAGGTTGCTTGTTGTGAATTTAAAACTCATAGGTTGTGCTCAAGACAGTGGGATCTTGCTTTATGATATGTTTTCATGATGCTTGTTGATGGTTGAGGTCCATGTTTTTCAATGTCTCCATGTTGCATGAACAAGTTGCAAAATGTAGGTTGTGCTTCTGTCATCTTCATAAGTTGATATGTCTAATGCATAAAATCAGATGTCTTGATATGTTTGGTGTAAAGCTCTATTCACTCATATCAAATAATGATCAGGATTGAGAAGTTGATCTTCATATTAGGTTGTCATGGATGTTGGACATCAAGATCGTCAAGAGTTATGAGGAGTTATACTAGTTCATATGTATTGTCACTGATTGTCAAGGTGATGGAGTTCATTTGACATCATGTTGTTTACAAGTGACAGTGGCTTGATCCAAATAACACAGAATGGTCTTCATAGTGACAGTTGTGGCATGATCTCATGTGTTCTCACTGTGATTGGTCTGCTCTTCTTAGAATATAGAGACACCAAAGCTTTGCAGAGAGTTAGTATATTATCACTTAAGGTATCCATAGTTTCAATGATGCTCATGGAGGTTAAATGATCAGAGTTCAAATGGTTCATCCTTGAAGTGCTTTTTGTAAATATCCTTAAGTTTTTTTTATGCACATCATAATAAAAAGCATTTTTGTTTTAAAAAGGTTTTGACTTGTTGGACAGGTCATGGGCCACTTAAGTGGCAGCCTAAAGGGTCTACGCAACGTGAATCACCGACCCTCTTTATATGCGTAACCGACTCCATCGGTCCTTATCCATTTTGTTTATGGGCGGGAAACACATTTCAAATACCTTATGAAGTGAGCGGAGTATGTAATGTGTTTTTTTTATAGTTTCTATTGTGAATGACCAATTTCTTTGGAGGAGATAAAGCATCGTATGAAGATTGTTTAAAAAGGGGCATCGAATATGCATAGTGGGAGCCATTGTTTTAAAGTGAAATTTATACTATTTACACATCCTAGTGAATATTCGTAAGGGGAGATAAGGATGTTAGAACAAGCTATATTAATAGCTTTGTTAAAAATAAAAACTTTGTATTTAAATTGTTCCCTTTATGTCATATGTTTATGACATTTATAGGCACCGAATATTTTTGGAGATGATAAGTTTTTTTTAAAATTAGAAACTTAAATTCTTTTACCTCCTAAATTGTTAACTCCTTGAGATATCATCTAGTAAAGTGATTTTTTGAGATTTTTTTATGAGGAGTTATTTTGAGATGGAAGATTTCTTTCTATTCTTGAGATTTGGAGACAAATAAGGTGATTTTCTTTTGAAAGGCAGATTGGATAAAGTTTTTGAAAACTAATCTTTTGCAGAGAGAAGAGAATATGAAGAAGAGAGAATATGAAGAAGATCCAAGAGTTTTTTATTAACAGGGCATTGATTGTTTTCTTAAGATGTTTTTTTTGTGCAGATGTCAAGGGTCAGAAGGTGAAAGTGAAACAAAAATAAAGAAGAAGTTATTTAGTTTGGAATATGAAAGGTCATATGAAATTGATTTTATAGAATGTTGAGAGGTATCTCATATTAATTGGCTTCACATTGACAGAGGTAGTGTGTTGAATTGAACAGAGAAATGAAGACATTTTCTAATAAATCTTTTTGAAGAGAAAATAATAATGATAAGATTATACTGGGTTTGTAATGCAGAGATAATCAGATGAATTGTTATGCAGGTGTGAAGAAATTGAGAATTAAATGGAAACAGAGTATCCCTCTGATCTAGTTTATAACTTCTATTGGTGAATTGGTTTTCCAGTGAGGCCTTCTATTAGCCAGTGAGGCTTATAGGTCAGTGTGACCTTAATATTTGTCAGTGAGACACGTATTGTAGCCAGTGAGGCATGTTTTATCAGTTAAGCTAGTGAGGCAGTTCTGGAGTGGTTTTTCTACCCTTGGAGGGTTTTCCACTCGTGCAATTCTTGTGTCTTGATGCATATTGATCATCTCTCTATGGTTGTATGTTTTACTCATAAGTTTTTGTTTTCATTCTCAGTTATGTGCATATGTGTTTGACAAAGTTATGTGCATATGTGTTTGACAATTCAATGATAACTTTCTCTCCTTGTGCTCTCCAAGTTAAAGTTTGTAAAAAGATTAGAAAATTCACACAACACTGATTCACCCCCCCTCTCAGTGTTGTCCTTAACTCCTACAATTGGTATCAGAGCCAAGTTCCCTTTTACATCTTAATCAGCTTGGGTAGGTCCTGTGTGTGGAGTGCAATGGGTATGTGCACAAGAAATAAGAACAGAAATGTCAAGCTTCATTTTGGTCAAAAGACACAAAAGACATCATCTATATCAAATCCAAATGTTGATATAAAGTTAGTTGATAAAGATGTTGAATCTGATATTGTCTTAGAAGAAAAAGTTTCAGATGTTCCTCAATTTGATGGTTCAAATTTTGCAGTTTGGTATGTTAGAATGCAAGTGTATTTATCCTCTTTAGGATATGATGTTTTAATGATAGTTGAGAATGGTTATTGTAACAAAGAATCTATTGAATATAATCTTATTGCAAAGAAGGCTATATTGTCTGCTCTATCTAATGATGTTACTTGTAAAGTTATGGATTATGTTACAGCTCAGGATATATGGAGGAGATTGAAAATAATTTATCAAGATAATGATAAAGAAGAGGACACTCTGGTGTGTGAAGAAAGTGGCAATGAAGGAGTTGAAGTTCAAACCCAATCAGATTCAGAAGAAGCTAGCATCATAAGTGATGATGATCAGGAATATGATGAACAAGACTGTGAGATTGATATGGAAGGAGAACTTATATATGCTCTGAGTGAGCTCAAGAATTATAAGAAGGAGAACCATAAATTAATGTTGCAGCTGCAGCAAGAAAGAGATTTAAAAAACAAAGCACTATCTAACCTTGAAGATACTAGAAGTCTGATTATGGATTTGAGGAATCAAGTTAATGAATCAGGTAAATTAATTATTAGTCTCAAGATGGAGATTCAAGAAGCTAAGAGGATTATTGATATAACAAAGGTTGAATTGGAAGCTAAACCAGTTGAATGCCAAAAATTTGAAGGAGAAATAATTTCTTTAAGTAAAGAACTTGAGGATGTTAGAAAGCAGTTGGAAAAGAATTTGAAGTTTGAAGAAAGTTCAAATAATTTGCATAAGATCCTTGGTAAACAAAAACTATATGGAGACACTACTGGACTTGGTTTTGAAGAAGGAGAATGTTCAAAAGCTAGAGAGACACCTAGAAAGAAGATTGATTTGAATGCTGCCACTAAAAACAAAATGCAAAATCAAAGAAGAAGAAGTTTCAGAAGAAATGCTCCTATAAGACAAGCATACATGTATAGGTATAATTATTCTTTTAGTGGTTATTGTTATACTTGTAATCAATTTGGACATAAATCAGTTAATTGTAGAAGGAAAACGAATACTGATATTGTTTGTTAATAGAAGGTATGATCCTATAGGGAAGCTTAATATGAGTGCTCAAAGGTATTATCAGTCAATTGATTTTGATTACAACATAATTTGTTATAATTGCAACTCTCTTGGTCATAAAGCTCATAGTTGCAGAAAATCATCATCTAATTTGATAGGTTGGAAATGGAAAAAAATAGAAAAGGTTTGGAGAAAGAAAGCACATGTGAAAATTTGGAAGCAAAAAGAAAGTAAAAAGAAGTCAGAATCTAAACTTGTGCATCTTGCACAAGTTACATCATCGGTTGAATAATGGATAGCATGAAGTAAGGGGGAGGTATCAAATGTTCTATCAGTTAACCCCAAGATGTTTCAGGAAGGAGATCATTTGATATGATGATCTTGTCTATCTATCACTCTTGCCATGCTTTGAAATAGTTGATTATGATGTTGCTAACAATGTTGATGTTTAGTATGTGACAGTGTTTCAGGTGTTCTTTGGCTCATTATGCTGAAAAGGTGTTTCAGCACAAAGAGGCTGATGTTGTTGTGACTTGATATCATGTTGGTACTTAAAAATTGTGTTGCAGTTCTATGTGATCTTGCTTGTTAGGGCAAAGAGCTTAAGATACTCTCAAGAAGCTCTTATCAGAAATTAGCATGTGTTGGCTAAGGTGGCTGAAAATGAAAATTCAATTCATAGCAATTATCTCTGCTTTTGATTTGTGCAAAGTGTTGTTACAGGAAGAATTTGTTGATGCAGTTTGTTTGTTGTTGTTTGAATGACAAAGTCAAGAGGCAAGAGTTCTTATTGGTTGCAGGATGTAGTTATGTATATATCAGATTTGACAGTGTGTTGTAAAAAGTGTCTTGTGCAGAATAGAAGGATCGTTCAGATGGTCTTCAGTCTTTGTCATGTCAGAAAAGGTGTCAGAATAGTTTGGTTGCAGGATGATAGTTCATATCAAAGAAGTCAATTTGATGGTCATATCAACTACCTTGTTGTGTAATGTTTTTATGGCATATGTTTTGCATAAGTATTGAAACTTTCAGGTGATTTGGAGATAATGTTTCACTTGTTTTATTGATGATCTTCCTCACTAATATGTTTCAGACAGAGTTCTTCAAGCTATGACATTGATGGTGATATCCTGCATTTCATCAAAGGAAGTTAAAATCAACAATAGCAGATGGTAATGTTCAAAAAGGTTTGTCATATGTTGGCTTCAGGATTGTTATCATAATAAATCATTTCTTGTTGAAAGGTTAAGGAGTTTATGCCTTCAAAGTGTTCATAATTCAATATAATTATAATGGTTATGATCATGCTATAACATCTTTAAGTGGAGTTGTTCTCAGGGGGAGTTAATCAGAGGATTTAGTTGTCACTATCATGGGAGATTTGAAAAGAGATATGTTTTTTTTTTCTTCATCCTCATATTGGTATTTCTTGTCAGGACAGTTGCCAGTGACATTTATGAGTAGTGATTTGTTTGTGTATTTCAACACAGAGGGAGAAATTTTTTTTTCTTTGTCATCAGATGTCAAAAAGGGGGAGAAAGAAAAATGCAATCAGATGGTTTTGCCATCAATGACAAAGGGGGAGATTGATGGTGATAGGTTGTCATTTAATGTCAAAAGTATGTTCATATCAGGAGGAGATGGTGCAATGTAAAAGTTGCCTTAGTTGTTGCAGGACATCAGGAGGAGATAGTTTATAGAGATATGGAATTGGTTTAGTGTAATGATGGTAAGAGTATTGATGCCATTGATGTCATACATTTGAGGTTGCTTGTTGCGAATTTAAAAGTCACAGGTTGTGCTCAAGACAGTGGGATCTTGCTTTATGATATGTTTTCATGATGCTTGTTGATGGTTGAGGTCCATGTTTTTCAATGTCTCCATGTTGCATGAACAAGTTGCAAAATGTAGGTTGTGCTTCTGTCATCTTCATAAGTTGATATGTCTAATGCATAAAATCAGATGTCTTGATATGTTTGGTGTAAAGCTCTATTCACTCATATCAAATAATGATCAGGATTGAGAAGTTGATCTTCATATCAGGTTGTCATGGATGTTGGACATCAAGATCGTCAAGAGTTATGAGGAGTTATACTAGTTCATATGTATTGTCACCGATTGTCAAGGTGATGGAGTTCATTTGACATCATGTTGTTTACAAGTGACAGTGGCTTGATCCAAATAACACGGAATGGTCTTCATAGTGATAGTTGTGGCATGATCTCATGTGTTCTCACTGTGATTGGTCTATTCTTCTTAGAATACAGAGACACCAAAGCTTTGCAAAGAGTTAGTATATTATCACTTAAGGTATCCATAGTTTCAATGATGCTCATGGAGGTTAAATGATCAGAGTTCAAATGGTTCATCCTTGAAGTGATTTTGTAAATATCCTTAAGTTTTTTTTATGCATATCATAATAAAAAAGCATTTTTGTTTTAAAAAGGTTTTGACCTGTTGGACAGGTCACGGGCCACTTAAGTGGCAGCCTAAAAGGTCTAGGCAACATGAATCACCGACCCTCTTTATATGCGTAACCGACTCCATCGGTCCTCATCCATTTTGTTTATGGGTGACAAACACATTTCAAATACCTTATGAAGTGAGCGGAGTATGTAATGTGTTTTTTTTATAGTTTCTATTGTGAACACCCGATTTCTTTGGAGGAGATAAAGCATCATATGAAGATTGTTTAAAAAGGGGCATTGAATATGCATAGTGGGAGCCGTTGTTTTAACGTGAAATTTATACTATTTACACATCCTAGTGAATATTCGTAAGGGGAGATAAGGATGTTAGAACAAGCTATATTAATAGCTTTGTTAAAAATAAAAACTTTGTATTTAAATTGCTCCCTTTATGTCATATGTTTATGACATTTATAGGCCACCGAATATTTTTGGAGATGATAAGTTTTTTTTAAAATTAGAAACTTAAATTCTTTTACCTCCTAAATTGTTAACTCGAGATATCATCTAGTAAAGTGATTTTTTGAGATTTTTTATGAGGAGTTATTTTGAGATGGAAGATTTATTTCTATTCTTGAGATTTGGATACAAATAAGGTGATTTTCTTTTGAAAGGCAGATTGGATAAAGTTTTTGAAGACTAATCTTTTGCAGAGAGAAGAGAATATGAAGAAGAGAGAATATGAAGAAGATCCAAGAGTTTTTTATTAACAGGACATTGATTGTTTTCTTAAGATGTTTTTTTTATGCAGATGTCAAGGGTCAGAAGGTGAAAGTGAAACAAAAATAAAGAAGAAGCTATTTAGTTTGGAATATGAAAGGTCATTTGAAATTGATTTTACAGAATGTTGAGAGGTATCTCATATTAATTGGCTTCACATTGACAGAGGTAGTGTGTGGAATTGAACAGAGAAATGAAGATATTTTCTAATAAATCCTTTTGAAGAGAAAAGAATAATGATAAGATTATACTGGGTTTGTAATGTAGAGATAATCAGATGAATTGTTATGCAGGTGTGAAGGAATTGAGAATTGAATGGAAACAGAGTATCCCTCTGATCTGGTTTATAACTTCTATTGGTGATTTGGTTTTCTAGTGAGGCCTTGTATTAGCCAGTGATGCTTATAAGTCAGTGTGACCTTAATATTTGTCAGTGAGACACGTATTGTAGCCAGTGAGGCATGTTTTATCAATTAAGCCAATGAGGCAATTCTAGAGTGGTTTTTCTACCCCTGGAGGGTTTTCCACTTGTGCAATTCTTGTGTCTTGATTCATATTGATCATCTCTCTATGGTTGTATGTTTTACTCATAAGTTTTTGTTTTCATTCTCAGTTATGTGCATATGTGTTTGACAAAGTTATGTGCATATGTGTTTGACAATTCAATGATAACTTTCTCTCCTTGTGCTCTCCAAGTTAAAGTTTGTAAAAAGATTAGAAAATTCACACAACACTGATTCACCCCCCCTCTCAGTGTTGTCCTTAACTCCTACAAATAGTAGTCATTTGTTCTACTAATGATAAATGATCAAACTTGTCCTAAAATTGCCTATTCAAAGCAGCACCTAACTCATCCCAAGATCTAATTGAATTTACTCTTAAGCCTCTAAACTATTGAAGAGCGTTACCTTTTAGTGATGCTACCAGTAACCTGATTGCAATGTTTTCTTCGGTGATGTCGTGAACAACACATAAAGAAGCCACATCTCTGATATGTTCAATGGGTGTAGTCCCATCTTCTCCTATAAAACTTGGTAAAGTTTTCAATGCAACCATCGGTATGTCATCATGTTGATTCATATTCAAAGGGATGCCTCCATTGAATGACACAAAAGGCTGATTTTGAGGTGGTGGTGGATTTCTTCCACCTCCTCCACCACCTCCGGGTGGTGGTAATACTCCTCGACCTACTCCACCAGGAGGTGGTAATACTCCTCCTCCTCCTAGTAAAGACATTGGAGTGGGTAGAACTTGAGCTGGTGTTTGGATTGAAACTTCTTGGAATATTTTTTGTAATACAGGTTCTTCAGCAGTAAACTGAAGAAGAAGTGGTTCCTCTTGGAAAATATGAATCTGTTCTTCTGGGCTTGCTGGTGGAGAACTTAAAAATTCTATTGATGAACTAGCAAACAATGGATTTTGATGTGAAGCAAACTCAGGATGTGTACTTGGCAGATCTGAAACAACTAATGATTCTACTGTATTGGCCTCTTTCTCTGCTTTTATTCTCCTTTTTGGTGTAGATAACTGATTATGCTTCTTCTCAGAATTTTTACTTGACCTTGTTTGATATTTTTCCATAGGCTACAAGATTTGATCTGAAAAAACTAAAGTATTAGAGTCACCAGGTACTGATAATAAACCTCTAAAAGGTAGGAATTCTATTGCTCATACCAAAAAAAAAAAAAAGAAATAAGTCTTTTTGAATTGAAAATTAGTTCAAAGTCCCACCAGGCATGCCAAAAACTGTTATCATTGGGAATTGTACCCGTATGCAAGGCTGGTTAAAGCACTGCAGTTCTGTGTAACATGGGACTAATTTTAGGTTGTGGGTGCCCTATGACAAGATTAGACCTCTAGATTATGGGCTGGTTCCCTTCAAATTTTCTATTGAGATGTATGTTTTTACTTTTTGGGAAAAGGGAAGAAAGAAACAAAATGAATGCTAAAGGTAATATGGTGATGCACCTGATATGGATAAAAATAATGCAGTATGATTCATGATGTTTACCCAGAAATCTGACTTCTACATAATCTAGACTTGGCATAAATACCACAAAAGTGATTCCAAGGAAGGTTTGAAAACATGTTTTTATGAAGGAAACAATTTTTTCATCGCATAAAAAAGTATTTCTGGTTAACACAACCTAAGACCTGTGATAAATATATGCTTTAATGCTGCAAACAAAGAGGTGAGTCAATAATTTTGAAGGTTTAATAATAAAACACAACAAAATTTCATCAAATCACTTCAACATTCAGCACAAAAAGGAAAGGTAATTCAACTGATCTGAAATAAACAAAGGAAAGCTTTGCAAATAAGACAAAAGATAACCTATAAACTGCCAATCTCTCAATAAAACTGTAAAAGTGAGCTACAAGAATTCAACAATCTGTCTGAATCAGAATGAGAATCAAGAACTAGCAAAAACAAACATTTGTTTTACAATATATAGGTCTGCTTTCTCTAAGAGAAATGCAAAAAATATGCACTTGCAAATAACTGCCTCTAAAAATACTCATTCCCGAGCAACCTCAAAAATCCTCAAAATTAGGGCATAAAACTACCACAAATTGAGAAAAAATAGCTTCAATTTGGGCCTCTCCATATGTTTGACCAAAAGTTTGACCAAGGACCTTAAAAATACTCTGGCCTAGTTAACTCCACAAATCAATTTGCATGATTTTGCATGAGCAAAATTGATTGTGAGTAAATAATAAAGTAATAGAATATTACTCTATTATTGGTTACAATTTGTTCTATTTTCGATTTTACAATTTGTGAAAAATAATAAAGTAATTGAATAGAATATTATTTTATTATTTATTTACAATTAATACATATGTAAAATCGTGCATGATTAGAAGGAAAATATAAATCCTTATTACTCCAATTACATTTGCCTATTTTGCATGATATGAGCAAAAAATAGGACTTAGGAAAAAAAACAAAACTCCTTATCACTCCATTATCAATGAGAAAATATTATCTCCCTCTGCAAGGAAAATAAAAAGAAAATGAGTCACTCCACATGACATCCCATGCACAAAACAAATATGCATAAATACCCTTATGACTCCCCTTTGTTGCCTTAGTGCACATACATTACATTTTCTAAATCTCCTTATATCCCCATATGAAATTTGAGATCAATGAAGAAAAAACAACTCCATTATGCATAAATCCCCATGCATAAAAAATGCTTCATTATATCTGCACCATCATATACTGCCACCATGCAATCTCTTATTGCAATTGCCTTTATGCAATAATCAAATCAATACAAGACAATACCTTATCACCCCATTCAAGTCATACCTCCACCATGCATGAATGCTTACCTTTGAAAACTCCATGTATAGCCCTATGCATATGCCTATGTCAAAAAATACACCCTCTTGGCTGAGTTAGCCACTGTGCATAATGAGGAGATATTCTTATCTTTGGATGTTTTGAATGAGGACAAGGAACCTGAGCATGTGTATTGTTGTCCATTCAATACCCAACCACCAAGGAATCCTTAAAAGGTTTACAAGGCATAAAGCCTTTCTCTCCCATCATATTGGCCCTCTTGACTTAATAAAAATCAATTCTAAAACACTGCTGTCGGCCACTCCATGTTATAATGGCTAGGAAAAAGTCTTGACCACGACACTATTGTTGGATAATGTATTTATTGGTTTTTATAAGTCAAGAAACACACTTGAACAAAGAACCTTCAAACAAAAGCGAGGAAACAACCCTAAATTTTCTCATTCTTTACTTTGACTTCCTTCTTTCAGAGCTCTGCAACTGCATTAAACTGGCTTAGGGTTTCAACCATCTCCATCATGGCTTTGGTCTTCCCTCTTCAACGGTTCCTCTTTGTTGTTTACCATGGAAATGTGCATGATAAGGAAGAAGGTAACACCTGTATGAGTTTTATATTAGGCATTTTATGGATCTGTAGTTCTATCCTTTCATGGCTGCCGCCTTCTTCTTCATTCATTGCTCTCTATTTGCTGTGCAATCTTTAATACCTTCTTTTTTGTTTCTATGTGCTTCTTCCTTTAGGGTCTTCATTTGCTCTTCGAAAGTTTAAGGCCACTGTGAGGCCGTGGTAAGATCTTTCCTCCTATTGTCAGCAAAAGGAGTAAGCACTTGTCATTTTCATCTCTGTAGCTTCAATTTGTCTTTGGTTTGACTCTGCAGCATGACAAGTCTATTGGTAGACATGGGTATTGCATTTTATAGCAAAAAATGCTATGTCACTATCGGCCATGACTGTATATTTCTTCTTTTTTCCTTGATATGTTTTTATCATGCAGAAACTCTGAGGGTTTAAAGTTTTGAAATGAGGGCTTTGACATCTTTTCTCTATTTGTTAAAGCCTCTACCTGCTATGGCTTTGCTCCTCTTAAAAATAGGCATCAAATGTTGTAGACTGTCGAGGGTTTGTGAGCTTTGAAGTTAGGGTTTCAACCCTTCTTGCACAAAAAACCTTCATAATGCCACGACCATCCTTTCACTTAATCTCTTTCTCTTTTGACTATAAAGAAACAATGGTTTGATACATCTTTGAAAAGATCTTGTTTAGTTTGCAGATGGGTATACCTTCTTTTGTTTATTACTCCTCTGGCATGGTTATGACTGTATCATGGCATCTGTTTGAAGTTTCTTAATTGTGTTTGCAAAAAATACCATTAGGGTTTGATCTCTTGACATGGGTATACAGTTTTTTCATAAACAATCTCTCCTTCTGTGTAGCACCACCTTGACTGTGGTTTTTTCTCCATCTGTTGGCAAAAGTATAGAGAGTTTGAAGTATTAGCAAGTGGGGTTTCTTTCTTTACTTCACATAACACTTTCTCCTCCTTGTGACTGGCATGGATGATGATGATACACTTCCTTTATCTATCCCACTGTAGCTACTGGGTAGAAGCAAACTTTGACATTCTGTATGACAACAAATCTTGTGATATTCTGTATGATGACTATTATCCATTTGCATGAGTATCATACATTTACATTTCTGTGAGGTTCTTCTGTAGTATAGATAGCTTCTTTAACTTATTTGCATATCATAACTCGTACTCTCCAATTTGCAAACTGTAGAATAATGGACCCTTGTCATGTAGCATCATCTTTGACTGTGTGTTGTTTTTTGTTGCATCTGAATTCTACCATGCAATAAGATCATGCTATCTTTTCATTAACTGTTTGTACATTCTCAAAATGCACCGTAGCTTAGATTTCTTGACCTTATCTCTCCTGCTGTTATGCATTCTTTAAATACACCTGTAGCATGCCTTTGTGCATCCTTGCAACTATAGTCATTCTTATGCACACTGACTGCCTATTTTATCATTTGGCTCTCACAGTAACATATATATCAAGCATTTTTCCTTCATTTTTTACCATGGTAATTAACTACTATAACTGCATCACGATGACATAATGGCATAGATTAAAGGGGACTGCTTACCTTAGAAATTTTATGCTCTTTTGTCAATCATCATTGTAGCATCTGACATGTATCATGTCTCTTTCAGCTGTTCCTCTTTCATCTTTTATGCACTTCTGTAGATGATTATGGCCATTATGATATATCTTGATTGTATCTTGCTTGATAAGCTACTTCATTGGTCACTGTCCCTGACTGTCCATGGTGATGGTGACTGTATCTCTCTTTGATCTTGCACTGTATCTCTCTTCTCTTGCACTGTATCTCTCTTTACTGTACTGTATCTCTCTTTGAAGCATGGCATCTTCTTTACTTGTTAATCCTTAGACTGTTGCATTCTTTACACCCCACTGTACTCTAGGTATACTATATTTGCAACTTCTTCCTTGCTTTAGACATGGTTGTTTCTTATTCTTGGATTTGTAATTGATTGTCATGTCTATGATGACCATTCATTGTTTTGTGGCATTTTCTATGCATTATGTGCTTGATCCCTAGATGCTTGATTGTTTGAACGTCTAACTACATTTAGACTGTAGCATCCATCTTCATTTATAGGTTCTCCTTAATGCTTGAATCATATGAGATTCCTAGCCCGGCTATTTCATCCTTGAGAATTAAGACCCATCTGCTCCAGTTGAATTGTTTCATGGTATCTTCAAGTATCTTTGATTGTTTGAAGTTTTGATAGATTGGTGATAGCCTTTTGCAAAGTTCATATCCTTCTTTCAGGATGACTGCTCACTTATCTCATATATTCTGTGAAGTTTTACTCTATGGCAGTCAAGTTGGCATATTGTTTATGATTGTCTTGCCTTCCACTAATCCATCTTCTATTCCATGTGGCATTTTTCTTGACTATCTCTATGAGACACTTGCAACTTGAATGTGATATAACTGCTTAAACTCTGATCATCTTAAACAATATGAAAACACCATGAGAAATACCTGGTATAAAATGTTGCTTCATCTTACTCCTTTGTCATAATGAGATGACCGTTCACATGATTTATTCTGCAACTTGTTCAAATGATACATAAGTTCTTCTATCATCCTTTACTCTGTCTCTCTTCTCTTTATCAGACATAATAATATGAAAAACTTGTATCACTCCTTAGATGATTGTAGTCTGATTTCTGCATTTTGTCCTTTTGTCAATCTTGACTCAGTCATATAGCTTTGATTTGCCTCAATCAACTATAATAATGTCATGATGACATCTCCTTTATGTAAGTTGATTAGAGGATGCATGATACAACTTAGAATGATGCATCCTATCTTTTCTAATACTCTTTTCAAAAATTAAAAAAAAAAATGCTAGGCTCAAACCATTGTGGGAGCCACATTTAATCCACATGTTTATTTATCTTCAAATCAGCAACAAAATTTTTCCTATACTTGCACAGTGAACAAACAAATTAGCATAAAAAGTACTTGATAGTGTTGATTGATCTTCTTCATGATTTCTTCTTGATTTGTATCATTATCTGATCTGAATTCTTATCTAAATGCATGATATGATAAGTAGATGTCTCTGTTTGATAAAAGCATGTGATAACTATAAACATTTGGAGCACTAACAGGGTTGTCCCCAAAATTTTACAGGTTTCAACTTGGTGATGGACTGAAGTGAAGAATGAAGACTAAAGACTTGAAGGCTAGCTTCAACAACAACCTCCATCATCAGGCAATGATGGATGTTTAGATTTATCATGTGTTCTTTTCTCTTTTCTTTTATCAAACAGATACATAGCTTGCATGCCTGCAATTGCCCAGTCTAGTTACTCCCACGGCTTGTGTGAGACAGATTTGAACACTTCTTTTAAACATGATCAATTAGTTTCTCTAATGCATATGATGTAGATGTATTTCATTTTCAATCAATGAATGAGATAAAGTAACAGATACCTAGATGTATGTTCAAAACATGACATGAAATAATAGTGTAATACAATATCTTTCTCTCTTTTATTCAAAACTAATTAACTGAATAATCAATTTAACTTATAACTCCTGAAAGATCAAACTTTGTAGAACAACTGTATCTCCTTGAATGTTTGATCCTTTGATAATCAATTCTTTTGTCATGATAACTTATCAGTCCTGATTGGACTAATGGGTTATCCTGACAACTAGATCTTCTTTTTAACTTTGTCAAGACATCAACCATTCAAGAAATGCATAACTTTGAAGTTTTCTATTATTCCTTCTGAACAATTACACTTAGGTCCAACTAATTTTTAGTGTGAACAAAAAATTAGTAACATGTAAACAAATTGAAATTGAAAAGACTACCTTATGCTAACCCCTACAAGGTGTCATGGTTGAATAAGGGGTAGCAAGTCTTAGTGGATGAACAATCTTAGGTAGAGTTTGAGATAGGGGAATATAGGGATAAGATCTTGTGTGATATAATCCTCATGGACACTTGTCATTTGTTGTTAGGACGTCCTTGGCAGTATGATGTGCAGTCCCAACATGATGGGAAGTGAAACTCTTTCATTATAACCAAGAATGGTAGGAAGTATAAGATGGATCCATTGCCAGATGAGAGTGTGGATAAGAATATTGGGTCAAGTGTCATGATAGTGAGTGGGAGAGAGTTTCTTAACACTGTAAAGGAGGAAGGAACCCAAGGGTATGATCTGATTTTGAAGCCTAAAAACAGTCCTGATTTGCATGGTCCTAGTAAGGAAGAAGTCCCTAAGGAGGTGCAGCAGTTGTTAGAGAAGTACAAGGGAATCATGGTAGAAGAGATGCCTAATGCATTGCCACCTATTAGGGACATAAGCCATTAAATTGACTTCATTCCAGGGTCTACATTGCCAAACAAAGCAGCCTATAAGATAACACCATCTCAAAATGAAGAGATTGCCAAGCAAGTGCAAGAGTTGTTGGATAAGGGTTTGGTGAGAAAGAGTCTTAGTCCATGTGCTGTCCCAACAATCCTAGCCCTTAAAAAGGATGGTAAGTGGAGACTTTGTACGGATTCTAGGGCAGTCAATAAGATTACCATAAGATATAGGTTCCCAATGCCTAGAATTGTAGATTTAATGGACTGTTTGGAAGGGGCTCGGTATTTTTCTAAGATTGATCTTAAGAGTGGGTATCATCAAATTAGAATAAGGAAAGGGGATGAATGGAAGACTACCTTTAAGACAAATGAGGGTCTTTATGAGTGGTTGGTGATGCCATTTGGCCTATCCAATTACCTAAGTACTTTAATGTGCCTTATGAATGAGGTGTTGAAGGATTTCATTGGAAAATTTGCTATGGTATATCTTGATGACATTCTTGTGTTTAGTAGGACAAAGGAAGAGCATTTGCAGCTCTTGGACCTGGTTTTGAAGAAGTTACATGATGAGAAGTTGATGATTAACATGGAGAAGAGTGTCTTCATGAAGGAAGAACTCACCTACCTTAGTTTTGTTATCTCCCAAGGTAATTTGAAGATGGATCCAGCAAAGGTGGAGGCTATTTTATATTGGCCAACTCCCAAAACAACAGGTGATGTGAGAAGTTTTCATGGATTGGCAACATTTTATAGGAAGTTCATCAAAGGTTTTAGCCACATATGTGTACCCATCCTAGATACCATCAAAGGAGGACAAAAATGTAAGTTTTCTTGGACCAAGGCAATTGATGAATCATTTGAAATTTTGAAAAAGAAGGTAGCACAACAACCTATTCTCATTTTGCCTGATTTTAATAAGTTGTTCATGGTGGAATGTGATGCTAGTAACCTTGCTATAGGGGCTGTCTTGAGCCAAGAGGGCAGACCAGTTGCTTTCTTTAGTGAGAAACTAAATGATGCTAAGAGGAAGTACTTTACCTATGACTTGGAGTTGTATGCAATGGTACAAGCCTTGAAGAAATGGAGGCATTATCTTTTGCCTAAAAAGTTTATTGTTTACACTGACAACCATGCTCTTAGTTTTGTGAATTCACAGGAGAATCTTAGTCACAAGCATATGAAATGGGTTGAACAACTTCAAGCATATACTTTTTCCATCAAGCACAAGAAAGGGTAGGCCAATAAAGTGGTAGATGCACTGAGTAGAAGGGTGTGCATGGTTCAAGAAATTTAGTTGCAAAGTGTGGGAATTGATTCCCTCAAACAAATGTACAAGGATGATGAGGATTTCAAGGAGGTATATGAAGTTTGCTCTCAATTTTCAGACTCTTATCATACTGATTTCTCTAATTTTTTGTTGCAGCAGGGGTTATTGTTGAAAGGGAGCCAATTGTGTGTTCCTAGGTGTTCCATGAAGGAGAACATCATAAAGGAGAAACATTGTGGCAGTCTAGGAGGCCACTTTGGGCTTGATAAAACACTAGAACAGGTGAAGAGGTTCTATTTTTGGCCAAAATTGCAATTAGATGTTAGAAAATTTGTTGAAGGTTGCAGTATATGCCAAAGGGCAAAGGGAACATCATCTAATGCTGGTCTATATCAACCACTTCCTATTCCTCATAGGCCATGGGAGAGTATTAACATAGATTTTGTCTTGGATCTTCCTAGGACTCAAAGAGGTTTTGATAGCATTTTTGTTGCGGTGGATAGGTTTAGTAAGATGGTGCACTTTTTGCCATGTAAATGCACTAATGATGCTTCTCATATTGCTGGTTTGTTCTTCAAAGAAATTGTTAGGATACATGGTTGGCCTCTCAACATTGTGACTGATAGGGATCCAAAGTTTGTGGGCCACTTTTGGCGTACTTTGTGGAAAAAGTTAGGCAATCAATTGTCTTTTACTTCAGCCTATCACCCTCAGACTGATGACCAAATTGAGGTGGTGAATAGGTCATTGGGAAATCTTCTTAGATGTCTCACAAAGCAGCATGGAGAGGCATGGGATATGATCATCCCTCAAGAAAAATTTGCCTACAATGATTCCACCAATAGAAGCATAGGGAGCAGTCTATTTGAAGTTGTTTATGGGATTCATCGAAGAGGGATTCTTGAGCCAAGGGATCTACATGGATTGGAGAGGAGTGCTCAAGGAGAAGACTTTGCATTGGTCATGAAGGACATCCATGATAGAGTGAGAGGGACTCTCCAAAAGAACACCAAAAAGTACAAGGAGAAAGCCAATGAGAGAAAGAGAGATGTGCAGTACAAGGTAGAAGACTTGGTGAAGGCTCACTTGAAGAAAGAAAGACTTCCAAAGGGGCAGCCAACAAAACTCCTCATGAAGAAGATTGGTCCTTGCCAGATTTTGCACAAGTTTGGGCCTAATGCCTATGAGATTGAACTTCCTCAAGGCTTGGCTATATCTCCCATCTTCAATGTTTCATATTTGTTTCCCTACAAAGGTGATAATGCTATAGGTCCAGATGCAGGTTTGGCAACACAAGAGGATGAAGAATGGATTAAGGACCTACCACCTAGCCAACCATTGAAGTTAGAGAGCATATTGGACACTAAGGTGATCAAGAAGACTAGAAAGAAGACCTATAAAGAGTACCTTGTCAAATGGAGTGGCCTACCTACTGAAGATGCCACTTGGATGAGTGAAGAAGACATTTTGAAGCATGGTACCACTGTTACTGATCTGGTTCCTCAAGGGACTTGAGTTCTTTTCCACCCCAAGAGTATGGTGCAGGAGCACCAAGAGGATCATAAGGACCCATACTTGTTTTTGTATTGTTTCATGTTGTCTAATGTTTCTTGTGATGTAATAAGGTCTATTGGGACCATTCCAAGTTGATTTCATGTTCACTTCATTTCATGTTGATTGCCAATGAGGCATGACCTTGATTGTAAGCACACTAGTTACTTGTGACAATCATAGATAAAGTCCATTGTTTCATAGGTGGATTCCATCGAGTTGTAGCCATTCATGGCACATAGACATCAAGGTTGAAGGGCTAAACACCTTGTGAAAAGGTAAGTCATTTTGTAAACAAAATACATATGTAATCACATGTAATTAGTTGCAGAACATGACAAAACAGGGGTAGTGGTGGTTGTAGGGTCAGTTTTAGCCTCCCACCGACCCAAACTGCCCTCTAATCAGTTGTCAAGGTCGAAGGCAGGCTTCTATAGGCCTTGAACATGTTCATTGATGCATGTATGAAGTTTTGGAGAAGAATAAACAAAGAGAATCTAGTTTTCTACTCTTTTTCCTAAGTTTGTACATTGTTCCAGCCCCTGCCCTATCACTGTATGACATAGTTACAAAATTTCTTGATGTTGGCTAGATAGAGGTATGAGTTAGGAGTAATTTGAAGTTGGTTTGGGCTTTTGAAACAATTGTATTGTAGATATTTAATTATTTTTTTGAAACTTGGTAGTCAAACCCTACCTTAGGGTTTTTGATAGAAACTATGTGTTTTCACTCCATTCCACTGGCTTCAATCCATCTCAATCATAATGGACTTTTTGATGTTTGTTTTAGTCTTTTATGAAGGATTTCAGGGCAGAGAGTTGGATTTGAAGGAGTTTGCTTGAAGTAACCTAACAAAACCATGTGTTAGGTGTCAAGAAGAGGAACATCATAGTCTATATTTGCCACAGTCGACTGTGAGACCCAAAAACCCATGAAATCCTTAGTTTTACCATGTCATTGATGTGTCCAAATAGTTCAAAAAGTTTTGTGACCTCATTCAAGGGTACTTGCTTTGTATTTTAAGGCTAATTGGGCTCTTTGCACTAGGTCTGTCCTATTGAAAGTACCACATGTTCCAAAACAACCTATAGCAAGTTTTTAGTATGTTGTTAGGCTTCCAAAAGGGTATCTCAAACAATGTTGATTTGGTTTTGAAAGTACCTGGATTGCAAGAAATCTTCTGACAGACCAAGAAATAGGGCTAGAAGGAGTTGGGGCAGCCTATGAAGAAAGTGTCATGTGTGAAGTCCCAAGACCCCATGGGATGGTTTGTCTAGTGTATTCAAGGTGTTAATAAACCCTCCAAATGTTTTCCTCCAAGAAATTTGTTGGTTTGTGTCAAATATCAAGTAAGCCTTTGGTTTAGGATTATCAAACTTCATTAAAACTGCCTATCTTCCCCTTGTCCTCTACATCATGTTGGGGCATGGTTTTTATCCCATTTTTCTTCCATGTCACCCAAATTCTTCTACCATCTATCCTGTCAACCTATCTCATTGTGAGATTATCTGTCATCCTGTCATCACGTCTTCCTGTCTAATCTCCCGAGGGGGCATCCTATTGTCATAAACCTGTACCAGGGACAAACTGGGGCATGTATCATAACCGGAAAATTTTTATTCTTTGAAGCAACATGATAAAACACATTGCATCAAAGAGGGGCAAAATGTATACACCTAAAAATGGCTCATGTTGAACTAAATAAATATTTTAATATTTATTTTATTCTCATTCTTCTATAAATTAAATAAATATCCCAATTTATTTAAATGATTCACATCCCTTCAATAATTAAATAAAATCAATTTATTTAATTAAATCCCTTAATTCTTCTAATGTCTCATATAATTAAATAAACACAAAATTATTTAATTAATCCTAAATTCCATAAATCCACATCTCCATTCCACCTCATCTTCTTCCTCACCATGTTGCACACATAATTAAATATTTTGATATTTAATTAGCTAATATCCCCTCACCCACATGTCTTATTTATCCTCCAGTCAAATTAGTTAACTCACCAATCAAATCCGTTAACTAATTAATCAATTGGGTTAACTCTTCAATCTATTCTGTCAACTCCCATAAACTCATGAAAGGAGCTTGGACACTAGTCCTCTTCTGATTTGTGTACATTCTGTCAAGCTTCCTCAACCGTATACCTCACAGGAAATTTCTCTAGTCATGCATCTATTGACACTTGCATTTGTCCTCTCTAGAGCCTATAAAAGGAACCCTCATTCCCTCATATCATCCATCTAAGCTTTAGCAATCTTACTCTGCAGAAATGATACCAACGTGCCTTTGGCAAAAACCCTTTCATTGCATTTGCATTATTATCATCCACATTCATCCAACCATGTCTCTATTATCAAATCATCCATCTTTATTAGTTAGTGCATTGTAGTTGCATTGCATAATCCTCTACACAACCGTTCAAGCTTTGTCATCTTAACAGTAAGGAAGTACAACTTCCGAGAGCTCCATAATCAAACAAGATCACAACAAGATAGACAACAATGGAAGCTGCAAGGTAAATCAGTCTACAAAGGAATATCTTTTGTTTATTTTCATTTGTCTTATTTCCATTGAGTTATTGGATATTTAGTTGATTAATTCTATTGTTCACATTTCCTCTAACAGTTTGATATGGGTTTTATTATTTGTTTTAGCTCTTGGAGGATGTTGGCTAACATAATTATGTGTTTCATGTGCTAATTAAATCTTCTGTCCAAAATTCTCCGCATTAAGCATGGGATGGTGACTTTGCTTTAGAAGTACCTAGAAAAGAAACCTTGAAATGGATGGAAGAAGGTCTGTGCATGAGAGTAATCCTAACTTGAAACTAGTCCTTGAGCTTGAACATAAGAAGAATACAACCTAGAAAGTGAAGGAAATAGGTAAGCCCTTCGAACCTTATCAAAATGATTTTGAGGCAATAAATTCTTGAAGAATAGATCATACACTAGATGTTGGATATTATTCTGAAGGATCTAAAAAGATCAATTAAGTTTATGGTCCTAACTCTTAAAGGTTAATTGATGAGATAATCAAGGTTAGGGATGAGAATGCCAGAACTGATAGGGAATCTAGACCTAGGGGTAACCCTTAGCCTATTTCCCCTTTACCCCCTTCTAGACTTAAAACCCCTATTCCTAGAGATCACCTTGAATCCCAAAATTTTGTTTATTAAGGAGGTGAGATTAGAGAGGAATAACTTCTGTATGAAACTAAGCTTGAGTATGAAGATGCTTGGCTTAAGGTAGAGATTGAAGAAGATCAACCAAATGATAAATTGGACATAGAATTAGTAAAGTAATTAGATGCTATAAGATAGTTAGAAGTTGCTTGTAGAAACAAGTACAATTGCTAGACTAAGGAAGGGATCCAAGGGTTAGATCTCTTGAATGAATAAGACCATATGTGAATTCAAGAAATAGGATGAGAGTTCCTAGGATCCCTATAAATAATATGAGAAATGTACCTATAAGGCATCCACTGGCTTTAGATAGGTATAGGAGAATTAATTTTGAATGAATTTATGGATACGCTAATCTTATTCCAAATTAAGTTATAAGAAGGTTTTGGGACCCCACTTTAAAATGCAAAAAATCTTAAGTTTGGTTCCCCTTTGTGCACTTTCCTTATTTTAACCCACCATTTATAACTGCTCTATGAAATTTTAAGTGGGTATTTCCTTGGTCAAATCTTTCTTTGGAATTGCCTTTTTCCATCCCCATGTTCTTATCATGTGTTGAAGTTGCCAAAAATCCAAGAAAATTATAAATCTGGGAAGTTATCAGTCATTTTCTAGTGTTTATGGTGTTTTGTGGGTTTTCTTTGGACTATCAAACATTTCCTCCTCACATCCCATCCATTTCCTTCCTCCTATCCTACATGAAATCCCTGTAGATTTCATCAAGTCCTTCACTTCCTCTATTTCCTTCGTTTCTTCTATTTTTGGGTCCTTCACGTTGAATTTCTACAAGTGACCAAAGGGAAAGAAATTGGAATGTTATAAATACAAATCTATTTGTCATTTAAAGAGTTGGTCATTGAGCCAATTTCCTTGATTGTAAGTGCTTTGAGGTAGGTCTAGGGCATTAAGTGATTCCAGTTTGGTCTGTAAGGAATGGAATCCATTTTATAATCCACAGGAAGGTTTTTGTAACGAACATGTGCCTGTAAATGGTATGTCTCCGTGACAATTTATAATGATTCAGGGGAATGCATAATCACAATTGTGAATTTTTTCTTGCCACATTTGTTGGTATGAATGTAATAAGGCTTTGATGTATGTGTGACATGTTATGCATTGAAAAGATTTCGTGATGGTCTCTTCTGTATTTCATGTGGGTTATTGTAGTTATGAGATTGATTATTATATATGTCCATTTGCATGAAGTGTTATTTTAGGTTCAGATGTATATGCTTGCCTAGTTCTAGTTATATTTTTAAGACATTTCTCCCTCTTCCTTGCAGTTCATGACTCTGATTCCCAATGGAGTAGGCACCGATCTAATTGGTGAGAGGTCAAACACTCTTTTAATCAATCCTCTATTCTTAGTAGTTTAGAAGTAGATTACATTTCATACGCTATCATGGTTCATTGTTAACTCAAGGAACATCATAAGTGACCTCATATAGTAAGTCCTTAAAAACATGTCATGCATGCCTACACCTTGCACTTGTGTATGAAATGTTAAGTGGATTCATTTGTGGGAATTATGATAATGTTTTCATCTATAGGTTATATAGGTTCATATGCAAGGTCATAGTTATTAACTTAATAAGAGGTTTTATAGGAAGCTAGTTAGTCTTTGACTTAGTGACAAATATAGGGGTCAAGCATAGATTAGGTATAATTGCCATTGTTTTAGTCATATACCTTTAGGAACACCCTCGTAAGTCTAGTTAAGCTCAAAGTGAAGGAGAGCATGCCCACTCTCATCAGTTGGCCTCTAATCACTCACATTCTGTTGATGAATTGATTGATTCCTCTTCAAGACAAGTCCCTGTCCTTGAAGTGAGTTGATCCCTCTAGGAGTGAGTAGTAACTTTAGGACCCAATAGAATGGCACCATTGCTGGGGATATTTAACTTCTCCACACTTCTACAACTTAAAAGAATTTTGTGGCATTACAGTAGTTGGTTGGTGTTTCAAGTTGGTATCCCATCAACATACGCCAATAGAATGATGCTAGGGAAGAAGATTATGGGTTGAAGTTAATTGGAGACTCTTTTGAAAGAGGTGATGACTCTACTGTTAGAAAAGAAGTTTGTTGTTGCCGCAATTCATTTATTATTGGTGCTTCAAGAACACATCTCAATCTTGCAATAGTTGGCAATAAAGGTACACATGAATTTTTTCCTTCCATTTTGAGACAAAGTTTCTTTCATGGTAAAGAAACACATGGCTTTATGACCATTATTTTTCCTTGCATGGTAGTATGTTCTAGTCATGCCTTCCTGGCGTGATAATGATAATTAAGGATTGCTCCTTAATTTTCACCTTCTTTTGTGTCAAGCCCTAGATATTATGATGAAGTAGATGGCCTAGAACATTCTAATGATTTTTATTCATGCTATTCATGTAGCCCTACATCTTATGCAAACCCATGCATAAACCTACAGGCATCCATACATAAGCAAAATGAACTTGAAGTAGCATAAAGAAATTAAAAATTAAATTAAGTTGGTTGAGGCTAGGTTACAATCTAGTGCTCACTTTGTTGCCTCTAAAAGCCAAGTTGTTTAGTCCCTTGTCATTCCATTAGACACCACTTCCAAATAGGTAGACCTATCTTGGGTTGATTATTAAATGCAAACCATGACATCCAAGGTGTTCAATCAAATGCCTAGATTTGATGGGTATGATATTCAGGAATGGGACACACATGTTGATGCATTTTCATAATTTATGGAAAGATTTCAATTTGAAGATGAAAATATGTGGATGAGGTTCTTTGTTAGGTATATGTATGGAAATTAATAGAGATAGATTGATGGTTTTCCAGAACATTACTTTGCTTCTTGGAAGGACCTTGTGACTACATTTGATAAATAATTTGCAAGTGATCTAGACCCTATTGATCTTGTCCAAGAATTGACAAATATTAGAAGGCAAGAGGGAGAGTCTAGTAAGGACTTCAGCCAAAGGTTTTCTGTTTCCATTTCTAAAGTTCCTAATGTTTCTAGACCTGACTTCTTTCCTACATTCATATATTATTTGAAGCCTATGAGGTTGGTTTGAGTTCAATGCAGGGGGATTCAAAGTTTACAAGCCTACATCAAGCTTATGAATGCTTAGACTCCCTTGAAAGAATGAGGAATGATTATTGAAAAATTATTGTTCTCACATGCAAGTGTTGCTAGTAATAAACAAGTTTCTATGAGTAGCAACAAAGTGGATGAAATGTGTGAAGTGAATACAACATTAGATCATTATGAGAGTGTGCTTAGGAGGGAAAAAATTTGTGATGGTGCATCATGTGATAGTAGTGTAGATGATGGTGATAGTGTATGTACCTATCTTTAGTTGGATAGGTCATCTATTACAGATGGCAATGATGAAATACATGATGACCTTTAGTTTGAATTTGAGGCATGTGACCCTATAGTTTGTGGTAGTGAAGTAGACAAAGAGGATGATGTTTGTACAAATGAGTAGTCAAATAGATTAGTTCAGGAAATTGATTGTGGAGTGTGTATAGGTGTGTGACATCAAGGATGAGAAAGAAACTAGTTTCTTGTTTGATGTGTTGCCCTCTTTTGTTCCTATTAATGATGATGAAGCTACTGATATTTGTTTGCATGAGGATGACATGGATGTGCCTGCACCTAGTGATGAGACTGCCGAGATAAATGTTAGTGCAGATAGTGATTTTCAATTTGAAGACCTTGACCTTGATGATTGTGAAGGTGGTGATCATGTGGACACATATGTGTTTGATAGAAAAGGGAGACTTAGCTTAAAACCCTAAACTATGTCCAACCCTCTTCCATCAACATTGGAATACAAACTGAGCTTGGCTTCTACCTTTTGAATGAGAGCCAAACTACAGGGGTTTTGTCCCTTTGCTATATAAAATAGTACTAACCAAATCCAACTAATCAAACTAGGGCAAATTAGGAAACCCTAATTGAGCAATATAAGTGAATAGATGACTGGCAGATACTGTTATAGAAAATCTACGACAATAGCAGAGATTAGGGGACATAGAGAAACTAGAACCTAGTTTTGAGAGCAGAGAGGAACCAAGGTGTTGGGCACCTTAAACCTAGATTAGGGTTCTTTAGAATATTATGATATGGATGTCTTCACTTGTTTGCCTTCTTTCTTTTTGTCACTTGTTGTCGTCCGACTCCACCAAATGCAACCTACACACAAATAAGAAGATAAGGAGTTGTGCTATTTTAGGGGCTTACCTTAGTCAAACCCCATGTTGGTGTTTCCACCTCCACTACAACAGTGATTAGAGATCAAAGAGTGCGTTCCCTAGGAGGGCAGAGGCAATATATGCTATAAATGATGAAATAATGAATATAAATGGTAAATGTTACCACACGATATGAAACCCTAGTTGGAGTAGGTGACTCAAGACCATGCACCAACAAGGAGATAGAGAGTGAGGACTTGAACTTTCTTCAAGACATACAAACAAGCATCATAATATACACATGCAAAGAGGTTTTCCAATCATGAAGAATACTTAAGCATAGGAGAGCAATTCTAACATTCTAATCTTCTCTAGTTATGTAAAATGAATAATAAGACTCCTTATATGCATTCCTGCTCACTATCGGTGAATAAAACCAATTAAGGTTGATGAGTGTAAACCAAAGGAGTGTCCTAAACTGACACCACCAAATCAAGCTCATGGCTAATAACTAGGCCCAGGGCGTTGGACGCCCTGGTTCTTTAGCCCCCACAAACTATGGGGAGTGTTTAATGGGGCGAGCTTAGTCTAGCCCTAAGTTTATTTGTCAGGGTTTATTCATCAGGCTTGAGAATTGATTGTTTATTGTTCCATTAGGTGTCAAAGTAGGTCCAAATTAGCAAGGGTAAACATTTTACTCCATAACAATATGAGAGCCTATTTCTTTGGTGCAAGATTTGTTGTCTTCCCCATGTAGATTGTGCTTCAAGTGGGCCACAAGGAGATGCTATTAGAATGATTGAGGAAGAAGAAGATATGTGTCATCAATATGATTTTAGCAACAAATATGACAATAGTTTGCAAAAGTGAACTTGAAACAAAGGGACAATTTGAAGAACTTGGTTCTTCATTTGAAGTGTCTCATAATGTTAGCAATTGTGTTGATGGTTTGAATTGTGACTTGAATCATGCTTATGATTCAAATGCTGAAAGTATATCAACACATGTGAAAGTGATGTATGTTGCCACTTATTATCTAAGAGATTGATGTGGATACCATGGACTATGAAGCTTTCCTTTTTGAAGGTCATGTTATAATGTTGTGGATGATAGTAATATTCTTGAAATTGAATCCTTTGTGTGGATCCATCATATAGGTGAAAGCGGTGTTAAGCAACAACACATATGTGAACTTGAAGATTAACATGTTTTCACACAACGTGATGGTGTACCTAAACTCAAGGCATTACAATTTGGAATGCAAGATGATTTTCTTCCTCTTGCTGACCAAGGTTGTAGTTAGGTATTTTTTTCTTTGCCATGTGAATTAGAGGTGTTCTCTTTTTTCTTTGACTCACATGTAGAGGTCAATCTAGGTAGAGTAATGTTATTGCCTTTGATGGTGGATGTGTGCTTTCATCCATGTATGATGCTGTTGACTTGGATTTTGTTCTTTGACCCTTGCTACTATGAATATGCATGAAATAGTGTGGTATGGGTCATGCACCTAATTTTTGTGGTTGCCTTGCAATAGTAACTTTGATGGTGGACTTAGCCTTCACTTCCTACGCATTGTTCACGAATTGATGCATGCATGTAAGAGATATCATTTGTTGCAGCTAGGTGGTGAGTATATTTTAGGTTTGAGGGAGATCAACTCCTTCATTTAGCTTGTATTTGATAGAGGCAAATGGTCTTCAATAGTTTATCCATGGCCTTGTGCCATGGATCTTCTTTGTAGGGTCTGACCTGTAATTTTTCTCAATTTTATTTATAGCCATACTCAAATTCCATTGTGACTTCATGTCATTATTTGTATGTTGTTTTGTTTTATGTACATACATTCTTAGGTTTGGGTTTGTCTTCCCTTTATTCCTCCTTGTTTTTTTTACCTTTTTGGTTTGCCTCTCAGAGATAGTTGGATTCTTGTGTGCCTATAGAAGACACATGTCCCCAGCTAGAGCCAATGTTGGGACCCAACTTTAAATACAAAAAATCCTAAGTCTGGTTCCTCTTTGTGCACCTGACCTATTTTAACCTACCATTTATAACTAATTTGAGAAATATTAAGTGGGTCTTCCCTTTTTCAAATGTTTCCTTGGAATTACCTTTAGCCATCACCATGTTCCTATCATGTATTAAATTTGCCAAAAATCCAAGAAAAATCTAAGTCTAAAAAGTTATCAGTCATTCTCTTAATTACTCATTTTCTTCTTTAGCAAAAAACAAATAGCCATCCATATTTCCTTCATGCATTTCCCTTCACTTCCACCTCTGGTTCCCACCTTTTGTTTTACAATTTTTCTCTACATTTCTCCCATCCTTTCATCTAGTTTTGGGTCGAATTTCCACATTCTCCTATTGACCAAATCCTTCATTTCCATTGAGGAAACTTTCCCATCCTTCAAGATTTCATCCTTCCACTTCCAATGTTTGGTTCTCATATCTATTCTTACATTGAATTTCTGTAAAATTTCCAAACTTCATCAAAACACTCTATAATATTCCAACAACTTCCTAGGTCACCATTAATGATCTGATTTGACCCTACAACTTCTCAAATGCATTTCTACTACACAAACAATAGTGTTCATCTCAATGACACAATTCTAATTGCAATTTTCAATGTGGTTAATGAGGAAGATGTGGATCACCATGAATGTGGTGGTTAATCTTCAGCTACCGATTATATTCATGCAACTTAGATGCAGATTTCATGGGGACACACTTAGTTTACATTTAATGTTTTCAACCTCCTTAAGTACATCGAATTTATATAAACGACCAAAGGGAAAGAAACTAGGATGTTATAAATACAAATATGTTTTTCATTCAAAGCATTGGTCATTGAGCCAATTTCCTTTACTGTAAGTGCTTTGAGCTAGTTCTAAGGAATCAAGCAACGCCAATTGGTTTGTAAGAAATGTAATTCATTTTTTAATCAATAGGAAGGGTTTTGTAATGAACATGTGCCTATAAATGGTGTGTCTCCATGGAAGTTTGTAATGATTGAGGAGAATGCATAATCATAGTTGTGGATTTCCTCTTGCCACATTTGATGGTATGAATGTAATAAGGGTTTGATATATGTGTGCTAGAACACCTAATTCATTGCAAACCTTTTGTAATTGTCTCTCCATTATTACATGTGGGTTATTGTAGTTATGAGATGGATTATTAAGTATGTCCATTTGAATGAAGTATTATTTTTGGTTTGTATGTATATGCACACTTGGTTCTAGTTATGTTTTGAAGGTGTTTCTCCCTCTTCCTTGCAGTTCACAACTCTAATGCCTAGTGGAGTAGGCACCAATCTAATTGGTGAGAGCCCAAACACTCCCTTTTTAATCAATCCTATATTCTTAGTAGTTTAGAAGTAGATTAGGGTTTCACATGCTACCATGGTTCATTGTAATAACTCATGGAGTATCATAAGTGACCTCAAATAGTAAATCAAGAGAGAATCATGTCATGTATGCCTACACCTTACACTTCTGTATGAAATGTTAAGTGGATTCATTTGTGAGAATTATGATAATCCTGCCATCTATAAGCACATATGAAAGGTTATAGTTATGTTAGAATTTAATTTTACACCTTTCGGTGGGAAAGAAAAATGGACAGATGTGCAGTAGAACCACTTTTCAAATTTGAAGGGGAAGCTCCCTATAAAATAAAACTTAACTAAAAACTTTACAATCTTTTTGGGTTTTTGCAACGTGTGAGAGGCAGAAACACACATTCAACAGTGAAGCAAAGATTTTTATTCTTTTTGACTGAAAACAAAACCTAAGCTAATTGCTTACGCTATCCAACTAAATATAGAGGATGAATAAAGCAAGTACACAAATTAGATTGATTAAACAAATTAAAACTGCACAATTATGAATGCCAAGACTAGATCAAATATAAGGTGATGCAAAGATACGACTTATTCCTTCAATTTCACCTGCAACTCAAAGTTTGCAGATTTGTTGAATCAACCTAACCTTCAGCAAAAATAATACATTTTAATGGATACTTGGAAGAAAAATAGGCATACTGGAATCCATTAAATGAACAAAACAATAACACGATTAGGTGAATATACAAGAGTGACAATCTAAGAAAATGAGGCATGAGAATTGTCCTTGCTTTTATTTACTAACTAAATACAATACTAGATACTGAACATTGAATAATTTTGATTTCTTTGAGTAAATCCACAACACAAAGGAATCGAAGGTACAATTGGTGATTTGATTTAACGTAAAAGAACAAACAAGATCTGAAATGAATGTTTAAGCACAAAATCATAAACAATTCCTCTCGATCTCAACAACACAAAAAGCTTCCATAAAGACAATGCATATTTTCATTCTCAAAGTAATAAAAACACACAACACCCTTTGAAAAATAATATGCAAGCAAAATCAAAGCTTCAGTATTTACCATTATCATCCCCCCCCCTAATTAAGTGTGTAGAATACACTTATTTATACCCTAAAAACCATAGGTGCAAGGAAATAAAAGGAAGAGTTAACTAACACTCTTCACCCTAACCCTAATGCTACATGGCAAGCATGCAAGCTTATAAGCATTTAAAATAATAAAATATCTCTTATGCAATTCAGTTAACTGAACTTGCATGTTATTACACATTGAGTTCCACTTAAAGAAATTTTGCATGATTTCCAAAACAAATCCAAAAATAGATTTATCTTTGAAAAGTAAAGTTAGTTCTCAAAATAGAAACTACTTTGGAAATCTCTCCAATTGCCCAAAATAGAAAACTCATGTAGATAGTGAAAAATGGCTAAGTCTGAGAATTGAGATTTCTCTCAAATTCATCAACTTTAGCCTCATTTGGTATCATGATGGAATCGAGGTGAACAGTCTTCATCTGCAATATGACACTGGCATATTCCATAGTCTTCGACAGATCTGTATACTCCTTGTCCTTTGAATATTCATGGGTGAGTGCCAATTTGGCCTCAATAGTGATGAAAGAATATTGCATGGTGACTTTGTGACTTGGAAAAGCTCTCCTCTTTGCTGTCTTGTGTTGAAAAAGGCAAAATCAGACCTTTTTATGCTGGCTGTCCTAAAAAATTAGGCTTTTCTTTTCTCTGTCCAACTCTAATTTTTCATTAAAAATGTGTATTTTTGCCTTTGTAAAGTGAAAATATGGAGCTGTACCTTAAAAAATGTGCCGGATCTGAGCTCTAGATGGTCAAGATTGATGGAAAATACCTTTACTCAAGGTGGGTATGAGATAAAAATGAGAAAAAATGGACATAATAGCCATGAAAACTCCTTTTTATGGCTGTAGGTGGTGATTTTGGCCTAGAACATTCATAAACAACAAAACAAAAAGCTTCAAATCTTCAAAAATGGCTTCCTAGGACTAAGCGCTGCCCTCCAAGCCTGCAACTTTGCCTTGAAATGATAGGTGATGAAGAAAATCATGCTATGGTGTGATAAATCCACATCTTTGTTGAAATGTTGGCCCTAGAAGCACCTCCAATCTGCCATGAAAACATGAAATAATGAAGAAAAAGCTTCTTCAAGTTGAGTGTTGCCCTTCAAAACCTTCAAGTGCCTTTGTAAATGATGAAAACAATGAACAAATGGCTCCTTTCTAGCTTGGTTTAGCCTCCTAGGGTTTCAATGTGCTTGTCCTCTAAAAATAGAGTGCTTTTTTTATTCTCCTCCACGCAAAAATAACAAGTGAAGTTGAAGTGAAAATATCTTCTATTTATAACCTCTTATTCTCCCTTGCAAAGATGCTCTTTTCCATGTGTTATTTGGTGCCAAAAATAGAAGTATTCACTTGCTTTTTTGGAAGGGCGTTTGAGAGAAAAGGGTGTGGGTTTTGGGGTGAGAAAGGCGTGCCTAGGGAAGGTGCACTTTTCCCTTGGCGTGCGCGTGCCTTGGGAAAAGCACGCTCTTCCCAAGGCAACGATCGCCTTAGAAAATTTCTTCAATTTTTGACTTTTTCGCCTTTGAAAAACTTTGCTTCCTTCATCTTTTTTTATGATCTTTTAACGCCCCTTTTGCTTTGGAAAACTTGGATTGTTTGCCTTAGAAATTTGATGAAAATCTCTTGGATTGTTGACTTTCTCTACCTTGAAACCTTGTAACTGGAAGCGCACTTTGGAGTGAAAGTGTTCCAACGCCTTTGAGAGTGGTCTATATCTTGCATGGGGAATCTTCACGCTTTAAGACTTCAATCTTGATTTGGAGCATTTTTGATTGGAGTGCGCTTCACCTTGGAGCGCTTTGGAGTTGGAGCGCGCTTTGCCTTAGAGTGTTCTTTGCAGACAAAGTGCTCTTTTTGACTTAAATTTTTTTTGACGCGCTTTTTTCACCGAAATCACTTCGTAAGATGAAGAGGAGCCTTCAAACTTGAAATTTGCATTTTTCACATTTGGAGCCTTTTCACCTTGGCGTGTACGCCAAGGTGGAGCACGAGCCTTGGGAAAAATGCTCTAATGCCTTAGAATTTTTTTTCAAATTTTCAAAATTTTCAAAATTTGATTTTGATTTGCCAGATGTGTTTGCATTGCTTTCCTTGGTTTTTTTGCATCATTTTGGTCTTCAATCCATCACTTTGGCATCTACTTCTAGATGATTCTTCCACAACTCCGAGCCATTTCCTTTGATATGTCTTGTACCTACGGGGTTAGCAACTAATGATAAGGCAACATGGTGCTTAGGAGGTGTGTTTAGGCATCTTTTTAAGGTGTTTGTATACATAGCAAAAAATTTCGTATAGGTACAACATTAGGCTCTATCTGGAGAACATGGTGTATACTTGCAGCATAGGAGAACCTCAGAATCTTTGGGTTGTAGTGTGGATTAGTGTCTTAATAGTTGGGCAATAGAGTCAGTACATTTACCTAAAATCACCTAAAGGTGGAACTCTGGTCTACCTAATGGAACACGACAAATAAATGATATAAAACTGGGAAAAGAAATACTACATAACGAATACATTACTGAAAGGGGAAACACAATACAAAACAATTTGACACACAAAACACTCTTTTTTTTTTCGAGTGAGGACAAGGAAAATGAAAATTGTTACACAAAACCATCAACAAGTTTAGAAAAATAAGAACCTCTCCTCTTGAGTTGGGAAATTTTTCTTGGCAACACATAGTCTTTCTTCTTCAGAAACACCTTCTCGAAGAGCCATGATTTAGGTGGATAGACACAATCATGCCATGAGAAGTTCATGATGAATTGACTGATGCACATGAGCTCTGGTTGATCATCTTCTTCCATGGTGAAAAACCTTTGCAATAGGTGAAGGTACATAACCTCCTTTTGAAGGTATGAAGCAAGATCCTGTGGCTAAAGTATGCTTGTGGGAATGGTAACCACCACATATAGAAATTTATGTTCTTCATCCATGTCTTCAACATACGCCACCTTGAACTCAGTCCATGTGTTATCTTCTGGAAAAGGTTGAAGCTGCTCATACATAATCTCCATCACTGGTTCTTGGCTTACTGGATCCACAACTGTTATCATCAATTTATCTAGTGATTCAAGTACTTCATCATTCTCATTGGTCATGTCTTCATCCATCCAATCCTCATAATCTGAATGTGATAAATCATCAAGATCTGAATCTTTGAGCTCCTAATCATCATCAAAGTACACCTGCTGAAAAACATCTTCACCTAATAGCTCACTTCACCATTCATCATTTTGAATCCTGTTAGCCTCCATAGAGCAATCTCCTTCAATAAATTTATCCTTGAGACCATGAATGCAAAAATATGGTAGCATCTCATCTTCGGTAAGAACACACTTCTCTTCTAACATGCGAGCAAGATTAAGGACAAATTCTTTTGAGCTTTGTGCTTCTTCTTCTTCATCTGCTTGATTGATCTCACACATGACATATCTTACAACACACTTGTCGAGAATTTTTGATTTCTCCATATGATTCTCTTTAGTGACCGAGACTGAATATTCAATGAACTTTTCTTCTCCATGAGCCTCTTCATTTGCTTCTTCTTGTGTTGATTTGATCAGGTATGTGATGTCTTTTTCTTGCATAGGTTCATGAATAACCTCAGAAGGTTTAGCATCATCTTCTTCACCAATTTGTATGGAATCTTCTAGAGAAAGAGTTGAAGATGGGCTAAACTGCAAAAAGGAAATTTAAAGTATCCTCCACTGAAGATTCACTTTCCAAGTGATGTAGAAAACTGTCAAGATCCAATGATGAATCTTCCATGTGATCCCCTAATTTGATAAATTCTTCCAATGATGAATCATCTTCAAAATGAAGAAGATCTTGTTCTTGCTCCAATTATAATGCTTCTTTGGTCTTTTCTCCTTTAAGTGTATTTGATGCAGGCTCTTCAAACCATCCTTCAAATGACGACAAGAACAAACTGGATTCACCATCACTCTTTGCAACATATTTGATCTCTTCTTCACAATTTCACTCTCGAGAGATGTGTTGCACTTCTTCCTCAGAGAAAGTATGCAAGTCATGCATTTCTTCAGGTTCTTCCATCAACGATCCTTCTTCATACTCGAAGAAATTATGCAAATTTTTAGCTTCTAATGAACATTTATGTTCCATATGAAAACACATGATGTTTCTTGAAATAGAGTTAGAAAAATGATTCCTTCTAACATTTGATTTACACTGGGTAAATCCCTTGATAGAGATGCCATCAGATTCATCAAAGAGACATTCAAGATTATTTGAAAATCCTTGATTTTCATTTGATGCTTTTAATATTTGCATGAATCTTCTCCAGGCAACTTTCTCCTTCATGTTGGTTTGTGGAATGAAACAAGAAATAGATTTGTATTGCAAAAGACACATCAGCTACTTGACATACAAGTGATACTTGATGCACAGGTGAAGCAGGTTGATCACTGATGTAGTTAATGAAAGAATATGGCATATTTGAAGGAGATGGAACTTGCTGCAATGGTACAACATTTAAGGACACCAATGGCTTGATTGAATCTCTCTAGATCTTTCCTGAAGTGATCATATGATCCTCTAATTCAACAACATATTCCTAATCTTCTTGCAATTCTCTAGCGTGTCTTTGCTTGAGATAGAACGATACTTCAGAAGACAGTACATTGGTGACGCAACTTAGTAGTATTTCTGATCAAGGATTCAGGGTGTTCACAACTTTGCCAACGAGATGGTTGAACTTGGCTACAAACTCTCGCATCGACTCACTTTTGTCTTTCTTGATGTTTGAGAGTTGTGTAAACAAGACGTGACTATCTTTTGCAGGCTTGAAACGGGTGAGAAATTTCTCCCTCATCAACTCCCAACTTGTGATAGAACTAGCAGCAAGGTGATTAAACCATTCAGCTACTAAGCTTTGCAATGATTCCACAAACAAACACACTGCAACATCTTCATGTGCAACACCGAGAATCCAACAAGCAGTGGTGAAGGCAGAAATGTGCTCATCGGGATGTTGCTTGCCATCACCATGAAACTTTGGAAAATTCTATCTCGAGCCTTCAGGAGGCTCATGAATTTCTACCAATGCCAATGGACTGATCTGATTTCCCCATGGCTGAGGTGGGCAATTATTGACATGATTGCCTTCCTAATCCGCCATAGGAAGTCTTCCGCTGAAACTAAAAAAATTGTGAACTCTGGATCTTCTTGATTTGTGCAATGAATAAGACAGAGGTCTTATGTCGATCCCCAATAGAGTCGCCAAAAATTGTTAGCGTTTAATTTCACACCTTTTGGTGGGAAAGAAAAATGAATAGATGTGCAGTAGAACCGCTCTTTGAATTTGAAGGGGAAGCTCCCTGTAAAATAAAACTTAACTAAACACTTTACAATCTTTTTGGGTTTTTGTAACGTGCGAGAGGCAAAAACACACATTCAATAGTGAAGCAACAATTTTTATGCTTTTTGACTGAAAACAAAACCTAAGCTAAATGCTTACGCTATCTAGCTAAATACAGAGGCTGAATAAAGCAAGTACACAAATTAGATTGATTGAACAAATTAACACCGCACAATTATGAATGCCAAGACCAGATCAACTATAAGATGGTGCAAAGATATGACTTATTCCTTTTGTATACACCTATAAATGGCTCGAGTTGAATTAAATAAATCTTTTAATATTTATTTTATTCTTATTCTTCTATCAATAAATAAATATCCTAATTTATTTATTTGGTTCACGATCATCATATTCTTCTAATAATTAATCATTCCTAAATTCCTCTAATGTCATAACAAATTAAATAATCCTAAATTATTTAATTAATCCCTCTAAGACAAAGTCCTATGTTTAAAATCCACATCATCTCCTCCTTGTCATCTCCACCTCATTGGACACCTCATCATGTTGTACACATAATTGACTATTTTAAATATTTAATTATACAATTATCCTCACCCACATGTCCTATTTATCCTCTAACCATCCCTATTCTTTAGATCTTAGTCTTTCCATGTCATCATAGTCAAAGGACACTTAGAGACACATGTCTCATAGTTCCTAGATTCCTTCCAACAACCCTACAAGGAAGGACTCCTTTGACCCATGTCTTTTGGTCCTTGAGAGCATTGTGACAAGTGGCTTCTTGTTCACACCTTTCTCTCCACCTTGTCATCATAGTAGGAACATCTCCCACTTTTATCTCCCTCATCCCAACTAATCCAATCTCTACCTTACACATCACAAGACTCATTCCTCCACCATGGATCTTTTGATACTTGGATTTGAGCCTCTTTTGCCTATAAAAGCAAGCTTCTCACCTCCATTTTACAACACAAGATCTTTAGTAAGTACATGCTGTAGAAATTTCCATCAAGTAATCAAGTGCGCCTTTGGCCCCCCATTTGCATTAGATTTCATAATCTCCATAGCTGCATATTATCATCTAGTTTCATATCAATATTCATAGCATTATCAATGCCTTCATTGTTGCTATATGGAGCCTAATCAGACTTGGAGGTTAAATTAACCCCACTTTTATCGGCACGGTTTCCCCCAAATTCCTACAGGTTAGGGTTTTCATTGATGTAATGTAACATTTTGCAGCAGTATTGAGTTGCAGGGATTGTTGGTTGTAATCAGTTTGATTTACTAGATAATAATATTGGACTCTCTGTTTGGTGGATGTAGCCCGAGTTTGGGTGAACCACGTTAAAACTTGTCTCTCGCTGTTATTATTTCTGTGTATTTCCATTCCTCTGTTTAATCTTTATTTGCATTTAATTGATATCTTCTGCTAGTTAACCCTAACAAGTGGTATTAGAGCGGGTTGTGTTCAATTATCATTTGCAGGAAGGTCTCACGGTTGAGTGGGAGTCTCATGATTGAGTGGGAGCAATGGTGGACGAGGGTAAATTGAAGGTTGATAAATTTAATGGGCAGAACTATCAGTTATGGAAGATGCAGATGGAGGATTACCTCTATCAAAAGGATCTATGCAGGTTGTTGGAAGGAGTATCCAAGAAACTGACAGGAATGACGGATGAGGATTGGGAACTTCTAGACAGAAAGGCACTGGGAACCATTTGGTTGTGCCTGGCACCATTTGTTGCATTCAATATAATAGAAGCGAAGACAACAAGTGAGCTGATGAAAGATTTGGCTAAATTGTATGAAAAACCCTCAGCCTCAAATAAGGTATTTTTCATGAAGCGTTTGTTTAATCTAAAAATGATTGAAGGTGGATCTGTGACAGATCATTTAAATGAGTTTAATATGATTACCAGTCAGTTAACTTTTGTAAAAGTGAAATTTGATGAAGAGGTGAGGGCTCTCTTGGTTTTATGTTCTTTGCCAGAAAGATGGAATAGCTTGGTAATGGCTGTAAGTAACTTTGTCTCTGGTTCAAACACTTTAAAATTTGATGATGTTGTTGGTGTTATCCTTAGCAAGGAAATGCGATGGAAAAGCTTAGGAGGGTCCACATCAGGTAGTGTTTTGAATGTAGAAAGTAGGGGCAGATCAAAGGAGGAAAAGGTTCTGGAGGTCATGGGAAGTCACGAAAAAAATCAAAGGACAAGAGATCCCAATCCAGAGGACAGAAGGATTGCTGATACTGTGGGAAACTAGGTGATTTGAAGAAAGATTGCTGGTCTCAGAAGAATAAAGAAGGAGACAAACAAGAAGGCAATAAAGAGGCAAATGTGGTAAGTAATAAATCTAAAGATGATGCTTTGATTCTTTCCCTAGATAATGTTGATGATTTATGGATTTTAGATTCAAGGGCCTCATTTCATGCTACACCCCATAGAAGTTATCTTCTTGATTATGTCCAAGGGGATTTTGGGCTGGTTTATTTGGGAGATAACGAACCCTGTTAGATTGTTGGAAAAGGAAGAATTAAGATTAAGTTGCAAAATGGGAATCATTGGCTACTACAAGAGGTAAGGTACGTTCCAAGGCTTAGTAGGAATTTAATTTCAGCAGGGCAACTAGCTGAAGAAGGTTGCATTATTACATTTACTGATAAAAATTGGAAAGTTTCAAAAGGTGCCTTAATAGTAGAAAAAGGTGTGAAAGTAGGCACCTTATATCTTTGTATAGGTCATACTGTTCCTTCTATTTTAGCTGTTGTAGAGAAAAAACAAACAGGTTCAAGAACTGTTGTTGCAGGTTCGCAGGAAGAGATTGAAATAGTTGTTGCAGGTTTTGAGACAACACTATGGCATGATAGACTTGGGCATATGAGTGAAAAAGGTATGAAGGTACTTCATTCTAAGAAATTTTTACCAGGTCTGAAATGTATTAATATGGATTTATGTGAAAGTGGTGTGTATGGCAAACAAAAGAGAGTCAGTTTTCTCAAGGATGGGAAGCAAAAGAAAGATGAAAAGTTGGAGCTTGTGCATACAGATGTATGAGAACCAGCTTAGGTATCTTCTCTCGGTGGCTCTCAGTATTATGTTACATTCATAGATGATGCAACTAGGAAGGTATGGATTTATTTCCTTAGGTAGAAATCTGATGTCTTTGAAACATTTAAGAAATGGAGAAGCTTGGTTGAGAATGAGATGGGTAAAAGATTAAAATGTCTCAGATCTGATAATGGTGGTGAGTATTACAGCAAAGAATTTGAGAGGTAGAAAATAGTTCCAGGGACCCCACAAGAAAATGGGGTGGCTGAGCACACGAATAGGACAATAATGGAGCATGTAAGGACCATGAGATTGCATGCTGGGCTACCTTTAAACATGTGGGTAGAGGCTATCAACACTGATGTATATTTAATTAACAGAGGTCCTTCAGTTCCTTTGGGCTGTGGTATTCCAGAGGAAGCATGGACATGTAAGAAGGTGAGTTATTCTTTTCTTAAAACCTTCAGATGTGAAGCATTTGCACATGTAGATTCTGAAAATAGAACCAAGCTAGATGCAAAATAAAAAAAATGTACTTTCATTGGATATGGCATTGATGAATTTGGTTATAGGCTTTGGGATTTTGAAAATTAGAAAATTGTGAGAAGTAGGGATGTTATATTCAATGAGAAGGTGTTGTACAAAGATCAGTTGCAGCAACATGAGAAGAAAGAAAAGGATTATGTGGTGCTAGATGATACTCCAAATAGTGATGTTCCAGTGGTTCCTCATGCTCCGCAACAACAACAAGAAATACCACAAAATCTAGTGAATGTTAGACAGTCAACAAGGCTAAGTAGACCTCCTGAAAGGTTTTCTCCCTCTTTGTATTCTATTTTGTTAATAGATGCTAGTGAACCAGAGGGGTATGATGAAGCTATGCAGGTGGATACATAGGTTCAGTGGAAGCTTGCAATGAAAGAAGAAATGGACTCCTTGCTAAAAATCAGACTTGGGACTTATGTAAGTTGTCTGTAGGTAAAAAGGTTTTACCAAACAAATGGGTTTATAGGTTGAAAGAGGAAGATGGAGGTAAGAATAGATTTAAATCCAGGTTAGTTGTAAAAGGATTTGCATAGAAAAAGGGCATTGATTTTGATGAGATTTTTTCTCCGGTTGTTAAGATGACTTCTATTCATACTATTTTAAGTATTGTGGCTGTTGAAGATTTGTATTTGGAACAACTAGATGTGAAAACTATCTTTCTCCATGGTGATTTGGAGGAGGAGATATACATGGAACAACCCCAAGGATTTAAGGTCACAAGTAAGGAGAAACTGGTGTGCAGATTGAAGAAGAGTTTGTATGGCCTAAAACAAGCACCTCGACAATGGTACTTAAAATTTGATAGTTTTATGGTTGAGCAAGGCTATAGATGGTGTAATTATGACCATTGTGTTTATTTTAAGAGGTTGGATAATGACAGCTACATTATTTTATGTTTATATGTTGATGACATGCTTGTAGTAGGGTCTAACATGGATCACATAAGAGAGTTAAAACAACAGTTAGCACAGTCATTTGCTATGAAGGATTTGGGGGTAGCAAAACAAATCCTTGGTATGACAATTTGCAGAGATAAGAAGAATAAAAAATTGACTCTATCTCAGGCTAATTATGTTGAAAAGGTGTTGCAAAGATTCCATATGGAGAATGTAAAAGCTGTCAGCACACCTTTGCCTAGTCATTTGAAATTGACTAAGGAGATGTGTCCAAAGACACAAGAGGAGGAAGAAAAAATGTCCAAGGTACCATATGCTTCAGCTATAGGAAGTTTAATGTACGCCATGGTATGCATGAGACTAGATATTGCACATGTTGTAGGAGTCGTAAGCAGGTATATGAGTCATCCTGGATTAGAGCATTGGAATGCAATGAAATGGATTCTTATATATTTGAGAGGTACATCTAATAAACACTTATATTTTGGGGGCTCTAATACTGATTTAGTAGGTTATGTAGACTCAAATTTGGTAGGGGATATTGATACTAGGCAGAGTACTATAGGTTATGTCTTTACTGTAGGTGGGACAACGGTGAGTTGGATTTCTAGGTTGCAAAAGGTGGTTGCTTTATCCACCACAGAGGCAGAATATGTAGCTGCAACAGAGGCAAGCAAGGAGATGATATGGCTGCAATCTTTCATGGAAGAATTGGGCAAAAAATAGGCTAACTGTTATTTGTTTACGAACAGTCAGAGTGCCATACATCTTGCAAAGAATTCTGCCTTTCATTCAAAGACCAAACACATACAGTTGAGGTATCACTTCATTTGATCGGTGTTGGATGATGGATAGTTAAGGCTGGAAAAGATACATATAGATGAAAATCTAGTGGATATGTTTACAAAGGTAGTGACAAGGGAGAAGATGAGTTCCTCCTCATCTTTGGTTGGTCTTCAAGACTGAAAACAAAATCAGAATAGTAGAGTCCAGGATGCTTATTTCCAGTGCGAGCTACAGGGTCAGCGGTGTTATGATCAGTCTCCAAGTGGGTGATGATATGGTGTGGAGTCTGATCAGTCTCCACGTAGGAGATTGTTGTTATATGGAGCCTAATCAGACTTGGAGGTTAAAGTAACCCCACTTTTATCAGTGCGGTTTCCCCCCAAATTCCTATGGGTTAGGGTTTTCATTGATGTATTGTAGCATTTTGCAGCAGTATTGAGTTGCAGGGATTGCTGGTTGTAATCAGTTTGATTTACTGGATAATAATATTGTGGATGTAGCCTGAGTTTGGGTGAACCACGTTAAAACTTGTCTCTCGCTATTATTATTTCTGTGTATTTCCATTCCTCTATTTAATCTTTATTTGCATTTAATTGATATCTTTTGTCGATTAACCCTAACATTCATATCAATCATATCATTATTATCTTAGCTTTGCATTGTAGGCTTGTCACATTGCATTTTTATCCAAAAAATCCATTCCTCTCTTTGTCATCTTGGAAAGCAAGGAAGTACATTTATGAGAGCAACATTATCATCTACAAGATCATTGAGAAGATAGGAGACAATGGAACACATGTGATAAGCAGTTTGCAAAGGTATAATCTTATGTTTATTGCATTTTTCTTAGTTTCATTGATGTATTGAATTTGAGTAGGAATTGTAGAGTATTTGTGTAGCTTAGTAGGTTCCTGCATTAGTTTCAAATTATTAATCACACCTTCAATTTCACCTGCAACTCAAAGTTTGTAGATTTGTTGAATCAACCTAACCTTTAGCACAAATAATACATTTTAATGGATACTTGGAAGCAAAATAGCCATACTAGAATCCATTAAATGAACCAAACAATAACACAATCAAGTGAATATACAAGAGTGACAATCTACGCAAATGAGGCATGAGAATTGTCCTTGCTTTTATTCACTGAATACAATACTAGATACTGAACATTGAATACTTTTGATTTCTTTGAGTAAATCCAGAGCACAAAGGAATCAAAGGGACAATTGGCGATTTAATTTAACACAAAAGAACAAAGAAGATCTGAAATGAATGTTTAAGTACAAAGTCATAAACAATTCCTCTCAATCTCAAAAACACAAAAAAGATTCCATAAAGACAATGCATATTTTCATTCTTAAAGTAACAAAAACACACAACACCCTTTGAACAATAATATGCAAGCAAAATCAAAGATTCAACATTTACCATTATCATTCCCTCCCTAATTAAGTGTGTAGAATACACTTATTTATACCCTAAAAACCAAAGGTGCAAGGAAATAAAAGGAAGAGTTAACTAACACTCTCCACCCTAACCCTAATGCTGCATGGCAAGCATGCAATCTTATTAACAATTAAAATAATAAAATATCTCTCATGCAATTTAGTTAATTGAACTTGCATGTTATTACACATTGAGTTCCACTTAAAGAAATTTTGCATGATTTCCAAAACAAATCCAAAAATAGATTTGTCTTTGAAAAGCAAAGTCAGTTCTCAAAATAGAAATTGCTTTGGAAATCTCTCCAACTGCCCAAAATAGAAAACTCCTGTAGATAGTGAAAAATGGCTAAGTCTGAGAATTGAGATTTCTCTCGAATTCATCAACTTTAGCCTCATTTGATATCATGATGGAATCGAGGTGAATTTAGTCTTCATCTATAGGATGAGACTGGCATCTTCCATAGTCTTCGACAGATCTGTATACTCCTTGTCCTTTGAATATTCATGGGTGAGTGCTGATTTGGCCTCAATAGTGATGGAAGAATATTGCATGGTGACTTTATGACTTGGAAAAGCTCTCCTCTTCACTGTCTTGCATTGGAAAAGGAAAAATTAGACCTTTTTATGCTCAATGTCCTAAAAAATTAAGCTTTTCTTTTTGCAGCCCAACTCTAATTTTTTATGAATAATGTGTATTTTTGCCTTTGGAAAGTGAAAATATGGAGCTGTACCTTCAAAAATGTGCTGGATCTAAGCTCTAGATGGTCAAGATTGATGGAAAATGCCTTTTCCTAAGGTGGGTATGTGACAAAAATGAGAAAAATGGACATAACAACCTTGAAAACTCCTTTTTTATGACTGTAGGTGGTGATTTTGGCCTGGAACAGTCATAACCAGCAAAACAAAAAGCTTCAAATCTTCAAAAATGGCTTCCTAGGACTAAGCACTGCCCTCCAAGCCTGCAACTCTACCTTGAAATGATAGGTGATGAAGAAAATCATGCTATGGTGTGATAAATCCACCTCTTTGTTGAAATGTTGGCCCTAGAAGCACCTCCAATTTGCCATGAAAACATGAAATAATGAAGAAAAAGCTTCTTCAAGTTGAGCGCTGCCCTTCAAAACCTTCAAGTGCCTTTGCAAATGATGAAAACAATGAACAAATGGCTCCTTTATAGCTTGGTTTAGCCTCCTAGGGTTTCAATGTGCTTTTCCTCTAAACATAGAGTGCTTTTTAATTCCCCTCCATGCAAAAATAACAAGTGAAGTTGAAGTGAAAATATCTTCTATTTATAATCTCTTATTCTCCCTTGCAAAGATGCTCTTTTCCATGTGTTATTTGGCGCCAAAAATAGAAGTATTCACTTGCTTTTTTGGAAGGGCATTTGAGAGAAAAGGACATGGGTTTTGGGGTGAGGAAGGCATGCCTAGGGAAGGCGCACTTTTCCCTTGGTAGGGGCGCGCCTTGGGAAAAGCATGCTTTTCACAAGACAAAGTTCACCTTAGCAAATTTCTTCAATTTTTGATTTTTTCGCCTTTGAAAAAATTTGCTTCCTTGGTCTTTTTTTATGATCTTTTCACACCCTTTTTGCTTTGGAAAAGTTGGATTCTTTGCCTTAGAAATTTGATGAAAATCTCTTGGATTGTTGACTTTCTCCGCCTATGAAACCTTGGAACTCGAAGCACGCTTTGGAGTGAAAGTTCTCCAATGCCTTTGAAAGTGTTCTATATCTTGCATGGGGCATCTTCATGCTTTGAGACTTCAATCTTGATTTGGAGCATTTTTGAGTTGGAGCACTTTGGAGTTGGAGCGCGTTTCATCTTGGAGCGTTCTTCGCGAACAAAGTGCTCTTTTTGACTTAAACTTTTTTTGACACACTTTTTCACCTAAAGCACTCTGAAAGACAAAGAGGAGCCTTCAAACTTGAAATTTGCATTTTGACATTTGGAGCCTTTTCACCTTGGAGCGTGCACCTTGGAAAAACGCTCCAATGCCTTAGAATTTTTTTTCAAAATTTTTTCAAATTTTCAAAATTTGATTTTGATTTGCTAGATGTGTTTGCATTGCTTTCCTTGATTTTTTTGCATCATTTTGGTCTTCAATCCATCACTTTGGTATCTAATTCTAGATGATCCTTCCATAGCTCAGAGCCATTTCCTTTGATATGTCTTGTACTTGCAGGATTAGTAAATAATGATAAGGCAACATGGTTCTTGGGAGGTGTGTTTAGGCATCTTTTTAAGGTGTTTATATACATAGACGAAAAATTTCGTATGGGTACAACAAGTTATAAGATTTATAAAAGGTTTTACATGCAACTAGTTAGTCTTTGACCTAGTGACAAATATATGGGTCAAGCATACATTGGGTATAGTTACCATTATTTCAGTCATTGTTCATCTTCACTAGTTAGATGTCCTATTACAGATACCTGTAGGAACACCCTCCTGTGTCTAGCTAAGATCAAAGTGAAGGCGAGCATGCCCACTCTTAGCAAATTTCCTCTAATCACTCACATTTTGTTGATGAGATGATTGATTCCCTTTCAAGATGACATGTCCTTGGTCTTGAAGTTAGTTGATCCCTCTAGGAGTGTAAGTAGCAAGTTTAGGACCCAACAGAAAGCTCCCAAATTTTTAGGGAAACAATGTTGTTTCAAGAGAAGACCATGTAAAGGATTTCATTAATCTCATAAATGAACTTGAAATTGAGGAAGAAGATGTTATGGTGAAGTTATTTGTTCAATCTTTGGATGACACAACTAGGTAGTGGCACAAAAGCCTCCCTAAAAGAAGCATTGATACTTGGACAAATTTCCAAAGGCGTTTTAGAGAATAGTATAGTGATAGAATTGACCCTAAATTTACCATCAACAAATTTATATATATTACCAAAGAATCAAATGAAACTGTTTCTAAGTTCAACACAAGATTCATAAGACTCACGTTTATTTTATAATTTCTCAATCTATGAGACCTAATGAGTCCATGTGTTTTGTCCTATATTGCAATGCTTATGATGCTAAAGTGGGGTATTTTTTGAGACAAAAGTCCCCTCTCTTAGAGAAGTGCATGCAAGTAGTTAGCAATATTGAGAGTAATAAAAAGATATGTGGAAAGTTGCCTAAGAGAGGCATATTGAGAATATAACATCATAACAGGATTCGACCAAATAAACTCCCTCCAATTAAAGATAAACTTGATAAGGTTATGCCTTCCCTAAAAGAATTGAGCTACAAGGTAGCTAGAAATGTAAAAGGCATCATTCTTGAAACATAAGTTCCTCCAAGATAAAACATACAAATGAATTTGTCTAATAGACCATACAACATAGAATGGAATAATGACAGGCCTATTCAAAACAACAATCCTAGTAAAAAAAGGCCAAACCAAAGACCATTAAAAAAGGATACCCATAACCCATTAAAAGGGTGCAATATAAGCTCTGTTGAGGAGGTCTCTTAGTGTGGGGCTTGGTATTTGCCCCATACATCCACTTAGTGTGCTATTTATTTAGCTATGGCAGAAGAAGAAACATAATATGAAGAGTGTGGGGATGATAAGAGTGTGAAAGGGGTCAGAAAGATCAAGGCATGAACATGTTATATACAAGTCATCAACCAGATGATTGATGAGATGCCATTGAATCTCGTAAATAATAGATAAACATCTTTGTCAACCTGGGTATGTCCAGAGGCTATCTACAAAAGTGTAGCTGGGAATCCATTCCTAGAATTTGTCCTAACTTTCAAAGAAATAATTCACACACACTTAACTAACTGATTAACTTTAAAGGAAATGACTAAACTAAGTTTCAACTGACTCCAAAAGAAATATTGAAATTAAACTATGGAAATAAATTATTATGCTTCAAATAAAAATTAATTGGAAATAAACTACTGAAAATGAAAGTTGCTTGGAGGTAAACTAATTGAACAACTCAATGATCAGGCTAAAATGGAAACTACAATTATTGAAAGGAAACTTTTATGATTCTTTTTATGCTTTGTTTGGGATTTAAACTGAAACAAGGATCACTACCACTATTATTTTGTTATTTTCTAAATTTTTATAATGAACCAAAAACAAAGAACACTTTCACACACACACACACATTAGTTAACAAATGAGAGAAGCTCTGTAGGTAAAAAAGATGCAAAACATGAATAGGGGAATAATTCAACATATGCATGCAATAGCATCAAACACTTATCTACAACACATTCATCCTTCTCTAGATGAGTGGCTAGCTCCTTCAGAGGGTGGAATGCTTCTTAGTTAATCACATTCACCACTTAAAATGCATAGGAACATATGTAGAGTTATTTGTATTCATAGTACTTAGAAAGGAAACATCATCAAAATTTACTTCAAGTCTGTACTGAGAAAAACCAAGTCTGTATGTAGAAAGATAACTTGATAATTGCTTTATACCACTATTTCATTCTCTAACTCTATATTTATTTTATCCCTATAAAACTCCTATGGACTAGTATTGTCTAAACACATGTAGTGTTCTGTCCCAATTTAACTAAAATTTAGTTGGAAATTAAATACACAAGGCTATTAAACAATTAATATAGAAGAGTGTTTTTAATATAAAAGGAGGAAGATGATTTTCACAAGACTAATCCAACTAGGAGTCTTCTTCTCAAAGTTATTTCTTATGATTAATGCATAGAAAGATGACATGTAACCGAATCGGACGACTGTTACATGTAGGAGGACAAAACATGACCAATCTAGAGTTTTATTTTCTAAACATGTTCTCCTTGGATTTTGAAGGTGTTGAAGTTATGACCCCACTTTCCTCAGAGTTGGATACCTTTAGAGTTAGAAAGGATGTTTCTAAAGCGCAAGAGTTCTAGAGATACTCACAATGCCCATGAAATAAAAGGTCTCAGAGTTAGTTATTTACTCTTTTGAGACTCACCAAAAGTACCCTGCTTAATAAAAACATGCCTTTTGCACAAACACATTGTCAGTCATTTCAATTCCATTATCAACAAATACTAAACCAAAATATGCACCTTATTTTTATTTCAAAATAACTAATAATTTCTAAACAAACATTAATTTCAGCATGGAAATTGTTAATTAGGGAAAATGTTACATTTTCAAGGAAGTTCATGAGGCCATGGTTGGCCTTATCACTCCCCCATGCCTAAGATCTTGCACGTCCTCCTACAGACTTAGTTTTTGATGTTTGGGAAGAGGAAGAGGCCCACCTCTTAGCTGTCATATCCTATTCCTTCTTATCATGTTCCTCCCATATTTTGTTGTAGTCGTACTCTTTTTAGTAGGTATCTTTGGACTCTTTATAATGATTTATAAAACCCCTAGTTTGATCCAATTCCTTTTCCCACTTTTTAAAATCCCAAGCCAATTTCTTTTCTATTACATTAATCAGAGTTGGGGGAGCTAGTAGGAGAGAGGCCTAAATCTCATGCCTACCCATAAATGCTTATATTGTTCTATCATTTCTGCTACTACCTTTTCTCTTCTCAATGACCATAAGAGATTACTTGGAGAGATTATTTCTCTTGTTTTCAAATGCACAAGTAGAGGATTATATCTTTCTTCATAGGCCATGTATGCAAGTTTTATTATATGTTGTATGGTGTGCTACAGGGCCTCATATGAAAGCTTGAGGATTTCAATATATTTATTTTTCATGCCTAGATATGAAATAGTTCTTTCAAATGTTCTCTTGAATTCATCTAGTGTTACAATAAGTTAAGTCCATGATCCCTCTTTGTTATTTAAAAAAGTGTATCTAGCATTGCTATTATTTTATCTAATTAACCTAGGGTATTTATTGATTATTGATTATTTTCTTTATTCACCCCTAACTTATTTGAAAGGTCTTTTTATTTATTTCCTTTCATTTTGGTGAACACATCTAATCTTGCACTTCCTTAGGTCTTGGCCTTTAGGGTTTAATTTTGATTTGTAATTTCATTTTCCAAATCTAAGAATTTTTATTTTTATATTAGATTATATCTTTGTTTCATCCTATTTATTCTTTATATGGTTTTTGTGTTGATTTTATGTCAAAGTCTCACCATCATCCCAATACTCTCCCTTTGAGAAAATGTCTATTTAAATCCTACAATGGTTAAGATTCAACTTGAAAAATGAAATCTTTGATGATTTGATGGATAACATTCCTCATGAAGAAGTCATTGATCATGTGAGGTACACTTGGAACAAATGGATAGGCAAGAGATTTCTATCACTTCAGAGTTACTTTGTAATGAGTTTGTCAATTTAGCGAGTGTTGCTAGTTCCACACATTTGGTGGATGCTCTTCACAATTATTGATTGATAAGCTTTATGGTTTATAAATTATTCAAGGTATTGGTGTTAATGTTAGCTCTTCAAGTTATTTGTGTGATGTATCATTTATCTTTCCCACCCAACCTTCCTCTATTGTCACCCCTCCTACTTCTAATATTTATTATGCTATCCCTTCTAGTATGATACCCATTCCTTATGTCCCTCCCTCTAATGCCACATGACTAGATTTCATCCCACTAGAATTGCCCCTACTCTTCATATTCATCCTACTAGTGTCATGCAGGGTCATGCCACAATAATGGGTTACACTTTTTGGCCAAACTTGACATTGAAATCAACATTTTGAACTAAATCTTCACTTTCTGACACCTATGGCCACTAAACTATTAGGAATTTGAAGATGATGTGAACTAGTGATTTGTGGGATTTTGTTTGTAGATTCTAAATATATCTTCTTAAAAAAATTTGGAGTTAAATTGTAAAAATTTTTGCATCTCTTTTGATAATTAGTTTTTAATAGTAAACAACATTTTTATAAAGTGATGTGTATTCCGTAGCGCATAAATTTTTTTCTACAAAGGATTAAATTCTGATTCTTTTGAATTTAGATTGGTAACACCGATATGTAGGGCATGCATTTGGTTTTATAATATTTTGTTGAATAATTGTTTTTTAATTAAGTTTTGAAGTCCAACCAATTACAATTTAGACATAGGCATATTCCGTAAAACATAACTTTTTCTATATGTATCAAAATTTAATATTTCTTTTTTTGTTAAAATAAGGACATCAATACCTAGGGCATAGATATTTTTTAAATTTGTTTTCACTAATTTACTAATTTTCCATGTGTGTAGAACAAGGAACTTGATGTTTAGTGAAAAACCTACATTCACAAGAAATAAAAAATAAATATAATAATCAAATTAAATATATTTAAAATTATACATTTTGGGAAGCTTATAATAAGGACTACAAACTTACAAAACATAAATTTTAAATGAATTCATTTGATCCCCCAAAAGGTAAATCAAAAGTGGGTTTTTATCAGCATTTTGACAGGTGTAGAGGAGACCCCATTAGAGGTATGGTTTAAAACTAGCGGGGTTCTATCCAAGGGGGTTTGATCAAACCCTCTTTAATTAAAATATTTTAAATGGAACCTTTCAAGGCTTAAATCATTATATTTTCTAAAAATATGTGATTTCAACAAAAATCAAGATGTCCCAGAAAGTGTAACCCATTATTGTGGCAGCATCCATTAAACATATCCTACCGGTGTCATACATTTATGTTTTCCTTCTAGCATTACTACCACTTATCACCTTCCTTGTACTAGAACCATGTCCCTTAAATTAGTTATACTCCATCCTTTCTCCACATTCCTCACCCTCTTTATACCCCATCCATTGTTTCTCACCTTCCCACCACTACCAATCCCTACATCAACCATTGATACAATTTAAAAAATGAGCATATGGTTGATACCATTCTTAGTAGAAATGATAAGGATGAACATATTGAAGCACAAGATACTTCTCCTGCTTTTGAGATAGTGACTTATTCATTACTAGTTAATTTTATGGCATCACGTTTTGAGGTGTATAATGGAAAGGGTGACCCAAATACACATTTGAAATCTTTATAGTTGCATGTTTGGATTATGTGTATGAAGATAAGTTATTAGCAAAATTATCTCCATGTTCATTGAGGGACTCTACTATTGAGGTTATTTTCTCTTCCTTATAGTGCCATTCATAATTTTTCTAAGTTGGCCAAAGCATTTCTCCATTGTTTATGAGTGATATGGGATTAAATATTACAATTTTAGTTTTGTTTGATTGTATACAAGGACCTAATGAACACATTCATGTTTATGTTATTAGATTTCAATCCTTATGTGCTAAGATACAACAAGTTCCTAACGATGAGTTGTAGAATATTTTTGTTAAGGAATTGTTATCACCTATTCATCAAAGTACATATTTGAACATGCATGTTTCATTTGTAGATTTATGTGCTCACATAAAAAATATTGAATTGAAAATTTTGGCATCAAATGCACTCAAATATGGATCATATTATTCCTTCCTACCCTTCAAAGTTTTAAAAACAAAATAGTTTTCAAAGGGGTAGCAATAAACAAGAGAAAAAACCTAACACTCATTATGTGGCAAATGCTTCAAAAGTATTTGCATTCAAGCCTCAAATTTTAAGAAAGCTTATAAAATTGAGTGAGCCCTTAAATAATGTGCTTCAAATTCTACTTCATGCTAATATGATTACACTTCCCCCTATTCATCCATTGGATACTTCTAGAGGATTATCTAAAGGTTATGATGTGAGTGCATTTTATCATTATCATAGAGTTTAGAGTCATACTACACATTTTTGCATGGGTTTAAATCATAAGATCCAATATTTGATTGATAATAATATGATACATGTGGAGGGCATTGATGATGAGGGCAATAATTTATTGGTCTCCCTACTCAAAATTTTAAGATTTATACAAACTCTATTCCTTCTCATGTTCAAGCTAATAATGTACATTTACATGAGGACAATCATGAGGGATATGACCACATGGATAGTGACGAGGTACATCATCATAATGATGAGGTATATGAACATTATGGTAATGAGTTTGATGTCATTTTACATTCACATGAGGATCATTTTTTGGGTATGCTTCATAGTATAGGTGTGCCTCATGCTCCACCATTGATTTCATTTTGTTATGAGAAGATCCCTCATAATAACTATTATGACCTATTATATGTGTGGTGGATTATGTCATTATTCATGTGATGATATTCTTATTAATCATTCACACTAGTTTAATGCATGTGGCAAAGAACTTTTATATAATTTCATCATCTTCATCAGTGCACTTATGCACATGTAGGAGCTTCATTGAAGATGACTAATAACATTCTTATTATATCTGAGTGTTTTAGGATTTAACTGTGTAAAAGTTCTTTCCTCAACATTTTGGATCACACTCCGTGATCCATCATAAGGAAGTAGAGAGCAAGAGAAGAGAATGAGAACATTCTTATTGATTTTTTATTTCACTTGGTAGATATAGTGCAAAAAATTGCACAATGCTTTGTAAGCACAATCTTTGCCAGGAATATCTAATCAAGTGGGGGTTACACACGAATTGTCAGAAGATATGTCTCAACAAGAAATTGTCTCCTGATGCCATGATAGAAAGATATGCACAAAATGGACCTAGTGAATTGGCTTAAAAAACCCTTCTTGAAATGCTACTACAATAGTGCAAGCTAGTCAAATAATTATTGCTAGTGTTCTCATTGCATATGTCAACCTTGAAGTTTGGGATTGTAGACACCTAAATTTGACCTTGTTCTTATGACATCACTTAGACACCATCTTGCGACACTTTCATCCTGGGCCTCTTTCATTATCTAATTAATTAAATAAATTATCTTTATTTATTTAATTAATTTTAGTCCATTTCTTAAATTATTGGCCTTAAAAGAGAAAAACTTGGGGGCATTCAAAGTCAAAGAAAAATCCATTTTGTCCATACCATCAAACGAGCATTTCCTTGAAGAGAGGAAAATCAATGTGAGCATAAAAGAAAATCAAAAGTAACTCCATAAAAGTGAGCTTGTTGGTCCCCCACCATCTTCCTTCCATGACACTTTCACCATCTTCCATGATCAAATCCTTTCTCCTCACTTCTCACAATCACCACAAGTCCATTTCCCTCCGTACCTCTCGCCTTGCTATCGCCACTCCTTCTTCCATTCAATTCCTTCATTCAACCATCTCATATTAAAACATGTCAAAAATACAAAAAAATCAAAATATGTAAAAAAATCCCAAAAAATAGAAAAACATTTCAAAAATGCAAAAAACATCAAAACATGCAAAAATTCATGCAATAATCAAATGCGAGTCATCCTTCATTTAGACCAATCTAGTCAAGCAATCTTGTCAAGTTATTTAGATGCATCCTAGGTTTTGTTTCCAGCCTTGTTGTTAACCCAATCTTTCGATCAATCATCATCTTTGGCATATATCATCCCTTATCCTTGTGTTGTTCTAGGGATATATCATTCTCCACAATGACAACACTATCCTTATCCAATCAATCAATCATCGGTTTTCAACTTGGTAGGGGCAACACCTTATTTGTCTTTGTGTGGTTTTGTGCATGCATGCATACTTGTTTGTGTGTGTTTATCATTTTATCTTGCATTGGTATCTAGTCCTTGCAACATATTGTCACAATAATAGCATGGCCTTCCATATCATGGTACCACATAGGGGCATATGTTTGCTTGTGACCTTTCTCTTTATCACTTTATCATTTTATCTTGCATCTTTATCATTTTATATCTGCATTAGTTCTGGTAACCTACCTCAGTGGTATCACGGTCTTTCATATCATGGTGCTATACGGCATAGGGTTGCTTGTGACCTTATTGGAGCATCCTTTTTATGCACGAGACTCATCGTCACATGTTGGTCTTTATACCTTGGTGCATAATGTCTAGTGCTATAACAAAAATCATGATTGTTCACCTAATGTGACAACTTATTTTTCTCCATCTTTTTGTTCTCCTATCCATTTCGAGAGTCTACCCGTGTCCTTCATACCCACCTATCCTCTTGAGGGGACATCCCATCCTGTTACCCCTTTCCAGTCATCCATACCTTTTCTTCTTTGAAATGATGCTACTTCCTTTTGGTCGCAACATCATCTTAAAGAGAGGCAAAATGTAGACACCTAAATTTGACCTTGTCCTTATGACATCACCTAGACACTATCTTGCGACACTTTCATCCTAGGCCCCTTTCATTATCCAATTGATTAAATAAATTATCTTTATTTATTGATTGATTTTAGTGTATTTCCTAAATTAATTAAATAAATTATATTTATTTAATTAATTTAGTCCTTTTAAAAAAAATGTGTTTGGTAAACTTTTTAACATGACCAGTGATGCTGGTGCGACACGCCCTCCGGCTCCACGGTAATGCTTTTGGAGCTATGCATTGGTGAGACCACAACACGGGGGACCTCATCCCCTAGCAAGAACACTTTAAATCCGCGAGCTCATTGGCCTAGCGAAGACGTAAAGCCTGCAAGCTCATTGGCCCAGCGGGGGTTTGAACTCTGGTGGCCACCACTACAACCAAACAACTTAACCACCGAACCACGCCCTTATCGGCAATTTAGTCCATTCTTTAGCCACATTAATTAAATATATTTTATTTAATTTATTTTTTGCACTTTGTCCTATAATTAATTAAATAATTGTTTAATTAATTATTTTCATTTATCGAAATCCTTATACACTTTTATCTATGAGTCTTAGCCAACCTTGTCCAAATAAGTTCTATCCTTCCCACACCCTAGATCATATAAATATCACTATCAATCAAATCATTTTCTCCTAGAACATCTATCTAAATCGATCCTAGTGGCACCTATCCAAATTTCTCCTAACTAAATTGAGTATTGTTATACTGCTAATGTGAACAAAACATTTATACATCAAATATCATTATCAAGTATCATTGGAGCACATCCATTATTTTTCAAAATGTATTAAGAACTATTGTGATAACATTGATACATTTTTTTCCTTTAATTTTGATAGTCCTTTGATCGTTTTAAGGTGATGTAGATTGTGAAATAGGAACTTTCATTATGATTGATTTCCATTTATTATTTCACATTTCTGCATCATACATGGATCATATAAAGCAGATCTATGCATGTATTGCCAAATTTGGGATTCAGTCTCATGTGTCTATGGCAAAGTACTCTCGTTGATGTGTAATGTGACCGTAGGGTCATGACAAATTCTTGAGACTTTGGGCATTTAGCTGAGCAGGGTATACCAAGAATGCTCAGGGGGAAGAGAGTTCGGTACATGTTTGTGAAATGCCAAGAATTGGATTGCCATCAAATCAAGTTACTTTTGCTAGTATGCGTAGGGTCCATGCTAGCTTGACAACTCTGAGTAGGCAAATTGGGTTTTTCTGCAAAGATGAAATGGTGTTAAAGCCATGGCCAGGCAGCAGCAACGAACTCCATACCGAGGAGGAATGGATCTATTGGAGAATGAATATTAATGCAACTGTGGTGAACAAATACCAAACACATGGTAGATGTAAAGGTTATCATTTTCTAGCAGCAAAAGAATATAGTGTGAGCAACACGCAAATCAAGATATGAATACAATTGACGTTATCGTGAAAATGTGTCCATTCTTTTGTGGCTTTCTTCCTTCATTAATCATGTAGTCTATCGCTGCCAAGCATGTGCTTCTCTGCCAACCCAATATGTGGCGATAATGCTATGCTTGCAGTCTTTGTCAGCTCTCGCCAAAGCTCTCTGACATTGTTGCCTGCACACATGTGGATCCTCTTCTATCAATTGCCTACATTTTTTGTGGGTACATTTTTCTAGACCTGTAAGGGATTGGAGTGCATTCACGTTGTCTTGTACAAGAGTTATTTATGTCTCTTTAGGCGTTCACTAAAGGAATTCCAATAACTAAACAATGTAATGTATGGATTCATTTCACAAAGTTGGACTGCAAGCCAGACAAATTGGAGTGCATATAAATTGTCTTGATCAAAGCACTCGCCCAACAAAGAGATTGGAGCCCTTGGTTCAAAGCATGACATTGGAACAAGAGAGTAACAAAGAGCTTGCCTAGCAAACAAAAGGTAAAATCTAAAGCAATGCATTGCTAGGGATTAATTATAAAAAGAAAAAAAGGGCATCCCCTCTACAAAGCCTTAGCCACCATTGATTTTCTCACAGCCTACGGCCTGCCGGACCAGGAGGAATGCATATGAGCCTTTTTGCAAATCAGGAAATATTTTCCTTTTAAGGGTGTCAAATGAATCAAGCCCACTTGATTTCCAAAATCAAACTAGTAGTAGCACATAGTGTAATTATATAATTTGTTTTGTAATAGAAAACTTTAATGTGTAAATAGGATCAGACCTGAAATTTGATGGTTATATGACTATGTTTAGTTATTTTTGTCCTACAACACAATCAAATTTGGACCGTACAAAAAATTGCTTGACAAGTAGAATTGACCATCAAATTTAGGCTATAGATGGGACTAAGTAGTATGCATTGAAATCACATTAAAATTGATAGGCAATATTAATTTAATTTTTAAAAATAATTTTATATTTATTTTTTAAATAAATATATTTTCAAAAATTAATTTTATTTAATTTTTCATATTGATGAAAGATCAAAATTAATTCATAAAATTGAGAGAAATATAAAATAAAAGAAAAAAATAATGTAATTAACAATGATATAAATCTATAAAAACATTAAGTTTTAGTTTATATTAAAATAAAGTAGTTAAACTAATTATATACTAAATCTGTTCTTATAAAATAGGGTCAGATCACTTTTATTTTTCTTGGTGGCTGCATGTGTTCAGTGTTTTGGCTCCTAATCTCTAATTCTGATTTATATTCTTGCTTATGTTTTGAGAGCGGTACATGCCTGCCAACAACTTTTTATGATAGAGTTTTTAATATGTATTTTATTGTTTCATAACTAATGTATAATGCTCAACTGTAACCTTTTCTATTTGTTTTGCAAAAGGATGTAGTGCTATGTCGCATACATAGAAAAGCCACTTCTCATAAAACATTGGAGCAGAGAGCCATGACACAAGGAGAATACCCCAAAATTTTTTTAGGTACTTCAAATTTATCTTATTGCCACCGTCATTTTAAGTTGATGAATGATGAAAGTGAATCCATGGGTGGGGGATTACCTTGTCTGAATCAAGCTGATGGTGAAGACCTAATGGAGTGCATAAGTCCATTCAAAGAAAATAAACTAAAACTCCCAGAATTTTAGGTACCTATGTTGTGTACAGATAAGTTGTTTGGCCAAGCCATTATGAGCCCATGGATGGAAAACACATGGACACCTTCCATTCTGCTATGCACTCCCAAAGAAGACTGGAATAACATCTGAGACTGTGCTACCATAACTACTCCATTTCTTTTCTCAAGAACTTACCATGAAAATGGAGATGCCTCTTTGTTTCTATACATTTTTTATTTTATATGCATATGGTTAAGGAAGTGAGCTCAATAATTGAGCAACCTGTGTTAATAAGTCTTCTAGATCTACTTGAATATACATCAACCAAATAAAATTTGCAACATGAAAAAAAATAAAATGTCAAAAGTTTGAATTTTAGTTTTATGTGTTTAATAACAGGGATAATAACAAAGTTCTTTACCCAACACCTTGGGTTGATGTTTAGATAAGAATTGTTCTTTATAATAGTCCACATATGTATAGGATATGATTTCATATTTTTCTCTTTCAAAATGATTAAAGTTATTCAAATATGGATTATGTTAACTAATGGCTCTCTTCCCCTTATAGATTTATTGCTTGAGGTGTATACTAAAGAGAAATGTTAGTAGCATATGTTGATGTTCACATTTTATTTTTACACCATATAGGTGTGTTATTCTTGGTGGGTTTTATCAAGTTTGATCATGATTGATCGAGTACATTGGATAGACAAGGAGAAACTCAAAAACTTCATCGTAGATTGTTAGGTTCATTTACATCATGCTCACATCAGAGTATGTTGGTTCTGTAGTTATTGCATTTACAATCTTATTTATAACCATGCAATTGAAATGCAGGATAAGGAGAATGGGGGTATCTCAAATAGGCCAGATGATGTCATGGATGTATTCCATACATTTTTTGGCATTGTAGGTATCAATCCTTAAATGACATTTCTGAGTAAACTTATGGACTTTTGTATGACATTTCTGAGTAAATCTTATGGAATTTTATGTAACATTTTGGAGTAAATCTTACTAATTGATGGTATTTGGCAGTATTGTAATTGCTATTGGCCATACATAATAGATTCCTTTTTGCTCAGTAAAAGTTGGTCCAAGTGACTCAACAAAGCACTCAATATATAAATATGTCTCCCAAGTTAATGCAGGTTCCATTTAAAATGTCTAAATTTTGTAAGTTTTCCTTCTTAGAGTTAATCTCGGTTCAGACCTAATTTCTATATAGATTTTAAAATTTTCCTCTATAAATCCATTGTCTTGTCTGCAAAATGTTTTAAACAAATTCAATATTGTAATATTACATGTAACTGTAACCACATAATTTGAAGATAGCATATATTGACTTATGTGCCATTTTCATCTGTATTGGATACTAACCCTTCATTATGAATCAACAAATAGGCTTACTATGTTCTTTGTTCATTAAAAAATATGTTTCAGAACACTTTTTGTTACTGTAATGATAAACATAAAACATAATGAAATTCCTCCTTATTTTCAATTGTATTTATTTCTTAAGTGTTAAATGCTTTTCCTTTCAATGGATTGTTCCAAATAATACTATTTCAAATCTATAATTGTTTTGATGGTACCCTGCAAATGTAAGTTTCCAATTCACATTGCAGAATTGGCACTTAAATTTCCTTTGGAATTACTTGATGATGCCTGATGTTCGAATGCAAAGAAGGAAGAATGAATGTTGCATGGAAATGTATGGGAAGAGTTTAACAAGATCAGTCAAACACTGAAAATATTTGTTTGGATGGTAGGTTCAAGAAGGAGTCAAGATGCTCATGAATATAACTTCTGGGAGCTGGTGCACTGCCCTAATGTCCTTGTTGATAAAAATAAAAGGAAGCCAATCCCTGAAGTGGACAACTTAGAACTTATGATGAAGAAATCTGAGGACTTTGTAAATAAGAGCATTTTCAGGAAACTTGGCCAGAGGGATTCTCAGCTTCCTAAGCCAATGCCTTGAACATACAAATCTTCCTACATATAAGCCCATAGTATTTAATAATTGATGGTTTTCTCTTATGTAGATGTCCATATGTGTGAATGTTTGGCGTTTTGTCTGATGTAAACAATAGTATGCAATCATATTTATATAATATCCGCAACCACCAAGAGAAAAATGGTTTTAACAATGCATTTTGAATGAAAAATATAATCACAATTCTAACCATTTTTAGTATATTGTAGTTGGTACAACAAAATCACCAAGTGACTCAGAATGAACTTTATGCTTCTGATGAGAAGATTTCCAATATCTTAACCTAAATTGATTTCTATAAATATTTGAAGATAAAAATTCTGAAAAGATCTTTTATATTTATCTTTTAAAATATTCTAAATTAATAAATATTTCTATAAAAAATATCATAATAAGATGATATATTATTATAAATAAAAATGTTATATTATATAGAGAACTATATAAAAATATAACAAGTCAAATTATATCATCTAATATATTTTAAAATTTTAAAATGCCATCCATCAAATTTTAGCCCTGATTTTACACCCAAAAAAAAAACAAATAATATCTATTCGTAAGTATCACAAATAGGATAAACAAATAATGTATACAACAGTTAGAAAGGACAAGTTGTTAAAATGGACATCTTTTTTCTTAAATAAAAAATGGGTATGTAAACTAATTTTTTAAAAACTATTATATTAGTCAAATAAGTGGTAGAACAATTGCCCAAGTTATAGATGTTAAATAAACATTAATAAACTTAGAAAAGAAAACATAATGTTAGGGTTAAATCATAGTTAGAATTAATTTTTAAATTAAAAGCATGAGTTAAAAAAGCATAAAAAAATATATGGATTTCAAAATGTTCAAAATTCTTTTAATTAGGTTACTATTAGAATTAGAGTAAGAATTAAAGTTAGGGTAAGCATTAGGGTTAGGGTTAGGGTTAGGGTTATGGTTAAAATCATAATTAGAATTAGGATTATTGTTAGACTTAAAATTAAGGTTATAGTTACAATACAATCAAGATTATGATTAGAATTAGGGTTAGGGTAAGAGTTAGGAGTAGGATTCCTATTAGAATTAGGGTTAAAATTAAGGTGGGTTACTATTAGAATTGGGCTAAGAATTAAAGTTACAGTTAGGGTTAGGGTTCAAATTAGAGATATGGTTAGAGTTTAATTAGGGTTTGAATTATAGTCAGGCTTACGGTTAGGGTTTGAATTATAGTTAGGGTTAGGGTTAGGGTTAAAATTAGAGCCATTTTTAATGTTAGAATAAGGGTTAGGGTTAAAATTAGGATTAGGGTTAGGTTTATAATTAGAATTAGAGTTAGGATTACAATTATCAATGTGGTTAGGGTTAGGGTTATAATTAGGGTTAATGTTAGAATCAGGTTAGGGTTATAATTAGGGTTAGAGTTATAATTAGGGTTACTAAATTAAGGTAAGCATTAGAGTTACAATTAGGGTTAGGGTTAGGGCTAGAGTTAGGGTTAGAGTTAAATTGTAGTTACAATTAGGATTAGGGTAAGGGTTAGAATTAAGGTTATTGTTAGATTTAAAATTAGGGTTATAGTTAGGGTAGAATCAGGGTTATGATTAGAATTAGGGTTAGGTTAGGGTTAGAATTAAGATTAGGGTTCCTATTAGAATTAGGGTTAGAATTAAGGTGGGTTACTATTAGAATTAGGGTAAGAATTAGAATTAGGTTAAGCATTAGAGTTACAGTTACGCTTAGGGTTAGGGTTAGGGGTGTAGGAGTTAAGGACAACACTGAGAGGGGGGGTGAATCAGTGTTGTGTAAATTCTTTAATCTTTTTCAAACTTTAACTTTCTGAGCACAAGGAATGAATGATACCTTTGATTTGTCAAATACATATGCACATGACTATGAATGCAGAAAGAGAATAAAACTTCATAAGTAAATTGAACACACACAAGGAAGATCAATAAGAATCATAACACAAGATATGCACGAGTGGAAAACCCATCAGGGTAGAAAAACCACTCCAGAATTGCCTCACTAGCTTAGCTGAAAAACATGCCTCACTGGCAATACAAATTGTCTCACTGACAAATATTAAGGTCACACTGACCTATAAGCCTCACTGGCTAATACAATGCCTCACTGGCAAACCAAATCACCAATAGAAGTTATAAACCAAATCAGAGGGATACTCTGTTTCCATTCAATACAAATATATGTCTGTCAAATATCCATTCTATTCAATCTGACATCTCAACAATCCTTTATTCTGATCCAATCAACACTGCATTCTAACAACACTGCATATCAAATGTTTTTTCTAATCCAACACTTCACAATACTATATATTTCATCTCTATCCTTCTTAAATCATCCATCAGTGCACCTGGAAAACAAATTTATACAAGTTGAATGTCTTTTCACTGCCTAGGAACCTTTCACATTCCTTCATCTGGTCACACAAATTTTGCAATTATAAACAACAAGACTTTTGAAATTTCACTTCTCTGCAAAAACACATTTCCTTTTCTTCATCTCCCCTGCAAATAAGCTCTTCAATTTTGATTCATATTCCTTAAAAAAAATTCATGATTTTATATTCAAATCCATTGTCTGCCTTTAAGATAAAATAAAATCTTTCTTATTCGTATCATGTAACAAATCATCTTCAAGACAAACCCTTCATCTTCCCTGCAAAAAAAATTTCCTTTGTCTTCAAAAATTTAATCAATCTGCTCTAAGAGAAATAATATCTTCTTCACAAATTTCATCTGCCCCTGTTTATTTTTCTCCTCAGATCCAAAAGAAAAATTTGTCAATTTTCCTCATAAAAATCCATCATAAATCTTCTCAAAAAAATATATATTCTTCACACTAAAAAAAACTTCAAAACATCTTCTAAAAAAAAATTATTCTTCAAATTTTTTCATTCTCTTAAAAAATCTCTTCATAAAGATAATAAAATTTCCTTATTAAAAAACTCCTTAAAAAGAGGACCGACCAAAAATATTTTAAGGAAATTTCTTAAGTTTTAAAAAAGAAATTCTATCCTTGATTTCGGGCTTCAAAGAAAGATTCTAAATACTACTAAAAACCTTTTCTTTTTTTCTTAAAGCATAAACTTCCATTTTACATGCAATATGAATCGGTCTCCCATTTAAACCTCCAAGGCATTAGGCCAAACCGTTGCCCTCTTAGACTTTTGGCGAAGGTAGTTTTAAATTCAAAAAACTTGGAAGCCCGCCAATGTGAACAACTTGCTCTATCGGTAAAAAGAGCAAAAAGGGGCCGGTGATTATATGTTATGGAGACCCTCAAGTGATGACTTAAGTCATCCTTTAACCTGTGCTCCAAGTCACCGTAGAAATAAGACATAAAGTGCATGACAACTTAAATGAATGCTTTGAAATATGTTTCACAAATTTTTAGGTCACATTAATATCCTTAGAGTTTGCCTTGATATGTACAAAACCTCTGCCCTAATAATAGAGACCTTTTGCCTATTGAAAACTTATAACCATACAGATCAACAGTATAAAAATTAGCATTCAGCTCCGAAATTGAACCTTGTGAAAACTTGAGAGATTTATTGTTTTGAATAACCATATAAAGTGCTCTGTCATCTGCCGTTTATAATCCAAAACTTAACACATCTGCCATATGTAATACACAACATCTATCCTCTTGTGAAGATCCCTGATGATGATGACAACTTTAAGCAAGATCATTAGAACTTCTACATAATATGAGACATTGGATTCTTGTATGATCAACATTTGAAGCACAAGACTATCCTCAACACATCACTGATAATTATGACATCAAATAACATCAAGTATTGTTCAACTGAGATCCAATTGAGATTCTCTTATCTAACCTTTGATTTTTCACATCATAACTTATATCAGAGCACATAGTATCTGACGACATCACCTTGCAGAAACTTGCATCACCTTGAAGAAACTTGCATGAAATCCAACTGATATCTGCATCTGTAGACTCAGTGGTATGATAACTCTTATGATCACTTCTATCAATCCTTGATATAGAGTATGCCACACAAAATGAAACCAATCCTTGTTGTAGAGAAAGTCAGACAACTTGATGAAGGCTACTGAGATCAAATTACCAGGTCACTACCACTACAAGTCATCTGTAAAGATCATGACAAAAAAACAACACACAAGATGATGTGATGATATAAACTCTACACAGGATGATGTGAACTCTTTGCTCCTCCTGATCCTTTAACAAATATGTATCTCTACACAAAGAACATAAGGCCAAACCTGATCAACCAAGTCCTGATGACATCAAACTAACTGAGGACACCTTTTTGACATCAATGACAACCTGTCACCATCAAGGGGTATGTGCAGGATCATGATGGGCCAAACCATACCTCTAAGTGGCAATGAAAATACAAAAAAATAGACTTAATCAAGTTCATGTGAAAATTAGAATGGATTATCTACACAATTTGAAAAAGATGTAAGAACAAAATTTGTAGAGAATTGAATCTAGTTTATGGGCTACTATTTAAAAAAAAAAACTAAAATTACTTAGTGAAAAATGAATATTTCAATGAATAGCTATTAAATTTTTCAGAAAAAAAAAAAGTGGGTGTCATTCCAGCCAACCTAACTATGAGCAAATTTTTTTTTGAAACTTTCAAAATAAGTAGAGGACTCATGCATGGATGTGATACATATTTTTTTGAATTTTTTTTCCAATAAAATAATTAGTTATGATTTTTTTATTGTGACTTTTTTTAAAACTAAAAAGTAATTTTCCAACCAACCTAATTTGATTAAAAAAATAGAATTCAATTTTTTTAACCTATAGCCAGAAAATCATAGAGTGTGATGTAGCTTTCGAATCTCAAAAAGGTGAAACAGTTTGAAAGTTATGGATGCTTTTCAATCAATGTGTCCATTAGGATTTCAGACAAACACTATATAGAAAATTATTAATAATTATTTAATAAAATGACAAGCAAACAAATCTTATATTTTTAGAAAGCTGACAATTTCTTCTATAAACCCTTTTCGTTTTATCAATTTTGCATAAAAAAAGTCATCAACACAAAGGGTGAAGTTCGAAGAAGAGAGTGAAACCTACAAAAATGTTAGAATTGAGGGAAAGTCAACTATGACAGTCCCAAGCCTACATACAAGGCAAAAGCGAAGCAAAACAAATATCCGTTTTGCTTTGATAAAATATCATTTTCCCTTTTTTGTGTTTTGCAAAATGGATATCCGTTTTAGGTTGCCCAAAACGGACATCTGTTTTGCTTTACCCTATTATTTTCATTATTTTTTAGTTTGTTACTAACTATCAATAGTTTATTATTAACTATAGTCAATGTATTCATGTCTTCTTGTATAACCACCACTACCAACCATAAGATTGTGGTAACACATACAACCATCTAACCAATTCTTTCAACTTGTAGTATTGTAGAACATTCTCTTAACATAACCAAGCCTCTAGATTGTTCCACATGAACTTCAACTCTCCTACAAGTGCACTTGCATTATTATTTATGCTTCTACTAGCACAATTAAATATGTAGTTGTGAGTACTTCTTCAAATGACTCATGGTTAAATTTCCATAGCATCACCACATGTAGACATATCTCCATGCTATATCACAACATCTAAAATTCACCACATCCTACCACGTTAAATTTTATCATTGTTCAATAGTTTCCATATAAACTCAAGAAATCTCCATCTCCCCTCTCCCTCCCTCTCTCTCTCTCTCTCTTGCTCTGACCTATCTACCTCCTACTTAAATCCTTTTCCTAGCTTTCCTAGTTTTCCTTTTCCTTTCCAATTTCCCAGAGAGAGAGAGAGAGAGATGCTTGGGGTTAGGGGCATTGTTTAGGGTTTATGAGTTTATCATTTCTCAAGTTTAGGGTTTAGGGGAATAATTTAGGGTTTAGGGTTTAAAGAGAGATAGAGAGAGGGACTAATAGAGATTGGGAGAGATAGGGAGATAGAGAGTGAGAGACATGTCCAGAGACATAGAGAGAGATTGAGAGGTAGAGGGATGATAGAGATAGGGAGATAGAGGTTTAGGGTTGCTTGGGTTTAGGTGCATTATTTAGGGTTTAGTGTTTATGGTTTTGGGGTTAGGGGTTAAAGTTTAGAGGTTTAAGGTTTAGGGTTTAGAGAGAGATAGAGGACCAATATAGAGATGTAGAGGAGATCGAGGGGAGAGATAGGGAGATAGAGAGTGAGGGACATGGCCAAAGACATAGGGAGAGAGATTGAGAGGTAGAGGGACAAAGACAATAGGGAGATAGAGGTTTAGGGCTACTTGGGTTTAGGGTTTAGGGGTTTATAGTTTCTCAGGTTTAGGGGTTAGGGGTTAGGGTTTAGGGGCATTATTTAGGGTTTAGGGTTTATAGAGAGATAGGAATGATATGGATATATATAGGAGATTGAGGAGAGAGATAGGGAGATAGAGAGTGAGGCACATGGCTAGGGACATAGGGAGAGAGATTGAGAGGTAGAGGGATGATAGAGATAGGGAGATAGGGGAGAGATAGGGAGATAGAGGTTTAGAGTTTCTTGGATTTAGGGTTTAGGGGTTTGGGGTTTAGGGTTGGTTGGGTTTGGAGATAGCTAGAGAGAGAGAGGAGACAAATAGGGACAGATAGAGGAGACAAAGGGGAGAGACAGGGAGATAGAGAGTGAGTGAGATGTCCAGAGAGATAGGGAGAAGGATTGAAAGGTAGAGGGACGATAGAGATAGGGAGATAAGGGAGAGATAGGGAGTAGAGGTTTAGGGTTTCTCAACTTTAGGGTTTAGGGGCATTATTTAGGGTTTATGGTTTATGGTTTAGGGGTTAAGGTTTAGAGGTTTAGGGTTTAGTGTTTCGAGAGAGAGAGGACTAATAGGGAGATATAGAGAGTGAGGGACATGGCTAGAGACATAGGGAGAGATAGGGATATGGAGAGTGAGGGACATGGCTAGAGACAGAGGGAGAGAGATTGAGAGGTAGAGGAACGATAGAGATAGGGAGATAGGGAGATAGAGGTTTACGGTTGCTTGGGTTTAGTGTTTAGGGTTTAGGGGTTTGGGGTTTAGGATTTTTTAGGGTTTCTCAGGTTTAGGGTTTATGCTTTAGGGCTTATGGATTAAGGGCATTATTTAGGGTTTATGGTTTAGGGGTTAGGGTTTAGGGTTTAGGGGCATTATTTAAGGTTTAGAGGTTTAGGGTTGCTTAGGTTTAGGGTTTAGGGGAATTATTTAGGGTTTATGGTTGTATTGCAAAAGAAGTCTCTCTCTCTCTCTCTAAATCCCTCAACCCTAAATAATGCCCATAATCCTTAACCCCTAACTTGTAACCCCTAAACCCTAAACCTCTATCTCCCCATCTCTCCCTTATCTCCCTCTCTCTATCATCCCTCTACCTCTCAATCTCTCTCCCTATCTCTCTAGACATCTCACTCACTCTCTATCTCCCTATCTCTCCCTTTGTCTCCTTTGTCTCTCCCAATCTATCTCCTCTCTCTCTACCTATCTATCTCTCCCTATCTCTTGTCTCTCTCTCCCCTATCATTCCTCTATCTCCCTATCTCTCTAGACATATCGATCACTCTCTATCTCCCTATCTCTCCCCTCTGTCTCCTCTATCTCTCCCTATCTGTCTCCTCTCTATCCCTCTCTACCTAGCTATCTCTCCCTATCTCTCCATCTCTTGCCTCTCCCCTATCATTCCTATATCTCCCTATATCTCCCTTCTATCTCTGCCTCTCCATTATCCATGAAGGAAATGAAAACAAGAAAACTAGGACTCTCTCTCTCTGACCTATCTACCTCCTAGTTAAATCCTTTTCATAGCTTTCCTAATTTTCCTTTTCCTTTCCAATTCCCCTTTAGATCCCACCAATTTTTCCCTATTTTACTATTTTCCACCTCTCCTCTCATCATTCTTCCCATCCAATGAACTTTAGTTTTATCTTGTTTCCATTTCATCCTCCCAATTTATATCCTCATCCCTCTTTTCATGTCTGAGTTTTCTTGTTTCCATTTTCTTTGTTGATAAGGGAGACGGATATGGATGAAGAGGAACAGAGGGGTGATAGAGAGATAGGGGAAAGATAGAGAGATAGATGTTTAGATTTGATTGGATTTAGGGTTTAGGGGTTTCAGGTTTAGGGTTGCTCAAGTTTGGAGATAGCTAGATAGAGAGATTTAGAGAGGAGACATATAGGGAGATATATAGGAGACAAAGGGTAGAGATAGGGAGATAGAGAGTGAGCGAGATGTCCAGAGAAATAGGGAGAAGGATTGAGAGGTAGAGGGACGATAGAGCTAGGGAGATAAGGGAGAGATAGGGAGATAGGGGTTTAGGGTTGCTTGGAGGGTTGCTTGGGTTTAGGGTTTAGGGCTTAGGGGTTAAGGTTTAGGGGCATTATTTAGGGTTTAGTGTTTATGGTTCAGGGGTTAAGGTTTAGACGTTTAGGGTTTAGTGTTTAGATAGAGAGGACTAATAGGGAGATATAGAGAGTGAGGGGCATGGCCATAGACATAGGGAGAGATAGAGATATGGAGAGTGAGGGACATGGCCAGAGACATAGGGAGAGAGATTGAGAGGTAGAGGAATGATAGAGATAGGGAGATAGGGAGATAGATGTTTAGGTTTCTTGGGTTTAGTGTTTAAGGTTTAGGGGTTTGGGGTTTAGGATTTAGGGGTATAGGGTTTCTCAGGTTTAGGGTTTAGGAGTTAGTGGTTAGGGCTTAGGGGCATTATTTAGGGTTTAGGGTTCAGGGGCATTATTTAAGGTTTAGAGGTTTCTAGGATTGCTTGGGTTTAGGGTTTAGGGGCATTATTTAGGGTTTACGGTTGCATGTCAAAAGAAGTCTCTCTCTCTCTCTAAATCCCTCAACCCTAAATAATGCCCCTAATCCCTAACCCATAACCCCTAAACCCTAAACCTTAGCAACCTTAAACCTCTATCTCCAGGTATCTCTCCCTTATCTCCCTCTCTCTATCATCCCTCTACCTCTCAATCTCTCTCCCTATCTCTCTGGACATCTCACTCACTCTTTATCTCCCAATCTCTCCCTCTATCTCCTTTGTCTCTCCCAATCTATCTCCTCTCTCTCTCTCTCTACCTATCTATCTCTCCCTATCTCTTGCCTCTCTCTCCCCTATCATTCCTCTATCTCCCTATCTCTTTGGACATCTCACTCACTCTCTATCTCCCTATCTCTCCCCTTTGTCTCCTCTCTCTCTCTCTCTCTCTTGCCTCTCTCCTCCTATCATTTCTATATCTCCCTATCTCTCCCCTCTATCTCTCCCTCTCCCTTATCGATGAAGGAAATGAAAACAAGAAAACTATGACTCTCTCTCTCTTAATCCTCTCTTTCTATCTCTACCCCTCTATATGTATCTCTCTCTCTCTGTCTATATATATATCCCCCTCCAAATCTCTATCTCTCTTTATATCTCCCCGTCTCTCTCTCTCTCTCTATATATATATATATCTCCATCTCCCCTCTCCCTATCTCTCCCTCTCTCCCTATATGTTTTTATATATATATATATATCCATTTCCATGCACATACCCATTAGGTAGGCTATTTTGCATATGGTGGTCATATCCTTTAGGTCCAATCACCTCCAAACTTCACAAATAGATATAGAGCATAATTCTAAGCATCTTTCATAAAGACCACTTCTCTACATAAGTGCAACTAATACCACTTTTTCATTGTTTTCCACATTTAATACTTTTTCTTTTCTATTTTCCAAGTCCTGCATGTGTCCAAGTTGTATTGTTTGTCAAGTTTTTAGCCTAATTATTAGTCCTAGCTCTCATGGTTATTAAAATGTTAGTATAGTTAGATTTATCCTTAGGTAACATTAATTTACACATTGTTGCACAAACAACCACACTCAAAAATAACTTTATTAAGGTTAACCTTTAAGGTTCTTTCATTTGGTGAGCCTAACAGATCCAACTAGTTCAATCTTCTTATAGTCCATGCTTAGCCTTCCAAGAGAGTTTGAATGCCATGTTAACTTTACATTATGTCCTCACTTTCCTCTTGCTAGTTGTAGTACTCTTTTTTTCTAATCCTATCCCTATATCATACTATTGTTGTTGACTTTTGTTTCCATCTTCATAATCATAGTCCTAATCCTATTTTGAGCATACCATTTATCCTTAGCCATGTAGATTGTACTTCTTCTATTCATGTCAATTTTAATGACCTCCAAATTTTCCATAAATTCTTCTCCACCAAACCCTAGACCCTCACCCAAATTCTTAATTTCCTAAGAAACACCCTTCCCCAAACATCATTTGATCATGTGGCTCCTTCCATCACTAGACAGGTGCCCCTACTTTCCATTATTCATCCAATACAATCCCAATGTCATAGCTCACATTCCCACACATACATTCATAGAATCCATTCCCCCTATCGCCTACATTCATAGACTCCATTCCCCCTATCGACACCATCATTGAAATAATTGTAAGGAGTCTCCCTTGAATAATCATTAAACCATGGATTATCCCATATCCCCATCTTACACTTTCCTCACCTTTGAACCCTTAGAAGATGACATTTAGCTATCCCCACCATTACCAATCACACTTTCTAGCAATCCCACATAAGACACCTTACCCATCACTTCACCTAGGTCATCACCAATTAAATCACCTCATTACTCCATTCAACCATACCCATACCACCCCTTTCTCACTCCACAACCTATATTAACACATGATTTACCCCATGACATGCTATAGTTACCACAATGCCAATTCAATCTACCATCATTCTTCATATTATCTTATGAATCACCATCCTTTCTTCCCATTCCTTGAGACATCATACCATGACACACATCCCTTCCTCCATTGCATCCTCCCTAACCCTTTCCCAACATTGATAGCCCACTACCCATGCCACCTCCTTTTCATAACACATTTGACCATAACATTGCCACAACAATCATCACTCATCCCGACACCATCCGTCCACCATGTGACATTTATCTAACACATATTCCCAATTATAATTATATCTACACAAAACTCAAAGCATTGTAAGTGCAATTAGAAGACCTTAACCCTCCTCCTCCTCCTTCCTCATCAATAGGATGGAATAAATCACCACTATCAATTGACATCATCTTACAACCATCTCCTCATAAAATGGTCTTGCTTAAATTAGATAATATAATGTCCAAGGTGATCTCATTGCACATATGAGACACTTTTTTGTCCAAGCCACACTTGTCACCATTGATGATTATGTCCTTGCTAAGAATTTTCCCTCCACATTGATATAATATGCCCTTGTATGGTTTGACACATTACTACTTGGTTCTATGAATTCAATTTAGATCTCATGCATATCTTTACCAACCACTACCAATTCAACATCAAGCCTAGGTTTTTCTTAGTGCATCTCACACATTGCAAACAAGACTCACTAGGGATTATGAGAGGTTCAAATTTTAAAGAGATGCAACTTTGTCGATTGGTTGAAAAGATGTTAACCATGTAACAATAGAAATTTGCAAGTTGAATTGTAAGTTCTAAGCATAAACCAATGAAAAGAATTAAAAAAACCATTTGTATAGTTCCAGGAAACGGATATTTTAACATGCCTATGAAAGTTAAAGTTGGCCAATTCGTGAATTTGGCTAAGTAAAGACACCAATTTTTTTCCATTGCCACTGTTTGGCCCGTGATGATCCTGCACATACCCTTAGGGTTAGGGTTAAATCATAGTTAGAATTGGGATTAAGGTAAGGGTTAGAATTAGGGTTATTGTTAGATTTAAAATTAGGGTTATAGTAGGGAACAATCAGAGTTATGATTAGAATTAGGGTTATGGTTAGGATTAGGGTTCCTATAACATTACACTTACCATTGTTTTATAAGCCTGAAAAACCTCAACCTAATCGTATTTCAAAAGCTAACCCTATTTAACATAATTTTAACCATAATTTTGGTTGTAACTCTAATAATAACACTAACCAGGTAATGCTAACCATAATCCCAACCATAATTATATTTCTAACCCTAACTGTGACCTTAACCTTAATCCTAACACTAATGCTAACCCTAACCCTAATTATAATACATAGATTAATTGTAACTCTAACTCTAACCTAAACACTAACTCTAACCCTAATTTTAACCTCTAACAATAATTCTAAATATAATATAATTATAATTAGAATTATTATATAATATATTATATAATTTTAATTATTATGAATAAATAAATTAATATTATATTATATTTATTAATTATTATAATATATTATAATAATATATCTAATCTATATTATAATATAGTATAGCTATATTTAAAAAATATATCTAAAGTACGCCCAATTTATTTTAACCTCTAATTGTAATTATTGTATACTTTAATAATTTTAAATCATAATTATGTAGTATAATATTAGTAAACATTATAATAATGTATTTATATTATTATTATTTTATTATAAAAGTTTATTATTTTATGCACAAATAGTTTCATATTTAATTAATTTTATAATAATGTAATAATAATATAAATTTAATATTATTATATTTAATATTGTTATGCTATATAATTTTGATTTAAAATAATTAGGGTTTTTAATAATTACTACTATAAAATAATTAAGGTTTATAATAATTAATATTATATTAGTTATATTATTATATAATATATAATATAATATAATTTTAATAATATAAATAAATATTATTATATTTCATAATGTTATACGATATAATTATAGGAGCCTTTTAATTTTATATATTATTCCACAAATATCTTTATTTTTTTTAATCAATTTACCACACAGAATAGGCACCTCCAAAGATATCTCTTGGTGTACTTTAGATATATTTATTAAATATAGGTATACTAGTTTATAAAATTGAGAGAAATATAAAATAAAAGGAAAAAAATGTAATCTATAACAATGATATAAATCTATAAAAATATTAAGTTTTAGTTTATATTAAAATAAATTAGTTAAAATAATTATCTATAAAAAAATATTCAAAATAAATTGGGAGATCAAGTGTCCCTTATATATTTGTTTTGAGGTTTTAGATATTCGTCATTGGGCTGCTATATTCTTGGGGGAATGTTGAAGTCAAATGCAAAGATCACAGTCACACAACTTTGAACGGTAAAAAATCTAATTTTAAACCTTGGTGGGGAGTTGTAGTTGACATGGTATACTCTTATTTGCTAGCAATTAAACTAAAGTTGTGGGCGATTCAAATGTCATGCAACTTGGCTTGCTCATTGTTGTTAATCTAGAGGACCTTGTGCACTATCCATTGGATTGGTCTTAAGTTGCAAGAGCCTTTACTCTTTACATGCACTTTTGTTTAAAAATTGAGACTCTTTTATTTTATTTTTACTTTGAAAAGTGTAGTAAATATTATATACTTACACCCATAAATAATATATGTTGGTTATGTTTTAGTTTTAGTTTTTATGTACACAATCACACATTCCATGCCTTGCTTTGCTATGATTGTTAAAAAATAAATTAGTATAGATATCTTAAATACACCTCTCTAAAAAACATGCCAAGAGATATCAATCTTATTTTATTAGTACCAATACTATTGCAATGAGTTTGCACTTATCTAGTTATTAATCTATTGATTGTAAACCAATCAAAAGACATGATTATTTTTATTGTTAGGCAAATTTGATTTAAATTTATACTTTTCCTATGTCAACATGATAATTTTTTAACAAAAAATTATTGAAAAATGATTTATCAGTATTGCCATTAGCTGAAAAAAATGACCTTTTCTCTCTGGATTGTTGGAGAGTGCAACAAAAATCTATAAATGCGGAGAGAATATTGGTTTGAGGGGAGGATGTGGCAAGTAAACAAATTATGAACACAAATTTTGTCTCCCACTAGTTAAGTCATGCAAAGAGAATATTGGTTTGAGGGGAGGATGTGGCAAGTAAACAAATTATGAACACAAATTTTCTCTCCCACTAGTTAAGTCATGCCTAAATGGATGACAATAATTATGAGAGGGAAGAATCATCAGTTTTTATGAATTTAATTTTTTGCTACGTAAAAATTACTTTTTGTCAAAGGGACAAAGTTATAATATTAAAATATAGGTTATACACATTTTATTTTATGAAATTAGATTATTTTTGGGATTTCAATTTTATTTACTCAAGAGTTTAAAATCTAGTATTTCAATTTTATTTACTAAAAAGTTAAAAATCTACAGTATCATGAAAAATATTTCGCCATGTTATTACATTTTTTATTTTATTCTTCAAACACAATATTTTAATGCATTTTAAATTATCATAGTATTAATATTATTACATTTTAATATCTTAGGTAGACATTTCAAATCTCTATACACTCAACTAGGGCGAGGGCTCTCCACATAATACAAATATGCAGGCTTTTTAAAGAAGTTAAGGAAATATTTGTGTTATTTAATAGGCTTTGTAAAATTTAGTTTTATAGCTAAGTAAATATTTTAGTGCTATTTTATTTTTACCAAATTAAATTATTTTTGAGATTTCAATTTTATTTACGCAAGACATTTCAAAACAAGTTCACATAAATTTTTCTTATAAATTTAGTTATGAAAATATAATAGTTACAAATTTCAAATGATAAACAATTCTTTATCTTTATTACTAAACCACAATATTAGATTAATTAAAATAATTAAAATCATGTTCTCTAAAAGTACTTACTATTATTACTTAAACAAAAATTAAGTTTAGTGATCTAAATATGAATATGTTATTGTTATTATATTGTAATTATTCTTCAAACTTACAATATTTTAATGCATTTTAAATTGTAATAATATTCAATATTATTACATTTTAATATGTTAGGTAGACATTTCAAATCTCTCCACACCCAACTAGGGTTAGGGTTCTACACATTTTATTTTATGAAATTAGATTATTTTTGGGATTTCAATTTTATTTACTCAAGAGTTAAAAATGTAGGATTTCAATTTTATTTAGTCAAAAGTTAAAAATCTACAATATTACTAAAAATATTTTGTCATGTTATTAATTTTTTATTTTATTCTTCAAACTTACAATATTTTAATGCATTTTAAATTATAAAAGTATTAGTATTATTACATTTTAAGGAAATATTTGTGTTATTTAATAGGCTTTGTAAAGTTTAGTTTTATAGTTAAGTTTTAGTCCTATTTTATTTTTACCAAATTAGATTATTTTTGAGATTTCAATTTTATTTACCAAGACATTTCAACACTCTTCAAAAATTAATTTTTTCAATTATTGGAATGCAATTTGTGTATACAACCAATACCTAATCAACAAAAAAATTACAACTAAACAAATACTATATACAACCAATAGCTAATCAACAAAAAAAATTACAACTAAACAAATACTATAATAAAAACACTAGCCACTACGTGGCACTTGTTAAGAGTTATTTTACTTTCATATGTAAATTTTAATTTTAATTTTGAAAAAGTCATCATTCACTATTTTGATAATTTTATTGTTTGTTTTTTTTATTTTGAAAAGTATAGTAAATATTACATACTTATATGTTATTTTATAAATTTATGTTTATTATTAAATATTAATTATTAATATGTAAACACTATCAAATTTAAGATAAGGAGTTTTTATGTACGCATTTGAAATATTATAATATCAAAATTTGTTTGGTAATAAAAAAATTAATATAAATGAAATCAAAGTAGTATCCATTATATTAAGAACACTCTCATCAAAATATATCAAAAAATACAAAAGACCATTTAACTACAAAATAGATAATGTTAAAGAGACCAACCTTCTTTATGAACTTCACCAATAAACCAAACTAAGTGTAGTCAACTGTCACCTTGGTTGATTTGAGTACAAAGAATTCTCATTCAAATTGGAAACCAAATTTTGGTGAAATCACTACATAAATTTTATCAAAGTCAACCAATTTTAATTACATTGCTGAAAACAACATCTACAAAATGGAGGAGCTCAGAAAATATTATTAAACCCTAGGTACACTAATTATTTTAACATGTGCATTAATAATTTAAAATTGTATAGAGATAATTATTAAATATCTCCAAAAATATGAAGTTTATAATAGGACTAAAATTTAAAGCAACTTTTAATTAGCTAATAAAAATTTAAAACAACTTTCAACTAGTCAATAAGAATATTAATAATTATTATTTTTGAATATTTGTAGTTAAAAAGTTTGCATTTTTATTTTTATAAATATTTTTCAGCTAATAAGAATTTAAAGCAATTTTCAACTTGGCTAATAAGAATATTAATAATTAATTTTTTGAATATATTTGTAATTAAAAATTTTGTATTTTTACTTAAAAAAACAAATTAAAGTTTTGGATGAAAAAAATCACTAACATATAATTAATTAACAGTACTAATAACTTATGAAGATTTTTGATGAATTTTTAAAAGATTTTTTAGGAAATGCTTTTGGATTAAACTGTGTGTATTTTTTGCTTCAATGTTTCGAATCAAACTCAGTAGCACTATTGGTTCAAGTGGCCAAGTCAACAAGAAAAGTGGAGCCCACAACTTTGATAATATTAAAAGGCCAATATCAAAAGCTCACATTCTTTATAAAATCTTTGCTAATATTAAAATAATAATAATATAAGCCTGTAATTAAACATTTGAGGCTTTTGGCTTTTGATTATAAAGTGAGCCCTATGAAATTAATGTATTTCACATTGATATTAAAGTTTTTTAAAGATAAAGAAAACCATAGAAATAAAGAAGAATATAAAGCTTGCATATCATTTTTTTAATGCTTGGTCTTATAAAAGAAAAACAAGCTTATAAGAAGGAAATTTTAGGGTTTATGTATTAAAAGCAAAGGAGTTTGGAATAACAAATTTATTTGGGAGAAATAATTACACTCAATTTATTGCTCCACTCCAAATCTATAATCATGATAAACATAGTAGTTGTAAGGCCCACCTATTTATTTAGACATTTTCATGGTAAATATGGTAGTTGTAAGACCCACCTATTTACTTAGACATTTTATATGTTTTTATGATTATATATTTTGAGGACTATGTTTTTTATGATTTTATACGTGGTATAGGAGTTGACCAAAGTGGGGCTAGCAATTATTTTTTATTCCTTCAATTCAATTATATTAAAATATTTCTAAAAAGAACACAAATAGGCACCAATCAATGTACACATCATATTTGTTTTATTCATTAGTATTTTATTATTCATATTAGGTGGCATACACAAGGATTTGCAAAACATAAATGCAACTGACATGGTTTGTACACATACATAGGTGAATCCAACATAACACTGATAATATATAGAGTTTATATTAAAAACCACGCAATACTTTCTTCCAAGAGGACAAGCAACGATCAACCACTACAAAGTACCTTTTTGGTTTACCAAAAATAGTTTTAAACATTTAACATTAAAAAGTGTCCCATCAAATATCAAGCTACATCCCATAATAGTTTCATATTTTTCAAACTTGGAGTCCCAAGTAAAAACAACAAATGACCAAGTGTCACATTGAACAAGTCCATCCACTCCATAACTCCTCTGAAGCACACTCCATCAACTCAAATATGACCAACTACTTGTCCCTTCAATACAATACCTACAAAAAAACAACACACTCGAAGGTGTAAGGCTCACCAAACAAGCTTTCAAAACAAGAGGACATAAATCTAATACTCTGGCCCAAACAAGCATTCAACCAAATCAATCAACTCTAAAATTTAATGAGACACAATCAAAGGTTTAAGGCTCACCAATCAAGCCATGAAGAAAACATGACATAATTTAAACACTTCAGACCAAATAAGCATTCGACCAAATCAATCACCTTTGAAATTTAGTACCAAATTCAAATTTATAGACATCCATCAAATCATTCAAATGAATCAATCCACACAAAACTATTTAAACCAATCAAATGAGAGTGCACAGATCACCAACATTTCATTCCTCATATTCCTGCATAAACCCCATTTTTTCTAGTCAATTTTCCAACATCCCATACAGAAAAGTCCTGTAGGGTTCAAATTGCACACTGGTATTGAAATATATTGTAAGTTCACAATAAATGCCTATCCTTATGAATGTTAAATGTATGTTGTTTTTGCTTCCTATGTATGTTGTTTTGGTTTAAACTGTATGTTGTTTTGGTTTAAACAATATGTTGTTTTGGTTTAAAATGTATATTGTTTTGGTTTAAACTATATTGTTGTTTTGACTTAAAATGTTTTAGTTAAAAATGTATGTTGTTTAATGTGAGAGTGTGATAAATAAACGTGGCACTATGCTCACAAAATATTAAGGATGAGATCTATGAAGCATTACACCATAATAATTGTTATATATACATAAGTTCTTTACACCTTCAAAGTGTGCCATTATAGAACAGTTACATATTGTAAGCTTATGGCAAGATTGAGACTTAGAATAACTCCATTTTAGTGGCATGAAAGGTGAAATGTTTGTTAGTAGGGCCCAGAATGCATGTATTCTAAATTTATTCAATCAAGGAGGATATCTATGTCGTTTTGCATTGTATATTTCTCTAGCTAACATGCATCTACAATAGACTGTTCCACCATCTTCAAACATAGACTATTCCACCAATAATAGAAAACATCTTCAAACATAGACTATCCCACCAACAATAGAAAACATAGAAATGCTTGTAGTTCATTTATACCTTAAACAAGTAAATAATAATAACAAAGCAAACAGAATGAAGTCACACATTACTTGAAAACAAGTTGTTGTTGGAGCAAACCCTTAAATGGGAAAAACTTCAAGATGAGTGAGTAAAAAATCATTCCTGTACAACACTTGTAATCATCCTATACAACCCTTGATGTTGCCCCTGTATGATACATAATACCGTCTAAAAAATGAACCACTAAAGGTTTCAATTGAGTCTTACTACTCTAAATCATCTACCTCTTAGCCTCCTATCCTTCTTTGTTTAGCTTTTCTAAAGGATAAATTAGATGTTTGCTTAGCTACCCCTAATTACTCCTACAACTATCCTTTGACTAGAAGCTGAATAGTTGAAATGGAAACAACCATCTATGTAATCACCAAGGCATTGCCATCAACCAAGAACAAAACAACCACATAGGCTATGGTATTAAGAAACCATTGATCAACCAAGAAACCATACAGTAGACAAACAATAAAATATATAGTAGACAATACAAAAATATCAATCAAGAAAAAATATCAAACAAGTAACCATACAGTAGATAATACAGGACATATTTACACTGTAGTTCAATGACATAACAATCAAAATACTATTCACTGAATAGTTTTAGAGTAGACATATTTACAATACAAGGCATTCACAATACTGTTCAATGACATATTTACAATACAAGACATTTACATTATAGTTCAATGACATAAACCTACAGCCAAAATACTATTCACTAACTAATCATAGACTAGACGATACAATACATATTCACACTACACTGAACAATGACATAACATAACATAATAGTTTTAGAGTACATAGATTCTTTTAGTTTATATCTATTCACTTTCAGATGTTATCATACCTTAGCCTTTTTGAACATCTACCAAGTTGTTCAACAGGGTTGTTAAGAGTTGTTATTCTACAGTAATCAAACAAGGGTAACCATAACAAATACATTCTGTTAACATCAAATTGTAAAACTTTGAACATCTAAATGTCAAATTGTAAACATCAAATTACCAATCTTTCAACACAAAAATGTCAAACTGTAAAATCAAACATAGAACATCATAAATCTTTTGTTCACAACATTACTATGAACTCTCCAACTGAACTTACAAACTCAAGTTACAAATTGCAATTACAAAGATGAAGAAAATGGTATGACAAATGTTGTATTGTTAATGAAGTATATTATTAATATTACTAAAGTTGATTGTTGTTCTTCAATGTTATCTTGCTTCAGAGAGTTTACATTATCAACCTCATTGCACACATACCTGAGTAAACATAATTTCTCTACCTGTCATGTAAAAGCCCAACTAGAACATGATAGTTAGGCTACACCACCCTGCAGGCCTCTATCCTAATCAACACAGGTTGGTGGAATGTCTAATTCAATGCTTTAGGCTCTTTGTTTCTTTAACTTTATACTAAAAAGATTCAAAAGATTCCAAATTTCAAAACTGATGTTCAAAGGTGTTTGTTCCAATGTGCAGATGAAGAACAAAGCTCAAATGCGGACCTACCATGGAACGAAAAGACTGAAGACAACCATGCCTCCAGAAAAAAGAGGAGTTAGATTCCCACCAGATGAAGACACTCAAGTTGCTAATGAGAGCAATCCTCAACTAGCTAAGCTAGTTATTCAAGTCAATGAAACTGCTAGAACCAAGAAGGTTTCAGTTCAACGGGAGTGGACAAAAGAGGATATGGAATCAACACTTAAAGATGTGGAGGATAATGGCATGTCAACAAGGAATGCAACAAAGAAGTGGGGAATCCCTACCACAATGCTGAGCAACTGGTTAGGCGGTTTAACATCAACATTAAAAAAGGGTCCTCCCATAGTCTTGATAGCAGTTGAAGAGGCTTTGATAGTGGAATGGTGTAAAGAGATAGCTATAATGGGCCATGGGATGGAGATTATTAATCTCAAAGAAGAAGGCGCGCAAATTTGCCAAACACAACCAAACCCATTTAAGGATGGGCTACCCAACAAGTCATGGTGGACTAGATTTAAAAGGCGCCATCCTAAATTGACATTGATAGAGCTCTAAACCTCAGGCCTGCAGTTGTTGTTGCATTCTATGAGACATTGTTGAAAGCGTATGAAGGCAACTCATATGGACCACATAAAATTTGGAATTTTGATGAAACTAAAATTTAGGCAAAGAGAAATGGAGCCATGTGGGTGTTGGCCAAAAGAGGTAGCAGAAGTGTTTCATACATCATTTTGAAGAGCAGGGAATGGATAACAATTTTGTGTTGTGTTAATGATGCTCGACAGAGCATACTGGGGTTCTATCTCTTCAAACGTAAAAAGTAGCTTTAAAATTACATTGCTGGCTATGAACTGGGTGCTTGCATGGCTACCCAAACCCACGCTTGGATGACTAAAGAGTTGTTTATGAAATGGTTGTTAGGAATTGCATGTAGGAGATATCAATTAAATGCAAATAAAGATTAAACAAAGAAATGAAAAATACACAGAAATAATAAAAGTGAGACAATTTTTAACGTAGTTCACCCAAACTCGGGCTACATCCACCAATAAAGAGTCCAATACTATTATCCAGCAATCGAACCAATAACAATTAGCAATCCTTGCAACTCAATACCACTGCAAATGCTACAATACGATATCTCAATAGAAAACCCTAACCCTTAGCCGTTTCTATCTAATGCAATGCTAGCGTTCAACTCAATCCAATGGAGGCATATTTCACAACAATGGGCTAATGTTAAATTCTCTTCAACTTGACATGACCATGACTAGGTTACCCAACTTCAAATGGAAATAACACTCCAATCTCTTAAATAAACACTTGAAACACTTTTGAACATGTGGAAATGACATGAATAAATCAATGATGACTTCCAAGGTCTCAAACCTCACAATTTACACAACTTCCTCTAGGCTGTCCTAATGCTAGTAGCCCTCAAAAAAGGACTGTCAAAGCATATCTTCTGCTGTGGACCTCAACTCATGACTGTAAAGACATTTTTGAATACCCTTTATTGAGTTTTAAAACATATCAAAAAACCAGTATAGGTTACTTTGGAACATCTCAATCAAAAATGGATTATTGCGCTGGAAATGGTTACAATTAGCCCTGCAAACTTGGTTTTCTGAGCATATGTTTTGGAGAAGGCTGAAAACCTAGAAAAAAATCACCTTTCCAGATACCCTTTTGGAAGTTATTTAACATATGTTTAAATGGGCATAGGTTATTTTGAAGCAACACCCTCTAAAATTGATTGGTAATTCTGTCCTAAAGGGGCAATTAGGTCTCTTTTACAAAACAAGTACCAACCAAACACTCTTCCAATTCAAAAACTCTACTCCAATGGTCTAGGTAGATCTCAAATAGGTTAAATCCACAACTTTCATTAATAGAAACCTTTACAAATTCACCCAACTCCAAAACCCTCACCTTTGGCCTATTTAAGCTTACATACAAGAGGGTTTATTGAAACTCAATACTTCAGGCTCTATTTCACCTTACCAATTCTTCCAACACATCAAAATATGTCTGACTATGCTTTCTAAACCCTCATCCACACTTTAACAATGCTCTTTCATCAATATTTCATTTTTGAATGCTCTCAAACCCTTAAAACATGGTTACAGACCAGTCCTTATAAAAATGTTAATAAAATTCTTTAAACTCCATGAAATCTCTTCCTTCCAAAGCCAAAATGGAGTTAACACATATATCTATCCATTTCAAAAGCTTTCAAAACCATAAACTCCTGTACGGAACCGTACAGTTGCTGGGAACAACAAATTTGTAGAGAAAACTATGAAAAATAGAGTTTAGAACAACAAAAAGGAATAATTTTATATTATTTTCATCATTCTCTATCTTCCACCACCAGCCTCAAAGTTTGTGAGTAGGGATAACTTTAAGGAACCCCCCCCCTAAAAAAACCTATAAAATCCTAGTGAATCCTAGCCCGACACCAAAAAAATGTTGGCGAATCCATGCCTATTTCGGAAAAAAAAATTAATTTCATTGTCAATTTTTTTCAAATTTGTCGACATTGTCTTTTTTGCTGGCGAATTGTAGATAGATTTAAAAAAAAAAAATTCCTTGGCGAATTATAGTTGTATTCCAAAAAATTTAATAAATTAGGTGGCGAATTATAGTTGTAATCCAAAAAGTAAAATAAATTGGGTGGCGAATTATATAGATATTAAAAAATATAAAACAAATTAGGTGGCGAATTATATAGATATTCAAAAATATAAAATAGAATATTTGGCAATTGTGCTGGCAATTTTTTGAAAAGTCATAGTGTGGTTGGCAAAAATATCAAATGCTATATTATAATGTCTAATCTTCTTGGTGAATTTATAGTTTATTCAGTATCAGAATCAACGGCATCAGAATCAATGGTATTAGTTGAAGTTCCATTCCGGGCTGCAGTTCTGACACACCCATCTTTCTACATAAAGTCTCTAGAATAGAGATAAGTGTCAAGTAACAATGATTTTGATTAACGAAAATTAATAGATAATTATTTAAAAAAGAAAATTCAAAAGGATACATAAAAAGAATACAGATTCATCCACTATAACACAAACTTTACGACTTCAGAAATCAACTCCTCAAGCTTCCATTCTCAAAAATGTCTAATTGTGCTTTTCAGACATTCCTTATTTATTACGAAAGGATAGAGGTCACTTCTGCCGCGTGGATGTCATTAAATGGAAAATATTCTGTTAGATTTTGATTGTTAGATGATCACAAATCAACGACATAAGTTCTATTTGGGACAAAAGTACTGACACTCAATTTCCCAAATTTGTAGTTGTATAGTCAAGGACTTGTGCTTTGCCGCGTTGCCACCTTGACCTTTGCACAATAATCAATATAAATATATTATATATTTTATATATATGTCAATTTGTCAACCATTGATATAATAATATCTAATGGCTGCTAGTTGATTCTAGAGGATTTTGTTAGCAATGTGCAGCGTTGGAGATCTAACTTCCAAAATTGAACTACAACCGTTCATCTTTTGTTCTAGGGTTCATCAAATGGTCAGTGGTGGTACAAATGATTTGATTGAACGCACTTAACCGCATAGATTAGCCAATTCTCAATTAAGTTCATTAATGGCAAGTGAGTACTGAGTCGTGACAAACCGCATAGATTAGCCAATACGAATTTCCACAGTACAGCAGAGGCAATTAAACGGAGTTGTTTGTTATTTATTACCCATTTGTCATGGAAGTACATGTAATGTATATATGATAGTCTTTATTGTTTCAACCTTATATTACATTACTAAGTTTCAGATAGGTCAAGAATCAATAGACTGTAAAAGTTCAAAGTAATGGCTTTCATTACAGTAACTGTGCGAAGAAAGTAAGTTACCAAGTATTTATTTTGTGATCATTCATGATTTTGAATTTAACTGTGTGATAGAGTTCTCAATTCACAGATGTAGAATAGTAATAAGATGATGGAAAATTTTGTTTGTGTGTGGCTATGTAGGATGTTATTACTTTGCATGTCTCAGAATGAAGAAAGATGAGCATTCGTCAAGTGGAATAAATCATGTCAAGAATCGACACTTTTAACATTTGTAAATGATGCATTCTATTCTGGGTGGTGGGTTGAATCTCCCACACATGCATGCATGTATGAGAAACTGGAAATTTGAATTGATGCATGGAATTGGTATTGCAACTCAATTGCCAGTGACCTTGAGAAAATTAATTTAATTCTCCTTTACTAGCCTTATTGTTACCCATGCCTAGTGGTTTCTTGTACATATAAAGCAAGGTTCTATAGTGAATCATTGACTGTCATTGTGAATGAGGACATAATTAAATTTGTAACAGACCCATTGCCTGTTAATAGGATAATTATGGACTACAGTGAAATATTCATTGCGTGTCGTCAAAAAGAGGAACCAAAAAGATTTTGGAGGATCAAAGCAAGGTTTGAAGGTTGAAGGATAGGAGTTTTGTTTGGAACTTTGAGGTTGGTTAGAGGTTCATGTACGATGTCATTCCCCAATCTTTTTGAAGGGTGATGTTAAATTTTACTAAATAATATAGAAGTAATTACAGTTTGAAATTGACATGAGTTCAATGGCAAATTGCAATGTATACAGATCATAGATGTTTCAAAGAATCAAATTTTCAATATTAAATAACACTGCGGCTATTTTTGTCTAAGGTGTTTAGGGTTTATCCTTCTAATTCATCGTTGACCTATGTAGCTAGTTTCCCCAACTTAAGTTGTTCTTTATCCCCTTGGTTGTCGTCGAGTTACTGGCCCCTTTGCTCTAAGTTACCAGCTCCGAGCCCCTTTATTTTATTCTAAGTCTGACTATATAATAATAATAATTACATTATATGATTAACATCATATATTATATTATTATGAGATAATAATATAATATACGATAATAATTATATAATATATGATATTACATATTATAATATATATAATAATTATATTATATTATATATGATAATAATAATATAATGATAAATTATAATTATATTATATAAAATATGATATTATTATAAATTTATATATTGATATCGATTTCATTTGGTGGGCTGCAAAATACTTTTCTCAGGCATTAATTTTTAATTTATTAAATAGTTCTGACAAGTTTTCTATTGGTTGATACTTACACGAGCCGAAGATTGATGCTACAAAAAATTTGGACAACTAATAAATTTATCTGTCAGTTGAGGTGTGTGTTAATTAACGATCTTCCTTTAAATCCTGGAGGTCTCCAGCAAAACAACACTCGGTTGGCTTGCTCAAAATATAGCATGGAGACTCCCATAAGGCTCCGCTGCAATAAGCGCTAGGTCGCCTTTCTGGGCCATATCAGAGATGGCAGACTGATGAACATTTGTAAACAACAAAACTGATTCTTCCTTGAGGCAGTGAAGATGGTCCTCGGTAAAGACTTCTTGGTCTCCGAGGATAGATATAGGGTAAATTCAGACATTTCCTCATGCTTTCTGGCTTCTTTGTTGGACCTAGGAGAGGCAAAGGTGGATGCACTGATGATTCTATAGAAGGTATTCACTCCAAAATATTCTTTTGGATGATGTAGATGTGTTGATTTATGCAGAATTGGGGGTCGGTATCCTGTGGCCGAGAGACCTGGACAAGCCGCGGGAGGGACATGAGGGCGTAGCTAGGCAGCTGTTCCTGCTAAACATGAATGAGCAACAACTAGGAAGGCATAGGTTTTGGGCGGCTCATGTGAGACACTTTCTTTGGCGAGCAATTGGAATGGACACAGAGGAGACTTCGGTATGGCTTGAATACTTTGCAGCCATTGTGAGTGTGGGGGGATTCTACTTGCAGTGGCCGTAAAAGTGGTCGGGCTCCCAGGGCCACTTTTTTGGTGATTTCCATGCTGGGGTGGTAGGGTGGCAATTTTTTGAGGAGTCACTCAGTCAAGGGGCTAGAGATTTCTATTGTACTATGGTAGCCTCTCTGGTGCTGTGTGTTTTTTGGAGCTTGGGCTAGCCACTGGAGTGGTTTTTGTATTGATATAATTTCCCAAGTGTAAATCTTTTTGTATTAATATAATTAGCCAAGACTCAAGTGTAAATATTTTTGTATTAATATAATTTCTATTTTATTATTGATGCAATGATGTCAATGTGTTTATTTTATTCTATTAGTTATTATTCTATTAGTTATTATATCATCAAAGTGGGCCCGACTTCATATAAATATTAAAGGAGCTGTAGACTCTAGCGACATGTTTCGATGCCAGATGGACGGGTGTAGTTGAATTCTAGAACGAAGGTCTAAAGCGCAAGACTTGCGATCTCAAACCTCTGGAATCAATCAAGAGCCGTTAGATTTACAAAGATCAACGGTTGAGATTATACAATAGTTTTCAAAATTTCAATTCCACTACTCGATGTACGTGCTGTATTAAATAATTAATTTAGGCTACAGACTTGCATTCCATCCTTAAATTTCATTTGAACTTTAAAGTGGGAGTACTCAGTACAAGTGTACAACTAAAACTACATACTTGTACTGAACTTTAATAAAAGAAATTACCACGTTTCACTCGCTTTACTTCACAATTGGCACTTAGCATTTAGCAATTTTAATTGATACTACTTGGAAGCGAGAGGGTCAAGGACTCAAGTGACAAGGAGATTACAGTGTACAAGAAATTTTAATATCGATTGTGCGATGCCACGGATTCACTCAGTGCCAGTCTTTGTATTCATCTTATCCGGGTAAGTGAAATACAGATATACTTTATTACTATTACTATTGCCGTTACTGTTGTCCTTGAGACTTCATTTTTTTCAATCTTGGGGTTTAGGGTTGATTGTTTATAAGCATGTCTACTAGCACTACTAGACCCAAAATTGGGAAAACCAAAGAAAAAATAGACTATGCCGGACTGCTTAAAGCCCTAGGTTTTACAGATGAATACCATGATATTTATGACCCTATAATTTTTGGAAGGTTTACCTCAGTACTTAGGTTTTCATTGGAGAATAAGGTACTTCAAGCGCAAGCTAAGCAACCTGACCCAAAAAAACCAATACCAATTAACGTGATGACTGCACCATGGGTGGTTGGATTGGGACGCTTGATGTTACCTGAGGTTTTTCCTTGCCCTGAATTTATCATGGTCTGTGCCTAGAATTATGATGAAAAAAGAAAAGCAATAGTTAAAAAAGATAGCCAGGAAATATTTCTTCCCATTAATGGAGATCATTTTGGCAAATTATTGGGTTTTATCGCTAAAGAATGTGGAGCAGTCCTCATAAACCTAGAAAAACTTGCTAATACTTATGAAGCAGTTATTGAAAATAACAAAATAAGATTTATCAAATCTCTAATAGCGGATGGTGTCCAACTCAATCAGAATCATAAGCCTCCTTATAAAATTGATATTTTTAGATCATGGGTCCAGGATACTGTTTCCATGCTAGTGTTTTGCCTTGGATTGGATATTAATAGTTTTGGATGCCAGCCTCCTTGAAATGGTATACAATATCCATCAATTCATGCCACTTGCTAAATACAAATTTCTTGAGCACATTGTAGAATCCATGCATTTTCAGTTTTTAATGATTAAATGAAGCCAAAGTGAACCTCCCACTCCCAATGCCAACAAAAAGACATTTAGGTTCACAACCTACTTGTGCTATTTTTTTCTAGTGCAGTTTGTTGGGATGTTTTAGGACAAGAAGCATCAAATTCAACGTCAACAAGATAAAATTGGACTACTGGATTGGGCCCATAAGATAAAGATGTATCATAATCAAAAGAACTACAATCATTTTGTGGACTACTTTTTGGCTCCATTGTATGAAACCATTACAAATACTCCAATGCCTAGATTGCCCGAGTCTTATAGAAATTGCATTCAACTGGGAAAAGAACTACAATTGGCTGACTAGTACTTCATGGAGGAATATACTGTCCTAAGATTTTATGGATCAGGAGCATAGCCCCACAAACTTCCAATACATGTGACAGAGAGGGTTTTTGCATTGGAATACATACGACAGATGGAGAGTACTGATCAGTTGTACTTTGTTAGTCAACAAAAGAAGAGCATATTTCCTTCCTTACCTTTTTCATGTGGAGGGTTCACATTCGAGAGAAAAGAATTCACTGTGGCACATGAAATTCTACAACTTTTTAAATTTGATGTTGACTCTCACTGGCAGTATGACCCATGTGATGTGATTAAAAGAAGGCTTGTGGCCAATAAGAACGCTCCAACTAAAATTCAACATGAAAGTAAACCCCTGCTAGAAATGTTGAAAAACAAGAATTCTTGGGAGGAGGTGAGAAAAGTCATGGAAGAAACTACTGCTCAAAGAGGTATTTCTTTTGAAAAATTGTCATCAGAAATAATGGGATTGTATCCAATTCCACAAACACAGAGAGATGCACTGGCAAACAAGAGATTCAACAATTTCTATACAAAAGCTGCTGAAAAATCTAAGTGTACAAAAATTCCAGAGACTCTAAAACAAGCTTGTATAGAGGAACGCTAGACATCGTCAAAAATTTCTACCTTTTGGTCTGTGAGGAAGGATCTCGGTGATCCAAAAGCTGCTGCAAATCTCGAAGACGTCTCAGAAGATGAAGAGTTCAACAAATTGTGGGATAAAGAGCATCCCTCTAAAGCTCAAACAACTAATGTTGAAAGTGATGACGAGGATGAAAACCAACCCAAAGATCTTAGTGCCTATGTATTCAAACCTCATATGAGTGAGACCACAAGACAAACATATACTAAAGGGGCATCAATAGCCTAAAAATTGGGTTATGAAGGTGGTGGTTTGGGGCCCACGGCATTTGGACGATACCAGAGGTATACCCTCAAAAACCTAATGATCTTCTACTCATCATTGGAGGTGATGAACAAGCCAAAGGGCATACACATACAGATCAGGAGATTAGATTTGTTCCAGCTTTAAATCCTCAGAGTGAGATTCAGTCACTAATAGTACCACAAGGGTCTTTTGATCTACATGTTTCTCATTCTTTTCTTGTAGGAGATGGTGGACATTCTAGTGCTACTGGTGGCAAATTTGACGATGGTACAGGTATTAGTAGTAGTAGTGGTTAGCAAGAGATGCAACAACAAACTTAGAAGAGGCCATCAACAACATTAAATGAAACTATAGATAAACTTAAAGAGCAAGGCCTTATGAAGACTAAGAAGTAGTAGGTTATGGCAGGTTTTGATTCCACATCCACATTAAAGCAGTTGTTTCCAGAAGGCACCCCACCTCCTATCGTTAGTGTGACTAGGACAAGAATGGCTAATACTCAGCCATAATTAATTAGAGATGCCCCCAAAATTGCAACTACTCCTTCTCCATTCAAAGTTATGTCATGTGTCACAGATTGTGATTACAAAGCTAAGTTTGAAAAGAAAGCAAAATTATCTAAAAGTCACATGAAGCAAGTGCTAGAGATAGAGACTACTACAACTTCAGAGCCTGCAACAACCAGGTATGGACTACATTTGAACCAAAAAATGAAAAAATGGATTACATGATTATTGTGCCCAAAGTTCAAGATAAACCAGAGGATCAGATGCAATGATCTGACTATGAGGTGAGCACCATCCAAGTGAATTTTTCTGGAATGAAAAATTTTGACAAAATTAATGTATCAACAAAGAACAACGAAGTGGTGTACACATCATTGCTAAAGCAAGAGAGAGAAAAAAAAGGTATGATTGTTTTTAATTTCCTAGTAACCTTGTTGAATATATTGTCTACAAATCAAAGTTGTAAGATAGACAGGTCACATCTTCCAGTAATTGAGTTACAACAGAAGGAAAATATATTTAGTGATGTTAATTCCATTCATATTGCTCTTTTTCATTTGACTTTGTGATTTACGTAATAGGTTGGAGACTCTTATAGGAAAGTTATAGGGAGACATAGCAAGTGAAAAAGCCAAGAGGAAAGGAGCAAAGAACAAGACCAAAGAATTAGAGAAAAGGATAAAAAGCTCTGACTCTACTTCTACAAGTGAAGTGAATAAACAGATAGAGGAGGAAGTGAATAAACTGAAGAAAATGTTAAGTGAAAGTAAAAAAAAATGATATTCAAACAGCCAATTCAGAAAAATTAGAACAATCCTTGATTGAAGCCAATACCAAACTGGAGCAATCAAAAAAATCATGACATATGTGGCAAGAAAACGTGGAGAGAGAGAGAGAGAGAGAAAAAATTCTTTGAAATTTGCAGAAAAAATTGAAGAATGCAAAGAATGAAATAAAATCCTACCAAAACAAAGTATCTGAATTATATAGAAACATAATGGTTTATATAAAAAGTAACATTTGGGAGAAAATAATGAAGAGGATTGATGATTTGTCTAAAATGTTTGAATTCATTGATGATCTAGTATTATGTAGTAATACACTCAAACAATACATTGCTGAAAATGGAGACATGGCAACTTCAAGACAGTTAGATGCAAAGAAAATTTTGCAATCAATCTACATAGCTAGTGGTGAAGAATTGGAATCCAAAGGATTTCGGAACCGTATTGATGCCACAATAAAGGCCTCAACTATCATTGAAAAATGTACGAAGCTGGAACAAGCACATGAACTTTTGGTACAAGCTGCATTATTGACAAAGCAACTACAAACAAATGTAGAGCACTTCAAAAAGCTTGGTTTGCCAGTGGCTTTTGACCTATCATACCGATACATTGGAAAGAATGCTTTCAAAAAGAAAATGGAGGATAAAATGAACTTCGACAAGTACCAGTTTCCTCAAAATCTTGATGAGGCAATTTTTATGGATTCCATCCTACCACTGATAACCTTGAATGCAACTTTGAGTGATACATTCAAGTCAAGTAACAATATTAGTTATAAAATATTATCACAGTTACAACTTAGTAACCATGGATTAAGAAAAATTACACTTCCATTAGATGAAGAGTGGAGCACTCTACAAAAGCTAATACAATGAATTAGTAACATGTGTTTCCAATGACATCAATACTAGAATGACTAGGCTGTTGGACTGTTGTCTCTGGTTTTTTGGCATCCATTCTTTTTGTTGTCTATCTAGATTGCCCTAGAGGCTTCTTTGTAATGGGTTCAACACCCTTGGCTTGCCGCTTATCTAATCAAAAACATGTGTTTCCAAGTTCCAACAGAGCATTGTGCAAAGTTGGTTTTGAGCAAGTTATTATACATTGTAAATGTAATTCTTCAGTCTTCAATGTATTCTAATTTCCTTCGGACCTTCAATGTTCATTTGAAAATCAATATAACATTGAAATCCTTTTATGTGTTGAAATTGTCTGTATTATTTAATTGCCCACTTCATATTAAATATTTGCTAATGGTGTATATTAATAATATAATATGCTACAACATTATTCATATATTTGAATCTAGAATTGATAAAATGCTCATAAAAAATCATGCAACATTCAAGAAACTAAAACTTACAACTCCAGAAATATGGGCAACCTATCAGAATTGTATTATATTTCACTGTTCAAAACTTCTCCAATCTTCCAACAACATTACAAAGCAGTACTTATATCTTATTTACTTCTCAAAATTTCCAAAATCTTCCAACCACATAAGAATGATTAACACAGTTCTTTTATAGACCAAGAATGTGTACTCAACATTGATTACATTGTCATTTCAAATAGGTTTTGGATACAAAGCACCGCCAACATGGTGTTGAGAACATTAATTTCATTTGAGAGAAGAAAAGAGGAGTAGATGGACTTTGGGAGATGTGTAGCCACCTGAAGATCTGCCTCATTAATGCTGGGGAAAAGGTGGTTGGCATGTTCAATCATGTGACCCATACATGTCCTTCCATTCACTGTATGTCTTTTCGAGTGGCCAGGGGAATGAGATAACCTTTGCGATCTTGCCATTATGACTGACATAGTTGGCATCCAAAATAGATTTTACATTCTTGCAGAATATATCAAAAGTAAATTCAACCAAATGTAGCTTGTCAAGTGATAAACTCAGCACTTGCATGGTTGGATCGCCTTCATCACAACAAGAGGGAATTAATTGATGACTATTATCTTTTATTTCTCTCTTCCACTTGTCTAGGTCCTTAGCCTTCCCATCAGCCTCCAAAATATGTGGCAACCATTTAGTTTCCATCGTTTCTATTGCCTGCATCTTTTCCCTCAAAAGTGTATCCAATTTTAATTGAAAACTAGCCACATCCTTGAAATGTTTCAGTATATCTGACACCAATATCAACTCAGGAGGTTCATTTGCATCAAATCTAGAACACCTAAGAAAATCTCTGACCTCTAAAGTTTTTGGTAGCCACTTAGCTTTCACACTTGATAGTCTCTGCTTATTAGATTCATGCATATCATAGGCTTTCCTTAATTTTGAGTAAGTCCTCCAGGCCTCCTCCACTCTGGCCAAGATTTTGGTCACTCTATTTTTGATCAAATTGGTGACCATGTCCTTTACTTTATTCTCTTTTCTTCTTTCAATTTTATGTCATCCTCCTTCAATTCTCTAATTTCTGAAAGGAGAGGCTGTGTGTCAACTGGAAGTGACTCTGTAGTCTGAATGATAGGGGGACTCTGAGATGGACCAGGCTCTAATTGTGGTTGCCCTTCATATTTTATCAACTTGGCCATGGCCACTGCATATTTCTCCAACAATTCATTATAGTCTTTCTGTAGTTTAATTATCGTTGCCTCAACAAATTGTGCAGTTTGCACATTTAGACTAGTAGCTTGAGGGGTAGGGGTGTCTAACACCCTTCTAATTATGGCATTGCCAGTCAGTTCCTCGAAACTAACTTTTGGTTTCTTATCACTGGGGGCCAATGCCCAAATTTCCAAGGTTTCAAACCTTGGGTCAAATGCAGCACCCTGCAAAGCTTTGCTGACTTGTTCCTCTGTCATATCAAAGTCATCCCTTGTTATGGTATCAAATGCAGTTGCATCTGATAGAGTCCACTGTGGGAGCATTAGGATGTTTCTTCTGGCTACAAGAGCCCTACCCTCCTCTGGGGTCATTGCACTTATATCCTTATTAACCTCATCAAAACCCTTTGAGTAATAGTATCATACTCAGAGGGGTCAACACCACTCCTTACTTCCTTAATTCTCCTTTGAAATTCTTCATTCTTTGTCCTTAGCATAAATGACTTGAATTTAGGTGTGCTGACAAATGCATCATCTACAATAAATTGGTTACATGCCAGTACTCTCATATCTTCTGTATCAACTTCATTGTTAATTGTTGACCTTGTCAACCTATTATCTGGTGAAGAGTATGGCCTTATCCTTAATGGGGAACTCACTTGATGAGGAGGCTTTTGAATTTGTTCTTTTGCTACTTCTTCCATCTGTTCCACAACTTCTGTCTCCACCTCTGCCTCAAGGTCAATGATTTTTTCTCTCTTTGGAGCAGGGGAATCAGGGGATTCTTCTTCTCTTACATACTTACCCCTAGAACTGCTTGGTTGGTAAGATGGCCTCTCCTCACTTGCAGGTGCACTAGCTATCAGTTCGTCTGCCTTGGCAAAGATCATCTCAATTCTCCTTATGGGATCTTGCACTTTAGTAAAATCCCCAGGGTATGTAGGATTGGCATTTCTCTTCATCCTCTCCCCCTCAATCACTGCACTCCATTTATTTCTCAAAAGATATATCTCTTGCATTGACTAGTAGTTTCTTACTATATCTTCATTGAAGATGACTCGGTGGGGGTAACCAGGCCTATTGACCTTCAACCTTGTTTTGTGAATAAAACCCTCAGGGTCAAATGCTCTCACTTGCTCCGTATCCATCCTGTAACACTAAAGTATGGAGCAAATATGATCTAAACCATTCTTATCAATTTTTATAAAATCACTTAGCATCAATGAAGTAGGGATGAGTGACCCCTTCTTGTGCTTTCTGAAATGCTCCTTTTCAACTTCATTTAATCGCCTTATGATTTCCATGAAGGCAAGCCTCTTGGGCACAAACTTAGGCAAAGTGTAAGGTGGAGCCTCACAACCATAAATCCTAATGCAAGTAGTGTTTGCATGCATAAACCAATCTCCCTAGTTGTGTTCTATGTTCAAGTGTGGGGCTCTTTCCAAAGGTCTCAAGAAATCCTTAAGGTATTCTATCCCCCTTAGGTTTCAAGAAACCTAAGACCTTCCTTACAAAATGCTCCTCAAAAACAACATAACTAGCATCCTTAAAATGCATGTCAAGCATGCAAGTCCACATTTGCATTTACATCATGTTGCCTTGTTCATCTGTCATCCTCACATGTAAATCTTTATGCCACTGGCAGTGGCCTAACAGAGAGAATAGGATCATGTGGCACATCAAAAGATACCATGTGAATTCCACATGGGGACCTAAAATATATAGGTTGTTTTTTATTGTCACCATCTGCTTGTGCATTTTCTCAGCCAAGTAACCTGCATAGTCATATGGATGTCTGGTTCCAAGATCTTGAATGCAAACTGCCATCATCATCAAGGATACTGGCATTCTATCAATTACATCCCTCCCAAGAACATGGCATAAACTATGGTAAGTTCTGACAAATTATTCCATGAACAAATTACAATGGAAGGGCTCCTCTTCTCTGTCAAAAATTTTTACTAGGCCTACATCAACTCCCCTTGGTCTATGCTTGGTTAGTTTGAATGATCTATAGGCATATCTGACAATCTTATACTTTTCCCTGAAGGCATTCAGGTCAATGGGCATACTAGAAGCAAGGTCTAAATTGAACACAGTTGAAATATAGGCTTTTGTGAATCTAATTATGACAGAACCATTTCCAGACAGAACAGACCTAGTTTTGGGGTCATATCTACTTGCAATTGCTCTGACCAGGTCTGGATTGACAAAGACGTTGGGGCAAATCAACTTGGCCAAATCAAGCTTCCAGGCATGGCAAATAGGGGCTCTATAGTCTTCTCTATTATGCCAATACTCAAATAGGCTCCATGTTGATACAAGTATCCTAGCATCTCTACAATTCACACACAAGTCATAGATTTTATCAATTTTTCCTACTTGTCCTAGCCCTGTTGCAACTTTCCTCAATGACCCAGGACATTGGATCATGAGATCTTTGTCTAGACTATGTTTTGAGGTGGAAGGTTGACTAGACTGACTCATCCTTCTAAACTGTGTTTATGCAATTAATTTAGGGCTTCTGTAACTATAAATTAATTCTTAACACTTTGAAACGAACGGATAGCTAAATTGATGAGACATAGAGGAACAAAAGCCACTTACTGGTTTTTGACACTAACAGAGGCTTGGAATCACATCAAATTGCTCATTTGAAAGCTCCTTTCGCCAGGAATGCAATTGTGCTCTCAAAAATGATAGACAATGCCCTAAATTATGCCCTTATAATTCTAGATTTCTTGCCATTTGTAGTATTAATGGTGGCGGTGAAGACCATTACTAAGTTTGTGTCGTAAACAGTTGAAAAATCTTCATTCGTAGGAAATTTGAAATGGGGTTGTTGATCCTTTCCTTCCGTTCTGCAATCGACAACTGAGATCATGTGACTAGATTTGAAAATCTTCATCACCACCTTTGAAAAGACATTGACCAATCAGAATAAGCCAAATCAGTTGTACCCTCTTTGCAGATCACATCACCTTTTTGTCTGGACTAGATGCGTGGGGTCTTGCTTTTCAATTCTTTAATTGAGGAGCACCACGTGTCGCCATCTCATGACAGTGCAGTGAATATTCCCCTTAGAGAGATACCTCTGTGATGGAGCGCAGTCGTTGGATTAGAAGTTCTTCCATGGACCACTGTCATATCGGTTGATAGATGGCAGTCATTTCGCATCATCGCAGGGGGGGGTGTGATGTCATAAAAAAAGGTGCTGCAAAGCTGTGAAATGTGATTTAGTAAGCTTTAACCTAAGACTTAAGGCTTTGATTTTTACAGGCGACAACAGGTAAGGCTAGGATTAGGGGCCAGTCAACTCATGGGTGTGAAGACATTAAGTTGTGATTTAAGCGACCGATAACCTTCGACAGATAGTCAACAGAGGGAAAGAAGAAAAAGCGCAGGAAGCACAAAACATAAACACTTAGAATTTTAGGGATTCAAAATTCAAATAGATGAAACCAAGCGAACCAGAAGCCCTAAATCCTAAGGAAGCACCATCAGGATGTTTTGTTGGACATCGTGGAACAATCTGCTAGGGTCTGCTATTTTAAAATTGATAAAACGCTATGACCAAGGAACCTAAATTTAGTGTTTGAATAATTATCTTAATAGTTATACTCAGAGTAAATTTAATGCTTTAAGAAGATATTGAGTGTTCTGAGTGATTACAAGGATTCTTAAGTAGAGTTGGTTTAGGAACTGATCAAAGTATGGTAATGCAATGTGTTATTCTATAGTTTACAAGAGCTGGAGCCTGGGAATTTAAAAAACCATCACAATGCAATAAAGGAAAACAAATGAAATACTATTGTGGTTATAGAGAAGAAAAATTACTTCACATTTAGTTGAATGCTTGTAAAAATTATCAGAATCACACAATAATAAATGAAAATATTAATTTTTTTGATTGAAAATAAAAAATGTACATCACAAATAGACAAATTGAAATAAAATGCCATCAACAACATTTTGGAAATTGGAACATGTAATACAATATAAATACCTAGTAGCTTCTAAATCCCTTCAAATTGCCAATTCATCTCGTCATTCAGATTCTCCCGATCCTCCCTATGACCTGATATCTAGAATCATCCTGATCATGTTCTTCAGTTTCTTCTATCTCCATATCTCCACTTAAGAGCGTCTCATCATCACCACTACCACTACATGTGGCACTGGTATTCATTGTGTCACTGTCCTATATGCTATTATTGTTTGAAGTGTTGTACAACCCTCTTCTTTCACATGAGGATCACCAGATTGCGAGTGCCCTATCAAAAGGAAAACTCTGGATATCATGTCTAGTTGTATACATCCTCAAGCAATTTTCCAAATTCTTGTCAAGTTTATTTCTTATCTTGGATTTCAAGAACCCCAATGCACTGAAAACTCTCTCATCCTCCACCGACCCCAATATCATGGTTTGACACAAATCAGCAAGTTTGAAAAATTCTAATAATTCATCACTTAATATTTTGCTTTGACTTAAGGTTGCCCAAAGCTTTGTTATCGATCCATGTTGGTGGGGAGCCTCCATGAGTTTAAATGGTTCCCTCATTGAAATTGCAAATCGACTTGATTGATCACTGAGCTTAGTTTGATTTAAAATTCCTTCTATTACTTGTCCATTGAATTCTATACTTTTGCAAAAATGATTTGTTAAGGTCTTTATCTTGTTGTGAAAATCAGTTGGCTCACAGTTGACCCAATATTGAGGATACACTATAGACATGGCTTCAAGTAGTTCATCATGAGGGAATCAATCTCTAATCTCTGAGGAAAGAGATCTCGCAATACTCTTTAAAGTAGTACTTACAGAATTAACAATCTTGTCAAAAGCTTCCCTTGAAATAGGTTCTTCTCTGATACTGTGCTTGACCTTGTTTAAATAGTACATTGGTATCTCAAATCCCTTTACAGAGACACATAACTCCCCACTATGATTAAACAGTAAAAAATTAACATTATTGGTCACATTTGTTATCAAATGACAGCTACTAAATTTTGGACTTATGAAGGACCGGCTTGATAGATATAGATTATCGAGGGTCATGCATATCATTCTACGCAGTCTAGTATATTCAGAAATATACATAGACCTTTCTTGGGATTTTTTCACAAGCATGTTCCTTTCCTCCAGCTTGGGAAGAATACCAGCTAAAATGAGGAGTGTCTCTATGTCACTTAACCTATGTAAGAGGTCAGGAGCCCTGTCAATTGTGAAGTGATGTTCGTACATTAAACCAATCAAGGATTGATATTCTGCAAAAATTCTTTTAGCTGGTTCAAGCAAGGAGATCCATCTGGTATCAACATCCATAAGAATCTTGTTTCCTGTAGTTATTCCCTCAGCAAAATGTTGAAATTCCAAAAACCTTTTGGGACTTCGACAGAAGTATGAGTAGAGCTCGCGGACTAGATCTTCAACTTTTGATACTGCAGGAAACTTGCTCACAATTTTAAATGCTAAATTCATTCTGTGGGCCATGTAGTGAATGCCAATCATGTATGGTGAAATAGAAGTTTGTAGCTTCACACACAGACCATTCCTATGACCTTGCATTACTGAATCTCCATCTGCCCCTACACACACCAACTTTCTCTCAATTGTGCATTCATCCATACCTCCAGTTTCATTCAAAGATTTCTTTACCTATCTCAAATAGATTTTGTGATGTTGCATTGTCCTTCATTTTATAAATAGGGAGTAGATGAGGTTGGCAGACGTGATTTGCCACAGTATACACATGCATACATACCCAGGAAGTATTATCTATTGTTGTAACTTCATCTAGAGATAATGCAATAAAAGTTGACTCTTTTATTTTTTCCTGTAAATCACATTTTTCCACCTCAACAAGAGAACTTGCCCATTCCCATCCACTATTTATTAACCAATGTGTGTTGGAAAAATTAGGAACATCCATAAAAGATAATAAACTATTATATTCAGGGTAGTCTCTCATAGGATGCCCTCTACTCAAAATATGAAAAACAACACCCAACTGAACAGTTTTTGCCATTTGTAATTCTCCCATCATCTTTCCAAATTGAGCTTCAATTAAACCTCCACCTGCATGAATCTTCACCTTTCTTTGCAAATACGCTTCATATTTGAGGGCATTCTTTACATGAAGACATTCTTCCTTCATTTTCCATCTTATCACTAATTTTTCCTATCCATCTATGATTTGTTTTTCATAAACTTTGCCAATATGTTTTTCTATGGTGTCAAGTTTTAACTGCAACCTCTTCTCCCAATGATATTTCCAACTACAAATCTTACACTTGCATTCTATGGGAGGTTCATCTTTGTTTTTATTCTCCACCAGTTCAATGAATGAGAATTTTGACACCCAATCAATCTTAAAACTCCTTGACATTTCCCACTCACGTCCCTTTTTTGATTTGGCTTTTCTTTTCCCCTTGCGTGCACTTGCAGGATCTTCATCTTCATTGATTTCTATAACTTCATTAGCTTCATTATCATTTGTTCTTGGAACATCATCTGTGGAATTGTCATCATTCTGGCTACCTTGGGCACTCCCTCTAACATCATCTGTGGCATTCTCATCATTCCCAGTACATTGGGTATTCCCTAGATTTGGAACATCATCTGTAGCATTCTCATCATTGCCGATACATTGGGTATTCCCTGGAACATCATCTGTGGCATTCTCATCAATCCCGGTACATTAGGTATTCCCTAGAATATCATCAGTGTCATTGTCATCATTCCTACTACATTGGGTATTCCCTAGAATATCATTTGTGCCATTGTGATGCAAAACATTATATGGTACAGGTTCTGATGTTGTAGTTATATCTGATGGACCACCAACATTGCCAAAGTACGCCTTTATGTTATTGTTTCTCCATTTTGATGGCCTTGACCTCCCTTCATCTTGAGTCCCTTCACCACCCTTAGACAACTTCTTCTTGCTCGACATCTCTCACGAATTAAAAGCTAAAGAAATAATGTCATTTTGTTCAAGATGCAATCATAGATGATAGAATATAGATCCCTGGGTCCTAGATTCCTAGATTAAGATATCTCCCTAGTCCTAATTCCTACTCAATTAGTACCATCTGTAACAAAGACACAAATAATCAACATGAATATTATATTATTACACAATAAACTTGTAAATAAATTATCACTTACCTTTCAGTGACTCGCCAATGCCTATAGCTATAACTTCTTTATGATCCAAAATGAATTGAGGATTCAAGAGCTGAGCTAAACAAAATGTGTAAACTTAAAGGATTAATTAGAGTTTCAAATGCATTTATATCAATGCATATTTGGCGAATAACGCGGGATTTTCAAATGCTATTATAATAATATGGTGATTCCCATGTACTATTAATAGGACACATATAAATGTTAGGAGAAATGGACCTCCATCAAACACATATATAGTAATTTTCTAGGTGAATATGGCCCTACAATTAGCATGGAGTTATAATGGTATTGGCGAAGTTGGTCCTTATACATGTGAATCATTTAATTATATTGGCAAAATTGGTCCTCGTGCATGCCAACCGTTTAATGATATTGGCGAATTGGGTCCTCATGCGTGTCAACCGTTTAATGATATTGGCGAATAAGTCAGTGAATTAAAACATGCCTTTGAAATTCCTGGTGAATCACTATTAGAACTGCATAGTATACTGTAGCGAAAATAGTAACTATAAATGACTCTAAAATTAATAGGGTGGCAAATTGAAACACATTTGACCAAAAATCTGTAAAAATTGGGTGAATTGCCCCCCCCACTGATGGTAATATATTCACCAATTCCTCATTTGTGAAAATAAACTATTCGCCAATTGGCGAAGATTCGCCACTAAAAAAATCCCTATTTGTGAGGCCCTTTTATTCTTTTACAAACATTTTTCTAACTATCCTTTGAGGTTCCATGACCAAAAACCTTTCAACTGCCTAATGACTTTATATTCCAATTTTGATATTATATGACAACATTACAAAATATGACACTTTTTTACAATAATGAACTTACATGACTCAAATTACATTAGGAATGGTCTATTATGACCTTATTAGACTCACCAAACCCCTAAAACCTAACATGAGACCTTATTTACATGAATTTGTCTTGGTGCCCCTGCACCATACACCCGGACAAAAGAAATTCCAAGCCCTCTTGGATTGAGGGAAGTAACATGTCTCCATCCTCTATCTGCTCTTCCTTGAGGTCCACCATGCTCTACCCTGTGTCTTCCTTGAAGTGGCTCCATGTAGTCTTCAACTTTACTTTGGGTTTCATCTTATCCATACAAACTTGCTTTCATTTTGCCTTGTCACCTTGCAGCTGATGTCCCTTGTCCTGATAGATTGGATGATCTGCCTCAGTACCTTGTCCTCTTTCTTTCATTTTGAACCTTGGTTTGTTCCCCCTCAAGATTGCTATCATAACAAGTGAGTAATAGTTGGTTTCCTTAACCTTTTGTCTTTGTAATGTAACATTGTTTTCTTCATCTTTGTTCTTCCTATCTTTTCTCAAGTTCCTTGCTCTAATTACCTATGTCTGATCAGATCTGCAAACCTTTGAAATGGAAAAGTATAACTGCCCTTTATCCTCTCTTGAAAACAATGGACAAAGCATTGTCTCAACCACCATACTATCATGCATCTTCAACACATCTTGAGTCTTCATAAAGAATTCATTCTTCCACTTTGCTATAACATCACTCTCTTGTTTAGGAATGGCTATAATGTCCATACTTCCTTCTTCATCTTCCTTTGCTTGTTCACTACCTTTTTCCATCAAAGGTTCTTGTGCCTTCACATCTGGTTCTAATGCCTTTATTTGCCTTCTATTTTTCATTAGCCTTTAAATAGGTCATACAAATTTCTTCTTTATTGTCAAATGCCAACTTAGCAACTGCTGTAACTTCATTTGGAACTCTCTATTTTTTCTTTCCATATCTTCTTCCATCTGTTTCAAAGCTTGTTTCAATTCTCTTATTTCTTTCTCAACCTCTATTTGCCTCATCTTTTCCTCTTTCCTCTTCCTCTCTTTTTCTTCTTGCTTCTTTTCTTGTTTCCTCTTTGATGAACTCTCACCCAGCAAGTACCTCTTCAACAAATCAATTTCCCTTCTTCAAGCAAGTCCCTTTAACCTTGTGTCCTCTTGTCTTTGCCTCACCTAGGTCTCTTCTTCTTCTCTACCTAGTTTGGCAACCAACCTGCACAAGCACAAACATAAACACAAAAAACACCAAACTCTCTTGCCCAGACCTTTCTGATCTCTGATGCCAATTGATGCAGTGCTAGGGTTCAACTCAATCCAATGGAGGCATATTTCACAACAATGGGCTAATGTTAAATTCTCTTCAACTTGACATGACCATGACTAGGTTACCCAACTTCAAATGGCACTAACACTCCAATCTCTTAAACAAACACTTGAAACACTTTTGAACATGTGGAAATGATATGAATAAATTAGTGATGACTTCCAAGGTCTCAAACCTCACAATTTAGACAACTTCCTCTAGGCTGTCCCAATGCTAATAGCCCTCTAAAAAGGACTATCAAAGCATATCTTCTGCTGTAGACCTCAACTCAAGACTGTAAAGACATTTTTGAATACCCTTTATTGAGTTATAAAACATATCAAAAAACTAGTATAGATTACTTTGGAACATCTCAATCAAAAATGGACCGTTACGTTGGTAATGGTTATAATTAGCCTTGCAAACTTGGTTTTTTGAGCATATGTTTTGGAGAGGGCTGAAAACCTAGAAAACAATCACCTTTCTAGATACCCTTTTGGAAGTTATTTAACATATGTTGAAATGGGCATAGGTTATTTTGAAGCAACACCCTCTAAAATTGATTGGTAATTCTGTCCTAAAGGGGCAATTAGGTCTCTTTTACAAAGCAAGTACCAACCAAACACTCTTCCAATTCAAAAAATCTACTCCAATGGTCTAGGAAGATCTCAAATAGGTTAAATCCACAACTTTCATTAATATAAACCTTTACAAATTCACCCGACTCCAAAACCCTCACCTTTGGCTTATTTAAGCTTGCATACAAGAAGGTTTATTGAAACTCAATACTTCAGGCTATGTTTCACCTTACCAATGCTTCCAACACATTAAAATATGTCTTACTATGCTTCCTAAACCCTCATCCATGCTTTAACAATGCTCTTTCATCAATATTTCATTTTTGAATGCTCTTAAACCCTTAAAACAGGGTCATAGACCAGTCCTTATAAAATGCTAATAAAATTCTTTAAACTCCATGAAATCTCTTCCTTCCAAATCCAAAATGGAGTTAACACATATACCTATCCAATTCAAAATCTTTTAGAACCATAAAATCCTATACGGAACTATACAGTTGCTGAGAACAACAAATTTGCAGAGAAAACTGTGAAAAATAGAGTTTAAAACAATAAAAAAGAATAATTTTATATTATTTTCATCATTCTCTATCTTCCACCACTAGCCTCAAAGTTTGTGAGGCCCTTTTATGCTTTTACAAAAAAATTTCTAACTATCCTTTGAGATTCCATAACCAAAAATCTTTCAACTGCCTAATGACTCTTCATATTCCAATTTTGACATTATATGACAACATTACAAAATATGACACTTTTTTACAATAATGAACTTACATGACTCAAATTACATTAGGAATGGTCTATTATGACCTTATTAGACTCACCAAACCCCTAAAACCTAACATTAGACCTTATTTACATGAATCTATCTTGGTGCCCTTGCACCACTATCAAGACTTATGTCGATTACAAAATAGGGTTTTTTATGTCGGCCAATAGAAAAATAACTCTCGACGCCTTTATAAAATAATAAAAGTCGTTTAAGGTTTCAGGGGTGCTACCCTTCGACCCTGTCTTGGAGGTGCTGCCCCCAAACCCCCGTTAAATAATTTGGGGGGAAACTACGCCGATAAAAGTGGGGAAAATATAACCTCCAAGTCTGATTAGGCTCCATATAACAACAATCTTCCACTTGGAGACTGATCAGACTCCACACCATATCATCTCTCACTTGGAGACTGATCATAACACCACTGACCTTGTAGTTCCCACTAGAAATAAACACCCTGGACCCTGTTGTTCTGATTTTATTGTTTTCAGTCTTGAAGACCAACTGAAGTTGAAGATGATCTCATCTTCTCCCTTGTCACTGCCTTTGTAAACATATCCACTGGATTTTCATCTGTATGTATCTTTTCCAGCCTTAACTGTCCATCATCCAACACCGATCGAATGAAGTGATACCTCAACTGTATGTGTTTGGTCTTTGAATGTAAGGCATAATTCTTTGCAAGATGTATGGCACTCTAGATGTCCATAAACAAATAACTGTTAGCCTATTATTTGCCCAATTCTTCCATGAAAGATTGCAGCCATATCATTTCTTTGTTTGCCTCTGTTGCAGCTACATACTTTGCCTCTGTGGTTGATAAAGCAACCACCTTTTGCAACCGTGAGATCCAACACACTACTGTCCCACCTATAGTAAAGACAACCTGTAGTACTCTTCATGGTATCAATATCCCCTGCCATAATTTGAGTCTACGTAACTTGCTAAATTAGTATTAGAGCCCCCAAAACATAAGTGTTTATTGGATGTACCTCTCAAATATCTGAGAATCCATTTTACCGCATTCCAATGCTCCAATCCAGGATTACTCATATACCTGCTGACGACTCCTACAACATGTGCAATATCTGGTCTCGTGCATACCATGGCATATATTAAACTTCCTACAGCTGAAGCATATGGTACCTTATACATTTTTTCTTCCTCCTCTTGTGTCTTATGACACATCTCCTTAATCAATTTCAAATGACTAGGCAAAGGTGTATTGATAGCTTTTGCATTCTCCATATGGAATCTCTGCAACACCTTTTAAACATAATCAGCCTGAGATAGAGTCAATTTTCTATTCTGCCTATCTCTGCAAATTTTCATACCAAGGATTTGTTTTGCTGCCCCCAAATCCTTCATAGCAAATGATTGTACTAACTGTTGTTTTAACTCTCTTATGTGATCCATGTTAGACCCTTCTACAAGCATGTCATCAACATATAAACATAAAATAATGTAGCTGCCATTATCCAACCTCTTAAAATAAACACAATGGTCAGAATTACACTAGCTGTAGCCTTGCTCAGCCATAAAACTATCAAATTTTAAATACCATTATCGAGGTGCTTGTTTCAAGCCATACAAACTCTTCTTCAATCTACACACCAGTTTCTCCTTACCTTTGACCTCAAATCCTTGGGGCTATTCTATATATATCTCCTCCTCCAAATCACCATGGAGAAAGGCAGTTTTCACATCTAGCTGTTCCAAATGCAAATCTTCAGTAGCCACAATACTTAAAACAGTACGAATAGAAGTTACCTTAAGAACCAGAGAAAGAATCTCATCAAAATAAATGCCCTTTTTCTATACAAATCCTTTTAAAACTAACCTGGTTTTAAATCCTTTCTTACCTCCATTTTCCTCTTTCAGCCTATAAACCCATTTGTTTGGTAAAGCGTTTTTACCTGCAGGCAACTTACATAATTCCCAAGTCTGATTTTTCAGTAAGGAGTCCATTTCTTCTTTCAGTGCAAGCTCCCACTAAACCTTTGTATCCACCTACATGGCTTCATTATACCCTTCCAGTTCACTAGCATCTATTAAAAAAATAGAATACAAAGAGGGAGAAAACCTTTCAGGAGGTCTACTTAGCCTTGTTGACCACCTAACATTCACTAGAGTTTGTGGTATTTCTTGTTGCTGTTGCAGAGCACGAGGAACCACTGGAACATCACTATCTGGAGTATCATCCGACACCACATAATCCTTTTCTTTCTTCTCATGCTACTGCAACTGATCTTTGTACAACACCTTCTCATTGAATATAACATCCCTGATTCTCACAATTTTTAGATTTTTAACATCCCAAAGCCTATAACCAAATTCATCAATGTTATATCCAACGAAGATACACTTTTTAAATTTTGCATCCAGCTTGGTTCTATTTTCAGAATCTACATGTGCAAATGCTTCACATTCGAAGGTTTTGAGAAAAGAGTAATTCACCTTCTTACATGTCCATGCTTCTTGATGAGTGCCAGATAGCACCCATGAAATACATCTCTTTACCTCTCTTTTTCTCCTTTCTGATTCCATCTTCTTGATGACTGCACCTGAATATGCTAGCAAGATTGTTCTAAAGAATGATTAATAGGAGATGAATTACTTAAGATCATGAATTCTGATTAAATGACTAATGTGCATGGAATTGATGGAAATATGCAGAAAAACTTCTCTTTTTGAATCAACAGGTGTAGATGTTCAGGATGGCAATTTTGTACATCTCTAAAGGTAGTCCTAATGATCTCCGGAGACAATACTAGAATACCACGACATCAGAAGTTTTGAAGTAAAGAGGAAAAGCATCTCCAGAGCTAGACTGAAGTCTGGAGCATCTCCAAAGCTGAGAAAGAAGGCCACAATTATATCTTCGGAGCTGCAGATATAGACATACATCTCCGACACCTCTTTAGAGCAGAGCAAATTTCTAGCATAGCTATCGGTCAGACACTTTCAGTAGCGATCGTGATACCCCTGATATTACTCAAATCATCACCTGAGTAATTAAGGGCAATCTATAGTTAACTTCTGGGAGTTTTTATCTCTTTTTAGTTTTTGCATGAGTTACTTATGAAACTGATTTAATATCCATATTTTCAGGGCCTCGCTACCCAAATGTATTAAGACTCAAACTTAGATTCAGAGTGGACTTTTGTTCCACTCAATCTATTTTTATTGCATGGTTATTTTCCGTAGTTAAACAGCTAGTATAATAAAGAGATGGATGTCATCTCATAGCAAAATTGGTAGATAAGATAAGTGATATGTCATCACTAATTTTATATATACTTACAGAAGCAACAGAAAAGAAAGTGACTTTTATTATTCTAATTTTCTCTAATCTCATTTGGATATCAATATTTCTCTGAATACAAAGCGAATGGAATTGGACTGAATTAAGTTGTGATCTTACTCTTTTGCGTTGATTCCTTATTGTAGTCTTCAGCCCTAAGGGTGTGGAGCAAGGGCCCACTCTCACCACCAAGGTAGAAGGCTAGTACCACTGTTTTCTCATTTCAAATTTTGCTTTATAGAATACTTACTGATTTTGATAGATAGATGCATGTTGCAGTTTATAGATTTGCTTGAAGTAATTTATTGTTCAATTCTATTTCCAGCATTCTTTGAATTCATTTAGTAAGTAGATAGATCAATCTCTTTAAATTAGTAAAAGTCATTAGAATTAGCTAGAGAAAATTGGTAACTGTAGAATCCCTAATTACAGATAGCCGAGAACACAACCTTGGATTTTGACATCTGAAATATGATTAAATGATGAGGTACAATAACCCTTGTCATTTTTGGTGTCGTTGCCGAGGAATTATTGTGTTAATTAGGGAAACTTAGCTAAACAATTTTTAGGTTAGATATGTATGGTTAGAGCTAGAGATTTAAAAGGAAGATACATAATACAGACACCCCATCAACAAACTATAGGAGAAAGCAGTGGGGTGGCACAAGATCTTGTTGAAGAAAGAAAACTAGAACCTACCTTGGAAGCTGCACGTCAAATCAAGAATCCCTTAGATCCTCCAAATCTTCCACTCGTTGATTATATCCAAGAATTACAACAAAAGTTTCAGGTAGATCCTTTAATAGAACCTAATTTCCTAGAACCTCAGAGAGAAGAACTAGTACTAGACATGGATGATAATAATAATAATCATGAAGAGGAGGAAAATCAGGCTCCAAGAACCTTCTCATATCCCATTATTCTGGCTGCTAGAAAAAATAATCCTATGAAAAATATTTCACCAGCACACTTGCCACATTTTAGAGGTCTTTCTTTTGAGGATCTAGATTAGTTTTTGTTTGAATTCAAAGTGGTATGCCAAACTTATGATTATGGATCAGATAACCAAAAACTCAAATTGTTCCTTTCAACCCTGAAAGATTCTGCAATGAGATGGTTTATGTGTTTACCCCAGAACTCTATCCATTCTTGGGATCAGATGGAAACAAAGTTTTTAGGAAAATACCAAGATTACTATAGAGTCAGTAATAAAAATGAGGAATTGTTCAAAATTAAACAAGGAGAGGAAGAAACCTTAGAGGACTATGTGGATAGGTTTAATTTTGCCTTGAGAAGGTATGGCAACCCAGTAAATCACTCTTTGGCCATAACCCTGTTTGTAAAAGGATTAGATAAAGAATCAAAACATACATTGGATCTAATAGGGAAAGGAAATATCAACAAAATGGATATACCTACTATAGAAGAACTCTGCAGGAACTATTCTAGAACCCAAGATGGAGTGAGATCATCCAAAACCTTCAAAGGGAAGAATGAAATAGGATAGTTAATGGAAGAGATTGCAAATCTAAAAATAGATATTTTGGTCCAACTAAATACCACATTGGATGGGATTTAGGCAAAAACTAGAACAACTGATCAAAATAGAACAACTGAACCACTCTCTATCTAGTGTCCTAGGTGTAGAAACAAGCATCTGTTGACAGAATGCCCTTTAGACAAATCAAAGATTTGTCAGATCTATGACAGGGAACATCCTACCAGTCAATGTAGTCAGCTTCCAACCCTAAAAAGGTTGAGTAAGAAGAATTCCATCATAGAAGAAGAATTGAACTACGTGGGACAAAAATAGGCTAGAAATTTCCCTTATAATCAGTATCCAAACCAGCCTTCTTATAGGGGTCCTTCTAATTGGGGAAATAATCAATGGAATCCAACTTGGCATGGGCCTCATAATAATCTTCCTTGGGGATAGCAGGATTGGCCAAATAAACATTGGCAAAACCAAAATTGGCAAAACCAAAATTGGCAAAATTAGCACTAGGGGAATCAACAGTGGCCACCACAGTTTGGATCACAAAACATGCAACCTCAATGGGGTCCTTAATAGGGATATAATAAACAATACCAGGGACAACCTAGATGTTTCCAACCTCAACAACAAGCATTACTAACTGGACCCTCCAACACACAAGGTCAGTCACAAAATGAGCCAGTTAGCCAACCACCCTTACCAGCTCAGCCTATACCAAACCCACGAAATAAACAGGGATCAGTTGTTTACATGACAGAGAAAGAAAACATGGCTGGTATTAATGCTATATATCCAAATAATCTCTAGTTGAGTTCTGGGAAAGCATTCCCAAGACCATCTCCTCCAACTATAGTTGAAGTAACCAATGATGAGGAACCTGAAAATTCATCCACTCAACTTCCAGAGGAGATTACTATTGAAAAAGTGCTAAAAGAATCATCCTTGGATAACTCTGGAGTTGTTCCTAAAAGACTGACTCCAGAGATGCTCTAGAGATGGAAAAACTAGCACCATACCCAGAACAGATCAAACATGTTCTCTAGAAAAAGATCTTACAAAAACAATGGTGCAAGAGCACCTTGGCAAATTAATATTGCCCTGGACAAATATTTGAGTTTGATTAAATTTGTATTCTTCCACATTGTAATGAGGTTTATTAAGTCATTTTTATGTGTTTAGGTCATTAGGAGTTTCAAAAATGCAAAATATTGCAAACCATGTAAAGGTTGTCAATGTAAAATTAGAAAAAAGATGCAAACTTAGAAGGTGAAGAGTCATTTGGCTCTTGGTTTGCTCCAAATCAGTTATGAACTAAAGAGACATATTTTAATGCCTTTAAAAGGCCTTGTAACCATGAAGAATTCGTGGGTGGTTGAAGATTTGAGCATGGAATGAGAAAAAACAATGTTTTCCTGTATTTTCGTTCAGAAATTTGCTGTCTTTTGCTATTGTACGGCCCTATATAGAATTGAATGGATGCCTAATGGATTGAAAATATTATATCCTTCAACCACCTTCCATTTTCTTCTTGTCCCATGCATTTTTATTTAGTTTTGTGAAAGATATGAGTGTTTTATGGACTGTAATTTTCTGATTTTTCCTGCAACAGTCCTGTTGCAGCGTTTGGTACAGTTTTGTACGGATAGATACAGGGGCAAGCCATATATGGTTGGAAAGAGTATTGAGTCTACTTTCTATTTCTTTTTGTTGCATCAAATTTTATTAATATTTGAATAAGTTATGGCATTTTTGGTGAGGGCAGGTCTGAACGCTGCCTAGGGTTTGTAGTTTTGGGAAAAGAGTCATAACTTGCTCTCCTACCATTGGATCTTCATGAAAATTGGATGAAAAGTCTATATTAATGTTCTCTTCAATCTGACAAAAGAAATTGTATTAGTTCTTTGATTTGTTAATGTTATTGAGGATAGTTTTGGTCCTCCTACTTCTGCATCATTTTGGTATCAGAGCTGGCGAAAGATTTGGGTGGTGTGTATTTTATTTTTTTTCTGTCACTGAGAAGGCAGGTAAAGAGCAAGAAGATCTTAATTGTGTAGATAGATCACCGAGGGAGGCAATCTACACCTTTTGGATTTTGTGTTGCTCAGTTGTTTGGTTGTAGGTGCTTGTTCCATCTAGCTGCAAGGAGGATGTTTTCTGAGGTTGTGTGTGTTGGCAGACAAGATGAGGTCTGTCATGACCATTCTCCAATAGAGATTTGGCTGGAGAAGGATGCATAGAGAAACCACTGAGGAGAGAGTGGTAGGTACATCACCAGGATCTGTTGTTGGGTGAGATGAATGGTTTGGTGAGTTGGTTTGTTGTGAAGCAGTGAGAGAGATGGATATCTGAAGAAGCACTTGAGGTTGCAGCCTGAAGAGTACTCCACTGATGGGAGTAGAAGGAGCCCGAGGATGCTCTGTGAAGATGGTAGTTTTTTTTGTTGGTTGGTTGGTCACCATTTCTATAGATTAGAAGATTGTAGCTGAGAAGATTGAAGATAAAGACAGAGGAAAGAGACTTGTTGCAGATACATTTCCAAGGGACTTGGAAATTTTGTTGGTTGGTTGTATGGTGCAAGAGCACCTTGGCAAATTAATATTGCCCTGGACAAATATTTGAGTTTGATTAAATTTGTATTCTTCCACATTGTAATGAGGTTTATTAAGTCATTTTTATGTGTTTAGGTCATTAGGAGTTTCAAAAATGCAAAATATTGCAAACCATGTAAAGGTTGTCAATGTAAAATTAGAAAAAAGATGCAAACTTAGAAGGTGAAGAGTCATTTGGCTCTTGGTTTGCTCCAAATCAGTTATGAACTAAAGAGACATATTTTAATGCCTTTAAAAGGCCTTGTAACCATGAAGAATTCGTGGGTGGTTGAAGATTTGAGCATGGAATGAGAAAAAACAATGTTTTCCTGTATTTTCGTTCAGAAATTTGCTGTCTTTTGCTATTGTACGGCCCTATATAGAATTGAATGGATGCCTAATGGATTGAAAATGTTATATCCTTCAACCACCTTCCATTTTCTTCTTGTCCCATGCATTTTTATTTAGTTTTGTGAAAGATATGAGTGTTTTATGGACTGTAATTTTCTGATTTTTCCTGCAACAGTCCTGTTGCAGCGTTTGGTACAGTTTTGTACGGATAGATATAGGGGCAAGCCATATATGGTTGGAAAGAGTATTGAGTCTACTTTCCATTTCTTTTTGTTGCATCAAATTTTATTAATATTTGAATAAGTTATGGCATTTTTGGTGAGGGCAGGTCTGAACGCTGCCTAGGGTTTGTAGTTTTGGGAAAAGAGTCATAACTTGCTCTCCTACCATTGGATCTTCATGAAAATTGGATGAAAAGTCTGTATTAATGTTCTCTTCAATCTGACAAAAGCAATTGGATTAGTTCTTTGATTTGTTAATGTTATTGAGGATAGTTTTGGTCCTCCTACTTCTGCATCAAACAAGTCCAACCTAACCTGGAATCAGAACTTTTACAAGAAATCAGGCAACTGAACATTGAAATTCCACTCCTCCAAGAAATCAGAGATGTACTAGAACTGAATCAATTCATTAAACAACATTGTGTCAAAACACAGGGCAAGAAGAAAAACTTTCCTTCTACAAACTAGGTGGAAGGGAAAGTACTAGATCTATTGATGGGAGAAACGCTCCTTCCAAAATATGGAGACCCTAGAAATCTTGTCATAACTATTTTCATCTCAGGGGTAGAAATTTCAAGTGTTTTGGTTGATTTGATAGCAATAATTAATGTGATGATAGTTCATACAATAGACAAATTAACTCTATCAGGTATCCAATCCACGACTACAATCCTTCAACTTACTGACCAATCAGTAGTTGTTTCGAAAGGAGTAATTACTGATGTACCAGTTGTGATAGAATCATGGGAATTTCTAGTGGACTTCTTGATATTAAAACTGAGAAACCAAAGAAATGCTTATCCACTGATATTAGGAAGACCATGACTGGCTACAGCAGCAGCATCTATTGATTGTCAAACTGGGGATATGGTCATTTCTAATGGGATAAATTTGAAGAAAATATCTCTATATCCTCCAGCTAAACCATCAATACATTATATAGGAAGAGTATGGGTGGATGAACCAGATAACATGGACAACAATGCCTCAGTAGCTATGGTAACCATCAAGGAACATTTGGGAGAGTTGGAAGAAGAAATCTACTATGATACAACAGAAGACATTACCCACATCCTAATCAATGAGGATGTGATGAAGCTTGCCCAAGATTCTAGGAGAGAACTTCTCACTTCTACTCATTGTACCCTAGTAAATATCATTCCTTGTGGGTAGACCTTTTACAAAGACTTAGCCACGTTCCACATGTTGCTTCCACATTATTGCCCCCTCAATACCATGACTCCAGTGTATAGATTAACTACATCCATGGATCAAATCATAAAACAGGTCATGATTTTACTAGGGAAAACACTTAACATCAATACTCAGTTAACAAGTTAGGAAGAAAAACTTGTCCAACTTTTGATTTCCCATTTAGCAGCTTTTGCTTGGGAATACCAAGATATGAAGGGCATCCCTCCTAAGATCTGTACCCATCATATATACACTGAGGATATCAAACCTATCATACAACCCCAGAGAAGATTGAATCCTGCTTTAAAAGACATTGTTAAGACTGAAATAGAAAAATTATTGCAAGTAGGGTTTATATATCCAATCTGAGACAGTCAATGGGTCTCACCCCTAGTCATAGTGCCTAAAAATAATGGGAAATGGAGGGTGTGTATTGATTATAGGGAGATAAACAAAGCTACAAAAAAGAACTACTTTCCCTTACCATTCATTGACTAAGTACTAGACAACCTTGCTGGGAGAAAGCATTTTTCTTTCCTCGATGGGTTCAGTGGGTATAACCAAATTCAAGTAGCACCTGAAGATTAGGACAAAACCACTTTCACCTACTCTTGGGGAACTTTTGCTTACAAAGTTCTTCTATTTGGACTATGTAATGCCCCAGCTACATTTTAGAGGCTTGTTTTAGCCATTTTTACTGAACTAGCTAATGAATGCATGGAGGCCTATATGGATGACTTTACTGTGTATGGGGATACTTTTGAAGAAGCTCTCACAAACCTTGAGAAAGTACTGAAATGCTGTGAGAAAAATCAATTATCCCTTAGCCATGAAAAGTGCTTCATGATGGTAGAGGAAGGAATTGTATTGGGACACCACATTTCAGCATATGGGATCAAAGTGGATCAAAACAAGATAGAAGTGATCACACAGTTACCTTCACCCAAAAATCAGACAGATGTTAGAAGTTTTCTAGGTCATGCATGCTACTGTAGGAGATTCATAGAAAATTTCAGCAGTACAGCTGCCCCCCTGTTTACCCTGCTTAACAAAGACACAGAATTTCTATCGACAGAAGACTGTCAATCAACATTTGAAACCCTAAAAGAGAAGCTTACTATCACACCTGTTTTGAGAGGACATAATTGGACTTTGTCATTTCATATACAAATTGATGCTTCAAATGAATCCATTAGGGTAGTTTTAGGACAGAAGGAGGAAGGAGAGAGTATGCATGCTATTTATTACATAAGCAAAAACCTTACCTCTGCCGAAAGAAATTACACCACAACTGAAAAAGAATTCTTGGCAGTCATCTATGCTATAAACAAATTCAGACATTATATCACTGGATATAAAATATTTGTACATACTAATCATGCAACCATCAAGTACCTAATGAATAAGCTAGTAGTAGGTGCAAGGATCATTAGGTGGGTATTGCTATTGCAGGAATTTGATATTACCATAGTTGATAATCCAGGCAAGTTTAATTTAGTTGCTGATTTTTTGTCAAGATTGCATACAGGAGGAGAAAACTAACCAGTGGAGGACAGGTTCCCAGATGAACGTCTTTTTGCTATCTCCTCTACTCTACCTTGGTTCACTGACATAGCTAATCTTTTAGCTACAGGCTTGTATCCATCCCATTTTACCTCAAAACAGAAAAAATGATTAGTTAAGGAAAGCTTATCTTACAAATGGTTAAATGGGTTGCTTTTTAAATGTGGTTCTGATTTCATTTTACACAAGTGTTTAAAAATTAATGAAATTTTTGATGTATTGAGAGCATGTCATGATGAACCATCTGGTGGGCATTATTCTTCCCATAGAACTATCCACAAGGTCCTAGGAGCTAGTTACTACTGGCCCTCTCTTCATAAGGATACTAAGAAGTATGTGTAACAGTGTGACCAGTGCCAAAGGATGGGACAACCAACCTTCACCCAGGAGATGTTACTGCATCTTCAAGTAATGATGGAACCATTTGAACAATGGGGTCTAGACTTTGTGGGACCAATTTCTCCACCATCATCAGGCAAGGAGTATATTCTTGTATGCATAAACTATGTGACTAAATGGGCCGAGGTTCAAGCATTACAATTTGCACGAGAAGAAAATGTTGCTGATTTCCTTTATAATAAGATTTTCTTGAGGTTTGGAGCCCCAATATCCATAGTTTCAGACAGAGGACCTCAGTTTACTTCGCAGGTAATTAGAGCATTCATAGACTTATATCAAGTCAAACACAGAAAATCTTCACCTTACCATCCTCAAGCCAATGGGCAGGTAGAGGTAACTAATAGGGAACTTAAAAATATTCTAACAAGGACAGTAGCAATGAACATAAAAGATTGGGCTAACAGATTACCTGAAGCAGTTTGGGCTTACAATACCACTTGGAAGTCCACAAACAATTTCTCACCATATGAATTAGTTTATGGGAAAAAACCTATTCTGTCTATAGAATTTGAACTCCATACACTTATAATTGCATTGGATATTGGTCTACCATTGTCCATAGCCCAACAAAACATAATTCTTCAGCTCAATGAGTTGGATGAAATCCAAACAAAGGCCATTTAGCAAATAGAACTAGTTCAATATCAAAGGAAGTAATGGCATGACCAACACATCAAGAGGAGGACATTTCAACAAGGTGATTGGGTTCTTCTTTATGATTCTAAATTCAAGGAGTTCAGAGGGAAATTATAAACTCATTGGATGGGTCCTTATCAGATAAAGGAAGTTTTTGAAAATGGAACAGTAATGTTGGAACCTCTTGATGGAAGCACAGACACATTCTTAGTAAATGGCCACTGAATCAGACTCTATAAAAGGCCATCCACTAAAGAAGAGTTCCTTAATGATTTGTGTTTTGATACAAGGGACACCTCCTCTGTCGTAGTTTTGGACTAGTTGAATAAAAAAAAGGAAGGTTGAAAAGCAAGAAATGGTGGCCTTCTGAAAAAAAAAAAGAAAAAAGAAAAAAAAGAAGAAGGTTGAAAACCAGCAAATGGCGGCCTTCTGAAAAAAAAAAAAAATAGAGGAAGATGGAAAACCAGTAAATGGCTATCTTTCTCGACCAAGGGAATTGAAAACCAGCAAATGGCAGTTCCCTTCTTCATGCCAGATGAGCATAATCAAGCTATAGAGATGATCAGGTGCCGAGAGTTACTCAAACACACCTTTGGTTCTTCACAGATTAGGAGCACCTCCGGCGCTTCGTAGATTAGGAGCACCTCCAGCGCTTTGCAGATTAGGAGCACCTCCAGCTCTTTGCAAACTAGGAGCACCTTCGACGCTCCACCAATAAAGAGTTATTGACAACCATAATAAGTGGGAGGGGACCCACCTCTCTAGGCAATAAAGTAGAGATGTCATTTGATGAGGTCATCATGACTCATCCTCTACTTTATGGCAGGAACAAAAAAAAGTCAACATGCATCTCAAGAGAAATCATTACTCTCGTTTACACGGGTACTTACAAAGACTATGCTGACGTCACCCTGGATTCATGGATTCTTGAACCACTCAACGGGAATGATTGTAGGTTACGTGACAATAAAGATGATTGACATCATTTCAAGCCACAACAAGCTGTTCAGGTGCCACGTCACGTTCAGTCTCATCAATGCCGCAACATCTCAGCCAAGTACATTGCGCCTCATCATTAAAAATGGTTCAGGTAATTCTATCTTAATTAAGCATTAATTAGCAATTGTCTTGTCATTTCTATTTTTGGGTGCCGTCATTATGACACGTCCTCCTGACATTATTTTCCTTTCCAAATTCATGCATGCTACCATCTTTGTTGTACTGTCACCATGCCTACGGAGTGTCCCATCAATCTGCTTCATTTATGACCACATAGGCACTCTCACTGATTTTAAGTTCTTTCTCCATAAGACTAAGCCGTTAAATGAATTGACATAATAATCCTCATTCAAAACTGTAACATACCCTGAAGAATAGAGTCAGCTGAAACAGTTCTCCAGAGCCTACGGAGTGAAGAAGGATTGTAAGCACAGATGATAGGAAAAGAATTTAGAAATGGGGGTTAAGAAAAAATCAGAGGCAGAAAGTGCTACAGGCCTTTTGTACGATGATGCTGTAGTAGACATTCTAAGGAATGCAGGATGGTTGGAATTTCTGGAAAAATTTGAAGGATTTCAAGAAGATATTATTGATGAGTTCCTAAGAAACCTGAGGGACAATCAGACATCTATAAGGGGAGTTCAAATCAATCTCTCTGCAACCACTATCAGTCGTATTTCTGGGTTGCCTGAACAAGGTGAGAGGTTCTATCATCTGAAAACTTTATATGCTGATTTGATTAGGAATTTCTCTGTTGAAGGTGAACTTGCAATACAATTGCATTTAAATAAAAATGAGGTTAAAGGAATTCTTAGGTCCTCACTTCCAAACCCTTGGCAATCTGTAGCTACATGGCTGATGAAATATTTCACATGTGATGGTCAATTTTCCTTAGTTTTAGGACCAATAATGAAAATGTTAATTTTTCTTAGGCATGGGAATGGACACCCTGAATTCAACATAAACATTCCCAACTTTCTGTACTCTGCCATTAGGGTAACTTCAGAAAATATCAACAAAACAAGGGTCCTATGAAACATCATGGCCTCATTTTTCTGATAGTTAAACACCACTTTCTGTCTCAAGCTGATGGGGAAGAATTATGGCAAACATTTCTTAAACAAAATCCCCAAGATAGAGAGCCAGAGAGGGCACTGGAAGAGGGTGAGGGTTCCTCTACCCACCAAGAAGAAGAGATAGAACCTTCAACCTCCTCTACAACTATTGGAAAAGGAAAGAAGTCCTCACTAGAGGCAACTTCATCTGCAACCCCTATTTCTGATAGGAAGAAGAAAGGCAAAGAAGTTAAAGAGCCTGCTCTTGCGAAAACTCCATACATGACTCGCTCAGCCAGGAGGAAAATGACCCTAGCTGAGGAATCTTCCCCTAAGGGACTGACAGGGGAGAGGTCAGGGTAGAAAGCAAAGAAAATCCCAAAGAAAGTTGACTCTAGAATACACTATTGGGCTAAAGAAGCATCCCATGATTATGATGAAATCCCTCTAGTGAGAAAGAAAAGACTGAGAGAAGTTTCCCTAGAACCATCTGTCCATCTAGGTTCAAGTTTGACTTTAGAACAATTTTCTGCTCTGGAGATAGAACACAGGCAAACTTTTACTATTTCCTTAGATTCTGAGGATGAGACACTTTCTTTGGAGGCACTTGCCCCACCTATGCTACAAACAAGCAAAAGAAAAAGGCAACTCTCCCAAACTGAGAAAGATATTACTCTCCTAGCTGAAGTGCTTTTGGGTTTCATAACTTCTGAGGAGAAAGCTAGACCTTCATCAATGCCAGCACAAACAGAGAAAACCCAAGAAGAACCTCAAGATAGGGAGGCTACAGGGAAAGATGAAACAAAGCAATTGGGTGCAGCTAACAGTGTAGGACAGATGGCTATGGAAGATCCTAATGTGCAGCAAACAGAAGAAGAAACATGAACTTTCTCTCACCCCTCTGATCAAGAGGACATTGAGATTTCAAAAGAGTAGCAAATGTTAAAAGAAATTGATAATCTAAAGAGATTAATATGGGGGAAAAACATGATTATCATTGAACTCAAGAAGGTCAGAATGGAGATAGAGATGGAGCAAAAATAGGTAATTAAAAAACTACAAATAGAGCTCCAGAGTAAAGACCAAATAATTCAGGAGAAGGAAGCAGAATTGGAAGCCCAGAAGATTGAGACAACTAAAATCATGAAGGAAAAGGAGATAGAGGCAGTACAAAGTATTTCTGATCTTACCAAGGCTAGAGACAATGGTCTCATAGTAATTGCAACATTAATTGAGAAAGTACAGAGCCAAGATAAATAATTGACTTGGGCCAACAACAAAATAGATGATCAAGAGGAATATATTCATGAGTTGGCTAGCCCAGGGAAACCAATGAACAAGAGGTACAAACAGATCCATATGTGGGTCCAATCCCCATTGATATTCCTAAGGCCCTGTTTCATTGGGAAAGGAGATCTAGAGAATATGAGCTTCTAAGCCTATGCTGCAATTATAGAGGGTAGTTACTACCATGACAAAATGAGTGGAAACCTTGGAGGAAAGAGTCATTCAGATAGCCTCCATTTCTTCTAAGATTTTATCTTACAGACCTCCAAGTGCCAGTTATGCTATGTTTTTACAAGAAAGGGTCCTACAAAGAAAGTTGTCTTTAGTCTTGTCTGATCTGCCTGAGAACACAGAAACAACAGAGGGGTTCATGGAAGCCTATACAAGGAGTTCTGATGAAGACAAATTTTTTTGTGTGAATTATATCTGCATGGATTCTGTGTTGATGATATGACCTTCATCCTTAACTATTTTGTAGGGGATTGCCAGCTCAAAGCATTCGTGTCAATGATGAAGAATCATCAGATTTGGAATGAGCAAATGGAGGCTCACCCCAAGAAGGATACATAAACAATCTTTTCATCAGAAAGGAGTGTCTAAACCCTCATGCTTTTGAGGTCTAATTCAAGGCATATGTCTATCACCCTGAAAGTTAGAACAAAATTTTGCCATTATACCTGAAAAATCTGCAAGAGTGTTCCATTGATTTTAGTTTTTTATGAATAGTTTAGCTAATCCAGTGCTTGCAATAGCAAAGAAAAGGTGGAATATTCTGACCTCAGAGCAGAAAATGAGAGAGGTGGTAACCCCTACAAACTTAAGGTTATTTATGAGGAAGGTAAGGTTAATATCCAAAATGATGGATAAGCATAAACAGGAGTGGATAGGTGGGCGTTTCAGGCCCCCTCTCATAATTGAGCCACTCCCTGTCTGGGCTAAGAGGATGGAAGATGAGAAATTGTAGGAGTGGTTGAAACAAGTTGATCAGTATAGGGGAAATAGTAATACCAACCGCACCACTTGGACCACCTATGCATAAGATTACAGCTTGATTGACAAGCTACTCCACCAGAATGAGTCTAGATTGTGAGAAGTAGGAGGACCTACTAAACCTTAGGTATGGGGAGATGATGAGTGCCAGATAGCACCCATGAAATACATCTCTTTACCTCTCTTTTTCTCCTTTCTTATTCCATCTTCTTGATGACTACACCTGAACAGGCTAGCAAGATTGTTTTAAATAATGATTAATAGGAGATGAATTACTTGAGATCATCATTTCTGATTAAAGGACTAATGTGCATGGAATTGATGGAAATATGCAGAAAAACTTCTCTTTTTGAACCAGTAGGTGTAGATGTTCAGGATGGTAATTTTGTGCATCTTTGGAGGTAGTCCTAATGATCTCCGGAGACAATACCAGAATACCACGACATCAGAAGTTTTGAAGTAAAGAGAAAAGCATCTCCGGAGCTAGACTGAAGTCTGGAGCATCTTCGGAGCTGAGAAAGAAGGTCACAATTATATCTCTGGAGTTGCAGACAGAGACATACATCTTCGATGCCTCTTTAGAGCAGAACAAATTTCTAGCACAACTGTCGGTCAGACACTTTCAGTAGTGATCGTGATACCCCTGATATTACTCAAATCATCACCTGAATAATTAAGGGCAATCTATAGTTAACTGCTGGGATTTTTTTATCTTTTTTTAGTTTTTATTGATAAAACTGATTTAATATCCATATTTTCAGGGCCTCGCTACCCAAATGTATTAAGACTCAAACTTAGATTCAAAGTGGACTTCTGTTCCACTCAATCTATTTTTATTGCATGGTTATTTTCCGTAGTTAGACAACTAGTATAATAAAGAGATGGATGCCATCTCATAGAAGAACTGGTAGATAGCATAAGTGATATGCCATCACTAATTTTATATATACTTACAGAAGCAGTAGAAAAGAAAGTGACTTTTATTATTCTGATTTTCTGTAATCTCATTTGGATATCAATATTTCTCTGAATACAAAGCGAATGGAATTGGACTGAATTAAGTTGTGATCTTATTCTTTTGTTCTAATTCCTTATTATAGTCTTCAACCCTAAGGATGTGGAGAAAGGACCCACTCTCACCACCAAGGTAGAAGGCTAGTACCACTATTTTGTTGTTTCAGATTTTGCTTTATAGAATACTTACTGATTTTGATAGATAGATGCATGTTGTAGTTTATAGATTTTCTTTAAGTAATTTACTGTTCAATTCTGTTTCCAGCATTCTTTGAATTCATTTAGTAAGTAGATAGATCAATCTCTTTAAATTAGTAAAAGTCATTAGAATTAGCTAGAGAAAACTGGTAACTGTAGAATCCCTAATTGCAGATAGCCAAGGACATAGCCCTGGATTTTGACATCTAAAATATGATTATGATGATGTACAATGACCCTTGTCACTTCCTCTGGAATACCACATCCCAAAGGAATTGAAGGACCTCTATTAATTAAATATACATCAGTATTGACAGTCTTTGCCCACATGTTTAAAGGCAGCCCAACATGCAATCTCATGCTCCTTGCATGCTCCATTATTGTCCTATTCATGTGCTCAGCCACTCCATTTTCTTGTGGAGTCCCTGGAACCATTTTATGACTACGAATTCTATTAAAGGAACAATAATCCTCAAATTATTTTCTGCAATACTCACCACCATTATTAGATTTGAGACATTTTAATCTTTTACCCGTCTCATTCTCAACCAAGCTTCTTCATTTCTTAAATGTTTCAAATACATCATATTTTTGCTTAAGGAAATAAATCCAAACCTTCCTAGTTGCATCATCTATGAATGTAACATAATATCGAGAGACACTGAGAGAAGATACCTAAGCCGGTCCCCATACATCTGTATGCACAAGCTCCAACTTTTCATCTTTCTTTTACTTCCCATCCTTGAGAAAACTAACTCTCTTTTGTTTGCCATATACACAAATTTCACAGGGTTCGATATTAATACATTTTAGACCTGGTAAAACTTTCTTAGAATGAAGTACCTTCATACCTTTTTCACTCATATGCCCAAGTCTGTTATGTCACATTGTTGTCTCAGAACCTACAACAACTGTTTCAGTCTCTTCTTGTGAACCTGCAACAACTGTTCCTGAACCTGTTTAATTTTTCTTTGTAACAACTAAAGTAGAAGGAATAATATGACCCGAACAAAGATATAAGGTGCCCACTTTCACACCTTTTGCTACTATTAAGGCACCTCTTGAAACCTTCCAATTTTTATCATTGAAAGTAACTATGCAACCTTCATCTTCTAGTTGCCCTATTGAAATTAAATTCCTACTCAACCTTGGAACATGCCTTACCTCTTGTAGTAGCCAATGATTCCCATTCTATAAATTAATCTTGATTCTTCCCTTTCCAACAATCTGACAAGGTTTGTTATCTCCCAAATAAACTAGCCCAAAATCCCCTTGGACATAATCAAGAAAATAACATCTATGGGGGGTAGCTTGAAATCCTTGAATCTAAAACCCATGAATCATCAACATTATCTAGGGAAAGAATCAAAGCATCATCTTCAGATTTATTACTTACCACATTTTCCTCCTTATTATCTTCTTGTTTGTCTCCTTCTTTATTCTTCCGAGACTAGAAATCTTTCTTTAGATGACCTAGTTTCCCACAGTACCAACAATCCTTCTGTCCTCTAGATTGGGATCTCTTGTCCTTTGATTTTCCTCATGACTTACCATGACCTCTAGAACCTTTTCCTCTCTCCTTTGATATGCCCCTGCATTCTGCATTCAAAACACTACCTGATCTGGACCCTCTTGAGCTTTTCCATCGCATTTCCTCACTAAGGATAACACCAACAACATCATCAAATTTCAAAGTATTTGAACCAGAGACATAGTTACTTACAACCATTACCAAGCTATTCCAACTTTCTGGCAAAGAACATAAAACCAAGAGAGCCCTCACCTCTTCATCAAATTTCACTTTTATAGAAGTTAACTGATTGGTAATCATATTAAACTCATTTAAATGATCTGTAATAGATCCACCTTCAATCATTTTCAGATTAAACAAACGCTTCATGAGAAATACCTTATTTGAGGCTGGGGTTTTTTCATACAATTTAGCTAAAGCTTTTATCAGTTCATCTGTTGTCTTCTCTTTTGTTATATTGAATGCCATAGATGGTGCCAGGCACAACCGAATGGTGCCTAATGCCTTTCTGTCTAGAAGATTCCAATCCTCAATAGTCATTGCTACTGGTTTATTGGCAATTCCTTCCAACAGCCTCCATAAATCCTTCTAATAGAGATAATCCTCCATTTGCATCTTCCATAACTGATAGTTCTTCCCATTGAATTTATCTACCTTCAATTTACTCTCGTCCACCATTGCTCCCACTTAACCATGAGACTCCCACTCAACCGTGAGACCTTCCTGTAGACAATAATCAAACACAACCCACTCTGATACCACTTGTTAGGAATTGCATGTAGAAGATATCAATTAAATGCAAATAAAGATTAAATAGAGGAATGAAAAATACACAAAAATAATAATAGCGAGAGACAATTTTTAACGTGGTTCACCCAAACTCGGGCTACAACTGCCAACAAAGAGTCCAATATTATTATACAAAAATCAAACCAATTACAACCAGCAATCCTTACAACTCAATATCACTGCAAATGATACAATACAATATCTCAACAAAAAACCCTAACCCTTGACCCCGACTTGGGGGCGATGCCCCCAAACCCCCGTTAAATAATTTGTGGGGAAACTGTGTCAATACAGTGGGGAAAATATAACCTCCGAGTCTGATTAGGCTCCATATAACAACAATGGCTACATCATTTTATACAATCAGTTTTAGGTAGTGTATCATCGACAAATGGGCACTTGCTGATATTTAATGGCCATGGAAGCCATGTAGCTGTGACAACCATCCAAGAAGCTAGGTCTTTGGGTATTGATTTGTTGACACTACTAACACACACCTCACACAAATTACAACCATTGGATGTGAGTGTATTTTCAACATTTAAATCAAACTTCAAATTGGAAAGAGCAGTGTGGCTGTAAGGTTTCCAAACATAGAAATAAAAAGAGCAGAATTGGTAGAATTGGGCAAAAAGTTGTTTCATAAAGAACTCACTATTTCAAACATCACAATTGGATTTAAAAGAATGGGTATATGGACCCTCAATCCAGATGCTCTAATGGAAGACATGCACCCAATGACACTTTTCAGTTCAGAATGCACGATGATGGTTCTACAGTGCAAAACATCCTTAGTCTTTCTGGGGTTGATGTTTCACAAATGGAAGTTGACAACACATTGTTATCAGGCCTTACAGATGCTGATTTACATCCTACAACAATAGACACAGTGGGAGAGGAAACTATGTAGGATTCAACTCAAAGAACTTTTCATGATTCACCTAGACCTGTGATGGGGGTCAATTGCTTGTTGACATAGCTGAAAGTCTACAAGAACAAAGCCTAGATGGACTTAGCCTTATGTCTTATCCAAGCCAACCATCATGGTTGGTGGAGGGATCCATGAATTTAGGAATTAATTTGCATTCCTAGCAAGAAGACAACATGATTCCTAGCAAGAATCCAACCAATCATTAGGTTCCCAATGTGATTCACACATCAGCAAATTCCTTAAACTACCCATTCACATTATGAAGGAAAGACCCCGAATTGTAGAGGATAGTGGAATTCAGTTGAGCCGACAATCCCAACTATTAACAATCGACAACTACATGAACCTTTTAATACATTAAGAGAAAAGGAAGAAATAAATTGATGAGATAAAAGTCTGAAAGAGACAATAGATTGAGGATAGAAAGGCAGCTTGTGTTGTTGCAAAGGAGTTGAAGGATCAAGCTAGATTAGATAGAGATGTTGCATGGCAAGCAAGAGAACAACAAAAATTTTTACAAAGGCAGGAAAAGGAGTAGAAAAAGAGCAAGAGAGGATTAAAAGGGAGCATGATAGAAAGGAAAGAGAGCTTGAAGTGGAAAGGAGAAGTCTAGAGAGGCAAAGGCATTTAAGAAACCCCATAAACCTTTTTCCATAAAATCATGCATTGTTTAGGAAGATGATGAACATTCATGTCCCTATCTATCCTACAACTCTAACCCCATCCCATGTGAGAAGCACTCCACTTCCAATTGTAACCCCATCCCATGTGAGAAACACTCCACTTTCAATTCTAACCCATCGCATGTGAGCAACACTCTATTTCCAACTCTAACCCCATCCCATGTGAGAAGTATTCTATTTCAGCTCTAACCCCATCCCATTTGAGTAGCACTCCAACTCCACCACCAAGGGAGGAGAACATGGATGGGATTAATTTGTTAAGTAGCCAAGCAAAAACAAAGGCTCTATCACATCTAGTCCACTTTCTTTTCCACCATGGTTTCAATGAGATTGGGAGCAACCAATAATTGTACACAAACAAGTTTGAAATTGTAGCCTAGGGAGGCATTTTTTTGCATTTTGTACTACCATGATTTCTATTTTGGCTTATATTAATGAAAGGGGATTTTGGTTCTATGTTTGGCATATGTCAATGATATGCATTTTGTAAATATCCAATGGTCAACATAAAACTTGTTTGAGTACAATCATATGTTGAGGGCATGATAGAGGTGTAACCTAACTTTCAAGGTTGACATGGGCTTCACATTCTTTACTATTTTAGATGGAATTTCTTCATTTTAGTCATACAAATTTATACTCAAACATGCGTGCAATGAGGTGGATAGTCTAAATATTTTGTTTGGAGGGGTGAAGTGTTTTTTCCACATGGACGACGAAGCATGTTGGCAGGAGTGAAATTCCAAGCCTTTTTAAAGGTTGATCGATGGTCAGTCATAAGGACCCCCGGTCATGGTACTTTACATCATGGATAGTGCTCAACATGTCATGTGGAAATGCGAGAATAGCACCACCTTTATTTCCCACACTCTCACATTAAACTCTACACTTCTAGCTCATTATATTTCCTACTGCCACATTAACTATTTTGTAGTCTGCATTTCCCTAGTCTTTGTACCACCTCATTTCAGAGCAATGGAGCCTTTAATGCTCCAGTGCATTATATTGATGAATCATCAACACCCAACTACCAACGCTTGTATTTGCGTACATGGTCATTGCAAACTACACTAAAATTTGGTCACTTAACCTTTGGAGATTGTTCTTCTTTGGAGATAGCTTGTATGAAGTTCAACATTGTTTAGAAAATTGATAATGCTAAAGCATTTTTAATGTTAAGCTATGTTGCAGTTATCCATAAAGTAGTTTGATATGTAGACTGTAACATAGATTCACCTAAAATTCCTTAGGGTAACCAAGCCTCCCCAATGCTACCACCTCATACTAGCCTTAGGTTTCTTCATGTTTAACTTTAGGTATTTGAATGGTTTCTTCATGTTCCCTAGTAGAATGTAGTCCTACTTGATAGGTTCCTTCATACATTTAGATCTGGTTTTTGAAGCCATCTATTTCACAACTCATTCATGCTAACATATAGTTTTATTTGACCCTATATTATAGTTCAGATCGTAAGTCTTGATAATGCTAAATCAATTTTAGGGTTGAGTTATGTTGCAATTATCCACAAATTAGTTTGATATTGTTGGAAAGAAATGGGTAAGAACCAGTTTGAAGATCTGGCTTCAGTCAAATCTCTAAAGTCAGTTTATACCTCAGTCATACAGTGAGAGAATTGTAGATAAACATTAAGGAATAGAATTATAGATAAACATTAAGGAATAGAGTTATGTGGTACAATCAAAGTTATGTAAAACATTCATAGGACACACATACACATATCATAACCCTTATGTCTCCTTTATATATATTCATATTCAATGGGTAACTATACATTCTTACCCATAAGTTTAAGTCTCTTCCCTTGTACATATCCTTCCTTATCTATGTCATTCTCATTCTTATTCCCTATTGCTTACTTACATATACATCCTATATATTCCCATAGAGGTGTGTCTTTTCCCAAAATACCTCTTTGTGTGCCAGTTCTATCCTCCGCATGCTACCTGCGGTAGGTTTTACTGCTTTCTTTGTCCTCTACCAACATTAACAAAGAGATCAAGAAAAATACTAGGGGCTAGAAGAACACACAACCTAAGAAAGATTGATAATTTAGCTAGTAAACATACCACAAAGAACAAGAATACGCTGTAGATTTAGAAAGAGGAGAATGATAGCATGCCCTACTGGGACAAAGATAAGATTCATCAAGTCAATCATATGTCCATGGGTGTATCACATATCAAGAAACCTCTGTACGCATGGGCAGGAACCTATGATTTAAAAGATGTGGTAGAAGCCTTGGAAATGGATAAGCCAAAGATGAAGACATGGAAGGTCCCAAGCACATGGAAGATACAAAAGAAGGTACCAAAGAGCACTGCAAATAAAGAAAAGCAACCACAAATCAAAACTAAGAGGGTATTAAGATTAATGAAAATTAAAAATTATTATACTGCACTTTACTATAGATGAAAGTACAGACTCACGGTTTGGAGAGTATGTAGAACAAGGTAAGAGGCACATAAAACATAGTAAAGAAGATGGGGGAAAAAGGTGTGGAGGTTCCAAGACCCGATGCTCTGTGAAACATATTGGTCAGCCTAAATTCGATGATAAATGTCATGCCCAAGATTAATCACTTGAGCACGAACCACAAAACATAGATTAATTCCTTTCTAAAATGTCAATTATTAACACTAGTTTCAAAATAGTAAAAACCACATCACAAAATTTTTAACTGATATGCCATATGCACAACCAACATTGAATACATTGGACATGAGTTTTGTATCATTCATCAAAAATGAAAATCAAGATTTAAACATTTCTTATACAATTATACACAACTACAATAAGCGCCATATGATCATCCATTCACCAAGAGGGAAAATACTTTCTTAGCACCAATACTCTGCACAGGTAATAGTCTTGAATCTGCACAACTAAATATAAACATTAGTCTGACAAAGTCAATAAATAGACATATTAGATATCAATGCACAAGATAACAAGACTATAGGCCCTAAGGGCTAGACCTAATGACTCAAGGGCTCATTTGTGATGGCCTTGCCTATGTACGTGCAATGCAGAGGCTTTGTAGTTCAAGGTAACTTGATTTGTAATCATAAGGGAACTAGTTACCCTAAAGCAATTCTTGACCATTATTACTAAATTTGAGCGATACAAGAGTAACTCCATGAATCAAGAATATATTATAAGAGTCCAAATCTTACATACTTGTCTATGCATTTAGTATAAAAAAATAAAACTACCTTCTTAATTAACTTAAGAGTAATTCTTCTTATGACAATATCTTAAATGATTTTTCTAACACACTACCATTAAGCTACTAACCATACATATAACTTTGGTTAAATTTAAGATTAATGGCTTAAAAGATTAATACTTCATCTAATATCCACCATAATTATTCAAAAGATTCATTATAATTCAAAGTTGAAGACCAAGATAAATACAATGCCAAACTAAACTAATCTACTTACTAAGATATAATTCACTCCCTTTAATAACACCTTTCACATAAATTTTCTAAGTATATCAATTTTAAAAAATAATATAATATTTAATTCTAAGAACATTTATCTTCTAATCTATTTTCTAACTCATAATAGTAAACAAATCTTCTAATCTAATTTCCAAATTAACTATTTAGTCTATTATTTTAACTCTAATCCTAACTTGGCTAACATGATAAAAAAAATTCTTAACCAAATCATAACAAAAGATAGAGTATGAATGAAAATTTAAGAGTTTTGATCAACATATAAAAAGATTCTACTAGACAAAATTATCAAGTTAATGTTCTCTAATCAAATATATTAATTATTCTTACTAAATAATTCAATACCAATTCTTACTAATAATAAGAAGATTCTAGACAAGACATTAAAGATTTAGTTTGTAATATAATTTTAATTAATAGAGAATCAATGAAGATTAAGAGAATCTATGAATTGCATAGTTTCTAATTAAAGAATCATAAACCAATTTCTAGAACTAAATGCTTATCATTTCTTTCCTTTTTATCATTTTGTATAAAAATTAGAAAGAAAACAAGTGAGGATTTCTTAAAAGAAAAGTCCGTTAGAAGGCTTATATAATTATACTAGTTTAATTCTAAATGAGAAGATTTAAATCTTGTTACAACATGTCTTTTATAATCTTACTATAGATTTAATAGAAAGAAAATAAAGTACAAATAATACGGATTTATCCTACATGAAATTCAATCCTATGCTCCAAAATAGAATATAATTCAGTTTCATTATAAATATAATTCAACCTCATAAAATTTCTAATTAAATACCAATGAAATATTACAACCCATATAATGATGGCACCTTTCTACAATGTCAAGTACATGTATCTTAACTAGCAATACAAGGTTAAGGTAGAATATCATGCATCCCAAAGTACGTGCAATCCAAATCACCTTAACATACATAACTCTTACTAATTCATAGATAAAATCTAATAAATAGAAAATTGCATTCATATATAGGAAAAATCAATTATGTCATCTCAACTCAACACAATACTTAAATCCTCTTCAATAAAATGTTTGATTATGCAACCATTTTCCTTCAAGAAAATATCAAGCTCTATGTTTATATGAGATCGACCAGCACTAATATTTATAACTATAAACAATTTTCCATTATTATTAAAATCATACTATCTAATATCAAATTTCATACTATCAAACATCCAATATTATACAAAATCATTCTATCACTTAATTATAAATTACTAAAGATCATATTACTTAAAATTCTAACATTAATCACATATTCCATAATTAAAAAATAACAATTATCCAAAATCTTATAAAATCACACTCATTAAACTTTTAATTAAAAAACAATACTAAACAAAAAACAATATGAAAAGATCAAAAGCAATATTTATTTAGTTTCTTTCATTTTTTAAAGAATAAAGGGAGGAGTTTATCTACTACTACAAAGGATGCATAATTCCTAAATTTCAAAAAACATATATATTAACCTTAACTAAACCATATTTTATTCCATCTACCTAATTTTCTTTTTAACATGCAGATTTAAAATAAACTTTTCTAAATGATGATTAAGGAAAAAGAAACTCCATCAAGCTAACCGTATGGTCTTTATAAGATTGATTTGATATTTTTAAATAGAAAACTTAATGATTTTTCAATCCAAACTATATAAATATAACCCTATTTAATGCAATTCTTTTTAGTTTAATAAACTACATGGTAAAGAGGAAACATGATGCAGGAGCATCCAGTGGTGTAAGGGTAATCTTGCATGACCCAAAAAAATATTGATTCAAAATCATTGAAGTTGTTTTCCTTTCTTTCCATAATTAGTATTTTTGGTTCCATAATCGCTTGAATAATGATGTAGGACTTTTAGTTTTTCCAAACTACTAAAAATAGTAAACTGCTATTTTTGGAAAGTTTAATTGCTATTTTTGGAAAGTTTGCATTTAGGCACGGATGGAAGCAAAAATTTACAGGAAGCTTCATAAATGAAATATAAGACCTTTGGCAAAGGAATCAGACAAAGATCATTTGTGAGCTGAAAGATATTAAAATTTTTATTTTCTGAAAAACCACTGAGAATTTCTGAAACCAGATATGAGGCATTAAAACATCCCATAACATCCTAAAAATTTTACAAAAATCTGTCTATGTATTTTCGGTGTGATAGTTCACTTCGCGAGATTTCTAGTGCTTAAAATGGTTTGTCAATCAGACACCCAGATCAAAAGTTATTCTTCCTGGAAGTTGACCTACTTTTGGAGGGAGTTGCAAATTTCAAAATTTACCTAGAGGCTGCCAAAAAGGGCTATTTAAGACTATTTTTGGGAACCCTGGGAAGTAGCAGAGTTAAGGGGGAAAGTGTAGAGTCAAGAATAGGTAGGAAAAGAAAAAACCTAGCTGATTTGGGGTTACAGAAGGTAGAAGATTCTAGAGCCTGGTGATAGGTAGATGTAACGTGTTGTAGCCTGTGGAGGATTGATTTCTCTTATTATATTTGAGCTTTTGTAATGTAATGAGTTGTCTAAATCAATAAAAGAACATACTATTTTTTGTGTGCAATTTTGTTGTTGTGTGTTTTATGATTTAACCCCCTTCATCAAGTGGTATCAGAGCCACGTTCCTGAGTGTGTAGATAGATCGTTGACCATGAGGCAGTTTGCACTAGGACCTGAGGTTGTGCATTTGCTGCAGAGATAAAGATGCCTCCATGAAGAAATCATATTAGGAGGAATACTTTGACGGAAGAGGGTTTTAGAGCCGTGCAAAGGCAAATCGATGCATTGCAAGAGGAGTTGCGAAGAGGGTTTGAGCCGAGAACATGAGAAGAAAGTGAGGATGAAGCTAAAGAAGAGCTATCTAAGGAAGAACAAGAAGCTATAGGAGATCCTGCAGAAGTTAGGTTGTTGAGGGCCACTTCGAAGATCAGAAAGAGGCCCAGGATCAAAGTTTCTACCTATTCTAGAGATTTGAATCTGGAATAGCTTATTGATTGGATCAATGATATGGAGGAATATTTCGAGTATGAAGACATGGAGGACCCAGATTGGGTCAAGTTTGCATAAACAAAGTTGAAGGGGCATGCTAGTATTTGGTGGAAGGAGGTCCAGTTAGAGAGAAATAGGAGAGGAAAAGGAAAGATTTCTAGATGGGATCAGATGGTGGAGAAACTGAAGAAGTAGTTCATTCATGTGGACTATGAGATGGAGTTGCTGAAGAAGCTGCAAGGATTGAAGCAAGGTAACTAACAAGGGTCGTTGGTCCTCGACATTTAATCATATTTTCATGTGTCAAATCCAGGGTTGTGTCCTTGGCTATCTGCAATTAGGAATCCTATAGTTGCCAGTCTATCTAACTAAATCTAATGATCTCTATTGATTGAAGAAATTAATGCTACCGATCTATCTACCATGAAAATGAATTCTAGGAATATTGAAAACAAAGCTGAAACAATGAATTGCTAATGTAGATCTATACTATTCCATACAATTGAAACATACATTCATTTATGAGAAAAGAGTAACTATCTTTCTAAACAGAATCTGAAATAGAACAACAAACAACAAAATCTGAAACAAAATAATAAACAACAATACTAGCCTTCTGCCTTGGTGGTGGGGACTGGGCCCTTGCTCCACACCCTTAGGGTTGAAGACTAAAGCAATGAATCAACACAAGAAGATAATATCACAATTCTCTTTCAATCCAATTCCATCAATACCATTTTGTATTCAGAAAAGTATCTATATCAAAATAAGATCACAATAATAATAATTCATCTGTTGTATTCTTTTGCTGCTACTTTGTAAGTTTATATCTAATTCAGTGATAAGATATCACTTACCTTAACTACTAGTTCATCTATGAGATAGTACTAATCTCTTATTCTACTAACTGTTTAACTACAGAATAAAAAGTCATGCAATTAAAATAGATTTAGTGGAACAACAGTCTCACTAAATCTGAGTCTTAGTTTCAAATACAACTGGGCATTGAGGCCCTGAAATATAGGTACTTAATCAGTTTTTCAAGAACTCATGCAAAATCAAAAAGAAAGATAAAACTTCCAGTAGTTAACTAAGGTCTTCATTCGATTACTCAAGTATTGATTGAGTAATATCTGGAACACCCCAATTACTACTGGAAGTGTTGACTCGCAACAACCCTAGAAATCTGCATCTATGTTGAGGAGACTCTGTAGGTGTGTGCTTCTATCTGCAGCTCCAGAGATATGCTTTATGACCTTCTGTTCAGCTCCGGAGATATGCCTTTGACTTCAGTCCAACTCCAAAGATGATTCACCCCCTTTATCTCAAAATCTCTCCAATCATATTGGAAAATATTGGAGACTGGTGTGGTATCCATATGTCAGCTCTGGAGATTATTAGGACCACCTCCGGATATGACCAAAATTGTCTTTGCTCAAACATCTGCACCTGTAGATTCAAAAAGAGAGAATTTCTGCATATTTCCATTAATTCAATGCACATTAGTCCTTCAATCATAAATCATGATTTTAAGAATTCATCTCTCATTAATCATAATTAGAACAATCTTGTTAATCTACTTTGATGTAGTCATCAGGACAATGGAATAAGAAGGAAGGAAAAAGAGGGGTTAAAAGGTGTATTTCATGGGTTCTACTTGGCACTCATCATCCCCCCATACTTAAAGGTTAGCAGGTCCTCCTGGTTCTCACAATCTAGATTTATTTAGGTGGAATATTCTATCAGTGAAGTTGTAGTCTTTTGCATAAGTAGACCAAGTGGTGTAGTCTATATTACCATTTCCTCTGAACTGATCAACCTGTTTAATCCATTCCTAAAAATTTTCATCTTCTATTTGTTCAGCCCAGATAGGTAGTGGCTCAATGATGAGAGGAGGTCTAAAACGACCACCTATCCACTCTAGTTGGTATTTATCATCATTTTGGACACTATCCTAGCCTTCCTCATAAACAACCTGAGGTTGGCAGGGGACACCACTTCACTCATCTTTTGTTCTATAGTCAAGGTGGTCCACCTTTTCTTTGCCACTGGAAGCAATTGATTAGATAAATTATTTATGAGGAGACCAAAATCAATGGATCATTCCTGCAGATGTTTTAGATATAAAGGCAAAATCCTGGTCTTACTGTCTGGGTGGTAAATGTATGCCCTAAACTGGATCTTAAAAGTATTGGGATTTAGACATTCTTTTCTGATAAAAAGGCTTGTTTCTACATGCTTGTTTAGATAGGCCTCCATCCTTTCATTCCAAATCTGATGATTTCTCATCAGTGACATGAATGCCCTGAGTTGACATTCTCCTACATAATAGTTGATAATGAAGGTAATATCATCAATGCAGAAACCATGCAAATATAACTCACACAAAAAATCCTTATCCTCATCAGAACTTCTCATGTATGCCTCCATGAACCCTATCCCTATCTTTGTGTCCTCAGTCAAATTAGATAGAACCAAAGATATTTTTCTCTGTAGGATTCTTTCTTGTAAAAATAGAGCATAACTTCCACTTGGGGGTCTGCAAGATAGGATCTCAGATGAAATAGAAACTACCTGAAGGACCTTTTCTTCCAAAGTTTGTACTCTTTTTGACATGGCAATTACTGCCCTTTGTAATTGCAGCATGGGTTTAGAAGCCTCATATTCCCTACATCTTCTTTCCCAATGGAATAGGGCTTTAGAGATATCTATTGGAATTGGGCCTAAGTATGGATCTATTTGCACCCCCTATTCCATGGTTGCCCCTGGGCCAATCAAATCCTGAATGTACTCTTCTTGATCATCTATCTTATTGTTGGCCCATGTTAATTGTTTGGCTTGACTTTGCACTTTCTCAACAAGTGCTGCAATTATTGTGAGACTATTGTCTCGAGCCTTTGTAAGATCAGAAATACTTTGTGCCGCCTTTGCCTCCTTTTCCTTGATGCTTTGGGCTGCCTTTGTTTCTTTGTTTCTCATCTCTACCTCTTTCTCCTAAATTATTTATTGTTTATTCTGGAGCTCTGCTTGCAGTCCTTCAATCACCTATTTTTGTTCCATTTCCTTTTCTTTCATGACCTTCTTGAGGTCAGTAATAACTAGGTTCTTCCCCCATAATAATCTTTTTAGATAATCTATTTCTTCTAGCATCTGCTACTCCCTTGAAATCTCAACATCCTCGTGATCAGAGGGGTGGGAATAAGTCCCTGTTTCATCTTCTGTCTATTCCACTTCAGGGTTTTCCACAGCTCTTTGCTCTTCACTGCTGGTTGCATCCACTTGTCCTGTTTCAACTTCCCCTGTAATTTCCTTATCTTGAGCTCCTTCTTGATCTCTCTCTTCAATTATTGGTACTGATGAAGGCCCAACCTCATCTACAAAAGTTTTGAAACCCAAGGGAACTTCAGCCAGGAGAGCAGTATCTTTTTCAACTTGGGTGAGTTGCCTTTTTCTTTTGCTTCTTAGTAGCACAGGTGGAGTAGGTGCCTCTGTAGTAGGCATATTATCCTCAAAGTCTGAGGAAATAGTAAAAGTGTCTCTCTGTTCTATCTCCAGAGCAGGGGGATGTTGTGAAGTTGGACTATGGGAACCTGGATGAACAGATTGTTCTAGGGAAACTTCTCTTTATTTCTTCTTTCTCACGAGAGGAATTTCATTTGAATCATGGGATGCTTCCTCAACCCAGTAGTGTATGCTGGAATTAGTTTTCTTTGAAGCTCTTTTTGTTTTCTTACCTTGACTTGTCTTTTGTTTTTGCTTCTTAGGGTTAGAAGTTTGGGTGGAGGTCTGCTCTATAATAACTATTTCCCCTGTTGGTTCAATTGGAATAGACTCTTCAACCAAGGTCATCTTTTGCCTTACTGAGCGAGTCATATATGGGGTTTGTTCTATAACAGGTTCCATAACTTCTTTCCTTTTCCTCTTTCTGCCAGAAATAGGGGTAGCAGATGAAGTTGCCTCCTGTGAGGGCTTTTGACCTTTACCTCTCTCAATAGCTGGAGAGGAAGTTGAAGGCTTTGCCTCCTCTTCCTGCTGGGTAGAGGAAGCCTCGTCCATTCTCTATGCCCTCTTTGGTGTTCCCTGTGGTTTATTGTCTAAAAATGTCTGCCATAATGCCTCTCCATCAACTTGAGACATAAAGTGATGTTTCACAATCAGAAAAATGAGGCCATGGTGTTTCATAGGACCTTTCACTTGTTGAAACTTGTCTAGGTGAGCATTTCCTTGCCTCAGAAAAATTAACATTTTCATTATTGGTCCTAAAACTATGGAAAATTGGCCATCACATGTAAAGTATTTCATCAACCATAATGCTACAGACTGGCATGGGTTTGGAAGTGAAGACCTAACAATTCCTTTAACCTCATTTTTGCTTAAATGTAACTGTATTGTAGGTTCACCTTCTTCAGAGAAATTTTTAATTAAATTAGCATATAGGGTTTTCAAATGGTAAAACCTCTCACCTTGTTCTGGTATTCCAGAGATATGACTGATGATGGTGGTAGAGATATTGACCTGAACCCTTCTCACAATTGTTTGATTATCTCTCAGGTGATGTAGGAAATTATCAACAATATCCTTCTGAAAACCTTCAAATTTCTCCAGGAATTCTAACCACCCCGCATTCCTTAGAATGTCTGCCATAACTTCATCCTGCAGAAGACCTGTTATATTCTCTGGCTCTGATTTCTTCTTGACACCCATCTCTCTGTTCTATTCCACCTCCTGTAGCTAAAATTCTTATTGCTTCTCTCTGTAGTCTTTTTTTTTCTTTTCACTTTGTAGGACTGTGTCAGTAGACTTGAATTTTACACTCAAAGATTTTTAGAGAAATCTGCAATCTTGAGTGAAGGTTGATATGTCATTTTTTTTTACTACACAGATTATGGTAAAGGAGGTTGAAACTGGTTTAGTGTGCTTATGTAGTCATAATTGCAACAGAGTGATGGGACACTCCGTAGACAGGTTGATAGTGTGGCAAAAATGGCGGCATGCATGAGGTGAAAAGGGAAATAATGGCAGGGAGATGTGTCATAATAACAACACCCAAAAATAGAATTGACAAGACAGTTACTAATTAAGTTAATTAAAGAGAATTACCTGAATCAATCCTAATGATGATGGTCTAATATACTTGGCTGCAACACTGCGACTTTGATGAGGCTTGATGTGACTTGGCACGTGAGCAGCTCCTGCGTGGTTTTGAAATGGCATCAACATCCTTGTCATCACATATTCTACAATTATTCCCACTAAGTGGTTTGGGAATGACATGTTGTCAGGTGATGTCAGTGCAGCCATTCGTGATGACTTTCGCATGTGAGAGTGATGGCTTTTTCGAATGCTGACGATATGCATGTTGACATCATCTTTGTTTTTATCATAAAGTGGAGGATGAGTCATGCTGACCTCATCAAGTGACATCTCCACTTTATTACTTGGAGAGGTGGGTCCCCTCCTTATTCATTATATTTAAAATGGATCTTTATTGGTGGAGTGACAGAGGTGCTCCTAGTTTGTGAAGCGTTGGAGGTGCTCCAAGTTTGTGAAGCACCAGAGGTGCCCCTAGTTTGTTACAGAGATGTGTTTTAGTAACTCTTGGCACCTGATTACCTCTGTAGCTTGATTATTCCAATCTGGAAAGAAGAAGGGAACCACCATTTACTAGTTTTCAATCCCCTTGGTCGAGAAAGACAACCATTTACTCGTTTTCCATCTTTTTTTCTTTTTTTTTTCTATAAGTTGGCCGCCATTTGCTGGTTTTCAACCTTCTTTTTTTCTTTTTTTTTAAGAAGGCCGTCATTTGCTGGTTTTCAAACTTCTCTATTTTTTTAGTCTAAATCTGTGACAGAGGACATGTCCCTTGCAACCAAGCACAAATCTTTGATGAATTCTTCCTTAGTTGATGGCCTTTTATAGAGTTGAATTATGTGGCCATTCACTAAGAATGTATCTATGTTTCCATCAATGGGTTCTACCAAAATTCTTCCATTCTAAAAAACTTCATTTATTTGATAAGGACCCATCCAATGAGTTTGTAGCTTTCCCTTAAACTCCTTGAACTTAGAATCATATAGGAGAACCTAATCACCTTGCTGAAATGTCCTCCTTTTGATGTGATGGTCATGCCATTGCTTCCTTTGATATTGAACAAGTTTTGTTTTCTGTATGGCCTCTGTACGGATTTTATCCAACTCATTGAGCTGAAGAATCCTGTTCTGTTGTGTTATAAACAATGGTAGACCAATATCTAATGAAGTTTTGAGTGTTTGCAGTTCAAATTCTATAGACAGGATGAGTTTCTTTCCATAAACCAATTCATATGGTGAGAATTTGGTTGTGGACTTCCAAGTGGTATTGTAAGCCCAAACTACTTCAGGTAGTCTGTTAGCCCAATCCTTTCTATTCATGGCCACTGTCCTTGTCAGGATATTCTCCAGTTCCCTATTAGTCACCTCCACCTGCCCATTGGATTGGGGATGGTAAGGTGAAGATTTCCTGTGCTTAACTTGATATAAGTCTGTGAATGCTCTAACTACCTAGGAAGTGAATTGAGGTCCTCTGTCTAAAACTATTGATCTTGGGGCTCCAAACCTCAAGAAAATTCTATTATAAAGGAAATCAACAACTTTCTCTTCTCTTGCAAATTGCGATGCCTAAACTTTAGCCCATTTAGTCACATAGTCTATGCATACCAGAATATACTCTTTGCCTGATGATGGTGGAGAAATTGGTCCCACAAAGTCTAGACCCCATTGCTCAAATGGTTCTAGCATTACTTGAGGATGAAGTGACATTTCCTGGGTGAAAGTTGGTTGTCCCATCCTTTGGCACTGATCACACTATTGCACATATTTCTTGGTATCCTTATGAATAGAGGGCCATTAGTAACAGCTCCCAAATTTTTTTGGATGGTTTTGTGTGAAGAATAGTGCCCACCAAATGATTCATCATGACATGCCCTTAAGACATAAAAAATTTCATCAGCTTTTAGACACCTGCATAAAATGAAATGAGGACCACATTTAAATAGTAAACCATTTAACCATTTGTAAGATAAGCTTTCCTTAACTAAGAATTTCTTTTGTTTTGAGGTAAAATGGGATGGAAACAAGCCTGTAGCTAAGAGATTAGCTATGTCTGCAAACCAAGGTGTAGTAGAGGAGATAAAAAAAAGATGTTCATCTGGAAATTTGTCCTCCATTAGCTAGTTTTCTCCACCTGTATGCAATCTTGACAGAAAGTCAGCAACCAAATTAAATTCACTTGGATTATCAACTATGGTAATGTCAAATTCCTGCAATAGCAATAACCACTTGATTATCCTTGCACCCACTACTGGCTTATTCATTAAGTATTTGATGGCTGCATGATCAGTATGTACAAATATTTTGTATCCAGTGATATAATGCCTGAATTTGTTTATAGCATAAATGACTGCCAAGAATTCTTTTTTAGTTGTGGTACAGTTTCTTTCTACAGGGGTGAGGTTTTTATTGATGTAAATGGCATGTATACCTTCTCCCTCCTCTTTCTCCAATAGACTCATTTGAAGCATCAGTTTGTATGTGAAATGGTAGAGTCCAATTGGGTCCTCTTAAAACAGGTGTGACATTAAGTTTCTCCTTAAGGATTTCAAATGTTGATTGGCAATCCTTTGTCCATAAGAATTTTGTGTCTTTGTTAAGCAGGGTAAACAAAGGAGCAACTATTCTGCTGAAATTTTCTATAAATCTCCTATAGTAGCCTGCATGACCCAGAAAACTTCTAACAACTGTCTGATTCTTAGGTGAAGGTAATTTCTTGATCACTTCTATTTTGTTTTGGTCCACTTTGATCCTATTTGCTAAAATGTGGTGTCCCAATACAATTCCTTCCTCTACCATCATGAAGTACTTTTCATGGCTCAGGGATAGATGATTTTTTTCACAACATTTTAATACCTTCTCTAGTTTTATGAGAGTTTCTTCAAAGTTGTCCCCATACATAGTAAAGTCATCCATATAGACTTCCATGCACTCATTAGCTAATTCAGCAAAAATGGCTAAGACAAGCCTCTGAAATGTAGCTGGAGCATTACATAGTCCAAATGGAAGAACATTGTAGGCAAAAGTTCCCCAAGAACAAGTGAAAGTGGTTTTATCTTGATCTTTAGGTGCTACTTGGATTTGGTTATATCCACTAAACCCATCTAGGAAAGAAAAATACTTCCTCCTTGCAAGGTTGTCCAACACTTGGTCAATGAATGGTAAGGGAAAGTAGTCCTTCTTTGTGGCTTTGTTTAGCTCTCTATAGTCAATACACAGTCTCCACTTCCCATTCTTTTTAGGCACTATGACTAAGGGTGAGACCCATTGACTATCTGAGATTGGATATATAAACCCTGCTTGCAACAATTTTTCTATTTCAGTCTTGACAATGTCTTTTAAAGCAGGATTCAATCTTCTTTGGGGTTGTCTGACAGGTTTGACATCTTTAGTGTATATATGATGAGTGCATATCTCAGTAGGGATGCCCTTCATATCTTGGTATTCCCAAGTAAAAGCTGCTGAATGGGAAATTAGGAGTTTGATAAGTTCTTTCTATTTTTCTGCTAACTGGGTGTTGATATTCAGTGTTTTCCCAGGTAAAATCATGACCTATTTTGTGATCTGATCCATATATGTATTCAATCCATATGCTGGAGTCATGGTATTAAGGGGACAAGAATGTGGAAGCAATATGTGGAATGTGGCTAAGTCTCTGTAAAAGGTTTCTCCACAAGGAATGATATTTGCTAGGGTGCAATGAGCAGAAGTGAGAAATTCTCTCCTTGAATCTTGGGCTAGCTCCATTATATCCTAATTAATAAGAGTGTGGGTGATATCTTCCATTGTATCATAGTGGATTTCTTCTTCCAACTCACCCAAATGTTCTTTGATGGTAACTATAGCTATTGAAGCACTATTTTCCATGTTATCTGGCTCATCTACCCATACTCTTCCTGAATAATGTATTGAGGGTTTAGCTGGAGGATACAAAGATATTTTCTTCAAATCTATCCCATTAGAAATGACCATATCCCCAGTTCGACAATCAATAGATGTTGCTACTGTAGCTAGCCATGGTCTTCCCAATATCAATGGGTATGCATTTCGTTGGTTTCTGGGTTCTAATATCAGGAAGTCTACTGGGAATTCCCATGATTCTATCACAACTGGAACACCAGTAATCACCCCTTTTGGAATGGCTATTGACTGGTCAGCAAGTTGAAGGATTGTAGATGTGGATTAGATACCTGTTAGGGCTAATTTGTCCATTGTATGAACTGCCATTACGTTTATTGCTGCTCCCAAATCAACCAAAATATTTGAAATTCCTACCCCTGAGATGTAAATAGTTATGACAGGATTTCCAGGATCTCTATATTTTGGGAGGAGCATTTATCCCATTAGGAGGTCTACTACTTTTCCCTCCACCTGGATGGTGGAAGGAAATTTTTTCTTCCTGCCCTGTGTCTTAACACAATGTTGTTTGATGAATTGGTTCAGTTCAGGCACATCCCTAATTGCTTGTAGGAGCAGAATTTCAATGTTCAATTGTCTAATTTCTTGTAAAAGTTTTGATTCCAGGGTAGATTGGACTTGTTTTTGTAAAGCATTTTTCTGAGGGACATGTTGTTTAAGCCGCTCTGGGTATGGCGCTAGTTTTTCTATCTCCGGAGCATCTCCAGAGTTCTTAGCAGAAATGTTTCTAGGGGTGTTCTCCAGAGTCAGTCTTTTAGTAGGAATTCTAGAGTTATCCAAGGATGATTCTTTTAGCACTGTTTCTATAGTAATCTCCTCTGGAAGTTGAGTGGATGGATTTTTAGGTTCCTCATCATTGGTTAGTTCAACTATAGTTGGAGGAGATGGTCTTGGAAGTGCTTTCCCAGAACGCAGTGGAGATTATTAGAATATATGGCATTAATACCAGCCATGTTTTCTTGTTCTATCATGTAAACATCTGCTCCTTGCTTATTCCGTGGGTTTGGTATAGGTTGGGCTGGTAAGGGTGGTTGGCTAACTGGTTCATTTTGTGATTGACCTTGTGTGTTGGGGGATGTAGTTAGCAATGCTTGTTGTTGAGGTTGGAAATGTCAATGTTGTCCTTGGGATTGTTGATTATATCCCTGTTGAGGACCCCAATGAGGCTGCAAGTTTTGTGATCCAAACTGTTGTGGCCATTGTTAATTCCCCCAGCATTGATTTTGCTAATGTTGGTTCTACCATTATTGGTTTGGCCAATCTTGTGGTCCCCAAGGAGGATTATTCTGAGGCCCATGCCAAGTTAGATTCCATTGATTATTTCCCCAATTAGAGGACCCCTATAAGAAGCCTAGTTTGGACTGATTATAAGGAAAATTCCCAGCTTGTTTTTGTCCTACATAGTTCAACTCCTCCTCTATAATGACATTCTTTTTACTTAGCCTTTTTAAGGCTAGGAGATGATCACACCAACTGGTAGGATGTTCCCTATCACAAATCTGATAGATCTCTGATTTATCCAAAGGGCATTCTCTCAATATATGTTTGTTTCTACACCTAGGACAATAGATGGAGAGTGGTTCAGTTGTTCTATCTTGATCATTTGTTCTAGTTTTTTCCTGAATCCCATCTAATGTGGTATTCAGTTGGACTAGAATATCTATTTTGAGATTTGTAATCTCCTCCATTAACTATCCTATTTCATTCTTTCCTTTGAAAGATTTGGGTGTTCTCACTCCATCTTGGGTTCTGGAATAGTTCCTGTAGAGTTCTTCTATAGAAGACATATCCATTTTATTGATGTTCCCTTTTCCCATTAGATCTAGTGCCTATTTTGATTCTTTGTCTAATCCTTTTACAAACAGGGTTCTAGCCAAAGAGTGATTTATAGGGTTTCCATACCTTCTCAAAGCAAATTTGAACCTATCCACATAATCCTCTAAGGTCTCTTCCTCTCTCTATTTAATTTTGAATAATTCCTCATTCTTATCACTGACTCTCCAGTAGTCCTGGTATTTTCCCAAGAATTCTATCTCCATCTGATCCCAAGAATGGATGGAGTTTTGGGGCAAACCCATGAACCATCTCATTGCAGAATCTTTCAGAGTTGAGGGGAATAGTTTGAGTTTTTGATTATCTGATCCATAATCATACATCTGGCTTACCACTTTGAATTCAAACAAAAATTGATCTGGATCGTCAGAAGCAAGACCCCTAAAATTTGGTAAGTGTGCAGGTGAAATATTTTTCATAGTGGCATTATCTCCAGTAGCTAGAACAATGGGATATGAGAAGGTTCTTGGGGCCTAATTATCCTCCTCTTCATGATTATCATCCATGTCTGATACTAATTCTTCTCCTTGAGACTCAGTGTGAGGTTCTGAAGAATTGGTTTCTGAGGAATTAGTTTTTGTCAAAGGATCTACCTGGAATTTCTCTTGCAATTCTTGGATATAGTTAGCAAGTGGAAGATTTGGAGGATTTAAGGGATTATTGAATTGAGGTGTAGTTTCCAAGGCAGGTTCTAGGTGTCTCTCTTCAACAAGATCTTGTGCCACACCACTGCTTTCTCCTATTTGTTGATGGGGTGTTTGTTTTATGTATCTTCCTTTTGAATCCCTAGCTCTAACCATACAAATTCAATCTATCCTAAAACTGTTTAACTAAGTTTCCCTAATTAACATAGAGATCCCCGGCAATGGCACCAAAAATGACAAGGGTCGTTGATCCTCGGCATTTAATCATATTTTCATGTGTCAAATCCAGGGCTGTGTTCTTGGCTGTCTGCAATTAGGAATCCTACAGTTGCCAGTTTATCTAACTAACTCTAATGATCTCTATTGATTGAAGAAATTAATTCTACTGATCTATCTACCATTGAAATAAATTCTAGGAATATTGAAAACAAAGCTGAAACAATGAATTGCTAATGTAGATCTATACTATTCCATACAATTAAAACATACATTCATTTATGAGAAAACAATAACTATCTTTCTAAACAGAATCTGAAACAAAACAGCAAACAATAGAATCTGAAACAAAATAATAAACAATACTAGCCTTCTGCCTTGGTGGTGGGGAGTGGGCCCTTGCTCCACACCCTTAGGGATGAAGACTAAAGCAATGAATCAACACAAGAAGATAATATCACAATTTGCTTTCAGTCCAATTCCATCAGGACCATTTTGTATTCAGAAAAGTATCTATATCAAAATGAGATCACAATAATAATAATTCATCCGCTGTACTCTTCTGTTGCTACTTTTTAAGTTTATATCTAATTCAGTGATGAGATATCACTTACCCTAACTACTAGTTCATCTATGAGTTAGTACCAATCTCTTATTCTACTAACTGTTTAACTACAAAATAAAAAGTCATGCAATTAAAATAGATTTAGTGGAACAACAGTCTCACTAAATCTGAGTCTTATTTTCAAATACAACTGGGTAGCGGGGCCCTAAAATATAGGTACTTAATCAGTTTGTGAAGAACTCATGTAAAATAAAAAAGAAAGATAAAACTTCTAGCAGTTAACTAAGGTCTTCATTTGATTACTCAGGTGCTAATTGAGTAATATTTGGAACACCCCAATTACTATTGGAAGTGTTGACTGGCAGCGGCGCTAGAAATATGCCTCTATGTTGAGGAGACTCCGGAGGTGTGTGCTTCTGTCTGCAGCTCTAGAGATATGCTTTATGACCTTTTGTTCAACTCCAGAGATATGCCTTTTACTTCAGTCTAGATCCGGAGATGCTTCATCCCATTTATCTCAAAATCTCTCCAATCATATTGAAAAATATTGGATACTGGTGCAGTAACCATATGTCAGCTCTAGAGATTATTAGGACCACCTCTGGAGGTGACCAAAATTGTCTTTGCCCAAACATCTGCACCTGTAGATTCAAAAAGAGAGAATTTCTACATATTTCTATTGATTCAATGCACATTGGTCCTTCAATCAGAAATCATGATTTTAAGTAATTCATCTCTCATTAATCATAATTAGAACAATCTTGTTAATCTACTTTGGTGCAGTCATCAAGACAATGGAATAAGAAGGAAGGAAAAAGAGGGGTAAAAAGGTGTATTTCATTGGTGCTATCTAGCACTCATCAGTAACAAGTTTGTTAAGGAGTATACAGAAGAGTTTTATAAGATTACTATCAGGACATGGCATGCAGAGACCAACAAGGAGAAGGTAGTCCATTACATTAATGGGTTGAGGCCAAGTAGTCAAGAGGAGCTGAGCTTGGTTAGAATGACCACCATAGAAGATGCGTACCAGTTTTCCCTGAAGGTGGAAGAGAAGCTGAATAAAAGATACGATAGCAAGCAAAGGGGAAGAGGTCAAGCCAGAAGGACTAGTGGAAGACCCTATGGAGGCTGAAACGAAGATCCAAAGAAAAGTGAAGAAGCTAGCACCAATCAAAATTAGAGAGGAGATAATACCTATTACCCTCGTGACCAGAATAATGGTGAGCAAAGAGGAAGAGGAAGAGGCAGACCTAGGCAAGGACCTGGAAGAGGAGGTTTCAGAGGAACCTATTTTCAATGTGGAGAAGAAGGACATCGAGTATACGAGTGTCCACAACATCAAGGAAGGACAAACAGAAGAACTAAAGGTAATGCACAAGTTGTACATGTAGATGAAGATTCACAGTCTGAGAATTTTGAAGATGCTGAAAGGGGAGAAACCCTAGTTGTTAGAAGAACCTTGTTGAATGAGGAGAAAGAACCAAATCAAAGGAAGAGTTTATTCTGCACAAGATGCAAGTGTGAAGGTAAGTGTTGTGATATTATTATTGACAGTGGAAGCACTATCAATCTTGTTTCAGAGGAGATGGTTAACAAGATAAAGTTGACAAGAAGAAAGCATCCACATCCATATCGGATTGCATGGTTGCAGAAGGACCATAGAGCTTTGGTCAATGAGCAATGTTTAGTCAAGTTCAAGATTGGTGACTACCATGATGAGGTGCTATGTGACATCATACTGATGGATGCATGTCATATGTTATTGGGAAGGTCGTGGCAATATCATAGGTGTGCTGTCCATGGTGGACATGCAAACACATATTCCTTGACAAAGGATGTAGTTTGTCACAAGTTGAAGCCCTTGAAGGAGGTGGAAGAAAAGGTATGTAGTACTGCCATAATTTGCTCGGTAGATGGTAGGAAATTTTTGGAGGGTATGAAGCATGAGTGTCATTGCTTTACATTGATTCCTAAGATTAGTCAAGAGAAATGTGAAGATGTCCTAGCAGAAGTCTCAGATTTGTTGGAAGAATTTCAAGATATTGTCTCTGATAATGTGCCAGAAGGTTTACCACCAGTGAGGAAGATAATTCATCAAGTGGATTTGATACCAAGAGCTAGTTTTTCAAATAAAGCAGCCCATAGAATGACCCCTGTAGAGAATAAAGAGCTGAACAAACAGGTTCGGGAGTTGTTGAGGAAAGGATTGATAAGGGAAAGCCTAAGTCCATGTGTGGTACCTACAGTACTAGCACCAAAGAAAGATGGAGAGTGGAGGATGTGTACAGATTCTCGAGCCATCAATAAGATCACGATCAATTACATATTTCCATTTCCTAGAATGGATGACATACTGGATTGTTTTAGTGGAGCCAAGTACTTCACGAAGATTGACTTGAAGAGTGGGTATCACTAGATTCAAATTAGAGAAGGAGATGAATGGAAGACAACCTTCAAGACAAAGGAAGGTTTGTATGAGTGGTTAGTCATGCCATTTGGGCTAACCAATGCATCGAGCACATTCATGCAGCTCATGAACGAGGTATTGAAAAAGTTTTTGGGAAGTTTTGTTATTGTTTATTTAGATGATATTTTGATTTTTAGTAAGACTTGGGATGGGCATCTATGCATATCAAAAGAGTTTTAGAGAAGCTGAGGGAGGAGAAGTTGTTGATTAATTTGAAGAAATGTAGTTTTGCAAAGGAGTTGGTATACCTGGGATTTGTTGTCTCAAAGGAAGGTCTTAAGATAGACCTAGAGAAGGTGAGGACTATCCTTGAATGGCCTTCACCAAGGAGTGCTATAGAGGTACGATATTTTCATGGTTTGGCAAGTTTCTATAGAAAGTTTATTAGGAATTTTAGTAGTATTTGTGCACCCCTAATTGAGATAATGAGAGGGGATAGAAAAAAGTTTAAATGGACTACATGAGCAAACAAGAGTTTTAATACTTTGAAGTAGAAAGTCATAGAGCAACCTATTTTGGCACTTCCAGATTTCAATAAGGTATTTCAGGTAGATTGTGATGCTAGTGGCAATGTTATAAGAGCTATTTTGAGTCAAGAATGTAAGCCCATTGCCTATTTTAGTGAGAAGCTTAATGATGCCAAGAAAAAGTATTCTGTTTATGATCAGGAGTTTTATGCAATAGTTCAGGCTTTGAAGAAATGGAGACATTATCTGTTGCCAAAAGAGTTTGTTTTATATATTGATCATCAGGCTTTACAGTATCTTAATAGTCAAGGAAAGTTAAATCAAAGGCACTTAAAATGGGTTGAGTTTTTGTAGAGTTATACTTTTGTTTTGAAGCACAGGTGTGGGAAGTCCAATAGAGTTCTAGATGCCTTGAGCAGAATGCAAAATTTTTTGACAGAAATGAAAATAGAGGTTTTTAGGTTCAATGAGCTCAAAAGTTTGTATCCTAAAGATCCATATTTTGCAAAGGCTTGGAAAGCTTGTTTGGAACCTATTACTCTGGACAAGACAAAATGGTTGGATTTCATAATCCAAGATGGCATGTTGTTTAGAGGAAGCCAGTTATGCATTCTGAGGAGTTACATGAGAGAAAACCTGATTAAGGAGAAGCATAGTGGGGGATTAGCTGGACACTTTGGTCGAGATAAGACCATTGCTATTGTTGGTGAAAAATATTATTGGCCACAGTTGCAGCAGGATGTGAGGAAATTTGTACAGAGTTGTAGAGTGTGTCAGATGGCAAAAGGGGCAAGTCAAAACACAGGGCTATATCAGCCACTACCTATACCAGAGAAGCCATGGGATGATATTAGTATGGATTTTGTTCTTGGTTTACCAAGGACACAGAGAGGACATGATTCCATTTTTGTGGTGGTGGACAAAATCTCGAAGATGACACATTTCATTCCTTGTAAGAAGACTGATGATGTTGTTCATATTGCAGAATTATTTTTCAGAGAGGTGGTGAGGCTACATGGTCTACCTAAGAGCATAGTTTTAGATCAAGATACCAAGTTTGTTGGTTATTTCTAGAGGACATTGTGGAAGAAGTTGAAGACATATTTGAAGTTCAGTTCTACACACCATCCATAGACTAATGGATAGCAAGAAGTGGTGAATAGGAGTTTAGGTAACTTGCTACGATGCTTAGTAGGAGATAAGCCCAAGGGATGTGATTTGATTTTACCACAGGAAAAATTTGCTTACAACAATTCTATCAATAGGAGTATTGGTAAATCACCATTCCAGATTGTATATGGCAATAGTCTAATAAATGCTTTAGAGTTAAGGAAGCTGGATAAAGGAGAAAAGACAAGTGTTGTGGCTGAAGACTTTGCAGAACACCTGAATAATTTACATGAAGAGGTGAGAAAGAACATTAATAAGATGAATATTCAGTACAAGGCTAAGGCAGATTAGAAGAGGAGATATAAGGAGTTCCATGTAGGAGATGAAGTCATGGTTCACTTGAGAAAATAAAGTTTCCCAATTGGAACATATAATAAGTTGAAAATGAAGAAATTTGGACCATGCAGGATTCTAAAGAAACATGATTCAGGAAATGCATATGAGGTAGAGCTACTGAGTGGGATCAACATTTCACATGTGTTCAACATTGCTGATTTAATGGAATATCATGAAGGTGGCACAAAGGATGGACCAACAGAAGAACAGTGGAGTATTCTAGCATCTACTTCAATGGAGGAGATAGAAGAGATATTGGATAGTCATGTGGGAAGAAGTACTCAGAACAGGAAATATGAAGAATATCTGGTGAAATGGAAAGGAAGGCCTGTTGAAGATACTTCTTGGTTGTCTAAGGCAGAGGTTGACCATTTGGGTTTTCCTCAAGCAAACACCTGAGACGTGATAGGGTCACTCTCAAATTACCCTAGGTGTCTGATGCAGGAGCATCCAGTGGTGTAAGGGAAATCTTGCATCACCCAAAAAAATGTTGATTCAAAATCATTGAAGTTGTTTTCCTTTCTTTCCATAATTAGTATTTTTGGTTCCATAATCACTTGAATAATGATGTAGGACTTTCAGTTTTTCCAAACTGCTAAAAATAGCAAACTCCTATTTTTGGAAAGTTTGCATTTGGGCACGGATGGAATCAAAAATTTACAAGAAGCTTCGTAAATGAAATATAAGACCTTTGCCAAAGGAATTAGGCAAAGATCATTTGTGAACTGAAAGATATTAAAGTTTTCCTTTTCTGAAAAACCACTAAAAATTTTTAAAACCAGATATGAGGCACTAAAACATCCCATAATGTCCTAAAACGTTTATGGAAATCCATTTACCTATTTCTGACATGATAGTTCACTTCGTAAGCTTTTCGGCACTTAAAACGGTTTGTCAGTCGGACACTTGGATCAAAAGTTATGCTTCTCGGAAGTTGACCTACTTTTGGAGGGAGTTGCAAATTTTGAAATTCAGCTGGAGGCCACCAAAAAGGGCTATTTATGACTATTTTTGGGAACCCTGGGTAGTAGCAGAGTTAAGGGCGAAAGTGTAGAGTCAAGAATAGGCAGGAAAACAAAAACCCTAGCTGATTTGGGGTTACAGAAGGCAGACGATTCTAGAGTCTGTAGATAGGTAGTTGTAATGTATTGCAACCCATGGAGGATTGATTCCTCTTATTGTATTTGAGATTCTATTATGTAATGAGTTGTCCAAATCAATAAAAGAACATACTATTTTTTGTTTGTTTTATGATTTAACCCCCTTCATCAAAACATTATATTATGAAGAGATAGATATCATATAAAAATCAGCTTGTTTGGTTGTACGACCTTGAGCTTATCACATCAACATAAAACAAGAAAAACCAGAAATTTATTGGTAGCATTTGGATCCATTTTAGCATAAGATCAATGGTAAAATGATTTGGAGAAAGGAGAAATTTTTCTATAGCAGGGTAAGGGACTATGAATCAGATCCATCACCAAGAGGCCATACGGTTTTGTGTAGAAGATATGTTAAGTTTAACCAAGGCATTCAAATCCACCATAGTAGAATTGTTCTATGGCAGCCATGAAAAAAAATTCATAAACAAGAGTAGCAGGGAGTTTAAATATGTAGAAAAACAATATGTTGGCTTTGCCATCCTTTGGAAGTACGATCTCTCCAGTAGGGTTTGACAAAATTTAAATAATAAAATGGATTTCTAAGGATCTATTGATTTTTACTGAGTAAAGCTTTGAAAAAAGTGGATTGCATGTGAAGAATCAAGAGATCCATAGGAAAATAATGAAGGCAAGCTATATAGATTAAAACCATCACTCTGAATATTTTCTATGGAGTGGAATCTCAGATGTTTATGATATATTTCCATGCTATCATTATCAATGTGTAGTGTGGTGAGAAGGCATAGAGTGAAGGATTGGTCCAAATCTAAGAAGGGTTTGGAATTAATTGATCCTTTAGTACCATTTCATATACATAGAGGGAGTTAATCAGAGGGTAGGACTTGAACAATAGGAATCTTAGCATTATGCTTACACTATTTTATAGACTAAGTTCAAAGCCTACTAATCATGAAATACAGAAAGAATAATAAAACTTGGAAGTTCATCATCCTCTAACTAAAATCACAGAGCAATATCAAATGTTGAAACATACTAGGATTAACATCTCCTCATTGAACTTGTTTGTCAATTCTACAGTCTTTCAAAATTTCCAAGCTTTCAATTCCTTAGATCTGTCTTTCCAAAACCAAGATCCTCCCATCCAACTTCTTCTAATCCCCCCTTTTTCTAGTAAGAAGTTTTGGAGTATATAATTGATAGTATTGATGAGAGCTGCTAATGGTTCAAGATCCAAATTCAAGACATGTATGACTCTTCATCTTCAAATCTCGACACTCATTTTCTCATGAACTAAAAATGACTTAGAACCATTCTAAAACACAATTTATCTTATGAATAAATAAGTATTCTACCATAGGTGATTGAGCTATGGACTTAATATAAAAATATAATGATAAAAAGAACTATTATTCCTTACACAAAATAACTAATTTAAACCAATTGACCAACCCATAAAAAAACTTTATTACTAAATTCTAATTACTAGTAGAACTCCATCACAATATAACTTTTATCACAACTTCATAAGTAAGTCTATCATATGCATGAGAATTGTTAGTAAGGATTAAACCCTCCATTCTCCCTCCCTAAGAATGCACTTCCTCCTGGAAGTGCTTAAAAAGATGAAATATTCCCTGGCTACATCACAACAATTAAGGGTTAGATATAACATATTTATTTAATAGAAAAACAAAAATACTAAGATACTATTACTATTTCAAAAGAAAACATAATACATATTAGAATCATAGGAGTCTCTACATTATCATTTATCAAACGAGGATGTTTTGCAATTACTAATTTAAATGACTAACACTTATAAATCAAGCATAAACATAATCCATCTACTAAAAGAACTTGTTTATATCAATCACTATTTATCAAATTCAATGCAGCCACAATTTCTCATAACATCTCTCAACACTTTCATGCCACAGAATTTCAACTCCTTATAAATCACATCATGCACACACCCTATGGGATGAGAATGATCGGTGCCAAGTAGAACCATAGTGCCACAAAATAGATCTTACACAACTTCACAATAAACATTCCCCAGGCCATCTACTCCCTTATAGATCATGCCAGGGGCCCCTTCCTGGGTACAGCGGTTTACACAGTTCACATTTCTCTACACAAGCTAGCAACAACAAACACTGATAAAGCCTCAAAATAATGAAGTTTTCAATGAATAAAATTTTAAATGAAATCAATTAATAAAACTTCATATAAAAGCAAATTAAATAGCAGAAGCCAAAACAACGGTTCAATTAAAACCAGAATCCTTAATAAAATAGTCCTTTCTCAGGCAAAAGGATAATTTGTAATTACAACAACCAAATATCTTAAGGAAATTTAAAAACTGCTGGCTCAATAAAACAAAGGAAAAATAATAATAATCAAATAAAAATTTCAACAATTTCCATTAAAATTTACATCACAATGACCACGTGATTTCAAACGAGCCACCTAAGGGTAGGAGGGGAATGTGGTGGTCTTAAACCACATAGAACTCAATAACAAATTACCATATCACAATATGCATGTCCCACACAACTCGGGACAACCATATCATATATCACAATACACATGTTCCACACAACCCGAGACAACCATATCATATATCAGAAAAGAACCTCTATATAAAGTGTCACATGCAAGGCCCAATATCATATACCACAAAAGGAATTGATCGTGAAATCTGATATCCAGCCACAATTCTGTAGAGATCCCAACCTTTGATACCGATACTGAGAAAAGAAGCCATTACCCTTTGATAATTATCAAAAATGTCTTATCAATCTTCTATCATCATTTACCAACAAGATGCTAATATTATAATTATGACAATTTAACCAAGATCTTATGTGCCTTGAGAATAATATGCCATTTTTAAAACTATGAACGAAGCAGAAGATTGCTATCTCAAAACCACTATATCTAAAACCCAAATTTTCATAATTCAATATTTAGTCTAATTATTTGTAACCACTGAAGCTGCCAAAGTTTCATATCTAAAATGAATTTCCATAAATAGTGACCAAGTTACCATCAAATGTCCATCTGCTAGAATCTTCTATTAATGCTTATGCCAACTAAGATACCATAACTGAATCATCACGGATAAACTCCAGAACCATAGGCACTCTTTGATCCATTCTCAACCCACAAGTTCCCAACAACACATATGAATTGCTAATGAATCCATAAAGAGGGGAAGCAAAGGGGATATGTATCCAATGTGATTATGAGGGGGATGTCTCCCCACCTCACCCCATAATGGGCTACATCCCAAAGGAGGATCCGTGCCTCATTCAACCCCAAACAAAGGAGGTTCTAAGTTACTAAATCGAGATCAACTCCCTACATAACAATAACAACACATATGGATCTCTAATCTGATCCATAAAGAAGGGGGAAAGAGGGGATTCTCATCCCTCTTGAGGGTAGCGTCATGATCAAGTGAAAGTACCCCAAGAAAGGCTCCACACCTCTCTCAAACCCTAGCACTTGGGAGGCTCTCATCACTCATGGAGAGCCGCTTCCATCACTCACGAAGAGCCGCTCCCATCACAACCAAATTCCCACAAATATGACCTCAACAAAAAGAAGACACAATCCAACATGCAACTAGATCTATGCAACCACAATAATTTCATAATTAGATATACATGTGCGAATCGTTTCCAACGTCCACTATACCCTTTCCTCGAGTTGGATAGCCCGTATCATAACTAAGGACTCCACACACACAAGCTGACTAGAAACATCACAAAATAAGACAAAAAATACACATGCTTGACACAAATCATTTATTAACACCACAGAAACTTACAATCACAAGGGTTCATCCATGAACATTTATATGTTGAAAATGATCTACTAGACATTCATTCCAAATAGTAATCAATCAAGAATTACTTCTACTTACCATGGTGAGACCCAAAAAGGCTCTAGAGTTTGATAATCTTGGCTCTGATACCTAATGTCATGCCTAAGCTGAATCACTTGAGCACAAACCACAAAACATAAATTAATTCCTTTCTAAAATGTCAATTATTAACACTAGTTTCAAATTAGTAAAAACCATATCACAAAATTTTTAATCGATATGCCATATGCACAACTGACATTGAATACATTAGACATAAGTTTTGTATCATTCATCAAAAATGAAAATCAAGATCTAAACATTTCTGATACAATTATACACAACTAGAGTAAGCTTGAGGGAAAATACTTTCTTAGCACCAATACCCTGCACAGGTAACAATCCTGAATCTGCACAACTAAATATAAACATTAGTCCTATAAAGTCAATAAATTAACATATTAGATATCAATATACAAGATAATGAGACTACAGGTCTTAAGGGCCAGACTTAATACCTCGGGGGCTCATCCGTGATGGCCTTGCCTATGTAGGCACAGTGCAGAGTCTTTTTAGTTCAGGGTAACTTAATTTGTAATCATAAGGTTTACTTAGATACAACAAATCATACGGGAACTAGTTACCCTAAATCTATTCTTGACCATTATTATTAAATTCGAGTGATACAAGAGTAAATCCACGAATCAAGAATATATTATAAGAGTCCAAATCTTACATACCTGTCTATGCATTCAGTATAAAAAATAAAACTACCTTCTTAATTAACTTAAGAGTAATTCTTCCTATGACAATATCTTAAATGTTTTTTCTAACACACTAACATTAAGCTACTAACCATACATATAAATTTGGTTAAATTTAAGAATTAATGGCTTAAAAGATTAATACATCATCTAATATCTACCTTAATTATTCAAAAGATTCATTACATTTCAAAGTTGAAGACCAAGATAAATGCAATGGCAAACTAAACTAATCTACTTACTAAGACATAATTCACTCCCTTTTAATAAAACACCTTTCACATAAATTTTCTAAGTATATCAATTTTAAAAACAAGATAATATTTAATTCTAATAACATTTATTTTCTAACTAAAAATAGTAAACAAATCTTCTAATCTAATTTCCAAATTAACTATTTAGTCTATTAAGAATAAATGCTTTTGAATTTTACTGTGTGTGTTTCTTTGTCTCAACGTTTCGGATCACACTCAATGATCCATCATCAGGAAGAGGATACAATGGAATAGGATTGTAGAACTTTGTCTTATAAAAAGGAAGAGAGGGAGGGTTAGTGTTGAAGAGGTTGATGGGAATCCAACTCATTAATTACACACTAAATAATTAAACAAAAAACCAAAATAAAGTCATAAGAGTAAAGAATTATATTAAGATAATGAGCAATATAAATAAAGGTCAATATATAAAATATTTCACACAATATATAATAAATCAATATATATGACAATACAAAATGTAATATACATAAAGGACAAACTAAGGCAAAAAGTGCCAAGAAAGCAAGCAAGTAATACAAAGAAGTTAATGCGTAACATCATGAGTATAATATAAGAAAGTAAAATAAGAATATAATGTGAAGATTACTAAAATCACAAACTAAAGAATTAAACAAAAAACCAAAATAAAGGCATAAGAGTGAAGTATTAAATTAAGATAATGAGCAATATAAATAAACCAATATATAATAAATCAATATATATGATAAAACAAAATGTAACATACATAAAGGACAAACTAAGGCAAAAAGTGCCAAGAAAGCAAGCAAGCAATACAAAGAAGTTAATGCGAAACATCATGAGTATACTATAAGAAAGTGAATTAAGAATATATTGTCAAGATTACTATGTATAAATTATGAGTAAGACAATTCAATAGATAGTATGCACTATTAATATGTACAATAAAGAATGTACAATCAAAGAAACCAAAAGCATCGAAAGCTCCACATGTGAATTGGATAACAAGCAAAAGACTGGGAAGAAAAGCAAAAAAATAATGATAAAGTGTATGAGGTAAAGCATACAAAAAATAAAATGACAAATAAAGGTACAATATTATGTAGGAATTTAAATCTCACAAAGAGAAAGCAAACCAATAAATGTAATATATAAAAGAAATAAAAGTAAGACAAAGGGAGAGTAAATCAACAAATAAGATCGAAAGTGAAAAAGAAAAAAGGAAAGAAGGAAAGGAGGTAAAAGCAAAAGTCCTAAAAGGAGGAAAGCCCTATGACAAGGAAACAGATAACCATCAAACAACGAGAAAAGGAAATTCAAACCAAAATAAGCTAAGTCTATGATAGTAGAAATAAAAATTAGGTGAAGCATGTCTAGAAACAAAAGAGAGTAATAGGTAGGTAAATAAACAATAAGATAAGGCAGGACGAGAAACAAAAGAGAGAGGAAAAAGGTTGGCCTATGGTGCAAAAGGAAGAAAGATGTAAGGCATCCCATAATGCATAAAATGTGTGGAAGAAGATATAATGGAATGACTTAAAATAAAGCAAAGCCATCCCGTTATATATATATATATAAGAATGCTAACAAAGAATTAAAACAAAAACAAAAGAAACCGGGAAAGTACAAGAAGATATGAAATTAATAAACATGACATAAGAAGTAAGAAAAAGGCCAAAGACAAAAGTAGAGCGAAACTGGAAGGAAGGCCTAAGAAGAATAAAAATAACAACAGTGCAACAAAGAATGGTATACAAAAAAAGTAGATAGGAGGAGACCAATGAAGTACGTGAAAACCAAAAGATGAGGGACAAAGGCCTAAAAATGAGGACAACCACAATGAGTAATAAAATAAAAGGACAATTACAATGATCTAAAAAGGAGAGGAATGAAAGCCCAAAAGAGAAAAGAAAAAAGAGAATAAAATCAAGGAGGGGAGAGGTAATAACAACCCAAGAGGGAAAAATAAAGACACACAAGAATAGCATAAAAACATAAACAAGGCAGCCCACTGGAGAAGAAGCAAGCAAATCAAAAACTATGCCACACAAGACCACACCCATGAACAAGAATGGAAAATCACGACAAATAACAATTTGGAAGAGGAGGAAAAGGCTAAAGGGGAAAAAGAAGAAAAAGGTATGGGGAAGGCAAAAGGAGAAGGAGGAGAAAATAGGAGAAAAATTAGGTTCGAAGAGGGGAGGAATAGAGAGAGCTCAATAAGGGTTGCCAAGCCGGGATTAAATGCCAACCTTTGTCTCGGTTAATATTCGTGGGGTGCTTCTGGATGAAGATAGCTTCAAGGAGTTTTCTCCTGAAAACATTATCCTCTTTGATGAGAACTTGGGTGTCCTCCAGGAAAATATGGTGTTTGGTATGAAAGGAGTGCTCAACGAGAGCTAATTTTGAAACTAAATCATGCCTAATGTCAGCACTATGTTCCTTGACCCTTGTGCTGATGGAATGACCCGTTTCACCAATATATGGGGTCCTGCAAGAGCAAACAATTTTATAGACTCCAGAGTTTAGCATATTATGTCTAGGATCCTTCACCGAGGGGATAAGATTCCTAACAGTGGAGAAGGGTTTAAAGGAACAAGTGAGGCCTTTCTTACATAAATTTTTTGAGATCTTCTTAGAGAGGCCTTCTATGTAGGGGAGAGTGGCAACAAAGGAGGAGTTGGGTGTGTCAGGCTTGGGCTTAGAGTTGGTGCGATTTTTGGCAAAGGAAAAGGCTCTAGAGATGGATTTTTTGCTGAACCTGTTAAGTTTAAAGACTTGAGACAGGTGAGAGAGCTCAAGGTCAATGTGCTCCTTATCATAGATGCAGTAAGCATGGATGGCTAGTGTCTTAAGGACACTAGTTTTTTAGCTAGGATGGTGAAGAGAGGAGGCATGGAGGTAAAGATTAGTGTGGGTAGATTTCCTATAGACACGGTGACCCAGGGAACCATCCTTCTTCCTAATGATTAGGACATCAAGGAATTGAAGCTGGTTGTTGGCCTCGAGCTCTTTGGTGAATTGAATGCATTAAGCAAAACTGTTAAGATGGGAGTGGAAGAGTTCTAATTGTTCAATGCCATGAGGCCAACCTATGTTAGTGTCATCAACATAACGCATCCACCATTTAGGCTTGAGGGGAAAAGAATTAAGAGCTAATTCCTCAAAATACTCCATATAAAGGTTGGCTAGGACAGGGGAAAGAGGAGAACCCATGGCGACCCCATCGGATTGTTCATAGACCACATCTTGGAATGTGAAGAAAGTAGAACGAAGGCACAATTCAACAAGGGAAGTGATTTCATCATTGGTTGTGCACCTAATCAATTCCAAGGAGTCACCCACGGGAACTTTAGTGAATAAGGACACCACAACAAAGCTAACAAGAATATCATGATCTTCCACATGCTTGTCCTATATGAAATCCACAAAATAAGAAGAGTCTTTGATGAAGGAATTAGAATTCCCAACTAATGGAGAGATGAGTTTAGCAAGGAAGGCCACTAGATTATATGTGGGGGAATGAGTGGTATCAACTATAGGTCTCAAGGGAATGCCAGGTTTGTGGATTTTAGGCACACCATAAATACGCGGGGTGATTTCTTTACTAGGAATGAGACATTTCTTTGTGATGTCATCAAATGAAGAATGAGCAATGATGTTCTTAACTAGTCTCATAACCTTGGATATGGGGTTTAGGGGGAGGACTCTATAACTACCACTATTGGTCAGATGGTCGAGCATTTTGGAGACATAATCATTCTTGTCAAGAATAACAATGGCATTACCTTTGTCTGCCTTGACAATGACGACGTCATTGTGTCTCACAAGATTTTCAAAGGCAAAAAACTCCTCTTTAGGAACATTTTGCTTGGGTGGTTTAGCACATCTGAGGGCTACTGTACAATCTTACCGAATCTCATCGGCAACGACATTCAGGAGAGAATGAATTGCATTCTCAATTTCCACCAAGAAGTGTAGCTTAGGGATGGAAGGGGGAGTGAGAGAAAAGCTTAAGCCTCTTTTTAAAAACTTGATGGCAAGGGGATTAATAAAAGATGAGGACAGGTTGAGGACTAGTTTGTTTTACCAGTCTTCAATGGCTTTAGGTGTAAGAGGCTAGAAGAAGGACTTTGCAGGGTTCAAGGCAAAGTAATTGGGAAGAGAAGAGGGTAGATCCAAGGAAGGAACTATGCGCCCAAGAGGAGGGCATTAATTGGTTGAAAGAGGGGACAAAAGAGGCGTGGGGCAAGGATGAGTTATGGCATGTGGACAAATGTTAGGGGGAAAGACCAAAGTCAAGGGGGGTGGCGAGCATTAACGGAGAGTGGAGAGGGGAGATCAGACGAAAGATTGGGAGAATCACTATCTACTGGCAGATGGGACGGGTAGCCAATGGAAGGAGGCAACAAGGTTTGAGGATAGGTAGAAATAGGAGGTTGAGGAAGCATAGACCTCAAGGGGGTGGCTGGAAGGGGAGGGATATTGGGAAGGATGACAGTAGAGGAAGAAGAATTAAAGATAAGAAAAGATCTCAAACCAACTGGAAGAACATGAACGTTGGCATCAGTAACAGTCAGAGGGAACTCACCTGCAATGCACTCCACCAGCTAATCAGACAATGGAGAAGGTTTTTCCACTGAGATAAATCTAGGAGGATTGACAGACTTACAAACCACCACGTTGGAAGGAGGAACCTGGTTGAAGAGAGGCCTGCTATCTAGAACGGAAGCTAACATAGAAAATTTCTTTTTTTGGAGATATCGCTTCCATTTTGGATAGAAGGCTTCTCTTCAACCAGGTTCCTCCTTCCAATGTGGTGGTTTGTAAGTCCGTCAATCCTCCTAGAGTTGTCTCAGTGGCAAAACCTTCTCCATTGTTTGACGAGCCGGTGGAGTGCATTGTAGGTGAGTCCCCTCTAACCATTACTGATGCCAATGTTCATGTTCTTCCAGTTGGTTTGACGTCTTTTCTTGTCTTTAATTCTTCTTCCTCTACTGTCATTCTTCCCAATAGCCCTCCCCTTCCGGCCACCCCCTTGAGGTCCGTGCTTCCTCAACCTCATATTTCTGCCTATCCTCAAACCTTGTTGCCTCCTTCCATTGGCTACTTGTCCCATCCGCCAGTAGATAGTGATTCTCCCAATCTTTCATCTGATCTCCCCTCTCCACTCTCCATCAATGCTCGCCACCCCCCCTTGACTTTGGTCTTTCCCCCTAACATTCGTCCACATGCCACAACTCGTCCTTGCCCCACGCCTCTTTTGTCCCCTCTTTCAACCAATTAATGTCCTCCTCTTGGGAGTACAATTCCTTCCTTGGATATACCCTCTTCTCTTCCCAATTACTCTGCCTTGAACCCCGCGAAGTCCTTCTTCCAGCCTCTTACACCTAAAGCCATTGAAGATTGGTAAAACAAACTAGTCCTCAACATATCATCATCTTTATTGATCCCCTTTCCATCAAGTTTTTAAAAAGAGGCTTAAGCTTTTCTCTCGCTCCCCCTTCCATCCCTAAGCTAGACTTGGTGGAAATTGAGAATGCAATTCATTCTCTCCCGAATGTCGTTGCCGATGAGATCTGACAAGACTGTGTAGTAGCCCTCAAACGTGCTAAACCCCCCAAGCAGAATGTTCCTAAAGAGGAATTTTTTGCCTTTAAAAATCTTGTGAGACACAATGCAATCATCATTGTCAAGGCAGACAAAGGTAATGCCACTGTTATTCTTGACAAGAATGATTATGTCTCCAAAATGCTCAACCATCTGACCCATAGTGGTAGTTATAGAGTCCTCCCCCTGAACCCCATATCCAAGGTTATGAGACTACTTAAGAATGTCATTGCTCATTCTTCATTTGATGACATCACAAAGAAACGTCTCATTCCTAGTAAAGAAATCACCCCACGTATTTATGGTGTGCCTAAAATCCACAAACTTGCCATTCCCCTCAGACCTATAGTTGATACCACTCACTCCCCCACGTACAATCTAGTGGCCTTCCTTGCTAAAATCACCTCTCCATTAGTTGGGAAGTCTAATTCCTTCATCAAATACTTCTCATTTTGTGGATTTCATATAGGGCAAGCATGTGGAAGATGATGATATTCTTGTCAGCTTTGATGTGATGTCCTTATTCACTAAAGTTCCCGTGGGTGACTCCTTGGAATTGATTAGGTGCAAAACCAATGATGAAATCACTTCCCTTGTTGATGTGTGCCTTCGTTCTACTTTCTTCACATTCCAAGATGTGGTCTATGAACAATCTGATTGGGTCGCCGTGGGTTCTCATCTTTCCCTTGTCGTAGCCAACCTTTATATGGAGCATTTTGAGGAATTAGCTCTTAATTCTTTTCCCCTCAAGCCTAAATGGTGGAAGCGTTATGTTGATGACACTAACATATGTTGGCCTCATGGCCTTGAATAATTAGAACTCTTCCACTCCCATCTTAACACTTTGGCTGAATGCATTTAATTCACTAAAGAGCTTGAGGACAACAACCAGCTTCCATTCCTTGATGTCCTAATCATTAGGAAAAAGGATGGTTCCCTGCGTCACCGTGTCTATAGGAAATCTACCCACATTGATCTTTACCTCCATGCCTCCTCTCTTCACCATCCTAGCCAAAAATCTAGTGTCCTTAAGACACTAGCCATCCATGCTTATCGCATCTGTGATAAGGAGCACATTGACCTTGAGCTCTCTCACCTATCTCAAGTTTTTAAACTTAATAGGTTCAGCAACAAATCCATCTCTAGAGCCTTTTCCTTTGCCAAAAATCACACCAACTCTAAGCCCAAGCCTGACATACCTAACTCCTCCTTTGTTGCCACTCTCCCCTACATAGAAGGCCTCTCTAATAAGACCTCAAAGATTTTACGTAAGAAAGGCCTCACTTGTTCCTTTAAATCCTTCTCCACTATTTGGAATCTTATCCCTTCAGTTAAGGATCCTAGACATAATATGATAAACTTTGCAGTCTATAAAATTGTTTGCTCTTGCGGGACCCCATATATTGGTGTAATGGGTCGTTCCATCTGCACGAGGGTCAAGGAACAAAGTGCTGACATTAGGCATGATCGTATTTCAAAATCAGCTCTCGCTGAGCACTCCTTTCATACCAAACACCATATTTGCCTAGAGGACACCCAAGTTCTCATCAAAGAGGAGAATTTTTTCAGGAGAAAACTCCTTGAAGCTATCTTCATCCAAAAGGACCCCATAAATCTTAACCGAGATGAAGGTTGGCATTTAAGCCCGGCTTGGCAACCCTTATTGAGCTCCCTCCATTCCTCCCCTCTTCAAACCTAATTCTTCTTCTTTTTTCTCCTCCTTCTCCTTTGGCCTTCCCCATACCTCTTTCTTCCTTTTCCCCTTTAGCCTTTTCCTCCTCTTCCAAATTGTTTTTTGTCGTCATTTTCCATTCTTGTTCATGGGTGTGGTCTTGTGTGGCATAGTTCTAGAGTTGCTTGCTTCTTCTCCTGTGGGTTGCCTTTTTTATTTTTTTATGCTATTCTTGTGTGTCTTTATTTTTCCCTCTTGGGTTGTTATTACCTCTCCCGTCCTTGATTGTCTTCTCTTATTTCTTTTCACTTTTGGGCTTTCATTCCTCTCCTTTTAGATCATTGTAATTGTCCTTTTATTGTATTATTCACCCTGGTTGTCCCTATTTTTAGGCCTTTGTCCCTCATCTTATGGTTTTTACGTACTTCATTGGTCTCCTTCTATCTACTTTTTTTGTATACCATTCTTTGTTGCGTTGTTGTTATTTTTATTCTTTTTAGGCCTTCCTTCTGATTTTGCTCTCCTTTTGTCTTTGGCCTTTTTCTTACTTCTTATGTCATGTTTATTAATTTCATATCTTCTTGTACTTTCCTGGTTTCTTTTGTTTTTGTTTTAATTCTTTGTTAGCATTCTTATATATATATATATATATATATATATATATATATATATATATATATATATATATAAGGGGATGGATTTTCTTATTTTAAGTCATTCCATTATATCTCCTTCCACACATTTTATGCATTATGGGATGCCTTGCATATTCTTCCTTTTGCACCATAGGCCAACCTTTTTCCTCTCTCTTTCATTTCTCGTCCTGCCTTATCTTATTGTTTTTTTTATCTAATATCATATTAATTATGTTTTTTATTTGTTTTTTATTTGCTTTCTTATTATGTGTGTGTGTGTGTGCGTGCGCGCGCGTGTGCGTTGATGGCTTTCCTTTATTATTAGCCATTATTTTGCATCCCACCCAATACAATTAATGTATTATGGGATGCCTATTATTATTTTCCTCCTTTTGTGCTATTTGCCTACATATTACTCTCTTTTGTTTCTAGACATGCTTCATCTAATTTTTATTTCTACTATCATAGACTTAGCTTATTTTGGTTTGAATTTCCTTTTCTCGTTGTTTGATGGTTATATGTTTCCTTGTGATAGGGCTTTCCTCCTTTTAGGACTTTTGCTTTTACCTCCTTTCCTTCTTTCCTTTTTTCTTTTTCGCTTTCAATCTCATTTGTTGATTTACTCTCCCTTTGTCTTACTTTTATTTCTTTTATATATTACATTTATTGGTTTACTTTCTCTTTGTGAGCTTTAAATTCCTACATAATATTGTACCTTTATTTGTCATTTTCTTTTTTGTATGCTTTACCTCATACACTTTATCGTTATTTTTTTGCTTTTCTACCCAGTCTTTTGCTTGTTATCCAATTCACATGTGGAACTTTCGATGCTTTTGGTTTCTTTGATTCTACATATTAATAGTGCATACCATCTATTGAATTGTCTTGCTCATAATTTATACATAGTAATCTTGACAATATATTCTTAATTCACTTTCTTCTATTATACTCATGATGTTTTGCATTAACTTCTTTGTATTACTTGCTTGCTTTCTTGGCACTTTTTGCCTTAGTTTGTCCTTTATGTATATGACATTTTATTTTATCATATATATTGATTTATTATATATTGTGTTAAATATTTTATATATTGTGTTAAATATTTTATACATTGATTTATTTATATTGCTCATTATCTTAATTTAATACTTCACTCTTATGCCTTTATTTTGGTTTTTTGTTTAATTCTTTAGTTTGTGATTTTAGTAATCTTCACATTATATTCTTATTTTACTTTCTTATATTATACTCATGATGTTGTATGCATTAACTTCTTTGTATTACTTGATTGCTTTCTTGGCAGTTTTTGCCTTAGTTCGTCCTTTATGTATATTAAATTTTGTATTATCATATATATTGATTTATTATATATTGTGTGAAATATTTTATATATTGGTTTATTTATATTGCTTATTATCTTAATATAATTCTTTACTCTTATGACTTTATTTTGGTTTTTTGTTTAATTATTTAGTGTGTAATTAATGAGTTGGATCCCCTTCAACCTCTTCAACACTAACCCTCCCTCTCTTCCTTTTTATAAGACAAAGTTCTAAAATCCTATTCCATTGTATCCTCTTCCTGATGATGGATCACTGAGTGTGATCTGAAATGTTGAGACAAAGAAACACACACAGTGAAATCCAAAAGCATTTATTCTTAACATGTATGGACTGTGGAAAGCTCATGCCCACTATTGTGGATCTTCATGGGAGGGAAATCATTTTCAAGGCTAAGCTTCTAGAGAAGCTAAGGATTAAACTCATAAAGCGGATTGCAGACTTAGCCTTCTTAAAAGATGCAGAGATTTCCACCTCTTTCCTCCTTTCATCCGTGTCATCGACCATCTCCAAAACCATCGAACTAGTTAGATTTTTGATAGGGCATGTCTTTCACTTCTACGATCTATCATTAAAAGAACCAGGGCATTAATTGACCATATCTCAAAGTGGCTGTTCTACCTTCATCTCAAGTTGGCAGGCTCCATGCATTTTGATCTTTGGTCGTTACTGGATACCCTTTCCCATGCTATAGTTGTAGGTTTGAAAATAGCCTGGGAAGTTAGACAAAAAAAGAAATTTGCCAGGTTAGTTGCCAAAAAGTACAATGCTTTCTTCTCACTGCTCTTTAAAACAAACCAGCATGCCTTTGCACCTGTTGCCTCCTCTTCCATTGAGGCTCGTATTGCTAAGATTAGTGATAGCTTCTACAAAGGGAGTTTGAATGTTTCATCTTTTATTTCCTCCAGGCCTCCCACGTCTCTTTCTTGTTCTCTATCGACAACTAGCTAGCACGTGGCTGATCTGAAATGCACACCTATCAGTATCATGGCACCTTCTTCAAACTAAGATGTTTTTGCTACAGTCCATCATCATCCTTCACCCTCTATTTCAAATTTAAGCACACCCTCTGGTGAGTCAAGAGATAACGCTGCCGTTATGGAAAGTAGACTATACAAACCTGATGCCTCCTCATCTAGTGAGGCTCATTTGGCTAAGATTAGTGTTAGCTTCTGTGAAGGGAGTTTAGATGCTTAATCTTCCATATCCTCCATGCCTCCCACGTCTCTTTCTTATTCTCTATTGACAGCCAACTACCCCTGTGGCTAATATAAAATGCACACCTATTAGTTTCTTGGCACCTTCTTCAAACCGAGTTGTTTCTACTACCGTCCATCTTCATCCTTCACCCTTAGTTTCAAATTTAAGCACATCCTCTGGCAAGTCGGGAGATATCACTGTCATTCTGGATATAAGATTCTCTTCAACCAGGTTCCTCCTTCAAATGTGGTGGTTTGTAAGTTTGTCAATCCTCTTGGAGTTGTCTCAGTGGCAAAACCTTCTCCATCATCTAATGAGCCGGTGGAGTGCATTGCAGGTGAGTCCCCTCTAACCATTACTGATGCCAACATTCATGTTCTTTCAGTTGGTTTGACATCTTTTCCTGTCTTTAATTCTTCTTCCTCCGCCGTCATCCTTCCCAACAGCCCTCTCCTTTCAGCCACCCCCTTGAGGCTCGTGCTTCCTCAACCTCATATTTCTGCCTATCCTCAAACCTCACTACCTCCTTCCATTGGCTACTCATCCCATCCGCCAGTAGATAGTGATTCTCCCAATCTTTCATCTGATCTCCCTTCCCCACTCTCCATTAATGATCACCACCCCTCCTTGACTTTAGTCTTTCCCCCTAACGTTCGTCCACACGCCACAGCTCATCCTTGCCCCATGCCTCTTTTGTCCCCTCTTTCAACCAATCAATGTCCTCCTCTTGGACGCACAGTTCCTTCCTTGGATTTACCCTCTTCTCTTCCCAATTATTCTACCTTAAACCCTGCGAAGTCCTTCTTCCAGCCTCTTACACCTAAAGCCATTGAAGACTGGGAAAATAAACTAGTCCTCAACCTGTCCTCGTCTTTTATTGATCCCCTTGCCATCAAGTTTTTAAAAAGAGGCTTAAGATTTTCTCTTGCTCCCACTTCCATCCCTAAGTTAGACTTCTTGGTGGAAATTGAGAATGCAATTCATTCTCTCCTGAATGTCGTTGCCGATGAGATCTGGAAAGACTGTACAGTAGCCCTCAGACATGCTAAACCCCCTAAGCGGAATGTTCCTAAGAGGAGTTTTTTGCCTTTGAAAATCTTGTGAGACACAATGGCGTTGTCATTGTCAAGGCAGACAAAGGTAATGCCACTTTTATTCTTGACAAGAATGATTATGTCTCCAAAATGCTCGACCATCTGACCAATAGTGGTAGTTATAGAGTCCTCCCCCTGAACCCCACATCCAAGGTTATGAGACTAGTTAAGAATGTCGTTGCTCATTCTTCATTTGATGACATCACAAAGAAATGTCTCATTCCTAGTAAAGAAATCACCCCACGTATTTATGGTGTGCCTAAAATCCACAAACTTGGCATTCCCCTTAGACCTATAGTTGATACCACTCACTCCCTCACATACAATCTAGCGGCCTTCCTTGCTAAACTCATCTCTCCATTAGTTGGGAAGTCTAATTACTTCATCAAAGACTCTTCTCATTTTGTGGATTTCATATAGGACAAGCATGTGGAAGATGATGATATTCTTGTCAGCTTTGATGTGGTGTCCTTATTCACTAAAGTTCCCATGGGTGACTCCATGGAATTGATTAGGCACAAAACCAATGATGAAATCACTTCCCTTGTTGATGTGTGCCTTCGTTCTACTTTCTTCACATTCCAAGATGTGGTCTATGAACAATCCGATGGGGTTGCCATGGGTTCTCCTCTTTCCCCTGTCCTAGCCAACCTTTATATGGAGCATTTTGAGGAATTGGCTCTTAATTATTTTCCCCTCAAGCCTAAATGGTGGAAGCATTATGTTGATGACACTAGCATATGTTGGCCTCATGGCCTTGAACAATTAGAACTCTTCCACTCCCATCTTAACAATTTGGCTGAATGCATTTAATTCACTAAAGAGCTCGAGGCCAACAACCAACTTCCATTCCTTGATGTCCTAATCATTAGGAAAAAGGATGGTTCCCTGGGTCGCCGTGTCTATAGGAAATCTACCCACACTGATCTTTACCTCCATGCCTCCTCTCTTCACCATCCTAGCGAAAAATCTAGTGTCCTTAAGACACTAGCCATCTGTGCTTACCGCATCTGTGATAAGGAGCACATTGACCTTGAGCTCTCTCACTTGTCTCAAGTTTTTAAACTTAACGGGTTCAACAATTTTCCTTTGCCAAAAATCTCACCAACTCTAAGCCCAAGCTTGACACACCCAACACCTCCTTTGTTTCCACTCTTCCCTACATAGAAGACCTCTCTAATAAGATCTCAAAAATTTTACATAAGAAAGGTCTCACTTTTCCTTTAAACCCTTCTCCAATGTTAGGAATCTTATCCCTTCGGTTAAGGATCCTAGATATAATATACTAAACTCTGTAATCTATAAAGTTGCTTGCTCTTGTCGGACCCCATATATTAGTGAAACGGTTTGTTCCATCAGCACGAGGGTCAAGGAACATAGTTCTGACATTAGGCATGATTGTATTTCAAAATCAGCTCTCGTTGAGCACTCCTTTCATACCAAACACCATATTTGCCTGGAGGACACCCAAGTTCTCATCAAAGAGGATAATTTTTTCAGGAGAAAACTCCTTGAAGCTATCTTCATCCAGAAGCACCCCACGAATCTTAACCGAGATGAAGGTTGGTATTTAAGCCTGGCTTGGTACCCTTATTGAGCTCTCTCCATTCCGCCCCTATTCGAACCTAATTCTTCTCCTTTTTTCTCCTCCTTCTCCTTTGGCTTTTTCATACCTCTTTCTTCCTTTTGTCGTGATTTTCCATTCTTGTTCGTGGGTGTGGTCTTGTGTGGCATAGTTCTGGATTTGCTTGCTTCTTCTCTGGTGGGCTGCCTTGTTTATGTTTTTATATTATTCTTGTGTCTTTATTTTTCCCTCTTGGGTTTTTATTACCTCTCCCCTCCTTGATTGTTTTCTCTTATTTCTTTTCACTTTTGGGCTTTCATTCCTCTCCTTTTAGATCATTGTAATTGTCCTTTTATTGTATTAATCACCCTAGTTGTCCCTATTTTTAGGCCTTTGTCCCTCATCTTTTGGTTTTCACATACTTCATTGGTCTCCTTCTATCTACTTTTTTGTATACCATTCTTTGTTGCACTGTTGTTATTTTTATTCTTCTTAGGCCTTCCTTCCAGTTTTGCTCTCCTTTTCTCTTTGGCCTTTTTCTTACTTCTTATTTCATGTTTATTAATTTCATATCTTCTTGTACTTTCCTGATTTCTTTTGTTTTTGTTTTAATTCTTTGTTAGCATTCTTATATATATATAAGGGGATGGCTTTGCTTTATTTTAAGTCATTCCATTATATCTCCTTCCACACATTTTATGCATTATGGGATGCCTTACATCTTTCTTCCTTTTGCACCATAGGCCAACATTTTTCCTCTCTCTTTTGTTTCTCGTCCTACCTGATCTTATTGTTTATTTTTATCTAATATCATATTAATTATGTTTTTATTTTCTTTCTTATTGTGTGTGTGTGTGTGTGAGTTGATGGCTTTCCTTTATTATAAGCCATTCTTCTGTATCCCAACCAATACAATTTATGTATTATGGGATGCCTATTATTATTTTCCTTCTTTTGTGCTATTTGCCTACCTATTACTCTCTCTTGTTTCTATACATGCTTCATCTAATTTTTATTTCTACTATCATAGACTTAGCTTATTTTGGTTTGAATTTCCTTTTCTCGTTGTTTGATGGTTATCTGTTTCCTTGTGATAGGGCTTTCCTCCTTTTAGGACTTTTGCTTTTACCTCCTTTCCTTCTTTCCTTTTTTCTTTTTCGCTTTCAATCTCATTTGTTGATTTACTCTCCCTTTGTCTTACTTTTATTTCTTTTATATATTACATTTATTTGTTTACTTTCTCTTTGTGAGCTTTAAATTCCTACATAATATTGTACCCTTATTTTTTATTTTCTTTTTTGTATGCTTTACCTCATACACTTTATCATTATTTTTTGCTTTTCTTCCCAGTCTTTTGCTTGTTATCCAATTCACATGTGGAGCTTTCGATGCTTTTAGTTTCTTTGATTTTACATTCTTTATTGTACATATTAATAGTGCATACCATCTATTGAATTGTCTTGATGATAATTTATACATAGTAATCTTGACAATATATTCTTAATTCACTTTCTTATATTATACTCATGATGTTTCACATTAACTTCTTTGTATTACTTGCTTGCTTTCTTGACACTTTTTGCCTTAGTTTGTCCTTTATGTATATTACATTTTGTTTTATCATATATATTGATTTATTATATATTGTGTTAAATATTTTAAATATTGGTTTATTTATATTGCTCATTATCTTAATTTAATACTTTACTCTTATGCCTTTATTTCGGTTTTTTTGTTTAATTCTTTAGTTTGTGATTTTAGTAATCTTGACAGCATATTCTTATTTTACTTTCTTATATTATATTCATGATGTACGCATTAACTTCTTTGTATTACTTGTTGGATTTCTTGGCACTTTTTGCCTTAGTTCATCTTTTATGTATATTACATTTTGTATTATCATATATATTGATTTATTATATATTGTGTGAAATATTTTATATATTGGTTTATTTATATTGCTCATTATCTTAATATAATTCTTTACTCTTATGACTTTATTTTGGTTTTTTGTTTAATTATTTAGTGTGTAATTAATGAGTTGGATTCCCTTCAACCTCTTCAACACTAACCCTCCCTCTCTTCCTTTTTATACAAAAAAGTTCTGCAATCCTATTCCATTGTATCATCTTCCTGATGATGGATCAATGAGTGTGATCTGAAACGTTGAGACAAAGAAACACACACAATGAAATCCAAAAGCATTTATTCTTAACATCTATGGACTGTGGAAAGCTCATGCCCACTATTTAGTCTATTATTTTAATTCTAATCCTAACTTGGCTAACACGTGATAAAAAAATATTCTTAACCAAATCATAACAAAAGATAGCATATGAATGAAAATTTAAAAGAGTTTTGATCAACATATAAAAAGATTCTTCTAGACAAAATTATCAAGTTAAAGTTCTCTAATCAAATATATTAATTATTCTTACTAAATAATTCAATACCAATTATTTCTAAATATAAGAAGATTCTAGACAAGACATTAAAGATTTAGTTTGTAATATAATTTTAATTAATAGAGAATCAATGAAGATTAAGAGAATCTATGAATTGCATAGTTTCTAATTAAAGAATCATAAACTAATTTCTAGAACTAAATGCTTATCATTTCTTTCCTTTTTATCATTTTGTATAAAAATTAGAAAGAAAACAAGCGAGGATTTCTTTAAAAAAAAGTCCCTTAGAAGACTTATATAATTCAACTAGTTTAATTCTAAATGAGAACTTAGAAATCTAGTTACAACATGTCTTTTATAATCTCACTATAGAGTTAATAGAAAGAAAACAGAGTATAAATAGTACAAATTTATCCTACATGAAATTCAATCCTATCATCCTTTTTTTTTACTAAAAGAGGGGTAAAATTTTATTCAAACAAGAAGAAGTACAAAGCAAGGGCTTTACTTAGCCCCATCAAGCTCCACTAAGTGGTCCAACTTTTGAGACAAATCCAGGGGTAATTGGCCCCAATCCACAATGTTTCAATTTTGCATGTGATCAGAGGCCCATTTGGCCAAACAACTGCTACTCCATTCCATTCTCTAGGAATATGAATGAAAGAAACTGAATCCAAAGAATCACGTAGATTAAGAATCTATTTAACAACCAAAGCTAAATGCCAACTAACATCAGCTAAATGTTGTCTATTCAACAAATTCACCACCACCTGGGAATTAGACTCACAAATGATCCTTCTCCATCCAAGATGGCAGCCACTCTCCATGGCATATAAAATGGCAAGAGCCTCCATCAGATTGTTAGAATGAAGATCCTTATAAATAGAAAATATAAACTACACAAACCCAGAACTATCTTGACCAACTCCACCAATACCAACATGGCCAGGGTTTCCCCAAGAAGAACCATCCGTGTTGAGTTTCAAAACTCCCTAAGGAGGAGGAGTCCAATGCCCCTCCCTATTTATCCTTCGAAGAGGGTGTTGACATTTATTTCTCATGAATCAACCTTGTTGAGGAGGAAGATGAAGACGCTTGCAGTAAACAACCTCTTGAGGATCCACTGCATCTGCCAAATTACAATTTCCTAACATAGTTTCACCTAAAGAATGAAGAATTTTCCACCACAAGTAATGGGCCCCCAACTTCACATCTTGAAAGATCCTACGATTCCTCTCCAACCAGATATTCCAAATAATAAAGGAAGGTCCAAGAGCCCAAGTAACTTGAAGAAATAATGTTTTAATAGGGGTCGTGCCCCAACGATCAAAAAACTTAGCCAAAGAGGAGACATGCCAACAGACCTTGTTCCAAACACTCCACTAAAAATGCCAAATCTCCCTAGAGAAAGAACATTGGAAAAAGAGATGAGAAACACTTTCCTCGCTATTATGGCACAAGACACATATTCAGGGACCCTAAAAACCACGTTTACTTAGATTATCCCAAGTAAGACACCGATTTTGAACCACCAACCACATGAAGAAGTTGCACTTGGGCCATGAAAACTTGAGCCAAACTTGCTTCCACCAAGGAACCTTAGTGTCTCTGAACATCTACCGAACGAGATGCACATAACCTATAGAAACAGAGTACTTCCCAGACAAATGACTTCTAGCCTAAGCTAGAACATCATGCCCCACCAAAGTATTGCATTCATGAGAAGCAAGAATCTGAGCTAGCTCTCACCTATCCTCCTTAGACCCTCTCGGTGGCCATTCAGAAGAGTGCTGCCATCTAAAACTAACAACCAACCCACAATTCTGTGCAACCTTATAATGCTCAACTGTGTCATAGCCTACAATAGTAAAAATATCACAAAGGGACTGGAAGTGAGGAAAAGAAGAAAGGATAGAAGGATGACCATCGCAAGAATCCAACCAAAAAAGAACCTGTCACCCCGAATGACAGATCCAAAAAAGCCCATTTTTAACCAACTTAGCCCCCATTTTCAGAGTATGCCAGATCAAAGAACCCCTTCCCTCGAAAGGAAAGTGAGGAATGTCAAAAAAATTAACATCTTTAAGATACTTATGGGTGAGAGTACAAGCCCATAGCTAATGCTGACTAGTACACCAGCGCCAATATAACTTAGCTACAAGAACTTGTCCATTCAAAATAGCAGAACGTAAACCTAGACCTCCCTCTTTCTTTGGTCTGCACACAGTTTCCCACTTAACAAGGCTCCACTTAGCAGTCAACAAGTTACCATTCTAAAGAAATTGTCGTTATCTGTTTATTATTATGGCTAAGGGGCTAGGCCGATTTCTTAAGTTTTAGGTTTCTCAAGGCTTGATTCATGGTTGGCAATGGGGCAATGGATTGCCCAAGCTTTCTCATCTCCAATTTGTGGATGACACCTCTCTTATGGGGATGGCTCATCTTTGGGAAACTGAATCATTCAGGCAGGCTTTAGATACCTACCTAGCTGCTTCAGGCTAGAAAGTTAGATGTTTATGCTCTATTTTCATGCTATCATTCTCAATATGTAGTGTGGTGAGAAGGCATAGAGCAAAGGATTGGTCTGAATCTAAGAAGGGTTTGGAATTAATTGATCCTTTAGTACCATTTCATATATGCAGAGGGAGTTAATCAGAGGGTAGGGATTTGAACAACAAGAATTTTAGCATTATGCTTAAACTATTTTACAGACTAATTTTAGAGGCTACTAATCATGAAATATGCAAAGAATAATAAAACTTGGAAGTTCATCATCCTCTAACTAAAATCATAGAGCAATATCAAATGTTGAAACATATCGGGATTAGCATCTCCTCACTAAATTTGTTTGTCAATTCCTTAGTCTTTAAAAATTTCCAAGCTTTAAATTCCTCATATCCTTCTTTCCAAAACCAAGATCCTCCCATCCAACTTCTTCTAATCCCCTCTTTTTCTAGTAAGAAGTTTTGGAGTATATAATTGATAGTATTGATGAGAGTTGCCAACGGTTCAAGATCCAAATTGGAGACATGTATGACTCTTCATCTTCAAATCTTGATACTAATTTTCTTATGAACTAAAAATGATTTAGAACCATTCTATAACATAATTTATCTTATGAATAAATAAGTATTCTGCCACAAGTGATTGAGCTATGAACTTAATATAAAAATATAATGATAAAAATAACTCTTATTCCTTACACAAAATAACTAATTTAAACCAATTAACCAACCCATGAAAAAACTTTATTACTAAATTCTAATTACTAGTAGAACTTCATCACAATATAACTTTTATCACAACTTCATAAGTAAGTCTATCATATGAATGAGAATTGTTAGTAAGGATTAATCCCTACATCCTCCCTCCCTAAGAATGGACTTCCTCCTAGAAGTGCTTGAGAAGATGAAATATTCCTTGGCTTCATCACAACAATTAAGAGTTAGATATAACATATTTATTTAATAGAAAAACAAAAATACTAAGACACTATTACTATTTCAAAAGAAAACATAATACCTATTAGAATCATAGGAGTCTCTACATTATCATTTATCAAACGAGGATGTTTTGCAATTACTAATTCAAATGACTGTAACACTTATAAATCAAGCATACATATAATACATCTACCGAAAGAACTTGTTTATATCAATCACAATTTAGCAAATTCAATGCAACCACAATTTCTCATAACATCTCTCAACACTTTCACACCACAAAATTTCAACTCCATATAAATCACATCACGTACACACCCTATGGGATGAGAACGATCGGTGCCAAGTAGAACCATAGTGCCACAAAATAGATCTTACACAACTTCACATTAAACATTCCCCGGGCCATTTACTCCCTTATACATCATGTCAGGGACCCCTTCCTAGGTATAGCAATTTACACAGTTCACATTTCTCCACACAAGCCAACAGCAGCAAACACTGATAAAGCCTCAAAATAAAGAAGTTTTTAATGAATAAAATTTTAAATGAAATCACTTAATAAAACTTCATATAAAAGCAAATTAAATAGCGGAAGCCAAAACAACAGTTCAATTAAAACCAAAATCTTTAATAAAATAGTCCTTGCTTAGGCAAAAGGACAATTTCTAATTACAACAACCAAATATCTTAAGGAAATTTAAAAACTACTGGCTCAATAAAATGAAGGAAAAATAATAATAATCAAATAAAAATTTCAAGAATTTCTATTAAAATTTACATCACACTCACCATGTGACTTCAAACGAGCCACCTAAGGGGAGGAGGGGAGTGTGGTCATCTCAAACCACATAGAGCTCAATAATAAATTACCATATCACAATATGCATGTCCCACACAACCTGAGACATCCATATCATATGTCAGATAAGCACCTCTGTATAAACTATCACATGCAAGGCCCAATATCATATACCACTAAAGGAATTGATCATGAAATCTGATATCCACCCACAATTCTATAGAGATCCCAACCTTTGATACCGATACTAAGAAAAGAAGCCATTACCCTTTGATAATATCAAAAATGTCTTATCAATCTGCTATCATCATTTTCTAACAAGATGTTGATATTATAATTATGACAATTTAACGAAGATCTTCTGTGTCTTGAGAATAATATGTCAGTTTTAAAACTATGAACGAAGTGGAAGATTGCTATCTTAAAATCACTGTATCCAAAACCTAAATTTTCATAATTTAATATTTAATCTAATTATTTGTAACCATTGATGCTACCAAAGTTTCATATCTGAAATTGATTTCCATAAATAGTGACCAAGTTACCATCAATTGTCTATCTGCTAGAATCTGCCATTAATGCTTATGCCAATTGAGATACCATAATTGAATCATCATGGATAAACTCCAGAACCATAGGCACTCTCTGATGTATTCTCAACCCATAGGTTCCCAAGAACACATATGAATTGCTAATGTATCCATAAAGAGGGGGAGCAGAGGGGATATGTATCCAATGTGACTGTGAGGGAATGTCTCCCCACCTCACCCCATAATGGGCTGCCTACCAAAGGAGGATCCGCGCCTCGTTCAACCCCAAACAAGGGAGGCTCTCAGTTACTAAATTGAGATCAACTCCCTATATAACAATAACAACAAATATGGATCTCTAATATGATCCATAAAGAAGGGGGAAAGAGGGGATTCTCATCCCTCTTGGGGGTAGCATCATGAGCAAGTGAAAATACCCCAAGAGAGGCTCCACACCTCTCTCAAACCCCAACACTTGGGAGGCTCTCATCACTCACGGAGAGCTGCTCCCATCACAACCTAATTCCCACAAACATGACCTCAACAAAAAGAAGACACAATCCAACATGCAACTAGATCTATGCAACCAAAATAATTTCACGATTAGGTATACATGTGTGAATCGTTACCAATGTCCATTATACTGTTTCCTTGAGTTGGATACCCCGTATCACAACTAAGGACACCACACACACAAGCTCACTAGAAACATCTCAGAATAAGATAGAAAATACACATGCTTGACATAATTCATTTATTAACACCATAGAAACTTAAAATCACAATGATTCATCCATGAACATTTATATGTTGAAAATGATCTACTAGACATTCATTCCAAATAGTAATCAATCAAGAATTACCTCTACTTACCATGGTGAGACCCAAAAAGGCTTTAGAGTTTGATAATCTTGGCTTTGATACCTAATTTTATGCCCAAGATGAATCACTTGAGCACGAACTACAAACATAGATTAATTCCTTTATAAAATGTCAATTATGAACACTAGTTTCAAAATAGTAAAAGTTGTATCACAAAAATTTTAACCGATATGCCATATGCACAACCAACATTGAATACATTAGACATAAGTTTTGTATCATTCATCAAAAATGAAAATCAAGATCTAAACATTTCTTATACAATTATACACAACTACAGTAAGCGCCATATGATCATCCATTCGCGAAGAGGGAAAATACTTTCTTAGCACCAGTACCCTGCACAAGTAACAATCCTGAATATGCACAACTAAATATAAACATTAGTACCACAAATTATATAAATAAACATATTAGATATCAATGCACAAGATAACGAGACTACAAGCCCTAAAGCCCAGACCTAATGCCTCGGGGACTCATCCGTGATGGCCTTGCCTACGTACATGCAGCGTAAAGGCTTCGTAGTTTAGGGTAACTTGATTTGTAATCATAAGGTTGACTTAGATACAATAAATCATAAGGGAACTAGTTACCCTAAAGCAATTCTTGACCATGTTATTATTAAATTTGAGGGATACAAGAGTAACTCCACGAAGCAAGAATATATTATAAGAGTCCAAATCTTACATACCTGTCTATGCATTTAGTATAAAAAAATAAAACTACCTTCTTAATTAACTTAAGATTAATTCTTCCTATGACAATATCTTAAATGATTTTTCTAACACACTACCATTAAGCTACTAACCATACATATAACTTTGGTTAAATTTAAGAATTAACGACTTAAAAGATTAATACTTCTTCATCTAATATCTACTATAATTATTTAAAAGATTCACTATATTTCAAAGTTGAAGACCAAGATAAATACAATTCCAAACTAAACTAATCTACTTACTAAGACATCACGCCCTTTTAATAACACCTTTCACATAAATTTTCTAAGTATATCAATTTTAAAAAACAAGATAATATTTAATTCTAAGAACATTTATTTTCTAATCTATTTTCTAACTCATAATAGTAAACAAATATTCTAATCTAATTTCCAAATTAACTATTTAGTCTATTATTTTAATTTTAATCCTAAATTGGCTAACATGATAAAAAAAATTCTTAACCAAATCATAACAAAAGATAGAGTATGAATGAAAATTTAAAAGAGTTTTGATCAACATATAAAAAGATTCTTCTAGACAAAATTATCAAGTAAAGTTCTCTAATCAAATATATTAATTATTCTTACTAAATAATTCAATATCAATTATTTCTAAATATAAGAAGATAAAGATTTAGTTTGTAATATAATTTTAATTAATAGAGAATCAATGAAGATTAAGAGAATCTATGAATTGCATAATTTCTAATTAAAGAATCATAAACCAATTTCTAGAACTAAATGTTTATAATTTCTTTCCTTTTTATCATTTTGTATAAAAATTAGAAAGAAAACAAGCAAGGATTTCTTTAAAAAAGTCCCTTAGAAGACTTATATAATTATACTAGTTTAATTCTAAATGAGAAGATTTAAATCTAGTTACAACAACATGTCTTTTATAATCTTATTATAGAGTTAATAGAAAGAAAATAGAGTATAAATAATCTAGATTTATCCTACATGAAATTCACTCCTATGATCCAAAATAAAATATAATTCAGTTTCATTATAAATATAATGCAACCTCATAAAATTTCTAATTAAATACCAATGAAATATTACAACCCATATAACCATGGCACCTTTCTACAATGTCAAGTACATGTATCTTAACTAGCAATACAAGTTTAAGGTAGAATATCATGCATCCCAAAGTCCGTGTAATCCAAATCACCTTAACATATATAACTCTTCTCATTCATAGATAAAATCTAATAAATAGAAAATTACATTTATATATAGGAAAAATCAATTATGTCATCTCAACTCCACACAATACTTAAATCATGTTTCAAGAAAATATCAAGCTCTATATTTATTTGAGATGGACCGACACCAATATTTACAACTATAAACAATTCTCCATTATTATTAAAATATTATCTAATATCAGATTTCATACTATCAAACGTCCAATATTATACAAAATCATTATATCACTTAATTATAAATTACTAAAGATCATATTACCTAAAATTCTAACATTAATCACATATTCCATAATTAAAAAAACAATTATCCAAAATCTTGTAAAATCACACTCATTAAATTTTAATTAAAAAAACAATACTAAACAGAAACAATTGGAAAAGATCAAAAGCAATATTTATTTAGTTTCTTTTATTTTTTTAAGAATAAAGGAAGGGGTTTATCTACTACTACGAAGGATGCATAATTCCTAAATTTCAAAAAACATATATATTAACCTTAGCTAACCCATATTTTATTCCATCTACCTAATTTTCTTTTTAACATTCAGATTTAAAAGAAACTTTCCTAATTGATGATTAAGGAAAAAGAAACTCCATCAAGCTGACCGTATGGTCTTTATAAGATTGATTTGATATTCTTAAACAAAAAACTTAATGATTTTTCAATCCAAACTATATAAATATAACCCTTTTTAATGCAATTCTTTTTAGTTTAATAAATTACATGGTAAAGAGGAAACATTATATTATGAAGAGAGAGATATCATAGCAAAATCAGCTTGTTTGGCCGTACAACCTTGAGGTTATCACAACAACTTAAAACAAGAAAAACCAAAAAACTTATTGGTAGCATTTGGATCCATTTTAGGATAAGATCAATGGTAAAATGATTTGGGGAAAGGAGAAATTTTTATATCGCAGGGTAAGGGACTATGCATGAGATTGATCACCAAGAGGCCATACGGTTTTGTGCAGAAGATCTGTTAAGTTTAACCAAGGCATTCAAATCCACCATAGTAGAATTGTTCTATGACAGCCATGAAAAAAATTCATAAACAAGAGTAGCAGGGAGTTTAAATATGTAGAAAAACAATATGTTGGCTTTGCCATCCTTTGGCAGTACGATCTCTCTAGTAGGGGTTGACAAAATTTAAATAATAAAATGGATTTCTGAAGATCTGTTGATTTTTAGTGAGTAAAGCTTCAATCAAAAGTGGCTTGCATGTGAATAATCAAGAAATCCACAGGAAAATAATAAAGGCCTTCTATACAGATTAAAACCATCACTCTGATTATTTTCTATGGAGTGGAATCTCAGATATTTATGCTTTGTTTCCATGCTATCATTCTCAGTGTGTAGTGTGGTGAGAAGGCATAAAGTGAAGGATTGGTTCGAATCTAAGAAGGGTTTGGAATTAATTGATCCTTTAGTACCATTTCATATACGTAGAGGGAGTTAATTAGAGGGTAGGGATTCAAATAGCAAGAATCTTAGCATTATGATTACACTGTTTTACAGACAAAGTTTATAGGCTACTAATCATGAAATACATAAAGAATAATAAAACTTGGATGTTCATCATCCTCTAACTAAAATCACAGAGCAATATCAAATGTTGAAACATACTGGGATTAGCATCTCCTCACTGAATTTGTTTGTCAATTCCACAGTCTTTAAAAATTTCCAAGCTTTCAATTCCTTAGATCCTTCTTTCCAAAACCAAGATCCTCCCATCCAACTTCTTCTAATCCCCCCTTTTTCTAGTAAGAAGTTTTGGAGTATATAATTGATAGTATTGATGAGAGTTGCTAACTGTTCAAGATCCAAATTGGAGACATGTATGACTCTTCATCTTCAAATCATGACACTCATTTTCTCATGGAACCATTCTAAAGCACAATTTATCTTATGAATAAATAAGTATTCTCTCATAGGTGATTGAGCTATGGACTTAATATAAAAATATAATGATAAAAAGAACTCTTATTCCTTACACAAAATAACTAATTTAAACCAATTGACCAACCTATGAAAAGAGTTTATTACTAAATTCTAATTACTAGTAGAACTTCATCATAATATAATTTTTATCACAACTTCATAAGTAAGTCTATCATATGCATGAGAATTGTTAGTAAGGATTAAGCCCTACATTCTCCCTCCCTAAGAATGGACTTCCTCCTGGAAGTGCTTAAGAAGATGAAATATTCCCTAGTTTCATCACAGTAATTAAAAGTTAGATATAACATATTTATTTAATAGAAAAATAAAAATACTAAGATACTATTACTATTTCAAAAGAAAACATAATACATATTAGAATCATAGGAGTCTCTACATTATCATTTATTAAATGAGGATGTTTTGTAATTACTAATTCAAATGACTGTAACACTTATAAATCAAGCATACATATAATACATCTACCAAAATAACTTGTTTATATCAATCACATTTTATCAAATTCAATGCAGCCACAATTTCTCATAACATCTCTCAACAATTTCACACAATAAAATTTCAACTCGATATAAATCATATCACATACATACCCTATGGGATGAGAATGATCGGTGTCAAGTAGAACCATAGTGCCACAAAATAGATCTTACACAATTTCACAATAAATATTCCCCAGGCCATCTACTCCCCTATACATCCTGCCAGTGACCCCTTCCAAGGTATAGCAATTTACATAGTTCACATTTTTCCACATAAGCCAGTAGCAGCAAACACTAATAAAGCCTCAAAATAAAGAAGTTTTCATTGAATAAAATTTCAAATGAAATCAATTAATAGCAAAAGCCAAAACAACAGTTCAATTAAAATGAAAATCCTTAATAAAATAGTCTTTGAGGCAAAAGGACAATTTGTAATTACAACAACCAAATATCTTAAAGAAATTTTAAAACTGTTGGCTCAATAAAACAAAGGAAAAATAATAATAATCAAATAAAAATTTCAACAATTTCCATTAAAATTTACATCACAATCAGCACATGCCTTAAAATGAGCCATCTAAGGGGACAACCATATCATATATCACAATACACATGTCCCACACAACTCAAGACAACCATATCATATATCAGAAAATTACCTCTGTATAAACTGTCACATGCAAGGCCCAATATCATATACCACAAAAGGAATTGATCATGAAATCTGATATCCACCCACAATTCTGTAGATATCCCAACCTTTGATACCAATACTGAGAAAAGAAGCCATTACCCTTTGATAATTATAAAAAATGTCTTATCAATTTGCTATCATCATTTGCTAACAAGATGTTGATATTATAATTATGACAATTTAACCAAGATCTTCTGTGTCTTTAGAATAATATGCTGGTTTTAAAACTATGAACGAAGTGGAAGATTGCTATCTCAAAATCACTATATCCAAAACCCAAATTTTCATAATTTAATATTTAGTCTAATTGTTTGTAACCACCGATGCTGCCAAAGTTTCATATTTGAAATGGATTTCCATAAATAGTGACCAAGTTACCATCAAATGTCCATCTATTAGAATCTACGATTAAGGCTTATGTCAACTGAGATACATAACTGAATCATCATGGATAAACTTAGAACCATAGGCACTCATTATCCATTCTTAACCCATAGGCTCCCAACAACCAACAACACAAATGAATTTCTAATGAATCCATAAAGAGGGGGAATAGAGGGGATATGTATCCAATGTGACTATGAGGGGGATGTCTCCCCACCTCACCCCATAATGGGCTACATCCCAAAGGAGGATCCGTGCCTCGTTTAACCTAAAACAAGGGAGGCTCTCAATTACTAAATCGAGATCAACTCCCTATATAACAATAACAACACATATGGATCTCTAATCTGATCCATAAAGAAGGGGGAAAGAGGGGATTCTCATCCCTCTTTTGGGTATCGTCATGATCAAGTGAAAATACCCCAAGAGAGGCTCCACACTTCTCTCAAACCCCAGCACTTGGGAGGTTCTCATCACTCACGAAGAGCTGCTCCCATCACAACCCAATTCCCACAAATATGACCTCAACAAAAAGAAGACACAATCCAACATGCAACTAGATCTATGCAGCCACAACAATTTCACAATTAGGTATACATGCGTGAATCACTACCAACATCCACTATACCCTTTCCTCGAGTTGGATACCTCGTATCACAACTAAGGACACCACATACACAAGCTCACTAGAAACATCATAGAATAAGACAGAAAATACACATGCTTGACAGAAATCATTTATTGACACCACAAAAACTTACAATCACGAGGATTCATCCATGAACATTTATATGTTGAAAATGATCTGTACTAGACATTCATTCCAAATAGTAATAAATCAATAATTACCTCTACTTACTATGGTGAGACCCAAAAATGCTCCAGTGTTTGATAATCTTGGCTCTGATAACTAATGTCATGCCCAATTTGAATCACTTGAGTAGGAACCACAAAACATAGATTAATTCCTTTTTAAAATGTCAATTATTAACACTAGTTTCAAAATAGTAAAAACCATATCACAAAATTTTTAACTGATATGTCGTATGCACAACCAACATTGAATACATTAGACATAAGTTTTGTATCATTCATAAAAAATGAAATCAAGATCTAAACATTTCTTATACAATTATACACAACTACAGTAAGCGCCATATGATCATCTATTTGCCAGGAGGGAAAATACTTTCTTAGCACCAATACTCTACACAATTAACAACCCTGAATTTGCACAACTAAATATAAACATTAGTTCCGCAATGTCAATATATAAACATATTAGATATCAATGCACAAGATAACGAGACTACATGACCTAATGCCTCGGGGGCTCATCCGTGATGGCCTTGACTACGTACACGCAACACATAGGCTTCGTGGTTCAGGGTAACTTGATTTGTTGTAGTGCCCCTCAACTTATCGTCTTTTGGACTGATGTTTGCTTAGTAGTACTGGACATTTTGACAGTATTTTTAGACCGTTGATGTTGGATTTCTAGTTATTTTGCTATTTCAGTATGAACCTAATTATTATGATAACAGATGTTGATGTTGGATTATGTCATTTTATGCTTTACAATTAGATAAATGAACTGATGTTTAAATGTTTTGATGTTATTCATTATATGGGATTGGAAGTTAGTTGATCATTTTATGTCGTAGATTAGTAATCTGATATCTTGTTCAATTTAGTTGATTATTATTTATAAACGTGAATGGAACAGTGTGGTATTACTCGTTCTCGAGTACCCTACCTCACTGCGATTTCCATTCATGATAGGACTGCATGTGATGTATATGTATATCTTGTTATGGTTAACTGTGCGTTGCTGCAGGATGCAGGTACTAGGCATCGACTCCACCTGATTACAGGTCTGAGCGTGCCTTCGCCAATGGATTAGTTGGTTGGAGTTAACATGAGGTCCCTAGTCAGTGTTCCTTCGTCGTCAGTTTACCCTTGTGGTTATTGGTTGTCGTCGCTCATGTCTTGCTGTCAGGTAATACCGTCTCTTGGAGTCTAATGAGTTCTACAGGTGTCTAAATATGTGTGGTAATGATGTGCTTTAATTAGAATTATTCTACGGAAGAGTTTAAGTGTTGTTAAATGGGCATAATGCCATTAGTTGTCGATTTTAGCTATAAATAAATTATTATTTTAATAGAAGTGTTGTTGATAAATAAAGTTGTAAGAAGTTTGTATTATTCGATATAATATTATTTATAATAAATATTTAAATAAATAAATAGATATAGCCACACTTGTAAATTATGTTTCACAACTGGATTAATAAAATAAATTATAGGATAGTACAAAATTATAGATAATTGAAATAGTACTATTCTATTAATGATAATATTTTGGGGTCGGTTATAAAGAAAATAATAATAAAATAAAGTATCTAATAATTGGGAATCATTAAATTAAATTAAAAAAATACATATTCTTTAAAAGGAGTTACACGGAATCACGTGTCAAGCCCTAGGAGAGGAGAGAGAGACTGAGTTATAAAAGAGTTGTTGGTGCAACAAGGAGGAGGATCAGAGGGGCAAGGAAGAAGCAGGATTGAGGAGGAGAAAATTGCAGGTTCCATGACAGAGAGGAGGTAGCTGATTGAATTGCAGTCTTCCATCAGCAAGCGCGGGATTCCAGGTTCCACAAATTATCTCAATCTCTAGATCTGCATGTGATGAATGTCTTGTTGAATGTCCGATGTGGGATTAAGTCCATTCTGTATTTAATCTATGATTGTAAAATTTCCTTCGCCAATGTTTGGTTCCTGTGTCCATTGATGCAAGCTGTTTTCCAACAGCAGTGTAAAGAAAATCCTTTCATTCATAGGTATGATCTGGTTCCTCTTTGTCTAGGGCAAACCATTCTAGACCATTAAACTTACTGCGCAGGGATCATGTTAACCCCTCCATGTCGGCTCAATCTTCGGGCCGCTTCTGCCATATCTACATAGGTGTGGTGATTAGGCCAGGAGCTAAGGAAATGGTAATACACTTTAGAGTTGTGTTAAATGGTGGATCAGTATAAAGCGTAAGCTTCACATACGATGATTCTATTGTCTTTTCAACAAGTTCCTTTGTTCAAATCCTGGCTCTCAGGTAGATCACATATGATGAAACTACAGACTTTTCAAGCAATTTCTGTTGTTCGAAGTCTGCATGCACATTACTCTGTAGGGGCGTCCTCCCTGGAATTGTTCCAGATGTTTAATTCGTGAGGCCGTAGAGAAATTTATAATGGTTTTACACTATCTTTCCTTGTCTGCCGTCAAACTCTCTTAATCCGTCATCCTGTAGTTGAGTTTTCTAAGGGAGGCATAAGAAAGTGCATTGTGCTGTAGGGTTGTAAATCTGGAGCAGTAGCGCTGCAACCTTTCTTGAATTGGATTTGTTTGTTCCAGGGGAATACACTGCACAGTTTTATTGCCCTACCGTGAGTTTAAAACCCCGTCAACCCTTCTGACTGAAAACCTATATATATATTTACTCTTGTAATCTCGCCAATAACAGATAATAGTATGTATCGCTAGTTTGTATTTTAGGGCGTAACAAAAAGTAAGCTAAATACTTGGGTAGTTTCGCTGCTGTAGTGTTTTGTCTTTCGCTTTCTTTGAAAGTGCCTGAAGTCTTTCAATGTTTTCCTTCTGGAGGTCTTCGTCATTCATTAACGATGGCGTGGTGCTTCCCTTTGACTAGCCCACATTGTAGCTGGGGCTGCCGTAATTCGCTGGCCTTCCAGCAGATATGAACTTTCAAGCTGAGCGAACCCTAATCTGTAGAAAGGCAACGATCCTAAGCCTCAGGTGATCATTTGCACCAGGGAATCGAACCAATCCTCCAACATAGATTTAACTGGTGTCTTAATGAAAAGATTAGAGTATTCTCATGATCGCCCAGCTCGGGCAAAAAGGTCGACCATGTGTCTAATTATATCCTGCAATCTTTTTAAACTTATGGAACGCTGTTACAGCCAACCGCCATCTTGTGTATATCAGCAATCACAATTTTTCAACCACCGCAGATTTAGCTGGGGTCTCAATATTAAACTTTAGGGTATGCATATGAGATGAATAACACAGCCTCGGCATTTGTTCTGTCTTTTCTGCTATTAAACGGTCCTACCAATCATCTAAATGACGCTACAATAGTTAACAGTGTGAGCTGTGGCTTGAGCAGTGGCATTCCTTTTAGACCTTTGTTTCCTTTGGATCTGGAAAGTTTTAAAGAATATTTGGATTGTAAGCGAACACTAGTTTTAGAAAGGGGTCCAGCGTTTGACAAACTACATTAGTCTAATCATGTTTAATATTCCATGTAATACATCTGGTTGGAGTTTCCATGTAGACGTCACACCCCAGTTCGCATTCTTGCTCTTGTCACTGGACTTCAAACAAACAATTTGCTCTACCCACACAGACCTAGCAGGTACCTTAATGATAAGGTTAGGATGCTCAATAGGGCCGCGCCATCTGTAGGCTCCAAAATTTTTCTTAAAATGATGTTTCTTGTTGTAGAGCTGGGAGAAGTTTCTTTCTGTCTAACTGTGGCTTCCAGCTTGATGCTTGCCAGTAGATATCTTTTAAGAATTGCAGTCCATTTTATATTTTTACTGCGTGCCATTTAATCTGCCCTTCGATAGAGTTGTTTAAGGAAAACACAGAGATTGGTGCAACATTTTTAGGTCCTAAGTTTATATCCATATGTGACTTACCATCACCAAGAAAACACAGTCATACAACGAGCTCCGAAACTCTATTGAGCAGGATAGATGCTGGAATTAGATCATCAGTGTTCTGTAGGCTCACTGATAAGGCAACCACAAGATTGAGATCATCTACAGTAGATAACGGAATTGTTGTATCTAAGCAATGTTCATTCACTTTTCTATGCCATTTTACCTCAAGTACATTAATACCTTAAGAGAATATATATACTCTGTGCCCGGAGGCAAAAGAGAGTCAAATATTATAATTAGCTGAGTGATACATTTAGGTAAATCGTTGGAATTTATTGGTTAAACTATTTCAGTTTTCTAAAAGAATCCTTTTGATTGAGCTCGCTAGAATGTCTGTAAGACCGATAATAAACATCTCATGATTGAATTTGCCTCGTGTGATTGCCGTTCAGTCGTAAGATATCTCTCCTAGCGTTATTATCCTTAATAGAATAAAGCTAATCGGATAAGATTGAAGGAAAGTTTATAAGATCGTATCTGGAATTAACTGGTTCTTATATCAATTATTGTGATGATTTAGTTAATCAACCTATTTATCTTTTGAAGCAAAATAAAGTTTAGTTGGAGATATAGTTGCAAGGTATTAGTTTAATTGTTGTAATTTAATGTCGATTTTAATACAGAAGTGTTTACATTGAACAAAGAAGAAATTGTAGGGTTGACTTTGGAACTGTATTTTACGGTATAAGTTAAGTATTTCTGTTGTTTGTATAGAGTCGGTTTGAGAGTGGATAAACCCGAATTCCAGAGGCAAAGTTGTCAATGTTGAGTATTTGCAACTTGTGTATTGTTGTTTTTTGTAATTACAATGTAATAGCGTTTATGTGTTTTCAAGCAAAGTATGAAGTATATTGAGGTTCTGTCAAGGTTGAATGTTGTGTCTTGTATAGTAATGACCTCAGGATGAAATACCAAACCTCTTGTGCTCTTATTGTACCATTTTGTCGTAAGGAGAGATCTGAAATCTGTAAGAGGATAAAGTATTGTAATGTTAATAGTGTTGGATAACAATTGATGTTATGATTTTATTTTGATGCAAGAGGGTTCATGCCTTGCAGTGTATATATATATTCGTGTTTTGTTATAAGTTTTGCATGATGTTTTAAGGTTTACTAGGTGTTAGGAAGGAGAGTGGCTTTCAACGTGGGGCCGGCGCCCAAAGTGGCAGTCAGGATAACCCGTTGGAAGTAGATTAATCAAGTGATAACCTAAAAATTAACTAGGGGGTTAAGGGTAGAATTCATACTAATAAGATTAATGGATTCCTCTCCCATGGCCTGTAGTGCTTGTTTAGACTAAGGATGGGTAGAGAAGGCCTGGTCGGCATGATTGACTTCCTTGTCCTCACGAAAGGAAGGTCGATTCCGCATGTGTCACCCTATGGGGCCGGCGCCTAGTGAGAGGCTGTCAGGATAACCATAGATGGGGGCTGGCGCCTAGTGAGAGGCTGTCAGGATAACCCATGTTAGGACCGTGCGATGACACTCTCCCTACTACAACCTAGCACTCCTTGTTCGATCTCTCCTCATTTGTTTTGTGTCGCCTCTGGAAGTGAAAGTTAAAGTTAAGTTAAGCCATGTGGTGTTGTATTATTATTGCCATGTGCTGTATTGGCGTTGGTCGTCCTTTGTTCTTGTTTGTCTTTCGTATACCTGACTGTCAGTGTTTGGGACCTCATGTTAACTCCTAGCTCGGGGGGTGGACCTTAGGGTTCCACATGGTCAGGTGGAAGAGCTATTTTATCCATTGGTTATTCTTGTCATGATCATATGCAGAAAAAGGATTTGTTCCAGTTGTACTTGTTCCAATGATGATGATGTAAGTGTATAACCTTGTACCAGATTTGTGTAATAGAACATTCTTTATGTATGTAACTTGGATGTAAACTAAAAGTGGCAATGTAATGATGTCATGATGTACTTATATGAAAGCATTTCAGTTATGTATTTAATCATGCAGATTCCGTTATTAGATGATTTGCATTGAATATGAATAAGTTATTTATTTGAGCATGGATTTGGATCAGTTACTGATGTATGTTAAATTATGTTAGTTGATTCGTTAAGTGACGCAGCCTTGGACCCTTAGAGAATATGTCGTAATTGATTATGTTATCATTAATTAATCTTTTAAAAAAAAAATTTCCTGTTTCATATTGCATAAGTGTGTATTCTTTAAGGCGTTCAAGGCGGGCGTTACATTTGTAATCATAAGGTTGACTTAGATACAATAAATCATAAGGTAAATAGTTACCCTAAAGCAATTCTTGACCATTATTATTAAATTCAAGTCATACAAGAGTAACTCCACAAATCAAGAATATATTATAAGAGTCCAAATCTTACATACCTGTCTATGCATTAGTATAAAAAAATAAAACTACCTTCTTAATTAACTTAAGAGTAATTCTTCCTATGACAATATCTTAAATGATTTTTCTAACACACTACCATTAAGCTACTAACCATACATATACCTTTGGTTAAATTTAAGAATTAATGTCTTAAAAGATTAATACTTCTTCATCTAATATCTACCATAATTATTCAAAAGATTCATTACATTTCAAAGTTGAAAACCAAGATAAATACAATGCCAAACTAAATGAATCTACTTACTAAGACATAATTCACGCCCTTTTAATAACATCTTTAACATAATTTTTCAAAGTATATCAATTTTAAAAAACAAGATAATATTTAATTCTAAGAACATTTATATTCTAATCTATTTTCTAACTCATAATAGTAAACAAATCTTCTAATCTAATTTTTAGATTAACTATTTAGTCTATTATTTTAATTCTAATCCTAACTTAGCTAACATGATAAAAAAATATTCTTAACCAAATCATAACAAAAGATAGAGTATGAATGAAAATTTAAAAGAGTTTTGATCAACATATAAAAATTTAAAAGTGTTTTTCATCAAGATATAAAAAGATTCTTCTAGACAAAATTATACAGTTAAAGTTCTCTTATCAAATATATTAATTATTCTTACTAAATAATTCAATACCAATTATTTCTAAATATAGAAGATTCTAGACAAGACATTAAAGATTTAGTTTGTAATATAATTTTAATTAATAGAGAATTAATGAAGATTAAGAGAATCTATGAATTGCATAGTTTCTAATTAAAGAATCATAAACCAATTTCTAGAACTAAATTCTTATCACTTCTTTCCTTTTTATCATTTTGTATAACAATTAGAAAGAAAACAAGTGAGGATTTCTTTAAAAAAAAGTCCCTTAGAAGACTTATATAATTATACTAGTTTAATTCTAAATGAGAAGATTTAAATCTAGTTACAGCAACATGTCTTTTACAATCATACTATAGAGTTAATAGAAAGAAAATAGAGTTTATCCTACATGAAATTCAATCCTATGATCCAAATTAAAATATAATTCAATTTCATTATAAATATAATGCAACCTCATAAAATTTCTAATTAAATACTGATGAAATATTACAACCCATATAACGATGACACCTTTCTCAATGTCAAGTACATGTATCTTACTAGCAATACAAGGTTAAGGTAGAATATCATGCATCTCAAAGTACGTGCAATCCAAATCACCTTAACATACATAACTCTTATTGATTCATAGATATAATCTAATAAATAGAAAACTGCATTCATATATAGGAAAAAACAGTTATGTCATCTCAACTCCACACAATACTTAAATCATGTTCAATAAAATGTTTGATCATGCAACTATTTTCCTTCAAGAAAATATCAAGCTCTATGTTTATATGAGATCGATCGTGTAATGTGCCCTTCTCGTAAGTCCAAATTTCACAATCTTGTACACGATTTCAACTCGCAAAAAGAGAACATTAGTACACTAAACCCTCTTGATTTCATTTATAGCAATAGATATATGATATATTCAAATCACATAAGAACATTGCCCTTATAATTTATCATTTCATATCTCCTATGCATAATCTTATGATCCCTATCAATACACATTTCCTATCACTAATCTTATAATCATTATCATTATACATATTTCACATGTTCCCTCTTAAGTTCACTATAAATGTATCTTTCATATTCTCTATCATTAAATGTCATGATCTCTATCAATATGCATTTCCATTCTCTATCACTTTCCCATGTATTAATCATTAGCTTCATATGAGAGAGGTGAGATGACGCTTGCCACTATCCATCATGGGTCCTCTATCTCTATTCTTAGACTCAAGGAGTGCCTTTTGTACCCTTGGAGTCAAGGCCTCTATGAGATTCCTTGGTACTAGGGATGCCTTTTGCACCCTTTGCAGCCAAGGCCTCTATATCAATATCCTTTGCACTATAGGTACCTTTTGTACCAACATGTGACAAAGGCCTCTATGATAAATATATTTTGCACTATGGGTACTTTTTGTACCAGCATATGATAAAGGCCTCTATATACCCATGATTGGCCTCTTAGGCATCTCATGCTCACTTTCCCATATGAGACTAATGTATTACTTTCATGGCACAAAATATTATATCACTGTTATGGCTTATTTCATATGATTTGCAGCACTTGTTGTAATACATTTGCTCATCTATGATCACATATCATTGAATTAGACTTTAAGTAATTTATAAAGCAATATAGAAATAATGGATGTAAGACATACCTTGATATTGTATTAGAATTCCGCTGCTATATGATATAAGTCTACACTATAATTAATATCCTTCCTTGATTGAGTTCTGATTGGAGAATGATGTATTCGATAGTATATGCTTATTTCCTACCCGGCACAGTGTTGTTATCAGTATATGATATATTTGAGATTCCACGGGAGTGAGTATAATTTGACGTAGCAATGATGATATTAAATGCTTGGTGGCTTTAGAGTATGAAGTCCATTGATCAAGGAATGATGTTCTAGAATATTGGATTTGCTGATAGGATTTTATCCTTCTCTTGTCTTGATTGATCCCTTGATTCTATCTATGATTGGTATGTAGACAAAATTACTTATCGCTGACTACTCTTAAGTGTATTGATCGGCATCTGATGTAAAATTGTTATATCTCGATGAGAAGATATGTTGGTGTATGCTTGTCACTATCTTATTAATGATTCCCTCTTCCCTTCTTCCTTCAGCCCTCCGCTCCATTTAATATGTCATTGTACTCTAGAATGATCGCGTCCTCTCTATAGATACGTCTCCTCTTAAATGTCTCATCAACGCTATTAACACATCCTTAACTAAACATATTTATATCTTTATCCTCTTTTGTCTTAGCTTGAGGTGCTAAGAAATATCTTAGTCGATAATTACCAAGTCTTATTTATTATTGTATTTCCTCTTGGTCAACGGGAGAAGGATCGGTCTCACTATTAGACTGTCTTCAACATCAATATGATAGTAATGATGTGGGTCGATTAAGATGGAATCAAACTGGTCTTTATTGTTCTTTACTCTATCATTCCAATCTTTAATTGGAATGAAAGTGATTGATTTGGAGAGGACATGACAGACCGGCACTGATATTTACAACTATAAACAAATTTCCATTATTATTAAAATCGTACTATCTAATATCAGATTTCATACTATCAAACATCAAATATTACACAAAATCATTCTATCACTTAATTATAAATTACTAAAGATCATATTACCTAAAATTCTAACATTAATGACATATTCCATAATTTAAAAAGAAAAAAACAATTATCCAAAATCTTGTAAAATCACCCTCATTAAATTTTAATTAAAAAAACAATACTAAACAAAAAAAAAGTTGAAAAGATCAAAAGCAATATTTTAGTTTCTTTTATTTTTTAAAGAATAAAGGAAGGAGTTTATCTACTACTACGAATGATGCATAATTCCTAAATTTCAAAAAACATATATATTAACCTTAACTAAACCATATTTTATTCCATTAAAAGAAACTTTCCTAATTGATGATTAAGGAAATAGAAACTCCATCAAGTTGACCGTACGGTCTTTATAAGATTCATTTGATATTTTTAAACAGAAAACTTAATGATTTTTCTATCCAAACTATATAAATACAACCCTTTTTAATGCAATTCTTTTTTGAATTTAATAAACTACATGGTAAAGAGGAAACATTCTATTATGAAGAGATAGATATCATAGCAAAATCATCTTGTTTGGTCGTACAGCCTTGAGGATATCGCATCAATTTAAAATAAGAAAAACCAGAAACTTATTGGCAGCATTTGGATCCATTTTAGCATAAGATCAATGGTAAAATGATTTGGGGAAAGGAGAATTTTTCTACAGCAAGGTAAGGGGCTATGCATGAGATCCATCACCAAGAGGCCATACAGTTTTGTGTAGAAGATCTGTTAAGTTTAACCAAGGCATTCAAATCTACCATAGTAGAATTGTTCTATGGCAGCCATGAAACAAAATTCATAACAAGAGTAGCAAGGAGTTTAAATGTGTAGAAAAACAATATGTTGGCTTTGCCATCCTTTGGCAGTACGATCTCTCCAGTAGGATTTGACAAATAATAAAAAGGATTTTTAAGGATCTATTGATTTTTACTGAGTAAATCTTCAAACATAAGTGGATTGCATGTGAAGAATCAAGAGATCCACAGGAAAATAATAAAGGCAAGCTATACAGATTAAAACCATCAGTCTGAATATTTTCTATGGAGTGGAATCTTAGATGTTTATTCTCTGTTTCCATGCTATCCTTCTCAGTGTACAGTGTGGTGAGAAGCCATAGAACGAAGGATTGGTCTGAATCTAAGAAGGGTTTGGAATTAATTGATCCTTTAGTACCATTTCATATACACAGAGGGAGTTAATAAGAGGGTAGGGATTCAAATACCTAAGGAATCTTAGCATTATGCTTATACTATTTTACAAACTAAGTTCAGAAGCTACTAATCATGAAATACAGAAAGAATAATAAAACTTGGAAGTTCATCATCCTCTAACTGAAATCACAAAGCAATATCAAATGTTGAAACATGTACCAAGATTAGCATCTCCTCACTGAATTTGTTTTTCAATTCCACACACTTGAAAAATTTCCAAGCTTTCATTTCCTCATATCCTTCTTTCCAAAACCAAGATCCTCCCATCCAACTTCTTACAATCCCCCCTTTTTCCAATAACAACTTTTGGAGTATATTATTGATAGTATTGATGAGAGTTGCTAGCAGTTCAAGATCCAAATTAGAGAGAGAGAGAGAGATCCATTCTAAAAGATAATTTATCTTATGAATAAATAAGTATTTTACCATAGGTGATTGAGCTATGGACTTAATATAAAAATACATTGATAAAAAGAACTCTTATTCCTTACACAAAATAACTAATTTAAACCAACTGACCAACCAATGAAAAGACTTTATTACTAAATTCTAATTACTAGTAGAACTTCATCACAATATAACTTTTATCACAACTTCATAAATAGGTCTATCATATGCATGAGAATTGTTAGTAAGGATTAAGCCCTACAATAAAGTTGTAAGTGTTGAAGGAACACATTACGGTTCTAATTGAACATGCCTTTGATCCCATACTACCTTGTGAGATGTTTATTTTAGGTATTACAATTCACAAGAAGATGCTGCAAACTTTGCACATTGTCCTAGAAACTGATGCCAAGTGCAGTGAGCTATACTGAAACTGTTACTGACTGAAACAATTATGGAAGAAATATTTTTGGTTGTCTTGAGGATAAGACAATATTTCAGGCTTGGGGAGAATGTTAGTAGCTGAACAGGAGTACCACAAACTACACCACTCTACCTTATATGACATTATCATATAAGGTGGAAATGGATGGAATAGAAGGAGACGTAGGAGATATGGAGGGTACAACAACATGAATAGAAAGTTGGATTTGCTGCAGAGAGGGGGATTATCCATCCACTATATTTTCCATCCACCCATATGCTTATGAAGGATGTGATCCATTGGCTACTAGAAAGGAATAAACCATATTCATGTCAGACACCTATCCTTAATCCTACCAAAGAGCCCTCAAAGATCATGTTCATCCCTTCAACTCCATCATGTCATCCACTTCATGAGTCCCCCACATCCACTTCCATTCAAGTAAACCAAGAGTTATGTCAAGGGTCTAATCCTAATCATGTGGAAACATCGAGCCCTCATTCTAATCAAGATCAAATCACCTCCATTCAACCCATCCATAGCATACTTGATCCCATATATGATCAAGATCCCCTCCATGATCAAGAAAGTCATGATGATACTATGAATTACATGGCCAATAGCTTATCACTCCACCTATCCATGATACATCAACTTCCACTTCCCATGATGAGACACTTGCCTCCCAAGCATACATAGAAGATCAAACCAATGCCTTGGATCTTAGTAAACATAATGATAATCAAGTTCCTAATGATCCTTCATCCACCATCAACCATGTTTCAAATCCACCAACATATTCTATTGATCTTACCACCTTCATTCATGAGTGTTCTTCCTTAGGAAAGCAACAACCTTTGTCCACCACTTCCCCTTCTCCATCCAATAATGAGCTCAAGTCTAGTGTCCAAACTACACATAGTCCCATTGTCCACCACATACTCCAAAACATGAATTATCAAGGTAAAGGCTTAGGCCTTCATTAACGAGGAATTTTGGAGCCCATCCATGCCAAAGTCCATCCACGCTCATATGGCCTTGGATATACACCCCAAGGAAAACAATGTTAAGATGTTGGTACTTCCTCCATTCCTCCTAAGTCCACTTTCCATCATAAATCCTATCTTACTCCCAAAACATATGTTGCCATTCCTCCTCCATCATCCTACAAGTGTCAAAAGCATGTGACCATACACCTTCCACCATCCACTTTACCTCCACTACTTCCAACTCCTAATATTCCTCCATCCACTTTGCCTCCACTTCTCCCAACACCTAATATCCCTATCATCCAATCACATTAACCATTTATCGATAAGTCCTCTAACATTCCTAATCATGACAAACAAATGCACACATCCTCTAAACAAGAATCTTCCACCATACTCATGGGATTCAAAAATAAAAAATTGGATGCCTCTACACATAAAGCCAAAAATCCTAAGGATCCTCATGCCTTAGGACACAAATGCAAAGAACCAAAGAAAAATGCATCCAAAAGGTTACACAAGCCCATACCTCCAAAAGAAAAGTCCAAAAGTAAAATGGTTTGGGTCCCTAAGCATAAAGAAATCAAGTCAAATGAGGCATCCTCTTCCATCTAAAAATCCCATTCCATCCAAAAATTTCAAATTCCTTCACCCCAAAAATCCCACAAGCAAAACAAAAATCATAAAAATCCTAAGTATATGTGGGTCTCTAAGTCACTAAATCACTCATCCCCTAAACAAACATCTCCATTGCTTCCTACACCTCCTCCACATCAAAAGCTTCAATGTTTATCATGGTATGTGCAACCGTTGGTCTTGGTTCCTTTCCATAACACAATATTACCACATACCTCCACCTCCCCATCCTTCATCCATTATCCTACATATCTTCCCCATCCTATCCCTATGGTCCATGCTTTTCATAAGCCTTTCATCCATGCTTTTGCACAAGTCCTCCATAATCCACTATCATTCCTTTCATGATTCACTATCTACCTAATCCATTTTCCTCTCATGCAATCCCTTACCAACATCAATGGGCATAATGACACTTGACATGGTCCATGTGATGACATCACTCTCTAATGGGACTATCACCTTTCATGGAACTAGACACTTGAGTCCCTCCTATCCATATTCCCCTTCTCCCATCTAAATATTTCAAAAAAAAATCAAAATAGTAAAGAGAAATCCCTTCGTCCAATGGTGAAAACCACCCTTGGTGGCACCTTGGATAAGTACCATGATGAAAAAGTAGCAAACATGAATCATGTGTAAGTTGATCTTCTATGTCACTTACACTTGGGGGTACACTATCGCATCCAACCTACCATTTCCTATCCTACCTACCATACTTATCCATTATACCCACATTCCTATCATATTGAGTTCATTCATCCTCCCTCCCTTCTTTTGATCATGATAAAGATATGGGGGCAAAATGTTGGCAAATACTTTGGATATCTCTTGATATACCTCATCACTTCCATCCATCATCCTATCACCATCCTATTGTCATAGGCTTTATCATGAAAAATCTTAAGTATTGTACCTAGAATGGGGCATGTTATTCCTATGTGACATAGCTTTTGGAGATCACATCCTTGCCCTCTTACACATACATCCATTGCATCCATTTTTTCCTATCCTTTTACCCATTCAGCTATCATGCACTTTCCATCCTATTGCCCACCCTTTTATCCATTCATCCAATCCCACTTACCTCCTTGCACCTAGACTTGGTTTTCCCTTGTCATTGGTATCTAGCACAAAGGCTATCGAAATTGTCATCAAATGCTATTCCCCAAAACATTTCAAAAACACCAAAAAAAATCACGTCAAAAATACAAAAAATCAAAACATTCAAAAATCCAAACAAATCAAATATTTTCAAAAAAATCCAAAAAAATCAAATATCCAACAAAAATCCAAGCAATAAAATCAATCCAATCATCAAAATCATCAAGTCAAATCAAGTCAATCAATTCAATCCAATCAACCAATTCATCAAATCAATTCAATTCCTCAAATCAATTCATCCAATTCACTCAATCAAATCAATCATCAAATCAATCCAATCATCAAAATTCAATTCATCAAATTCAATCCAATCAAATCATCAAGTCAAATCATCCAACCAAATCAATCCAATTCTTCATATCAATCATTAACTCAATTCCTCAAATCCATTCTTTCAATCAAAACAATTCTTCAAATCATCAATTCAAATCAATTCATCCAATCATCAAAATCATCAAAATTCATCCAATCAATCAAACCAATCCAACTCTTCAAATCAATCATCCTTATCAACTCATGAAATCAATCAATCCAAATAATCAACTCAAATGAAAATCAATCCATAATCCATACTAATCAAGTTAATCAATTTTGTCAAATTATCTAATCACATCAATGGTCTTGATCCTAATCTTGACGTAAACTAAATCAATCAATCATCAATCAAAGCCTGGTGTTGATTCGCATGGCCAACAACACTAGTGACAATCAATCAATCAATCATATCAATTGTCTTATACATGATGTTGCATCGTTGAAACCAGACCAGACGTCTTATACGACATGTTTAATTTCTTGAAACCAAACACAACTATCAATCAATCAATCAATCATTGGTTTACAGCTTGACAGGGGTAATACCTTGTTTGTTATTGAATCATTTGTGCATGCTTTCTTGTGTGTGTTATCATTTCATCTTGTATTTGAATCAACTCACTATCATATCAGATAATATTCATATCTTGTGTATGTTGGAATAGTGTTTTGTACTATCCTTTGCATCTAAGGTCATATCATACCTTTTGTCCATTAGGACTTTAATGCTCTAAGTTTTCTTCCTCATACGTCTAGACAAGATTATATTACACTGGTGCACAAAGCACATTGACACCTTGGTCCTTATACCCTGGTGCATAATGTCTAGTTCTATATCAAACTCCATGGTTGCTCACCTTCATTGCAGCATAATGTATCATTCATGTCTTCTATCCATTCCCTTATCTTTCTTCCTTGACCAATCCCTTTCATATCGAGAACCTACCCATGTTTGTCCAACCCGCCTATCCTCTCAAGGAGGCATCATTACCCTATCATTACATCATCATTCCTTTTCATCTATCCACACCTTCGCTTCTTTGAAATGATGTTACTTCTAGTCGCAACATCATCTTGTCGATACATTGAGTAAGACATCTTGCGACATTTTGTCCTAGACCCCTTTCATTAGCCAAATAATTAAATAAATCTTATGTATTTAATTAATTTACCATCCTAATTCCCATCTTAATCCCATTTATCCCACTAGACAATTAATTAAATAAATCATATTTATTTAATTAATTTCCCTCTCCCATTTTCCAACTAATTCAAATAAAAGAATTTAATTAGTCCTCACCTTTCATCACAATCCAACACATGTCACATACTACATTTTTCATTTATACACTTCACATGTCCCACTAATTAAAAAAAAATATTATTTAAATTAGGTCTACCCTACACTTGTCACATGACTATAACTCCTTGTGGAGTGGGAAACCCTATTCAATCTCAATTGTCCACATCGTTCAAATCAACTTTCAATCTTAGCCATCAATTCAAATGAATCATCTCCTATAAATCAACCCTAACCCAAGCCATTTGGGGGATCCATTTTCAAGTAGCCTCATGTTGTTGAATTTCCTCTAGAACCATTTTCATTCATCTCTTTCATTCCATTGTTATGCTACTGAAATAGTGAGCAATCGACATTTATCCTTTGATATTTTGCATTCTTATGCAAGATTGAGAAGAGAAATGGAGGAGAGTCAAGCTTAACATAGAGATTTGGTTTGCTTTGTCATTTGGATTTCTATGTTATCTTGTACTCCATTGTGCTGTTAGGGTTTAATGATTGTTGTTTATGATTCATAGCCTTGATTTTTCCCCTAACACAATGATAATGAGATGAAAGGAAGTGAAAAAAAAGAGAAAGATGGGAATGTGAATGGAGAAGACAATATAGGAATAGAAGAGGTGGGGAAAGTCATGGGAATGGTAGAAGTTGTTTGGATAGATGGTATAGAAGATGTGACGGTAGTGGACATAGAAGGGATGTGAAGTGGAAATTGGCGGGGAAGAAGAAGAAGAAAGAAGAGTAGTGGAAGAAGTAGGAGATGGAATGGAAATGGTGAAAAACTATGGAATGGTAGAGGACACAATGGAAGTAGCCTAAGAAGTCTTATCTTGTTTTATATTTTTTGGCTTCCTTACCAACTGATGTTATGATCCTTGTTCTTTGGCCTTTTCTATTGGGTCACCTTTTCTCTTATAGACTTGGGTCCAGGCTATAGAGAGAGGCTTTTGGATACCCCTCATTTTCTTTTCTTTTCCTTTACCCTTATCCTTAGGAGGAGGCACAAATGCTTCTTATTATGTTTCCTCACTATCTATTTCTACTTCTTTTCTCCTTGGACTAGAGGTTTCCTCTTCCCAAAAAGGTCCTTCCAAAGCAGGTATGAGATGCCCCGTTATGCAACCCTAGAGTGTTAGACCAACAAGAGACAATAGTACATGATTTTTTTTTTTTGAAGCAAGAATAAGCAATTATACATTGAAATAGCAACATTAATACACCATTAAATGTTATGCACAGCTAACACCTCTAGGGCACAAAACTGCATTAGATAGAATTTATAACCATACAAGTGTTATGCATCACAATACAACAGAAGAATAATACTTTATACATTTGCTGAGATAAATGATTACAAGATTCCATACAAGGTTACAAGGCCGATTACATCGGTTTTTAAATTGATACAATTGTGAAAAAATACTACAACTCAGAAAGTGTAAAGTAAATCTGGAACTGGAACACTTCTACACTAGACTCAAATCGAACATCCAAAAGAACCAATGGATAGCTCTATCACCCAACCATGTGGAACCCTGAGGTCCACCCCACCGAGCTAGGAGATAACATCGAGGCTCCACTAGGCCAACGGCTACAGACAAGCAGAAACAGACTTGACATAGACAACTCAGATCACAACTCAACAAGACAAATCAATCATCAATGCAAGTCAATAAAGTACTCTAGAGGCTACAACAAGAGGTAAAAGGAAGTAACTACGCTGCAGTTGGGAGAGTGTCATCGCATGGTCCTAGCATGGGTTTTCCAGGCTATCTCTCACCAGAAGCTGGCCCCCATCTATGGTTTTCCTGGTGACCTCTCTATAGGCACCGACCCCATAGGGTGACACATGCGGAGTTGACACTTCTTTTCATTGAGACAAGGAAGTTGACCTTGCCAACCAGGCCTTCTCATCCCATCCTTAGCCTGTGAAAGCACTCAAGGCATGGGTGAGGCATCAAACTTATCTTGTTAAATAAATTACTACCCAACGCTACCTAGATCAATTATTAAGTTATCACTGGATTACAACTTCCATGGGGTTTTCCAGGCAGCCACTTTGGGCACCAGCCCCACCATGGAAGCCACTCCCCCCACATAAAACTAGCACTCCTAATCATTATTCAAGTTCGATACATGCAAGGGCAAGGAAAAAATAAATAAACATATGTCTTTTACAATCCACTACATTTCAATTTTCCACCTCAACAATAAAGCTTTTCCTTTCCCACTAAGATCACTCAAAACGAAGAAACATTGAATTGAATGACAACAGAATGGATTGAAGACCCAAAAATAAAACCTAACCTCTGGAGTGGGTAAATGCACACAAAGCCACTTATCTAAATCCATCTCACAACATAGAATGAGAACTTAGACGATTTACGACATTCCTTACAACAATATGACTCAAGACAAAATATACCATAACCAGATTGCATTGACACGAAATCTGATACTAGCAATAAGAAATGAAATTTTGACCATACCATAATAACATCTACAGATGATATAAACCAACAATTATAAAAAGGTTCCCACATTCTTTAAAAGGAAGTAAAAATAACATATGCAATGACATGTAACACAATTAACATATTATAAACATAACTAACAATTTTATATCTAACAAGGTAAACAAAATTTGGTTCACGCACTATTATTACCCTTTTAAAACTAGCATTGCAATTCAAATCACTTCTTAAATTCTTTTCTATCCCTATATATATATATATATATATATATATATATATATATATATATATATATATATATATATATATATATATATATATATACTAAAATAATGTAACATGGAATCATAACTGCCCAATTTATGAGTATACAAATATTAATACTCAATCTTAACATTATAGCACTAATATTGCAAAATGCTCTATTCCTACTCATATGAAATCACTTAACATTATTACATATCCTAAACACATTTCTACCCCTAAAAGATTCTAAAGAGATTTATTACAGATCTATTCTAACAAAAGAATTGTTAACTAATCTACTACATCAAGTTAAACCTATTAATCCAATAAGATTAATCTAAACTTTACTTTAAATCTTACTCTATTAATTCTAAGCATATACTAACTTTTGGAAAGGGGTAAAACTTAACAATTTTTATACTCTCAGAACAATAAAATAGTAATTTTTGTTTACAAACTACTTTCCAATAAAATTTGATTGTAAAGAAGAATGGAACTAACAATTCTCATATTTCCCATTTGGCAATTGTGAGAAGCAAAATTTAAACCAACACTAAATCGCTATATTTCTATTTCCTTTCCTTAAAATTCGATGCTTGCTAAAGTGAACTAGACATATAAGATTTATGAAGGAAACTAGCTTTAGAAATGAAATTATATGAGAATCCATGATTAAAAAGATAGAAGACTTCATTATTCTCAGCTGATCTCACGCCAGAAAGAGGAGTCGAGTAAAAAAGAAAGTCTCAAGAAAGAGGAACCGTAGAAGCATGATACACATGAAATGGCTTTATTGAGAGGTTAGCGACAGGCATTAAGTTAAACTGGAGCATGATTAGGCCACGGACATACAGAATGTGGAACAACAGACATTGCTTTAAAAAAAATGTTTGACAAGAAATTTCAAGGGCCGCGCCTCAGGGATGAAATGATGAAGGTTGAGCACGACATAGATTGCACAGGGGACACTCTCCTAATCTTTGAATCTATGATGCACAAAGAACATATTCTAACATTGTGAGTCTTCTTGTAATACAGTGACATGCTGCAACGCTAGTTTAGTGGCGAAGCTACACATTCAACAAACACTTTGAAGACCCTCATCTAAAACAAAGACCGTAGGTTAGTCGCTATATGCATGGTTGATCTACTGGCCACCCTAATCTCACGCCAGGTCAAAGAAGCCAGGACTAGATACAAAGGCAACAGAGAAGGCAACTTACACATAAAGATAACCCCTACTAGCAGTGAATGATAGAGGGAATAGCCAGAGGTGGTTGAATGACAGTGTTATCTGGGCAGAGGGGGCTAGAGTAAAAGGGTTCTCTGACACAAGCTGACCAAAACATCATTTATTGGCAAGAGACACAAGAAACATTCAGTGACCTCCAATGCTTTTGACTGAGGTAAAAATTTGTAATAAAATACCATTTTGGCTTAGTCAATTACAGATTAACAAAACAAGCCCGTCATTACTCGGCTCGAATTCAAAGATCTCAGGCTGGGTGAGGCCATGCTATGTCACTGAGAACAACCAAGAACGAGTAGATGGTTCAATGGATCATCATCTTTTAATTTGGGTCACTAAGAATGATCTAAAAATTAATTTGACTCTAAGATTTCAGGGGGGATTTGAAAAAGAAACAACCAGAAGCAAAAATAAACTTGGAAGTGACTACAGGGGTTAAACAATAATGACAAACAAGGAGTGCTTTTCAAGGTGAGAGCATGGTCAGGGGCAACTACATTCGAACACATAGACATTCAAACACATGTAGCACATAACGAATCAAGCTACAAAAACATACCCAAGCTTCAGAATGCAAATTTCATACACAGAGAGTCAACAAAAACATACCCAAATTTCAGTCCCTTTTAGATCTTCTCCATTTCCCGTAACCAATTCTTTGTTTTTCCCCAATTTCTATATTCTCCTCCTTCACAACAACCCCCAGGTACCATTAAAAGCCATAGCCACAAACATGCATCCGTTACCAAAATCCCCACTGCTCTGGGAATTTTAAAAATTTTCTAATAATAGAGATTTCACAAATCTGAGAATTCACATTCGACAACTCACCACCATAAATTCTTCACTAATAAAATTCTTTAATCAACTATATACTTATTACCCGAACCAACAACTTATGACACAAATACTCTTAAATTAACAAATGATTAATTTTAATCTATTTTAAAGTTTTACTAAAGTGTTATTCCAAGTTCTAGGCTAAGCAAAATACTATCCACTAAAACATATTAAAAGCATTATTATTTTAATAATAATTAATTAAGGTATTAACAAGAGAACACATAGACATAACTTATACAAACTCAACAATGCTTCACAACACGTGACGACCAACAACATGGAGCGAGGATCAAACGTCACATCATGACACATGACCACCACAGAAGACTGGGACTGACCTAGCGGTATGAACCTCATGTTATCTTCCATCATTTATATCCATTGGTGCAAGAGCCCGCTCGAACCTGCTAAACCAAGTGGAGTTGAGGCTCAATACCTGTAGCCTGCATTAGAACAATAGGTTGAATATGATCAAGTGCATATATGTCTACACACACAGAGTCAAAGAATCACGGTGTAGTAGGGTGCTCGAAGTGAGTAGTACTACATCATCCCTGCTCTTGAAACAAAACTATAACCACTTTATTTGAATTCAGATATCAACAGATTGAATAAAACATGATAATATTAAACCATTACTAAACATGTTAAACTCATCATAACTGGAATAATAATAATGTCATCATGAACTCATAACACATGTCAAAACTATATCAATCAAACATAGTCCATCATGATCAAAATAAACATAAACCATAAGCCTACTAATCCAAATGTCTCAGAACTGTCAAAAAGCAATGGAAGAACTAACAACTATCTCAGACTGACAAAGAGCAATGCAAAACTACCACTATCACAAGCCAAAAATGAGGGGGCATTACAAGGTACCTCAAGCTCTCTTTTTCTCTTAGTCTTCAATGGGGTATATGTGAGTGTGACACCTTGGGCAACCAATCGAGCCACTTGTACATCAATACACTTTTTTCTATACTTAATGTTTTCCTTCATTATTTCATCAAGAGAACTCACTTCTTCTTTGGCCCAGTTGGGAGGAGGGATAGGTTGATCGAAGGCTCTTCTATATTATACCTCTTGAACTAGTACTCCATCATCTACAATTTGATCAAGAACTACACTGATCTTTAACAACTTGATAAAATGTGCAGGGAGCCTAGAGTATCTTCTCTTCTTGATCTCATGAACATCATCATGGCAATTAAACTAGAAGTCCTCCAAACACTCTTCATGATAGTGAATTTTTCCCACATGTTGCTCCAAATTATGATATGGATCAAAGTGTTGCCTTGCATTGTAGAAGAGGAGGTGGTACATTTGCAATTCAACACCATAATCCTCAGTAGCATAGGAGGTGGTGCAAGTGAATAATCCTTTTCCAACAATGAAAGGAAATGGCACTGTACAGTGTTGTGCATTCCCTTCAAAAGTTGATGTGATTGATAAATTTATCTTGTGAGCTCTAATAACACCATTTTAACAGGTGGGTACTTAGGAACCCTGTAGAGTGCCCTAGTGAAACCCTCTATTCTCAAATGTGTGAATTTGGGGAATTGGATGAACCAATACCCAAATTTCTTTACTAATTCCATGGCTTGGAAAGATAGTCTCTTATCTAAATCTCCTTGCAACATTCTATTGATATACATGGTGAAAGCAGCATTTACCCTCTTATAATGTGCTAGAGAGTTCTCTAATTGTAAGTAAGGATGACAATCATAAACTTCCATTTCACCATTTGCATTACCAACAATCCCATTTCTTGTCAATCCATGATAATGAAAGTTTCTGGCTAACATATAGACCACATAAGAGGTCATATAGAAAGTCTTTGTTTCTTCTAGGGATACAAATTGATCATGGAGGTTATCACTAATGATCTTAGCCCAATATATCTTATCTTTCTTATTGATGACCACCTCAATGAAACTGAACATCCATCCCTCAAAAGAAGAGGTAGAAGGGATCCCCATTAATCTGCTCAATAAAGTCACCAAGTCATTGATTTCTACAATAAAATCATCCCTTTAAAAAGTCTTGGGCAACTTTGAGAGTACAGGCTTTGACTTCTTTATGTAGTTGGAATTAATAATCTTCCTACATGCTTTTGGACCTTGGTCATAGATACCTTGCCCATAATCTTTAGTCCTATCTATCATTGTTGGATAGATAGGAATATCTAAGGCTTCTAAGATGGCCTCAAGGATAAGAACAACTACTACTCTTTCATCAGGGGCTATGAGCTTCCTTGATTCTGGATGGTATTTCTCTCTACATTCCATAATCAACTCAAGATATTGTGTAGAGGTTGGAAATCCTTCAACTTGGGAAATGCCATTGTCAACTAGTTTCATGGCCATGGCCGTAGGTTTGGCTCCGTACATTCTCTCTTTAAAATATTCCAAGTTTAGATGTCCCAGGTCAGTATCAGCTACATTGTTCCAAGTTGATGTGATTTTGGAGGCTAGAAAAACCCCCTTAAATTTGTACTTCATGTTTCTCAATCTGGGCATTGACCCTGCAGAAAAAGTCATAATAAATAACCTTGACAATGCCTTAGTCTATAACAATGTTAGTGTGGAGACATCATGTATAATAGGATGTCTAAATGTTCAGTTAATTATAAGTACAATTCATCCTAAGAATTAGACAAATCCATTTTATTACTGTAATGTTTCTAAAGACTTCCAGAAATTTTAAATATATGGAAACAACGTTATTTCTCTCAAGTTTGAATGCATTCAAATCACAATCTTCACCTTGCATGATCATAACGACCAAAAGATTCGAGTAAACTCAATTTACTTCTCCCAAGATCATGAATTTAGAAAAATTTAATATCAAAAGTGCGAGAATTTGACATTGGGAAGGATGTGGGGATCCTCGGGTTATTAGGATATTACCATGTCTAAGTCAAAGTCTGTGAATGTAGTCAAATATAAGTCTCTGGGAGTTTTAGGACTATAGGGATATTGTAGAAAAAGGAGGTGAATAGGAACATTTCCATGTCTATATTGCACTCTCGCAAGGTGTTTCGAAAGGATATTTGCAAAAAAGATGGGTTTTAGATGGATTTGCAGGAAAATGGAGGCGTGTTGAATATATCCTAATCCAGAATAAATCTCAATAGAAGGATATGTATGTAGACTCGGTGGAGATTGGATCTCTTTAGGGACTCGCGATACTTTAAGGTCCTATTGGGTATATCTGCCGGTACAAAGAATCTTCACAAAATAAGGCATCGAGAATATTGGCGGAGTTATAGATCTTCTTAGGATTTTGTAGAGGTTTGAAAGCTGGTTGGATATCATAGTTTTAGGGGGTAGCTTAGACATATCCAAGATCACTACGAGAATCTACAAGGCAAATGATGTGAAATTTACGCGGAACTAGAAGCACGTTTCGGAGTTCATGGGAAATTAAGGCTAAAGGGGATATATCCCAACTTATTGCGGACTCTCACAAAATGAAAGACATGAGTCTTTTGTGGATCCCGAAGCCTATTCTGGATCTTGCAGAGTTTTAAAGGTATGTAGGACATGTCTCGATCCATATTAGAGACCTGTAAAAATCATGAAATGACAAAGGAACCGCATCAAATACAAGTTCAAATGGTTTTGCGAGGAATTCAAAACACAGAGGATAAATCCAAATAGGTGTAGAAACCCTGTTAATGGATTTTAAAAAATCATACCCCATTTCAATAAACCCTACTGAAAATTATGGCAATAAATGTTTTTAGGGCTTTCGTATAACAACTATATGTTTGAAAGGGACTTAACCAGGCCAAGAGTGGACTTAAGCTACATTTTATGTTTTGGAGTCTTCAAGGATTTAGGGCACAATTCTTATAAGGTCAAGAAATGTGTCGTTCTAATTCCCTCACCCGATTTCTTGAAACATCCTATGCAATTAAATAGAGCATAAAACAAAATTTGGATAAAAACCCCCTTTTGCTACCCCCATTTTCAAAGTGAAACGAAAACATACATGAATAATCAAGGAAGAGTGGGGGTTTAAAACCTACTTGCTTGTAGAAGATCCTAGATAGATGATGCTGTAAATGGATTGATAGGATTAAGTCTTCAAATTAAATTGCTAGCAGTGTGCAAATAATCATGGTTTTGGGTTGCTAAATTGCTTTGCAAACTTCAAGGTTACAAACACAAAAATAAAAGTGCTAAAATAATTATGGAAACAGATTAAATATCCTTTTAATTCACCATTAATACAACTCATGTGTGACAGTGGAGAAGTCACTAGGTTAAACTTTGGTGGAGAAAAGCAACTCTCTCAGTTATGACAAAAGTTTCACTTTTGGCTAATTTGTGGGAATTCGTAACTTGACAGGATTTTTGAGACTTTAAAGTGGATCCAAACATGAAGCAGAATTTCACAGATGCCAACACATTGATATGTTTTGCAAAAAAGACCTAAAGACATTCTTGTGGAGAAATAAGGTCCACATGGATCAAGAAACCCTAGAATCCAAATGTCCTAACATATCCTTAAGCTCCACATCCGGCTCCACATCCGGGGCTTTATGAAAGTTTCGCAACTTAACTTAAAGGGAAAAATGAAAAGGTTTATAAGGCAATTTGCCCCAAGATCTTCACATAAAACCTAACCCTCATAATAGTGAAGATAATTTACCCAAGACTCCTCAAGACATCACCTTTTAAAACATGGAATCACTCTCTAGAGTAGGCAGATCAAACTTTGAGACTCAGACTGAACAAAGAAAGCAAAGGAGGGGGTCCACATTTTGAAGCAAAATGGGGCGTGTGTGCAGGGCACAACATGTACCACATCATATGATCTTGGTAGTGACCAATATTGAGATCAAAAAGACCTAATTTATTATGCATAAAAAACTAGGCCTCTCTTTCATCAATTGTCCAGTGCATAGTTAAGGCCCCACATTTATTATAGGCCATTTCAATCATATTAAAATCCCCACATAGAACCCAAGTGGTGGAAGGAATTGAATTAGTGATCCATCTCTAGAGGGTATATCTCTCAACATCATTCAAATCATAAATATTAATAACTCCAAAGGAATGATTATTAATGTTGAAAAGAGCCCTAACGCTCAATTGGTGGGATCACATCCTTGGTCAACTATGTTGATGCCACATAGGAGAGAAAAAGGTGACAACACCACCCCAACCTGCTTCATGGTTACTACACAAAAATGACTAGAAGGTCAAATAACACGATAAGCTATAGAAAGAAAAGACCAGAAACTTTAACCTCTTGTAAACATAAAATATCTAAACCTCGAAATTAAAGTTGAGCATCATGACTGGAATACTTTCGTGGGAGGTCTGTTAGACCTCAAACATTCTATGAAACACAATTCATCTAGATGAGTGTTGAGAGTCATCTCCTCATTACCCATCTCATCTAGAGCGAAATAACTATTCTATAGAATGTTTCAATTAGCATCAAAACTTCTAATCTAGAAGTGGAGTTGGACTGGTTGTCACTTCTTTGGCACAAACTCTCCCTCTTCCTATCACTTTAGCAGGCTATGAGACCTTCTTTGCTCAGTAGGAGGAGGGGAAGCATGTCGGGCATTGACAATTGGTGACCAAGACAAGGTTGATGCTATGAGAAGAGCTCTTACAAAATTTTCCTCACCAAAAGTCTCCCCAAGGGAGGATAGTTCAAGTTTAACTAAATTTGGAGGTTTTGAAACATTTTTTGAAGCCTAACCCTGAGAGCTGGAAGGCTTGGAAGTAGGCTTGTTATTACTAGAGTTCTTGGTTTTGCAATTAACCACTGTAGACTAATCTTTCTCTTCTTTTATAGAAGGTGGCAACCCAAAAGTGGGTTGTGCAGAAGGCTTTTATGGGGAAGCCAATGGGCAATCCCAAATCTTGTGTTTTAAGGATTGACACCAATAATAGGTATTTGGGAGGTTGATATAGAGGAGGCATTGATGTATCTAGTTTGACCAATCTAGATATAAAAAGATTCTTTAAGGTCCTTGGATAAGTCCACATCAACGTAGACTTGCTGCTAAGGATGATCTCATTTTCCTTAGGCTTATTAATAATTTTCTCAAAAATCAAAATGCTGACATCTACTTTGATCATCTCCTGAAGATCTCTAACAATTACAATCAACACTGATTCCTCATTTTTGATTAATTGGATATCATAGTTAATTTATTTATTTATGGCCAAAATATCCCCATAAAGCTTCATGGCCTCATCAATATACATCAAGCCATCTATAATAAATTTCTCAACCCATGAACCTACTGCTCTTCCATAAGCCTGGAATTTACTAATTTTGTCAATAATGTCAAAGCTTATTCCCTTGGGAGACAATTTGGTGGGGGTCACAACTAAAGAATCAAGTAGTTGAGTAGTGGTATCAATAATTGATTTAATATAGGAAGTTAGAACCTCCACCTATTCTCCAAACTTTTCTTTCTCATTCCTTTCTTCCTCCAACCTCTTGACTAAGACATCCACTGACAATTTAGCATTATGTATATCTCCTTCAAATGTAGGAGGTCCCAAATCAATTTTACTTACATTAAAGTCAGTTTTAGTGATGTCTTCTTCATTTTTATCAGTTGTAGGTTCAAAAACCTACAATATTGGTGTTCTAAAGAAGAATCTACCATCATTTGAGATATCTTATGAGCTTTCCTTGGTCGATGGGTAGCTTGAAGCAATTTAGCTATATCATCAAAACCAGGATCTACCATCTGAGCGTGCTTTCTTTTTCTTCTAACTTCTTCTTTCAACCAGGGTCGTGGTGGTAGTTTTGTTTGACAATTGGGTACAAATGGAGGTAGGGTAGCATTGGAATCAGAATTAGGAACAACATTGTCTATTGTTTGTTGTGTGGGTGGTGAATATAGAGAAGTATTAACATTGGTGTTGCATATCAATGGTGGAGAAGAAGTCACTGCACCTGGATTTACCTATGATGAAGGAGGAGGAGACATATTAACTTGAGGTGGAGAAGGAGGAGTGTTTGGATTTACCTATTGCTAATCCCTTGCAGGTTCTTGTGTTTCTGCATCATCCCCTTGGAGAGCTCTTCTTACCTCCAACTTTTTCCTTGGCTTCTCCTCTTCTACTTCACATTGGTTTTTCAAATTTGCATCTTTATTAGGGTCTTCCCCATCATCATCCCTCCTAGGAGTGGATCTTGACCTAGTAGCATATGTAACAACATGGGGTTGTTGTATAGAAGAACTTGCAACTAACCTTTGCTTCCTTGAAGCTTGTTCCTTTTGAGATGATTTGGTTGCAGTATGGCCAATGATCGTGGCACTTAACCACTTTTTACTTTTTGTCAACACAAATATTGATCTTTCTCTTATATCGGTGACTTCCCTTTCTGACCATCTGATTTTGGGTAGGGGTTGTGTTTGAACACTATATTAGGCCTCCTCTACTAAGTCTGAGCCATCATCGATCATATCAGGAATATCCCATCCTAGATTGAAATCTCTCATCTGATCTATTGTTAGCCTCATCCAATCTCTCCTTCATACTTAATGTTCATCTAAGCAATCCTCCCAATAGTCTTCTAGGTGAGACTAATGTTCATAGGAAGTTCCTACATACAAATTGCTTTTGACATAGTTCTTACTATCATATGACAGTCTTGTGGTGAAGGGGTGGAAGTTGAATTTTGACAAAAACTTATCTACATCCAGAGCATCTGAATAAGATTTATAGGTGTAGTATGTCAAATGCACAGTGAAAGGGTATCCCCCTTTTTCTTCTCATGACATTTCTTGCTTACTTCCCTCATTTGCCTACAAACTTCTAGAAATATGAGATAGTTACTGGCATATCTTGGCAATTTATATGGGGCAGTTTCAAAACCCCTATTCTTAAGTATGTGAACATATCAAATTGAATAAAATAGCTACCATATTACATGATAAACTAGGATATCTTTGGATAAATTCTTAACTCAAAGTTGCCATCAATTATCTTTATATTTGATGTAGGAGCATCCCTGGTTCAAGAGAAATCTTGCATCAACCAAAAACATTTGCATTTCAGTTTGTTTCTTTTCATTTTCAAGTTCAGTCAGTAGCAATTTTTGTATTTTGGTACTCATTTTACCACAGTTGTATTTCAGACCTTGCATAGCTGGACTTAGCATTTAGAAATTCATTCATGCACATCATATCCATAATTCAGAGCATTTGGATTAATTACCGGTAAGATATTGCTATCAGAAGATCAACTGTTTTCTCAGAACATAGCATCCTGACAGTCTCAGATAATCAGCTAAAGAAGAAGACTTGCAGAACATTTCATGACTTGTGAAGCTAAAAGACACATCAATCAATGTTTATTGGTTCATGGCTGACCTTCCCTGAGATCTGCACTTCATTCCATTCATTTGTAGAGGAGTTCTATTCATTTAGGTCCAACCTATCTGTATACACACATTACAACTCTTCATTGAAGTTTGTGATCTTTCTTGGCTGATGCGGAGGAATCTTTTGTACTAGAGATGATATATATTGATGTAATAGATCCTTAGGAAAATAGAATTTGATACTTAGGATCATTAGCATAAGTTCATAGTTTGGATTCTTGTGAAGGAGCTTCAAAGCTATATCTTGTGTATATTCCGTTATTTTGTAATCAGGACTGTGAGCCCTAATGGTAAGCCCGCATGTTGCTGGTCAATTTGTATTTGGACTCTATGATATACTAAATGATTGAATCTGCATTTTCTTTATATCTTTGATTTGTTTCTGTTGTGTTTACTCTAGCTGCATGGGCTGGATTGTTCTCTTTGAGGACCCTCCTAACTGTGATTGCACCAAGTGGTATCAAAGCGAAAGTTTGAATCTTTGGGAGCGAATTGAGTGAAGTTGGCGAGCAATTCCATAAGATCTTGATGTGGACAGATCGTCGAATCTAAGGCAGGTTACTTGTGTTGCAACTGATTGCTGATTGTGAGGCAGTTGTCACCTTGTAGCCCGATCATCAAATTAGGCAGTTTGCACTTGATCCTAGGAAAATGTCACCGAGGAGAATCCCTGCCATTGGAATAATGGCTGGTAGGATGGATGAGATGATGGAGATGATGAAAATAATGTAAATTAGACTAGATGTTGTTGAGGAAGATAGAAGAAAAGGACTAAGCCCTAGAATTGATATTGAGAGTGATGATGAAGAATTTCAATCAATGAATTCAACTAAAGAAACCCTAGGAGGTGAAGAAGAAGAAGAATAGGATCTAGTCAAGATGTTGCGAGCTATTTCAAAGATTGGAAAGAGACCTAGAGTTGATGTACCTAATTACACTGGAAATTTGAATCTTGAGGAGTTGATTGACTTGATAAATGACATGGAAGAATACTTTGAATATGAAGAAATTGAAGATCCGGAGAAGGTGAAATTTGCAAAGACAAAGTTGAAAGGACATGCTGCTATATGGTGGAAAGAAGTTCAGTTGGATAGAAATAGAAGAGGAAAATAAAAAATTACAAAGTGGGACAGAATGGTGACAAAATTGAAGAATCAGTTTATACTTGCTGACTATGAGTTGTAGTTGTTGAAGAGATTGCAAAACTTGAGACAAAAGTAGAAATCTATAGAGTATACTGAAGAATTTCATAAGATGATCATAAGGATAGGACATAGTGAAGGAAGCAAGGAGAAAATGGCTAGATACATCAATGAACTAAGATTGAAAATTCAAGAAGAATTGAGTTTGGTGAGGATGACAACATCGGAAGAAGCATATCAGTTTGCCCTGAAAGTTGAAGAAAAGTTGAAAAAGAGGCACGATCAGAGGTAGAGAGGCAGAGGAGGTAAATTTTAGAGAGGTAGAACATTTCCCAAAGGAGAAAGATCATATGTGGAGTAGAAAATACCAAAGAACACATTCAAGAAGGAGGACAGAGATAACAATGCATACCAGAGAGATGACCAAAATTTCTACTACAGAGGAAACCCTAGTCCATATCGGAGTGAAGGATATAGAAGAGAAGGAAGAGGACTTGATAGGAGAACATTTAGAGGCACTTGTTTTAAGTATGGAGGTGAAGGACATAGAGCATTTGAATGTAATTAGTGGAGTACAAGTAAGAGAACAAAGAACAATGGAAGAGCAGCCTATGTGGAAGAACCTATTGGATCACCTAGTTCAATTGGCAAACTTGAGAAGGGAGAATCACTTGTCATGAGGAGAGCACTATTTCAAGTAGAGACAAATGAGGAACCACCACAGAGGAAAAGTTTGTTCAGAACCAGATGCAAATCAGGAGGTAAATGTTGTAAAGTTGTAATTGATAGTGGTAGTTCTAATAACCTAGTTTCATAGGAGATGGTGACTAAGCTGAAGTTGGAAATATTGAAACACCCTAAGCCCTATCAGATAGCATGGATTCAAGATGATCATAAGGTACTGATGAGTGAACAATGTTTGGTGAAATTTCATATTGGATCTTATCATGATGAAGTTTTGTGTGATATTATGTCTATGGATGTATGTCATATTTTGTTGGGTAGACCTTGGAAGTATGATATAAAAGCCATACATGATGGAAGAAAGAATACATACACTATAACATCAAATGGAAAGAGAATTACCTTGATTCCTTTGGAAGATGATCCTAAGAGTGAAGTATGTGGAAATGCTACAATATGTTTGGTAGATGGAAGAAAAAATTTGGATGGCTTGAGACATGAGAATATGTGTTATGCTTTGATTCCTAAGAAACCTAAAACATTGAAGAAGGAGATTGAATAACAACCGGAGGAGATAACTGAGTTGCTGATAGAGTATGAAGACATCATATCAGATAATGTACCTGAAGGATTGCCACCAATCAGAAGTATCAATCATCACATGGATCTTATACCAGGAGCTATTTTGCCTAACAAAGCAGCACACAGGATGATACCAGCAAAGAATGAAGAATTAAATAGAATATACATGAATTATTGAGGAAGGGTTGGATCAGAGAAAGTTTGAGTCCTTGTGTAGTACCTGTAGTGTTAGCACCTAAGAAAGATGGAGAATGGAGAATGTGTATATACTCTAGAGAAATCAACAAGATCATAATCAGAATCAGAGTAGGAGATGAATGGAAGACTGCTTTCAAGACAAATGAGGGATTGTATGAGTGGTTAGTGATGCCTTTTGGATTGATAAATGCACCAAGCACTTTCATGAGGTTGATGAATGAAGTTGTGAAGAAATTCTTGGGTAAGTTTGTTATTGTATATTTGGATGATATTCTAATTTTCAATAATACAAAAGAAGAACATTTGCAGCACCTTAGACAAGTATTGTAGAGACTGAGAGAAGAGAAATTGTTGATAAACATCAAGAAGTGTAGTTTCGTGAAGGAAGCATTGGTATACTTGGGATTTGTGATTTTTGCAGAAGGATAGAATATGGACCCTGAAAAAGTAAGAGCAATTGTGGAATGGCCTACACCGAAGAGCATTGGAGAAGTTAGATCTTTTCATGGATTAGCTAGTTTCTACCAGAAGTTCATCAGAAATTTCAGTTCAGGTTTTAACCCTATGAAAGAGACAATGAGATGTGACAGAAAAGATTTCAAGTGGACACCAAGAGTAGACAAAAGTTTTGAACTGTTGAAGCAAAAAGTGACAGAGCAACATGTTTTGGCATTACTGGATTTCAATAAGGTATTTCAAGTAGATTGTGATGCAAGTGGGAATGCAATAGTAGTGTTAAGTCAAGAAGATAGACATGTAGCATATTTCAGTGAGAAGTTGAGTGATGCAAGGAGAAGATATTCAGTTTATGATCAAGAGTTCTATGCCATAATTCAAGCCTTGAAGAAGTGGAGACATTACTTCTTGCTTAAGGAGTTTGTGTTGTATACAGATCATCAAGCTTTGCAATATTTGAATAGTCAAGGAAAGTTGAATTAGAGACACATGAGATGGGTAGAGTTCCTGCAGAGTTATACATTTGTATTGAAACATAGGAGTGGAAAATCAAACAAGGTTGCATATGCATTGAGAAGAAGAAGGAACTTGTTGACAGAGATGAGAGTTGCAGTATTGGGATTTGATGAGTTGAAGAACATGTATGAGGAAGATCTTGATTTTGTAGAACCTTGGAAAGCATGTAAGGAGCATGTTGTGACAAATAGGAGTAAGTGGTTGGATTATTTCATTCAAGAAGATATGTTGTTCAAAGAAAATCAGTTGTGCATACCTAGAAGTTCTATGAGAGATAATTTGATCAAAGAGAAACACAGTGATGGATTGGCATGACATTTTGGCATTGATAAAACAATGGCTTTGGTGAGTGAAAATTACTTTTGGCCTTAGATACATAAGGATGTTAGGAAATTTGTACAAAGTTGTAGAATTTGTCAAGTTGTAAAAGGGAGTAGTCAGAATACTAGATTGTATAAACCTTTGACAGTTCTGGAGAGACCTTGGGAAGACATAAGTATGGATTTTGTAATGGGATTGCCTAAGACACAAAGAGGACATGATTCTATATTTGTATTGGTGGATAGATTTTCAAAGATGGTACATTTCATACCTTGTAGGAAGACAACTGATACAGTGCATGTAGCTGATCTATTTTTCAAGGAGATTGTGAGATTGCATGGATTACCTAAGAGCATAATTTCAGACAAAGACACAAGATTTCTTGGACACTTTTGGAAGACACTTTGGAAGAAGATGAAGACAAATTTGAATTTCAGTTCAACATTTCATCCACAAATTGATGTATAGACAGAGGTAGTAAATAGGAGTTTGGGAAACTTGTTGAGATGTTTGGTTGGAGAGAAGGCAGGAAGTTGGGATTTGATTCTTTCACAAGCAGAGTTTGCATGTAATAATTCAGTGAATACGAGTACCGGAAGAACACCTTTTGAGCTTGTTACTAGAGTAAACCCCAGAGGAGTGACAGAGTTGAGAAACATCAATATGGAAGATAAGAGGAGTGCAGAAGCAGAAGAATTTGCAGGACATATGGAGACAGTGCATAATTAGGGTAAGAAAAATTTGGAAGAGATGAACAACAAATACAAAGAGAAAGTAGATGAGAAGAAGAGACAAAGAATTTGCAGTTGGAGATGAAGTGATGGTATACTTGAGAAAATAAAGATTTCTAGTTGGCACATATAACAAGTTGAAGATGAAGAAGTTTGGACCTTGTATGATACTCAAAAAGTTTGATTCAGGAAATGCATATGAAGTGGAGTTACCAGAGACATTGGGCATATCACCTATTTTCAACATTACAGACCTATATCAATATCATGAAGAAGAGTTCAGTGACAACATTCAAGATGACTTGAAGAAGAAGTTACCACAACAAGCACTAGAATAGATTGAGGACATCTTGGACAACAGAGTTGGATGCAACACTAGAGGAGGACAATACAAATTGAATATCTTGTGAAGTGGAAAGGTAGACCAGAAGAAGATTCATCATGGATTTCTCAGGTTGAAGTGGATCATCTTGGTTTTCCTCTAGCCCCAACAAAGTGAGGGACTCACTTTGTCAATAACCCTAGATGTCTGATGCAGGAGCTATTGGTTTTAGGATAGACAACTAAGAGGGGGGGTGAATCAGTTGTCACCAAAACTTTCTTTTCTTTAACACTTAAATCCTTCTTATATTTCTACAGCATAATAATGATTTAATCATGGAAACATAATGCAATATCTCAAGAGCAGAAACACATTAACACATATGACACTGAGATTTTAACATGGAAAACCTGGTTAAGGGAAAAACCACGAGGTGACTAACCCAAGATTGTATTCTCTGTTAAAAGAATAAGAAGAACAAAATGGCACTTGCCAATTAGGGCTCACTGCCCGAGCACACTTCTCACAAGAGGCCCACTGCCTATAAGAGACACACTGTCTACAGAATAATATAATATAAATATTACATACTTGAACTAGAGATTAGCATCTTCACCATGCTTGAGTCGATTCCATTTAAGCTCAACACTTTTGCTCTGCTTTTCGCTCTTCTCCTCTCTACCACTTTTTCATCTCAACAAGGATACTTTGAAGTGACTTCACAAATCTTATTTATACAAGACATCAACTTTGGGATAATCATCAAAGTCGGCACAATACATACTTTATTTATTGCAGAGCAATTACACAAATACAACTTGACTTATTACAAAAGACTTCATGCGAATCACCACACTGTCGGCCACACATCTGGGATTTCAATCTTCTTAGAGGAACACGCCATGCTTCGTAGAACATCTTCAAGATCATCCGCAAGATGTGTAAAACATTCGGTCGGCCAAGATTAGGAAGAACACCATCATCCAAAAGTAAATCTTCAATTACGAGCTCAATCTTCAATGCGGACCGCCAACATGAACTGGACACAACCTAGAGACCCTCACAAGCTTACCTGAATCACCAAGAACATCCACACCACTTCTACTTACTGAAATCATTCACATCTCCATCCAGAGCCTCAAGAACACAGTCATTCATCACTGTCTCATTAGAATAAATTCTTGCAGACCTCCAGACCATGAACCAATTGAGTTATCAATTCACATTGGCTTCCTAAACATGCCACCAGATCTGTAAAACAAGATATTGCATTTCCAGATCTCACCAGACCTGTTTGTGTCACTCTGTCACCTTTGAACAACTGCTAGAACTAGTTTTACTCATATGGCCATAACTTCTCCAAATCTTCATGCAGATCTCTCAAATCTTGACTGGATCATCTCTAGACACATATCTACAAACCCTTTGATGCACATTTTATGATCTTCATCTAGTTGGGATCTTCACTTCATAGAGCTCCACTGTATTCACTATTCTTCTTTGTTCCTGATAGGACTAATTTTCTCAATATCCTCAACACATAGCTCATCCAATCCTTGACATTAATGCAACAAGAGTATGTTGACATCAATGACAACACCAATTAGGCCCATACTTGCAACAATCTCCCCCTTTGTCATTGATGGCAACATATGATGTGAAAAACTATTTTAACCACCAAGACAAGAACTTCTCCTCATTAACTAACATGGCTCCCCCTATCAACAACAATCATTCATATGTCTTCTCTTTCTTTGCTCCTCCCCCTTTGATCAGAAACCACTTTTTTTTTCACATGTCTTCTCTCCCCCTTTGACATTAATGGCAAAGGGCACATACTTGCATCAATACTTCAGAATCATACATACTGCTCCCCCTGAGTGGTAGCTTCCTATCATCAATTCAGACCACAAGATATGACTGTGAGATCCACCAGACTAATGTACATCAGTGCACCTTAATTCAGATTTGGAGGGGTAATAACCCCTAACTTCTCCCTGAGATACTCAAAAGATTCCTTAGGTAGAGGTTTAGTAAAAATGTCTGCAATCTAATCCTTTGAGGGCACAAAGTCCAATCTAACGTCATTCATGTTCACCTGCTCTCTCAAAAAGTGAAACTTGATGGATATATGTTTTGTCTTTGAATGCAACACTGAATTTTTTGATATATTTATTGCACTTGAGTTGTCACAGAAGATTGTGATAGGTTCCTCATACTCCACTCTGATGTCTCTTAGCATTTGCTTCATCCACAATACTTGAGTGCAACTACCTGCTGCTGCAATATATTCTGCTTCTGCAATGGACAATATATTGCCTCTTGTTTCTTGCTCAGCCAAGAAACTAATCTTTTCCCCAAAAAGAATGCACCACCACCGGTACTCTTTCCGTCATCCACATCTCCTGTCCAATCAACATCTATAGATGCATGAAGAGAGAAATCATGATCCCTAGGATACCATAAACCATACTCAACTGTTCCTTTTAGATATCTAAGAATTTTCTTGATTGCCATGACATGAGATTCTCTAAGATCGGCTTGAAATTTGGCAACAAGACCAACAACATTCATAATGTCAGGTCTAGTTTGAGTAAGATATAATAGTCCTCCAATCATTGACCTATACTTTTTCTGATCAGCCTTAAGGGATTCATCATCTTTGCTTAGTTTACATCTAGTTGCCATGGGAGTATTCATTGGCTTTGAATCTTCCATCCCAAATTTCTTCAACAATTCTTTCACATATTTAGTCTGAGATATGAAGATTCCTTTCTTTGTTTGAGTGATTTGTAGACCCAAGAAGAAATTTATTTCCCCAAACATAGACATCTCAAATTCACTTTTCATTTGATTTGCAAAAGTCTTACACATACTATCTCTTCCTCCAAAAATGATGTCATCAACATATACTTCAACAATCAAGATATTTTTATGATCAATCTTGAAGTACAAGTTATTGTTAGTAGTACCTTTATTGAAACCAATCTTCAAAAGATGTTTATCCAATCTTTCATTCCAGGCCCTTGGGGCTTGTTTGAGTCCATACAATGCTTTCTTCAACTTGCAGACCATATCACCATTGTCAGACAATTGAAATCCATCCGGTTGCTCAATGTATACTTCTTCCAAGTCACCATTTAGGAAGGCAGACTTGACATCCATCTAATATACTTTGAAATCCTTGAAGGCAACAAAAGCAAGAAATAATCTGACTGCTTCAATACTTGCCACTGGAACAAAAGTTTCTTCAAAGTCAACTCCTTCTACTTGAGAATAACCCTTACAGACCAACCTGGCTTTGTTTCTGACTACTTCACCATCTTCATTTAGTTTATTTTGGAAGACCCACTTAGTTCCAATCACATTTTTGTCTTTAGGTCTGGGAACAAGATCCCAAGTGTGATTTTTCTTAATCTACATCAACTCTTCCTCCATTGCTTTGACCCATCTTTCATCATTGCATGCTTCACTTACTGTTTTTGGTTCAATCTTTGAAATTAGACAATACTTCTCTAAATCTTGAGCAATCTTTCTTCTTGTTTGAACACCTTTGCTTTTATCACCTATGATCTAGTCTTCAGAATGATTTAGTCTTACATACCTAGGAGTTTTGGGAATTTCTTGCACTTCTATTTCTTGGACATGTTCATTCATACTTATCTCTTCTTCCTATATTTCAGGATTCTCCAGATTAGTCTGAGTCTGAACTTCAGAAGGGGCTTGAACTTCTTGGACCAAAACATCATTCTGATCATCTGCTTCATACCCATAAAACTTTGATGGATTTTCAATGCCTTCATCAACCTTCACATTTGTACTTTCTACAATCTTTCTTGATCTCTTGTTATAACACCGGTATGCTTTGCTTTGAGTAGAGTAGCCCAAGAATTTTCCTTCATCACTTCTAGCATCAAATTTGCCAAGGTCTTCATCTATTTTAATGTAGCATTTACTACCAAAGACTCTAAAATATTTCACAGTAGGAGTGATGCCAAACCATAGTTCATAAGGGGTCTTACTAGTGTTGCTTATGATTTGTACTCGATTAAGAGTATAGACAGTAGTGCTTACATCTTCTCTCCAGTAGATCTGAGGGACATTTGCTTCCATCATCATAGTTCTAGATGCTTCCTGGATGGTCTGGTTCTTTCTCTCCACTACTCCATTTTGCTGTGGAGTCCTTGGACCAGATAACTGTCTCTTTATCCCATGTTTCTCACAGAATTCTATGAACTCTCCGGATGTGAATTCTCCACCTCTATCAGACCTAAGACATTTTATGTTTAACCTGGTTTCATTCTCTACCATAGACTTGAATATTTTGAACTTCTCAAGAGCTTCAGATTTCTCTTTCAGGAAAGTCACCCACATCATCCGGGAGTGGTCATCAATCAGTAACATGAAATATATATCACGTTACAGACTCCTAATTCTTGCTGGCCCACATAGATCAGTGTATACTAAGTCTAACAATCTGATAGAAGATTGTTCCATGCTTTTAAATGTGACTTTGCTCTACTTACCTAACTAGCATTCTTTGCACATACTATTAGTAGGTTTCACCAGTCTTGGAAGATCTCTTATAGCTTGAGTGTTGCTTATCTTGGTGATATTATCAAAATTTACATGACACATTCTCCTATGCCACAACCAAGTCTTATCAATTTGAACAAATAAACAACTTTTTCCAGTACCAACCAAGTGGAAGATGTTACCTTTTTTTTGAGTACCGGATGCAATCTCAGTTCCAGAGCTTTCAAAAATTCTACATTTTTCATTTTTGAATCAGAGATTATAGCCTTTGTCCACCAACTGCCCAACACTGAGAAGATTGTGCTTCAGACCTTCAACATACAGTACATCACTGGTTTTGTTATTTCTATCAAAAGAAATAGTTCCTCTACCTCTAATTCTGCCAGCAGAATTATCACCAAATTTTACAACTTCTCCTTCATATCTTTGTAGATCTATGAACTTATTTTTGTCACCAGTCATATGATGGGAGCATCCACTGTCAATGACCCATTCATCCTTTTCTTCAACTTGAGCAGCCAGAGCTTTTTCTACCTGTTTATGATTGACAGATTCAGTGGGCATTGGATCTTCTTCCTTGATGGCAATAAACACCCAGTCACTTCCAGATTTGTTTCCTATCTCTGATTCATCATCTGTTACTCCATCATCATCACCTTCATGAACATAGTAACATTTCTTTTGGAATCTTGATCTATTTGGATTTGTCCTTGAAAATCTTTTTGGACCCCTTAAGGCAAAATGACCAATCTTGTTGCAGTTGAAACATTTGAAGAGCAATTTTTCTTCATACTTACCAAATCCTCCTGGCAGTCTTTTTGCAATAAGGGCTTTAAGTTGAGCAGCTTCTGCCTCATCTTCTTCCAGATCTTTTCTTGCTTTTTCATACTAGGATAGTTTCTTTGAGGAATTTTCTCCTGGATCATACCTTTGTTTGACTTTTACAGAGGCACTAGCTTTGAGTGTAGATTCAGTCTTGGGAGGTACATCTCCAAACTCAGCCAATTCAAATGCAGCTAATTTTCCAACCAATTGATCTCTTGTGATATTTGATAAAGATCTGAATTCTTCAATAGCAGCAACCTTGTGTTTGTAAGCAGGAGGTAAGGAACTAAGAACTTTGGCAGCAATCTCATCTTCATCCAAGGTTCCACCAGCACATCTAATGCCACAAACAAGCTCATTTACTTTTGGCATAAATGTAGTGATATTCTCATCTTCATTCATCTTCAGGTTTTCAAATTTTTCTTTCAGACTTTGTAGCTTGGCACATTTAACATATTTGTCTCCTTCATGCAAAAGTGCCAGCTTTGACCAAATTTCATATGTAGTTTTTAAATCCATAGTATTTGTCAGCTCTAAATCAGATAAGGCACTTAGTAAGGCTTCTTTAGCTTGAAGATTATCTTCAACATCTCTGATTTCATCTATAGTTGTTAGACCATTCTTTGGAGGAATATACTTCTTTGTAGTCATGGTCCAATATTACATTCCCATACATTGCAAGTGACATTCCATGCGGCTTTTCCAAAGAGTAATTTGTTCCATCAAACCTTGGACTATCCTTCTTGTAGGAAGACATCCTGGATCTCCTCAAGCGGTTAAGCTCTTTTAGAGGAACTTAGCTTTGATACCAATTGTTGGTTTTAGGACAGACAACTGAGAGGGGGGGTGAATTAGTTGTCACCAAAACTTTCTTTTCTTTAACACTTAAATCCTTCTTATATTTCTACAACATAATAATGATTTAATCATGGAAGCACAATGCAATATCTCAAGAGCAGAAACACATTAACACATATGACACCAAGATTTTAACATAGAAAACCTGGTTAAGGGAAAAACCATGGGGTGACTAACCCAAGATTGCATTCTTTGTTAAAAGAATAAGAAGAACAAAATAGCACTTGTAAATTAGGGCTCACTGCCCGAGCACACTGCTCACAAGAGGCCCACTACCTACAGGAGACACACTGTCTACAAAATAATATAATATAAATATTACATACTTGAACTAGAGATTAGCATCTTCACCATGCTTGAGTCAGTTCCATTTAAGCTCAACACTTCACTGCTTTTCGCTCTTCTCCTCTCTACCACTTTTTCATCTCGACAAGGATACTTTGAAGTGACTTCACAAATCTTATTTATACAAGACATCGACTTTGGGATAATCATCAAAGTCAGCACAATACATACTTTATTTTATTACAGAGCAATTGCACAAATACAACTTGACTAATTACAAAAGACTTCATGCGAATCACCACACTATCGGCCACACATATCTGGGACTTCAATCTTCTTAGAGGAACATGCCATGCTTCGTAGAACATCTTCAAGATCATCCGCAAGGTGTGTAAAACATCCGGTCAGCCAAGATTAGGAAGAACACCATCACCCAAAAGTAAATCTTCAATTACAAGCTCAATCTTCAATGCAGACTACCAACACAAATTGGACACAACCTAGTGACCCTCACAAGCTTGCCTAAATCACCAAGAACATCCACACCACTTCTACTTACTAAAATCATTCGCATCTCCATCCAGAGCCTCAAGAACACAGTCAGTCATCATTGTCTCATTAGAATCAATGCTTGCAGACCTCCAGACCATGAACCAATTGAGTTGTCAATTCACATTGGCTTCCTAAACATGCCACCAGATCTACAGAACAAGATATTACATTTCTGGATCTCACTAAACCTGTTTGTGTCACTCTGTCACCTTTGAACAACTGCTAGAACCAGTTTTACTCATATGGCCATAACTTCTCCAAATATTCATGCAGATCTCTCAAATCTTGACTGGATCATCTCTAGACACATATCTACAAACCCTTTGATGCGCATTCTCTGATCTTCATCTTGTTGGGATCTTCACTTCATAGAGCTCCACTATCTTCACTATTCTTCTCTGTTCCTGATAGGACTAATTTTCTCAATATCCTCAACACATAGCTCATCCAATCCTTGACATTAATGCAACAAGAGTATGTTGACATCAATGACAACACCGGTTAGGCCCATACTTGCAACATGAGCATCCTTGGTTCAAGATCAATCTTGCATCAACTAAAAGCATTTGCATTTCAGTTTGTTTCTTTTCATTTCCCAGTTCAGTTCAGGCAGTTCAGTCAGTAGCAGTTTTTGTATTTTCATTCGTATTCTACCGCAGTTGCATTTCAGACCTTATGGAGCTGGACTTAGTATCTAGATTCATTCATGCACATCATATCTAGAATTCAAAGCATTTGGATTAATTACCGATAATATATTGCTACCGGAAGATCAACTATTTTCTTAGAATAGAGCATCCTGACAGTCTCAAATAATCAGCTAAAGGAGAAGACTTGTGGAACATTTCACGACTTGCGAAGCTAAAAGACACATCAATCAATGTTTATTTGTTCGTGGTTGACCTTCCCTGAGATCTGCACTTCATTCCATTCACTTGCAAAGGAGTTCTATTCATTTAGGTCTGACCTATCCATGTACATGCGTTACAGCTATTCATTGAAGTTTGTGATCTTCCTTGGCTGACACGAAGGAATCTTTTGTACTGGAGATGATATATTGATGTAATAGATCCTTAGGAAAGCAAAATTTGATAGTTATGATCATTAGCATAAGTTCATAGTTTGAATTCTTGTGAAGGAGCTTCAAAGCTATATCTTGTGTATATTTTGTTACTCTGTAATCAGGCCCATGAGCCCTAATTGTAAGCCTGCATGTTGCCAGCCAATTTGTATTTGGATTCTATGATATACCAAATGACTGAATCTACATTTTCTTTATATCTTTGAGTTGTTTCTATTGTGTTTACTCTAGCTGCACGGGCTAGATTGTTCTCTTTGAGGACCCTCCTAACTGTCATTGCACCAACATTTAGCATGCAAAATGCATCATTTACCCTCCTATAATCTTTATTCCCATATTTCATCTATAGATGAGGGTAATAATCATATATTTGTGTTGCATTTGTGAAATCTCCAACAATTTTCAAGTCGGGCCATGCCTCCATACTAGCAATGGCATAAAACAAATAAGAGGACATATAAAAACATTGTTTCTTTTGAAAATTTATCAATTGATCATGAATATGATCACTTATCATCTTACCCTAATCCACATATTGAGAGGAATATCAAAATACTATGATAAATTGGCACATCCAGTGATCAAATGTACTAGTGTCTTTATTTCCTACTACTCTGTGGAGTAGAATAATCATATTAGAAATGTCCTCTTTAAAGTGTGCCCTTTGCAATGTCTTTGGGATTTGGGATTTTCCCTTTTTATCAACCTTTAACCAATGCTTAGCAATATTATTTAGGAATAGATCTTTTTTATCAAGATAATAGTTCCAACCTCCTACAAACATATCAACATATTCCTCTCTCACTGGTAGCCTAAGAGTAATACCTAGAAATGCACCATCCAATCTTGCCATCACTCTACCACCTGCTATTCTCACTTCTCTAGATTTTAGATGGTAGTTCTGTACACAAGCAAGGACCAAATTAGGGCACTACACTGTTGGCAGGAATCCTCCTACATTAGAAAGTCCACTCACAAAAGTTGCCTCAGCCATAGGAGCTCTAGGATTTGTACTCATCCTCTTCCAAAAATATTTTAAATCAATATGCCCCAAATCATTGTCTTTTATTTCTGCCAAGATATTTTGAATAATGGTTGAAACATCAAACCCCTAGTATTTGTATTTCATTTTGTATGATTTGAATAATAATAAAATTAAACAAGTGATCGCTCTGAGGATATTTTGGTATGCAACAAGGGAAATAACTTTCTCTGGAAGTGCATGGTGTCTAAAATAAATAGAGCTCATGAAAATTATGGCAATAAACTTACGAGAGAGATAAAAACAAATAATGTATGTAATTAATCGCAAGGAAAATGAGTGTAATATAGCACCAACCTTCAACAGAGGCAAATCGAGTGAGTAAGATTTAGTTGATGGAAAGAAGAAATACACAATAGTGAGTATAAACTTTAAGTTCTTTCTTTTGAGTCATCGAAATAAATGCTAAGAAAGACTTTTTGGCATTTTAGCAAAATCTGTAACTTGAAAACCTTACTTTCGATGAACTTTCAAGTTTGTGAACCTCCAAATCTTGTGATTTCATTATTTACTTCAACACTTTGGTGAAAATTGAAACTTTCAAACTTTTCTTCCTTTGTGCTTTTCTTTCGACAAGAAATTAAACTTTCAAATCATTAGAATCTCCTCCTTCTTCGGTGCTTCGGTGTTTCAATGAACCTGTTAGCACCTGAATTGACTGGCAGTTTTTTGAGCAATTTTCATGCAGGCGCTCTCCCTAAGTATCCAAAAAATGTTCTAAGTAATGGACCTCCTCAGCAGTTTTCAGCTGCATCATCATATTTTCTTGAGGAGGAGGTCATCATCATCATGTTTGTTCCGATGAAGGTCAGCATCATCATGTTCTCCGTCGACCGATTTCTCATCGTCATCATCATATTTCACTATCGGGTGATGTTTGGTTATTATCCTGATGATGCTGATGAGCTACAGTGCGCCCTGATTTGCTTGCGGAGGTGATTTTTCAAGTATCCGGTGATCTTCCATTTATCACCTTGCCCAGACATGATGATGATGTTGCCCTGATATTCTGAAGGGGTTATTCTCTAAGTTGTTCGACCTGACTTGCTTTTTCTTAAGGGTCGTCATCATCATCATCATGTTTCCAGTTATCACCGTGTTGCTTGCGAGGGTCATCATATTTTCTGCCTTCATGATATTTCGCCGGGGTGATATCTTTATCATCGGGTGATCTTGGTTATGATCATCCTGATGATGTTGTATCACTTCTTGTTCGTTGTTTTGGCATCCTGATGATGCTGACGTCATCCTTATATCAGGGTGATATCTTTCTTTCTGCCTATCTGCATCATGATATTTCCGAAGGAGGGGGTGATATTTTCATATCACTCGAGTGTGTGTTTGTTCCAGCATCATGATGATGCTGATATCAAGGAGATATCTGCCTGCCGGCTTCGTGCATTATCTAGTGGGGGTGATCTTTTCAAGCATCATCATATTCGCCTATCGCCCCGATCTTATAGTGGAGCTACAGTGCAACCTGATATTTGTGCATCAGGATGATATTTCCAAATATCTGGTTGTCTTCCGAATATCATCCTGATGTGAACATGATGATGACGTCATCAAGGTCCGGGGGGGTCATATTTCTAACATAGATCATCTTGTGGAGATCCCCCGATATTTGCAAACATGATGATGACGTCATCCGGATATGAGGAGGTGCGCAGTAGGCAGATATGATGATGACGTCAGCAGGATATGATGATGACGTCATCAGGATGTTCATCGGCCAGACTTTTGGTATAGGCTCAGCAGGAGGATGTTCCTCCGATGGATCAGGTTGTGCCGATGAAGGGGATTATCATGCAGGTGGTATTGTGATATGATGCTGACGTCAGGGTGATATTTCTGGCAACAGGATATCATGCTGCTGGAGGATGATGATGATGAAGTCTTATACTAGTGTCGTCAGGAGCAAAAGCACCGACATGATATATGCTCATGACCTAGTATATAAAGTGTTAATGAGGTTGCTGCATGTGGGATAATTGGTATCCTGCATTTCGAAATATCATGATGATGAATCTCGGCGGGAAATGGTTGCGATTAACTGTCTGATGTTCTTCCCAAGGCCGCGGGTTGGTGCGCCATTAATGGCGATTGTTGCAGAGGTATGGGCGATGGCGTGGGCTGATCTAGTACCCGGTTGAAGATCTGGATCCCTAGGCGGTGGCGCAGGGCTCGAAAAATCTTCCTGTCTCCTCCCCTACCTGCTGCATTAATGTTTGAGCGCCATTTTTCTGATACTGTATATCTGGCAGGATTTTTGGTCAACCTGGTAGTTAATGCTGAATACACCCTCCTGCTATATAATGCAGACGGTGTTTTTCATTCGAGGTTGTTGAAAGTTGTGGATTTTTGGCTCTGTAATCCAAAACCAGCTGATCTGGTTGCTCTGTACAGTCTAACTTGTGAGTTTATGTATCTCCTGTTGTGTGATTTGGCATGAATCCACTGATTTCATGGTTGATCTTATATGAGTAATGCTATCTTAGCATGTGTTGTGTTAATTCTGTCTCCAGTATTGCATGTATTCTTCTTCTGGATCTGGATATTTGCGTAATGTTTAGATTCTAGAGCATAGAATTCCTATGTTTAATGTCTGATCTTTTAACTTCTGCTCAAGGGGTAGATTAAACTGTTTTCAGGTTGAACATTGGGAAGGGTATACTGCAGTAGGGATGCCATAAGTAGAGATAACTTAACACTCTTCATTGGGAGATATCTGTAAGGCAGATATCATGTGTATCCCCCTGAAATCCAGTTTTAGCTATTCATGCTGATCATTCACAGGTGTATGTCTACCGACTCCAAGCCCTGGATAGGCACCAATCATGCTGTGTTCTTGTGTTATACACCATGTCCAGCTTTGCATCCAAAATTCAAACTAAAACATTTCATACTTCCACCTGTTAGTTGTAGGAGTAGGACTAGGAACCCCCTGCATGCTCTCATACCCAACCAGACATCATGTCCAAGAATGTTGCCAGCCTTGTGATCTATCATGCAGATCTTGGTCCATACATGAGAGTATTCTGCCTGTTGTTGTCAAGTTAGATCCTTCTATCTTTGAGCTAGTCAAGGTTACATCTTGAGTTATAGGGATACCCCCCTTGGTGCGGCAGAACCAGAAGTGAAGGGGAGGAGCTCACGCAACCTCCTGTATTCAGTTGGCTGAATCTGCCCGTGCATTAGAAGTGGCAAACCCTAATGCTGATTCAGAAGAATTACCAACAGAACCATCGAACTCTAAACCTTGTTTCGGTGCTTCCTTCAATTTGCAAACCAAGAGATTCACCAAAACACTTTTCAAAGAGAGTTGAGACCAAAACCTTTTTAGAAAAAACATGAGTTCACAAACTTGAAAACCTCTAAAATATAAGACTTTGATGATATTCATTTCAACAAGAAAAGAGGTTCGCGAAGTAAGAAAATCATTGAAAAGGAAAGAGAAAACAAATGAAAGACAAGGTTTTTGACAAAATGAATGGTTAGTTAACTTAGTGATTTATCTAAAAAGACAAGTTAAGATAAGCTTTTTGGTGAATTGATAGGTTTGCGAAGTAGTGATTTGGCTGAAAAATAGAAGATGAATAAAGGTGGAAATGTGACTATCAACGAATTGACAAGTTCACAAACTTGTGAACCTATTGAAAAGTTTTCCATTTGAAGAGTTCAAAGACTTTGCAAAGTCTTTTAAGGATAAACTTCAAGGCACATAAATGTGTAAGATGATTAATTGAATTTTTAGGTAACACATTTTTAGGAAGAAAGGAGACTTAGATCAGAAAAGATTCAAAAATTACATAAGGAGTTTCAGTTTGGAATGAAAAATGACACTTTATAACAATAGTGTGAAATTGTGTCCGATGGATCAAGCTAAAAAAATTATTCACTTTCACAAAAAATGGTACTCAATTTTGATTTGCCAATCAAAAGCTACAATAAATTCTTGATTTTGCCTATTTTTCTAAATTTGCACTACTTTTTTTAAGAAATCATGCCTTCAAAAATATAAGAATAGAAGGGGGAAAAAAGCTAGATTTAAGACACCTCTGGTTGGGCATGACCACACCATATGAACAAGGGGCTAAGGATTTTGGTGGGCCTAATAAGTAATAACAAAAAACTCAAAATACAAAAATATATAAAAAATATATATATATACAAAAAAGTCCCCTAGTGAAAACCTCTTTGAGGCGCTATATGAAATTAAAAAAAGGACAATCAAAATAGTAAAGAGAAAATCATTCATCCAATGGTGAAAACCATTTCATGGCACTTTGGATAAGTACCATAATGAAAACCCATTCATGGGCATCATTTGTAAGTTGGTTGTCTATGTACCTTAGACTTGGGGGCAAGTTGTCTCATCTATCCCATCTTATTCCCCTCATATAATCCCAATCCATCATATCCGTATATCCTTGACATGATTACATCCATCATCCCTACTTGAATTTGATCTTGATAGAAACTAGGGCACGATATTGAAACATGCTTTGACAAACTCCTTACATAGCAAATATATAGTACACTATACACCTTATAGTGCAACATCATGAGTGGCATATCTAGAATGGGGTATGTTAGTCCTTTGCAATGTAGTCCTTGGAGATCCCCTTCTGAACCCCTCCATGCATACATCATGTTTCTCTTATCTATCACCTTAACTATCAACAGTCCCTCAATCCATCCATCCATTATAAAAGAAAAAATCTCTTAATCCATCCATCTAATCCACTTTTCATCCTTGTCCCCAATCTTTGGTTTTCCAGGTTGTCATTGGTGTCTACCTATAGGCTATCCAAGTGTAATCCAATGCAACCATTCCAAAGAAAACAAAGCAATAAATCCAAGTGCAAGAAATCCTACACCACACAATCTTGCTAAGCAATCTCACAACTCATCCAAAAGCATACATTAGTTTTGTTCCCAACTTTGTTGCAAACCTTATCAACTCAAATCATCATCATCAAGATATATTGTTCCCAATCCTCATGTTGTTCTCAAGATATATTGTTACCACATCAACAACACTATCCTCATCAATCAAATCAACGACCATCAGTTTTCAACTTAGCCATAGGCAACAACTCTTGTTTGTATTTGCATCATTATGTGCATGCTTTCTTGTTTTTTTGTGTGCATTATCATTTTGTCTTGCATCTGAATCGGTCCTCATAGCCTACCTACCAAAATGGTATGATGGTGCTATACAGTATAGGGTTGCTTGTGACATTTTTTGTGTCTCAGTCCTATGCATGGGATACATCGTCACCTTGGTCTTTATACAGTCCTAGTGCATAACATCTCATGCTATATTAAATAAAGGTTGCTCTCCTCAAGTCAGCATAACTAATCATCATAATAAATCAATCATTCTTGTTTCATCCATAATCATATTTCTTGCATCCATCTTTCTATTTTATCCATTTTCCTCTATTTTTCTTCCATATTTTTCCATCTTTCATCTAACTTTTTCTTCACATCTCTTCTTTCGAGAGCTCACTTATGCAATTTTTTGTACAGATAGCCTCTCAAGGGGGCATCATTCATCCCACTAAAATTTAATCTACCATTATTTCTTCTACCTGACTAGGGCATGTTATCACTTTCTTCATTTCTTCTAATTTATTTCTTCTTAGCTACTTTTCTTTTCTTTGAAACAATGTTACTTCGAACATTGTCTCAAAGAGGGGTAAAATGTAGACACCTAAATTTAACTACATCCTATAATCACGTAACTTTCCTAACATCATCTAATTTATGCCACTTTCCCACTTCCTAGCATTAATTAAATAATTGTAAATTATTTAATTAATTCATCCATTTCTCTAATTATCATATTCCAACATTAATTAAATAAATCAACTATTTATTTAAAATTAATTAATCTCAACCATATCCCTTTTGATTTCTTTCTATTTTTTAAACTCATGTGTAGCTAATTAATTAATTTATTAGATAATTCTATCAATTATCTTCTAATTATCCCATCTTATCCATCTCAATTTCTTTTTATTTCCAAATCATGTGAACTTAATTATGAAAATCAATAATCAAATCTTCTATTTATCTCTTCACATCTCATCCCATCTTCTTGTTGATTTGTTTCCATTTTTTTAACTCACATAAATGGAAACTCTTATCCTTATCTACCTTCAAATCTTATCCTTATCCATCCATTGAAAAATCTATAAATTCTCCCATTCACTAATTGGAATCACCATGAATTTCAATGCAAAATAACTTTGTTGTTTCTATCATTCAAAATTATTATGCTATTAAGTTGAGCATTCACAATCTTGAGCACATAATTTCAATATGCTCAACCGGAGGTTTGCAGTAAAGTTTGAAATTAAGATTTTAGTCTTATGCTTTTATCTTATTTTGTGTTTTAGATTTTTAATGCATACACATCCAAGAGGTCTATTTATTTGGACCCAAGAGCCCTATTTACTTGTACATATCCATCTATTTAATGATTGAGTGTATTATTGTAATCCTCTATTTTGGAATAGCATTTCATTTTGTTATTATAACTTGCTTCTCTCATCTAGATCCAGGCTTGTGTGGTTTGTATTATTGGTAAATCCTACACTTATCCCATCCATTCCTACACATTATCCCATACATCTTACATTTATGGCATCCCCCATGCCTAGACATTCATTCCCTATATTTGATTTAATATTTCGCTATCCTAGGTCAATACCGCATTTATAGAGATGGACACCAAAATTTTAAAATTCAAAACCAAAATTTAGCCAACTCTTGCCCATTTCTTTCACACCATGAGTTGATGTGGTACAGGTTTATCATGACTTATTGATATGTACTTATATGTAAAGGTGTTCAATGTCCATTCATTTAGCATCAAAGGAGAATTGACCATTCATCAATCAATCATCCATATACATCATTCTAGGATGTCACATCCCTAATTTTGACTATGATTTACTTTTCACTTTTATGCAATTAGTGGATAATTTTGCAAGGATTAATGATTTGATGTTTAGAGGAAATGTCAAGATAAATCAAAGATTTTATGAATTTTTATGCAAAAGAATTTAGACATATGATCAAATGATGTTAAGATTATTTATTTATTTGTTTGTTTGATTTAAGGATGGACTAACAATGCACTAAGCCCAATATGGTGAATGCAAGTTGTAAGAAGGAAACAGGTTTCCGCTCTCCGAGAAAGAGAGGAAGAGTATCATCAAAGAGAAGAGAATAGACATATGAGAAGGAACAGGTTATTGCCATCTAAGTCTTATGTTTATTGTAGTGAACCCATGTCAAAATTTGGTAAGTTGTAACTGCCCTTTTTGGTCAATGGTTTGGGTTTTGACTCGATAGTCATCGATTTGATGTCAAGATCCATTAGCATTGGTTTTTTCAGAACCAAGTTGGGATAATTTAGCCATCAACAAGATGTGGTCGATATGTGTTGTTTTCCCTATATGCTAGATTATAGTTATGTTTTTATAATGATTTAAGTCAGAGATTAATTATGTTGATTTGATGATTTTTGATAAGTCATTCGTTTTGGTAACATAACCGTTCTTTGATGTTTTGCAAGATAAATAAGGAAGATAATATCGACCCTATTCTTGTAACCCTTCGAATGTCAGTATTAATGTAAGTAAGAAGAGGATGCTTGTTACTTTCTTTTTGTGGATATATATATATATATATATATATATATATATATATATATATATATATATATATATATATATGTTTATATTTTAGTTATGTTTTTATAATGATTTAAGTCAGAGATTAATTATGTTGATTTGATGATTTTTGATAAGTCATTCGTTTTGATAACATAACTGTTCTTTGATGTTTTGCAAGATAAATAAGGAAGATAATATCGACCCTATTCTCGTAACCCTTCGGATGTCAGTATTAATGTAAGTAAGAAGAGGATGCTTGTTACTTTCTTTTTGTGGATATACATACATACATATATATATATACATACATACATATATATATATACATACATACATACATATATATATATATATATATATATATATATATATATATATATATATATATATATATATATATATATATATATATATATATATATATATGTTTATATTTTAATACACTCTAAGGAGAAGGCTTAAGAAGGTGGTCAACAATTCTCCATGAAAATGGGAAATGATTCCTTGTTAATTTAAGAGGTTGTTTGAATCCCATTCATTCTCTAACTGTATAGAGAAGTGGAGATGCATTGATTATTGTTTTGGGAAGTAGTCTTTAATGACCATGACTTCCACTTTGTATGATGACTTCGTGGAAGTCATGGGAGAACCATTTGAGGAGCGTAGAAGCTTCTCATAAAGGGATTCTCTCGACAGTTAGGGAGAGGAGAAAAGGCATTGAGGGCTAGAGGAAAAAGGCAGTGAGTGAGTGAGAGATGACAAAAGGAAAGGTAGAGGAGTTCACTGAGGATGAAAGTGAGAAGAGACTTCACTAGACATCACAATGAACTCACATGTTATTCCTTTTTTTCAATACTAATATTATGTTTAAAAATCTATTGTGTTTCGGCATTGTTAGTAAGAAATCACGAGGCTGAAGACAATAGTCACTACTGTGATATATCTAATAATGTTTATATTTAGAAATATTACTCTACTTTCCTATACCTGAGTCGTTATACTCAATGGATCATTGTGCTTTCCTATAGATGTGAGTCGTTATACTCAATGTATTACTCTGATTTCCTATAGCTATGAGTCATTATACTTAATGGATTACTATGCTTTCCTATATATGTGAATCGTTATACTCAATGGATTACAATGCATTCCTATAGATGTGAGTCGTTATACTCAATGGATTACTGTGTTTTCCTATAGCTGTGAGTCATTATACTCAATGGATTACTATGTGGAAATGGAACCAATGAGATCATTACTTTATTGTATTTAATAGAGTCGATATTGCTCATTATACTACTATATGTAAACAGAGTTGACATGATAGATAGTTAGTTGTGTAAACCTATGAGTTGACGTGCTCATTGTTAAGTATAGACCATCATGTTTAAGTAAGCCACAATATTCTATTATGTTCGTGTATTACTGTTGTGATCAACCAGTATTGTCATGATCGATTTGTATTGATTATATATAAATTTCATGCATAGATTAATGCTACGTCTATCCAAAATTGCTTTATGAGCCATTTGTGATAATATGGTTGGTAGCAATAGTCACTTGTGTTTATGATCGATAGTAATGATTGATCTGTAGATCATCTCTTAATGTTAACATTAGTGACATTTGTTATATAGTAAACTTTCTATGTAGGCTGATAGGCCAAGAATATTCAATTATGTATTGGCTTTTGAATAAATCTCATACAGACCGATAGGATATGAAATATCTGTGAAGGATATATCTATATGAGTAAACATTTTGCTAGTTTGATTGTCTATAGAAACTCTTTGCATAGAGCCTAACCAGAATTACACTCAGGTTTTTATATAACTGAGGCCAAGCCAATATAATACTATGGTAGATGGAATATCCATCAGCATGACCAATTCTTTCTATTGCTATATTTTAAGATCAGACAAGAGATCTTTTGAGTTTTTTGTATTCCAAAATTGGAATTTATTAAGAGTTAGATAACATAGCTCGATATATCTATATCACTCGAAGACTCGTATGTATAATTTCTACTTATTCTAAACAATTTGTTCTAAGATTAGTTATACTTTTTATCCGATATATCTAGATGATAATACATCTTTGAAATCATAATAAGATAAGAGAACTATAGTATCTCTTTAGTTTAAAAGTTATGATAAGTGTTATCTTTGTTTTCTAAAGAAGAGATTTGTAGAAGCAAATATATCCCTTAATTCAATTCAGAAGATTCGAAGAAGACCATTAGGTCAACAATACTAAGGACTTGACTTAATCTTATCAAGTGATAGATTGGTTAAGTTAGAGTATAGCTAAGAAGCTGATAGTATTTATTGGAAGAAGATAAATCTCAGATGAGATGTCTATTCAAGATACTTAATATGTAAATATTATAATATTTGAGAGGTCAAGAGTAGACCAGTGGATGTTTTTATAATTATTATTGAAGATTGTTATCCTTACAATGTTTTTGGATTAGAGGAATTTAAACCTTAGAATCAATTTAGATGAGATTAGAGATCATGGAATCTCTTTAGTTTGAGTATGATGCTATATTATTCTTTTGTTTTGTATGATCGACAGATAAGGTTGAGAAACTACAAAATAAGATATTACTATTAAGAGTATGAGAAACTCTTTGATGTATTTTAATGTTTTCTTGTTAGAGTTGAAACAAGACTTAAAGTCCTAGAATGCTTAATTCTTGAAGTTGAGTAGCATGACAGGTAGTCATAGGCTCTTAGGGATTGCAAGAATGCAACTATAAACTCATTGAATAATTATATTTTTCTAAACTTATACTTTGTATAAATGGATAACTTAGAGTACCAGGTTAATTTCTAAATCAAATTGACTAAGAGTAAAGTAAAGTCTAGACATATAAGTGTAGTGTTTTAGCTAAATAAGCCATACTGTAGGATGAGATAGTTCCCAAGTCAAGTTAGAGGTGTGTGAACATACAACTACATTTATTATAACATTATTTATATTTAAACTTTGGCCAAAGTGATGCATTTGTCTCTGCATGCATTAGTCAGTTCACAGGTGTCTAGATGACGCAACCTATCAGGATGATCATACTTAGCTAGAAGATAGTCTAGAGTTGTATGGTCAAATGTGTTACGTAGGACACACCACTAGAACTCAGATGGCATAACATGTTGACTCCATATTTCTATACCCTTCATGGAGGGTAGGGCCACTTCCAAGAAGGAAGGTGTGCAGGGGACGACCAATCTACATGGTTGGAGGTAAAACACTTGGATGATGCTCTCTCTATAGCAGAAGACTTGTCAATACTTGAGTGATAGATGTCAAGATTTGAGATGTAGAATTCTATTATATTAATGTAAAATGATTTTCATTTCCAAGTGCAAATCACGAATTGTAATGAAGTGAAAATATTTCACTATAATTCTATCTTTGAATATGTTGTAATTTCAAGGTTGAAAATATTCAGAAAAGACATGCTTTTATTTATTTGTGGTTATGTAAATGATTAAAAAATAGATATATCTCTTGTTTACCATGTTTATTTACTTTTTTTAAATTCTTGAGTTAAAGTAAGTAATATAAGATTGCATGTCACATATGGTATCAGAGCTAACCAGGTTCAACACATAGACCTTGGTGCTCGCTACATGAAAAATTTGTCAATATTAAGAAGATAGCTGATGTTTAAAATTGGTTTTATGTCAGAATGACGTGGAGAAGAATAAAAAAACTGCCTAAAAGCTTGTCCCCATTGTTTGCCTAAGTTAGTAGTTAAGAAAGAACTTACTGAGGAGGTTGACCTCAAGGAGTATATTGATTATGCTAAGGGTACATGGCTGGAGGATTCTGAGACTTTGGCTGACGCACTAGCATATACGTTTAGAAAGGAAACAACGTATTAAACTAGCCAAGAAACTTATTGTCCCTTCTTGTGTAGTTAAACCAAGTAAACCTTCTGCAAGATGCGACATGACATTTGGGTGTGGTCGAGATGCCCCTGTAATAGGAAAAAAAAGTTTTGGAAGAGTACATGCATGTACATCCACCGTCTAAGTTTATTTTGTTGGATTCTGATGGTGAAGAGAAACTTGAGGAATATCCTTTAACTAATAGTGACATGTAGCCTTGTTGGGTTGATTATCTAAATAAGGATGTATTTATACCCAAAATAAACTATAAAAAAGATGAGATTGATTTTCATTTGAGATTATGGTGAATGGTTTTTATTGATGAAAATTTTGAATTTTGAATTATTGAGATGCATTATTCTGAATTTTAATTTATAATATGATACAAATATCATGAAGATATAGAGTGTCATCATGGTTCAAAATGGAACAACTCTTGAAGATAGTCAGGGAGAGTCTAATCCTTCTAAAAACCCTATGGCTAAGCTGAATCAGTTATTGACCATGTTTAATGAAACCATTAAGGAAAGGCTTGGAAACCTGGAACAGGAGGAATAGGACATGAGGATTCACATTAGGGGGATGATGAATATGTTCATGAATCCCATATTCATAGCGAACAAAGAGAGAATATTGATAAGACTAAGTCTTGGGAAGAGAAGAAAAGTAGACTTGCCTCTAAACTTTCTCGAGAAATGAAGAAAGTTAGCCCACCTAAGTTTGATGGAATAGAAAGTGGAGATGCTGTAGAAGATTGGTTAATAGAAATGGAAAAATATTTTAAGATTTGAAGGTATTCTAAAATAACCAAGGCAGTATGGGGTGCCTTTCAACTGGGAGGAGAAGCAGCCATGTCACGGTGGATGAATAATAAAATGGAATTGGGGTTAAGTTCTTTAAGCTTAACCTGGGATCAATTTGTGGATTTATTTCACCAAAGGTGGTTACCACAACTTTTCTTTGATCAAAAGATAACATATTTCCAGAATTTGAGACAAGGAGATATGTCAGTGGTTGAATATTGGGAAAACTTCACCCGACTCCTGAAGTATGTACCTCAATATCAGAAAGATGAAAGGTTCAAGATCAAGAAATTTATCATGGGTTTGAATGCCCAGATAGGTGGATAAGTTGATGCTCATGCCCCTTCTACTATGGACCAAGTGTTAGAGAAGGTAATTAAGCAAGAGCAAAAATTGAAGTCAATTTCTGCTTATTGCAAAGAGAATCACAAGAGGTTTAATTAGGCACCAACTTCTTAGCCTTACAAGAAAAGGAATGGTAAATCAGATGGGGTTAAGAGAATCAACAAGGGTTCCAGAAATAATAAGAATGAATCCAAGAATAAGAAAAAGAACAGTGCCAGTGATCGATGGAATGATAATAGCTCAGGTAAACCTACTGAGAAATGAGAACCTCCTTGAGGATGCTTTACTTGTGGTGGTGATCTCTATGCAAACCAATGTCCACCTAAGAATTAGGGAGTTCAACAGCATGGTAATGCTTTACCTACCCAGCAAGCAGCTTTTTTATGAGGATTCATTCGATGTTGGATAATTGCTAGGTAGAGTACCAGATTACTCCCATTGAGACATCAGGTACTTTGTTTGGACTTCCTATTTCTATTTTGATTGATACTGGTGCAACTGAAAGTTTTATTTCACCAAGAGTATTAAGTAAGTTTCCTAGAAGAGTTGGTTTCATGGCTAAACCCTGGTCAGTTGAATATGCTAACTAGACTAAATCTCAGGTAGAGCAGTGTTTGTTTGAAGTCAAGATTGAACTTCCTAGTTTTTTGACTGAGGTGAACTTGTTTGTAGCCCCCCTAGGTTCCTATGATGTTATCTTAGGAATAAATTGGCTTTGGAGGCATATAGCCAATGTTGACTATTTTTCAAAAATAGTGGAGTGTCTAGATGATGTAGGAAACAAAGTCTTTTTGCAAGGCACTCAGAGAGAGATAAGACCAGACCAATATCTACAATGCAATTGAAGAGGTCTAAGCGAAAAGGGTGACAACTTTTTTCTATGAAAATGGAGCAAGTTGAAGAAGATCTTGCTAATCAAAGTGAGTCTTTGGAGAATTATTCCTTTCTTAGAGATTTTTAGGATGTTTTTCCGAATGAACTTCCAGGATTACCTCTAAAAAGAGCTTTTGATTTCTCTATTGATATTATACTAGGATTGAAACCAATTTCAAAGGCTCCTTACCTTATGACTACTAGAGAATTGATGGAATTGAAAGCCCAACTACAAGATTTGTTGGCTAAAGGATTGATTAGACCCAGTGTCTCTCCTTGGGGAGCCCCAGTGGACTTTGTTAAAAAGAAAGATAGAACTTTGTGTCTATGTATAGATTATTGTATGCTTAACAAAGAAACAATAAAGAATAAGTATCCTATACCTCGTATTGGTGACCTTTTTTATTAGATGAGGGGCACATCAATGTTTTCCAAGATTGATTTGTGATCCAAATACCATCAGCTAAAAGTAAAGGATGAAGACATTCATAAGATAGCTTTCAGAACTAGATATGGGCATTATGAGTTCACGGTATTACCTTTGGAATTACTAACACCCCTGCTCCTATTTAGGACAACCAGGAGTAACCAAGCTTCTAGCTGATGTAAAACTTCTTTATTTCTAGAAAGGAATGAAGAATGATGCTGCAAGGTTTGTAGCAAGTTGCTTAGAGCGCCATAGAGTCAAGGTTGAACATTGACATCCAACAAGACTTCTATATCCACACGATATTCTAGAGTAGAAATGACAGGCTACTAGCATGGATTTTGTATAAGGTCTTCCAAATTCATGAAATAGGCATGATGCTATTTTAATGGTGGTCGATAAACTCACCAAGACATTTCACTTTATACCTGGAAATTTAACAGATGGAGCACTTGTTATAGATCGCACATTTGTTCAAGAAGTATTTAGACTACATGGAGTTCCTAAGAAGATTATCTCAGATAGAGATGCGCGCATGACATCAAGGTTTTGGCAAACTTTATTTTCAGCGCTACCTAGGAACTCAACTTAATATAAGCTCTACTTAGCACCCTGAGACATATGGTCAAACTGAGAGGGTCAATCAAGTTCTAGAGGATTTGTTGAGGGTGTATTGCATGGATCAACAATACAAGTGGGAAGAATATCTTCTACTTGTGGAGTTTGCTTATAACAGCTCCTATAATTCTACTATCAAGATATCTCCATTTAAAGAATTATATGGAAGAAGATGCCAAAGTCCTATAAGCTTGGATAAGGTAGAAGATAGGATTAGCATTGGTCCAGAAATGGAAGAACAAGTTAAGCTAATTAGAAAAACTTTGGCAGAAGCAAATGATAGACAAAAATGTTACATTGATGCTAAGCATACACCAAGACAATTTTTAGTTGGAGAAAAAGTTCTTTTGAGTGTCAAACCTTAGAAAAGTTTCGTAAAATTTGGGAAGTCTTCCAAATTAGCTCCTAGATTCATAGGACCCTTCAAAGTTCTTGAGGTGATCAATCTAGTTGCCTATAGAATTGCTTTGCCACCAGCTCTTGCTAGGATGCATAATGTCTTTCATGTTTCATATCTAAAAAAGTATATTACAGGGGCTAATCATATTCTTGATTGGAATGCTTTACAGGTAAAGGACCAAGGAGTGGTCATTATCAAGCCTCTCAAAGTGCTCAAATTTCACAAGCTCTACTTGCGTAACAGAGAGGTTACTCAATGCAAGGTCTAGTGGGATCAATTTGTAGAGGATAATGCTACCTAGGAAGATTATCATGATTTTTACTAGAGATTTCCTCATTTTATTATTTTGATACATTGGATCATTAAAGACAATGAATCTTATGGGGGGAGATATGTCACATCCCTAAATTTGACTATGATTTACTTTTCTCTTTTATGCAATTAGTGGATAATTTTGTAAGGATTAATGATTTGACGTTTAGAGAAAATGTTAGGATAAATCAAAGATTTTATGAATTATTATGCAAAAGAATTTAGAAATATGATAAAATGATGTTAAGATTATTTATTTATTTGTTTTTTGATTTAAATATGGACTAATGATGCACTAATCCTAGTATGGTGAATGCAAGTTGTAAGCAGGAAACAGGTTTTCGCTCTCCGAGGAAGAGAGGGAGAGTATCATCGGAGAGAAGAGAATAGACGTATGAGAAGGAACTGGTTATTGCCATCTAGGTCTTGTGTTTATTGTAGTGAACCCATGTCAAAGTTTGGTAAGTCGTAACTTCCCTTTTTGGTCAATGGTTTGGGTTTTGACTCGATAGTCATCAATTTGATGTCAAGATCCATTAGCGTTGGTTTTTTTAGAACCAAGTTGGGATAATTTTACCATCAAAGAGATGTGGTCAATAGGTGTTGTTTTCCCTATACGCTATGATTATAGTTATGTTATTATAATGATTCAAATCAAAGACTAATTATGCTTATTTGATGATTTTTGATAAGTCATTTGTTTTGGTAACGTAACCGTTCTTTAATGTTATGTGAGATAAATAAGGGAGATAATCTCGACCCTATTCTTATAACCCTTCAGATGTTGGTATTAACATAAGTAAGAAGAGGATGCTTTTTGCTTTCTTTTTGTGGATATATATTAATATAGTCTAAGGAGAAGGCTTAAGAAGGTGGTCGATAATTCTCCATGAAAATGGGAAATGATTCCTTGTTAATTTAAGAGGTTGTTCAAATCCCATTCATTCTCTAACTATTTAGACAAGTGGAGATGTATTGATTATTGTTTTGGGAAGTAGTCTTTAATGACCATAACTTCCACTTTGTATGATGCCTTCGTGGAAGTCATGGGAGCACCATTTGAGGAGTGTAGATGCTACTCATTAAGGGGGATTCTCTTGATAGTTAGGGAGAGGAGAAAAGACATTGAGGGCTGGAGGAAAAAGGTAGTGAGTGAGTGAGAGAGGATAAAAAGAAATGCAGAGGAGCTCGCTGAGGACGAAAGTGAGAAGAGACTTCACTAGACATCACAACAAACTCACAGGTTGTTCCTTATTTTCAATACTACTATTATGTTTGCAAATCTGTTATGTTTCGGCATTGTTAGTAAGCAATCATGAGGCCAAAGACAATAGTCACTTTTGTGATATATCTAATAATGTTTATATTTAGAAATATTATTGTGCTTTCTTATAGCCATGAGTTGTTATACTCAATGGATTATTGTGCTTTCCTATAGTTGTGAGTCATTATATTCAATGTATTACTGTGCTTTCCTATAGTTGTGAGTTGTTATACCTAAAGGATTACTATGCTTTCCTATAGTTGTGAGTCGTTATACTCAGTGGATTACCATGATTTCCTATAGTTGTGAGTCATTATACTCAATGTGTAACATGCCTTCTCATAATACTCGAAGAAACTCAAGAATTTACAAGAAGTAAATAAACATGGTAAACATGAGAGAGAAACTCTTTTTTATATATATAAATCATTTGCATAATCACAAGAAATAAAGTATATCTTTCTGAATATTCTCAACCTTGAGATTACAACATATTCAAAGATAGAATCATAGTGAAATCCTTTCACCTTTCATTTACAATATTACATAAACTGCACTTGTCATAAAGAATAGTTGTACATCATAAATTTGACTCTCCTAAGTCATAACATGGAATACATTGCATTTGGAATATGATATCTGTCTTTACAAGTCTCGGTGAGTCATCTACTAGAGAGGGAGAGCATCATCCGAGTACTTTACCTCCAACCATAGACCGACAGTCCCCCACACACCTTCCTTCCTAGAACTGGCCCTACCCTTCACGAAGAGTATAGATATAAGGAACCAACAAATTTTTGCCATTTGAGTCCTAGTGTTGTGTCCTATATAACTCAATCGACCATACAACTCTAGACCCTTCTTGTTAAGTATGATCATTCTGATTGGTCACGCCATTTGGACACTATGAATCGACTAATGCATGCAAAGACAAATGCATTACTTTGGCCAAAGATTCAATATAAATAGACATTCATAATGAACATAGTCATGTGTTCACACACCTCTGACTTGACTTGGAGACTGTCTCATCCTACAATTTGACTTTCATCACTTAGAATCTCTAGACATAAACTTGTATGTACTATATTCAATCCTAGTCAATCTAACTTAGAACTAATCGTTAGTATAGGATATACATGCAATATATATAGGTTTAGGTAATTCTAACATTCTAGAGAGTCCCTCTTTGCATACTTGCAATATCTAGGGTTTATGACCTCCTGTCACTCTACTCTTTGTCTCAATATCAAACATCCTTGTGCAATATAACAAGTTTCGACTCTTATCCAAGAATCACTTTAAATTTTGTTAAAGTACTACTTAGACTCTTTTTGTCTAACTCTATGGTTTACTTGACCATAAACTATCGACCAATAAGTACAAAAGCAATGTCATATCTGACATAATTGTCATAAGTTTCTAAATATTTCTAGTTATGATTCTAGGGTTTAACTTCTCTAACCCAATACATGGAAATATCAAACATCCTTGTTTTCCAAAGATAATAACATAAATATAACAAAAGATGAGAACAAATACTTCCAGTCTTCCCTGGACCACTTGGCATTGTTCAAATTCACAATTTACATAACATGAATAAACATAGTATACAAGATATATCCCCATCCATATAATACTTTAATGGATACTTTCATTTCTCAAAACTAGTCTTTTGACTAAGTTCAATCTATCAACCCTAATTGGTTTGAATCATAAAAGAAAATAAAATACTTTTGACCATCTGGTCTTCTTATGTCCATTGACATTCGACATAAGTGAAGCTATGAACTCATACATAACATCCCTTGCATATATTCCAGCTAAACCTTATCTATTCAGAGGAATAGTGATTATATACTTTAAAAGGCAAGGATAAATCTATGGATTAATCATAGTCTTCTTCATAATTTAAGGATCAATTTGCCATTTTCAAAGGTTCCCTTTTCTTACTTAGAATTCAAGTATAATAATATACTACAATGAGAGTACAATATCCTCTAGTCTTCTCTAGACCACTTAGGTACTATACATATCCTTGTTACTCATAGAATACGAGCACACTATTGATAATATAAACATACTTGACTAAGGTTCATTCCATATTCCATTTAGTTTTGAACATAATACTATACTTACAATCTTATTGTCTTTCTTGTGTTCTTGGTCTTTCATTATGGAATAGGGTATGAATTCATGCACATGATACTCTTTGAGTATCATAGTTGTAAATTATGAAAGTGGTAATATTTGACCAACCTTGGATTTTAATAAAGATATCAAGATCTTTCCATTTACTCTTAGAAAGAGGATTACTATCACAATCCTTATGATCACCAGAATAATAACTCTGAGGCATAAACAATCTCTTTCTAGATTCCTAATCATATACACTAGAAGTAAACCGTATAGCTCTTGGTCTTTTAGGCATACAGAGACTATACAATACAAAGACAATTCAAAACTTACTGGTCATAATCTAAAATGCTTAGAGTGCAAAGGTATTCGGATTTATACTCTCTCTTAAATACATAAAAACTTTCAGTCTCATATACCTATACAAAGACCGCATGGTCCTTTAACCTATAACAAATACATGACACTTGTTCTTGGGCTATTTCTTGTTAGGTTATCATAGTCTTTCATCCTTAAATAGACTTATTTTTCCTCTATCGGCCTCACACATAACAAAGCCTTTTGGCTTTACTTTTACATAGTAATAACAAGTCCTTTGGCTTACCTACACACAATGGAAAAAAAGTCTTTCGGCCAAAATTTAAATAATGATAATAAAGTCCCTCGACCATAGAAATAAATGAAGCCTATCAGCTTAATATCCACAACACTAGTCTTTAAGCCTGTCAGCTTAATATCCACAACACTAGTCATTAAGCCTATCAGCTTTGAATAATCATAACAGTGCACACTTCTTAACTAGTTTGACATCACACATATAACACAAGGTTAATTAGCTAAAATTACTCAATATAAACAAAGCTTGCTAGCCGCATATTTACACAATATGACAACAAATTTGTCGTCCTTACGCTCAAGGTTTTTAAATCGATCTTAACTGCCTTACAAACTCATAGAATTTCAGTTAGTTTTTTGGCCACTACATACTCAAAAACTTATCTAAGAATATTGACCATCGATACAATAAACTAAGTTTTTTAATCATATAATCTTGAATATAATTTAAGTTTGTCGGCCATATAAGCTTAGAGATAACAAAAGATTATCAGTCATCTATAAAGAACATAGCTACAGGCTGATAACAACATTCAAAACTTAACTATTTAAGAACTTTAGCCAAGGAGAGAACCTGTTATAAGATCATATGATGACCTTCCAACAACCTTTGTTCTCTCTTCTTACAACGAGCTTCAGTCTCCTCTTCCACCGTCGAAGTCCTCTACTCTCTCCATGTCTTTTTGTGCACTCCTAGTTATCACAACACTCATAATGGTTTGTTATCATTTGAGGATCTCACTTTCTCTCACTATGGTGATAGGGATTTTCTTCTTACCATGGTGATAGGGTTCTCTCCTATCCTCTTATAAGGTCGATTACCTATTGTGATCTCTGTCCCCCACTCATATCTTCTTAGAAAGGCTTTTATCCACCATTATCCCATTATGTTCCTTCTAAGCTATGGAGATTCCTCTATTCTTAAGCCTATAAACTCTTTGTAGTGGATGGTAAGGTGTAAATGGAGTAGTTGGTAATAATGTCCACTCCAAAGCTATCCATAAAAATCTCCTTATTTTCTAAAGCCATCATGAAATAAAGGGAGTCGAGCACTATAACAATAGTGAAGTGGTGTGTACTAATTGCTACTATACCATGTTATCTCATGAAGCTTTAACAACATGCTAAAATTTAATCTAATAATTCATTTCAAATATATATATATATATACAACAACGTAATGTAAATGTATACTACATATACTTTACATCATTTCAAGCACTCGACAAGATGTGTGAACAGGGTTGAGGTATTCTCCCCCTCAAAATCTTGCGTAAATATCAAAATAAATATGTAGGTTAGCATTATGGACTTTCAACTAGAAATTACCAATAAAGAGATATTTAACCCTTTAATAATATTATCTCTTAAATATAGACTACATTCATATTAGTCAAGGACTAATGACTATCAACCATTTCCGTGTCGATCGAACTTTCCTAACGTAATCTCAACAAAATATACACCAAGAAATCCTGACGATAAATCGACAGCTGTCGAGTCAAAACCAACTTAGACCAAATGGGTTGAGTACTACTTACCCAACTCAGTGAGGTTCACTAGATTGTACAAGCACAAGACTAAGATGGCATCAACTGTTCTTTCCCATACATCTATCCACTTCTCTCAGATGATACTCTCCCTCCCTTTCTCAGAGGTTAGTAACTTATTCCCTGGTTACAACTCACAGTCACCAAGTTGTGATCAGTGTAACATTAGTAAATCTTTAAACATCATAATTAGATAATCTCAATAACATATAATCACATTTAAATTCTATGCATTTAATCATAACTCCTGAAATCATTGATTTTTCCTGATATTTGTCTAAACATCAAATCATTCATCCATGCAAGTTTATCCACTAATTACATAAAAGTAAAAAGTATAGTCAAAAGTTGGGGTGTGACACAATGGATTATAGTGTGGAAATGGAGCCAATGAGCTCATTACTTTATTATGTTTAATAGAGCCGATATTTCTCATTATACTACTATATGTAAACAGAGTCGACATGATAGATAGTCAACCGTATAAACCTATGAGTTGACGTGCTCATTGTTAAGTATAAACCATCATGTTTAAGTAAGCCACAATATTTTGTTATGTTCATGTATTACTGTTGTGATCAACTAGTACTGTCATCATTGATTTGTATTGATTATATATAAATGTCATGCATAGCTGAACGTTGCGTCTATCCAAGATTGTTTTATGATCCATTTGTGATAATATGGTTGGATAAGAATAGCCATGTTGGTGATGATTGTTAGTCATAACAACATGAATAAAAGTTTACACAATAAACCTTCACTATCTTAAAAGATACGATCAATTTGGGATAAATTGATGACTCCAAGTCTTTGTTGATCAGGTCATGATCGTCTGACGTTACTCAGAGGTTGACGTGTGTTGTTGTTTTCCATTCAGGGGCCTTACGTGTTAGTCTAAAGATGATTTGTATCCTGATATGCTCTATTTTCACCTGTTCTTTGTACATTCTCAACAAATGATGTTAAATCTTATAATATTTAACCTGAACATGCAAATATTTATGTATATTTATGTTGATCCCCACTTTGATCAATATTATTTGTAATGACCTTGATGATTTCTGATTAGTTCTTCTGCGATTATCTCAATTTTCTTGAAACGGAACTAATATTTACTTAATCTTATTCTGCACTATGAATTTATGTAAATATTGTGCCTATAAATTGGTATTTCCATGATTCTTACCATTATTTGTAATTCTTTGCATGATATTTTCAATTCTACATGTAGTTAGCTCAAATATGCATATGATATTCATGTGTCTATGGATTTCCTACATATTTACTCTGTTCTGCTTATCATTTTCAATATTTTGCAGTTGTGATGGTGGTTCAATGAAATTAAAATGAGAAAATAGAGTTTAAAGAATGAGGTCCCTAAAATTACTTAACTAAGACCACTGATCCACATACATGTTCTAATACAATAATGAAGAGAAGAAAACTAAATCATACTTCACCAGGACATTCCACAAATCCGCATGATCCAGTGCAAATCTTCAAAGGAAAAGTTGACAACAATATGCAATAAAATGAAAGCACTTCTATTGAACACAACATTTCACCATTACATATCCAAAAATCAACTTGAATATTACATAAAGTTTACAATTAGAATGTAATCTGTAGCTTCATCTCCATCTAGTATGCTTTAGAACAAGTACATTTACAATGATCTAAAGAAAGAACCTTACATAACTTCAACAATTCAGTCTTCATTTGTCTAAGTAATCCGATCTCCTATCGGACTACAACAATTTGACCTCTTGGCCAGATATGAAATAAGTGGCTCTCTAGCCAGATGTGAAAATAGTTAGCTCTCTTGGTCAGATGTAAAAATGATTGACCTCCTCCTGATCTACTTCAAAATGACAAATCCTAGCCCTTTTATAGAACAAAAGCCAGAAAATGGTTACATTGATCCAATGTTTAGGATCCAATCATGATGATCCAATGGTCCAAATAGAAAGCACGTGATTACCAGTTGGCAATTGCATAGCTGGCAAAGAATATTCCAACATCTTCAACTTGGTTCCTAGGATCTCCAGCTTGCGTAGATAGCACATTTAGTGGCATTCTCTAATTGTTCTGGTTTATGCCATCTTTGTCTGCAACTTCATCCATTTTAATTTTCCTCTGCAGCATCCATCTTTCTTTTTTTTTGCATGCTCTGTGTAACATCTCCAAGCTCCAAATAGCTCTAGTATCTTGCAACAGACATACAATAAATCAAACATTTGTATTTGACAAACTAACAGAAATTTGAGCATAACATTAAGTGTAAGAGGAGGTCTGGATATGACTCATCGGGTTTAGGATATCCCTTATAATAATGAAAATCGGGCTTGGGATATGATGACGTCATCGTCATATTTCAATGATGAGTGTCTGGCCATGAATAAAATGCTTTGGATATGGAAAATGTGGATATCTGGATATGATGACATCAACATGACGACTGGGTCAGTAATCGCTGACCAAAAATGTGTTATCGGGTTCCAAATTTGTCCTCAACAAGTTGGGATGTGCATGTATGGATATCGGGTTAAGGGGTCGTGGATATCAGGTTAGGATATCAGGTGACATCATCATCCTTTTGAGTCTCTTTATGATGAATCTAGATGATGTCATCACCATATTAGGGAAGATTAGGGATCTTAGGTTGGCAAAAACATCCCTCACCTTTGAAATTTAGGATGACGTCATCGTCATCACTAATATTACAAATCCTCTTGGGAGATGAAATCATCATCATATTAACAAAGATCAGGCATGTTAACTAATATGATGGATATTTGGAACAAGATGACCTTCGGGTTGTCGGGCATATTGATGATGTCATCGTCATATCGGGTCCCCTTTCCATCGGGTTAAGATGATGTCATCATAATATTCGAGAAGATCAAGGATCTTAGATAATATGATGGATATTAAGAAATATGACCCTCCTAGGTGTTTACATTATATCTGAAGGTGATCCAGATATAAACAAATATGAGGGATATTAAGAAATATGACCCTCCTTGAATGTGCGCAGGTACTTGACGGGTAAATGCCTCCTGCATTTAAATTTGACATCTGCATATTAACAAATATGCAGATATCGGGTTTCCCCTTGTTAAAACATATATCAGGGATATTAGCAAATATGAGGGATATAAGTGAATGTGACCCTCTAGGAATATCAAGTTTGACCAAACTTTGACTGAACATAACCTTCTATCCGTAAGGAATTTCATGATGATCCAAAAGGAAAACCTACTTAGAATTTCATACTCTTTCACTTGGTAGGATTTGTTAGGGAAGACTCATACTTTGGAAATTTGACTTCATACTTCAAGGTCCGGACATGCTTGAGACTAGACATATGCATACTTATCGATGTTGTTTTTACCAATAGCGCCTAGGGAGAGACAAAACAGAAGTAGAAGGAAAGCAAAGAGGTTGGGTCCCTATTTTGCTAAGGCAAAATGGGGCATGTTGTGTAACTGCACAACAACTTGCCACCAAAGAAAACAACAAAAATTTAAATAATTCAAGAGATGAGAACAAATTAAAGCATAATGTTCCAACTCTTACCAGACATAAGTAACTTGACCTTCCTGAATGATATCATGTTCATCAATATAAAAATGCTGATAAGGGATCAGGTGTGTGCATGTGATTAATAATCCTCATCTTGAAGATAACTTGAAAACACTGGTAACAGGTGTTAAGCTACATAGTTTGGGTTCATCCCTCATAGCCAACCTGAATAGAGCTTTACTGCCTTCAGGTGTCCATAGCCATGGCAAGGTTATCATTGCAATTCCCCTAAGTAGAGCCCTACTGCCAGCAGGCGTCCATAGCCCCGGTAGAGTTACTTAGATGGCCTAAATTTTATCCTTTGGATTTTCAATATATCTTTTCTCTTTTTTTTTTTGCAGATTCATAAGATATCATCATATAAGCTCATTATGCAAGGCATGATCACTTGCTATTTTAGGTTGGGAATTGCAATGGTAGCAAGGGTGACCTCTAGATTTTTCACTTAACACTCACACTAGCATGTTCAACAAACCCAAGGCTGTTAGGTGAGTCATTGTGGAAATCTCCTTGATCAAGAAAATGTATCACCAATGAACTGAATATCATAGACCTAATCAGAAGTACCTATACTGACATGGGTCACAACCTATGTAAGAATTTGTATTCATTTCATGAATTCTAACAATTTCACTAGCTTTCTAAAATGAAAAGGTGCCTCAATGTTGCCTAACCAAAATAGGGACTCAACCACAAACAAGCAAACAAAGCAAACACACAACGAAAGCAACTATACAAGCAACTAACTACAAAATGGAAACAAAGCAAAGCAAGACAAACCAGAGAAGAAAGGAAATAAGATGCTACCCTACCAGACTATGTACAATGCACTACAAGGCAAACAAAACCTAGGATAAGGTCCACCAACACTTGTATTTGCATACTTCTTTAGATTATGCAGGAGCATCAGGGCACTAGTCAAGGTTCTAATCCTAGCAAATTCATCCTTGTATTCTAAAAAATATTATTGTACTCTGAATTCATTGTATTTAATAGGATAATCCTTAATGATCAATAATTGAGGTAGCTCATCATGTTCATGATTAATCCATATACATGTCTTATCTCTTGAATCTCCATAATCAAAATAATATTTAACATCATTCACTGAGGAAAGGAAAAATACAACCTGGTGCAATTCCTGTTCTGTTGGACATGCTTGTTCAATGTCAGTTAGTCCTTCATTTAGTGACTTTATGTCTTCTCTCACTTCCTTTTGAAGGATGAATGACTCTTGATCATGGATTATTTCATTATCTATATCCAACTCTACTTTTTCATTCTATATGCTCAATTGATCTTCAAGTTCGGGAAACACTTCAATGTTCTCATCAGTTCCCTGCACATCAGTACTTAGGTGAGTATCTTCATCATTAGAACATGATGCACATAAATTTATCCTTTCTAAACCATTTAACTATAAAGATGAAACAACATTTGATAGATAGGGATACTTCCCTGCTTCATTTTCAAAATGGTACTAGATTGATATATGATCATACATAGCAATAACAAAGTCCTCTGCATCTTCCATTTTCATGAATGAATCTTCAAATAATCCACTTCTACCATCCCATGAAATATCTGATTCCATTGTCCTACAAAAATCTTGAATTTTATCATTCAACTTAAAGAAATCAGATAATAAATCAGGATTTACTTTCTTCTCTATGACTGCTTTAGTTGTTGTCATAGGAACCTCTTTAGCAACAGTGCATTTTAATTCTTTCACCACCTGTTTACACTTCTTTGTCCACTCATCTTCATAAAACATGTCAGGATCAGATCCAGAGACAATATCCTGAAAAGTATTTCTTAATAATTCAATATATTTATTAAGTGTATCAGGATATTCTAATCATCTTGATTTATTGTTTTATGACGTAAAATAGGGAGCACTTTCTTCGCTACAATTTTTAAAAGATTCACACCTGCACTCTACCTCATCCATATTAGTACTTCGACAAGGAAGTAGAGAACTATTAATCTCACCATATATTGATTCGTCGAAAGGTTCTTCGCTATACTCATCTTCCAGAACTGATTCAACTAATACCTTTTTGGGATATCTCCTAACTTCTGAAGATGTATCCTCTTGTTGCTTCAGAATTCTTTCATCGTCTTTCTAGACTTCAGTCCTGTATACATTTGAGAAAGGAATTAGTCCTTTTAAAGCTAAATCCAACCTTCTAAGAAAAGTTAAACAACTAACTTCACCGTGCTTTGCGAAATTGTGTACCCTGCACCTCTTGGATAAACCAAGATTAGAGAAATTTTGAGGATAAAGCTTCCTATTTAAAGTTTCCTGGAAGAAAGGAATATTAACCTAAAAATTATCTTCTTCATATGAATCCATTGGTCTCAAATGATGAAATATTCATGCATATTTTGCAGAGAACACAAATTTTTAGTTAGAATGCAAAAATTCAGACAAATTCTTTGTAAGTATGAGGATGAAAATCCATAAAGGTGTGATATTTATGACTAGGTTCCTCAAATTATTGGATATTGGTGGAATCTTTGCACAAATACTCAAGATTTAGAGTATCATTGAGAAGTTTGAAAGATATCACCTCACTTCAGATTCTTTATTGGCCCTCCTAGCGCCAATTTATGTTGGTGATGATTGTTAGTCATAACAACATGAATAAAAGTTTACACAACAAACCTTTATTATCTTGAAAAGTACGATCAATTTAGGATAAATTGATGACTCGAAGTCTCCATTGATTAGGTCATGATCGTCTAATGTTACACAGAGGTTGATGTGTGTTGTTGTTTTCCATTCAGGGGCCTTATGTGTTAGTCTGAAGATGATTTGTATCCTGATATGCTTTGTTTTCACCTATTCTCTATACATTCTCAGCAAATGATGTTAAATATTATAATATTTAACCTGAACATGCAAATATTTATGTATATTTATGTTGATCCCTACTCTGATCAGTATTATTTGCAATGACCTTGATGATATTTGATTAGTTCTTCTGTAATTATCTCAATTTTCTTGAAACTGAACTAATCTTTACTTAATCTTACTTCTGCACTATGAATTTATTTAAATATTGTGCCTATAAGTTGGTATTTCTGTGATTCTTACCATTATTTGTAATTATTTGCATGATATTTTTAATTCTACATGCAGTTAGCTCAAATATGCATATGATATTCATGTGTCTATGGATTTCTTGCATATTTACTCTATTTTTCTTATCATTTTCAGTATTTTGCAGCTGTGATGGTGGTTCAATGAAATTAAAATGAGAAAATAGAGTTTAGAGAATGAGATCCCTAAAATTACTTAACTAAGACCACTGATCCACATACATGTTCCGATACAGTAATGAAGAGAAGAAAACTAAATCATACTTCACCAAGACATTCCACAAATCTGCATGATCTAGTGCAAATCTTCAAAGGAAAAGTTGACAACAATATGCAATAAAATGAAAGCACTTCTATTGAACGCAACATTTCACCATTACATATCCAGAAATCAACTTGAAGATTACGTAAAGTTTACAATCAGGATGTAATCCATAGCTTCATCTCCATTTAGTATGCTTTAGAACAAATACATTTACAATTATCTAAAGAAAGAACCTTGTATAACTTCAACAATTCAATCTTCATTAGTCTGAGTAATCCGATCTCTTATGGGGACTACAACAATTTGACCTCTTGGCCAGATATGAAATAATTGGCTCTCTAGCCAGATGTGAAAATAGTTAGCTCTCTTAGTCAGATGTAAAAATGATTGACCTCCTCCTGATCTGTTTCAAAATGACAAATCCTAGCCCTTTTATAGAACAAAGGCCAGAAAATGGTTACATTGATCTAATGGTTAGGATCCAATCATGATGATCCAATGGTCCAGATAGAAAGCACGTGATTGCCAGTTGGCAAAAAATATTCCAGCATCTTCAACTTGGTTCCCAAGATCTCCAGCTTGTGCACATAGCACATTCAGTGGCCTTCTCTAATTGTTTTGGTTCAGGCCGTCTTTGTTTGCAACTTCATCCATTTTAATTTTCCTCTGCAGCATCCATCTTTCTCTATTGTTTGCATGCTCTATGTAACATCTCCAAGCTCCAAATAGCTCTAGTATCCTGTGACAGACATACAATAAATCAAACATTTGTATTTGATAAACCAACAAAAAATTGAGCATAACATTAAGTGTAAGAGGAGGTCCGGATATGGATATCTGGATATGACTCATCAAGTTTAGGATATCCCTTATAATAATGAATATCAGGCTCAGGATATGATGATGTCATCGTCATATTTCAACAATGAGTATCTAGTCATGAATAAAATGCTTTAGATATGGAAAATATGGATATTCAGATATGATGACATTAGCATGACGACCGGGTCAGTAATCACTGACCAGAAATGTGTTATCAGGTTCTAAATCTATCCTCAACAAGTCAAGATGTGCATGTATGGATATCGGGTTAAGGGGTCACAGATATTAGGTTAGGCTATCAGGTGACGTCATCATCCTTTTGAGTCTCTTTATGATGAATCCGGATGACGTCATCGTTATATTAGGGAAGATCAGGGATCTTAGATTGGCAAAAATATCCCTCACCTTCGAAAATTAGGATGACATCATCGTCATCACTAATATTACAAATCCGCTTAGGAGATGACATCATCATCATATTAACAAAGATTAGGCATGTTAACTAATATGACAGATATTTGGAACAAGATGACATTCCAGTTTTTGGGCATATTGATGACATCATCATCATATTGGGTCCCCTTTCCATCAGGTTAATATGACGTCATCGTCATATTAGTGAAGATCAGGGATCTTAGATAATATGATAGATATTAAGAAATATGACCCTCCTAGGTGTTTACATTATATCTAAAGGTGATCCAGATATAAACAAATATGAGGGATATTAAGAAATATGACCCTCCTTGAATGTGTGTGGGTACTTGATGGGTAAATGCCTCCTGCATTTAAATTTGACGTCTAAATATTAACAAATATGCGGATATCGAGTTTCCCCTTGTTAAAACATATATCAGGGATATTACGAATATGAGGGATATTGGTGAATGTGACCCTCTACAAATATTCGAACATAACCTTCTATCTGTAAGGAATTTCATGGTGATCCAAAAGGCAAACCTACTTAGAATTTCATACTCTTTCACTTGGTAGGCTTTCTGAGGGAAGACTCGTACTTTGGAAATTTGACTTCATACTTCAAGATCCGGACATGCCTGAGACTAGACATATGCATACTGATCGATGCTATTTTTACCAATACCGCCCAGGGAGAGACAAAACAGAAGTAGAAGGAAAGCAAAGAGGTTGGGTCCCTATTTTGTTAAGGCAAAATGGGGCGTGTTGTGTAACTACACAACAAGTCACTTGTGTTTATGATCGTTGGTAATGATTGATCTGTACATCATCTCTTTATGTTAACATTAGTGGTATTTGTTATATAGTAAACTTTCTATGTAGGCCAATAGGCCAAGAATATTCAATTATGTATTGGTTGTTCAGTAAATCTCATATAGACCGATAGGATACAAATTATCTGTGAAGGATATATCTATATGAGAGAACATTTTTCTAGTTTGATTGTCTATAGAAACTCTCTGCTAGAGTCTAACCAGAATTACACTCAGATTTTTATATAACCGAGGTCAAGCCAATATAAGATTGTGGTAGATGGAGTGTCCATCAACATGACCAATTCTTTCTATTGCTCTATTTTAACATTAGACAATAGATCTTTTGAGTTTTATGTATTCCCAAATTGGAGTTTATTCAGAGTTAGATAACAAATCTTGATATATCTATATCACTTGAAGACTTATATGTATAATTTCTACTTATTCTAAACAGGTTGTTTTGAGATTAGTTATACTTTTTATTCGAGATATCTAGATGATAATACACCTTTAAAATCATAATAAGATTAAGAGTTATAGTATCTCTTTAGTTTTAAAGTTATGATAATTGTTATCTTTGTTTTCTAAAGAAGAGATTTGTAGAAACAAATTTATCCCTTAATTCGAATTGGAAGATTCGAAGAAGACCATTAGGTCAACAATACTAAGGAAGATTTAAACTTATCAAGTTATAGATTGATTAAGTTAGAGTGTAGCTAAGAAGCTGATAGTATTTATTGGAAGAAGATAAATCTCAGATGAGATATCTATTCAAGATACTTAATATGTAAATATTATAATATTCAAGAGGTCAAGAGTAGATCAACAGATGTTTTATAATTATTATTGAAGATTGTTATCCTTACGATGTTTTTGGAGTAGAGGAATTTAAACCTTGGAATCAATTTAGATGAGATTAGAGATCATGGAATCTCTTAAGTTCGAGTATGATGCTATATTATTCTTTTGTTTTGTATGGTCGATAGATAAGGTCGAGAAACAACAAAATAAATTGTTATTATTAAGAGTATGAGAAACTCTTTGATGTAATTTAATGTTTACTTGTTAGAGTTGAAACAAGACTTATAGTCCTAGAATGCTTAATTAGTGAAGTTGAGTAGCATGACAGACAGTCATAGTCTCTTAGGGATTGCACTTGAATGCAACTAAGAGCTCATTGAAGAATTATATTTTTCTAAACTTATACTTTGTATAAATGTATAACCTAGAGTACAAGGTTAATTTCTAAGTTAGATTGACTAAGAGTAAAGTAAAGTCTAGACATATAAATCTAGTGTTTTAGCTAAATAAGCCATACTGTAGGATGAGATAGTTCCCAAGTCGAGTTAGAGGTGTGTGAACATAGGACTGCATTTATTATAACACTATTTATATTAAAAATTTGGCCAAAGTGATGCATTTGTCTCTGCATGCATTAGTCAATTCACAAGTGTCCAGATGAGTTAACCCATCTGGATGATCATACTTAGCTAGAAGATAGTCTAGAGTTATATGGTTGAATGTGTTACATAGGACACAACACTAGAACTCAGATGACTAACTTGTTGATTCTATATTTCTATACTCTTCATGAAGAGTAGGGCCACTTCCAGGAAGGAAGGTGTGTGGGGGATTGCTGATCATTGGTTGGAGATAAAACACTCAGATGATGCTCTCCCTCTATAGTAGAAGACTTTCCAAGACTAGAGTGACAGATGCCAAGATTCTAGATATAGAATTCTATTATAAATGTAAAATGATTATCATTGCCAAGTGCAAATCATATATTGTAATGAAGTGAAAAAAATTCACTATAATTCTATCTTTGAATATGTTGTAATTTTAAGGTTGAGAATATTCAGAAAAGATATGCTTTTATTTATTCACGATTTTATATATATATATATATATATATATATATAGTTTACCATGTTTATTTACTTTCTTGTAAATTCTTGAGTTAAAGTGAGTAATATGAGATTGCATGTTACATATGGTATCAGGGCTAACCAGAGTCAACACATGGACCTCGGTGCTCACTACATGAAAAATTTGTCAACATTAAGCAAATAGCTGATGTTTGAAATTGGTTTTATGTTAGAATGACGTGGAGAAGAACCAAGAAAACTGCCTGAAAGTCTGTTCCCCAACATTTTCCTAAGTTAGTAGTTAAGAAAGAACTTACTGAGGAGGTTGACCTCAAGGAGCATATTGATTCTGCTAAGGGCACATGGCTGGAGGATTCTGAGACTTTGGCTAATGCACTTAAGCATATACGTTTAGAAAGGAAACAACATATTAAAGTAGCCAAGAAACCTATTGTCCCTTCTTGTGTAGTTAAACCAAGTAAACCTTCTGTAAGACACGACATGCCATTTGGGTGTGGTTGGGATGCCCTTGCAATAGGAAAAGAGGTATTGGAAGAGTACTTGCATGTACATCCACCCTCTAAGTTTATTTTGTTGGATTCTGATGATGAAGAGGAACCTGAGGAATATCCTTTAACTGACAGTGACATGTAGTCTTGTCAGGTTGATTATCTAAATAAGGATGTATTTATTCCCAGAATAAACTATAATAAAGATGGGATTTATTACCATTTGAGTTTGTTGTGAATGGTTTTTATTGATGAAAATTTTGAATTATTGAGATGCATTATTTTGAATTTTAATTTATAATATGATACAAATATCAGGTGTGATATAGAGTGTCATCATGGTTCAAACTCAAACAACTCTTGAAGATAGTTAGGAAGAGTCTAATCCTTCTAAAAACCCTATGGCTAAGCTGAATCAGATATTGACCATGTTGAATGAAACCAAGGAAAGGCTTGGAAACCTGGAACAGGAGGTTAGGGGTCATGGTAAATCTGAAACAAGACATGAGGATTCACATTAGGGGGATGATGAATATGTTCATGAATCCAGTATTCATACAAAACAAAGAGAGAATATTGATAAGACTAAGTCGTAGGAAGAGAAGAAAAGTAAACTTGCCTCTAAACTGTCTCAAGATATGAAGAAAATCATGCCACCTAAGTTCGATGCAACAAAAAGTGGAGATGCTACAGAAGGCTGGTTAACAGAAATGGAAAAAATATTTTGAGATTCAAAATTATTCTAAAATAACCAAGGCAATATGGGATGCCTTTCAACTGGCAGGAGAAGCACCCATGTCGTGGATGAACAAGAAAATTGAATTGGGGTTAAGTTCTTTAAGCTTAAGCTGGGATCAATTCATGGTTTTATTTCACCCAAGGTGGTTACCACATCTTTTGTTTGATCAAAAGCTAATAGATTTATAGAATCTAAGACAAGGAGATATGTCAGTGATTGAATATCGGGAAAAATTCACCCAACTCCTGAAGTATGTACCTCAATATCAGAAAGATGAAAGGTTCAGGATCAAGAAATTTATCACGGGTTTGAATACCTAGATATGTGGAGAAGTGGATGTTCATGGCCCTTCTACTATGGACCGGGTGTTAGAGAAGGCAATTAAGCAAGAGCAAAAATTGAAGTTAATTTCTGCTTGTCGCGAAAAGAATTGCAAGAGGTTTAATAAGGCACCAACTTCTCAGCCTTACAAGAAAAGGAATGGTAAATTAGATGGGGCTAAGAGAACCAACAAGGGTTACAGAAATAATAAGAATGAACCCAAGAATGAGAAAATGAATAGTGCCAATGATCGAAAAAATTATAATAACTTGGGTAAACCTACTGAGAAACGAGGACCTCTTGGAGGATGTTTTACCTGTGGTGGTGATCACTATGAACTAATGTCCAACTAAGAATCAGGGAGTTCAACAACATGGTAATGCTTTACGTACCCAACAAACAACTTTTCAGTAGAGGATTCATGCAACATTGGATAATCACCAGGGGGAGTACCAGACTACTACCATTGAGACATTAGGTACTTTGTTTGGAGTTCCTATTTCTATTTTGATTGATATTGTTGCAACTGAAATTTTTATTTCACCAAGAGTATTAAGTTTCCTAGTTTCATGGCTAAACCTTGGCCAGTTGTAACCAAACTAAAGCTCAGGTAGAGTAGTGTCTGTTTGAAGCCAAGATTGAACTTCCCAGTTTTTTGACTGAGGTGAACTTGTTTGTAGGCCCCCTAGGTTCCTATGATGTTATCTTAGGAACAAATTAGTTGTGTAGGCATAGAGCCAATGTTGACTATTTCTCAAAAATAGTGGAGTGTCTAGATGATGTAGAAAACAAAGTTTTTTTGCAAGGCACTCAGAGAGAGATTAAGATCATACCTTGATCTTTGATGTAATTGAAGAGGGCTAAGCAAAAAGGGTGTCAACTTTTTGCTGTGAAAATGGAGCAAGTAGAAGATCTTGCTAATCAAAGTGAGTCTTTGGAGAATTATTCCTTTCTTAGAGATTATCAGGATGTTTTTTCGGACGAACTTCTAGCATTACCTCTAAAAAGAGCTTTTGATTTCTCTATTGATATTATACCAGGATCAGAGCCAATTTGAAAGGTTCCTTAGCATATGACTACTATGGAATTAATGGAATTGAAAGCCCAACTACAAGAGTTGTTGGCTAAAGGATTGATTAGACCTAGTGTCTCTCCTTGGGGAGGCCCAGTGATATTTTTTAAAAAGAAAGTTGGAACGTTGTGTCTATGTATAGATTATCATATGCATAAAGAATAAGTATCCTCTACCTCAAATTAATGACCTTTTTGATCAAATGCGAGGCGCATAAGTGTTTTCCAAGATCAATTTACGATCCGGATACCATCAACTGAGAATAAAGGAGGAAGACATTCATAAGACAGATTTCAAAACCAGATATGTGCATTATGAGTTCATGGTATTACCTTTTGGACTTACTAACGCCCCTGCTACATTCATGAATTTGATGAATAGTATTTTCTGTGATTTCCTGGATAAATTTGTTCTAGTGTTTCTAGATGAAATTCTTCTTTACTTTAAGAATGAGGAAGAGCATTTGTAACATTTGTGGATAGTTTTGCAGCAGTTGAGAGAGCATAAATTGTATGGGAAGCTTGCTAAGTGTACTTTATTTCTAAAAGAAATATAGTACTTAGGACATGTTATTTCAGCTGAAGGAATATCTATAGACCCAAAAAAGATAAAACCTATTTCTTGAGTGGCTTGTGCCAAAGAATGTGCATGAAGTGTGTAGTTTCATGGGATTAGCAGGATATTACAAGAAGTTCATTTTTGAACTTTTCTAAGATTGCAAGCCCAATCACTTTGCTTCAGTGAAAAGGAAAGCATTTTGACCGGACAACTAAATGTCAGAAAGCATTTGATCAGTTAAAAGAAAGGTTGACAACTGCTCCAATATAACTGAAAGTTCCAGATCTGGAAAGTCAATTTGTTTTCATAACTGATGCCTCAGGAGAAGGTTTGGGAGGAGTGCTTATGCAGGATGGGCAATTAGTAGCCTATGAATCCAAGAAACCGAAAGCATATGAGAAGAATTATACTCCTCATGATTTAGAATTAGCAACAGTTGTGCATGCTTTGCAAGTGTGGCGACACTACTTGCTAAGAAAACCTTTTGAGTTGAAATCAGATCATCATGGTCTTAAGTACATATTTTCCCAACCCCATCTAAATGCTCGACAAAGAAGATGGTTCGAGTTGATATTTGACTATGACTTTGAGATAAATTATATCAAAGGTAAATAAAATCAAGTAGTAGTTGCTCTAAGTCAAAGGAGACATATCTCATCAATAGTCCCTATTCACTCAAATTTTAAGGCTAAAGTATTGCAAAATTCTATAGGAGATGCATTCTACATGAGAAAGTTAAGCAAGCACTCTCTATAAATCCCCAATGCTCAAGGTATGATGGGTTCTATTTTGAACCAGATGGCCTTTTAAGATACAAAGGAAGGATGTATGTTTGGAATTTGTCAGAATTGAGAAACCTTTTTTTGAAAGAAGTGCATTCTGTACCATATTCAGGACAGCTAGAAGTAACCAAGCTCCTAGCTAATGTAAAACCTATGTATTTCTGGAAAGGAATGAAGAATGACACTGCAAGGTTTGTAGCAACTTGCTTAGAGTGCCAGAGAGTTAAGGTTGAACATCGACATCCAACAAGATTTCTATATCCACATGATATTCCAGAGTGGAAATGGTAGCTTATTAGAATGGATTTTGTACAAGGTCTTCTAATGTCATGAAATAGGCATGATGCTATTTTAGTTGTGGTGGATAAACTCACCAAGATATCTCACTTTATACATGGAAATTTAACAGATGGAGCACTTGTTATAGCTCACAAGTTTGTTCAGGAAGTATTTAGACTGCATGGAGTTCCTAAGAAGATTATCTCAGATAGAGATGCACGCATGACATCAAGGTTTTGGCAAAATTTGTTTTCAGTGCTACCTAGGAACTCAACTTAATATAAGCTTTGCTTATCACCCTAAGATAGATGTTCAAACTAAGAGGGTCAATCAAGTTCTATAGGATTTGTTGAGGATGTATTGCATGGATCAACAATATAAGTGGAAAGAATATCTTCCACTTGTGTAGTTTTCTTATAAAACTCCTATAATGTTTCTATCAAGATGTCTCCATTTGAAGCATTATATGGAAGAAGATGTCAAACTCCTAGAAGTTGGGATAAGCTAGAAGATAGGATTAGCATTGGTCCTAAAATGTTGGAAGAAATGAAATAACAAGTTAAGTTGATCAGAAAAAGTTTGATAGAAGCAAAGGATAGACAAAAAAAAGTTACACTAATGCTAAGCGTACACCAAGACAATTTTCAGTTGAAGAAAAAGTTCTTTTGAGGGTCAAACCTCAGAAAAGTTCCATAAAATTTGGGAAGTCTTCCAAATTAGTTGCCTACAGAATTGCTCTGCTAGTAGTTCTTGCCAGGATGCATAATGCCTTTCATGTTTCATATCTGAAAAAGTATATTACAGGAGATAATCATATTCTTGATTGTAATGCTTTACAGGTACATGATAGAGGAGTGGTCATGATCAAGCCTCTCCAAGTGCTCAAAGTTCACAAGCTCCGCTTGCGTAATAGAGAGGTTACTCAATGCAAGGTCCAATGGGATTAGTATGCAGAGGATAATGCTACCTGGGAAGATTATCATGATTTTTACCAGAGATTTCCTCATTTGTTTTATGCTTTTCAAAGTTAAACTTAAAAACCTTATTTTATCATTTTGATACATTGGATCATCAAGGATGATGAATCTTATGGGGGGGATATGTCACATACCTAATTTTGACTATGATTTACTTTTCACTTTTATGCAATTAGTGGATAAGTTTGCAAGGATTAATGATTTAATGTTTAGAGAAAATGTCAGGATAAATCAAAGATTTTATGAATTATTATGCAAAAGAATTAAGACATATTAAAAATGATGTTAAGATTATTTATTTGTTTGTTTGTTTGATTTAAGGATGGACTAATGATGCACTAATCCCAGTATGGTGAATGCAAGTTGTAAGCAGGAAACATGTTCCTGTCCTCCGAGAAAGAGAGGGAGAGTATCATCAGAGAGAAGAGAATAGATGTATGAGAAGGAGCATGTTATTTCCATCTAAAAGTCTTGTGTTTATTATAGTGAACCCATGTCAAAATTTGGTAAGTCAGAACTATCCTTTTTGGTCAATGGTATGGGTTTTGACTCAACAGTCGTTAATTTGACGTCAAGATCCATTAGCATTGGTTTTGTTAGAACCAAGTTGGGATAATTTAACCATTGACAAGATATGATCAATAAGTGTTGTTTTCCCTATACGCTATGATTATAGTTATGTTTTTATAACAATTTAAATTAGAGGTTAATTATGCTTATTTGATGATTTTTGATAAGTCATTTGTTTTGGTAACGTAACCATTCTTTGATGTTTTGCAAGATAAATAAGGGAGATAATCTCGACCCTATTCTCGTAACCCTTCGGATGTCAGTATTAACACAAGTAAGAAGAGGATGCTTTTTACTTTCTTTTTGTGGATATATATATATGTTTATATTTTAATATATTCTAAGGAGAAGGCTTAAGAAGGTGGTCAACAATTCTCCATGAAAATGGGAAATGAGTCCTTGTTAATTTAAGAGGTTGTTCGAATCCCATTCATTCTCTAACTATTTAGAGAAGTGGAGACATGGTGATTATTGTTTTGGGAATTAGTCTTTAATGACCATAACTTCCACTTTGTATGATGCCTTCGTGGAAGTCATGGGATTACCATTTGAGGAGCATAGAAGCTGCTCATTAAAGGGGATTCTCTTGACAGTTAGAAAGAGGAGAAAAGGCATTGAGGGATGGAGGAAAAAGGTAGTGAGTGAGTGAGAGATGACAAAAGGAAAGACAAAGGAGCTCACTGAGGATGAAAGTGAGAAGAGACTTCACTAGACATCACAGCGAACTCATAGGTTATTCCTTATTTTCAATACTACTATTATGTTTGCAAATCTATTGTGTTTTGGCATTGTTAGTAAGCAATCATTCAAGGTTGAAGACAATAGTCATTGTTGTGATATATCTAATTTAATGTTTATGTTTAGAAATATTAATGTGCTTTCCTATAGTTGTGAGTCGTTATACTCAATGGATTACTATGCTTTCCTATAGCTACGAGTCGTTATACTCAATGTATTACTATGGTTTCCTATAGCTGTGAGTCATTATAATCGATGAATTATTGTGCTTTCCTATAGTTGTGAGTCGTTATACTTGATGGATTATTGTCCTTTCCTATAGTTGTGAGTCGTTATACTCAATGGATTACTCTCGACATGATAGATAGTTAGTTGTGTAAACCTATGAGTTGATGTGCTCATTGTTAAGTATAAACCATCATGTTTAAGTAAGCCATAGTATTATGTTATGTTCGTGTACATTACTATTGTGATCAACTAGTACTGTCATGATCGATTTGTATTGATTATATAAATGTCATGCATAGCTTAATGCTACGTCTATCCAAGATTTCTTTATGAGCCATTTGTGATAATATGGTTGGATATCAATAGTCACTTGTGTTTATGATCGTCGGTAATGATTGATCTATAGATCATCTCTTTATGTCAACACCAATGGCATTTGTTATATAGTAAACTTTCTATGTAGGATGATAGGCCAAGAATATTCAATTATGTGTTGGTTGTTGAGTAAATCTCATACAGACTGATAGGATATGAATTATCTGTGAAGGATATATCTATATGAGTGAACATTTTGCTAGTTTGATTATATATAGAAACTCTCTGCATAGAGTCCAAAATTATACTTTGATTTTTATATAACCGAGTTCAAGCCAATATAAGACTGTGGTAGATGGAGTATCCATCAGCATGACCAATTCTTTCTATTGCTATATTTAAAGATTAGACAAGAGATCTTTTGAGTTTTCTATATTCCAAAATTGGAATTTATTTAGAGTCAAATAACAGATCTCAATATATCTCTATCACTTGAAGACTTGCGTGTATGATTTATACTTATTCTAAATAGGTTGTTTTGAGATTAGGTATACTTTTTATCTGAGATATCTAGATGAAAATACATATTTGAAATCATAATAAGATAAGAGTTATAGTATCTCTTTAGTTTTAAAGTTATGATAAGTGTTATCTTTCTTTTCTAATGAAGAGATTTGTAGAAACAAATTTATCCCTTAATTCGAGTTAGAAGATTCGAAGAAGACCATTAGGTCAACAATACTAAGGAAGACTTAAACTTATCAAGTGATAGATTGATTAAGTTAGAGTATAGCTAAGAAGCTGATAGTATTTATTGGAAGAAGATAAATCTCAGATGAGATGTCCATTCAAGATACTTAATATGTAAATATTATAATATTTGAGAGGTCAAGAGTAGACCAGTGGATTTTTTTATAATTATTATTGAAGATTGTTATCCTTACAAAATTTTTTGATTAGATGAATTTAAACCTTAGAATCAATTTAGATGAGATTAGAGATCATGGAATCTCTTAAGTTTGAGTATGGTGTTATATTATTCTTTTGTTTTGTATGGTCAACAGATAAGGTCGAGAAACCACAAAATAAGATGTTATTATTAAGAGTATGAGAAACTCTTTGATAATGTTTTCTTGTTAGAGTTGAAACAAGACTTAACTTGTCATAGAATGCTTAATTCTTGAAGTTGAGTAGCATGACAGGTAGTCATAGGCTCTTAGGGATTGCAAGAATGCAACTAAGAACTCATTGAAGAATTATATTTTTCTAAGCTTATACCTTGTATAAATGGATAACCTAGAGTACCAGGTTAATTTCTAAGTTAGATTGACTAAGAGTAAATTAATGTCTAGACATATAAGTCTAGTGTTTTAGCTAAATAAGCCATACTGTAGGATGAGATAGTTCCCAAGTTAAGTTTGAGGTGTGCAAACATACGACTGTGTTTGTTATAATATTGTTTATATTGAAACTTTAGCAAAAGTGATGCATTTGTCTTTGCATGCATTAGTCTGTTCACAAGTGTATATATGACGTAACCTGTCAAAATGATCATACTTAGTTAGAAGGTAGTCTAGAGTTGTGTGGTCAAATGTGTTACATAGGACACAACACTAGAACTCAGATGGCATAACTTGTTGATTCCATATTTCTATACTCTTCATGAATGGTAGGGCCACTTCTAGGAAGGAAGGTGTGCGGGGGACCGCTGGTCTGTGGTTGGAGATAAAGCACTCGGATGATGCTCTCTCTGTAGAAGAAGACTTGCCAAGACTTGAGTGACAGATGTCAAGATTTGAGATGCAAAATTCTATTATATTAATGTAAAATGATTATCATTGCCAAGTGCAAATCATGTATTGTAATGAAGTGAAAAGATTTCACTATAATTCTATCTTTGAATATGTTGTAATTTCAAGGTTGAAAATATTTAGACAAGATATGCTTTTATTTATTTGTGATTATGTAAATGATTAGAAAAAATATATATATCTTGTTTACCATGTTTATTTACTTTATTGTAAATTCTTGAGTAAAGTGAGTAATATGAGATTGCATGTTACATAGGAACACTTTAGTTAGAGCATTAAAAGGAATATAAGCTTACATCATTATTCTAGAGCACTTGAATGGCTAAGTATTTTTGTCCTCAATCATTACTTTGATAATAAAGTTGAGCTTTCTAAAGGGTTGACCTAGGAAAATTTAACCTTAGTGATCCAATATCCTCCCTAAGGTATTTTTCAATATTGCAATCCTTGATGATCAAAGAAGGGTAGAGAATTCGATGAACTAGAAGATAAAAATGCATAGTGTTCTATATATAATATGCACATATACTAGAAGATGAAAATGCATAGTGTTCTATATCTAATATGCACTCTATAGGGTATATATGTGGGGTCGATAAACAATACAGTTAATAGACTATTCTAATATTGAGATAGAGTATAAACAAGAAGGAACTATTTTTAGACCTAAGACAAGTGGAATTTAGTGTGACATCAAAGTCCTTTTTCCTCCATCATCTTAGAGCTAAGTACCTTCATCTCTTTGCACTTAGTTTCCTAGCTAAACATTTAATTATTTAATTACCACTCACTCAACTGAAAATAATAATCTAGGTTGATTTATACTTATGTGTTTAATTAACCTAGATTAAACATTAGGGAAAGATTATTTTTCCTTTACAATTTTATAAAGATTATGGTGGGAATAGTGATATGGGAATGCATTAGTCATTTTTAGATGTCTACATTTTGCCCCTCTTTGAGATGGTGTTGTGAAGTAACAATATTTCAAAGAAGTTTAAAACATAGTGTTTGATTTGATAGAAGAAGATTGATTTAGAAGATCATGGTTGGAATAAAATGATTGAATTAGAGATGGTGATGCCCCAGACACTCAAAGTGAGGGTGACAAAGAAAGATAATGGTAAGATAATGAATAAGATGAATGATGATGATGCCCTCTTGAGAGGATAGGTGGGTTCGAAGAACATGGGTGTGCTCTCGAAATAAAAGAAGATGAAATTGTTAGTAGGTAGAGAGATGTGGATGAAGATGAAAAAGTGAGATAAAAGATGGAAGAAGAAGCTACATAAGATGTAGAAGAATAGAAGAATGGATCAAACTGTGAAAGCTATAGATATTTATGAGGATGTATGGGTGGAGATGGATGGGTGGAGATGTATGGTGGTGATTTTGCTTTGGTTATGCTTTATAAAATGCAAAGAGCAATCCTTATTTTCATATAGCAATGGATGTTATGCACCAGGGTATAGAAGACCAAGGTGACGATGTATCCAATGCATAAGACAAGCACAAAAAAGAGAAAGGACACAAGCAACCCTATACTGAATAGCACCATGATATTAAAGACCATGATACCGTTGTGGTAGGTAGGTTACAAGGACTGATGCAAATGAGGGACAAAAGATGCAAGATAAAAGATATTGCTGATAAAAAGATAATGTTGATAAATGATACAAGATAGAAGATAACACACACAAGCAAGCATGAACAAATGATTCAAAAACAAACAAGGTTATTCCTCTTGCCAAGCTGAAAACTGAGGATTAATTAATCAAGGATTGATTGGATTGATTGAGGATAGTGTTGTCATTGTGGGGAACAATATATCCCTAAAACAACACAAGGATGTGGGAATGATATATCCCATTAATGATGATTGATGATGTTGATTGATTGATTGGTTTGAAAACAAGGTTGAAACAAAACCAAGGATGTGATTAGTTGATTTGGCTAGATTACTTGACTGGATTGGTATGGAGTAAGGATGACTTGCATTTGGATTTATTGCTTGGATGTTTTCAGAATGTTGGATGTTTTTTGGATTTTTTGAGAATGTTTTATTTTTTGGATTTTTTGTGGAATGATATGATTCTTTTGGATTTTTGAATGTTTTTCTTTTTTTTATATTTTTTGGATGTTTTGATTTTTTTTTATTTTTCTATTTTTTTATGTTTTTGGATGTTTTGCGCAGTTGGGTAGCCTGAATGCTAGATACCAATGACAAGGGAACAACATGGATAGGTAGATAGATGGGTGATAGCGGATAATGGATGGATAGGAAGTATAAAATGGATAGGTGATAGTGGATAATGGATGGATAGTGTAGAATGGATAGGTGTACAGAATAATTTAGGATGTGATCTCCAAGGACTATGTCGCATAGGAATAGCATGTCGTATTCTAAATATTAGACTCAGGATATGGCGTGACAATGCTTGCAATGATAGGGTTGATAGGATATGGTGGGAAGTATGAGATACAGAAAGAGGTGTCCAAAGCTTGATTCAACATTTTCCCCCTATCTTCATCAAGATCAAAAGAAGGAAAGGAGGATGAAGTGGATCAATGGGATAAGTATGCAAATATAATGGATAAGGAAGATATGATGGGAAATGATAAGATGAGATGAGACAACATACCCCCAAGTGTAAGGTACATAGACAATTGGTCTACACATGATGCCTGTTTACCAGGTTTTCATCATGGTACTTATCCAAGGTGCCCGTTTGCCAAGTTTTCACCATTGGACGAAGGATTTCTCTTTACTTTTGTTGTTTTCTCAATTATTTTTATTCATCATTTTTTTGACTATTTGGATGGGATGGAGGATGAGGACTCAAGCATCTGTTTTCAATAGAAAGGTAACTATTATGTTAGCATTTTGATGTGTATGTGCACATGGACTAGAGAAAGTAGCATTATGCACATGGATGTTGGTATGTGGGATTATGGAAATGGAATGGGGTAAAAGTTCAAAGCTGTGTCACACTTTTGGACAACTTATCAACATAAATGAATATGAGTATTTCCAACTAAAAGACAATTTTTATGAAACACATGTTCTATCTAGATTCATTCTAGCTAAATTAGATCTATGACACAACTTTTCCAACTAGAACCATCCACTAAAAACATATTTAGCATCCTTTGGGGTTAATTTACCAACAAAAAAAAATTATTTGAAAAATTTGATGTTCTAACAACTCCTATTCATAAAAAAAATATTTTAAAAGAATCTAAAAATACCCTTTTATAGATTTATAAGTCTACTTTGTAAAAAGATAATTTTTTAAACATTTCAATTAGTGTTTATATTTTTTATTTTATTTTTACTAAAAATAGGTCATCAACACCAAAATATGATGTTGATTGTACTCCCAAGAAAAAATAGTAAAGTTTATCAAAAAGATTTGAAAAAAAATATGATGCACGAAAGGAGAGATTCCATGTTGAGATGATATAATTTTTTTCCTATTTTGGATAAAAAGTTAAGAAAAAAGTTGACATCCCATCGAAATAGTTGTGTTTTCATTACACGTAACTTCCAAGATTTATTTAAAAATATATATTTATCAAAATGGGGAAAAAATTAATCCATACACTAAAGTTTCAAGTTATGAATACACCAAAAAAATAGAAAGAAAATAAATGAAATTTACTATATAAAGTTTAACATCTCATTCAACCTTATTTTTTAGCATTTTATCAGCAACTAAATTATAGTGTCAATTTTATAAAATACTACACTTCAATACATTTTTAATTTTAAAAAAAATACAAACATACAATACACAAAATAAAAAATCTATATTTTATTAGTTTGCATCATTTTAAAATTCAAAACATATATGTCAATTTTTAGTGATTCAAGTTTAAAAGTTAGATCAATGTTGGTTGTTTATTTTATAAAAGTGTGACACAACTTTGAACTTTCACCTAATGGATGGTGGATTATGATGTGGATGATAGATGGAGATGGATGGATAAATTGGCGATGGAGCAAAAGCATGGACCATAGAGGAATGATGGGGGAAATATGTTAGATAAGGGATATAAGATGGGGGGATGGAAGTATGTGGAAATGGAATGGAATTGCGAGGAACCAAGACCAACGGTTGCACACATCATGATAGATTTGGAAGCCTATGAGTTTGATGGGGAGTGGGGAGTAATGGGAATCGGGATATGGTATTGAGGAATTGCTGATTTAGGGATGTAGGAACCCAAATGGACTTAGGATTTGTAGGAATTTTTAAAGGGGAGCAAGATTTTTGGAATTTGGGGATAAATTGAGATGTGGATGCTTCATTTGGATTAATTTCTTGTTGCTTTGGGACCCACACCATTTTCATTTTTTCTTGTAGGTGTGTGGGCATATGTAGCTTTTGAGATGGATTTGGCTTTGAATGTGTGTATTGATGCGCTATGGCATGATATTCTTGAGGCTTTGGTGGATATTCTGCTATATGTGTGGGAGCATCCAAATTTTTATTTTTGAATCTCATGGGATTGGGAATAGATTCATATGGGGTTGATGTGTGCATTCGTTGGCCATGATTAGGAATGATATGGGGTATAAGGGAGCGGGATGTGTGGATGGAGGGATGAGTATACTGATGGATGAAGGGATGGAAGGATGGGAATATTAGGAGTTGGAAGGAGTGGAGGAAGAGTGGATGGAGGGAGATGTATGGTCACATGCTTTTGCAAATGGTATGATGATGGAGGAGGGATGGTGAAATATGACTTGGAGGTGCAATGAGGTACAACTAGCTTGGGAGTAGAAGGAGATGACTTTTAAGATGTGAAGGTGGTACCAACATCTTTGGATTGTTGTCCTTGGGAAGTATATCCAAGGCCATGTGATCGTGGATGGATTGTGATATGGATGGGCTCTAAGATGCCTTGTTCATGAAGGCATGAAGCTTTGCCTTGATATTTCATGTTTTGGAACATATGATATGCAATTGGATGTTTATTGTTTTGGAAACAAGATGTGAGTCCATTATTAAATGAAGAAGGTGGGGTGGTGGAAAAAGTTTGTTTCTCTTTAACAAGAGAACCACCACGGATGAAGGTAGCAGGACCAATTGGATAGGATAATGGATTTGGAATGGGGTCAATAGGAGATGGTGGAGAATCAATAAGGCTTGATGGAGGATCAATAGGAGATAATTTGGGATCATGCAATGGATGACTTGGGATGCTTGGATCTTGACTAACATATGTGATAGGATCCAAGTTACTTTTTTATTATCAATGCTTTCTTGGGGATCAAGTGTCTCATCTTTAGAAGAGGGTGTTGTGGATGGGTGGATAGGAGTAATTTGGATATCTTGCTCATGGATGGTTGTAGGATTATGGATGGGTGAAGTGACAATCTCTAGCTCATGTAATGCATAAAGTGGGCTACAAGGATCATCATGGATTTCATGATCATAGATAGGATCTTGATCATAGATATTATCTTGATCATAGATATTATCTTGATCATAGAGGGGATTAACAAGGATATTGTGAAATTGGTTATGAATAGGATGAACGGGGGTCTTTTGATCTTGATTAGGATAAGGGGTTGGTGTTTCCACATGCTTTGGACTAGTCTCATGACATGGCTCTTGGGTTTGGATGGAAGTAGAAGGTTCTTGGATGGATTTAATAGGCTCTAGATGGTCGACACCATAGCTACATGATGGATCATCTTGATTTACATTCATGGTAGGGGACTCTTGACTAGGATAGATATGCATAGGATTGGATGATGGTGTTGGAGTGGTAGACATGCTAAATTAGGAGGCTCTTTGTTAGGCTCAAGGATAGACATTTGAGTGCATGATGGTGTTTTATTCCATGCTCAGAGTCCTTGGGTCACATCCTTCATGAATTCTGGAGTAATATTTTTTTGTATATTGGGTCACATCTTTCATGATGGAAGATGTTGTGGGGTTAGGGTTAGGATCGGGTGGTGGTGAGATAAGAGGATTAGGTGGTGGATTATATGGTAGATTGGGTGAAAGATTATATTGTGGATTGGATAAAGGATGATATGTTATATTGGGAGAAGGATTATGTGGTAGACATGAATGAAGGGATTAGGATTAGGGAGTGGAGGAATTGCATAGAAAAATTGTTGTTGGGAAATGGAAGGGGGTGAATATATAGATAGAGGATGGCCTTGATGTCCCTTGTCATAGGATATAAAATTAGGTATAGGGTTGTAACTTGTGCTAGCCAATGTTTGATTGTAAGGGGTTTGTATGCCCAAGTATGGATTCATGATTTGATGATTTGGATTCTAAAAGGGCATGTAAGATGGTGATCTTGATGTGAGCATTAGGAGGAACACTGGTGATGAGATTGTTAGAGTGGTAAAGATACTGAGAGGGGGGGGTGAATCAGTATCTAGAAATCTTTTACACTTAGAAAAGAATATTACAGATTTGTATTCCACTTAATTATATTCAACTGAATTGATCAAATGCACATAATCATTAAAAACTAAATCAAAATGATAATGTGTAAGTGAGAAAATTGAAATATTCAATAACAGATTGAAAGCATACCACAGAAAATAAAGACACAGAGATTTGTCCTGAGTGGAAAGTCCCGGGCATAAAACCACTCGAAAAAAGTGCCTCACTGGCTTAAAATCTCACTGATTACTGTGCCTCACTGGCTTACAATCTCACTGAATACTGTGCCTCACTAGATTACAAGTTGCCTCACTGGCATACTTAAAGAATTATAATTGTTTGAATAATTTTCATATAGAGGGATACTTTGTTTCACTTGAAATCATATACTGTCAACAATGTATGAGCAGGATACACAGATGCACACACATTATTCACACTATACCATTTTTATATACAACAGTTTACATTCTGTCCAAAAACATTCAGTGTTTCTGCAGACAATTTCATAATTGGAAACTGAAAACCAATCGACAGTTTGCAATTGCATCTTTTCTCATTTTTTATCAAAAGAATAATCAACATTTTGTTATGCTAACAACATGATGGCTAAAGAGCAGAACTGAAAATAAACTATTTGAAACAGATTAAAGATGTAACTATTAACCCTTGATAGGGTTACAAAAATAAACTGTCGGTTGCCCAAGTGAAACCCTAGGGTTACAAGAAAAAACCCTAGCGAAATAACTGCCAATACTTTTTCATAATAAAAAGAACCATATTGCTAATAGGACAACTGATCAATTTGTGCAAGAACAAATAGAACTATGGAGTGCCGTTACAGAAATACAAACCACAAAGGATTTTCATTTCTCAAAAACCCTTAATATAGCCATTAAATCAATATAAAATAACTTGTAAGCACAACCCAGATCAGATATAAATTCTACAGAAGAGATGAAATAAAAACTTCAAACCATACTTATGAAAACTGACGACCAATAAGTCAAACTGTGATGCCACAACTTTTAGTCCTACTCTGTCACTTCTGGAGATACCTCGGACAGTCAATAAGCAAAGATTCAAGTAGCTTTTCCCTTGCAGACTCATGATTACAGCCAAACTGTGACCAGTTTGTCACATCACAAAGTCAACCTTCTTATATGATAGATTCAACAGATCTCACCTTTTATTTGATAGATTCAATAGACTTCCCTCAAATTTTCATGATTGCATTCCAAACCCTACTCAGATGCAACGGAATGATGAAATGAATTGCCCAAAATAGAGTTTCATTCTTTTTGAGTCCTTTAACCAGCTGTTCTGGTTTGCCCTAAAGAGGGCTCAAAATTAAAATAGAGAAATGACCTCTTAGTTTTGTAAACAATCTTCCAATAGGTCAAAAATAAAAAATATCTTGAGCACCTATATCATAAGCCCGATGAAGAATAAACAATACAAAGTGGTTTTAAAATGTTTGCCACCTAAACCTAGGGTTCATATAGAAATTCACTAGGAAATGCCATTTGGTGCACAACTTGTCACTTTTACCATGTAATAGAGTATCACATGCTACGCAAGTATATTATTTGGTGCCAAAACAAAAACTTGTCTTTTTGCCATAAAATGAAAATATCACATAATGCTCAATATAACTTGTCACTTTATACGATATCCTTGCAACAACCTTACACATCAATATCCTTGCAAAACACATTACACCAAGTCAAAAGGTCAAAATAGAAAATGCTGACTAGAGATAAAAAGACACATCTCCAAGTTTGACATCACTGCCAAAAAAAAGCCAACTGGGACATCACTGCCAAAATGCCAACTAGGGTAACAAACTCCCCCTTTGGCATTGATGTCAAACTACACAACATGAAAGATCCATATTGAAACCATTAGCACAAGATAAATTCAAAAAACCTTGAAATCCTTCAGTAACCTTGAAATCCTTCAGTACTATCAGAGAAGATAAAGCAGATAAGATATGATATGATATATGATACGATAAGATATGATACATCTGAAACACCAATCTGAAACACCATAAGATATGATACATCTAAAACAAAATACCAGATACTGAAACACCATCTCCCCCTTTTGATAACAAGGCCAAAGGTATGAAGAAGAAACCTGTAAGATTAATCAGAGATCCAATCTAAAAACACAAGCCGTCAGAACCAAGATAGCAAAAATACAACTGAGGTAATATGAATCAGGAAACAACAAAAAGAAAAACATGTTGACTGTCAAGGCTCCTCCAGAAATCAACAACTGAGGAGAGATAAATTTCATTGTTGTCAACAAAAACTATCATAGAGTCCAAGAGTAACAACTCAAACATGATATCCAGGATGAGGAGAGATATCAAAAAAATAGGTGTACCATAAACACAAAGATCATACCAAAACACATGATTATCTCATGAAGAAGATTTATCAGAGAAACTGTCAGGGCACAGAAATATCCAAGCATCTCCCCCTGAGTCCAAGATCTGAGAAACATTAATGTAGAGAAGAAAAAGAGAGAACCCCAAGCTTATCCCTGAGACCCTCAAAAACTGCTCTGGGAAGTGGCTTAGTAAATATGTCAGCCACTTGATCAACTGAAGAAACATAATACAGGATAACATCATTGAGGAGAACTTTATCATGAAGAAAATGATATCTGATATCACTATGCTTGGTATGGGAATGCATCACAGGATTCCTAGATATGTTTATTGCACTGACATTGTCACATAAAATCTTGACAGGCTTAGACATAGTAACCTTATAATCACTCAAAGTTTGAACCATCCAGAGGATTTGAGTGCAACAAGTAGTGGCTGCTATGTATTCAGCCTCAACTATAGATAAAGAAATAGAATCTTGATTTTTGCTGTGCCAAGCAACTAGTCTTCTGCCAAGAAAAAATGCACCACCAAAAGTATTCTTCCTATCATCAAGACTACTAGCCCAATCAGCATCTGTATATGCTATCAAAGTAAAATCAGAATGTCAAGAATACCAAAGACCATAATCCAATGTTCCTTGTATATATTTAAGGATCCATTTTACTATATTTAGATGAGCTTGCTTAGGATCAGATTGAAATTAGGCTCCTAAACAAACCGCATGCATTATGTCAGGTCTAGTGGCAGGCAAATACAACAAGTTGCCTATCATAGACTGATAAAAAGTATGATCAATATCAGGCTTGTCAACCTCAGCACTTAGTTTGCAACCAGTTTCCATAGGTGTACTAACAGGATTACATTCATCCATCTAAAACCATTTCAACATTTCTTTTGCATATTTCATTTGAGAAAGAAATATACCTTCTTGGAGTTGAGAAACCTGTAGGCCAAGAAAGAATGAAAGTTCACCCAGCATTGACATTTCAAATTTTGCTGTCATAACCTGCGGAAAATATAGACCGAGTTCATCATCATCACTGCCAAAAATAATGTCATCCACATAGACAACCACTATTAATATGGAATCATTTTTAGTCATAAAGTACAAGTTACTATCAGCACCACCTCTAGTGAACCCTTGTGACTGTAAATGTTTGTCTAATTTAGCATACCAAGCTCTAGGAGCTTGTTTAAGCCCATAAAGAGCCTTTTTTAACCTGTAAACATGATGTGGTTTGTCCTTGTTAACAAAACCTTCCGGTTGATCCATATAAACCTCCTCTTCTAAGTCTCCATTTAGAAAAGTTATTTTTACGTCCATTTGATAGACCTTGAAATTTTTATAAATAGAATATGCAAGAAATAGTCTGATTGCTTCTAGTCTAGCTATAGGAGCAAAAGTTTCATCAAAATTGATACTTTCTATCTGAGAATAACCCTTACAAACCAGTCTAGCTTTGTTTCAAACAACAACTCCATTTTCATCAAGTTTGTTCCTGAAAACCCATTTAGCCCCAATAATATTTGTCTTTTGGCCTTGGCACAAGTTCCCAAGTGTTATTTTTCTCTATCTGGGCTAACTCATCTAACATAGCCTGAACCCACAAGTCATCTTGACTAGCTTCAGCATAGGTTTTAGGTTCTAATTGAGACACTAGACAAATATGAACCTGCTGATTTGATTGAGCAGTTTTTCTTCTAGTTTGTATGCCAGAGTCTAAGTCACCAATAACATGTTCATTTGGATGATTCTTTTGTAGCAATCTTCTAGGAGTATAAATGGAAGATTTAGAAGGAGTATTAGTTTTAGGACTTACTGATTGTCCTTGAGGCACTCCAGAATCTGATTCTTCTTCAGATTTCTCTGACTCTTCTTTTGTGCTTGGCTCTTCTTGAATGATTTCTTCAACTTGTTGAAACTGAGGTTGTTGTTCTTGCTGCAAATTCTCAACCACTTTGACATTAGAGCTTTCAACTATTCTTCTTAATCTCTTATTATAACATTTGTAGGCCTTGCTATGAGTAGAGTAACCTAGAAAGATCCCTTCATCACATCGTGATTCAAAACTTCCTAGATGATCTTCTCTTCTTATATAACATTTGTTGCCAAAGATTTTAAAATAAGATACATTAGCTGTGTTACCATACCAAAGTTCATAGGATGTATACCTGGTTTTGACTCTTATTTGTACCATGTTTAAGGTGTAAACTGTTGTATGAACTGCTTCTTTCTAGAAAGAATTTGATAGTTCAGCATCCTAAAACATAGTTCTAGCCATCTCTTTTACTGTCCTATTCTTTCTTTCAGCCACCCCATTTTGTTGAGGTGTTCTAGGAGCTGAAAACTATCTTTTATGCCATGTTTTTCACAATATTCAAGAAAAGCAGTAGAAGTATATTCTCCCCCATTATCAAACATGAAACATTTTAGTTTTAAATCTGTTTCTCTTTCTACCATGCTTTTAAAGATCTTAAATTTCTCTAAAGCCTCAGACTTATGCTTTAAAAAAGTGACCCAAGTCATTCTTGTGTAATCATCTATGAACAACATAAAATGTCTTTCACCATTTAAAGATTTTGTTCTAGTTGGACCACATAAGTCAGTGTGAACCAATTGAAGAGGTTCTGCAGAAAACTGTTCTTTAGATTTATGAACATTTCTTGTTTGTTTACCTTGCTGACACTCTTAACAAATCAGATTTTTAGGCTTAGAAATAGTAGGCATATGTCTAACATTTTTGTTGTGACTGATTTTAACTAAGTGATCAAAATTTATGTCCCAGCCTCCTATGCCAGAGTTTGCTTTCTTCAATTTGACTCATAAGGCACAAATTATTTTTGCATTCATTAGCAGATCCATGCAGATTATAAATGTTACCTTTTTTTTTCAAACCTGAAGCAATGACCTATTTTGAATTTTTGAGAACCTTGTAGCCTTGTGATGTGAAAACTACATCAAATCCACTGTCACAAATTTGACTTACACTCAACAGATTATGAGTTAGTCCTTCAACAAAATAAACATTTTCTAGAGGTGTGTTATCTTCTAAAAGAACTGTACCTTTTCCTGTGATCTATAAGCAATAATCATCACCAAACTTAACTGACCCACTTGAACAATTTTCAAATGAAGTAAATTTACTTCTATGTCCAGTCATATGATGAGAACATCCACTATCTATAACCCAGATTTTATTTTTCTTTACATGAAATGCAACTTCAACAATCATAGCCTTGTTGTTTTTGGGTACCCATTTCATTTTGGGTTGCTTAGTAAGAGAAATTATTTTTGATTTACAAAACTTGGCAATATGTCCAAGTTCTTTGCAGTTGAAGCATCTTATTTTGTTCAGAAAATTAAAAGTTTTGTCATTCAGAAAATGGGGCTACTTTCTAAATATAAACTTACATTCAATTGCTCTATGCCCATATTGATAACAATAAAAATAATAACCAGAGAATCTAAAAGGCATTTTACCTTTAAACTGATTATCATTAGAGCATTGACCTTTTGAGAAGCCTAGACCAGTCATGTCGTTATACTCTTTTTGTTTTCCTAGCATATCAACAAGTTTATCACTGTTGTTACACATTTCAAGTTCTCTTCTTAGTTTAACTATTTCAGCCTCCTTGGAACAACATTCTTTATCCTTGGATTTTAACTGTTCTTGAGTATTTGAAAGAATTTTTTTGTTTTCTTCGAGACTTAATTTTAAATCAGAAATTTGTTTTTCTTGATCAGATATTAACTTGCTTTGCACTCCATTTTCCTTTTTAAACCTTCTAATTTCACCAAAGGTGCATTTTAATTCTCCTTCTAAGTCAACTTCATTTTTAGACATTTCTGCTTGTTCTTCTTCTGGAACAGCAATAATTGCTGCCATGAAGAGTGTTTCATCTATTTCTTCAGAGGATTCCTCTGACGCACTATCAGTTATTCCAACAATTAGACTCCTTTTCTTGAAAGTATTTTTCTTGTTAAAGTTGAAAGGTTTTTTCATATATTGTTTTCTATTATCTTCTTGTTCACTGTCAAGTTCTAGATTATGACACTTTGCTGCATAATGCCCTATTTTTCCACAGTTGAAGCATTTAAAAGGTAATTTTCCTTTATATCTACCTGAGCCTCTTCTGAGTTTACTGACAAAAACATATTCATCTTCACTGATATTTTCAGTTTCATGACTGGTTTCATTTTCCTTTTGCACAGTTTTAAAAGCTGCTTCCTTAACTTCTTTACTGGGGTTTTCATTTTCCATTCTCATTTCATATGCAATAAAGACTCCAAGAATAGTATCAATAGTAATTGTCTTCGGGTCTTTATCTTCAACCACAGAGGTTTTGGAGTCATATTTGGGAGTTAGGGTCCATAAGACCTTCTTAACTACAGTTATCTTTGCTAATTTCTCCCCTAGACCTCTAATACTATTAATAGTTTCCTGAACTCTTTGAAGATATTCAGCGATCTTTTCATCATCTTTCATTCTCATTATTTCAAACCTTTCTCTAAGAGCTTGTAACTTAGCTTCTTTAATACTTTCATCTCGTTCATAAATATTTGAAAGTTTATCCCAAATACTTTTAGCTGTATCACATTCCATAACTTTATTTAAGACTTCATTAGTCAAACCACAACAAATAGCACTAGCAGCTTTTGAGTCACAATCAAGAGCCTTTTTTCATCAGCATTAGATGGTTTGCTTGTAACAGTACAGCTAGTTTCAATGGCTTCCCAGACATCATATCCTAAAGCTTTGATATAACGAGTCATTCTATATTTCCAAAAAGTATAATCTGTACCATCAAATAATGGTGCTTTGGATGAGGAAAGACCATCTTGAAAAGACATGGTTACCACTCAACCAGGAATCCCCTTAGGCTGATTAGACCTTATAGACAAAGGGTCTGGCTCTGATACCACTTGTTAGAGTGGTAAAGATACTGAGAGGGGGGGTGAATCAGTATCTAGAAATCTTTTACACTTAGAAAAGAATATTGTAGATTTGTATTCCACTTAATTATATTCAACTGAATTGATCAAATGCACAGAATCATTACAAACTAAATCATAATGATAATGTGTAAGTGAGAAAACTGAAATATTCAATAACAGATTGAAAGCATACCATAGAAAATAAAGACACAGAGATTTGTTCTGAGTGGAAAGCCCCGGGCATAAAACCACTCGAAAAAAGTGCCTCACTGGCTTAAAATCTCACTGATTACTGTGCCTCACTAGCTTACAATCTCACTGAATATTGTGCCTCACTGGCTTACAAGTTGCCTCACTGGCATACTTAAAGAATTACAATTGTTTGAATAATTTTCATACAGAGGGATACTCTGTTTCACTTGAAATCATATACTGTTAACAATGTATGAGCAGGATACACAGATGCACACACATTATTCACACTATACCATTTTTATATACAATAGTTTACATTCCGTCCAAAAACATTCAGTGTTGCTGTAGACAGTTTCATAACTAGAAACTGAAAACCAATCGACAGTTTGCAACTGCATCTTTTCTCATTTTTTTATCAAAAGAATAATCAACATTTTGTTATGCTAACAACATGATGGCTAAAGAGCAGAACTAAAAATAAACTGTTCAAAACAGATTAAAGATGTAACTGTTAACCCTTAATAGGGTTACAAAAATAATCTGCCGATTGCCCAAGTGAAACCCTAGGGTTACAAGAAAAAACCCTAGCGAAATAACTGCAAATACTTTTTCATAATAAAAAGAACCATATTGCTGATAGGACAACTGATCAATTTGTGCAAGAACAAATAGAACTATGGAGTGCCATTATAGAAATACAAACCACAAAGGATTTTCATTTCTCAAAAACCCTCAATATAGCCATTAAATCAATGTAAAATAACTTGTAAGCACAACCCAGATCAGATATAAATTCTGTAGAAGAGATGAAATAAAAACTTCAGACCATACTTACGAAAACCGACGACCAATAAGTCAAACTGTGATGCCAAAACTTTTAGTCTTGCTCTGTCACTTTTGGAGATACCTCTGATAGTCAATAAGCAAAGATTCAAGCAACTTTTCCCTTGCAGACTCATGATTATAGCCAAACTGTGACCAGCTTTGTCACTTCACAAAGTCAACCTTCTTATTTGATAGATTCAACAAATCTCACCTCTTATTTGATAGATTCAATAGACTTCCCTCAATTTTTCATGATTGCATTCCAAACCCTACTCAGATGCAATGGAATGATGAAATGAAGTGCCCAAAACAGAGTTTCATTCTTTTTGAGTCCTTTAACCAGCTGTTCTGGTTTGCCCTAAAGAGGGCTCGAAATTAAAATAGAGAAATGACCTCTTAGTTCTGTAAACAATCTTCCAACAGGTCAAAAATAGAAAATATCCCGAGCACCTATATCATAAGCCCGATGAAGAATAAACAATGCAAAGTGGCTTTAAAATGTTTGCCACCTAAACCAAGGGTTCATATGGAAATTCACTAGGAAATGCCATTTGGTGCACAACTTGTCACTTTTGCCATGTAATAGAGTATCACATGCTGCACAAGTATATTATTTGGTGCCAAAACAAAAACTTGTCTTTTTGCCATAAAATGAAAATATCACATAATGCTCAATATAACTTGTCACTTTATACGATATCCTTGCAACAACCTTAGACATCAATAGCCTTGCAAAACACATTACTCCAAGTCAAAAGGTCAAAATAGAAAATGTTGACTAGAGATAAAAAGACACATCTCCAAGTTTGACATCACTGCCAAAATGCCAACTGGGGTAACAGAGATGTGCTAAGGGCATTTGGAGTTCTTTGAATTTTGCCTTGCCAATAGGATCCAATCTGTCATAGTCATGTTTATGTTTTTGTATCCATGCCTCACAAGTACTAGGGTAATCCCACAATAATGAGTCCCATTTTTTGGCCAAGATGGACATTGATATCAACATTTTTAACTAAATCTTCACTTTCTAAGACCTATAAAAGCTAAACCATTAAGAATTTGGAGATGATGCAAACTAATGATTTGTGGTGATTTGTGTAGATTCTAATTTTTTATTTTATTTTTTGAAATAAATCATGAATCTTTCAATGTCTCTTTTAATAACTAGTTTTTAATAGTAAACAACATATTGAGAAAGTAACTTTTATGTCGTCCAGCATAACCCTTTTTCTTTAAAATTCTAATTTTTAAAATATAGATTTTTAACATCAATATCTAGTGCATGGATATTTTTTCATAATTTTTTGTTACATATTTTTTTAATTAATTTTTGAAGTCAAGGTAACTATAATTTGGACATATGTGTATGTCATCAAGCATAACTTGTTGTGTATATATCGAAATTCAATTTTTTTGGTGAGACAAGGACATCAATACCTAGTGCACAAATATTTTTCAAATATTTTTCTCTATTTTTTTATTTTTCTGCATGTGTGGAATAGAGACATTGATGTTCAGTGAAAAACCTGTGTTCATTAGAAAATAGAAAATAAATATAAAACCAAATGAAACATATTCGAAATCATACTTTTTAGAAATATTAGACTAAGGGCTACATATTTACAAAATAGAACTTCTAAATGACTTCATTTGATCCCCCAAAAGGTGAAGCAATTTTTTTGTCAACGTTTTGTAGGTGCAAAGGAGACTCCATCAAGGGTTTGAGTTAAGACCAGGGGGGTTCTTTCTAAGGGGATTTGATCTAATGGGGTTTTATTGAACCCTTCAATTAAACCCCTTTAGATGGAACCCCTCAAGGCTTAAATCATTAATTTTTCTAAAAAAATATGTGATTTCAAATAAAAATCGAGATGTGTATGATGGAGGTTGGTATGATAGTGACGTGTGTTGGATTGAAGATATAGCTTGGGGATGGGATCCATATAGGTGTTTAAGTTCCTCTATTTTTGCATCATCTTGGCATGATGGGGATATTGATTGAATTGGAGATAGAGGGGGGTTTAACCTAGGCTTATTGATTATTCGAGCCATTTTGATGAGGATTCTTGATGATCTGACTAAAGTTTGATTCGTTGGAGTGTAGGTTTGATTATGGATGGACTAGTAATGTTTCAAAGGATGATGTTTGATTAAGGATAGGGTTTGGATGTTTGATTCAAATGGATAGATAGATAATGGATGATTGATTTTATGGGTTGGAATAAATGGATTAGATTAGTATGGGGAAATTTGGAATACTTAGAAATATCAATATAATAAAGATTAGTTACCAAAATCCATCATAACCTTCAAGAAATCAACAATGAAATAACAAATATAAGATAAAAGCATGAAACATTAAATGTTACCCATTGAGTGTAATTCCTTGGTGTATTTTGTGAATGTGGATTGCTCAAAATACTAAAACCATAACCGTGATAAGCTTGATGGATGGAATGATGTGTGATTGCTTCAACGAGTGGTCAAAAGCGCTAGGAGATATGGATGCCAAATACTCAAAATCGTGAAGTGATTTGTGAATGAGAGAAGAGGTGTATTTATAGCTTTCAAAAGAGTTTGATCAATGATGGAGGAGATTTGATGAAATCAACAAAGGAGATAAATTGATGAATCATGAGTGAACGTGCACACGACAAGTGTACATGCAAAAAGTTGATTTATTGAGTTATCTACTTTGTTGACTAAAGATGGGATTGATTTTCATAAAAATAGAATGCTTTTTCTATTTTATTAATTGATTGAGAAAACAAATATTTAAATCCAATTGAACTCAACTTTTGATTCATTTTTTGACATGCAAAAGATTAAAATTAAATAATAAATTATTTAATTTGTGTGCATGGAAGCTTTACAGAAGAAAAAAATATAAATTTAGAAGACGAGAAGATAAATTAGGAATTAAATAAATAAATTTATTTAATTTGTTGTGCATGATGGAAGAAAAGGAGATAAGAAAAGTCAACTTAAATAAATTAGAATAATTTATTTAATTTTGGAGAAATAATTAGCCAACTAAATAATTAAAATTATTTAATTATTTGTGGATAAGAGGAATTAAGATGCTGAATTAATTAAATAATTATTTTATTTAATTAATGTGAAATTAAGGATTGAAATGGATAATTTAATTAAATTATTTAATTATTTAATTAAAGTGGATTAGAAGAATAAAATTGATAAAATGTTAGATTTAATCAAATAATTAAAAATTATTTAATTAATGTTGAATTAGAAGAATTGATGAGGAAAATGGTGTGAATAGTAATATGGGAATGTGTTAGTCATTTTTAGGTGTCTACAATAATATATAAAGGCATTCAATGTCCATTCATTTAGCATCAATAGAGTATAGACAAGAAGGAACCATTTTTAGACCTAAGATAGGTGGAATTTAGTGTGACATCAAAGTTGTTTTTCCTCCATTATCTTAGAGCTAAGTACCTTCATCCCTTCACATTTAATTTCCTAACTAAACATTTAATTGTTTAATTACCACTCACACAACTAAAAATAATTAATCTAGATTGATTTATGCTCATGTGTTTAATTAGCCTAGATTAAACATTAGGGAAAGGTTATTTTTCCTTTACAATTTTATAATCATTCAAACATATTTACAATTAAAACTAGGATAAAAGTTATGGAAAAAATGTGTGAATGCTAAGTATAAAGTGTCACTTTCATTAGTGGGCCATGACAAATTAAATTATTTGAAACATCTAACATGTAACCATGTCAATCGCATCTTATCAATCCCTACCATGGTAGGGTATTATAAAGTCAATATTTTAAATTGGTTATTAATTATTGTATGTTCCAACCAATTAAAACTAAGCATTTTTCTACTAATATAAATATTTGTTTTTTCTAATTTTAACATGTAAATTTGTTAATCAAATAATTTAAAAAAATTAATTTCATGGATTGGGATTGGCTCTAAATACTATGAAATGACAATGTTCATATTGTAAGATATTTGCTACTTCCCATTTTCAACTTTATTAATGACTCTATAAGTATATGCCTTTTGAGGTGGCATCACAATTAATTATTAGTGATTGAGATATATAAACAAAAGAACTATATATAATAGATAGGGTAAGACCATCCCTAATTGTACATTTGCCAATGATTGTACAAGAAGATTTTTTAGTAAATGAATATCATTAGCCGATAGGATTTTATATGTGAGCATTATAGTGCTCGGAATTGTCTCACGCCGTAAAAAAAAATTTACGCTAGGAAATTTTCTAAACTTTCCGGTTGTTCCTATCGGCGTATTCCTTGAACCTCCTATGGTTGCAAGTGCTAGTATTTAAAATATTAGAAAATCAAAAATGTTGGTGGAGGTATATATATATATATACAAAACTTTGTGTATATGAAAAGAATCAAGTTATTACTTTTAAATTATCACACTTTAATATCATATACCACTCTACTTAAATATCATCTATTTCAATGGTCAAACAATCAATAGCAATTTTACACCTCATTCACAATAAAAAGTGTTAAATATTTATCCTATTTTTATTGGCCAAAATTAACCTTTTGACTGTTGAAGTGGGTGATATTTAAGGACAGCCATCATATACACATATTAGATGCCATTTATAACTATAATATAGATCTCAAACTAAAGTATTTGCATGTTCACACATGGGTGAAGTATTTGTTGGATCTAATCTTAATATTGTATATTACAAATCAAGAATAGTCCTATAAACTATGACAAACATTGTCACTAAAGAAGTATTTGCATGTTCACACATGGACAGGTATATGTTGGATCTAATCTTAATATTGTATATTACAAATCAAGAATAGTCCAATAAACTATGACAAACATTGTCACTTAAGAAGTATGTGCATGTTAAGACATATTTGTTGGATCTTACAAATCAAGAATAGTCCAATAGACCATGACAAACTAATTTTCAAACATTTTACTAAAAGAGAAACCAACTGATACTTGACACTTGTTACACTTGACTCCCATTACGAGGGCATGCTTTCCGTGTTGCAGAACTTTACATTAATTACAAGAAATTTAACCCTGAATGACAACTCCCCTTGCAGTTAGAGGATCTCCCATGAGAGGGCCCGGGGATTTATCCAAAGAAGTCCCCAGACCAGCCGTGACAGTTAAGAGGGGTAAATTTGAATGTGAGGAGGATGAAGACAGTTTGTCTTTGTCTTTGTAGGCAGAGGCGTGAACACCTAAAGCAGCTCTGCCTGAGGGGTCAAGATGATTCGACCACGCTGCGTCCCACTCGACCGCTTTCGCGGTGCTACACGCAACGCTTGGGCCCCCCGGCACTGTCAACCTCGCCGCATTCTGCACATACCATCACCAAAATCTTTATTCATTCAAACCAAATTGTACGACCTTAATTTTACTCAGACATTTTGCACAAAAAGAGATCTCCAAAAGTTAAGTAGGTACCTGAGGAAAAAATCTTTCAAATATCATCCTGTAGTAGAAAGCTTCCTTCGTGCTGGGTGTATTATGGGGAAACACATACTTGGCATTCATCAGCATCATATCTGACACCTGAAAATTTAAACAAAAAGAAGCTTATTATATTAGAACCTCTAGATCAATTTTAGGCTCCACAAATAAATGGTTATTCTTAAATATCATCCAGTTCAATAGTCAAGGGTCATTTGGGTCAATAAAAATAAGCCAACTATTTACCACTTTTTGGTATGGATAATGTATAAATCTAGCACTTGCACCCATAGGAGGTTCAAAGAATAGGTTTATAGGAACAACCCACGACTTTAGAAAATTTTGTAGCATGAATTTCTTTTATAGCTTGAGACAATTCTGGAGTGCTCACATATAAAAGCCTATCCGCTAATTACTATTGATTGTTTGACTATTGAACCTAATGATGCTTAAGTAGAATACAAATAGACTAGTATATACACCCTCAGTCTTTTTCTACTGTACTGAAAGATCTCCTTTGGGCAGGATCTAGTTGAGGTTAGAAGAGGCATATAGCATGGAGACTATAGAATATTAAATACGTATAAAGCTGCTCAGAAAAGAATTGAAGCAGGAGCTGTGAGAGAGATCTAAAACGTAGACGTACATGCTCTGCTGCGTGTGCTTTCAAACCATCGATCCAACTGTAGCCCACCCCATCACTGAACTGCTCCTTTTGTCTGTACAGGATGTGCTGCAATATCACCGCCAGAATGATGTTATTATAAAATATGTTGTTTCTTGCTGTAACAAGCGGATCAGACTTACATCATTGTAGCTAAGAGATCAGCCTAAATTTAGGCGTAGGGATAGGAAGTCAAACCTGTGGAAGATAAGGATTCTCCTTATCATCAAATGCCTTTCGCAAAATCCACTTTTCAATCCGCCCTTGGTCAGGGCGCACCTGTCGCACAATTTTTAATATAATCAACTACTTTTGCACTGAAATTTTCTATGGCTATTAACTCTATTAACATATTTTGCTCTGCGAATAACAGATTTATAGGGATAAGTAATGGTAGATGTTTTACCATTTTCCAGTCGGGATCAATGTCCATAGCAACATTGATGAATTCCTTATCAAGAAATGGTACACGAGCCTCCAAACCCCATGCAGATGTAGATTTGTTAGCCCTCAAGCAGTCATACATATGCAGAGCTTTTATCTGCACCCCCAAATGGATAACAAATTAACCACTATTTCACCCGTCTACGTAGCTAAAGCAATTAAACTCCAAATTTAGTTCATTTCCTTTGCCCTCTAGCGAAAACTTGAAACATCTTACAGGTTGTTCACTTCACCATAACGTTATAAATAAACTTACGGATTCAGTAATATACAAAGATATGAATAATCCAACCTGCCACAGAAGTAACTATTTACAGGTCTACATATAATTGGTTTACAAGAGAGACGGGAGAAGGGCACTAAAAGCAATCTGAGTCTAGAATGCTTTTCGTGTAGAGATCAATCAGTTTTGCGTTCCTGGAAACGTATAGGGTTTGTGCTTACCTTGCGACAAGTTTCCTCATGTAATTCGTGTTTGTTAGGAGCCTTGTGGAAATACAAATAACCTCCAAATATTTCATCTGAACCTTCTCCAGAAAGAACCATCTTCACTCCCAGAGACTTGATCTTACGTGACATTAAGAACATCGGTGTGCTCGCTCTTATGGTTGTCACGTCATATGTTTCCACATGATAGATAACATCCTCAAGTGCATCGATGCCATCCTGTCATTATGAAACATTATGAAACTTTGCACAGAGATGGATCTTCATCCCGTTGCCTTAAACTAATTTTACTGGTGTTTTTTCTGCGAGAAAGACATGAGTGAAACACATACCTGCACGGTAAAGTGAAATTCATGATGAAGCGTGCCAAGGTAATCTGCAACCTCTTTTGCAGCCTTCAAATCTGGCGAACCCTGCTTGTATGGGAAGGGAAAAAGAGCATCTGTAAAGAACGCGCCTCAATCCAGAATAGAGTAAATTCAAACAAAAATTAAACAGGGAGAAAAGAAAATGACCTTTAATCCAACACAGAAAGAGTGCAATTGTGCTCCCCAAAGTTTGGCAGCATTAGTACCAGCCAAATGGCGAGCAGCAACTGCAGCGACTAATGAGGAGTCCAAACCCCCCGAGAGAAGTACTCCGAATGGAACATCTGTCATCAATCTTTTTATGACTGCCTGTATTCCCAACCATTCACACACAATTATCTTTAGCTTCATTGAAAAATCGTATTCCCAATTTAATTTACAATTTACAGAGCATAAACATGATTCATACATTCTCAAATGCTCGTCTTAAAACCAAAGGATCATATGGAGTGGATGGTATATTTTCTGAAAACCATTGTGGGTTGTACCATCTGCGTAAACCTCCTGCACGAATCATCAAATGAGAGTTCATAAGCACAAATCAGAGTTCATACGCGATTGCTACAATCAATTTCTCCTTCCTTCTTGATGGGCTAAAATTGCCAATCTTAACAACAAAGGGACGGTTATCATTTTCCGCGAAAATAAAAGAACAATATAAAGATTTAATGTCAGTACATCACTCGTACAGCAAATCCGCGGTATACCTTGTTTGCTGGAGTATATATGCCCGGGAGGAAATGCCTCAAAACGCTCACAGTCATCGTGCAAAGCTTTCATTTCCGATGCAAACCAGACAGATCCTGCAATCAACCATAACAACTATAACAATAAAGCGATGAACTCCATACAATTACGCAAAGAAAACCAGAGAGGAGCGATCTGTACCATCAAGTCCCCATCCGATATATAGAGAAGTAATTCCGATCGCATCTCTCGCAGCAAAGAAGCTGCCATCGCGCGTGTCGAGCAGAACGATGGAGAACATCCCATCCAACATGTTGATGAACTCCTCGCCATGCTCCTCGTACAGATGTGCTATCACCTCACAGTCACTACCAGTTCGGAACTTGTGAGATTTCAGTCCACGCCTCAGTTCTTCGTGATTATAAATTTCTCCGTTAACCTACAGTTGCAAAGTCGGGCATCAATTATGGATTTAGACACAAAGCTTTCGAATCAAACTACAGGAGCTTTCAGCTCAAAGATTTTGAATAAAACTGAATTTTTTTCCCAAAATTCGAGGCTAACTGCTTTGAGAAACTGGGCTCCTATTCAGCGGATATCTGATATTGTTAGAAAGAATACCTGATATTGAGAAACTGAATTTTGAGAGAGGTTACAAGGTTTTAGCTGAGATTTGATACTTGTACAGAGAAAGAATATTAGAAGATCTTCTATTCAGCTGATATCTGAAGATCTTCTAACTACCGCTTCAAGAAAATAGGAATTAATCTTGTCCATCTATAATCAGAGTGGTAGGACTTACAGTGACCACTATATTTTGATCTTCGTTGAAGAGAGGTTGATCGCCAGATGCAGGGTCTATAATAGCCAATCTCTGGTGAGCAAGAAAGGCATTTCTACTCTGGTAGAGTCCACTCCAATCGGGGCCTCTGTGCCTTAGCCTGCACAAACAACAGACAAAACAACAACAGTTTAGATCCCAGCCAGGGCCTAAATTTGACGGTGTCCAGCAATTTTTTGTGATTGTAACTTTCAAATATTAAAGTCTATTTATTTTAGAAAAAATATATAGACTAAATATATATAAGAATAATTATATACTTAAAATCTTACCTTTCAAGTGATAAGATCTTCCAAAAATTTATTTGTATTTTAAGACTAAAACAACTAAATATGACCATACGACCATCAAATTTAATTCCTACCGAACTCCTCTCTGACCCTTGGGCCCCTGCTACCTACCTCACAAAAACATCGTTTTACCGCGTCCCGAATGATACAAAACACGGGTATTATAAAACGGTCCACATTAAAGGAGACAAATACCTGGCCAACGTAACGGCGTAGATTACTTACAAAGTGGCCCTTTCCTACCTTAGTTATTTGCGCCAATTTATATACCAAATTTCCAAAATACTCGGAAAGGTCAGTCAAAACTGACAAACATTTGGCAAACAAAATAATTCCCATAAGCGAGTGATATATACATAACTAGATTTGGGTGGGCAGCTTATAAAAGTTATCATGGTTCCTTCCACTTCCAACTACATATACACACCCTCGAATGTGCTTTTGCCCACAGACACAACGGGAAATAATAATCGCCGAATCTAATCCGGCCTTGCAAGACATTAAAGTTAAAGAGAGATTGGAAAATTTGGTGCGTGTAAAGCCATATAAAAGAAGTCGAAAATGTCTCAAAATTAATGTTATGAACCAAAATTCCATACGAGAAATGAATGAATGCATTTATGTATACCTGCGAGAGAGTTCCAAGACTCGAACGCGCTTGGAATGGGAGGCATCGGAAGAGCCAAACAGAGCTAGAATTCCACACATGGTGTAGGATAATGATGAAGTAATAAAGAAGCAGGATGATGAATAGATAAGGGTTGGAGAAAACGCATAGTGCATTTATAGCCCAAAATTTGAGAGTTGGATAATGGTCGGTGGGCGCTTTCATAGCAATCCTCACGATACGGAAGTGGTGACGCGGCGTGGCGTATAAGCGCCTGCCGTGTAGGACCACTTCCCACTACTTTGTCTTGGGACACGTTCCCCTAATTATATCATCACCCGCATCTTACCTAAAATTTACTTCATATTTACCACGATTAAAATTTCCACACAGAGACATTCTCCTCCTTTATCGCTTGTCCCATTAATAGCAAAGAGGTAAAGGCTTTTGTTATGGATAAGTTCCCAAACATTAGTGTTTGGGAGAAAGAGGAAATACTATCTTCACAAATTCAACTTTACTTGTGACCATAACAAAAAACGTACATAGGGGTTTATATTTCATGGAGAGATAAGATTCTTATTTCTCAATTAAAAACTAACTCTCATCAACTCCGATGTGAAAGAGGGTGGTGGAAAAGGCCTAAAAAAAATGGGAAGAACGGGTGTGTATTTTTTGCACTACCAAGACAATGGAATCAGAAAAACACTTTGTAATGGAGTGTGAGGCTTTCAATGCTTGTCCCATTAGTAGCAAAGAGGTAAAGGCTTTTGTTATGGATAAGTTCCCAAACATTAGTGTTTGGGAGGAAGAGGAAGAATATTTATTTCAATGCTTGTCCCATTAGTAGCAAAGAGGTAAAGGCTTTTGTTATGGATAAGTTCCCAAACATTAGTGTTTGGGAGGAAGAGGAAGAATATTTATTTCAATGCTTGTCCCATTAATAGCAAAGAGGTAAGGCTTTTGTTATGGATAAGTTCCCAAACATTAGTGTTTGGGAGGAAGAGGAAATACTATCTTCACAAATTCAACCTTACTTGTGACCATAACAAAAAGCGTACATAGGGCTTTATATTTCATGGAGAGATAAGATTCTTATTTCTCAATTAAAAACTAACTCTCATCAACTCCGATGTGAAAGAGGGCAGTGGAAAAGGCCTAAAGAAACATGGGAAGAATGGGTGTGTATTTTTTGCACTACCAAGGCAGTGGAATCGGAAAAGCATTTTGTTATGGAGTGTGAGGCTTTCAAAGACATCAGGGACAAGTATACTAATAGCTTGACAACTCTTGCTTGACATAGTTTATTCAACGAAGAGAATGGTGCGAAGTTTGGGGAGCTCATCCTCACTTTGAACAAGAAAAGGATTGAAGTGCAAAAGACTAAAACAATAAGGCCGGTGGTCCCATAGGCTATTTTTAGCCTCGTAGACGTTAAAAGCTATTCATTCATTCATTCACATTATAAATTAACAAAATTTACTCCATACTTTCTTCGTCCAATATTTTTTTTATACAAACAAGATATTTGTTTTTATATGATAAATTATATTATTATAAGAGAACATAAATGTACATCCCAGATCGTTGGTTAAGTTGTTAAGAGTGAGGAAGATTCACTAGATCAAAGTTAAACTAAACCTAAACTCAATCACACCTCTAAAAAACTTAAACCATCATGAATAATATAACTAAGAAATTAAAAGTTCTCGTCATTACATTAATCTCATCATCTGCCTTATTTTTTATTATAGTTTAACTAAGCTTACTCCATACTTTTCTCAATTAAAATTTGGAAACACCCACCTAAAACTTCGTTCCATTACATCATCCTAGTCATATACCTTGTTTATTTAGTGTAAATTGGCAATTTTCTTCCATGCTTCCTTGGTTTAAGATTGGGAAAATATCGACCTAAAGATTCCTACCGTCCTCGTCATCTGCCTTGTTTTATAATTATAAACCGACACAATTTACTCCATACTTGTTTGGATTAAAATTTGGAGAATATTGAGCTGAAAATTCCCGTCATTAAGCCAATGTGATTTTGTCGCTTAGAATAAATGACCCGCAGCGCACGCAATGGAAGGCCTAGTCGCAAGAGAGTTGAAAAACAAGGCGATAGAAAGAGATACGTCTAGAATTTGTTTTCGTCGGGGATAAAAGTAAAAGGAGAGTGAGGAATAAATTTTGTTTTTTATGTGCATTTTCCATCCGTTTTCCATCCGTCGCATCACTTGTGAGTTGTATTCTCCAAGGAATGGGACCTTATCCACATTTGGTATGTATTATTTAATTATATATAACCTTTAAGAGCATTATCCACATTGGTCCTCAACCACCATCACATGCGCCCATTTTTAAATGAAAGCGCCCTTCCCAAGGGTACATCTCTATTATTGGGGATTTCCAACAATAATTGCCCTGCCATCTCAGGTATATAATTACAAGTAGACAATCAACAAGCCTAGGAAAGGTAGATGTCTCTACTATATTGGGCATTCAAAGCTCAGAATATTTCATTGCTAAAATAATATGTTTTGCGTGTAAAGAAACGTACTGCATTTAAATTATAAATTAATCAAAAGTAAAATTTATTATACGATATTTTATTTGGGAAATTTTTTATAGGTAAAACAAGTTTACATATTAAATTTTTCTCTATTGAATAAAATATAGATTCATAATATAATAAGAAAAGTTCTTCCCTTCACCTTTAAACATGTATGGATATGGATAAACACATGAAAAGTGAATGTATATATTCGTGTAGGTTTTTTTATTTTCTTCTAGATATTATATATTTTTCTTACACGTTTAGTTTAGTTTTGTTTAGTTGTACTAAGTGGGTCATTTTATAAGAGTAAATGGCATTTTCTATGAATGTAATTTGTGCCTATTTTTGGATAGTTCGAATTATTTTTCACATTGATTGGTTTTGCCTCCCTTCTTTTCTAAATATGTATCTACTCTTCTAACTTGTTATTCATTCATGGTGTCGTGAGCTTTCTTAATGCTATTTTGCATCTTGAGCATTTGCATATCTCTTTTGTGGAAACTAATTATATTATGCTATTTTAGTTTATCATTTGTTAAAATAGTTTTATTGTTTCTATTTCATGCATTAGGTTTTGAGTAGCTTCAATGTATTTATTAATCTAGCATTGTAATTAGAGACAAACCAAGGTTAGGAGCCCTCGACACTCACAATTTGACTCAAGGGAGGGTGTTGGAGAATGAGTCACACCCAAATTGTAGATGGACTGGTCACAAGTAGGCTAGTAGCTCAGTGAATGGGTGGTCTTAGATTCAAGTCCTAATCGGTTCATGAAAAAGGGTTCAACATGGTATTAGAGCAACGAAAACATATGGAAGTCCCTAACACTTTGATTGTGGCCATAGGCACACTACTAGTTTTCTAAGCATTTTGGGGCCAAATAAATAATGCCATTACATTTAGAAGGTGTCAAGACATATAGATCAACAATAGAATTGTAAAAAAAATTATTAGGTTGTATAGTCATACAACCCCGTGCAAGTCTAACTTTTTAAATTTTTCAAAAAAATACTTTTTGGATGTATTAAATTTTTTTTAAAAGGTGTTTTAAATTAAAAAAATTCATCTTGTTGCCTACACAACCACCTATAGAGGGGTCCACAACCCATAAAAGGGCCCAAACTTAGCCTTAGGGCTCGGCCTAGCCAACCCCCTCAAGCCTAGCCCAACAAGTCATAGCTAGCCACAACTGACCCTCAATTGCACAACCACCCAGTTGCTAGCTTGCATCCACCTGCACTCTATCTAATTATTGTTTCCACCAATGGATTTACCTCTGTGCCACCAAGTCTCCACTCTGCTAGTCCATCGTCTAATCACCACCCTATAGTCACTTACACCTAGCCCAGTTATTGCCACCACCAATGGCTCAATTTATTTGTTACTAGAACGTCGTTATGCACTATTAGGCACCCCTACCCTCTCTCCATTGACCTTTTTAATTAATAGGTCAAATTTAGGAGGTTTATTCATAGCCATACATGGGTATTTTTGGTGGTATTTTTTTGAAATGGGGTAGAATTTCCCATACGTCATAGGGGTATAATTATTTTTCAACTTTGACTCCTCTATTTCCTAAAAATTAAGTTTTTTCATAGATTTTTTTTTGTGTAGTTCTCATTTTTAGACCTTCGAAGGCCCTTCTCTTATGTAAACAAACTCCTTTACAAGTCCTTTTATTTAAACTATGTATTTTCTACATACTTCATACCAGTACTCTTTATTCCTTCTTATTTTGTATCTAAACTATAACTTGAGCACTTTGGCCACTTTTAGGCCATGTGAAGCTCTACAAATATAATATTTTGCATTATAACATGCACTAATCATAAAGTACCAAACATTGTAATTGCTAGGGGTCATTCTAGAAACTAGTAATGAGGGGTTGAACTATGTGTTCTCTTGATTTTTCTGCATTCTAGCAATTCTTTCTCTATATTATGAATTAATTACCAGTTTCTCTGCTTACACCATATAACTACTATGAATGAAAATCTAATGTCAATTATTTTGAGAAGGGATTATTTAGAATAACTATGGGTATAGAGGTAGAGCCTACCATAGATGTAGAGAAAATTAAATGTTTTAACAAATGTGATGAGGCCCATGGGTTGTGTTTATTGTTGGATCTAGGGCATACAACTGAGAGAGGGGGGTGAATCAGTTGTATAAAACTTGCTCTTACTTTAAACACTTGATTGTTCTTTGTTAGTTAACAGCATATCAATTAACCATCTATGAAAGCATAATGCATAAACTCAGAGCAGATGAACATCAACACATTGAACACCAAGATTTTGACGTGGAAAACCCGGTTAAGGGAAAAACCATGGGGTGATTAACCCAAGAATTATTCTCTGTTAGAAGAATAAAGAAGAATGAATGGCACATGCCAATTAGGGCTCACTGCCCGAGCACACTACTCACAAAGAGGCCCACTGCCTACAAGGAGACACACTGTCTACAAAGTGATAAGAATCACAGTCTTGAACTGGAGAATGACATCTCTACCATGTCTGGATCAGTTCCATTTAAGCCCAAAAAACCTCTGCTCTGCCTTTCGCACTTCTCTTCGCTATGCCACACTCATCCACACAATCCACACTTGAAATGAACTCACAAACCTTTATTTATACAAGACATCGACTTAGGAACAAACATCTAAGTCGACAAACAACCATAAGAGTATCGGCAAGATGAATAACACATCCGGTCGGCCACCACAAGAACATTCGCAGGATGAACAACTCATCCGGTCGGCTAAACAGAGCAAGAACTTCATCCGGAAGAATAACTTCAATTCTGGGCTCTACTATCAATGCGGACCGACAACACAACCTCAACATGATCCAAGAACCTTCACAAGCCTGCCTGAATGACCAGGTACATCCGCACTTTCTTTACTTACTGGAATCTCTTCTCTTCCTTATCCGGAACTTCAAGAACACTGTCTGTCGCCACTGTCATAATGCAAGAGGTACTTCCAGACCTCCAAATCATACACAAATCAGGATGACACATCACAAGGACATCCCAAACACTCCTTCCAATCCGCAGATTAGGATAATACAATTCCGGACCTCACCGGACCTTTTTGTGATCCTCTGTCACCTCTGGATACTTGCCGGAATGGTTCTACACCGACAGCCACAACTCCTTCAGATCTTCATGCGGACCTCTGAAATCTTAACTGAAGCATCTCAAGACTCATATCTACAAACCCTTTAATCCGCATCCTCCGGTTCTCAACCTATACAATACATTTGCCTTCTTCTCATCACTGTTCTTCACTGTTCCTGACTGAGGCTAACTTTCTCAATATCCTCAGCACACAGCTCATCAAATCCTTCTTGTTAATGCAATATGAGTATGTTGACATCAATGACAACACTGGCTCACCTCATACTTGCAACAATCTCCCCCTTTGTCATTGATGGTAACATATGATGTGAAAAACCATCAAGACAAGAACTTCTCCTTTCTGTCACAGCTCCCCCTATCAACAACAACTTTTCACATGTCTTCTCTTCCTTTACTGCTCCCCCTTTGATCATCAACCACTTGTTTTTCACATGTCTTCTCTCCCCCTTTGACATCAATGGCAAAGGGCTCATACTTGCAATTCTCATACATCAGAATCATACCAGCTGCTCCCCCTTAGTTGCAGCTTCCCATCATCAATCCGGATCACAAGATATGACTGTGGTATCCACCGGACTGATGCACATCAGTGCATCCTAGTTCATCACCGGAGGGGCCATGACCCCTAACTTCTCCCGGAGATATTCAAAAGAGTCTTTGGGAAGAGGTTTAGTAAAGATATCTGCAATCTGATCCTTGGAGGGAACATACTCCAATCTGACTTCTTCCTTGTTCACTTGTTCTCTCAAGAAGTGAAACTTGATAGATATGTGCTTAGTCTTAGAATGCAATACCGGATTCTTAGAAATATTAATTGCACTTGAATTATCACAGAAAATTGTGATAGGCTCCTCATATTCAACTTTAATGTCTCTTAGCATCTGCTTCATCCATAAGATTTGAGTGCAACTACCTGCTGCTGCAATGTATTCTGCTTCAGTTGTAGACAGAGATATTGCATCTTGTTTCTTGCTTAACCAAGAAACCAATCTCTTCCCCAAAAAGAATGCTCCACCACTAGTGCTCTTCCGGTCATCCACATCTCCTGCCCACTCTGCATCTGTGTAAGCATGAAGAGAGAAATCCGGATCTCTAGGGTACCATAGACCATACTCAACTATTCCTTTCAAGTACCTAAAAATTCTTTTGATTGCCATAACATGAGATTCTCTAGGATCAGCCTGGAATCTTGCCACAAGACCAACAGCCTGCATTATATCTGGTCTAGTTTGAGTGAGATACAACAATCCACCAATCATTGATCTATACTTTGTCTGATCTGCCTTTGGAGAATCATCATCTTTGCTTAACTTACATCCGGTTGCCATAGGAGTGTTCATTGGCTTTGAGTCTTCCATACCAAATTTCCTTAACAATTCTTTCACATATTTGGTCTGAGAAATGAAGATCCCTTCTTTTGTTTGAGTAATTTGCAGACCCAAGAAGAAATTCATTTCACCAAGCATAGACATTTCAAACTCACTTTTTATCTGATTTGCAAAAGTTTTGCACATACTATCTCTTCCTCCAAAAATGATATCATCCACAAACACTTCAACAATCAAAATGTTTTCATGATCAATTTTGAAATATAAGTTACTGTCAGCAGTACCTTTGTTGAATCCAATCTGCACAAGATGCTTATCCAACCTTTCATACCATGCTCTTGGGGCTTGCTTCAATCCATACAAAGCTTTCTTCAACTTGCAGACCATATCATTATTATCAGACAATTGAAATCCATCCGGTTGTTCAATGTAGACTTCTTCTTCCAGATCACCATTTAGGAAGGCAGACTTGACATCCATCTGATATACCTTGAAGTCTTTGAAGGCAGCAAATGCAAGAAGTAATCTGACTGCTTCAATTCTTGCCACCGGAGCAAAAGTCTCTTCAAAGTCAATTCCTTCTATTTGAGAGTACCCTTTGCAGACCAATCTAGCTTTGTTTCTGATTACTTCACCAACTTCATTTAGTTTGTTCCGGAAGACCCACTTGGTTCCAATTACATTCCTGTCTCTAGGTCTGGGAACAAGATCCCAAGTATGATTTTTCTCAATTTGCATCAATTCATCTTCCATTGCTTTGGTCCAGTTTTCATCATTGCAGGCTTCATTTATTGTTTTAGGTTCAATCTTTGAAATCAGACAACATTCATCCTGATTTTGAGCAACATTCCTTCTAGTTTGTACACCTTTGCTTCTGTCACCTATGATCTGATCTTCAGAGTGGTTCAGTCTTACATACCTTAGAATTTTGGGAGTATCCTGCACTGCTGCTTCTTGATCAGGCTCATTCAAACCTATCTCTTCTTCCTGATTTACCGGATCAGGCTGACTCTGTCTTACCGGAGAGGATTGAGTTCCTTGAACACTGTCTTGGTCATCTTCATCAAACTCATAAAATCTTGAAGGCTTCTCAATTCCTTCATCAACTTTCACATTGGTGCTTTCTATCATCTTCCTCAATCTCTTATTGTAACACCGGTATGCTTTGCTTTGAGTGGAGTAACCCAAGAAAATTCCTTCATCACTTCTAGCATCAAACTTTCCTAGATCTTCATCTCTTTTAATATAACACTTGCTACCAAATACTCTGAAATATTTCACAGTAGGAGTGATGCCAAACCAGAGTTCATAGGGGGTCTTACCGGTGTTGTTTCTGATTTGAACTCGATTGAGAGTGTAGACTGCAGTGCTGATAGCTTCTTTCCAAAACATTTGAGGAACATTTGCTTCCAACATCATTGTCCTGGCAGCTTCCTGGATGGTCCGGTTCTTTCTCTCAACTACTCCATTCTGCTGTGGAGTCCTAGGAGCAGACAACTGTCTCCTTATACCCTGCTTCTCACAAAAGTCAATGAACTCACCAGATGTAAATTCACCACCTCTATCAGACCTTAGACACTTTAGTTTCAATCCAGTTTGATTCTCTACCATAGCTTTGAAGATTTTGAACTTCTCAAATGCTTCTGATTTTTCTTTTAGAAAGGTAACCCACATCATCCGGGAATGATCATCAATTAACAACATGAAATATCTATCACCTTGCAGACTCTTGATTCTTGTCGGACCACAGAGATCAGTATGTACTAATTCCAACAATCCGGTAGAAGACTGATCTTGGCTTTTGAAAGAGACTCTGCTTTGTTTACCTAGCTGACATTCTTTGCACAAACTATTTGTAGGTTTCATCAATTTTAGAAGATCTCTTATAGCCTGAGTATTGCTTATCTTGATGATGTTATCAAAATTTACATGACACATTCTTCTATGCCATAACCAACTCTGATCAATTTGAACAAACAAACAACTTTTATTTGAACCAACCAGATGAAAGATATTACCTTTTGTCTGAGTACCGGATGCAATTTCAGTTCCGAAGTTTGTAAAGATTCTGCATTTTCCATTCTTGAACCGGAGATCATAGCCTTTGTCCACTAACTGACCAACACTGAGAAGATTGTGCTTCAATCCTTCAACATATAGTACGTTACCTGTTTTGCTCTTTCCATCAAAGGAAATAGTTCCCCTGCCTCTGATTCTGCTAGCAGAATTGTCACCAAACTTTACCATTCCTCCTTCATACCTTTCCAAATTCAAGAACTTATTCTTGTCACCAGTCATATGGTGAGAACATCCACTGTCAATAACCCAATCATCCTTTTCTTCCACTTGAGCAGCCAAAGCTTTTTCAACAACTTTGTGATTGACAGATTCAGAGAGTATTGAATCTTCTTCCTTGATGGCAATAAACACCCACTCATTTCTGGATTTGCTTCCTAGTTCTGATTCATCATCTGTTACTCCCTCATTGTCATCTTCTTCATGAACATAATAGCAATTCTTTTGAAACCTTTGTCTGTTAGTATTAGACCTTGCAGATCTTTCCGGACATCTTGAAGCAAAATGACCAATCTTATTGCAGTTGAAACACTTAAAGGGTAGTTTTCCTTCATACTTACCGGATCCTCTTGGCAGTCTCTTTGCAATGAGGGCTTCAAGTTGAGCTGTTTCTGCTTCTTCTTCTTCCATGTCTCTTCTTGCTTGATCATACCATGACATTTTCCTTGATGAGTTTTCTCCCGGATCAAATCTCTGTTTGCCTTTCACATAGGCACTGGCTTTGAAAGCAGATTCAGTCTTGGGAGGATCATCTCCAAACTCGGTCATTTCAAATGCAGCTAGTTTGCCAGCCAGTTGTTCTCTTGTGACAGTTGTGTGGGCTCTGAACTCATCAATGGCAGCAACCTTGATTTTGTAGGTAGCAGGAAGGGATCTTAGGATTTTGCAGACAATCTCATTTTCATCTAGAGTTCCACCAGTATTTCTAATTCCACATACCAGCTCATTCACTCTTGGCATAAAGGTAGTGATGTTTTCATCATCTCTCATCTTCAATCTTTCAAATTTCCCTTTCAGACTTTGCAACCTTGCACTTTTGACAAACTCATCTCCTTCATACAGAAGTTCCAGTTTAGTCAGGATCTCATATGCAGTCGGTAGGTCAATAACATTTGAGAGATCTGAATCATTCAATGCGCTTAGTAGGGCTTCCTTGGTCCGCAGATTATTTTCAGCATCTGTAATCTCATTCAGAGTTGTCGGACCACCTTGTGGAGGTACATATGGTTTTGAGACCATAGCCAAGTATGCTTTTCCCATACATTCCAAGTGACACTTCATGCGACCTTTCCAGAGAGTGAAGTTGGTTCCATCGAACTTCGGACTATCCTTCTTGTATGACGACATCCTGGATCTCCTCAAGCGGTTAAGCTCCTTTCAGAGGAACGTGGCTCTGATACCAATTGTTGGATCTAGGGCATACAACTGAGAGGGAGGGTGAATCAGTTGTATAAAACTTGCTCTTACTTTAAACACTTGATTGTTCTTTGTTAGTTAACAGCATATCAATTAACCATCTATGAAAGCATAATGCATAAACTCAGAGCAGATGAACATCAACACATTGAACACCAAGATTTTGACGTGGAAAACCCGGTTAAGGGAAAAACCACGGGGTGATTAACCCAAGAATTTTTCTCTGTTAGAAGAATAAAGAAGAATGAATGGCACATGCCAATTAGGGCTCACTGCCCGAGCACACTGCTCACAAAGAGGCCCACTGCCTACAAGGAGACACACTGTCTACAAAGTGATAAGAATCACAGTCTTGAACTGGAGAATGACATCTCTACCATGTCCGGATCAGTTCCATTTAAGCCCAAAAAACCTCTGCTCTGCCTTTCGCACTTCTCTTCGCTATGCCACACTCATCCACACAATCCACACTCGAAATGAACTCACAAACCTTTATTTATACAAGGCATCGACTTAGGAACAAACATCTAAGTTGGCAAACAACCATAAGAGTATCGGCAAGATGAATAACACATCCGGTCGGCCACCACAAGAACATTCGCAGGATGAACAACTCATCCGGTTGGCTAAACAGAGCAAGAACTTCATCCGGAAGAATAACTTCAATTCTGGGCTCTACTATCAATGCGGACCGACAACACAACCTCAACATGATCCAAGAACCTTCACAAGCCTGCCTGAATGACCAGGTACATCCGCACTTTCTTTACTTACTGGAATCTCTTCTCTTCCTTATCCGGAACTTCAAGAACACTGTCTGTCGCCACTGTCATAATGCAAGAGGTACTTCTGGACCTCCAAATCATACACAAATCAGGATGACACATCACAAGGACATCCCAAACACTCCTTGCAATCCGCAGATTAGGATAATACAATTCCGGACCTCACCGGACCTTTTTGTGATCCTCTGTCACCTCTGGATACTTGCCGGAACCGGTTCTACACCGACAGCCACAACTCCTTCAGATCTTCATGCAGACCTCTGAAATCTTAACTGAAGCATCTCAAGACTCATATCTACAAACCCTTTAATCCGCATCCTCCGGTTCTCAACCTATACAATACATTTGCCTTCTTCTCATCACTGTTCTTCACTGTTCCTGACTGAGGCTAACTTTCTCAATATCCTCAGCACACAGCTCATCAAATCCTTCTTGTTAATGCAATATGAGTATGTTGACATCAATGACAACACTGGCTCACCTCATACTTGCAACATTTATCTATATCTCTGATCTTCTCTTTCACATTAAGTCTTCATATTCACTTGATCATATTTAGACTAAGTTGGATAGTTTTTTTTGGGGATTTAAGATGTCATGAGAGATCACTAGTTGGAGAATGAAGTCATTAGTTTGAGTCTTAGTAGCTTTGACACCATTGAGGACTTAAATGTACCAAATTGAAATAATTGAGATTATAGTTAAAACAATGTTGAATTGAAAAAGAAGACACCTGGTTGATCCTTAATATTCTCTCCAAACTTGGTTTTGTAAGTGCCCAAAATTGCATGGGCATACATGATAGCTTGATGATGATCTAGCGGTTTAGCTCACAACCCACACGTGGCATTAATAAAACCCTCTCTTACCCTTTTTTACCTTAATGGATGTATTTTCTCAACCTTCAAGATCCTCTCTTGCTTTAGTCTTGGCCCCCCAACCTTCCACCTTGCTTGCATACCCTCGTGCTTGTCAAAAATTATTTTTTCACCCTTTGAATGGTGGGGTCACCCAAGCATTCTCAGGTCACCAGGGTGACTTGCCTTGGAAAAAAGGGGTGACCCCAATAATAAAAGGGGTGACCCTACCTAGTAAAATCAGTGACCTCAACATTCTAGATTGGCACGTGAAAACTCTCAATTCTATTTGTTTCTCCATTATTTTTCCACCTGATCTTAAGCCTAGTTGAGTCCTAACTTCACCTAATTTTGTTAGCTCTTGAGTCCTCTCCAATTGTGAATCTGATTAAGTTTTCGAGCCTATTTAAGAACTTTTGTTTGGATTCCAAATGGTCTTTGGTTAATGATTGGAAGCTTCTTGTGATAATTATGATTTTTTCTACCCTTCCTTCCATAGTTGTTTGAGTAGGCAAAAGAGTTGATTTTGAGGTATCTAAGCCAAATTCCCTATTTTTATTTATAGCATCCATGCTCCGTGCAAGTTTCAAAGATTTTTATCAGTTTGAAGTTTCAAAGCTTCCATTATTGTCGCATATTACTCTACCATTTCCCTTTCTTATCTTCCTATCTTCTTATCCTTCTCCTGTCAATTGGAGCACCCCAAGATAGAGATATCTAGAATACAACAACTAAGCCACTAAGGGCTTATATGTCATGGGCATCTACATAAGCATCTTGGTTGTTTAAATCTCCAAGTGTGAGGTTCTAATTTATTTTTCTTTCAAATTATAAAGTAGTTTATTTTCAAAAGTTTGAACTAAAGCAGGAAGCACATTCGATTTAACCATCTCCACCTTGCCTAGATCCTTGACATTTTGTCATTGTACCATGGATTAGAAGTAGTTAGATAAAATTTTCTTTTTTATTACACTAGATTAATTTAGATTAGATTGTAGATTTAGTTTTAATCAACATACTTGCTCCAATCTATTTTTAAAAGCCCTTGCTAATAGGACAAGGCAACAAGCAATAAATCCCTTGCTAACAAGTCCAAGGCAATCAACAAAACAAAAATATTTGCTCAAATTGCACTTAGAATCATTTTGTTTCATTGGTTGATTAATTCACATTTTAATTTGGGAAAATACAAAAAACATATGGTAGTTTCTTATTTCTTGCATTTATATTAAATCATTCATTTATTTCATTTTCACTCAAAAACTTCAAGCAATTAAAGTCCTTGCTAACAAGTCCAAGGTAATCAACCAAACAAAAACACAAAATAATTGAAACCCTTGCAAACAAGACAAAGAAATAAAATAAGGTAAACCAAATCAAATCCAACAAAAGCAAGGAAATCAACCAACCAACCAAGGAAGTGAATAAATGCCAAGCGAGTCAAACCAAACAACTTAATTGAACACACTAAGATTATACATATTCATTTTTTCTCTCTCCCATAATCAGGGTCATGTGACTTGGGGTCAAACAGGATTAGGTGGAATCCATTCCTAGCAAACAAGAAAACATAGAGTAACTCTTCCAAACTTGGAGGTAATAAATCAAGAATAAGTTCACGAGAAACCGCTAATTCTACAATAGATAGAGGAAGAAAATACTAGGTGATGAGAGAGAGAATTGACCACCTCCAAGAATTGATTGAAGTAGAAAATTGTTGGCTAAAAGCCTTATGAGATAAACTTAATCTATGCTAAGAACACACCTAACCACATAAGAATCGTCATAAAAACACCTCTTTATAGGTTTGCTAGAGAGCATCCCCACATTCCAACCACAACTCCATGCATCAACACAATCGCCTTCCATCAAGCACTCCTTCCTTGTGAAGTGAGTGATTAAGTTGGCATAACAATTACCCCATGCATAAATATTTTTGACAATCATAGGAATTTCCTTCTTTGAGAAGAGGGTAGTCCTTTGAACACTCCTCCATTCCATAGATTTTGCCCTATGAGTAAGAGTGATCTATCCATACATAGGTCACACAAGTGCAACATGTGTTCTATCCTAGGTCCAAATCAATAACAATAGTGGTGACTAGATTTGGAGCAACACATATTTTGGTGAACCTAACATGAACAACAAATCCTTCTAAGACACGCTCTCTCACTTTGCTCATTCCATTCTATTTTTTCTCTTCTTTTTTGTCATCTCATTTATTCTATGGTACCTAAGGTACCCCTAAATATGTCAAGATTGGCATGACCTCAGGGTCCGAGTTCCTCTAATGAACCCACCATCCCCTCATCTAATTGGTATATTCCTCCTAATCCCATGGTGCCTATATCAAATAGGTGTGACTATGAGGATACCGATTCAAATGGCAAGTGTCTAGTGCATTATAACAATGTTTGTTTTGGCCAAGAATTCACAACCTTTAATAACCTTACATGGGACCAATATCAGGGAGCCATTTTGCAACCAAACTCAAGCCAAACATGATCCTGCCAAGTTCTAATTTAGTTTAAAATATGAAAGCAAGAGCCTAGCTTGGCCAAGTGTAGGGATATGACCATGCAAATTGACAACAAGGTAGATTGGCTTGAAAGGGATTTAGTGGATGCTTGAGTAGCATGATCCCTCAAAATAGTCTTTCAAAATGACCAAGTATCCATGCAATGAGTGAGACTTGAGAATCAAATGGAAGCAACGACAAATGTGGCCACTCAACTCCCACAGTATGAACAATAAAACCCACCTCTAGTGGTGGGGAAATGTAGCATATAGAAGGAGCAACCCTAGAGGTGCTCATAGCTACCTTGGTATAACGAATCAAGATGCTTGAGGTTGGAGGCACTGAGTGGGAATTCAAAAATCTAGCCCAAATGAATAACTGGCTGAGATCTCTGAGGTGCCACAATCACTTTTCCATTGGCACAAAGGAACCAAGCCAAGGTGTAACTTGTTTACCCCCTATGTTAACTTCCACTCATGCAATACGATTAATGAGGCTTTCATGCTCCCTTGCCTCCATTATACAATACAACAAGCCTACACCAACCAAGTGGGATGCTTGTAGCTCAATATCAAAATTACATGAATCCACTGGGTTTTCAATCTTTGAACACACCTCCTCAAAATTATTTGGCATTCCTTATATATCATCAACCAAACATGCCTTTCTAGGTGCAACCCACCCAGAGGGATCCCTCCTTCCAGACATGACCCTATTTTTGGGATATACCTTAAGTATCTAAAGGAGCCCTTAGATCATACTGTCACACCCCGTTCTTAATGTTGCTAGCATGATTGTAACAAAAGTTGATTGATGTTGACAGGCATTTTAATGCATTGCAAATATTTTGCAATGGTCCTATTTTGTTGCATATGGGGTCTTATTGATCAAATCTAGATAATTAAGAATGTTTATCTATAGATTTCCTTATTTCATAATTTTTTTTAATGTGCAAGCATGGTCCCATTACCGATTTGCAGACTTGTTCTTCATCCTCTTTGCAAGCTTGGACTCTATTGCCCAATGAAGTAGGCACTAGTTTGATTGGTGAAGTGCCAATACCTTTTAAATCATAAATCTCTCTCTATTAGCGGTAGGAGTAGATTAAGTTACACCATGCATGTATGATTCAGTGTTATAAACTATACTATATCTTCTGCAAACTTGAAAATTAACTACTGTTAGAAAATCATGTATGTATGCTCTTCCCTCTTATCCACGTGTATGCAAAGTTAAATAGATTCATCTACTAGGGAAAATAAAATGAAGTTGTCATCTTTGGATGTAGGATAAGAGTGGATTTTCATATTTTTATTGGAGATCTTTTAGGTTTGTATGTAGTTAGTGCTGACATGAACTAAGTGAAAATTGTGGGAGTTCATAGCACATTGGGTATGGCTACTTAAGGACCTTGAGCTTAATGTTTCATTTCTCTTTAATTGTCTTGTTATTGAGACCTCAGGGAATATCCTCCTTAGCCTTGCAAAGCCTAAAGGTGAAGGTGAATTTACCCACTAACATCATTTAGTCCATTCATGCCATAGTTTGAGCATATGTTTTACCCATCACCTCTATCAACACATACTTGGCCTCATGTATTGGTGTAATTCTTTAGGATATGCAAGTAAGGGGACAACTACAGTCAAAACAAAATAGGGGCAAAAGGTACATTTGTGATGTCTTCTATGTACCTGGGTTGGAACATAATTTATTGAGCATAGGACAACTTGTTGAAAAGGGATATTTTGCAATATTTGAAAATAGTGAGTGTCATTTATGAAAAAAAAAGAACAATCAGATAGTGGAAAAAGTTGGCATGCTACAAAATAGGATATTCCCTCTGAGACTTGCATACAGTGAAACTCAAGTTCTTAATACTGCTTTGAAGGATGAGTCCTGGTTATGGCATATAATATATGGATATTTGAATTTTAGAGGGCTAAAATTGCTTTCTCAGAAGAAAATGGTGAGAGGTCTTCCACTTATCAAACAAGATGATCAGATTTGTGAAGTTGCATTGTTGGCAAGCAACATCGAGATTCCTTTCCAACAGGAAGAACTTGGAGAGCAAAAGTACCACTTAAATTGGTGCATGCTAATATTTGCAGTCTAATGGAAACTTTGTCTCTCAATAAAAATAAATTCTATCTCATTTTTGTAGATGATTTTAGTCAAAGGACTTGGGTTTATTTCATCAAAGAAAAATCAGAAGCATTTACCAAATTTTAGCAATTTAAGGCTAGTGTGGAGAAACAAATTGGTTGTCCTCTAAAAATCTTATGTACGGATAGAGGGGGAGAATTCACCTCTAATGAATTTCATGTTTTTTGCAAAAATAATGGAATTCAAAGGTAATTGACTACTAGCTACACCCCTCATCAAAATGGAGTTGTCAAATGCAAAAATGACACTATTGTGGAGATGGCTAGAAGCATGCTTAAAACCAAGGGTCTACCAAATACTTTTTGGGCTGAAGCTATTGCTACATTTGTCTATTTATTGAATAGATGTCCAACAAAAAGTGTAAGAAATATAACACCTTATGAGGCATGGTGTGGTAGAAAACTTGGTGTAGCACATCTTAAGGTTTTTGGATGTATTGCTTATACTCACATAGCTGAATAGAAAAGACAAAAATTTGATTATAAGAGTTAGAAGTGCATTTTCATTAGCTATAGTGAGGAAACAACGGGTTATTGGTTGTATAATCCAATAACTAAGAGGTTGATTGTTAGTAGATATGTTACCTTTGCCAAAAATGAAGCTTGGCAATGAAATGGAAATTTGAATCAAGAAAGATAGACAATTATTGATTTGGAACAAGATGTTCCATCTTCTTATAGTGGCTCGAGCAGAAGCTCAAGTCCTATTGCATCGCCTTCACCAAGCTCACCATCTAGTTCTTCTTTGAGCTCAAGTCCTCCAAGGAAGGTAAAAAGTCTTAAGCAAATTTATGAAGGCACTACTAGTCTTGATTCATCTATAATTTTTTCTTTGTTAGCTAATATTCAAGTTGAACCGAGACAATTTGAAGATGTAGTAAGACAAGAAGTATGGGTCAAAGCTATGAATGAAGAAATACCTTCCATTGAAAAAATATGAAACATGGGAATTAGTTGATCTTCCACTTGAAAAAGATGTTATTGGCTTAAAATGGATCTACAAAACCAAATACAAAGACGATGGATCCATTGAAAGGCATAAAGCAAGATTAGTGGCAAAGGGCTTCTCACAATAACCAAGTATTGATTATACTAAAACTTATTCTCCTATTGCTAGTTTGGATACCATAAGAACAATTTTAGCATTGGCATCACAATTTAGGTGGAAAGTTTATCAATTTAATGTTAAATAAGCTTTTTTGAATGGTTATTTGAAGAAGTGTTTGTAGAACAACCACTAGGGTATATGGTTGCAGGACACGAACAAAAAGGTTTACAAATTTAAAAAAACTCTATATGGACTCAAACAAGCACCTAGAGCATGGTATAGTAGAATAGATGGTTATTTTTAGAAGAATGGTTTCAAAAGGAGTGAAAGTGAGCCCACACTCTATGTGAAATTCCTAAGTACATGTGATCTACTCATAAATTGTTTGAATGTTGATGATTTGATACACACAAGAAATACCAAAGAGTTAATGGATGAGTTTAGAAATGCCATGAAGAATGAATTTGAAATGACAGATTTGGGTTTGATGCATTATTTTCTTGGGATAGAGGTAAGAATGTTGAATAATGGCATTTTTATCTCACAAGGAAAATATGCTAATGATCTTCTTGATAAATTTAGAATGAAAAGTTGCAAACCCATGAACACACCTTTGAACATGAATGAGAATTTAGTTAAGGATGATGGTTTGGAAAAGGTAAATGAAACTTTGTATAGGAGTTTGGTTGGTAGTCTTATGTATCTCACAGCTACTAGACCTATTATGTATGTTGTTAGTTTGATTTCAAGGCTTATGCAGAATCTAAGTAAAGTTCATTTTGGTGCAATGAAAAGGGTTCTAAGGTATGTTCATGGTACTAGTATTTTTTGGCATCTTACATACACCTATAGATGATTTTGGCTTGGTTGGATATACAGATAGTGATTGGACCAAATCTATTGATGATAGGAAAAATACTTTAGGTTATGTGTTTAGTTTGGGATCTGGAGCCATTTCTTGGTGTTCAAAAAAATAATCATATGTTTCTTTGTCCTCAATAGAAGCTGAATATATTGCTGCAACTTCAACATCAAGTCAAGCAATCTGGTTGAATAGAATAATGGCAAATTTAAAGCAAGAAAAAAACAAGCCAACAATCATTTATTGTGATAATAGCTCAGCAATAGCCATCACAAAAATCATGTCTTCCATAGTCACACCAAACACATTGATATATCAAGTATCATTTTATTACAAATCTTGTGGCTGAAGGACAGGTTGAGTTAAAATTTTGCAAAACTGGTGATCAACTTGCCGATATTTTTACCAAAGCAATTTCAAAAGAAAATTTTGAGAGGTTAAGGAAAATGATGGGTGTTTCTACCTTAAGTACTGAGGGGGAGATTGAAGGTGTTAATGCTTAAAGAAAGGCACTACATAAATTTGAAATGACATGTATTACTCATCATCACCCTTCACTACCCATTTTTTGTTAACAATTGTCTTTCTTTTTCCTTTTCTTGTAAAAATGTTGTTGTTTCCTTTCCTTGCCAGCTATTGGTAGTTTTTCACCAAAAGACATCAAGAGCTCCGAGTCGCAAGGAAATTCTTGCCAGTGAAAAATCTCTGTATGGCATTTTTCAATTCAGAATGAATCGTATGAAAAATGCACTTTGCATGTGTTTCTCACATTTGTCTCCTTGTATCTCTGCATTTCTATTATAAATGAAGGAACCAAGGGTTCCTAAATTTGTCTATATACATTTGTTGTATTGAATATCTTGTTTGTTGCTTTTGTTCACGTAACAAATTAAATTGCTTTGGATAAGATATAGGGAGTTGTGTATATCATTAAGGATTACTAAGAAGAAATGTGGGAAACACTCTTTATGGATGTGTCATTGTAAAGCAGTGATACAATTAATCCTTTGTGTTTGAAGTTTGCATGTCAGAAGGAGACACAAGTTTGCAAAAAGTGGTTTGACTCTATACCTTGGATAGGCACCGATCTAAATCTCAATTTGCCCAAAATCCAGAATAGCATCATAAAGACAAATCTTTTGATTTTCAGTGTGTTTTCTTTTCTATAGTAAGTAGGGTAGTTTAAAATATATGTTCTCAAAGCTAGCAATAAGTTAAATCTCCAAAGACCTAGCCATTTTTGAATCAATCTTATAGTCTTGGTGTATATGAAGGAGAACATTTCTGCTTGGCAATATCCTATAACAATTAGGGTTTTGATCAATTGATATTGCAGTAAAGGGAATACCCCCTAGGTCTAGCAGAGCCTAAAGTGCAAAGGAGATCAATTTGTTGACTCATGTTCATTGTACATTGATCTGAGAGCCTTGAGTTTTAAAGATGGCTACTTTATAGAGGCAATCAGGCAATCAATTGGAAGAACCAACACTTTCCTTTCTTCTCCTCCACATTTCTATTTTGCTTTCTCAACTCCCAAGAAGAAAGAGAGGATGAATCTTTTTCCTAAAAAATGTTAATTTTTTATGATGATTCTCTGTAGGTGGAAGGATACTCTGCAAGTCTTTTTGTTGCATATGTATTGTCTCTGGGTTTATTCTGTGTAATATATATATATATATATATATATATATATATATATATATATATATATATATATATATATATATATATATGATGTCCAGCGTTTTGGTAATTTCTTGAACTGTAGCAAAAGATCAACATTCAATAGGTAATCTCTTTGTTTGTTATGGTGTTCTCAGTACTAGTTGTAGCTGCCCATATTTTTGCAGGTGTAAGCAGTTGTATCTTCATTTGTATCTTATGGATGTATACTCTAGATTGGTCAAATTTCTATGAATTAAGTTGTAGCATTATAGTTATTGTTGAGAACATTTTCCATCTTATTTTTGAATTGCTATGATTACAAGTAGAATTTAAAATTTCTGTTAATCTCTATGAGTGAAAACAAATGTTGAATTGTTAAATTTCTATGAAAATTTTCAATCTTTTAGCTGGTTTACTCTTCCAAAAACCAACAAATAGGAACACCATAAACATTATCCTGAACTAATAGTACCCCTGTACATTTAACCCAAAGGAGGATTTGAAGTTTTATGTTGTCAAGTTGGAAGCTAATCCTCATAAATACGCCCCCTGAAATTGTATTCATACACACTTTAGCATCACCATAGCAGTACTCTGAACAGAACAGGTCCATAATTGCAAACCGAACCATATCAGAAGGCCTAGTAACTCATCATGTAATAACAACTGTAGAACAAGGGGACACAATAAAGATCCTGGATGCTAATGATGCCCATGAGTATGGGTCTTTCTCAAGCGGTGATCTTCAACTATCTCAAGACAGAGGAGCTTGAAAACCTCCAAATCTAGAGAATGATAAACAAGGCTCTAGAAGGGACCTTGTAACAACATTCTCCAGAGGCCAACCCCACAATATAACTCCAAACCTATGAAGCAAGAAGAAGCATACTACGAGACAAATACCATTTCAAACAATAAAGGCTCTTCCCAAAAAGAACAATCCCTAAAGCAATCATTACACTCATGCAAATTGTTTCTAAGTAATCTAAAGAGACCAAGAAAGAGAGTGAACAGTACAAGCCCTACATCTAATCTTCTGGACATTTGAACAAGGAAGAAGACACCTGCAAAGAAGAAGTATGTCAGCCCACATCCAAACACAGAGCACTAAAATATTCATTTCAGGAAATGTATGATCTTATCATGAGCTTTGGATCCAAAGTCTTCTTTTTTCGAAGTTTAAGCATTTAAAGTTTAATAAGATGAAATTGATCATCCATTTTCAAATTTTTCAGAAAAAATCTATAGTCTAAATAGAATTTTAGTTGTCAATTCTGCTTTTTTATAAAAGATAGCAAGTAGAAATTTACACTAGGCATAAATTTGGTGGCCCTATAGTTATATTTAGAGATTTTTGCTATAAAATATAATCAAAATTTTAGAAAGATTATATTATATAAGAGAAACGATTTTATATAAACTATAAAAATATTTATATACTTATAATTAAATATATATCTAAATCTGTAATATACATTTCTGAAAATAAGACAAAAAAATTGCTCGACAGGCAGGGTCGACCATCAAATTTAGGCCTGTGAATCTACATCAAGTAAAAAAAAACACTGTAATTGATTGTCTTAAGACATTAAAAACAGGGCAGAAACCGCCAAACCAGGTATTGTATGAAATTGAATAACACATTCAGTGCAGTGTTGGAGGTGGAAGTAATCGATCTGTGACAGAGTACTTGTAAACTTGGCCAATCAATTGGTGTACCCAAATGGAAAATGGGTGCAATGTGAGGCAAAAGGAAGACATATTTGACTTATAATACATGAAAATGTCGGAGCTTTCCTCAGGATTACTATAGTCTATTTGATGTAATTAAAAGAAGATGACAGTCTGCGACCAATTTTGTGGATGGCAATGGTGGGTGTCGGTGCTTTCTTTGTATGGTAAAACACCAAATTACAGAGGAAAACCTGCCTCATATTTTGCCATTAAAAATATATTAATTTGTCTCTACTCCCTAACTACATGAGGAAATTTTTATGATCTACGGTACTTATATATTTGTCTTTTAATGAAAATAATTGATTTACATAGATGTGGACATTTCTATCATTTAAGTGGATTATAATATGACAAGCAAGTATATATTTAAACCAGAAAAGTGGAATCAAACTCTCAAAATCATTTAGGGGACAAAGCTAGTGAAAATAATTGATTTACATAGATGTGGACATTTCTATCATTTAAGTGGATTATAATATGACAAGCAAGTATATATTTAAACCAGGAAAGTGGAATCAAACTGTCAAAATCATTTAGGGGACGAAGCTAGCTTAATCGTATCTATGGGGTTTTGAAGTTTGATGGATCGTGACATAATCAAGGCCATCAACCCCTCTAACCAGTGCATTGAAAGCTTTGACTTCCATTCATGGCTAGTGTGTCATGCCCTAAATTTTACTCAACCTAATCCAAACACAACTACCAATTTTTTTTTAACTTGTTATTACTACTAAGGTAATTTCAAGTTTTAGCGTTTATCTAAGATCGATGACACCAATTTTACAAAGTCCTCTCATAGCTTAAATTTTCCTAGTTTGCATTTTGCCCTAAGTTTTCCATATTTAGATGTAAAAGACTTTTCCTAGGTATCCTAAAGTATAGAAATTGGTTACCCTTCTAAGTTTTATTAGTTTACAAACCACTTAACAATTACCAATTTCCCCTTTTCTATCTATATTTGTTTCCCTTGTATAGCTATAAAGAGAAAAATTATTGATTAATAATAACTTGACTATCAAGAGTTTGAAAATGAAGAGCTACATTTAATATAAATAAGCTTGCACAAATAATCATGCTTGGCACAAAATTTTAAAGTGAACGAAACTATTTCTTAACTTTACTATTAATATCAATAACACAAGAATCATTTTGATTCTATCAAGACTTAGAAGATAGATTAGCTTAGTTTCAAGTTCTAAGCTATAATCAACACTCACTTATTGTTTTTAGTAGTTTTAGATTTAGATGTAACTACTTACTATGTTTTAATTCATAGTCTAAAATTTGATCTCATTGACTTAATGTTCAAGCTAAACCAAATTTCCACTTGGTTTATACTAATATTCTTGATTATTTAGGTTTAAATAAGTTAACTATTACTTTGATGACTTGGTTTTCAATTCTCATCAACTAAGGGATTTCCTCACTCATTTGAAGTTCAAGAAGATCTCCTATATATCTCTATGGAATTTAGCCTATCTACTAGATTCATTCATTGAGATAAACTTTAAGATTAATTACAACTCCAACTTATTACTATTAATGTCAAATCATAACTTTATAATTTATTAGCAATTGATTCACCACCACTAGACAAGTTTAATGTTTAATGATAATCCGATTCTATGTTTGATTAATGACTAAGTCAAGTTAAAAATACATGTATATATATTACATCACAATCTTATGAAATTTGACAATGGTTTTTAATAAGGAAATTTAATTACACTTTCATTAAATTTTAGGTAACTAATAGATTTATTACAATTAAGTTTTAACTCCATTTAACTTAATTCTTTTTTTCTCAAATCTTAATTTAAATATTCTTAAATAGAAACTACCTTATTTTTAACTCAAAACTAATTCTCTTCTTATTGATTTGCTTCGTTGAATCATACAATGCAATCAATATGATTACACATTTAAATCATTTTTGTCTTTCTTTAACATTTTTAAATCAAGTGTATAAGAAATGATTACAAGATAATCTATGAAACATGAGGATCCTTGATAACTAAATAATGCAATGATACAATCCTTTCTTCCAAAGAAACACATAACTTTCTTTTCTTTCACATCCATTTTGACTTAAAACTTAACAATTGATCCTTTCTTTTTATTTTGCCTCAAATGCATAAGTAAAAACACAAGTTTTCTACTTTAACACTTTTCAAATGATCTACAAAATTTGGTATGTAAAGTACATCATGAAAGAAAGATGTTTTTCTTGAAAACAAAACAACATTTCTTTTCTTTCCAAGAGACTTGAACAACTCCAAAACATCTTCAACCTCCATCCAAGAACCTGAAAAGTGAACAAGAGAGAAAAAAAACAACAATATGCCAATGGGCTCTCCACCCATCTATAGGGTTGTATAATAGCCCACCCCCAAGCATGGGGAAAAATTTAGCCATATGAAGCCACACAACTCATACACAAGTACAACAATAATGTTTTACATATACATAAAGCACAACACATTTCTATCACATTGGTTTACCTCAAGGGAAAACCACTTAGGGGGAGTAGGGGCTCAACCAGTCATGGGGAATAAAATATATCATACTCTCCACCCAATCCACACCCTTATACCTCCCAATAATATATATATATTTCTAAAAAATACAAAGGGATACTCATATCCCATAGATACAAGGGTACTCATACCCCGGTAATGGCCATTACCTGAATGGAATACTCATATTCCAAAATGAAAAGCCCCAATGTGAGGGAGCTACTCCCACTCAAACCCCTATACACGGAGGACCAAGGCTCCTCTATACAAGAGGGGGTCAACTCCCCTATAAACACATAAAGAACATCGCATAACACAAAGTAAAGCATGTATTCACAAACCCCAACAAAATCCTTAAATAAAAATTGTTCTTTCTTTTAATTTTCAATGCAACATGACATATGGCATGAGGTATGACAAATTAAAATCAAATTTAAGAATGTAAATGATAGCAGCAAATCTGAAACAAGATATTAAATGTGAATCCTAAATTTCAATAGTAACTATGTCTTCTAAAAAAATACAAATTTTCTTTTTCTTTTCTATAAAAGCTAGCAATGAAGATATTTTAAATGCAACATATATAATTATTAAATTACTAATTGTTGTTTTTCAAATCAGATCTAATGTAAAAATCAGAAATATAATTCATGCTATGATGATCTAGGTTTATGACATGCAAATAAGGCAACAAATATGCTTCTTTCAAGATTTACAATGAAATTTGTTTTTCCAATTTTACAAGCAACAAACCCTTAGAAAAACAACATTTACATTTAATAAATAAAGAAAACATATAATATGTAGGACATACAATATTTACATTTAATCAATAAAGAAAAACATGATACCTCAATCGCAATATCCCACTAATGGTAGAATCCTTGAATGAAAATCATAAAATGAGCAAGTCACCCCCACTCCATGAAGAGTTTTTAAAGAGAAGGAAGGAGTAACTTCCTACCCAAAACTAACTCAACCACCCAACTAACTCAACCACCCAACTAATTCAGCCAACCAACTACCTTCCTATTTTCGTCACTTTTGTAAGTGGGGCTTAAAGGAGGGTCTAAAACCTTTTAAAATATTATAAATGACAAAAACAAACTTCTAACCTTTGTACCTTAGACATAAGACAATTTCTCAAACATAAAATACAACCTAGACCTCTTAAAAACACTTAAAAATCACTTTAAAAATTACAAGATTAAAACCCACACAAGAACATAATCATTTTATCACACAAAATTAAAAATAACATTTCTTAACGTCATGGCCAATAGACATTAGGGCTCCATGCCTAGGTCCGACATCACATAGAAAGATATAAAGTGGTTAAATGACCCCCATCATCCATTGACATAATAGTTCCACCTATACACTCAACAAAAATTGTCAGTACAATATATAGTCAAAATATATCCATCATAAAGAATATATTATCACAAATCCATTAGCAACCATAGACTAACATATAAAATTCATCATTCACAAATACATATATCAAATAATATCATCAAAGGATATCATATAGAATCAAATCATAATATATAACATCCATAAGTATATCAAATATCATCCACAATAATTAAATGTACCATCCATAAGTACTGCGTATCATAATCATCAAAATGTCTCTAGGAACATCAAGGATCTCAAAGAAATAGGAGTACATTAGTAGGGGTCTCACATAGTGGGTCTCTCTTCCACTCTTCAAGATGCCATCAGCTTCCTTGATTGAACCTTTCCATCTAGTAAATGTTTTTATATTTAAACAAAAATCATTACATGGTGGTTAGTCACCCCTTGCAGTTGTCATTTATATCGCCCTGCGATTTGTTTAATATATTGTAATTGTTGCTTAATATCCATACCACTAGTTAGTATTAGTGTTGTCATCTTTGAACAAAATAACACATTTGATAAGATAATTTCAAAAACATAGTACACACCAAAACCATTCACAATGTCTTAACGAAAACCATTTCACATTTTCTTACCATGCATAAAAAAGAAAGACAATTTGAAATGAAATCGAAGAATAATATTGCCTACCGAAACAACAAATCCAACATATTGTCTGCATCTAGGATGCCAACAAGAGTACATCAAATCTTTTGAGGGACAACAATTTGAGTTTTCAAAGATGGGGTTGCCATTCTTGATAGCCTATGTTCTAATTCTTGCTATAAAATTAGCAAGTGAAGGATTATGCATGCTAACAACCCATACAGCTAAATGATTTCTTACAAATTTTTTACACTATAAGTTTTGTATTATTGTTTTTGCTATGTAGACTTTCTATGTGCTCCTTGGTGTAATGACCTAATAGTTTTTCATAATAAAAACTCTGAAAGAGACACCTCTTTGGACCACAATGGTTGTTGCATATGCTCAAATGGGTGCACAAATGAGGCCCTGAAACTCATTTGCTAAATGCATAAAAATGATGTGAAACCCAATCCATTGACTATTGTTGGTCTTGTTCTTGCATGTGGCAATCTAGATTCTTTGCTCTATATTTGCTTTTCCTAAAGTAGTTTTGTAACTTTACACCTATGCCACTTGTCCTTTTGGGATTTTAAAAGGCATTATGAATTTTTGTAATGCATTTTTATTTTAATATATCAACTTTTATCAAAATAAAAATTGGACAAGTGTGAACTCAGATCTTCTTGGTATCAAAGTTTTTGAGGGACAACAATTTGAGTTTGCAAAGGTAGGGATGTAATTATGTATAGCCCAAGTTGTTCTAATTCTTGTTGTAAATTTAGCTTATGAATAACTATTAGTCGTGAATAGATGTGTAGTCAATGAATTATTTTAGATGAACAAAATCTTTTGAATTCATCAATATTGAAGAAATATGAGTGTAATGAAGAAATCAAACATAAGATGCAATTGCTCCAACCCATTCTATCAAACTTTTTTCATGTAATTTGGATCTTATATATGCCCTTCAAAATCAAAATAATATACAAAGCATATCAAGCTTCCAAAGGACAAGAATTTGAGTTTTTAAAGGTAGGGTTGTAATTCTTTATAGCATGCAAAGTTTCTAATTCTTAAACATAGAAGAAAACTATTTTTTTAAACAAACTAGTAGATCTAGTTTGCCTCCATATGTTTATTTTGCACTTAGATTCATAAGCAACATTAGGTGATTTGTATCGAATCTTCTCTAGTTGATATTTGCACTCAAGTATAGGTAATTTTTTGGTTCTAGTTTTTAAACATAATAAATTGTATTGCACATCACTAGGAGGTTCACTAGATGGATGTGAAAAGTGTATTTCTTCACAGATACCTTAAGGAGGAGACATACATGGAGCAACCACAGGGTTTTCTATAGGAATCTTCCTTGGTTTGTAGACTTAGGAAATCTATCTATGGCTTGAAATATGCCCCTTAGGCTTGGTATGCCAAGATGGATTCCATCCTTTTCACAATTAGGTTTTCTCATTGCTATTTAGATCCAAACATGTACATTTTATAGCATGATGATTATCTCCTCATTCTAGTTCTAAATGTTGATGGCATATTGATCATAGGAAGTTATTCTTCATCAATTTTGGTAGTGAAAACTACCCTTCATGATAGGTTTTTGATGTTTGACTTGGGTTTGTTGTATTATTTTCTTAGGATTGAGATATCTCAATTTTCTTCTAGCATTACCATTGTACTATCCAAGTATACTCTTTACTTTCTCTTGCAATTTCACATGGCTTACTACAAGCCTACTTTGACTCCTTATCTTTTTGGAGTCAAACTTGAGGCTCAATGCTCTTTAACTTTAGTTGATGGTAACTTATATTGACAATTTTTTGGGAGCCTCATTTATCATATTGTGTGGGCATGATCTCTCAATTTATGCAAGAGCCTCATGTGATACACTAGAAGGTAGCTAAGTAGATTCTCCATTGTAGTCAAGGTTCTCATAATTTTAGGATCCACTACATAGTAGGTATTGCTATTGACTTGGTAGGATAAACAAATTTAGATTGGGCAATTGATTCTCAAGATCTCAAGTCCACTTCAAGTTGTAGTTTCTCACTTGGGTCATGTCCTATATGTTGGTTGATCAAGAATCAATGTATTTTTTCTCTATCTTCCATTGAGGATACATATCAAGGGTTGCTAATGCTACCACTAAGGCTATTTGTCTTTAGCACATCCTCACGGAGTTTGGTATCTAGTTCAGATGACCATCTAACATATTTTGTGACAACCAAAGAACCATATAGATTTCACAATACTTGTTCCACCATTAGTGAACCAAGAACATAGAGGTTCACATGCACTACATTAAGTAGCTTATACATGGACAAGTCATTGATCTCCAATATTGCCCAACTTTTGAGCAGATTGCTAACATCTTCACTAGACACTTTATAGAAAGCAAGTTTATTCATTTATGAGATATTTTGGGGGTGCAAGAGGTTACGTCTTTGGGGGTTACTTATTCTTTCCTTTCTCTCTATACTTTGGGGGTATTCTATCTCTCTTCTTAGGGGACTTCTTCTCTTTGGGGGAGATCTCTTTGTACATGGTTACCAAATCAAGCTTCATTTTCTGAGACCCATCTTTTCACCCACCCAAGTTGTTCTTAAGGTGATTCTTAGTGTAGGTTTTTTATTTTCCTTAGTTGGATATTATGTATTTTCCTACACATCTAGTTTAGCCTACTTAGTTGTAATGAATGGGTCATAATAAGGGTGGATGGCATCTTCCATGAGTGTAACTCTCACCTAACTTTGGTAGTTTTAGTTACTTTTCTCACTAATTTATTTTGCCTCTCCTCTTTCCTATATATGTATCCACTCTATCTTTTTATTAATTCATGTTTTTGTGAGCCCTCATAACGCTATTTTGCTTCTTGAGCATTTGTATATCTCTTTGTGGGAACTAACTTTATTCTACAATTTTGATTTTAGTCTCATTTGCTAGAATAGTTTCTTTTGTTTTATTCCTTGCACTAGATTTTGGGTAGCTTTAGTTTATTTTTGAATCTAACAATATTTTGATAACCTCATAATAAGCTACAATAGAAGATAATCTCAAAAAAGTATAATAAGTACATTAAGGACATATCTACTTCGAGGTAGTTGAGTTAAGAAATGCATTTGTACCACCATTATCATATGAGGTTGGAGATGGGGTGGTACAAACTCTATTAATCTATCCAATAAACCCTACACTACCAAGATTTGTAAACTAGAATGTGTTTTGGGCTAAAATAAAGGCAAAGGAAGCATAGAAGAAAACATAGAAAACCAAGGGTGAGAAAATGAATACTGAGAAGGAGACCCCAAGTGATTGAAATAGTAGATACTACTATGATGCAAAAAGGAAAATGAAAAGAAGAAATAACTAAAAGAAGATTTGGTAGGAATAAGTCTTAAATTTTAGGGATGGAACAAGAAACCCAACAATTTGAAATAAAGGATTCTAAAACTAAAAGGAGTATTAGTGTTAATGACTTACAAGAGTTGTCACCATAGTATAGGAGAATGGGGAGAAAAGGGACAAAGAGGAATTGGGGCCAATAAAGAAGGTCAAAATATCTAGGAAGTTAAAATATAACACCCCTTCACCACCTAAATCACCCTCCAAAACTACAATAGATACCTTGTTACAAATGAGTGGTCAATAGAGAAAAGTACAAGTAGAACCACACTCAAAGAAATGAAGAATAAAAACCAAGGCAAGCAAAAGACTAGTAGGATACTCAACCAATGATTCCTCTAAAAGTGAATAATAAGAACAAGAACAAGTAGAGGAGGTATAAAAGAAGACTAGAAAATAACCATAGAGAGAATCTAAGAAGAGTCTAACAAAAGAAGTGAATATGAAAGGTTAGGCAAAAGAACCAAAATTGAAATCGACCTACAAGAGAAAAGAAGAACAAGACATTTAGCCTAATATCAAAAAATTATATCTAGGTATATGTTTGTAGAGGTTGAAGCTCTTCAAATATCAAATAGTGTCCCACCTCCACCGTAGTAGATAAAAAGAAGAGACTAGAAGCAATAATGTGTTATTTAGACAACAATCTATTTTAGAGAGAAATTACTAAATATTTTCAACTAGTGTTATACATGAATATAATGGAAAAGAAGAAAGAGAAAAGGGTTGAAAAATAATTTTAAGCTTTCATAAGAAAACAAGCACTTAAGAATCTATTTGTAAAATTTAGTCTCTCTCCCTCAATAGAAGAACTAAATAAATTACAAGAGAAGGAAATGAGGACAAAATAGAGAATCAATACTCTCATAGAAGTTTCTCACAAAGATATACTACAAGTGACTATCAAACTTTAGTAAGAAGCAACCAAGGCAAGTGGGGTTTCCTATAAGAAAATAATAGATGATAAAAAGGAAAAAAATGAAGGGAAATTAGGTACTATAATAGATCCACAACTTGAAGAATTCTCCAAAAGATAATGGAGCAATGCAAGTGGAGTAGCTAGAAATAGAAAAGGAGGCTAAGAAAGAAGCAGCTTAGTTCCACACTACATAAGACACATAAGAAGTAAAAGAACAACTACACAAGAAAAAAGAGAAAGAAATGAAAAATCAAGATGAACAAATAATTGAAGAAATAGACATGGGTATAGGAAGACAAAATAGATGAATGGGAGGATGACCAACCCCACATAAAATCCACTAAGGGACAAGAAGTGGAGAAATCAAAGGAAGTAAAAGAAATAGAAAATTAAAAAGAGAAATAAATGAAAGGAAGGGATAAATAATAAAAGGCAATAGAACAAAACACCTCAATAGAATACACCAAGGAAGAAGAGGAAATAAATACAAATAAGGAAAAAGATAAAACTGATGATAAAAACTACACTAGGAAATAGATAATTATTGGACCTTCTCAAGTAACTTCATGGGTTTTTCAAGTAAGATCAAGATATTCTTTGCCCAACAAAAGCAAGAAAGCCCAGTAGTCACTATTGCACCTAGCATAGTAACATACATGACTTAGGAACAACAAGTGGGTTTAAGTACGTTAACTCCTCTCCAAAAACATGACTTGCTAGACATCATTGAAAAGAGTGATAGAAAAGACTTGATAGAAAGGTGTGTAAAAATAGAATAAATAGTGAATGAAATCATCACATATATCACAAGGACACAACAACAAATACAATCTAATCCTACACTAGGTATAGAGGAGAAAGTAAAGAGAGTAGTAAAGGGAATTTTGGCACATATTCATTAGAATTAGCTTATACACAGCTTGAGCACTAAGCTATCCAAGAATATATAAAAAAAATGGAAACTATGAATAAGAGAATAGTGGAGAAAATTGCATAGTTAGTAGCAAAAATAAGGAATTTGAATGTGGCCTAAAGTAATACTTCCACTCTTTAACAATACTCCTTAAGCTAGCTAGGGATCACTAAAGCTCAAAAAATACATTTAGGTTCCTTGGACAAATCATGCATATTTCTATTGTTAGTGTAAATAGAGTCATTATCTAACTAATTTAGATATCACCTTTTAGAAGGATTGACCTATTCACAATCAGCTTTATCCTCGAATTTCACTTGCTCAATTCATGGGATAACCCCTACGAAACTTGTCTGTTTCATAGCCCATGTCCTCTAAGCACGCAAATCAAGACAAATTTAGGTTGTCTCAGGCGTGGTTCGATCCCTTGAGGAATCTTTTCAATTTGGGTCATTGTTCTTATTTTGAGTTTTTATAAGTGTTTTCTTTTTAAAGTCAGTCTTTTTCCTCTAGGTGTAAAAGTGCAGAAAATCTGTACTTATGCATTTTTTGTGACAAGTGAGTGTAGTTGTGGAGAATTTCTCTGCAAATACACCTGTCATGCTGTTGCGGAGAAATTCTCCACAACTACACTCCTGAGCCAACACGTTTGGCCATTAATAATAGATTTTCAAAAATATTTTATACCCTATTTTCTCTTAGTTTTCGTTTTATTTCTTCATTTCTTTTCCTCTTCGTGCTGCGTCTCTTTTCACCCATGTGCCCTACATGAATAGATCACCTGCTACCTGGATTATATCATCAGATTTTTGACTTCGATTCGCATGCATGTCAACTTATACACATTCCTTATACTCTGTGTTTTTGTTGTTTATGGATTTTGAGTCATCAAGTTCTTCATTTCTAAAACCCTAGATCTAGATGTGTAAAGTTTTAAGTTTTTGTTTCTTTTGTTTTTCTACCGTTTATTTTTTCATTTTCAACAAGGTTTCTCTATGTTAACGAAACCCTTGTTCTTCCTGTTTGAAACCTTGGTCTCATTCTACGTATGTTTTACTTATTTTGTTCTACCTAATGAACATGTTCAAAGTTTTATCTCTGAACAACATGATCTTAAGATCATATGTTCTTCGGAGATAAAACTTTGAACAACATGTCATTCTTTGTCATACCCGTTAAAGGTGTTGTGCAGGATTTAATTTTCGCACAACACCCCGTGTTAGGTGTTGTGTGGAGATTAAATCCCGCACAACACCCTTAACACCCTTTACATAAGCACTTACACCTAAAGTGTTGTGCGGAGTTTATTCTCTGCACAACACCCTTCGATAAGGTGTTGTGGCAGGGAATAAACTCTGCACAACACCCGACCTATCCTTGCAAACTTTGTAATCCATAATGTTGTGCGGGTTTTATTCTCCGCACAATACTATCGTTTAAGTCTGATACTCTGTCGATCAGTTTTTCCTCTATCTGCTCTGCCTAACTGGGACCCAACACTCAGATGCTCATAACTTTTTCATGCTTTATCACCAGAGGCTAAATTTGTGCAATACAATAGTCATGATACCCCTTTTGACTTGTCTGAGTCCGCAACTTACTGAGTTACACCATCTGAGAGATCCGGACCTGATTGTTGGACCATGTTACATACTTTGTTCTTGTCCACCAGACCAAAACAATCTTCAATCTGACTTTCGGTAAAGGCATATTATGTACTGCAGATGTATGGGATAGACTTTGTTGCCATCAATGACAACACTTATGAAGCCACACAGTGTCTCTTGCCAACAATCTCCCCCTTTGTCATTGATGGCAACACTTAGTGAAAAATGGCTAAGTGTCGCAGTAACTCCCCTTTTGCTTGTGCTCTTACCAGAGCTCCCCCTTTGCTAGATTCCTCATTTTTCACTACTCTTCACTCCCCCTTTGACATCAATGGAAAAGGGTGGAATCTGCATACCAAAATTGTAAAAAAAAAAACTATTATATACATAGCCGCATATGTATATACAAATCATATGTTATACTTACATATACTTAAGTATATCCGCAAAGGTTGTCTTCAACTGTACAATCTCTATGGCCCAACTCCTCTTCATTCTATCCAAAATGGAGATGTGTCCACTTAACAAAAATGCATATGCTTCTGCCCTCTTCAAGTCTGTCGGATTACTGGTCCGGTTTGTACTTTAAGCATCTGTTAAAGCATCATGTAGTACCTCTAACTTAGGGAGGATTATTCCCCCAAGTTCACCCATTCTATCCATCAGATGCCTCTTCTCCTTAACCAGTTTCTTTACTTCATTTATGATAACAACAGCTTAACATTCTTGGTTTACCAGAGAGACAGTAAGAGGATCAAACTTTTGAGATAGGTTTGTCAATTTTTCTTCTTGTTCTTTTATCTTCTTCTCAATGTCCTCTGTAACTCTAGGCCAAGATAAACAAAATTTATATATATCTCCTCCATCTTTAAGAGCATTTTCAATGCTCTTTATGACAATGTCTAAGGTTCTTCTATCATTGTTAATTAGTCCTTGTACTTCACTGAATCTTTTTCCAAAGAACTCTTTCTGGACCTTAGTTTCTGTTGATTTTTCTAAAGATTCAAAATGAGAATTGACAGAGTTAACCAAGTTTTTCAAATTAACGGATGGAGAGGCAGATGCATCCTTCTGATATGTGGGAATGATCTTCTCTAGTATTATGGATGCAATATTTAGCAGTTCACTGTCCTCCATATGAGATTTTAGAAGTTTTTCTTTTGCTTTGGCCTGAGCAAAAGATGCTATCTTCATTTTCTAAACTGGAGAGAGAGAGTCCAGATTCAGTGGCCCTTGAATCAACTTAGGTTCATCCAGCTCCATCATTCTTTGTCCAAGAAATTATGCACTGTCTCTTTAGTGTCTCTTGTTGGGGATTCATACTTCTTCCCTTTAGAGGTGTCCGAACTGGTTGGTTTGGATGTGTACACACCATCCTTTACTGCTTGTTCTTCTTCCTCTTTTGCCTTATCTTCTTTATTCTCCTTCTCTTCTTTTCTTCCTTCCTCTACTTCTCCAATGACCGGAAGATTTGTCTTGGCAACAGTGGGATCCGAAGGAGTGGCATCCTTTTCCTTGTGAACGTCTTCTTCTAGAACCGAAGAGTCTAATGCCTCAGATGGCTCTTCATCAGTTTTCTTTAATCCTTCGACATCCTTGTCAAAGAATTCTTCATTGATTTTTTTTAATCCTTCAACATCCATGGTAGAAGCCTCTTCATCTGCTTCCTCTATAATGGGAAGATTAAACCTGTTCAGGGCTTTCCAGAGAATTTGTTTTATTTCATCATCTATTTGATTAGTTTCTCCAAGCATGAGTTTATTCATTCGGGACTTACTCCGGAAATCATCTTTACAATCCTTGAAAACCATGTCCATTTGTTTTGGAGTGATAGAAGGACATAGCTGTATCACTATCTGCTCCCGAATCTCTAAGTCTTTTGCCTTTGCATTCTCTTTTCTTAGCTCCAATACTTCTTCTAGGCTCTTAGGAGTTAATGAAATTATTTCAATGAATGCTTTGTTATAGATATTCAAATACCTGACAGTTGCCTCCTCAAGTATTTTCTTGTCTACATCATTGTATTCATCATAAAATTCTGTCATCGGCTGCAAGTTTCCATCCACAGTGATTGATTTGATGATGTTTTCAATTGAGAGAGTGGGTTTCTGAACAAATTCCTCTATTTTCTCTTCCTCATTTCTACTATCAGAGGACTTCCCAGAGGTTCTTTTCTTCTTCATTTTTCTAATTTCCTCATCTGATTCTGTCTCTTCATCATCCTTTTGGCTCACATATGTTCTTGTGGCCTTGGTATTCATTCTCTATTCTCCTTTACTGGATGGCTTGACTTTCGGTTTGGTGGTTCTTGAGTTTTTAGGAGTGACAGGAGCAGAACTTCTAGAAGATCTTGTCCGGGAGGAGGCTTCCACCGGAACGCTTTTCTTCTTTGCTTCTTGCCTTTCTTTTTCTATTTTCTCTAATTTTTCTCTATTAGCATCTACTTCTTCTTTTGTTATGCCAAACCTTTTGGCAAGTTCTTCAACTTCCTTCCTCACTTTTCTCTTGATCTCGGGCTCCCTTAATTCAACATGTATTTTTATGCTTAGCTCATCAAAGGTGCCAAACCTTTCTGCTTCAGTGTCCTTGGGTTGGCTCAGCAAGTGCTGAACATGAACCTCCAATATGTTTTCATCGACTTCATATCCCATGGGCATTACCCACATAGTTCTTGGCTCAACTGCCTCCATTAGGCATTGATCTGTGTCAACCATGAAGCAAACTGTGTCTTTGTATATCTCAACTATTGACTTTGGTATTCTTTCTCTGGCATGCATCATGCTTTGGAAACTCTTGAAATAACCCCAGAGAGCTGTGTTTTGGGCTTGAGCATCACCAAGTCCATACATGTAATCTCTGATTTGAATTGCAAGAGGTTTATCACTTTGCCAGACCCAACCCTTTGATCCAGGTAGCTCATTCATATAGTAGAAAAATAGACACAATATTAGACTGCCATATTTGAAAGAATTTTTCTTATCTTTCTTGATCTTCTATAAATTTTCCATCAGTTGATTCAATAGAAGCTCACATAGATCATAATCTGCATTTTCCTTCAGCATCTGATATGCAACATAGATTGTTGTACCGGACACAGAATTTTCCCTACTTGAGTGGTAGATTTTGTAACCAATTATCATTGACACAAACTTGACATCCGGATATGTGATGTCATCTATAGTCATTGCTCTCTTGTCATATTTTGATCCAGTGGCTTCAGTTACCGTTTGGTTCTTTATAGATTTGAGTGCGGGCACCCCACCAGTTGAATGCAATCCGGTCATAGCCTTGATGGCATCTTTGGTTATCTTAAATGGGCTCATTAGCCACATAAAGTTATCATGCATCCTACTCAAAACATACCGGACCCATTCGTCTTTTGCAAAGGACAAGAAATGTACGCAATGTTCAAAGTGCTTGTCCTTTAGAGTCTTGAATTCAGGTTTGAGGTCAAAATTCTCATCTATTAATTGTTTGTGATAGATATCGATCAATTTTGAGTCTCCAAAATATTCAATGTTTGCATGAATATAAACCCTAATATCTTCTACATGCAGAACATTGTGTGGAATACTGGAAAACACACCCAAGGGATCAACTTCTAGAGAGTTATAAGGGTGTTTCTTGAATTTTGGTCTTAGCCTTTCAGAGATATTGACAACCATCGAAGTAGCCATTCTAATTGACAAAATTTGAAGAGATTTTGCAGAAAGAAATACCTTGTTGCACCTTAGGGTTTGTTGCAACTGTCAGATCAAAATTCTGATTGACTACTTGAATGTTCTGCAGGATCTCTTCTCAGAGCTCTTCTCTCTTCTTTGTTTTGAATGCAAAGTGTGATAAATGGTGAATGAAGACCCTTTTATCCTTCCACAAAACCTAATTTGTTATTGTAATAAATGCACAACCTTTTAAGTCATCCGGGTGCCCTATTTCTCAAGCGATCTTTTCATGAATCATCTTGTGGATCTTCAACCTAGTATCTTAGTGAGTTGATAACACATCTGCCTTATAAACTTGCCTCTGGATCTGTAGATCAGAATATTGTATTTTCAGATCATACCGGATCAATTTGTATTTCTATGTTAACACTGGATAGTTGCCAGAACTAGATCTACTCAAGTGGTCATAAACCCTTTTGAATCTTCATGCGGACCTCTCACATTCTGACTGAAATCTCTTTGGAGGATTCTCTAGGAACCCTTTAATCCACAACATCATATGTTTACTCAATGTGCCAAATTCAGGCACTTACAACCTGGCTAGGGGAATTTTGATCTTTTGCTGCTCCCCCTGAGCCAGAGCTCACCCTTTTAATTTTTGGAAGGATTATCAGCACCGAATTTCAGTGCGGACACCAATGTTCATCACACTCTTCTTTATCCAAATCTTGTTCATTTCCTTCTTAACCTCATCCGCATTCACTTTACCTTTGTCTTTGTCTTGTTTCTAATCATGTTTCACCAAACCTTTTCCATTTTGATTTCTGCTGCTGCAGAATCTGGCTATATGCTGGATCCATTGCAATTGTAACACACAACATTTCTTTGCTTATTTGAATGATATCCTCTTGATTTGCACTCATTAGCCATATGTCCAACTCTATTACATGCAAAGCATCTACCATTGAAAGAGTTGTTCATGTGCATATTTCTGCATTCATGAGATTTGTGACCATACCTTTTGCAACTAAAACATTGACCGGAGAAGGATGAATTGTTTTGATTCATTATGTTCCTGCACTGAGTTGCTTTATGACCGAATTTGTTGCAATTGAAGCAGTTTCTATTGAAAGATGGATATCTTTGGGCATTTGGTTGCCTTACCAGAGGTCTTCTAGGCCTATTTTTTTGACTTCTTGATCCAAAGTTATTTTGACTAGATCCAGAGCTTTCACCTTTCTCATATCCCAAGCCATGCTTATCATCTACCCTCTTTTGACTTTGAAGAAGAACTTCAAGTTGAGCTGAGTTTATCTTGAATTTTTCTTTGTATTCATTTGCAGATTGAAGATCTTGCTTAAGAGTGTCTATCTAGCTCTCAAGTTGTTCTTCATTGTATCTGGCTTCTTCAAGATCAAATTCAAGATGCCTGATTATTCTGTCCATTTTGTAGCAGTCCTCTGTTTTCTCCTTGAGGGATTGTTTTAGGTTATCTTCAATCTTTTTCTTTTCTTCAATTTCTTGGGTGAATTTCATAACCCCTGATTCCATTTCATGTCTTATCATAATGACTTCTTTTGACAGCTTCTCACATAGCTTAGTTTTCTCATTCAGATCCTCATCAGTATTATTGGCTTCATTCTGATTTGCTAATTTCTGAAGTAGTTCCTTTCTCTTTTTCACAGAATTACTGAGTTTTTCTTTCAGCTCATTGATGAAATCATCAGCTTCCTTGAGTCTCTCAAATTATTGACCTCATAGTGGGATTGTTCAAGATCATCTAGGGTAGACTAAAGTTGTTCTTTCATACCATATGCATCCATTGAGATTCCCAGATCTTCCTCAAGCTATTAGGCTTGTTCATAAGAACTTAGCTCTGATACCAATTGTTGGAAACAAGGCAAATAACTGAGGGGGGGTGAATCAGTTATCTTAAAACTTTTCTTACTTTCACTTTCTTAACATTCAGTGCTATATCAAAACATGAAAGCATAAGCAACTATAAGAACTGAAATGAAATTAACACACATAACACAAGGATTTTTACGTGGAAACCCTGTTAAGGGAAAAACCACGAGGTGACTAAACCAAGATTGTATTCTCTGTTAAAAGAATAGAAGAGTACAAAATGGCACTTGCCAGTTAGGGCTCACTACCCGAGCACACTGTTCACAAGAGGCTCACTGCCTACTAGAGACTTATAGATAATACCAATGTGTTTGAACTGATGAACAACATCTACATATGCAAAAATTTAGTTCTGGTTAGGCTCAGTATATTGATCTAGCACATTTCATTCTTCTTCTGCTTAGTATCACTTTTTTGTCACATTCCGAGCTTGGATTACTGTCTTCTCACTTTTCTCTGCTTTTCTTTGCGCTTGTACCAAATATCCATCACTATTACACCTTCACAAGCTTGAATCCATCGGGTATATATATCTGCATCAAGGATTTCCAACAACTTTCTAGTCGGCAACAGAAACACTTAGGATATTTGCAAGTTACTGTTCTATCGGCTGAATCCATACTTGATTGATGATGCGCACCAAAAACTTAGGTATAGAAGTCATTAATCTTGTTGGCCAACAATGTATAATGCCACAAATTGCTTGATCAACACCTTTTACACATCCGAATTGAAGTCTGATACTCTGTCGGTTAGTTTTTCCTCTGTCTGCTCTGCCTGACTGGGACCCAACACTCAGATGCTCATAATGTTTTCATGCTTTATCACTAGAGGCTAAATCTGTGCAATACAATAGTCATGATACCCCTTTTGACTTGTCCAAGTCCGTAATTTACTGAGTTACACCATCTGAGAGATCCAGACTTGATTGTCGGACCATGTTACATACTCTGTTCTTGTCCACTGGACCAAAACAATTTTCAATCTGACTTCCGGTAAAGGCATATTATGCACTGCGGATGTATGGGATAGACTTTGTTGCCATCAATGACAACACATATGAAGCCACACAGTGTCTCTTGCCAACATTGTGTACATAGAAGAAAATGATATTTTTAGAAGACTAGAAGATAATTGAGAATTAAATAAATAGATTTATTTAATTAATTGTGCATGATTGAAGAAAGGATAAGATGTGAGGATTTAAATAAATTAAACAAATAAATTGATTTAATTTATTTTGCATGATAGAGGGATATAAATAAAATATTTATTTTATTTATTTTTAGAAGATGAGGCAACTTAAATAAATTTGGAAGAAAAATTGATTAATTAAATAATTAAAAATATTTAATTGTGGATAAGAGGAAATTAAGTGATGAATTAATTAAATAATTAATATATTTAATTAATGTTGGAATTAGGAGATTTAAAAGAAAATAATGATTTAATTAAATAATTAAAATTATTTAATTTGGAAGAATAAAGTGGATTTTAATGAAATTAATTAAATAAATATAATGTATTCAATTAATGTTGAAATCAGGTGATTTAGAGGAAATTGATGAATTTAATTAAATATTTAGATTATTTAATTAACGTTGAATGTAGGTGATTTAGGAAGAAATGATGTATGCAAGTGATTTAGTAATGCGAAGGGTCATTTTTAGGTGTCTACATTTTGCCCCTCTTTGAGATGGTGTTGTGAAGTAACATCATTTCAAAGAAATTTAAAACATAGTGTTTGATTGGTAGAAGAAGATTGATTTAGTACAAATTGGTTGGAAGAAAATGATTGGATTAGAGAAGGTGATGCCCCAGTCACTCAAAAGCGAGGGTGACAAGTAAAGATAATGGTAAGCTAAATGATGATGATTCAAAAGAAACAAGGTATTGCCCCTGTCAAGTTGTAAACCAATGATTAATTGATGGTGATTGATAAGGATAGTGTTGTTATTATGGGGAAAGATATATCCCTAGATCAACACAAGGATGATAGTGTCTAGTTTCAGAAATGAAACTGTTGGATTCAGGACAGACAACTAAGAGGGGGGGTGAATCAGTTGTCCAAAACTTGTTTACAATTCAAACACTTAAATCCACTTTGTTATTTAATAGCATATCAATTAGTCACTCATGAAAGCATAAAGCATAAACACCAGAGTAGATACACATCAACACATGAGACACCAAGATTTTGACGCGAAAAACTTGGTCAAGGGAAAAACCACGGGGTGATTAACCCAAGGATTATTCTTTGTTAGAAGAATAAGAAAAATAGATGGCACATGCCAATTAGGGCTCACTACCCGAGCACACTGCTCACAAGAGGCACACTGCCTACAAGAGACACACTGTCTACAAAATAACAAGTATCACAAACTTGAACTGGAGATTGACATCTTTACCATGTCTGGATCAGTTCCATTTAAGCCCAAAGACTCCCGCTCTGCCTTTCACTCTTCTTCTTCACTATGCCACACTCATCCGCACACTCTGCACTTTGGAATGACTTCACAATCCTTTATTTATATAAGGCATTGACTTAGGAACAATCATCTAAGTCAGAAAACATTTTTAAATCATCTGGAAGACATGTAATACATGCGGTCGGCCTGTCTTAGGAAGAACACCAACATCCGGTGGTTTTTACATCAAATCTAAACTCTAACTTGAATGCGGACCGCCAATAAGAATTGTACATGATCCAAAGATCATCAAAACCTTTCCTGAGTCACCAGGAACATCCGCACTTTATCAGCTTACTGGAATTCTTCTCTTCTTCATCCAGAACTTCAAGAACACAGTCTGTCATCACTATCACAATGCAAAAGGTGCTTCCAGACCTCCAAACCATGAACAAATCTAGTTGTCACTTCACATGGACTTCTTCAACACTCCCTCCAATCCGCAGAATGAGATAATGGAATTCCAGAGCTCACCGGACCAATCTGTGACACTCTATCACCACTGAACATCTGTCGGAACTGGTTCTACTAGAGCAGTCATAACTTCTTCAGATCATTATACGGACCTCTAAAAACTTGACTGAATCATCTCAAGACTCATATCTGCAAACCCTTTAAACCGCATCCTCTGATCTTCATCTTATCTTGGACTTTTACCTTAATGTCATCACTGTTCTTCACTATTCCTGGTTGAGACTAATTTCCTCAATATCCTCAGCACACAGCTCATCCAATCCTTCTCATTTATGCAATATGAGTATGTTGACATCAATGACAACACTGGTTATCCTCATACTTGCAACAATCTCCCCCTTTGTCATTGATGGCAACATATGATGTGAAAAACCATCAAGACAAGAACTTCTCCTTTCTGTCACAGCTCCCCCTATCAGCAACAACTCGTAACATGTCTTCTCTTTCTTTACTGCTCCCCCTTTGATCATCAACCACTTGTTTTTCACATGTCTTCTCTCCCCCTTTGACATCAATGGCAAAGGGCTCATACTTGCAATTTTAACACATCAGAATCATACCAGCTGCTCCCCCTGAGTAGTAGCTCCCCATCACCAATCCAGATCACAAGATATGACTGTGATATCCACCGGACTGATGCACATTAGTGCATCCTAGTTCATCACCGAAGGGGCAATAACCCCTAACTTCTCCCTGAGAAATTCAAAAGAGTCCTTGGGAAGAGGTTTAGTAAAGATATCTGCAATCTGATCCTTAGAGGGCACAAACTCCAGTCTAACTTCATCCTTGTTCACTTGCTCTCTCAGAAAGTGAAACTTGATAGATATATGCTTAGCTTAGAATGCAACATCAGATTCTTAGAAATATTTATTGCACTTGAATTATCACACAAAATTGTGATAGGCTCCTCATACTCTACTTTAATATCTCTTAGCATCTACTTCATCCATAAAACTTGAGTGCAACTACCTACTGCTGCAATGTATTCTGCTTCAGTTGTAGACAGAGATATTGCTTCTTGTTTCTTGCTTAGCCAAGAAACCAATCTCTTTCCCAAAAAGAAGGCTCCACCACTGGTACTCTTCCGGTCATCCACATCTCCTGCCCAATCTACATCTGTATATGCATGAAGAGAGGAATCATGATCTCTAGGATACCACAAACCATACTCAGCTGTCCCTCTTAGATATCTAAAAATTCTCTTGATTGCCATGACATGAGATTCTCTGGGATTAGCCTAGAATCTAGCAACAAGACCAATAGACTGCATTATATCTGGTCTAGTTTGAGTGAGATACAACAATCCTCCAATCATTGATCTGTACTTTGTCTGGTCTACTTTAGGAGAGTCATCATCTTTACTCAGCTTACATCTGGTTGCCATGGGAGTGTTCATTGGCTTTGAATCTTCCATCCCAAATTTCCTCAACAATTCTTTCACATATTTGGTCTAAGAAATAAAGATTCATTTCTTTGATTGAGAAATTTGCAGACCCAAGAAGAAATTCATTTCACCAAGCATTGACATCACAAACTCACTTGTCATTTGATTTGCAAAGGTTTTACACATACTGTCTCTTCCTCCAAAGATGATATCATCAACAAATACTTCAACAATCAAGATGTTTTCATGGTCAATTTTGAAATATAAGTTAGTGTCAGCAGTACCTTTGTTGAAACCAATCTTCAAAAGATGTTTGTCCAATCTTTCATACCATGCTCTTGGGGCTTGCTTTAGTCCATACAGTGCCTTCTTTAATTTGCAGACCATATCTTTATCCTCAGATAATTGAAATCCATCTGGTTGTTTAATGTACACTTCTTCTTCTAAGTCACCATTTAGGAAGGCAGATTTGACATCCATATGATATACCTTGAAATCCTTGAAGGTAGCAAATACAAGAAATAATCTGACTGCTTCAATTCTTGCCACCGGAGCAAAGGTTTTTTCAAAATCAATTCCTTCTATTTGAGAGTAGCCTTTGCAGACCAATCTGGCTTTATTTCTGATTACTTCACCAACTTCATTTAGTTTGTTCCGGAAGACCCATTTGGTTCCAATCATATTCTTATTTCTAGGTCTGGGAACAAGATCCCAAGTGTGATTTTTCTCAATTTGCATCAACTCTTCTGCCATTGCTTTGGTCTAGTTTTCATCATTGCAGGCTTCATTTATTGTCTTAGGTTCAATCTTTGAAATCAAACAATATTCATCTGAATCTTGAGCAATTTTCCTTCTAGTTTGCACACCTTTGCTTTTGTCACCTATGATCTGATCTTCAGAGTGGTTCAGTCTTACATACCTTGGAACTTTGGGAGTTTCTTGCACATCTGTTTCTTGATCAGGCTCATGTAGACTTATCTCTTCTTCCTGATTTACCGGATCAGTCTGAATCTGACTTTCAGAAGAGGATTGAGCTCCTTGAACCAGAGCACCATTCTGATCATCTTCATCATATTCATAAAACCTTGAGGGTTTCTCAATTCCTTCATCAACCTTCACATTTGTACTTTCTATCATCTTTCTCAGTCTCTTATTGTAACACCGGTATGCTTTTCTTTGAGTGGAGTAACCCAAGAAAATTCCTTCATCACTTCTAGCATCAAACTTTCCTAGATCTTCATCTCTTTTAATGTAACATTTGCTACCAAATACTCTGAAATATTTCATAGTAGGGGTGATGCCAAACCAAAGTTCATAAGGAGTCTTACTGGTATTGCTTCTGATTTGAACTCGATTGAGAGTATAGACTGCAGTGCTGACAGCTTCTCTCCAAAACATCTGGGGAACATTTGCTTCCATCATCATTGTCCTGGATGCTTCCTGGATGGTCCGGTTCTTTCTCTCTACTACTCCATTCTACTATGGAGTCCTAGGAGCAGACAACTGTCTCTTTATACCATGCTTCTCACAAAAATCTATGAATTTACCGGATGTGAATTCACCACCTCTATCAGACCTCAGACATTTCAGTTTTAATCTGGTTTGATTCTCTACCATAGCCTTGAAGATTTTGAACTTCTCAAAAGCTTCTGATTTCTCTTTCAGAAAGGTAACCCACATCATCTGGGAATGGTCATCAATCAGTAACATGAAATATCTATCACCTTGCATACTCTTGATTCTTGTCAGACCACATAGATCAGTATGAACTAATTCCATTAATCCAGTAGAGGACTGATCCTTGCTTTTGAATGAGACTCTGCTCTATTTACCTAGCTGACATTCTTTGCACAAACTATTTGTAGGTTTTACCAATTTTGAAAGATCTCTTACAGCCTGAGTATTGCTTATCTTGATGATGTTATCAAAATTTACATGACACATCCTTCTATGCCATAACCAAGTCTGATCAACTTGAACAAACAGACAACTTTCATTAGTACTAACTAGATGAAAGATATTACCTTTTGTTTGAGTACCGGATGCAGTCTCAGTTCCGGAGCTTTCAAAGATCCTGCATTTTCCATTCTTGAACTGGAGATCATAACCTTTGTCCACCAACTATCAAACATTGAGAAGATTGTGCTTCAATCCTTCAACATACAGTACATTATCGATTTTGTTCTTTCCATCAAAAGAAATAGTTCCCCTACCTCTGATTCTACCAACAGAATTATCACCAAACTTTACTATTCCTCCTTCATACCTTTCCAAATCTAAGAACTTGTTCTTGTCACCTGTCATATGGTGAGAGCATCCACTGTCAATAACCCAACCATCCTTTTCTTCAACTTGGGCAGCCAAAGCTCTTTCTACAACCTTATGATTGACAGATTCAGAGGACATTGGATCTTCTTCCTTGATGGCAATAAACACCCATTCATTTCTGGATTTGTTTCCTATCTTTGATTCATCATCTGTTGCTCCTTCATTATCATCTTCTTCATGAACATAATAACAATTCTTTTGGAACCTTTGGTTGTTAGAATTTGACCTTGTAAATCTTTCTGGACATCTTGAGGCAAAATGACCAATCTTATTGCAGTTGAAGCACTTAAAGGGTAATTTTCCTTCATACTTACCAGATCCTCTTAGCAGTCTCTTTGCAATGAGGGCTTCAAGTTGAGCTGCTTCTGCTTCTTCCACTTCCATGTATTTTCTTTCTTGATCATACCATGACAGTTTCCTTGAAGAGTTTTCTCTCGGATCAAATCTTTGTTTACCTTTCACAGAGGCACTGGCTTTGAATGCAGATTCAATCTTGGGGGGATCATCTCCAAACTCAGTCATTTCAAATGCAGCCAGTTTGCCAGCCACTTGGTCTCTTGTGATAGTTGTATGGGCTCTGAATTCATCAATGGCAGCAACCTTGATTTTGTAGGCAGCAGGAAGGGATATGAGAATCTTGCCAATAATCTCATTTTCATCCAAGACTCCACCAGCATTTCTGATTCAACAAACCAACTCATTTACTCTTGGCATGAAAGTGGTAATATTTTCATCATCTCTCATCTTCAGTCTTTCAAATTTCCCTTTTAGACTTTGTAACCTTGCACATTAACATACTGATCTCCTTCATGCAAAAGTTCTAATTTAATCCAGATCTCATAGGCTGTTGATAGGTCAATAACATTTGAGAGCTCTGAGTCAGTTAATGTGCTTAGAAGAGCCTCTCTGGTCCACAGATTATTTTTAGCATCTGTGATTTCATTTAGGGTTGTCGGACCACCCTGTGGAGGTACATATGCTTTTGTGACCATGGACCAGTACGCCATTCCCACACACTGTAGGTGACATTTCATGCGACCTTTCCAAAGAGCAAAGATGGTTCCATCAAACTTCAGGCTATCCTTCTTGTATGGCGACATCCTGGATCTCCTCAAGTGGTTAAGCTCCTTTTAGAGGAACTTGGCTCTGATACCAATTGTTGGATTCAGGACAGACAACTGAGAGGGGGGGTGAATCAGTTGTCCAAAACTTGTTTACAATTCAAACACATAAATCCACTTTGTTATTTAATAGCATATCAATTAGTCACTCATGAAAGCATAAAGCATAAACACCAAAGCAGATACACATCAACACATGAGACACCAAGATTTTGACGTGGAAAATCCGGTCAAGGGAAAAACCATGGGGTGATTAACCCAATGATTATTCTCTATTAGAAGAATAAGAAAAATAGATGGCACATGCCAATTAGGGCTCATTGCTCGAGCACATTGCTCACAAGAGGCACACTGCCTACAAGAGACACATTGTCTACAAAATAACAAGTATCACAAACTTGAACTAGAGATTGACATCTTTACCATGTCTGGATCAGTTCCATTTAAGCCCAAAGACTCCTGCTCTACCTTTCGCTCTTCTTCTTCGCTATGCCACACTCATCCGCACACTCTGCACTTTGGAATGACTTCACAATCCTTTATTTATACAAGGCATCGACTTAGGAACAATCATCTAAGTTGGCAAACACTTTTAAATCATCTGGAAGACGTGTAATACATCCAGTCGGCCTGTCTCAGGAAGAACACCAACATCCGGTGGTTTTTACATCAAATCCAAACTCTAACTTCAATGCGGACCGCCAATAAGAATTGTACATGATCCAAAGATCATCAAAACCTTTCCTGAGTCACCAGGAACATTCGCACTTTATCAGCTTACTGGAATTCTTCTCTTCTTCATCCGAAACTTCAAGAACACAGTCTGTCATCACTGTCATAATGCAAAAGGTGCTTCTGGACCTCCAAACCATGAACAAATCTAGTTTTCACTTCACACGGACTTCTTCAACACTCCCTCCAATCCGCAGAATGAGATAATGCAATTCCGGAGCTCACCGGACCAATCTATGACACTCTGTCACCACTAAACATCTGCTGGAACCGGTTCTACTAGAGTAATCATAACTTCTTCAGATTGTTATGCGGACCTCTGAAAACTTGACTGAATCATCTCAAGACTCATATCTGCAAACCCTTTAAACTGCATCCTCTGATCTTCATCTTATCTTGGACTTTTACCTTAATGTCATCACTGTTCTTCACTATTCCTGATTGAGACTAATTTCCTCAATATCCTCAGCACACAGCTCATCCAATCCTTCTCATTTATGCAATATGAGTATGTTGACATCAATGACAACACTGGTTATCCTCATACTTGCAACAGAAACACCTCGTATAAGATGCCTAGTCTGGTTTCGAGAGTGTGACAATCTGTATAAGATAATTGATATGATTGATTGATTGATGATAATGTCTAGTTTCAGGAAATGAAACATGTCATATATGACACCTGGTCTGGTTTCAATAATGTAACATCCTATATAAGACAATTGATTGATGATGATTGATTGATTGATTTGGTTTATGATAAGATTAGGATCAAGACCAAAGGATGTGATTGAATAATGTGGATAGATTGATTAGCTAGATTGGTATGGAAAGGATGGTGAATATTGATAAGATGAATGATGATGATGATGCCCCCTCGAGAGGATAGGTAGGTGCAAAGAACACAAGTGTGCTCTCGAAATGAAAGGAGAGATGAAGATGAAAAGTTATATGAAAGATGGAAGAAGAATGGACAAAGAATAGAAGAAGTGATATCAGATTAATCAATCTTCATGAAAGCTATAGATTTTATTAGGATGTATGGGTAGGTGGATGGATAGGATGAAGTGTTTTGAGGATGTTTAGGTGAAATGATGATATCTTATGTACCTGAGTACTAGATATTTCCTTCGTATTCCAGATTGCCTACATACCCGTATCCATGGGATCAAGGTACCTTAAGATTGAGATGAGATGATATGTAGTTCTAGAAGTGTGATGAGATGGGGTGATGTTGCAACGGTTACATGAATATTTATAAAGAACAATCCTTATTTTTGATATAGCAATGGATGTTATGCACCAGGGTATAGAAGACCAAGGTGATGATGTATCCAATGCATAGGACGTTAACTCTGCAAACAAATGGTTTGAACTTATATCTACTAGACATAATAGAACCTTGTTGGATATGTGAATGAGCCATAGTCTTTAACAAATAATAAACTTAATACATAAATGCAAAAGAATATTAATATGTAAGATGCTAGGATGTAACACACACAAAAGATAAATATTAGCCATAGTAGGATAATAAGGTCATCCCACAAACACAGTATATGAAATAAATGACTATGCCCAAATCCACACTGCATCGTAACATACCAAGATATAGAAAATCAAGGCAGTCTTGACTAGGTATTAGAAAGGAACAAAAGATAAACCAAAAAGAAAAAGACTGATTGATAAAGTAAACACATAGCCAACATATTCTCTTGCCAAAGAGGTTACTCAGGGTAGATTGGTAGATAAAGCCTTATTGTAGGAAAGATATATCTGTTAAAGGCTGTTGATATGATCTAGGATAGATGGATTTTGTAGCAGATGTGGCAAGCGGTATGTTGGACAACATATGGCTTTAGGAGTAGTCTTTTTGTTTCAGGTTTGGATAAGGTACTTGAGTTTTCAAAGGATGCATAGTTCATTTTCTGCTTGAGTTAGTCAAGTTGGGGTGATAGGATGGAGAGTGATAAATGGAAGACAAGAGAGATTGAAGTGTTCGATGGATTGGGATGACTGGGTGACATTGGATTGCATTTGGATAGCCTTAGTACTAGATACCAATGACAAAGGAAAACCAGTTCTAGATGCAAGGAGAAAGATGGGATTAGATAACTGAACAAAAGGATGGGTGATAGCAAATGGGATGGAAGACTCACGATAGAAGGATGAATAAAAGAATAGGCAATAGTGGATGGAATGGATGAGGTGCTTAGGATGTGATCACCAAAGACTATGTTGCATAGGAATAACATGCCCCATTCTAGATATAATGCTTTAGGATTTTACATGACAAAGATTATGATGATAGGATTGATTGGATTGGTTGGCAATGATGAGGTATATCAAGAAATTTTCAAGGTATCTTTCAACATTTTGCCCCTATCTTTATCAAGATCAAAAGGAGGAAAGGAGGATGAAGTGGACCAATGGGATAGTTATGCAGATATAATGGATAAGAGAGATATGATAGGAAGGATAGGTAGAAGGAATGATAGGATGGGTAGATGAGACAACATGCCCCCAAGTGTAAGGTACATAGACAATCAACCTACACACAACGCCTGTTTGCCAAGTTTTCATCATGGTACTTATCCAAGGCACCTATTTGCCAAGTTTTTACAATTGGACGAAGGGATTTCTCTTCACTATTTTTCTCCTTTTTTTATGTATTTGGATGGGATGGAGGATGAGGACTCAAGCGTCTGTTTCCAATAGCAAGGTAGTATGTTATCACTTTAATGCATGTTTGCACATGGACTATATAAAGTAACATTACACGCATGGATGTTGGTAGATGTGGGAATATGGAAATGGAATGGATGGTGGATTATGATATGGATGATGGATGGAGATGGAAGGATAAATGGGTGATAGAACAAAAGCATGGACCATAGAGGTATGATGGGGGAAATATGTTGGATAAGGGATGTAAGATGAGGGGATGGAAGTATGTGGAAATGGCATGTAATGGTAGGGAACCAAGGCCAATGGTTGTACACATCGTGATAGATTTGGAAGCCTTTGACTAGGATGGGGAGTGGGGAGTAATGGGAATCAAGATAGGGGATTTGGGAATCATCGATTTAGGGATTCAGGAACCCAAATGGACTTAGGATTTGCAAGATTTTTTAATGGGGAGCAAGAATTTTGGAATTGGGGGATAGATTGAGATATGGATGCTTTATTTGACTTAATAGCTTATTGCTTGGGGACCCACACCATTTTCATTTTTGCTTTGAGGTGTGTGGATGTATGCAACATAGGATTTGTTAATGGGGAACGAGATTTTTGGAATTTGGGGATAGATTGAGATATGGATGCTTCCTTTTGGGTAATTTCTTGTTGCTTAGGGACCCACACAATTTTCATTTTTTCTTTGAGGTGTGTGGGTGTATACATCTTTTGAGATGGATTTGGCTTTGCATTTGTGTATTGATGCCCTATGGCATGATATTCTTGAGGCTGTTGCGGATATTCTGCTATATATGTGGAAGCATCCAAATTTTTATTTTTGAATCTCATGGGATTAGGAATAGCTTCATATGGGGTTGATGTATGCATTCGTTGACCATGATTAGGAATATCAGGGGATTTATGGGGACGTGATGTGTGGGTGGAGGAATGAGTATACTAATGGGTGAAGGGATTAGGGGATGGAAGGATGGGAATATTAGGAGTTGGAAGGAGTGGAGGAAGAGTGGATGGAGGGAGATGTATGGTCACATGCTTTTGAAAAATGGTATGACTATGGAGGAGGGATGGCGACATATGAGTGAGAGGTACGATAAGGTACAATGGGATATGGAGTGGAAGAAGTAGTTGGAGGAGGCATGGAGGTGGTACCAACATCTTTGGATTTTTTTGCTTGGGATGAAAAAACAAGGCCATGTGCTCAAGGATGGATTGTAACATGGATGGGCTCTAAGACACCTTGTTCATGAAGGCCTAAACCTTTGCCTTGATAGTTCATGTTTTGGAACATATGATATGCAATGGGATGTTTGTTTTGGAAACAAGACGTGAGTCCATTATTTGATAGAGAAGGTGAAGTGGTGGATAGTGGTTGTTGTTCTCCTAAGGAGGAACATTCATGGATGAAGGTGGTAAGACCTAGGGGATAGGATAATGGATTTGGAATGGGATTGATGGGAGATGGTGGAGGATCAACATGAGATAATGGAAGATTCACAAGAGACAATGTGGGATCATGCAATGGATGACTTGGGATGCTTGGATCTTGACTAACATTATGCTCAGTAGGGGTGAAGGGATAGGATCCAAGTTATCTATTTGATTATCTATGTTTTCTTGGGGACCAAGTGTCTCATCAAGGGAATTAGATTTTTTTGGATCATAGATAGGGCTAGGTGGAGGACAGGTTGGAGTAGTATGGATAGCTTGCTCATGGATAGGTGTGGGATTATGGATAGGTAGGATGATAATCTCTTGACTGGATGGAATGCATAAAGTAGGCTTAAAAGATCATCATGGTTCTCTTGATCATAGATAGGATCTTGATCATAGATGGGATCTTGATCATAGGTAGGATTAAGTGTGTTGTGGATGGGATCAATTTGCTCATGTATAGGTTCTTCATCAAAGATAATATCTTGATCATAGAAAAGATATAGGTTATGGATGGGTTGGATAGATGTTCTTTGATCTTGATTTAGATAAAGGGTTGATGTTTCCATATGCTTTAGATTATACTCTTGACATAGCTCTTGATTTTCTTGAATGAAAGTGGAAGTGGGAGACTCATAAGTAGGCTTAATAGACTCTTGATACTCAACAACATGAAGGTATAATGGATCGAGACTTGGACTCATGATATGATACTCGTCAATAGGTTGTGGACTATATGATGTATTTGGAGGACTAGATATGATGTTTGAAGGTTCTTGGATAAGCTTGGATAGGTGTTTCATGACATGGAGATGGTTGATTCCTTGCTAATAGCCATTGGGTCACATCCTTCATGTGTAAGGGTGGATGAACAATATAATGGATGGATAATAATGGTAGATGGTGTTGCAAGCTTAGGATGAGGATTAGGTGGAGGGATAAGGGTTTTGGACACACTAGGATTGGAATTGGATGGTTTTATTGAGGGTAGCTTAATTAATTGTGCTTGGACCAATTGTTGTAGGGTTATCTCCCAAGGATCTTGTTATGGAATATTGGAGGAACATGGGGATGAAGGTAATGAAGGGTTTGATGGATTAGAAGGTTGATGGACTAATGGATTGTGATAGGGACTACATGTTGGTGTGGGGATAGAAATAGTAGGCTCTTGTATTGGTATATGAGTAGATGAGGATGAAGGGTACACATAGGATCCATAAGCTAGAGTGGTGTTCCCCTTGTCAAAGGTATCATAAGGACTTAAGGGCACTTGATTTTGGTGCAAAGGAAAACTTAGACTTGCTTGTTCTTATTGTGAAGGAAATTGATAGCCTTGTGCATGGGTTTGATGATGAGTTGAAGTATTAGAATAAGGAGCTGGATGATCTTGGGGTGGATGTTGCATGATATGTAGATAGGATAGGTTGGTACAATAATGGGGGTGACACATAGGATTGAGGTGTAATTTTTTGAGGTTGTGGTTGGAATTCTTGTTGTTCTAGAATGTGATATTGTTATTGTTGTGGTTGGAATTGTTGGTATTGTGGTTAGAATCGTTGGTGTTGTGGTTGGAATTCTTGTTGTTGTGGAATGTGATATTGTTGTTGTGGAATGTGTTGATATGTAGGTGGGTTAGGTTGGAATTGTTGGTATTGTGGTTGGGATTGTTGATGTTGTGGTTGGAATTCTTTTTGTTGTGGAATGTGTTGATATGTAGGTGGGTTAGGTTGGAATTGTTGGTATTATGGTTGGGATTGTTGAGTGGCTATGAGTTGTTGGAGTTCGACTAGGAGTTGTTGTATTCGAGGTGATTGGTTTTGTTGAAGTTGTTGGATGATGGCTTGTAGTCTTTGTATGGTTTGTTAGTCTAGGAGTTGTGGCATTTGGTGAAGTGTTTGGATGATGTCTTGTAGTTGTACTACTATGGTCTTATTCTCTAGTGTTGGCATGGAGCTACAAATGTGTTGAAGTCTTCGTATTTCAGCTTGTTCCTCAAGATATGCCTCATAATCTACAAGGTTATCATGATCATTGGAGCTATAAGGAGGGCCTCCTTGAAGTATGACTTTGGGTTTTGAATTCAACCTAGGTTTGTTGATGATCAAGACAATTTTGATGATGATTTGTGATGATGTGACGAAAGTTTGACTCTTTTTATTCTCAAAGATAGTTGTGATTGATTAGAGAACTAGTGATGATCAAACTGTACTGAATGGTGTTTATGGAACACATGATGTTACTTATGGTAGTGTCTGGGCGCTTCTGGAGCATAGAATGGTGCCTTTGGTGTAAATAGCTACCTTTAGATCACATTATGGCACTTTTGATGTTTTCAAGTGCTTCTGGAGTGTAGTAAGGTGCTTTTGGTGTTTTCAGGCACTTCTAGAGTACAATAAGATGCTTTTGATGTTTTCAGGTGCTTCTAGAGTATAGTAAGGCACTTTTGGTGTTTTCAGGCACTTCTAGATAGTGTGAAGGTAGAATTTCACTCTTGGATTTTGATAGATTGCTTTGGATGATGAGAGAGAAAGTTAAAGTGGATTGGATTTGGAATGGAATGAAGTGGTTTTTAGGAATGGATTGGAATGTTTTAAGATAGTTTAGGGTTGATTTGGAATGGTTTAGGGTTGATTTGAAATGGTTGAGGGTAGTTTAGGGAGGTTTTGTTCTCTTGCCTTCATGGCTTGACAATATTGTTGTCTAGTGGTGACCATAAGATGACTCAAATGCACTAGAAGAAGGATTGATTTTGGACTAGTTTGATTTGGTTGAGATTACTATGTTTGATGGGTTGATATGGGTTGCTTGTGGAAGATTATAGAACTAGATCAATAGCTGATTTGGATAAATGATGACCTTACACAAAGATAGACTAATAATCTCAATGAAGGTAGATAGTGTTAATGGCGTTAGATCAACTCAAGAGAAGTTCATTCTCTAAGCTAATGGAAAACCAATAATGGATACTAATTCCTCTTCAAAGACCTAAGAGATATGATCACTCTCAAATCAAAGACGAACTAGGAGATTGATCTGATCTAGAATCTATGGTGGAGACCAAATTACATAGCTAGAAAAAGTGTGAGTAAAGATTTAGGCCTATTTGGTGAAGATGGAGTAGATAGATAGTAATCTCAAGAGGATAAATGGTTCAAAAAGTCCAAGTTTTAGCTATGAAAATAGATGATGATGGTCTGATGGATGCTAGAATAGGTTTGATAGTGCTACAGGACACTGGTTAAATGGTTAAATTGATAAAAAATTGAAGTTCACTGTGATTTGGGCTAAATGGATAAATGGTGACAAATAGAAAAAAAAGCATTGGACTATGGCTCAAATGCGCTCAACTATGGTTTAGATGTGCTGGATTATTGTTCAGATGCACTAGACTAAGGTTCAGATGCGTTGTATTATGGTTTAGATCCGATGGACCATGGTTTAGATGCGTTGTTTTGTGACAGTGATGTTTTCAAGGTCAAATTTGATAAATTTTGATTGGATTTTGGTTGGATTACTTTGACAAGAGAACAAACACAGTAAACAAGATGGCTAAGGACAACAATAATTGTATGTTCAAGGCTCATAAGCCCAAATTGCCACTGGTATAACATAATTAAAGACACATAAAGCACTTTTTATACCTAAGGACAAGCTTCACTACGATAATATCAGCCCACAACTTGGAATCTCTATTGACTCAAGTGTTATCACACCTAATGTGGGTGTGTACACTATTTTGTCTTTGCAAGAGAGGACAAATAGGGACCTCCAGGACTGAAAGGATGACCCAATCACCCTTTCCCTGAAAAGCTACTAGTAGCTTATGCTAAGATGGGGATTTATGTCTCATCTCAAGGGAGCCTTATGGTGAGTAATCTTGGAGGCATCGTACCCTTGCACTAAAAATTATCACAATGTTCAGAGGTAGATCGGGTAGTCACTAGCTATGTGGTTTTTAGTTTCTTTGGGGGACCAACGCCTTGCGAGCATCCAGCAAGCTACTAAAAGCTTTAACCAACTCTACTAGGAGTGTAATATTCCTAACACAAAAGTGTTGGTACGCCTCCTTTCAAATTGGCACCGTATGGCAAAGACTAACACTGGTTAGGACTTGGCTTTCACCTTGACCAATTTATATAGCAGTCCAAAGGAAAAATCCACTTAGGGTCATCCCTTTTGGATGAAAAGCAATCCAAAAGCAGGCCCTTCTAAGGGATAGACAAAAATAAAAAGAGATGGGTCTAGTTTTTTGGTCACCCAAGTTTTTACACAAGGGGAAAGCATATACCAATCACCTCACAAGCATGGAAAACACTTGTTCATTTACCCTCTAGATTAAGCTAAGTGCTACTATGCTAACCACACAAGATGATTGTTAATTCCTTTAAGAAATTAGAGTATTTCTAAGACTTAATATGAAAAAGATTTGATATCTTCGACAATCATCCTACAAAAGTATGTTAGAAACCTTCTTTGACCTGTGATAAGATGATGCAACAAGTGATATTAGTTCCACACAAACCAAGTCATTAGCAAAAAAAAAAACTTTAACCAAAAGCACTTAACTATTGTGCAAAGGTGCTGTAGAATTTACCAGATGTGCCTGACTACTATGCAAATGCACTTTGTTTCAAACCTGGAAAAGTGCTTACATATTGTGCAGATGCACGTTGTTTATACCAAAAGTGCTTGACTATTGTGCAGATGTGCTCTGTTCCAGACCAATAGTGCTTAGATATTATGCAGATGTGCTTTTCAATAACATGCCTACAAAAAACAAGGATCTATGTTAAAAAAGATGGATCGAATGATTGTTGAGTGATTGTATGAAGACCCAGGATGTAGTTGGATGATGAAAGTTGTAAACCTACAACAGGAACAAACCAAAACAAACTATGAAATGATGGATTAGCTCAAAAAATGGAAATACCCTTAAATAAATCAACTTAAGGAGTATGTTAGGATGATTGTAAGACAAATAAATCAACTTGTCTACACAAAAAGATGATCAATGTGATATAAGAAACCCCTAAAAAATTAGAAAAGAAAGTCAAAAATCTGAAAAACCAGATGCGCTTTAGAATTGTGCAAAGGTGCTGCAGAATAGTGCAAAAGCACTTTACTATGCGCCAAAGGTGCTTCACTGTCGCTCGAAGGCACTTTAATTCAAACCAGATGCACTTCAATGTCATTCAAATATGTTTTTCTGTGTTGTATGCATTTTTCCGTACCTATACTTCAAAAAATCAAATTTTCTAAAAAAAACAAAGGTTAGTAGGTCCCACCAGGCGTGCTAGAATGTGTATAGGTAAAATTTGAGATTGAATAAAGATCAAAACAATGATAACAACTCAATCCTATAACCTTCAAAAGATCGATCTAAACGATAACCAAATCAATGAATATGTAAATCAAAACAATAGAAAGGTATCACCTAGATTGTATTGATCTCTCAGTTCTTTGTGGATTGCTCAATATATTGCGTAACCATGGTTGCAACAAGCAGACGCAGATATAATGCTCAAAAGATCAATGTGGTTTATGTGCTCAATGATGCTAGAATGCTCAATGCGCTTAAGAATGCCAAAGCTTAAATGATTGAAGAGGATTTGGGAGGAAATGAAGGGGGGTATATATAGGTTTCAATAAAGATCGATCAACGGTGTAGATAAATCAATGAAATGGATGATCAAGATAAATCAAGAGCTCATGATGAATGTGCACACGACAAGTGTCATGAAGAAAAAGCTATTTTAAAGTTGCTTTGTTGAGTTGACTGCTTGCTAGGATAAACATGGGATTTGATTTCATAAATTTAGAATGCTTTTTCCAATTTATGAGTTGATGATAAAAACAATAATGATTAAAGCCAATTAACTCAACTTTAGATTTACTTTTTGAAGTTCTAAAAATAAGACTGATTGTGCACATTGAAGAAAATGATATTTTTAGAAGATTGGAAGATAATTGAGAATTAAATAAATAGATTTATTTAATTAATTGTGCATGATTGAAGAAAGGATAAGATATGAGGATTTAAATAAATTAAACAAATAAATTGATTTAATTTATTTTGCATGATAGAGGGATATAAATAAAATATTAATTTTATTTATTTGTAGAAGATGAGGCAATTTAAATAAATTTGAATAATTTATTTAAATTTGGAAAAATAATTGATTAATTGAATAAGTAAAAAATATTTAATTGTGCATAAGAGGAAATTAAGTGATGAATTAATTAAATAATTTATTTAATTAATTAATGTTGGAATTAAGAGATTTAAAAGAAGATAATGATTTAATTAAATAATTAAAATTATTTAATTTGGAAGAATAAAGTGGATTTTAATGAAATTAATTAAATAAATAGAATTTATTCAATTAATGTTGAAATCGGGTGATTTAGAGGAAATTGATGAATTTAATTAAATATTTAGATTATTTAATTAACATTGAATGCAGGGGATTTAGGAAGAAATGATGTATGCAAGTGATTTAGTAATGCGAAGGGTCATTTTTAGGTGTCTACAAGGACAAGGGAATGCAAGACGCATGGCATTCTAAATAGAAAGATGAGATGTCACCATAGGAATCATAAGCATCCTCATTTTCATAGTATTCAAGGTGTGAAACATTGGATGATCCATATAAAGAATCTATCCTAGAGTCATGATTGTGCTAAGAGGCCATGACTACAAAGCATGCATCGTGTTGAAAAAGGACTACATCTTCTCTATGAATAATTTCTTTGTAAAATATTTTTTTACTTCAAAAGAGAGAAGAAGAAACAACTTCATGTACCTCTATTCTTCCTACTGCACCGAATGAATGAGTTTGTTGCACCACTAGTAGGCATCAACAACAACAAAGTCGCCACCTCACTAAATGAGTAAATCCTTGGAGTGATAGAACCACCAAGGCAAAAAATGTATTTCTGGGTCCAATACCAACAAAGTCTTCACTTCATTTTCAACCCAGCAATAGCATGAGTTGGCAACTCGTTACAAGATACCAACAAGATTTGTTCCTCGGCAATGGCACCATTATGTTAGGTCTATAAAATAGCTTATCCCAATTCCTAGAACATTATTCAATCTCTGAGGCTAGGGATGTCATCAAGGAGGTGAAAAGGGGTTCATCAACGGGATAAGGATGATTAAGGGCCAATGGGTAGGAGTGGGTAATCTACTCTTCACTTCTGGCTCAATTAAGCCAAGGAGGGTGTTCCTAGAGGCGTCCCTTAATAGGGATTGAAAACAATACAAAATGTGTTCATGAAAATAAAGTAGCAATACCCAAACTTTAGTTTTGACTCCAAAACTATCACTGAATCAAAACTAACCTACTATACTAAAAACCTCTTTTGAGTTGATGAATAGGCAGTCTTGCATAAGGGAAAAATTCTAGTATGTATTTAAATGTTGAGATGTGTTAATTTAAAATGTGTGTGTTTGGTTATCATCTCCAAGATCAGTGTCTATCCAGTGGGTAGTAGAGTCTAGTTTATCAAAGGAAAATAATAGAGCAGAAATAAAGGAGAACTAACCTAAGGGCATAAAATGTATGTCACATAACATTGGGCATATACACATACTTAATAATCCATCAATTCACCATACAAATCCATATGTAATTCAAAAGAGACCATCACCAACCTAGCAATGCTTTAAAATAATGTCACATTTATCAGATTCAAAATTACATTCATACCCTGAAATAGGGCAAGAGGAAACCCTAGTGCTGACTTAGGTGTTTCCTTGAAACTGTACCCTTAGTCATGGAGACATACAATATACTATTGTTCATAGCAATATTTGACCTTTCATTTGCTTTGTCACTCGCCTGAAGAACTGGAAACACAACCTCTTAATCTAGAAGAATTTTCCTTTTCTACACTTGTAGTTGTCTGGGAGTGAAATGAATAACCAACCCTTTTGAATGAGTTTCATTCATGTATTATAGTGTTTTTTGGTCATCCCTCAATACACATGGGATTCTAGGTTGGAAAATGCATTAGAGAAACCTGAGCATTAAATTTTCCATCTGCCACTAACTACCTAGGCATTTCTAGATCCATTTTGGTGCCTTTTCTACCTTTTACAGAAATATGAGGGGGTCCCAGATATGGCAGAACTTCAGCGTAGGACATAATTTGCAGACCTTTCGGGGGTTAGGACATATCCTAGTCTCCATGGAATCCCCACAGAAGAAAGGAAAGGGAAGGTTGGTGGAGAAAGTGAGTGGTTAGGGAAATGTAGGTCTGGGGAAGGCATGTGGATGCAGAGGTGGGAAGGAGTTCAGGATATGTCCTGATCCGAGTTGGAGCTCTATCAAAGAAGACCAAGGCATGAAAGCAAAGAAGAAAGGGAGAAAGGGAAGTAGGAAAAAATGGGTGAAAGGATACATCCACATCCAGATAGGGGATGCGCAAAAGGGGCTCAAGAGACTTCATGGGAGAAAGTGGAAGAGAAAGGGAGGCAAGAAACCAAGGGGGTTTAGGATGTGAAGACAAGAGAGGCATCAATATGCTAAGTGAGGGAGGGAAGCAAACAAATTGGGGAGAAAGGGAAAAAGTAGGGATATGAGGGGGTGTGGAATAAAGAGAAGGCAAGGATCCGAGGGGGATGTGGAAATATCCACATCTAGGGAAAACCTTTGCCATATCCATTAGGGGCAAAAGTCCCGCACAAGACAAAAAGGTCAAGGAAACTTAAGAATTTTTTCAGGATTTCCTTGAGGTTTTCAATAGAGTTTTAACTTTTTCCAAGGCACACTAAGCAAGGCAAACACAAGGGGAATCATTAGGAAGATTTGGAAAATTGGCACATTTTGGAACATCAATTGTTGGAAAAAAGAGGTCCCAACATATACCACACTTATGCCATGGATTCCACTCAAGATAACTTAACTACATATATAAGACTATATTAATGATCATATAACTTAATTGAGAGTTATTGTAGCCACAAGCCAACTACTCATATCCCTATGCACACTATAGGAATAAGGGTGTAGCATGCACCCCTTCACACAAGTATTCTCCTTGATGTTGATCAATTGTGGATGTTGCTACACAAATTTTCATCTTCCCAAGTGGCAACTTTGATAGGCAAATATTTCCATTTAATGTGGTACTATGTGATTATCCTGGTCCTTTGCTTCTTTGTGTGTGTCTACAAAATTAAAACTCAGGGTCCAAGATGGGTCTTCCCTCTACCTCTAGCTCAGGTAGCATTGTTTATGTTAAAATTTTATGTTGATCTACTTGCCTCTTCATTATATTCTATGTCTTTGCCTTGTTCTCCTTGAGACTATAGGGTACCTCTTACTAGTGTTGAATGTATTCTTCCATTTCTCTAACCTTTTGGTGTAAGTTACAAGAAGATGTGAGGGAAGGTAGATGGTACCCGAGCACTCATTAAATGGCATAATTAGGATATATTTTGGGAGGCAATCATTTTGTCTTGTCCCTCAAAATAGCTCATGGATTTTGTGATATAGGAATCTTGGAATGTTGCAATTCCAATGAAAATAATTGAACCATGCCCCTATCTACCCTTTTTTTAATCCTCTTTTGCATTTAGAGTGAGCTTACCATATATGGATAATTTGCATGAAACCCCCTTAGTTCAAATATTTTATCCTTTGAGTGAAAATGAATGAACATCTCCCAGAAGTTCATCTTAGTTATTCCTAAGGTATTGAGCCATTGGACTCCCAAAATAATATTTTCTCCAACCATTGGGATAGAAAACATAGGACAATAAAGCATGTAGTCTCCCATGCTGAGTTTAATACTGTGGCATTTCCACAAACAACTGATTGTACCACCATCTACAACCATAACTTAAATTCTAGGGTTAGGTAAATGAAATAGTTCAATGTGTTTCCAACTCACTCTTGATGAAGTTATGAGTACTCCCTGAGTCAATCAATATTGTTACCTTGTATTGTTTAAGGAAACCTATTGCCTTAAGGGTTTGTGGATTACTAATACCTGATAATACATGGCAAGAGATAGTTGATTGGACATCTTCTTAGTATTCTACAACCACTATTACCTCTTTTTCATCCTTTTCTTCATCATAGGTGTCCTCAATGTCGAACAATTTATTCTCAACACATTTATGTCCTCTACTATATTTTCCATCATAGTTGAAATATAACCCTTTGGCCCTTTCTCCTTCAATTTGTTGAGGCTTCTATCTCATAGGTTGAAGAAATGATGTTGAAAAGGTCCTTGAATCTTTGTTTCTAGGGAACTTCTCCCTTTTGTTAGCTGATTTTTTTTCTTTTACCTACATAGACATAATAATTTCTTGAGATACAAAAGCTAGATTGAACATGCATACCTCATATTTGATGTGGTCTTTAAAACCCCTAGAAATAATTCCTTCAAAATTTCCTCTATAACATGCTCCACTCTCAAAGATTAAGTTTGGAATTGTTTAGTGTAGTCTTTGACCATACTTGTTTGCTTTTATTTGGTAATTTGGTTGAAATATCTATTCATAAGATTGTCACCGTAATGTGTAGTGAGTTCCCCTTGGAAAATAGACCATGTAAAAATGCATCCCTTCTTTTTCTTCTCTTCACATAGCCAATGATACCAAATGAAATGTTCTAGTTCCAAGTATAAGGACACCATTGCAACCTTCTATGGACCTAGAACATGATGAAGATCAAAGAAATGCTCCATTTGGTAGAGCCAATTGGTTGGATCCTTGCCATCAAACTTTTGCATAGCCATCTTTGATGTGAAGTGCCTAGCCATAAAACTATTTGGGTGATGATGTAACAACCCAACTAGGTTGTTAGGGTTTAAACCCACATTATATATGCTATTCATAGCATCTTATGAATGTTGTGCATTTAATATACCTTAAAATAATAACACTTAATATGCATATGAAATTATAATACTTAGTATTCTTATGAAATATTATGAGTATGAAATGATATGCTTAATATGCATATAAAATTAATAACACTTAATATTCATATTAAATATTATAAGTATGAAATGATATGCTAATTAAATAACATGCTATTCTTTAACTATTCATGGAAAATTTAATTCCTATTTTCACATTATTCATAGTATCTTGTTTATTTATAATGCATTGCAACATCACGCTACTGTTCATTATACCAACACTCAAGATCTTGGAATGAAATGGACAATGCCTATGAGATAAATTTAGAATTGAATATGCACAAACAGAGTCAATGTAAGAAAAATACATGTAGATTCATATCACTTGCAATACAAGTACTAGTAAAATAAATAATAGAAGCAAGAGAATTAATAATTGGACAAGTCAATCTTGGAATACAGTGTAAATTGAAACAACCAACTTGCCTATGTTCAAATTTTACCTATAACAAAAATTTAATTAATCAATTAATTTTATTGTTGTAGTTTTAATTAATTGAGTTTTAAATCAATGTCAAAATCCAAACTCAAATAAAATTAATGATTAGATATCATTTCTTACAGTTTGTAATTTTCAAAACAATCCTTGTAGATTATGCATAGTAACTATTTAAGAATGATACAGAAATTATGAACTAATATTAAAAAGACTCTTTTACATAATTTTATGTTGCAATCACAACTCTAATCCTTGGTTTTGTTTTGTTTCTAAAAAAATAGAACTTTTCTTATGCAAAAATAATATCAAATACCTATATCAAATATCTAGTATTTCATACTCTATCTAAAGAAAAACAAAGCATATAGAATCTAGATAAATATTTACATACAATTTTATAGATGTTTGAGTTTGTAGGAAATAGAAAAGGAATTAAATGAAAAAATTAGTTTAAGAGCTCGGTGGATTACATTATCTCAAACCATAAACATTTCACAAAACTTTTGAATATTAGAAGCAACTACAAAATTTATGAACAACATGATGATAAAACTAACAAATTAATCATGTTATTAATTACAAAGTTTAATAGTTATTTTTTCTATCTCCGAAGAACTAAAACTATAACCAAACAAAATCACTAGATTTAGTTTTCTTGTTTGCAATAATAAATAAGTGTGAATTCACAAATCCTCTCCTTATAAAAATTTTACTATTTTTCATGAAAATCCCCAATGCATGATCATCCAAGAATTTCTAATGTATAACTCTTTTTATTCTATTTTTAATTTTGTTTTCTTTTTTTTTTTCTAAAATAAAAATTAGATTTAGATAAGAAGATATAAGATTATCAGTAACTCTATTATTTAGTATTTTTATATTATCTGCATTATTCAATACTAAATTATTTAATTAAAACAATTCATACAATACTCACATATTAAACAAAATTGTGAGTTTTAATTAATTAATTTTTTTCTAATTTCTAAATCCGATATATAATAATAAATTCAACTTAATAAAATATTTCTTTTTTTTAAAACTAAAATCTCAATCCCGTAAATTTAGATTTCCCTAAAAATAAAATAAAAGTTTTTTTAATATTTAATTTAATAATCTAGATAAAATTATGCATATTCTTTAACTTAAAAAAATAAAATATTTAATAATATATTTCTAATTTATGACTATCTCTAAACATAAGTAATTGAGGATAAAATATATATTTTTTTTTCTAATTTAATAATTTTCTTTTCCAATTAATTTTGGAACAAAGCTTTTTTTAATAAAGAATTAGTTTGGATTATTATCTTTAATTTCTCAATTCTTTCCCAAAACTAATTTTAAAACAAAACACTTTTAATAAAGATTTTGCTTTATCCTCTTTCTTTAATTTATTATAATTTAACTTTAGTATAGAATACAAATTTTTTTTTTTTTTTTTATTGATCAAGGTGGCAAGGAGCCACTATATTTATATTAATATCAAAAAAGATTTTTACAAAGATGATACCCAAACCAGGGCCAAAAAGTATCCAAGAAACCAACTATAGCCTTAAAGCCAAAGGTTAATTACAAAGCAAATCCATGGAATACAAAAAGACCATATCAATTAACTTTGAAAGATACATGAGAAGCAATCTGGAATACCCAAAACCTGAACCATATCCATTCTTAGATTGAAAACTTATAAAGGAGAGGGACAATTGCCGCTAGAGCTTGCCATATCTGGATTGGACGTTGTAGGAGGAAAAGTGAATGTATGTGGGTCTTCAGAAGCATGACTGATCAAGAAGTGCATAGCATTCAGTAAATTAGTGAGAAAAGTATGGACTGCACCATCCATGTTAGATTTCAACTTGTCCAAAGTATCCAAAGTAGTTTTAAAGGAGTCACCAACCAAGCCTTCACAAACAACAAGTATGGCTGCTTTAATATGATTGGAAGAGTTCAAAACATCAAACCAAACAAAGCCATCAAACAAAGGGATACCAGAATCCAAATTATAACAATCCAAAGCATGATCCAGATCTTTCAATGTGAAAAAAAAGGCTAAAGATACAAATTGGCTAACAGTTTAACCAACTCTTTATCCATTAACAAATCCATGTAATTTGAAAGGAAAATAGAGGCTATATCTGAGAACAAAATATTTTTACCAGTCTTCAAAATATTGTAACCCACAACCATGTGTAAATAGAGCTCCACTGGTTCACATTGCATAATGAATACCTTCTCTAATTTTCCTTATCATAAAGATGGTTATCCGCAAATTCCCAAAAGACTGAAGGAAAACAAATGTGTTTGTTATACTCCATTATTATTTCAAAAGAAGAAAGTCTGCTGCACTTCAAGCCTCAAGTAGAAAAGTGGCACTGGAAAGAGAAGCCAACGATAGCAAATATAATGGAAAGATACATTTAAAAGAGACAATTGATGTCGATCCTTTGCATAAAAAATGAACATCTGTATCTGCTGAATCCTGTGAAGTACAATGATCTTTTCAAACATCAAAGGTGAAAGATGGATTACACTTGATACCCTTCAAAATACACAAACCGTAAGGAAAAAATCATTTGATCGCATGCTGCCAATGGAGAGGTACAAGATCTGGACACCCAAAGACATGTAATGAGATGACAATTCACACACCATATGGCAATGAGCTCAAATGAGGTACTTAGTGATCAAGTCTCGAAAGCAATTTTTCTTATGTGAAAAAAAATCTTCATCATTAGGAAATGTCTAGCTATCGATACTGATCTCAAGGAGAGGATGCCATCTTATATAATCATAAAAATGACAACTACCTAATTCAAAATGACTTCATCCAAACAAATTATCGGTCAAATCAATACTCTTCAAGGCTTAATCTATTAGGAAATGATGAGCTTCTGCATCTGACCAAGGAACAATGAGGGGTTAAACTGAATAATATTTCTCTCCAAGAATTAGATAATTCATTGGTCATCACTTCAAACATTCTTTCATCTCTCCAACTCTCAATAGAGTTATTTACAAAGGAGTCAACTTTGTTTTCAACAACCCAATTTGCAAGCAAATCAACTAAAGAATTGGCTTCTTGAAAACAATGATTACAATCAAAATATTCCAACTTATCTAACATAATCCAAACCCACTTCATTAGGTAATTTAAATGCCAAAAATTCAAATGTTTCCTTTTTAATGCATTAATGACTAGCATAGAGTCACCTTCTATCTTCAATTTGTAAAACCACTTTCAAGAGCAAGTGAAAGACCCAAATGGATTGCTTGTATTTCTGCTTCATTATTTGAACCAACTGGCAGTTTCTTTGAAGATGCTAACACCACTCTTCCTTTAGAATCCCTGAAAACACACCCTTCACCTGAAGCACCCAGGCTCCCCTTGGAAGCACCATCAAAATTAAGTTTTATAAGAGATTCATCCGGAGGATACCATTTTTCTTCCTTTCTATTATGACTGGACACATTTATTTTGATAGACCCATGGATAGGGAGTTGGTTCAAGAGAGTTCATTTCTTTAAAATTTTCTGATCCCAAGAAGAGAAACATATGTTATCATGTGAAAGGTGTATAGCTGAAGCCATCACTTTTTCTAAAATTGCCACTTCTAGTTTATTTATGACTATTTCCCAAGGATTAACTATCCCTTTAAAAGTCATGTTATTCCTCTCTCTCCAAACATGCCAAATAACCATAGAAGGAATTATTCTCCAAAGACTAGCAAATGTTGAGTTTGAATAAAGGTTTGGCCTACTAATAAAGAGTTGGAGAAGGGAGGAAGGAAAGGCATATACCCAATCAAGTTTGTTCCAAATCCAAAACCAAATTCTTGAAGAGAAGACACAATGAAGGAATAGATGACCAACTGATTCATTTTCATTGTAGAAGGAGCACTTGGGATCTACCCTTATACCAAATTTGACTAATCTTTCTCTAGTAAGGACTCTATTATGAGTAGCTAACCAATAAAAAGCTCCAGCCTTAGGGAGACAATATTTATCCCAGCAAAATCGAAGAAGCCAAGGTTGATCTAAAGATTTAACCCTATTGAGACAATCGGATTTGACTGAATAGGAACTAGTTTTATCCCCTATCCATTTAAGTTCATCATCCCTATTGGATAATAAAAATTTTCTTTGAGCTAGGATATCTTTTAGTAATCTTTTTTGAGTTTCTAAGAAGGGGAATTGAGAAAAGTCTTTCCATTGGACTAACAGGGAGTTAGAATCTCTATTGATTTAAATGTAATCTTCAACATTTGTTCCCCAAGCTACAGAAATAAATTGTTTTGCCTCAACCAAATCAACTCTAGACTCTAATTTTTCAAACCCATTCCAAGAATCCAACCACAACTTAGCTTTTTCCCATTTCTTATGATCCAAGAGAGGTTAGATGTAATGATGCTTCTGCATTTGATTATAAAATTCCACATAGGAGATCCAGAAGGAGGATTAGATATAGTGAAAATTCTACTACTATCACCTAAATCCAAATAATTAGACTGGAGAATTTTACACCACTTTGCATCCAGAAAAGCATAAAGCTTCCAAGCAAGTTTAGCTCCCAGGGCCAAATTCTATAATGTCAAATTTCTTATGCCTTCTCCACTTGCCTCCTTGGTTAGGCATACCCTATCCTAGGCCATCAAAGGTAGTTTTTTAATTTCTCCTTTCCCACTCCAAAGGAAGTTCCTTAGAATTTGATTTTTCATTACTATTTATTTATAAATTATTATTTTACTCTTGTTATTATCATTATTATTTATTTGTTTTAAATAAAACATACTCCACCTTGTAATATACTCTTTAAATTAATTTATTTAAATTTAACTATTTAATAGAATTTAAATATAAAATTTTCCTTTGCTATTAAAATTGTCCTTTGATTAATATTACAATTTAATTTATTTTTCTAATCCAATTATTATTTTTTTGTAATTAACCATACCAAATTAAGTGTTTGAGAAGGAGGGTTGTGATAGATGCTCCATCTTTAGATTTACATCAAACCTTGAAGCATCATGTCCCTTAGAAGATACATTTTCTTCCCAATTCTTGTGGTGTGACTCTGTTGGTTAGGAATCTCTAGAACGTTGGTGAAAATTTATTCATTCAAAAATTATCGTGAGACCTCCTATCCTAGCTTCCACCCTTGACAAGATTTTTTACTTCATCTTGTTGGTTTCTTCCCTTATATTATCAATGCTTATCATATCCCTCTCCTCTACTAATGGATCATATTTGTCAAGAGTCCTGCCAAGAGTGATTGGATTCCTTCCTTTGCCTCTTGTTGAAGCCCTCATCATGATGCTGCCAAAATAGCTTTCATAATATATTACTCAAAACAAATCTAAATAATCTAAAAAAATTACTATAACTTACTAGGGCCTAGATCTCACTTGTTAGAAAAATTTCAATAAATTTTCTAATTTGCAGCCTTGGGAGCAAAATTGATGGAAACCCTAATTTCACAATAACTCCTTCAATTCTCCTCTAAATGACCTCAAGTCTATGTTGTAATAGATTCAATATGTCTTTGATCAACCCTCTAGAATTTAAAAAAAAACACTATTTTATAGCCCTGGGAGTGAATTTGGTGGAAACCTCAATTTCTCAATAACTCCTTCAAATATACTCTAAATGTTCTCAAATTTGGATTGTAGTAGATTCAATATGTGCTTGATCAACCCTCCAAAAATTAGGAAAAAATCACCAAATTGAAAGAGATGTTCTCTTCACAATTCAACCTCCTGAATCAAAATAATTGTCTTATTCCGTGCCTTTTGGATGTCAAGATCATGCTCTAATACCACTTGTACTTAAATAACTTGCACAAGAGAAGAACATAATAGGAAATATACTACAAGTACTTGATCATTTTTTAGAATAATAAGCCACTTCAAGGGGGCAAACCTCCAAAAGTCTCTAATAAGAACACAATTCACAATATGATACTAATAAACTAATCACTACCTCCTATATATACAATACCTATTCCATAGATGCCATCTAGGTCAACATAACTACCTAAATAAGACTATATTAATGATCATATAACTTAATTAAGAGTTATGGCATCCACAAGATGACTACTCATAGCCTTATTCACACTATAGAATTAAGGGCATATCACACCATCGTTAATTAAAATACATTTTTCATTTTTAAAATCTAACTTTGACCATTTTTCCTTAGGCAAATGAACAAAAGTCTTATAGTGAAAAACTCTAATATGTGAGAGAGGAGGATTTCTACCTATCCAAACTTCATGTGGAGTCTTTTTAAAAAGAAAAGAAGTGGGAGGCCTATTTATTAGATAACATGTAGTATTGATAGCTTCAACCCAAAACCTTTGTTCTATGTTAGCAACACTTAATATGCTTCTAGCTCTTTCTATTAATGTCATGTTCATTCTCTCTACAACCCCATTTTGTTATGGCATGTATGGAGTTGTTTTTGTTTTATTATCCCATTCAATTTACAATATTCTTCAAATTCCTTGAAGCAAATCTCTCCCACTCATCTCTTAAAACCTTTATCTTCCTATCTTCTTTATTTTTAACAAGTACCTTAAATTATTAAAACTTTATAAAAACAACAGATCTGTCCTTTAGGAAGTAGATCTATCCTTTAGGAAGTAAACCCATTCTTCTAGAGAAATTATCTATGAAGGAAACATAGTAAATAGATTTTCCAAGAGATGGTACATCTACTAGAACAAACACATCGTTGTGTATCAACTCTAAGATCTCAGTTGCTTTAGTGCTACAAAAAAAAAATTTAACCATGTTTTTTGTAAAACTCACAGTACTCATAAAAATTGAAATCAAGAGAATAATTAGTAAACTCCTCAACCATAACTTTTTTCTTTAGATTTTAGTCTGTTCTCCCCAATATGACCCATCCTTTTATTCCACAACATTTTACATATGGTTCATTTACATTTGTAGTAGCTATAGTAGAGTTGCACAAAGTATTGGAATTCAACTTAAACAAAGTTCCTACCCAAATTCCCTTCTCTAAAACCAAATTATCCCCCAAGGTTGTCATTTTACAACCATATTTATCAAAATAAATTTGCACGACATTGTCATTCATCTTTGAAATAGAAATAAGGTTCTTAACTCAACCTAGAATGTGAAGTACATTAGAGAAAGTCCCAACTTTTCCATCATTGAATAATATTTTTAACTTTTTAAGGCTAAAAATGTTGTGAGAAGTGTTTTCACCCAAACAAACTCTACCTCCATCATACTTTTCATAAATGTAATACCACTCCCTATGTGAAGTCATGTGAAAGGAAGTACATGATTCAATCAACCATGATTCATCACTAGAATGAATGCTAGAAAAGGTTAGAAAAATATTACCACTAAAAAGATCATCATCAAAGGATTTATCTAAAATAGAGTCATCATTTTTGTCCTTTTTTCTTTGAATTACTTTCCTTTTTTACATGACCCTTTTTTGCCACAATTCCAACAGTTAAATTTAGACTTTCCAAGGGACTTAGACATACCCTTTGACTTGGATTTTATTTTATCCCTTTGTTTATTTTTACCCCCTCTATCTTTAGATCAACCTCTTACAAACAAATCATCTTTAGAGGAATCATCCATGGAGTTTCTCCTAAGCTCTTCACTTAGTAATGCTAACACAAATTATTCAAGATTTAAGTTAGAAGATGTACTACTAATAGCCATGATAAGATTGTATAAATTAGGTAATGAACAAAGTAAATTAATACACTTATCCTCTTCTTACCTTTTTACATCTATGGAAGCTAGTTGACTAACTATAACATTAAATTTATTTAGATGATTAGTTACATAGTCTCCTTCATTCATTCTCAATGAATATAATTTATACCTTAGAAACAATTTATTTACAAGACTCTTAGTTTGGTGTACAATACAAAAATATTATCCCATAAAGATTTGGCAATGTTTTTGTTGAATTTGATAATTAATTCAAGCCACAAAGATCACCTGCAAAACCTAAGATTTACCTTCCACAAGAGAAAAAAGCAAAGAGGAACAATTTGCACAATAAAGATGAATTAATGAAATGGATTCAATAATTACATGTGAGAACTTGCTTTTATATTTGCAAGTTAGAGAAAAACCCTAATATGACTTAAGAATAACCTAAGACTAAAATTAGCCCTAAGTAAACTTAATAAAGTGTAATTAAATATTTAATTACACCAACAGTTTTCACTTGAGACATTCATCAAGACTTAATAAAAAATGCATAACTTGATTGTAGTTCTTACTTTCATTTTGAGTTTGTCCCATGTATCTAGATCCAATATAGCCATAAAATTAGTTTAGTAGTTATCATAATCCAATGGTATCTCTCAATCAAGAGATCCTCCATATTTAGTTTCCATAACTTACAGTGTTGCCCATTGAATTTCTCAATATCCACTCTCAAGGTGCTACCAATGACTACTAATTTTCAAATCTAATTTCAAAACTCATGTGAATGTTCCCACTACAAACAATTAACAAAATCATCCCCTCCTTTGCATGATTAAGTTTGGAAGGACCTCAAATGAAGCAAGGGATCACCTCTACCATCATACTTTGTAAAAACATATGCCACAAAACCCACTTAGTGAAGGATAATCCAATATGTTACATGCCAAGGGATTATGCAATATCCCATTAATATAATATTTCTTTTTAAATCTTTGCTCATAATCATCAATACGACTACCTAGATGGCCCAATATCCTCATGATGGAGTTCAAATAACATGCAAGATCATTTTCAATATGCCACATATGCATATGTGCATGCATACCATGTATAACAGTGAGAAAAGAAATATCAATAGGTGGCTTAATATCCTCACATATACCAAGTAAATATTGTAAGAGATCACCTGGTTGTTCTTTTGTATGCTTGTCTAAATCAAGTGCAACATGAGGTGTAGAAGAATGTGCTCCAATAGTACTTAAAGATATTATAGGAGAAAACACAAAAGAATCCAAAGAAGAATCTGTGCATGTACATCAAAAAGTGGTGTATCATCATGATGCATAGAAAATCCATGGGATCCTTCTAAGATGGACCACTAGAATGTGGATAATGAGAGCCATGTGAAATCCTTGGTCTAGAGCCACAAGTAAAATGATTTATAGATGCACATGACAAAGTTGAAGAATGGTTTTTAATAAATATGACATGAATCAAACTATTGTTTAGCACTATTAATCAATATATCACAAAATCATGCATTAAAGTACCATCATCATGTATATAAGCATAATATAAGGATAAAAATGATCTACCATGCATCTTTGCATCTTCATTTTTTCTAAATGATTCTATCATAGGTGTGTTAAAAGAATGTGCATTATAAACCAAATCATTGTGAATCAAAGATTAGTCATCCACGTCATGAGACGATAAAGAAGCAACACTTTGCTCCTCACTAAATATATCATCAATAGACTAAGAGTGAAAACATGGATAAGAAGGACAACATCATGCAACAGTGAAATCCATATATCAATATTTAAGAAAGATGGACCACAAGAAACACATAGAGGGGTTTATCATGGGATGTAGAAACAATATGTGCACTAGGTATAACAACATCACATGAATTCATATCCCTAAACTCCTCAAAAAGTATATCATGAAAGAAACACAAATCTAAGGGAATAGAAATAGGGCTATCATGATATCTAGAAAGAACATCATCACAAGGTAAACAACATGATGAATAGTTCTTGAATGTGTAGTCTCATCACCATGCAATGAAGGACAAGCTATTAAAGGTAAAACATCAAGGTGTGCATTATTAACACTAGTCATAGGAAGGATATGACTAAAATGAAGCTCATTAAAAAGTGAAGTGAGTGTATCCAAGAGAGAAGGAAAATAAATAACCAAATCTATCAAGGAAGGAAAATCACATACATAATGGAAAATCACTTCCATAGATAACTCCCCATTTATAGGATAGAAGGACATGAGAGCATCAAGGATGGAGGGATTAGATGCCACAAATGATAAGAACACATCACAACTAGATAGATCAATGTATGAATAGAGGTAAAAGGCAAATATATAAGAGAATCCATGATAAGATGATAACACTCAAAGCACACAAGGGTGGGTGGGTAGGGATTAAATAAATACTTAACAATTAAAACCCAAACCCTAATCAAAATATAGCAATGAACAACCAATAAAAAGAGGGATCCAAACCCTAATTAGATCTAAATTGAAGAATAAACAATTAGGAAAATCATGTTTAAAACCCTAATATAAAAAGAATAAAGACTCATGCCAAACCTTCGGGGGTGTATAATATAAGTCAAGTTCACCAAACATGCAAAGAAAATACAATAATTTTCTTAAACTAAAATTAGGTTTAAGGAATATGATGATCAATTAGCCTAATTTAGAGTTGTGATAGATTATGTGCTAAAATTTCAAAATTTGGAAATGGAAGTATTTAGCTAATCCTAATGATTGATAGATAGTTGTCCATTGTTTTGATCATAACTTGTATACAAAAACTTCCAATCACTTGTTCTTGGATGCATTGGAAGCAAAATGACGAATTTTGAATTAGATCATTCTCAGAATTTGGAGAGGGCCAATTTTGTGGCGTGAACTTGACCTAGATCAAAACACAACACATAATTGACCCCCATTCATGAAGTCGATCTAGAAGGTTTTTGTACTTCTAAACTTGCAATCAAAGCTTTGCCTTGATGTTTAGACTTGCAAAATAGAGAGTGAAAGTGTTTACAAACACCTTTGAGGAGCTTGCTAGGCATGATGATTCTCCATTGGTCAAACCCTCTATTGGACTAATTTAATAGCTTGAAACAAAGACCGAAGAAAATAAGCAACTACACAATTGATGCCTAAGTAAATGGTGTAATGTTGATGCTCTCATTATGTTGTCTATGGATGTATCATGAATACTTCTAGATCTTTGATGGATAATAATGCATTATGGCATGTCCTTAAATAAAAGACTTTTGTATACTTATATTTGAAATATTTCACACTTCAAGTTAACATGTAACAACTAGTAAGAAGAGGACGACATGTGCCCAATTCTAAAATTTAAATTTAAAAAGGTTAAGGTCAATTTCACACCACAAAATCAACCTAAATAAATAAATTGAAAATTAGAATTGGTTTATGATGTATAAAGACAAAATATGATTAATGTAAAAACAGGCCTAAATACATCCATCTAAGAAATTGATATTCACTAATAAATGATTTGTTTGACATTAGGCGGATACACTAAATTACTGTATTACATTATTATTTTTTTATTTAAAAAGAGTTTTAGCCGTAGCCATTACATATTAATAATTATTATTTCAATAGACGAATATATTAGGTCACATGGATTTCCGTAAATAAGATTGGGAATATCGAATCTCTTGCTTTCCATAATTCCGGCTATTGTTTTTAAAAACTGAATTACTATATTTAATGGGAAAGTTGATAGGAATGCAGTCACTCCAATTTTATTTGGACGGCGACTCCTCACCGAATTTGCTCTTTTTTTGTCCCGTTGTGAATCGCAATGGACATTTAATACCCACCAAAATCCTTACGAAAGGATTGTTGCATAAATAATTGAAGGATTTCCGTATCAGGGGCGATTCGCAAAGACGTCATAAAGTTGGACTTTTTTGAATTTGTAATTTGTGATTTGATTGAAATAATTGAGCAGGATGAAAATACCTGTAACCGTGATAAGTGAGAAGGGATAATGCATTTGAAATTTGGGCATGGAGATTTTATGGTTATTGTATCTCACTTTTTCAATTGTGGGATTGATTGCCTCCCTTAGATGGGGATTGATTGTGTGCTGTGAATCTAATCTTTGTAAATGTTCAAATGTATGTTTTTATTTTGTCTTGAAAAATTGAATATGTTTTTATATAAAAATTTGGTTGTGTGGTTAAGAGTTTGCCAATGACTAGGAATATGCCTCTCTTTGGTCAAACCTCTAAAATATTGAGAACACCTTTTTGAAAATGATTGAACATAACAAGTGAGCATGCAACAAAGGCTCTAGACTTTGATGCAAGTAATAAATATATAGCTTAGATGCTCTTATTAAATGGCATTTAAGATTCTAGGTGTGTAAAAATGAACTATGGTTAGTTTATAGATATAACTCCATATGACACAAATGAAATGTTTCGTACTTTGAGTTGTCATACAATGACTAGCTAGAAGAGTTAGGTTGACCCTAAATTTTAATTTGAAATCTAAAAGCTCCAAAGTCATTTCTCCAAATTGTGCAACTTACTTCAGTTACTTGTGCAAATTGTAGATCTAACCTTAGGTGAGCAATGGATAAAATTGAGGATCAAGGCTGGTCCCTGGGAGTGAGTGCAAATGGAAATAGGTATGATTTGGGTTATGTGCCAACTTTCAATAGAAATCTGTTGGAAAAATCAAGGTGAAACTGTTGCAATTTAACTTTAATATTGTGTACAAATCTAAAAACAGATTAAAGACTATCCACTTTGGTGTTAATGTGATTAGCACATTAAACAATGAAGGAATGAAGGAATAAATACATAACAAGTGACACAATATGTCTGAGGGCTTCCACCTCTTTTTAAAAAAAAACAAGTGACACAATATTTACGTGGAGAAACCCTTGCCGGAAAAAACTCCACACCAAAAGAGATCCAATTATTGTATTAATCTTTCAAAGAAGTTTACATCAACACAACATTTCTCTCTGAATTCTAGTAGCACTTCGTTACTCCTTCAACCTGTAAAATCTCTCATAATACCACCAACCAAAGGCACCAATATTTAAAAGAGTGGTATGTGAGAATACCATTATGGTTTCTCAAAACAAGTGTCAAAACCACATGCAAAAACCATATGCCCCCCTTTGTGGACAACCAATAAACTCAGTGAATTACAATAAGTCTTATTATAGCCTTCTCATGGGCGCCCAACCCATAGCCAATCAAATACTAACAACAACAAGTGCTTAATTAATTACCAATGACATGCAAAACACATGCAAGCCTTGGCATCCCAATTTGGATGACATGCAAGACACATGCATGTATATGCAAGTCCATATGGACCCCACCTCCAAAGTGAACTCCCAAAAAAGACTCATGCAAGGTGTATGCAACAACATGCAATTCATGCAAATCCAAATGGGCCCCACCTCCAAAGTGGATGCCCACAATGGACTCAAGCAAGATTCATGAAAATCTAAGTGGGTTTTGTACGCTCAAAATTGTGACTCCGGTTCCCTGGGGCTATCGGGTTGGATTTCAGTATGCACACGGACCCTTCCCTCCTTGCCACAGGGCGATTCGCCACGTCACTCTCACTCACGTGGAAGTAGCCAGTCGAGAGGAGGTGAGACACAGCGGGGGTCTGGCTCATTGGAGAGCTGGACTTCGTGGAGAGGGGTCGGCAAGTTTTGTGGCCTTTGTTGTTGTATGTTTAGTTGTATGTTTCGTTCAATTGTTGTTGTAGTTGAGATAACCCTATGACCCGAAGGGTCACTAGTTTCTCTCCTTCTGTTTGGATTCCTTAGATTGCACCTCTGCGTGGGTAAGCGATTGTTTTCGTTGATGGCTTCTACTATTTCAATATCTTGAAGGAATTCTCGTTGTAGTTATAATTGTCTAGTTTCTTCTAACAATGAGAGTACAAATGGGTCTCCTTGGGGGAGAACGAACATTTCTTGTTGTGGTCATGGATGGATCTCCTCGATCTCGTCACGAATAACCCTTGCCCACTCTCCTCTCACTCCTAAGCACATCCGTGAATCAGGATAGAGGTAAATGTGTGATTACTAACCTCAACCAGATCTAGGGTTTTGACCTAGGGTTTAGTTGACCAAGGTTTGACTTGTGTTTTGACTCTATTTTTACCTTGTGATGTGATCAAGGGTTTTATTTATCGAGGGTTTGCAATTTTGTTTATTTTAGGGTTTCTATATGCATGCAAGCTAAATGATATTCAAAACATTTTTTTTGGTATTTTTTAGTATTTTGGAAATAAAAGTGCTTTTAATCTATGAAAGGGAAATATGTATGTAATTCTATATAACTTTTCTAATGCAAAGTTAACCTATGTTTTTTTGGGGTTTTTGATGATTTTGAAGTAATCTAATCTAAAGAAAAGGGAAAATGCTTCTTCTAATAATCTAGATCTAGAAATATGAAAGTAATTAATGTAACATGCAAAATCTAACTATCAAGGAAAAAGAAATGTTTTATTGTTCCCAAGAGCAAATTTGATTCTCTAATTACTATGAATTGAACAAAAACAATGAAAGAACTTGGAAGAAATGAAGATTTGTTGACTCCACTACCCTTAGTAATCCTTGTAATTGGCAACTTCGAATCCTTTTGTGACAACGAGTGATCCTCTTGACAACAAAATGACACAAAGAAGCAAAACGAAACTTTGATGAAACTTGTATAAGTTTAATGAGAGCTTGGATTGAGCACAATGGCATAGAATGAAGTAGCGTAGCATTGCTTGGTTGAACAAGTAAAGCAAAAGGCACCTTTGTCTTGTGAGAGCATTTGAATGCTAAGTTGGAGAGCAAAAACTGGCAAGAGCTGTGTGCACAATGAATTTGCCTCCCTTTGTGCTTGAAGTAGGGGGTATTTATAGGTTTAGAAGAAGGGATTGATTGAAGAGTTAACTCATTTGATTGATAAGTTAATAAAGATGATTGGGGAGTTAACAAGGTTGATTACCTAGTGAACTCAGCTGATTAGAGAGTGATGAAGCAATGATAGCTTATCACTAAAGAGGAAATGGAGGTGAGGGAATGCATGAGATTGATTGAAGAGTTAATTTGAGATCAAATAGAGCTAATTATGCATGTGTGGGTGCATGAAATAGTTAACTCTATATTAGGCATAAAAAACCATGCAAACTAGAAGAAAAACGGGCAAAAATGAAGCAAAAATGAGTGAGAAACCCCAGTTTTTTCGTGGCTGTGAAAACGGTTGGGTTACCCCTTTTGCCAGTAGGGTCACCCCTGGGTGACCATGGGTCGCCCTGGGGAGCTCTGGGCTGGATAGGGTTAGAAGCAGAGAAACAGGCTGGGAGATGAAAGAAGATAAGAAAAGGAGGGGTTCTGCCTCAAGAAACAGGTCAGTTATGTGGAAGAATCCAAATCTCCACTTGTGTCTGCAAGATCTCCCAGGGGAGGTCTGGAAATAATAGGGGGAGATTTGGATTGGTTGAGCGGAACTGAAAACTGAAAGTGGGAGATGGATAAGGAGACCTCTAGAAGGCTTCTAGGAGGTGCACAAGATGAAAAACAAAGAGGAAAGGTGAAAACTCACCTACAAGACACTCACAAGGCTTAAGAGCAAGGTCAAAAGCTCAAAAAATGCAAGTTGACAAGTGTCGCAACAAGTGTCGAAAAGTGTCGCAAATGGGGAGAGAGAGAAATCGACAAAGAGGAAACAACACAATACAAGAAAAGAGGACACGTCATCAAGAGACTCGCTGCTTAAAGGACATTATTTCACACTTACATGTACGTGATAAGAATTTGAATCATCATAGGGCTCCTCATGGAGGTTGTGCATGATTTTTGTGCTTACATATTTGCCCCTTCGGGGACGATAATCTACATGAAAGGTAGGTACCGTTCCTGAACTAGGCCTTACCTGTTGTCGATTTTCCTGCAATTTGTACCTGCAATAACTAATAATAGTTTGACATTTAAATATATCAAAATGAATAATAAAAAATGAAATGATGAACTTACCATGGATCATTTGAGTTCGACTAGTTGCTTGCCTTTGTCAGTTTAGACTTGTAGGGATGAGAGCATGCAAAACAATGCATGAAACAGATGCATAAAAGCAAAGAACTAATCTAAAAATGCATAAATGAAACTAAGCTAAGGGGAAAGAAAGCAAGCCAGATTGAGAGATTGAAGCGAAACGGCGACATAATTGTTTGTGTGAGCAGTCGTTAGAAAGGTATCATCGAGGAGATCGCAGAGATGGCTGCCTCTTCTTCAGCCATGGAGAATAAAGTATGCAATCAGTGAAAAACTCTTCTCTAAACCCTAGGTTGAATTTTGTGAAAAATTTCTTAAAATTGTCTATTTTTTTATGATTTTTCCTGTTGCATTGCGTTTGTCTTGTCATTTAGAGCAAGATTGTTTTTTTATTTTCTGAAATCGGTCGCAAAATGAGATTTTTAGAGTGATTTTTGGTTGAGGGATTCGCCTCTAGGGTCGCCCCTTTTGTCAGGCAGGGTCGCTCGGGGAGATCCTGTCTGACAACAGGGTCGCCCAGGGGAGATCCTGAAAAACACCTGGGTCACTTGAGGGTGACCCTGTTGGACTAATTTTTTACTGCATTTGATGTTGTTTAACACTTGTTTCACTCTAATTTGACATGATTTGGTCACTGTATTTACCTATTTATTGCAATTTTGAAGGTTTATATGCTTTTTGTGTAAGGTTTTCTGTAATTTTATGATATTAAGGGATTTTTAGGAGTTTACGAGATCTAATCTAAAGTTCTCTTCTGATTTTGCAGGACATGCATATCCGATGGAATGCCTGCCGAGAGCAGGGATGACTCTCAGGGATGTTTGCTTCATTGAGTATTGAGGATCATGTTATACTGAAGAGGGCAGGCCTAGATAGAGTTTGTCATGTACTTGTGATTCATCATGTATCTCGCATATACTATGACATTTTGACTTATTGGGATGTAGACAGAAACACATTCAAGTTCCCACATATTTTCGGAGAGTGGACACTCACTCTATATGATGTGTATTGCATACTTGGGGTTCCTGTGAGAGGACAACCTTTGGCTCTTCCAATTAGAGAGTCCTATGAGGACAAGGCTTCTTGGGATGCATTCATGGGGGTAAATCACGTTACCAGATAGGAGTTTAGCTTACCTCCGTGCCACGACTCCACATCCCACTCTTGAGGAGGTTTCTGATTGGTTTGATTGCTTCGAGGCTGTCAGGAGACAAGGCCTCAGCTCATCTGAGATGGTGCTGGGCACCCATCATTTCTGAGATTAAGGAGGGCATAGTTTACACTTAGGGTCCTAACACCTTGGCCATGGTTTACAGAGATTTCTATCATATTTCACGGTGAGGAGCTCTAACTTTCATCCACTCTTCTTTGATTATGGCATGGATATTTGAGCATATGAGGCCCTACCAGAAGCTCATTCCGCTTCTAGATAGACGATTACCAAGAGCAGTGAGGTGGATGCATGTTGGTCACTTTGATGCTTCTTTACCCACTGTTGCTACTCTTACTGATGAGGACATGATCTTTGCTCCTTATCACGACATGGAGGGGGCTTGGACCTGAGATGGTGAGATCATAGAGTATTGTCGTGAGGTATCTGAGATCACGGACCGTAATGGTCTGGTTGAGGCTCATCAAGTTGATCGTGTCTTATAGCAGTTTGGCGAGGACATTCCTGAGGACTTGCCCCCAGTGTCTACTTATTATAGGACCGATCAAGAGATGGGTGAGATTGGACAGATAAATGTCATTTGGATTCCTTTGACTCCAGGCATCTTCATTACTAGGGTCTCGAGAGGAGGATGAAGGGGAGGGAGAGGGACTCCTCTGATCTCTGATTGTGACTGTTGACTTAGAGTCCATTGATGAGGACTACGTTCCAGATAGTAATGATTCGTCAGATGAGGCCCTTCCCAAGGATGAGGATTTTGATGACATTGATGATTCAGACAATGTTTTTGACATCCCCAAAGGTCCTCCTATTGTTCCTCGACCTCCTCATTCAGATGAGGTGATGCGTCAGTTTGACCCTGATTGGCAGCCTGGTGATCCACATAAGTTTCGCCTATTTGCTTTTTATGTATCTTTGTCCTTTCTCTTTTCATGGGGAACTGACTTGGTCTACTTTCAAATTTCTATTTCAGGCAATGTCAGAGAGTGGAGAGACTTTGTTTGCGAGATCAATGTTGGATTAGCTTCTCCCTTCACTAGGATGACTCATGATCATCTTTTAGATGATCCTGGTGTGGCCCCTACTATGAGGCAACACACTGACATTTTTGCTCCTGTCTACCATGGATGCCAGATAACTACAGAGTGAAGACCCAGGTTGACACACTTAAGGGTGTGAATCAGGTGCTCTGATAAATGGTTCGCCTTAATTTTGGACAATGTGATGCTAGCATGGTGGGACCTTCGCAGTCACATGCTCACAGTAGATCACCTCACTCTCATTGGTCTCATGGAGTGACAAGTGGTACTCATAGACAGAGGAGCCGAAGTCCTGAGGGTTTTGTTGGAGGGAACCGCCCTTGACTTTCCTTCTTGAAATTGTGCCCCCTTGCATGGGGAGCCTCTACTTCTCTCGAGGGCATTTTGTCTTAGCTCTTTGATACCCTTGTATATGTAAACTTCAGATGTATCTTATGAGAGTTTATCCTTTTATGGTTTTCTCCTATAGAATTTTTATTCATCTCTTGTGCATGTTTGGAGGTTTTTGGAACTTTTTGATTATGTTTGACCTTTTCAATGCTTTTAATAATTCAAATATGATAACAATGACATATTTTTGTAGTTTTTTGTGGCATATATATGAGATGCAGTTTACGATATGATTATGCAAGGACACAAGAAATGTTGAAATGAAACGTTTACACTTACTGAATGTCATGAGTTATGACATTTGACTTTATTGCTTTGATACTTTTTTTTTTTCTAATTTTTGGCATGATTGCAATGTGGAACAAATAATGTGACTGCTCTTAAATATGATTTTCAACTCAGGGGATTGCAAGTTGTCCTGATATAAGAGATCTATTCAAGGTTGTGAGATGGGAGTTTTAGAAAAACTCAAGTGGGGAGTGGAAATGAATATGGAGTGCTTCTGATTTCTAGACTTTGCTAAAGGCTAAACATTGATCCTTATCTAGATAAGATAAATTGATAAGCTTTCAACTTTAGACAAGTAGCAAGTTTTATAAGTGTTCGCTAGACTTAGATCATAGATGGCAAGCAAAGTAGACCCAAGGTAAAGGATAAATGGGAAAGAACAAGGGTCCCTTGGTAGAAGATGATCCTAGAGACTACTAGACTCTTTGGTTTTGCTCAGCTAGTGCATGTGTACTTTGTACCTCTCTTTCTCTATTAGAAAGTCACCCTTGAGGCTTCGAGCTTAGACTGATCTCCACCCAAGAGTAGGTAAATTCAACAATCTTCTCTCTTTCACTCTTTTTTTGTATCTCTTTTTTTTTTCTTTTTTTTTTGTATTTCTCCTCACTTGATTTTTCTCATTTTTTTGGATTTTGACTTTTCAAGAAATGAATGCTTTTTGGAACTTTTGATATGCAATACTTTCATCTCTCAATTTCTCACTTTTTCAATACTCTTATTTTAATCACTTTTTTTTTATTCACTCGTATCTTAGATTGCTTCCTTTAGAGTTTTGATCTTCCTAACGTTTTTGGCCAAGAAAGATAAGGGGCTGAGCGCCACCTAAAGTTTCTGTAATCTGGTTGGACTTCTCTACTACTAGGGAAGAATTGGGAAGGTCTACTTGCAAGCTTCCTTTGAACACTGTAGGTTTGAATACTGACTTTGTTTAGACCTAACCTCTTGACTCATTAAGACTGGGATCAGTGTAAAGCTAAGAGATAGGTTTTTATTAGAATCACTGGGTATGAAAAGGGGATAATGACGTTTGTGAAAAATGGGGAATCTCTAGGTCCTAAAAGGATGGCATATATCTAAGCAACTTTAGACTCCTTACTAAAAGGAAAATAGTACAAGAGCAAGTCACTAACTGTAATGCAAGATAAACAGAATGATACAGAAATGCAAGAAACAAATTATTTTTGACATTTTTTTTATTTTTATAATTTATTTCTATTTTTTATGTTTTATGATTTTTTTTTTTAGACATAATATTTCCTGAGGTGAATGGCATTGATTGTTTTGCCAAATTCCTCTCCCTCCATTGTACACAAGAGATAAGCACCATTTCCAACGTCTTCTTTAACCATGTAAGTGTTGGCAAGAGACACTATATGGATTCATGATTGTTGTCATTGATGGCAACAAAGTTCATCCCACACATCCGCAGGACATGGTATGTCTCTACCGGAAGTCAGAGTGAAGAATGTTGTGGTCTGGTAAACAGGAACAAAGCATGTGACGAGGTCTGATAGATAGGTCCAGATCTCTCAGAGGAAGTATCTTGGTAAAGTGTAGATTTGGGGAAGTCAAGAGGACTATCTTGACTGATAGATTCCAAGGTTTGAGCCTCCGGTGTGGAAAGGATAAAGAGATATGAATGCTTAAGTACCGGGTTCCCAATTGGTAGTGTGAACAGAGGAAGAACTGACTAGCAGAACATCAGACATTATTCTGGATGTGTTACTGATGTTGGTAAAGGTTATGAAGGCATGAATTATGTTTGGCCAACATGGTTAATGATTTCCACAAGTATATCCTTGATCCACATTACTTGGTATGCAAGGATTCAGTCAACAGATCAGAGTCTATTGAAAATATTGACTATTTCGGTGCCGACTAGAAAGATGATGAAATCACTTGTGCGGATATATATATAGGATGGATTTAGTTGTGAGAGGTGGTGTTGTGATATGTGATGTGCGAATAAAAGCAGAGCAGAGCAGAAGTAGTAAGGAAGGTCCGGTATGTGAAAGGAAAGCAGCATAAGAGAAGAGGAAAGATGAAGTGCAACAGATCAGTGTACTGAGCCTAACCGAAACTGAACCCCAGCATATGTGGATGCTACCAGTCAGTTCAAGTATTGTATAAGACTCTTTTTGTAGACAATGTGTCTCTTGTAGGCAATGTACCTTCTTGTGAGCAGTGTGCTCGGGCAGTGAGCCCTAATTGGCAAGTGCCATTTTGTATTTCCATTCTTCTAACAGAGAATACAATCTTGGGTTAATCACCCCGTGGTTTTCTCCCTTAACATGGTTTCCACATCAAAAATATTGTGTCATGTGTATTTCCATTTCATGGTTATGTTCGCTCATTTGAATTAATGTTACATTGATTATTAATAAAGTTCAGAAAGAGAAATAATTAGGATAACTGATTCACCCCCCCCACTCTCAGTTATCAACAATTGGTATCAGAGCTAAGTTCCTCCTAACAGAGCCTAATAGCTTGAGGAAGATCTGGGAATTCAAATGGATGCATATGGTTTAAGGGAGCAACTCAAGACTGCCCTTGATGATCTTGAACAGTCAAACTCTAAAGTAAATGAATTAAAGGAAAGACTCAAACAGGCTGATGATTTCATGAGAGAACTAAAAGACAAATTAAGTCTCTCTATGAAAAAGAGAAAGGAGCTGCTTCAACAATTGGCAAGACAAGGTGAAGCAAATAATGCAAATGAAGAGCTAAAAGAAAAAACTAAGTTGTGTGAAAAGTTATCAAAAGAAATCATTATGGTAAGACATGAAATGGAATCAAGAATCATGAAGTTTACCCAAGAAGTTGAAGAGAAAAGAAAAGCTGAAGATAATCTAAGACAATCTCTCAAGGAGAAATTAGAAGATTACCACCAGATGGATAGAATTATCAGACATCTTGAATCTGATCTTGAAGATGCTAAAGATAATGAAGAAAAACTTGAGGATCAAATTGTCTCTCTCAAAAGGGATCTTCAAACAGCAAATAAGTATAAAGAGAAATTCAAGATAAGTTCTGCTCAACTTGAAGTTCTTCTTGGAAGTCAAAAGAAGGTAGATGACAAGTGTGGTTTGGGATATGAGAAAGGAGAAAGCTCCGGATCCGGTCAGAAGAATTTTGGATCAGAAAATCTAAGGAACAGGCCTAGAAGACCTCTGGTAAGATAGCCTAATGCTCAAAGATATCCATCCTTCAATGGATACTACCACAACTGCAATCACTTTGGTCACAAAGCTAATCAGTACAGAAAGAGAATGAATCAGACTAATTCATCTTTCGCCGGACAGTGTTTTAACTGTAAAAGGTATGGTCACAAATCTCATGAATGCAAAAATATGCAAATGAACAAATCATTCAATGGTAGATGCTTTGCATGCAATAGAATAGGTCATATGGCTAATCAATGTAGATCAAGAGGATATCAGTCAAATATGCAAAGAAATGTTGTTTGCCAAATCTGCAATAGATCTGGTCATAGTGCAAAATTTTGTAGAAGCAAGAATCAGGACAAAAGAGGTCCGGTATATCATAATCATCAAGATAAGGGTAAACAAAAGGTGAATTCGGATGAAGTTAAAAGTGAGATGAACAAGATTTGGGTGAAGAAAAGTACAGAGAATGTAGAGGTTGGATCCGCACTAGACTCTGGTGCTGATATTCCTTCCAGAAATTAAGAAGTGAGCTCTGGCTCAGGGGGAGACACAAAGAAAACCTTGTTCCCCCAACCAGTCAACCGGTGACGGAACTGGCACAAGAAGAGTTGCGGATTGTAGGGTTCATAAGGGCAACATCAAAACAAACTATGGTAAAGATTTGGAAGATCCGCATGATGTTTAAAGATCAGGATTGATTCGGTTCTCCAAGTCATCTGAATAGGGCAAACCGGAATAACTTAGGTCGAGCATTTATTGCAACCTAACATTAGGGTTTGCGGAGCAATATAAGGGTTTTTCTCATTAATCACTTGTTCATTCTGCATTCAAGAAGAAATGAAAAGTGAAGCTCTGCAACAAAATTCCACAACTTCATCAAAGATCATTTGCAGAAGTCAATTCATCCAAAAATCAATCCGGTCAGCTACGTGAAACTGAAAGGCACAAAAGGTATTTTCTGTTCTCAATATCTCTCTGCAAAGATTTGAAAGATGCATACTCTGAATATAGTAAAGATCTCTAATAGACCCTGCCCTGAATTCAAGAAACATCCATACAAATCATTGGAGGTAGATCCCCTAGGAGCATTCTCTAGTGTTTCGCATGGCATTTTGCACACAGAAGACATTAGGGTTTACATACATGCAAATATTGAAGAGTTTGGGGAATTCAAACTGAGAGACATCTATCACAAACAATTGATAGATGATACTTTTAAGCTTAAACCAGAATATAAGGGCATCCAGGAGAAACATTTTGATCAGTTCATTCATTTCCCCTGTTTTGAAGAAGATGAATGGGTCCGGTATGTATTGAGTAGGGTGCATGATAACTTCCTATGGCTGAACAAACCTTGCAAGATCACAAAGGAGGCAATTAGGGTAGTAACTGGGTTATACTCCTTCAGAGGGATACCTGTCCTCAAATCAGTCAAAAACAACATTGTAACTGAGGCCACTAGATCAAAATTTGATAAGAGGGCAATGACCATTGAAGATATTACTGACCCGGATGTCAAGTTTGCATCTATGATAATAGGATACAAGATATATCACTCTAGTAGGGAGAATTCAGCATCCGGAACTGCAGTATATACTGCTTATGAGATGCTAAGAAAAAATGCAGAATATGATCTCTGTGAACTTCTTTTGAGCCAACTAATGGAAAACATACAGAAAATTAAAAAGGATAAGAAGAATTCCTTTAAATATGGTGGACTAATACTATGTCTATTTTTCTACTTCATGAATGCGCTGCCTAGATCAAATGGATGGGTATGGCAAAATGACAAACCGATAGCAATTCAGATCAGAGACTACTTGCATGAATTTGGGGATGCTAAGGCAAGGAATACAGCTCTATGGGGTTACTTCAAGCAATTTCAAAATACAATGCAAATTAGAGAAAGAATCCCCAAATCAGTAGTTGAGAAATACAAGGATACAGTGTGCTTCATGGTAGACATTGATCAATGCCTAATGGAGCAATAGATCCAAGGACAGTCTAGATCATGCCTATGGGGTATGAAGTTGATAAACAAATTGTAGAGCTGCATGTTCAACACATACTCAGTTAGCCAAAGGACTCAAAAGTAGAAAGATTTGGAACCTTTGAGGAGCTGAGTGTAAAGATTCATGTGCAACTCAGAGAACCTAAAATCAAGAGGAAGGTGAGAAAAGAGGTAGAAAATATTGCCCAAGTCCTTGGCATCTCAAAGGAGGCACTTGATGCCCACAAGAAAAAGATGGAAAGGGCTGAGGAAGAGAAGAAAGAGGCAGAAAAGAAAAGCAAGGAAAGTGCTCTAGTAGAAACCTCCACCCGGACTAGATCATCTAAGAGATCTGCACCTGCCACTACCAAAAGCTCAAGGGCATCTAAACCAAAAGCACAATCATCTGGAAAAGGAGAAAAGAGAATAAAGAAAAAGGCAACAAGGTCCTATGTTAGCCTAAAAGATGATGAGGAAACCGAATCAGATGAAGAGATAAGGAAACTGAAGAAGAAGAAGAAATCATCCAGTGAACATTCTACCGGTCAAGGAGAAGAAGAGAAGGAAGAGGAATTTGCTGAAAAACACACTCTATCCTTGGACGTTGTAGTAAAAGTAGTCACTGTGGATGGGAACCTGCAACCCTTAACAGAATTTTATGATGAATATAATGAAGCAGATAAAAAGATTCTAGAGGAAGCCACAGTTCAGTTTTTGAACACTTACAACAAAGCTTTTATTGAAATAATCTCTCTAATTCCCAAAAGCTTAGAGAAAAGGCTTGAAATGAGGAAGAACAATGCTCAAGCAAAAGACCTCGAGATCCGGGAACAGGTCGCCATTCAGCTCTTCCCTTCAATCACTCCGCAGCAAATGAATATGATCTTTAAAGAGTGTAAGGATGAGTTTCAGAGCAAAGCCAGGATGAATCAACTCATGCTTGGTGAAACCGACAGAGTGGCAAAAGAGACTGAAGAGATTCTCTGAAATACTCTTAAAAAGTTCAACATTCCCATCACAGAGGACTCTGGTAAGGACAAGGGCTCAAAATCCTCTATTCCAGAAGAGGTGGCTCATGAACAAACAAATATCTCTCCTCTGGTTTCCCCTACAACTTCCAGATCTAAAGGAGAAGACAGAATACAGGAGAAAGAAGCAGGAGTGAAGGAAAAAGAATTTGACAGTATCAAGGTTGCAGAGGAAGAGAAGACCCCAACAGAGGAAACCACAACTAATAGTGGTAAGAATGTGGAAGGAGAGAAAGCTCCAAGGGACAGCCTTAAGAATGCAGAAGAGAAGAAACATCTGTCTTCGACAAGAGACACTGCAAAAATTGTCCAAGAATTCCTGAACAAAGAAATAATGGAGATTGATAAACCAAAGCTTCTACAAGGACCATTTAACTTTGATTCTCTTTCTCCAGTATAGACAATGAAGATTGCTTCATTTGCTAATGCCAAGGCTAAAGAAAAACTCCTAAAGTCTCACATGGAAGACTGTGAGTTGATAGGAGCTGCTTCCGGAGTGCTAGAAAAGATTATGCCATCATTTCAAAAAGATCCCACAACCTCCTCATCTGGTAATCTCAAAACTCTAGTCAATAGTGTTAGCACACATTTTGATTCACTAGAGAAGTCAGCAGAAGATAAGGTCCGGAAGGAATTTCTTGCAAAAAGATTATCAGAGGTACAAGGGTTGATAAGTAATGATAGGAGAAATATGAGTATAGGGATAAAGAGCTTAGAAAATGCTCTTATAGATGGCGGAAAAGTATACAAATTTTGTATTTCATGGTCCAAAGCAACAGTAGAGATTGAGAAGAAAATAAAAGAGCAAGAGGATAAACTACTAAGTTTGTCTCAAAGTTTTGATCCTCTCTCTTCCTTCATAGTCAATCAAGAGTGTCAGACTATTGCAATCACAAATGCAATAAAGAATTTTGAGAAGGAAAAGAAGAACATAATTAGTCGGATGGGTGAACTCAGAAGAATCATTATCCCTAAGTTAGAGGCCATGCATGAGGCCATAAGTGATGCTTAGACTACCGCCCAAACCAATGATCCGACAGATCTTAAGAGGGCAGAAGCTTTTGCGTTTTTGTTGACTGGTCACATTTCAATTTTGGATAGAATGAAGCAAAGTTGGGCTACAGAACTCATCCAATTGAAGACATCCTTTGCAGACATTATCCAGTTTATGTATGTAATATGCGACCAAGCATAGTTAAAATTTTTGAAACTTTTGGTATGCGGACCCCACCCTTTGCCATTGATGTCAAAGGGAGAGTGAAGAGCAATGAAAAATGAGGAATCCAACTAAGGGGGAGCTCCAAAAAATGTATATAAAAACAAAGCATCAGCCAAGGGGGAGCATAGTGTAAACACTTAGTCATTTTTCATTAAGTGTTGCCATCAATGCCAAAGGGGGAGATTGTTGGCAAGAGACACTATATGGATTCATGATTGTTGTCATTGATGGCAACAAAGTTCATCCCACACATCCGCAGGACATGGTATGTCTCTACCGGAAGTCAGAGTGAAGAATGTTGTGGTCCGGTAAACAGGAACAGAGCATGTGGCGAGGTCTGACAGACAGGTCCGGATCTCTCAGAGGAAGTATCTTGGTAAAGTGCAGATTTGGGGAAGTCAAGAGGACTATCTTGACTGATAGATTCCAAGGTTTGAGCCTCTGGTGTGGAAAGGATAAAGAGATATGAATGTTTAAGTACCGGGTTCCCAATTGGCAATGTGAATAGAGGAAGAACTGACTGGCAGAACATCAGACATTATTCCAGATGTGTTACTGATGTTGGTAAAGGTTATGAAGGCATGAATTATGTTTGGACGACATGGTTAATGATTTCCACAAGTATATCCTTGATCTGCATTACTTGGTATGTAAGGATTCAGCCGACAGATCAGAGTCTATTGAAAATATTGACTATTCCGGTGCTGACTAGAAAGATGATGAAATCACTTGTGCGGATATATATATAGGATGGATTTAGTTGTGAGAGGTGGTGTTGTGATATGTGATGTGCGAATAAAAGTAGAGCAGAGCAGAAGCAGTAAGGAAGGTCTGGTATGTGAAAGGAAAGCAACATAAGAGAAGAGGAAAGATGAAGTGCAGCAGATCAGTGTACTGAGCCTAACCGGAACTGAACCCCAGCATATGTGGATGCTACCAATCAGTTCAAGTATTGTATAAGACTCTTTTTGTAGACAATGTGTCTCTTGTAGGTAGTGTGCCTTCTTGTGAGCAGTGTGCTCGGGCAGTGAGCCCTAATTGGCAAGTGCCATTTTGTATTTCCATTCTTCTAACAGAGAATACAATCTTGGGTTAATCACCTCATGGTTTTCTCCCTTAACAGGGTTTCCACGTTAAAAATATTGTGTCATGTGTATTTCCATTTCATGGTTATGTTTGCTCATTTGAATTAATGTTACATTGATTATTAATAAAGTTTAGAAAGAGAAATAATTAGGATAACTGATTCACCCCCCTCTCAATTATCAACAGTAAGGACCTTTCCAGTCTTCTGAAAAAGCTCTTTTTCATCTTCTTTTCTTGTTCTTCGTGCTACCTCTTCTTAGGACAAGTTCTCATATTCTGTAGGGTTTATCATTTGAATCTATTTATCTAATTTGGTGGCTTCTCTAGGCATTGTGATACTAAGTAAATCTCGAAAGGCATGTTGATGAGAGGAGTCTAATACAGGACTTTGTCACAATTCAATAGTTCTACTAATAGGTCGAATTGTTCTTGCATGTAGATCTTCACCTCTGGTCTCTCTTGGATTCTTTTCAAGAATTAGAATAGCTCAAGAGGAGTTTGTGGCTCCCTTTGCTCATCAGGAGGGACAAATCTTATGCTTGTCCTCCCATTTAGTTCTGGTCTCAAGTCCATGGCATATCCGATATAACTTTTTGGGAGTTCAAAAATGGCAGGGTCATCAACACCGACTGTCACTCTCATCTTCCAATCTCTGTGAAAGATACATTTGCTTTCTTCATCTTCATCAAGAAGTCTCTCAACCATTTCTATTTATACCCAAGGTGCTTCTCATTCACTGAGTTCATTTGATTGAACCGAGGAGGAGGTGGTTGGCTTTTCTTATGGTTTGGATATCATAAACATCCTAGGTAACATCCCTATACCATTGGTTGTTTCATTATCGATGGAATGCACTTCTTCCATGGGTATCACGGGTTGATGTGAATCCTCCGTTGGTGTGAGAGGCTCATATGATTCTATTTCTTCTAGTGTATCAGGGAGATGTGACTCGCTTAGCAGTGATAATGGTGTGTAACCTTCCGTCATGTCTTCCTCTGCATCTGAGAAAGCATGTGGGTCTACATTCCTTAGGTCTAATGTGGTGGTTTGAAACCCAGTCCTTTGGTTGTATGAGGCTTCTCTCCTATGCAAGGGAAGAGTTTGTAGGCCTCCTGGATGTCGATCATGAGTATCTCTAGGGGGAATTGGGGTGGTCCATCTCATTCGATCAACTCCATGATCTCAATAGTTTTATCCTTGGGAACCATTTCCTTTTGTTTTGGTAGTGGCTCATTCTCTAGAGTTTTGATCTCTGTAGTGTTTATGGTCTTTTCCGTTCGTTTGACGCATATCAACTGAGGTGTAGGGTCAGGGACAGTTAACTTGTTGGTAGGGAGTTTGTAGTCTATGGGGATGCCTATGCGTTTGTTTGGCATGTTTGATTTTAACATACTAAAAGGTTCTGGATCTCCCTTTGTGACATACACTTTCCCTAAGTGTGAAACAACGTGGATGGCATAGCCTTCATTCTGTCTATCCATGGCCTTCCAAGGATCAAGTTATATCTTGTGTCCTTATCAATGACATAAAAAGTGGTTGGAATGGTTTTGGGTCCCAAAGCTACTGGAAGGGTAATTTTTCCTATGGTGGCTACTTTTAGATTATCATATCCACTTGGTGTGTCTCGTGAGGTGTTGATATCGGTATGTCCATAGCCCATCTTCTCTAGAAGGGAGAAAGGAACTATATTCACTACTGCCCCATTATCGATTAATGTTCATTTGATGCACGTATCATAGATCCACACTTGCAGATATAGTGCTGGTCTCCTTTTTTTGTTAACTCAGCCTCAGAAGGCATCCGCTATAAGTCAAACAAAAACCCTGGATCTTTAAGTTCTGAGTTTGGTGGGCTAAGATCATAGTCCACGTGGTTGATTGTTCACTAGGTAGTGGTGTAATTTACTCAAGGTATTTTAGACCTATTGTTTTTAGTAACGCTGAGCAATGTGAAGGGGAGTTCCTGAGTAAATCAATGAATGAAATGTAAGCGTACATTTTCTTTAGGTCTTCTATGAGATCATAAGGTCCGATTGGAGCTGGTATTGGTTCCACTACCGAAATGATGCTTTCGTATGCTTTTATTTGCTCATTTTCATCCTCACGGTCTTCCTCTTCTTCTTCTTTATGCATGATCTTGACTAATCCCATCATCCTAGCTTCTCCATTTTGTCCCAGTTGTGGTGGGATTTTGGTGTTACTACTCTGTGGTGTTTTATTTTGGTTTGTGATTTTTGCATCTTTGTGTGTGGGGAATGGGTCCTGGTAAATTCTCATGTTTGCATTTTGTGGTGCTATTAGAGTTTGATTTTGTCTTGTATCTTTGTTATCTAGTGTGACCTCCTCTAGGTTTAAGAACATTTCTATGAACGAATGTTGTTGGTCTTCCAATAGTCTTGCTATGAATCTGTTATATTCCCTACAAGATTCTGTGCTATGCCCCCTTGTTCTATGAAAAGAACAAAATTGGCTAAACTCATATGGGGGTCTCTCATATCTTCCTTCATTTCCATTCCCATTTCCATTGCAGTTCCAACTTTGGCAGTTGTCTTGAGGGTAATACCCATTGTTTCTAGGTCGATCTATGACATTTACGTTAGGAGGATAGTAATCTCTCCCATTGTAATCATCTTTTATCTTCTTGATTGGGGGTTGATCCGTCAACCCATCTATGGTTGCACTCCTATTGTATTTAAGGATTTTAATGACAAAGGTATTGTTTCCCGCATCTTCCTTTATCAACTTTTTGTTTGAACCCTAGACTTTTCTACCACTGTCGATGGCGGCTTGGTCAATTCTCAAAGCACTTTCTAATGCCTCTTCGTAGGATTTGTATGGCAATTTTTGAACATCTTCTCTCGTGTCTTTGTTAAGAGCATGCAAAAAGAGATCGCACAGTTCTTGATAATCCATGTTTGGAGCACTAGTTGAAGAATAGAGGACTTGCTTCCATCGGGTGACAAAGTGTGCTACAGATTCATTTGATTCTTGTTTCATTGTGAGGAATTCTCTAATCCATGTTTTAACGAGTTTGTTCATGTCAAATGCCATGACAAACTCTCTGATTAATTATCTGAATGAATGGATTAAAGCTTATGGGAAATGATAATACCAATCCAAAGTGATGCCTTCAAGATTTTTTGGGAAGATTTTTGCTACAACCCCATCCCAAGGAAGGAGTTCTCTTATGGCCATGGTGTAGGCTTTAATGTGTGAATTTGGATCTCCTTCTCCTTTGAACTTCGGGAGATCTGGCAATGGCTGAGGTAATTGCACACCTCTTATGCTTTGATCTAAAGGTTCTTTCAAATATTTGAAATACATTCCTAAAAAGGCACTTTGAGATTACGGGGTTGATAGTAATAACCCCGTGGGTGGGTTTTGATAGCACATTGTCAGATTCGTTGGATTGTTCTGAATAGGAGGGTTACCATTCAGACATGTGTCATTACTAGTGTGTCATGAATAATAATTGAGTTAGGGGGATTTTGAGATGCCCCCTGGTCCTGTTTGTAAGACTTAAGCCTTCTTTCTAGAGCAGCTTGTTCTGCTTCCAAGATTCTAATTCTTTGCACTAGAGTTGCAATTAAATCTGCAGGAGTGGCAGCTCTAGGTGTTTCTTCATTTCTAGGATGTTCTCTTTGAATATTTTCATGGTGATGTGCTTCCTTGCATGCGGTGTTTTCTTTTTGTTCTTCTTGTAAGGCGATTCTCAATGCCTCTTGAGTGTATTTGGTTTCTTGCAGAAGTTTTTCTAACCACTTAACCTCATCATCAAGATGAGTATTCGATGTGCTTGTGGAAGGTTGTTCAGATCGATGTATCTCCGACCTTATCCTTCTAGCTTTATGTGGCACATTTGGTATGGCTAGTTGTTTTCCCAAGTTGGGTTGTTAAAAGATAGAGAACGCCTAGATTCTCTTTGATCTTGTTCATAGTCAGAATCTTCAGTCATAACAATTTGTGATTGGCACATCAGGATGCGGTGGCACATACCTATCAAAGGAAGGAGTTTCTGGCTCTGTTGAGGGAATATTCCCTTGGTTTAAGTTAGGTTCTATCATATTCTGGGGTGCCATAGACACCACAAAATAAATGGAATGGATGATGGTGTAAGCGGTGGAAGTCTAAGCGGCTATGAAAAGCAGTGAAAGAATGTTTTTGAAGTTTTGAAGTGTTTTTGAAGCATTTGTAATGGGAACACAAAATTACTCATCCTAGAATGATTTGCAATTTCACGTCAGGTTCACCAAAATATGTATGCTCAAAATCGTAACTCTGGTTACCTGGGGCTGTCTGGTTGGATTTCAGCATGCACACGGACCCTTCCCTCCTTGCCACGGGGCAATCCGCCATGTCACTCTCACTCACATGGAAGTAGCCAATCGAGAGGAGATGAGACACAGTGAGGGTCTAGCTCGTTAGAGAGCTGGACTTCGTGAAGAGGGGTTAGCAAGTTCTGTGGCCTTTGTTGTTGTATGTTTAGTTGTATGTTTCATTCAATTATTGTTATAGTTGAGATCACCCTATGACTCGAAGGGTCACTAGTTTCTCTCCTTTTGTGTGGATTCCTTAGATTCCACCTCTGCATGGGTAAGAGATTGTTTTCATTGATGGCTTCTACTATTTCAATATCTTGAAGGAATTCTCGTTGTAGTTGTAATTGTCTAGTTTCTTCTAACAACGAGAGTACAAATGGGTCTCCTTGGGGGAGAATGAACATTTCTTGTTGTGGTAGTGGATGGATCTCCTCGACTCATCACGGGTAGCCCTCAGCCACTCTCCTCTCACTCCTAAGCACATTCATGAATCAAGATAGAGGTAAATGTGTGATTACTAACCTTAACCAGATCTAAGTTTTGACCTAGGGTTTAGTTGACCTAGGGTTTGACTTGTGTTTTGACTTTATTTTTACCTTGTGATGTGATCAAGAGTTTTTTTTGGATCGTTTAACTATGGTTACCTCGTGATGGAATCGAGGGTTTGTAATTTTGTCTATTCTAGGGTTTCTATATGCATGCAAGCTAAATGATATGCAAAACATTTTTTTTGGTATTTTTTAATATTTTGGAAATAAAAGTGCTTTTAATCTATGAAAAGGAAATATGTATGCAATTCTAGATGACTTTTCTAATGCAAAGTTAACCTATGTTTTTTTGGGTTTTCGATGATTTTGAAGTAATCTAATCTAAAGAAAAGGGAAAATGATTCTTCTAATAATCTAGATCTAGAAATATGAAAGTAATTAATCTAACATGCAAGATCTAACTATCAAGGAAAAAGAAATGTTTTACTGTTCCCAAGAGCAAATTTGATTCTCTAATTACTATGAATTGAACAAAAACAATGAAGAAACCTGGAAGAAATGAAGATTTGTTGACTCCACTACCCTTAGTGATCCTTGTAATTGACAACTTTGAATTCTTTTGTGGCAACAGGTGATCCTCTTGACAACAAAACAACACAAAGAAGCAAAAAGAAGCTTTGATGAAGCTTGTATGAGCTCAATGAGAACTTGGATTGAGCACAATGACATAGAATGAAGCAATGTAGTGTTTCTTGGTTGAACAAATAAAGAAAAAGGCACCTTCATCCTGTGAGAGCATTTGAATGCTAAGTTGGAGAGAAAAAAATGGCAAGAGTTGTGTGCACAATGAATTTGTCTCCCTTTGTGCTTGAGGGAGGGGGTATTTATAGGTTTAGAAGAAGGGATTTGAAAAGAGGACACATTATCAAGAGACTCGCTACTTAAAGGACATTATTTCACGCTTACATGTACATGACGAGGATTTGAATCATCATAGGGGTCCTCATGGAGGCTGTGTGTGATTTTTGTACTTACAGGTTCCACCTCTATGAATGCATTTACAATTAGTCATAGACAAATAAATAATAAATATTTTATCTCTCATGTCTCTAGGCGTCCAAGAACACATTCCAAGGATCATGGAGACACATGAAAATGACTTAGGATTGCAAGGTTAATGACACCTTATCCTAACATTCTCCCACTTGACATTATACATTGCAATTACATCCATGAGACAACATAAAATAATTAGCAAGTATAGTGATCAAGGCCCATGTCCTTCTTGCACCAAGAGAACTTATCTACGGTTATTGGCTTCATGAAAGAATCTACAACATTATCCAAAGTGTCAACTTTTTCTAACAAAACCTTACCTTCTCAACCATTTCTCACACAAAGTGATACTGAACATCAACATGCTTAGTATGAGCATGATACATAGGATTTTGGCCACACATATGGCACTCTAACCGTCACATTCGATCCTCACTATCCTGCAATCAAAACCAATACTTGTACCAAGTCTTTGTAACCATATCACCTCTTTAGAGGCATGTGTAACAGCCATATACTCTTCTTCTATGGTGGACAAAGCAACCATAGGCTATCTTTTACTCATCCAACTCACTGCACCTCCAAATAGAGAGAACATAGCAACTAGTGGACCTTCAACTATCCAAGTCACCAACCCAATCTGTATCAACAAAACCATGAATTTCTAATGAGTTCACCACATCATCAGTACCATGATAAACCAAACAATAATCAAAAGTTCCTCACAAATATCTAAACACCCTTTTAACAAAATTCTAATGCTCTCTACCAGTATTAGACATAAACTTACTCAAAACTCCTACTACTTGGGTAATATCTGGTCTAGTGCAAACCATTGCATACATCAAACTACCAACAACACTAGCATAAGGAACCTTAGATATTTATTCAAAATCATCATTAGAATTAGGACATATGTCTAAACAAAGTTTAGTACCAACTGGAAATGGAATACTTATTGGCTTACAATCCTGCATATTAAATCTCCACAAAGTGGTATCAACATACTTACTCGGACTTAACCAAAGCTTTATGTGTACCTAATCCCTATTGATCTCCATCCAAAGGATATATTTGTCACATTCCTAATTCTGACTACATTTTACTTTTACTTTTAAGTAATTAGTAGATGATTACACATGATTTAGTGATTTGACATTTAGTGAAAATGTCAAGAAAAATCAATAATTTCATGAGTTTATGTTTATATGATTAGAATTGACATGTGATTATATGATTTTGAGATTTTATGATTTCATAAGGATTATGAATTGAGTAATGACACACTAATCCTAGTTGGTAATTGCAAGTTGAACACAGGAAATAGGTTCCTGCCCTCTGAGAAAGAGAGGGAGAGCATCATCTGAGAGAAGTGAATAGTTGTGTGTGAAAGAACAATTGTCATCTTAGTCCTATTTCTTTATAGTTGTGAATCATTTGTGAGATTGTTAAGTTTTATTTGAACTAACTAGTCTAAGTTGGTTTTGATTCGACAACTGTCGATTTGTTGTTAGGATTCCTTAGTGAAGATTTTGTCGAGTTTATGTTAGGAAATTTTGACCATCGACACGGAAATGGTCGATAGTCGTTAGTTCTTGACTAATATGAATATAGTTATATTCAAGATAAAATATTATTATTGGTTAAACTATTTCCTTATTGGTAATTCTGATATGAATTCCTTTAAGATAACCTTATTATTTTAAGTGTTTTCACAAGGTCGAGAGGGGGAGAATACCTGGACCCCATTTTTTTGTTAAATGGAGCCTAATCAGACTCAAAGGTTAAATTTACCCCACTTTTATCGGTGTGGTTTCCACCCAAATTATTTAATGGGGTCAAGGGGCAACGCCCCTTGCGGGGGTTTGGGGCAACGCCCCCAAGATAGGGTCAAGGGGAAGCACCCCTTGCGGGGCCCAGTGGCAGCGCCGCTAGCGCGCTCCCTATCGTATATAAGGTGGGGTCGAGGGGCAGCGCGCCCGAAACCTCCAATGATTTTTTATTATTTTCTTAAGGCGTCAGGAGTTATTTTTTCTATAGGCTAACATAAAAAAAATCCTATTTTTGTAACTGACATAAGGCTTGATAAAAGTGGCTAAGGGTTAGGGTTTTTGTTGATGTATTGTAGCATTTTGCAGTGGTATTGAGTTGCAAGGATTGTTGGTTGTAATCGGTTTTGATTTATTGGATAATAATATTGGACTCTCTGTTGGTGGATGTAGCCCGAGCTTGGGTCAACCACGTTAAAAACTTGTCTCTCGCTGTTATTATTTCTATGTATTTTCATTCCTCTATTTAATATTTATTTGCATTTAATTGATATCTTCTACATGCAATCCCTAACACCATTCTCATAATCTTGCCAAGAGTTTGGAACATCATAGGAGTACATTGTACATACCTACACTATGTTATTTTGTATCTATTTAAATACTATCTATAAGTTTGTATTTATAACATGATGTTGGAAAAACTTCTATGCTGGTATGATAGTATTTATTGTAAATTTCTTTATCTATTTAAGAGAGTACTCAACTCTCATTTACATGACCAATAAGAAGTTAGGGAGAAATATGAGTATGTTCGTTAAGGCCAACTACTCCACTACTCTTGCATGCGAATAAGCACGTTATTAGGCATGCATTATGCCATACGTTTTGTGGGAAGGCGGAATGTTGAGTCTTATTTAAAAACTATATCATAAAAGTTTAACCTATGTGTATCATGGCAACTAAAGTTAAAACCACTTTATGTCTTAATAAGGCACTCAACTCCCTTTCTTCTCATAACAAAAATGAAGTGAAAGGGAGGAGTCTTGAATTGTCTATGAAGTGGCCTTTATGGCCACTACCTCCACCATCATGTGCATATGGTCTTAAAGAGAATATAGGCTCTAATAAGGGAGGGTGCTGAGTACTTATTCTTTTCTCCACTTCACAAAGATTTGGAGAGTGTATAGGCGAGCTTGAACTATTTTACGTAGTGGTCTTTTATGACCATAAAATTCTTTTGTTTGCATGCTCCTTTGTGAGAGCTTATAGGCGTAAGAAAAGCCTTGAATATAGAACCTTCCACAAAGTTTTAGGAAGGACATTTTTGGAGATATGCATCGAATGCCACAGGAGTTAAAAAAAGGCTTCATCTTGGAAATAAGGGAAGGATATCTTGATATAGATAAGACACTTTTTAAAATTAAATATTTTTGGGAGGCAAAAAGCAGGAGCCAAAAGGATTTTATAGGAGAGCAATATAGTGCTCAGGAATGGTTTTCCTACTAGTATAAATTTCTAAACTTGTCGGTTATTCCTATCAGCATATTCCTTGAACCGCTTATGGTGCAAGTTTGTGGTATATAGAAGCCTTAAAAGGCCATATTGTTGAAGTTAGGGAGTTTTTAAAAATGCAAATCAGCATGGAGAGCAAAAATAATAGGGAATGTTATTAGGCTTTTGATATCTCAGAAAGAGCATATGATACGTGGTGACTGAGATAAAAGAGAAGGAGCTTTGCTAATACCAAAGGGCTTTCCTCTTATTAGAAAGTCTACGGGACTAAGGAATGTACTGTCTCTAGTAAGTTTGGCAGAGGAAACAAACTCATGAGTTCGGTGATCAGCGATTACAAAGAATCACTACTTTGACAGTTAGATGAGAAACTTAGTAAAGGTAGGAGATTTGTTTCTTTCTTACTGAGTTAGATATATGTAACCTGTAAAAATTTGCATGACTATGGTTCATAGAACTTGAGAGATATTTATATAATGGGTAGGATTAGTTTTTCTGCGGCCATGAAGACTTAAATAGTCTTGTATAAGAGAATTATTCCTTGCTATGATTTGAAACCGCACCTAGGGTGCAAGAAATTTTAGAGACATAATCAAGATTAAAATAGCATTACCTTAACTATCATCAATATAGTGTAAACAATAGAATACTGTGTAAAACTTTCCTTTCTTTTTAGTTCAAAATATTCAGAACATTGTTAATATGTCAAATACATAAGCATTATCATGCTAGCGTGGTCATAACAGGTTCAAGAGTATATATAAGATCAACTTTTGTTAAACTTAAGTCTAGGCCAATTACATCGTTAATTGTATGTCTTATTTCATAGGTTGAATGAGCTCTGAAGGATTTAGAAGCTATCAAATACTTTGAATGGAAGCTATTCTTTCCATTTCCTCGGTGGTTTATAATCAAAGACTTAGAGATAAGTGTTTAGATTATAGGAAACACTTAAAGATACTATATAGTAAGTTATATGAAATCTATGATTGTGACAAGTATATTTATTACATGCAAAGGTGATGAGTATGAGCCTATATCTAGAGTTGGCATATGAAAAGAGACAATGAGATCAAGATTATTATTTTATTAATTATGACTCAAAACCCATTGAGATTTAAAGGTTGAATTTGATCAAGAGTATTTATAATGGTAGTATTATCATGATTTTAAACAGAGGATAAAACCTCGTGTTTTATATATATAAATGAGATAATGGTATAAGCTTTATGCCTTTAGAGCAAAGATTTCAAAAGTGATACATTCTTTTGAGATAAAATGATATTGTATCATTAAGAACAACCTTGAATAGTGATATAAGATTGACCTTGGCTACAATGTTTATATTATTAATAGTGTACTTGTACTCTATATATTATGAGTAACGAGAATATGTATAGTGCCTAAGTGGTTTAGAGGAGACTGGAGGATATTGTACTCTCGTTGTATTATATTATTATACTTGGATTCTAAGTAAGAAAAGAGAACCTATGAAAATGGGAATTGAACCATTAAGCTATGATGAAGACTATGATTAATCTATAGATTTATTCTTGCCTTTTGAAGCATATAAACACTATTTCTCTAATTAGATAAGGTTTATGTGGAATATATGCAAGGGATGTTATGTATGAATTCATAACCTATCTTTTGTCTAAAGTCGGTAGACTTAAGTAGACCAAGAGGTCGAAAGTATTTTGTTATCTTTATGATTCAAACCTATAGGGTTGAAAGAACAAACTTAGTCAAAAGACTAGTTATGAAAATGATAGTATTCATTAAGATATATATGAATGAGGATATACCTCGTATGCTAGAATTATTCATGTTTTGCGAATGTGGATTCAAACAAAGCCAAATGTTCTAGGGAAGATTGGTGGTATTTGATTCCATGTTATATTATATATTTGTGTTAAATTATATTTGGAAGATAAGGACATTGATATTTCTATGCATTGGGTTAGAGAAGTTAAACCCTAGAATCATAACCTGAAGGGTTTAGAAAACTTATAACCCTTATGTCAAATATGACATTATTTTTATAGTTATTTGTCAATAGAAAAAGGTCAAGTAAACCATAGAGTAAGACAGAGAGAGACTAAGTAGTATTTTAACAAATTTAAGTGATTCTATGATAGAGTCGAAACGGAAGTATGCAAAGAGGGACTCTCTGAAGGGGTTGGAATTACCTAAACCTATATATTGTATGTATATCCTAGATTAAGGATTAGTTCTAAGTTAGATTGAATAGGATTCAATATAGTACAAACAAGTTTATGTCTAGAGATTCTAAGTGATGAAAGTCAAACTATAGGATGAGATAGTATCCAAGTCAAGTCAGAGGTGTGTGGACACATGACTATGTTCATTGAAAACCTCTTTTTATATTGAATCTTTGGCCAAAGTAATGCATCCGTCTCTGCATACATTATTCGGTTCATAGTGTCCAGATGGCATTACCAATCAGAATTATCATACTTAGTTAGAAGGGTCTAGAGTTGTATGGTTGATTAAATTATGTAGGACAACACTAGGAATTAGATGACAAAAACCTATTGGTTCCTTATATCTATACTCTTCATGAAGGGTAGGTCCACTTCCAGTTGGAAGGTGAGTGGGGGACCGCCGGTCTATGCTTGGAGGTAAAGCACTCGAATGATGCTTTCCCTCTGTAGCAGATGAGTTGTCAAGACTTGTGAAGACAAATATCAATATTCTAGATGCAATGTACTCCATGTTATGAATTATGATAGTAAAATTTATGATGTAAAATTATTCTTTATGCCAAGTGTAGTTTATGTATTGTAAAAGTAAAGTGAAAGGATTTCACTATGATTCTATCTTTGAATATGTTGTAATTTCAAGGTTGAAAATATTTAGAAAGATATACTTTATTTCTTGAATTTGCAAATGATATTTATTTTTAAAAAAATCACTCATGTTTACCATGTTTATTTACTTCTTGTAAATTCTTGAGTTTCTTCGAGTAATATGAGGAGATATGTTACAGTATTTAGCAGCCCCCAAGTCCTTCATATCAAATGTGCTAGAAAGTTGATTCTTGAGCTCTCTAATCATCACCTTGCTATTACCCATAAATAACATGTCATCAACATACAAGGCAATAATTAATATCTGATCATCAATAATCTTAATATAAACACAATGAGCCTCCTTACTCCTAACAAAACCCAACTTCAATGCAAAGGCGTCAAATTTCTTATACCACGTCCTGGGTGACTATTTTAGACCATACAATGACCGTTTTAACCTAAAAACTAAATGTTCTTTTCCTTTCATAACAAAACCATAAGGTTGTTGCATATAAATCTCCTCCTCAAGATCCCCATGTATAAAAGAAGTTGTAACATCCATTTTCTCAATTTCAAAATCACAAGAAGTGGCAATAGATAAAAGGAATCTAATAGAAGATAACTTAGCAACAAGAGAGAAAATTTCACCAAAATCAACTCCCTCTCTCTGGGAGTAGCCCTTGGCTACCAGTCTGGCCTTCTACCACTCTAACTAACCGTCTGCACCAAATTTCTTTTTATATACCCACTTGCAACCAATAGGCTTTCTTCCTTTGGGAAAACTAACAAGATCTTAGGTATCACAACTATCCAAAGACATCATCTCCTCATATATGGATTGCATCCAAGACTCACTATCCTTTGAAGAAAGGGCCTCCCTGAAAGATATAGGTTCATCATCAATAATTAACAAATCAAATACACAATGGAAATCTGGTGGGCTATACCTATTAACTAGATTATGTTGTCTTGTAGACCTTCTCAAGGTAGGAATAATGGGCTATGCATGTTCTTCTGTATGCTCATCTTGTACATCATCTAAATACTCTAAAACCTCTTCTTCTTCTCCATCCTTTGATCCATCTAATTGTTCTTCCATGTGCATTTTCCTACTTTTCTATATTTGTCTTGAAGTACACTGATTTAGTCTTTTCTTTCTCCTTTGGTTGTTCTTCACCTGAATAAGCTCTAAACTCCCTAAAAATCACATCTCTAGATAAAATCATTTCAGGTTAGAGGATTCTAAAGCTTGTGACCTTTTACATTTTCACCATAACCTACGAAGATGCATTTCTGAGCTTTTGGATCCAATTAAATCACTTTTCTTGAGTCACATGAACATAAGCCTCACAACCAAAGATCCTTAAATGTGAAGCAAAAGGATTTCTACCTATCCACATTTCATAAGGAGTTTTATCCTCAAGAGCTAAACAAGGAGATCTATTAATCAAATAACAAGCAATACTTACAACCTCAGCCCAAATGCACCGATCTAGCTTCTCACCACTCAACATACTCCTAGCTCTTTCCATTAAGGTTCAGTTAATTCTTTCTGCTACCCCATTTTGTTGGGGAGTATAAGGAGTAGTGTTTTGCTGAACAATACCTACATGCTTACATAACTCATAAAATTCCTTAGAACAATATTCACCACTGTTATCTAATCTCAACCTTATCTTATAATCTATTTGTTTCTCAACTAAGGCTTTAAATCCCTTAAACTTAGTGAAAACCTCAGATTTAGCATGCATAAAATAAATCCAAGTGTATCTTGAGACATCATCAATAAATGTAACATAATATAGAGATTTTCCAAAAGAATCAACATCCACTGGTCCAAATACATCCAAATGAATGATCTCTATTAAACTCTTAGCTTTATTAGTTCCAATAGGAAATTATGATCTATTCTATTTTCCAAACACACAATGTTCATAGAAATTATTTTTACAAACAAAATAATTAGAAAGACCATCAACCAACTTTTTATTAAGAATTATCCTAAGACCTTTTTCACTTATGTGACCCAATATATGGAGCCACAACATACATGTATTTTTAGTGTCAGTCATATTGGAAGAATTACAAAAAGTGTAGGCATTAAGCCTAAACAACGTCTCAATCTGAGATCCTTTAACAACCACCCAATTCCCTCTTACCAACCTGCAACCAAACTTCTCAAATGTCACACGCATTCCAAAATCATTCAACTTGGATACAAAAGTAAGTTTCTTGCAAGTCCTGGAGTATGTAAAACATCATTAAGGGTTTTAACCCTTTCATCATTGAAACACAACTTTACCTTTCCCTTACCAACTATCTACTTAGTGTTGTTATCACCAAGGAAAACTTCTCCTCCATGTTGCATATGTTTTCATTGATGTCAAAGGAATGGTGATTAGAGGAGTTGTGATGTGAAAGGCATGAACATGTTGTTGGATCAGTATCACATGTACACATTTGTACCTTATCTTCTGAAGTTCATGGATAGGTGAAGGTTGTCAAAGTGTTTTGATTGATGTCATGCATTGATAATATGAAGTCATTCTAGTTGCATTGTTACATATATTGTCACTTGATGAAAAGTATTGCATGGGACATGAAGGAAATTGTCTAAGTTATCAAAATGTCAAAGGCACAGGGAATTATATTACAGAAGCACATGAGATTGTACTGCATTCTACCGCAGATGAAGATATGACCTCATGGTTTGAAGGATAGCTAAATATGGCTGAGTTATGTGTGATCTAATTTTAAAAGCATATGGACTATCGCAAGGACTTCCAGAGTCAACAGATTAAAAACAGGGTTATCACAGTGTAAGCTTATTAGGTATAAAACTCAAAATTATCGTATTTCACTGCATATACATATGACTTGGCAGTTTGGAGATTATGTAAAGAAAGGATTTATGAATGACATATTCAGGGTTCAAAGGATATAAAGTACCGCAAGTGTGTTTTTCATTGTTCTAAGTTAAGGCAATGTGACTAGACAGTATTGTTATGTTATAAAATGTCCCCCTAGGACTTTTACCTCCTAAGTTTAGCTCTCAGGTCCCTTGTTTTGCATCTTGCATGATCATTTTAACTCCCAGAAGAAAATCGCCTGAAACCCATGTCACATGGGGCTTGAGTGACATTGTGTGCTTTAGACCAAACCTAAAAAGGGAACCTGGGACATGGGCACTCGCACCCTTGTCCTGCCGTATTTTAGGCATGTCCCAAATTTGGATGTCGGTTATGTGACCATTAGTTAGGTCTCATGCTGACATCTTAAGTTTGAATTATGAAATTTGTAGCAGGAATGTGTGTTGTTGCATATATAAACATGTTTAGGGATTCATTTGAAAACTAGAAGATGAATATGAACTTTTGGCACACTTATGATTTGAGAGCATTCAAGATATTCATTGTTGCAAAGAAGAGCATTGTTATTGTGTTTGTGATTGCAGATTTAGCTTCATCTTCTCATGTGTTGAAGGATCTTCATCTATGTGAGAGCTACAACTCTGAGGTGATATCTATTTGTGTTTGAATCATTTATCAATTTGTTTTTGCCTCTATCCCGTAGGGATACTCACTCTTTATCTGACAACAGTGTTTAGAAGACTTGAATGTCCTTCCAGGGCTTGACTGAGGCAAGCTCCTAAAAACCACAACCCCCAACCACACTCCTTGTGATTGCAGGTATCAAATTTCATGAAGTGGAGTTGCAGAGGAAGGTTGCAGAAGATAAGGATTCTGAATCCAGCGGAAAGAAGCAGTTTGGAGCACTTTCGAGATAAGGGCACCTTAGGCAATGTCCTCTGAGGTTGCAGACATAAGAATCTTTGTGATAGTGACAATCAACATCTGAAGAAGCCCTGACATCCTGAAGAACAACTTGCCTTGGACTAGGGTGCCTAGGGCAGTGTCCTCCGCATCTTCCGTGATAGAAATAGACGGAACAATGATTAGCAATGCTAGAAGGAGTCCTAAATTCCTTGAAGAAAATTGTACCTTGGACTTGGGCACCTAGGGAAATGTTCCTGACTATTTCACATCACAAACTTCAAAAAATTGTCAGTAACTAATCTTTGTCTACTATCTTAGTCTGCAAGCATTTGTCGTAATTTATCAGTTTACTTACTGTTTTGCATAATTAGGTTTTTTAGCATACTTGAGCATTAAATTAATATATTAATTGACAATTTCTAAATTTCCACATCATTCCAAGTGACACCCAACCTATAGGTGAATCCTCTTGCAAATGTTGTGATTCAACTCGGTTAAATGTCCTTTGAATGTTTGTAGTGAAAGGAGGATCTAGCCATTCAACCCCATCAACCCTCTTTTCCTATAAAACATTTTGATGAACCCATGTTTATTTGAATTTTGCACCTTGTTGAGTGTTGTGCTTTAGATTTACATTCATTCATTTAATTTTCATCCTATTGCATTTGAAAATTTATTTAAAAAATTGAAAATTTTGAAAAATTTGACATTTTAGGCTTGCATTTTGGCATTAATTTAATTTAATTTCTAATATTTTCATTAGATATGATATAAATTGTAGAAGTTAATCATTTTAAAATCATTTGCATTTGCATTTTCATGCTTAAATTGTTAAAAATTGCTTGAAATTGTGCATTTTTTCATAAAAACCTAGTCTTTGCATTAGCTAGGGTTTGTAGTTAAAATCTTGTTTTAGATTTTACTACTCTTTTAAATACTCATTTAGGACTAATTTCTAATTGTAGTGTTTCATCATAGTGTCCTTTTTGCAAAAATTCATGTCTAGGGTATGAAAACCTTGCATTTTCACTAGATTTTGCCTTGTCATCTCTCTAGATTTGCATTATAGGTGTGTTTCTAAGGATATTACTACATTATTAGATTGATATTGAGCTTATTATTCGCTGCCGCTCTTTAATTTCCTTACAAAACCTCCTCTTTTAGTCATTTGCACTGAAAAAAGTGAAAAAATCAAGCATTTTAGGTAATAATCATACATACTGTTGCACTTGTTTTCTTGCATCAGTGTTGAAAATCTTTTAAAATCTAATTTTGCATTCAATTGAAAACATATATAAATGGCTTCTCAACACAACAATAATGCTAGGTTTCCTCCTAGGCCTTATTTGAAAAGAAGGGCTCCTGACTTGAAATAGCATTTACACCTCATGATAAGACAATGGTAGCACTAGTAGAATTTTGGCAAATAAATGACTAAGTGACTAAAACTTTTAGTCACAACAACTAAAAATGACTAAATTCTACTATTTTTTTGTAACTCGGCTATAAATGAGTAAATAAATTACTAATTTGGTTATTGACTAAAAAATTATTTAGTCACAGAAATAAAATGACTAAATAGTTAGTCATCCAAATACAAATTAGAAAAAAATTTTAAAAGAACTTTTCAGGAAATTATTGGCGAGATATATTGCCGCGATTCACTATTCGCATTCATTCTAACATTATTTGCTATCTGCATCGCCATCATACCCTATTATGTATCTTCCTTCTGTTTGCATTCAAATCTCTAACTCCTTACTAAATATCACCATCACCATCACACTCTTCACTTGCAGGCACTCTAACATACTCTTCACACACTCATCTTGGAATATCTTTGACCATTTAGAGCTACTTGTGGTGGACTCACCGAAAAACAAAAGGTTGAGAATGTAGAGATCAAAGTACTTTCCCAGAGCTACTTCGCACTTCGCACTTAGGCATTTTGAGTTATAGCAGCTACTTGCATGGATGATAAAGAGGGGAGGACCTGGAGACTTCTGAAAAGGCGAGCAAGGAATTCAGAGTTTGTTGCAACAAATTTGAAGTCGACGATGCCCTCTGCAGCGAAGTTAGATTTGGGGACATCCTCTGCAGTGAATTCAGAGGTAATTTGAAAGCCTCATTACATTTATAAACACAAAATCTATAGCTTTGTGATTGGAAACTTATAGTAGTTACAATCTACTACTCTTAATAATGTTCTTTTACAATCTTGCCACTATTCTGCTTCATAATGTGTTTGAGATAAATATAATAAAATTTGGGTGTCAGTGCTAAAAGAGAATTTCCTCAAACAATTTTGATACATTTTCACTGCAAGCGCAAACTATCCTTGTGCAAAGTAAACATGTGCTAGATTTACCCACACATCAAGCATATGAACAAAGATGTTTCCTACTACAGCTTCTTGTACCTATGTAAAAATTTCCTTTGCAATATCAAATTGACCCCTTTCATCTAGCACAATGGTTGCCCCATTTGCAACATAAACATTTCCTGGTCTCTGTGCCAACACTTTACAATACAATTCTCTAGTGTTCTCAAGATGTTGTGCCTCCACCTTTGGATCCCTCCTCTCATTACGAAAAGCTGCAAAATAATTCCAATTTCCAAGTGAAATGTCAACACAAGAATTCTTTGCATCTGATTCACTTTGTGCAACTTTAATTGTTTCTTTTTCTTTAAGACAATCATCTATTTTTAGTTCCATTTTTCCAAGCATAGATAAAGCATTTTATGAGTTTTTATCCACCTTAAGTGCATCCCCAATCAATTCTAGGCTTACTTGGATCTCATTTTGAGCCTGAGCCATAGCTGCAAGATGTAGATATGCATCCACATAATCAGGAAACTTGAACAATATTAGCCTGTATAAAAGATTTTCTTTTTTAGTATCATGTAGTTGTTCAAACAACCTAGCAAGATTAAATAGTTTTGTGACTTTATCCCATGGTAGCTCAAGTGAAACACCACCTTCTTCTAGCTGATGGAAGAATTCCATATCCTTAAAGAGCACAGGAAAAACTACAGAATTGGCACTGGGGCTTTTATTTATGAATTCAACCCAAATGCCATTTCCTAATGCCTCCATAAAAGTTTGTTGAGCCAACTGTAGTTCATCATGCTCAAAATGAAGAACCCTAAAGTTGTTTAACAATTGAATGGGCACTTATTCTCTGCTCTTCTTTAGAAGAGACTTTGTTGTCTTAAGAGAATCTAAGGCTACACTGGTGCCTGATGATATTAATAACTCACCCATCTTGATAAATGCATGGGCATCACGTGGATCTATGCGAGTTGCCTTTCTTAAAATTTCCAAAGCCTTCTCTGCATGCCCTTGCTGAGCATATATATGGCCTACAGCTTTTAAGCTCTCACAGTTCTCAGGGTGGACCTCTAGAACCTTTTCAAAATTTGAGAGAGAACTCTTAAGATCTCCCAGCTTCAATTGAACCTGTCCACAAAATCTTGTGGCCTCTGGCTTTCCTTGACTGATGCCATGTAGTAGCAGCCATTGGTGTCATAATCACCTTTACTATGATAAGATCATGCAAGATTATAATATGAATGAGATTTCATGAGAGGGTGGTTAGTTGAAACAAGAGATATCTCAGTCAACTATTCCACAAGAAAATGCTTCCCTGTGAAGAAAAAATGGTTTGCTAAATGATTCAATGCCATTGCACAGTACGAGTATAATTCAAAGGCTCTACACATCTTTTCCATTCCTTCATGAACACTACCTTTTTCACTAATTGTGAGAATCTTACAAGTAAAAAATGCACAAAACTGACCACAAAGATTTATGTAGAGGCAGAACATGATGCAGAGGAAGGACTCACACACAATAACCTTGACACATCCCAAACAAAGTTTCAATACACTTGATGTAAATCTGCACCCTTGTTCATTCTTGACAATTTGCTCCTAAGCCTAAAACATGGAAACAACACCCTAGTGACACTCAATCATTGAAGACAACATGGAATATGGGCAAATTGGTTTATTCGGACCTATTACAACATCTTCTAGGGGTTTCCAAATGTACATGACCTAACCAAGTGATTAACACAATGATTTATGCAATTTAGGTCTTGCTACCACTAGGTGCATTCAAGGTGATGACTCCAAACGAAGGTAAGAACACTTATCATATGAATTCTCAGGCTTGTGTAGGCCCTAACAACATGCCACTATGATTCTTCACCCCTCCATTGACATACAATGCATAGATTATTCAAAGCAACAAATAACCCAGGGTTTTAGGACTGTCTCACAGCAAATCTACACACAATCAATCATATCTTCTTCACACATGCTAATCGCGAGTTGTCCTCTTGCAAGGATGTGGATAGGCATGGGACAGAGCTTTCCACCAAATTTTAGGATTTTTGGATGGTGGAAACTCTGCCCATGATCAAATTTTGCTCCCTGGAAACCCTAGGTAGGGTTTACACCTGTACTCACCAAAAATGCAATATCTCGCACAAAACTTGATGAAATTCTACCAAACCAAATGCATTCGAAAGAGATTTTTGTTGCTAATAGATTTTTGTTTCTATGTGTAGAACATTACAGATGGATCAATGTCAAAGGTTGACTACAGATCAATACCATGCATTTGATGAGAGAGTAGCCAATGAGAGGGACATGGACAAATATCCATGTCCATGTAAAGACTGTCATGGTGGAAAGCTGAGAAAAAGAAACCTGATTCTTCGACGTATGATAAGATATGGGCATAGTGGTATAAGCCCTTGGGATTATAATTATTATGAAGATATGATAGAATTGCAAAGTGTGAGAGATGAAGAGGCAACAAACTTAGATGAAGTGACACCAAACATTGATGAAGAGGCAACAATGTTAGACGAAGGGTTTGGATAGAATGTTGAATGAGGGTCTAGACGATGATTAGGCCAAGTCAATGGAGGATGCTATAAAGCCTGTGTATGCTAATTGCAAGTTAAGTCATTTGACAACAATCCTTCAAATTCTTAACTTGCAAGCGGTGCATGGTTGGACAAATGAGAGTGTAGATCAGTTATTGGCATTATTAAGTTTGTTGTTACCACCTGACTCCACATTGCCAACAAAATGAAGTCAATGTAAAAAGCAAATCACTAAGTTAGGCTTAGGGTATGAAAACATCCACACATGTGTCAATGGTTGTGTATTATTTTGCAATAATCTTGCAAGTGAGAGTGAATATCTAAAATGTCATGAAGCAAGGTAGAGACAAGGGTTGAAATCAGTTGTGGTTCCTAGAAAGGTTCTTCGCCACTTTCCAACAAGCCCATGATTACTCTGAATGTATAGGTGTAGAGACATTGTTGAACTTATGCAATGACATGTCCAAAATAAGAGCACCAATGGAAAACAATGACATGTGCCTGATTCTAAGACGTGGATGGAATTTGATAACAGATGGCCTGATTTTTCTCAAGATCCTCGTAATATAAGGTTGGGTTTGGCTCTAGATGGGGTGAACCCATTCTCAGATCAAAGCACTAAATGGTCAACTTGGCCAGTGTTTTTAATAAATTATAACTTGCCTCCATGGTTAGAAACTAAACTATTTTTCTTAATGCTATCATTGATTATACTATGAAAGAAAAGTGTGACTTCAGATATAATCGATGCTTATCTAGAGCCATTATATGATGAGCTAATGGAATTGTGGAAAGGAATTGAAGCAATTCATTATTTAAGGGATGGTCATTCAATCAAATTCACTTTAAGAGCTTCCTTATTGTTTACAATTCATGATCTTCCTGCATGTTGGTCTCTTACAATGATTTAACAACTGAGCTCTTAAAACTGTAACTCAGAGATTGGACATCTGAACTGAGTAGCTATCTTAGTCACTATGGAGATGTATTTCACTTGTCAACCTAGGGACGTGAACTTGAAATAGGTCAGCGCGGTATGTGCACTAAGAACTTCAAAGTAGCCATGTTCATCTTATAGCTAAGAAAGACATAATGCTGAAGACAAACTGCTAAAAAGGAAATAAAAGGAATATTGAATATTAACCAACAACTATTCTAGAATCAAGTACATAACACAAAGTAACAATCTGGACAAACAAATAGGAAACTACTATGTCTGCTTTGGCTACAGGAATAGACACAGAATAGAATTCTAGTGGCTGCAGGAACATTCAATGCCAAATTTACTAAACACTTAACAGAAAATGTAACTAAACTAAAGGGTGGAATTCTCACCAAGTGGGCCCCCTTGGATGAGTATTCCCTAAAACAAATGTAAACTCAGAAATGCAAACTCACAACTTTATTTTATTCATTCGAAAAGATGAGTACAACTGAACATTATAACTGTATTACTCAAAACTGGATAATGCAAGTACAATCTCTGAATAGTCAACAACCCCTTAGAAGGAGTATCAGAGTCTTATTTATAAAAGAAAATCTACTAACTAACTAGTAGGGTGGTCAACTTCAATAGAATAGGAGGACACCACATTATGGAAAACATAGAAAGTGGAAGGAGGTTACGCATGCAAGGGAATCTAGTCAAGTGAGTTGCTTTAATGCAGATTTAGCATAACAATAACTCCTAAATTCGTTTAATAGGTATTTAAGATCAGTTACAAAATGGTTGCCTTCCCTCCATTTGATATTTGAATGGTCACCACCTTTGACTTTTATGGTAAGCGACCATCCAGCAGAATCTTCCTCACTTTATGGATTCTGATTATATCTGCATAATAATGTTAGTACACACAAATAATTGCACATCCGTAACCACCTTGGAGTAATATTCATTAACCATATGTAATATTAACATAGATAGTTCAAATAGCATGTCTTTACCATAAAAGGATATAAGAAATGACCTATGCTCAACAAGTTCTAGCTTTGGGGTAATGACATAGAAAGATCAAGATTAAAGTATCGAAGTCCAAGATAACTACAACAAATGGACAATAAAGTTTAACAAAATTTGAGTCATAAACTAGACTCATCACTCTCCCCAACCTAAGACTTTGCTGGTCCTCCAGCAGAGGAAGGGTTGTTCTTTTGCTTGGTTAATGCTCTGAAGTTAGCAACTGCCAATTGTCCAATATCAGTCTCTCTGGTGCATGAAGTAGGATCCCAATAGAATCCTTGCTACCTATCCAAACTACTCCATCTTTGTTTTTCTTCAGCAATATCATACTAGTAAAATCTATAATTTGGCACTAGCCACAATAGGATAGGCGGTTGAAAAATTAAGGGAAGCCAAAATTGTCCCTTTGTTCTCCCAATCTGAATATATCTATCCACCCTTTTACATGTTGTAGCAAAATTCTGCAGAGAGTGAGGCTCTGCTTGTTTTAGCTCATCAGATAAACTATTCGACCTTTGTGTCAATTGTCCTTTCACAGATTCTCCAGTAGTGCGTGCCATCTTTTCATATTCTCTGTATGTTGCTTCTCTTTCATGCAGAATTCTGTTACCATAACTTGGCCTATAAAACATCCTATGCCAATCATTAAAAATGCTTCCTAGATTTCCAGATTCTACTCTAACAGGCAATGGAGTGTTGAATTCTAATTGCTTATAAGCCCTAAATTGTTGTCCCCAACTAACCTCATTTTGCATCCAGGACATAAATGCCCTCAACTGAACATCCCCAACATACAACAAGGGGTTCCACTCATGGTCTTGGGACATAGCAAAATTATGCAAATAAAACTCACATAACAAATTCTTTATTTCTGGAGGAGCAATCCTATAAGCATTGAAAAATTCAAGAGGAGTTTCAATGGAAGGGTTCAAACTAGAAACAACTCTTGCAAACTTCAAAGAGAGGTACCTTTCCTTTAAATGCAGAGCATAGACTCTCAGAGGAGTCCTGCATTCTAATACCTGAGGCACCAAAGCTGCCATACCATCTACTCTCTCTTTTAAAATTGCAATTTCTGCATCCTTTTCTTTAATCTCTTTATCCTTCTTTTGAATTTCAACTTTTAATCTACATTTCTCCCTCTTCCATTCCTCTTCTCTCCTCTGCATTTCACTCCACAAATTCATGGCAACCATGTGCATTGAAAAATTAGGAGGTCTATGTATGCCTATCAAAGGCTTTCCTGGCATAGATGGTAGTTCTTTCTGTAACATAGGCTGCAAGGTTTCTGATTGCTCATCCAAATCTGGCTGTAGGGTGTGTTGCTGCAGGAACTCCTATTTACCTTCATGTTCCTGTCTCTCAATATGCTCAACAGTAGCGACAAGGTCTGCCAGAGTTACATCTGTTGCTTCCTTAAATATGTCTTCTTTTTCTACATCATTATCATGCCCCACTGAGGCCTTTGTTTCCTCAGCTATCATTTCATCAACCCTAGGGCTTGTCTGCGTAGATGCACTGAAGGCAGGCTCAGCAGGTCTTGGTTTACTAGAAGGGCTCTCATGTTGTTCTTCGGCTGCAGGAAGAACAGTGTCATCTTTTTATTTCCTAGAGTGTAGTACCTTCTTTTCTGTGGTTTTCTTTTTGGTTTTGCCCCTCTTTATTTCTGCCCTTCTCTTCTGTGCCCTAGTTTGAATTAAATTACCAAGAGGAATATCCTCATTGTCAGAATCTGACGAATTTTCTTTGTCTACATACTCTACTTCAGAAGAGCTAATTTCAATAGCTTGTTTTGATGTAGGAGGGTTTGCACTGGAAGTTGAAGTTCCCAGAGTAGTTTCAACTCCACATACCCTTCTCCTAGTTCTATGATGTTGCAGCACAACCATAGGTCACAAATGACTAGGTCTTATTTGATCAATTTCTAGAAATTCCTCCCAAGTCATATCGGATACATCATGCAGAGACTTCTCAACAAGTAATTTGATTAAACAGTGATGAGAGACAGAATTAGGCCTACCTTTTTGAGTTTCAGTGGCCATAATCGAGAGAAGGTGGTAAAGCACATTTGGCACGTTCATTCTTCTTCCATGTCTCATATGATTTAGCAATTTGAAATGACAGAGTGAAGGTTCAACTGTCGACCTTCACAAGTAATCAACCTTCACAAGTAATGTATTTCACCACATGGATAGCTACCTGTTTCCACGGCTCAGGCAGAGAGGTTCTTTTGGCTCCCTGCTTGTCTATAGACAATGGTGGATCTCTAGGTTCAATAAACTCGGCCCTAGCTGACCTGGCATCTCTGGCAATAGGGTATTCTTCACCATCAATAGGCAGACCTGTAACCTCTGCAATTCTTTCTTCTATGGCCAACACCTCCAAACCTCTTACCACTGCTTTATCATCAGACAATGTCTGAGCAAATTCTAACACAATATTTTCATCAAAACCATTTAATTTCAAGAAATAGTCCATCCATCCACAATTTCTAAATTCAGCCTAGCTAAGTGCATCCTATAACAATGCATCATGAACCGTGGGTTCATTCTGAATTAATCCTCCTCCCATGACTTAGCTGTCTGAAATCAATCACACTGCAAAGTTTTTTTCTGCACAAAGTTTGAAAACTAGCTTCACCTTCCTGCAACCCTGTTAAGTCTTCAATATTCATGCTATCTGCATTTTCCTTTACAACTTCTTTTCTTGGGAATGCAAGACAAGGGTAGTATAGGCATTAATGAATGATCGATGAAGGTTGTCATCTCACACTTGCAATCCATCACCTCACTTAAGATTCAAATCATTCAATTTCAAACTTTACTGACATTTAGGCATAAAACATATGGATGGACTAACACGTGGTCATCATATTAACACCCTCCCCAACCTATATTCAAGCATGTGTCCACACATGCGAAATAGATGCGTGATAGGACAAGGAAGGAAAAAAAAAGACATGCTATGAGAAATATCGATATTAATGTTCAATAATTAAATGAACAAACCACAAGGTAATTAAGAGAGAATTATTACAGTGTGCGTACATTTATTCATGGAAGATTTGTTGCAAGAATCATGGAGAAAGTAACGAGTAATGCTTAAGAATTTATTGAACAGTGAATGAAAGTGGAGTGGGCTGAAGCGAGACGGGATGAAGTGTAATCAATACACGTGATGGAAGAGAGAAGAATGGATATGGGTGGGTGGATGGGCGAATAAGTGAAAGAATGGACTCCCACGAATGTGGAAATCTTTATTATGATCAGTATTGTACCTTGGTTAGCCAGAAGGAGGGACACTAGGTCCACTACCTTTGGCTGCAGGAAGTTCTGGAGTTGCATGTTGAGTGAATTGCTGCAGGAAGTCTTCTTTGGAGGCTGGCTTTTGATATAACCTGAGTCGATGACCATTGACTCATAGTTTGAATTTGACAGGGTCAATAGTAGTATGCTGAACAACACCATTGGAAAACACTTCAATGACTTCATATGGTCCTAGCAATCTTGTCTGTAATTTTCCTGCATTCTCCTGATACCTTGAATCATAAAGCAAAGCCCAATCACCAAGCTCGAACTTCTTATCTTTGATGTATTTTTCATGCCACCTGATTATCTAATTTTGCACCACTTCTCTATGATGTAAAGTTGCTTTTCTCATCTCATCCAAAGCATTAAGCTGCATGATTCTTTCTTTTTGTGCCTGAGATAGATCTATCCCCAAGTCAAGTGCAGTCCTAAGAGTTCTATGTTCAAATTCAATAGGCATCATGGTTGTTTTGCCATACAATAAATCAAAAGGAGTAAAACCAGTAGTTGTTTTCTAGGTTGTCCTATAGGCCCAGACAACTTCTGGCAACCTACTTGCCCAATCCTTCCTATGGAATGCCACAGTTTTGGTCAAAATAGCTTCTATTTCTCTATTAGTCACCTCAACTTGGCCATTAGCCTAGGGGTGGTAAGGAGTAGATTTCTTGTGCCTTATATTGTATTCCTGAACTAGTGTTGCAACTAGAGTTGAGGTGAACTGAGCTCCTTGATCAGTCACTAATTCTCTGGGGACTCCATACCTTGTAAAGATTTCTTCATAGAGAAATTCTACAACTTTACTGTCTCTTGCATGCTTCATGGCTTTAACTTCTACCCACTTAGTTACATAGTCAATGCATACTAAGATATAAGATTTACCATTAGATGGAGGATCAATAGGTCCTACAAAATCCAATCCCCATTTATCAAATGGAGTAATCACAAGATGAGGATAAAGGGGCGTCTCATTAGACTTTGTTGGTCGTCCCATCCTTTGACAACTATCACATTTATTGGTATATCTTGCTGCATCCATGTATAGTGTAGGCCAATAATAACCTGCATTCAAAATCTTCATTGCAATTCGCTTTGCTGCAAAATGTCCTCCACAAGGTTCATTATGACAGGCATGCAAAATGTCATATGTTTCATCTTCTCTCACACATCTTCTCATGACATTGTCTGGTCCAGTGTAGAACAAAAATCCAACAATCCATGAAAAAGGAAAGGATTTTTCAATGAGTACCCTTCTTTCCTTAGGAGAGAAGTGAGGAGGGACTCTTCCTGTGACTAGGTAATTGGCTGTGTCAGCATACCAAGGTGTTTGCACAGAGAGTGAAAACAAATGTTCATCAGGAAAAGAGTCATCAATGACCTGGTTATCTTCTGATGTAGTGATTCTTGAAAGAAAATCTGCAACCATATTGGCTTTTCCTGGTTTATCCACAATAGTGATGTCAAGTTCCTGCATTAACAATACCCATCTTGCTAATCAACCTGATATGAGAGGTTTGTTCATGAGATACCTAATGGCTGCATGATCTATGTGCACAAAGATTTGATAACCAGTTATGTAGTGCTTAAACTTATTAAGTGCATAGATGACTGCTAACATTTCCTTCTCTGTGACTGTATAGTTGAATTCAGCACCCTGTAAGTTTTTGCTTACAAAATAAATAGCATGCTCAATGACTCCTTCTTTCTGGCCTAAAACTGCTCCTATGGCATAATCTGATGCATCAGTATGAATGTGAAAAGGAAGTTCCCAATTGGGACCTTTAAGTACAGGAGCATGGGTTAAGGCTACCTTTAAATCAGAAAATGCTTTGTCAATCTTTATTCCACTGAAATTTAGCATCCTTTGTCAAAAGAGTATATAATGGGGATGCCATTTTGCTGAAATCTTTGATGAAGCGTTTGCAATACCCTGCATGACCCAAGAAACTTCTGACATCCTTTTGCTTTGCAGGAATGGGCAGATTGATGATGACTTCAATCTTAGCTGGGTCTACCTATATTCCTTTTGGAGAAACATATTGACCAAGTACTACACCTTTCTGCATCATCATGAAGCACTTTGCACTATTTAATGATAGGCCGTGGTCTTCACATCTTTCCAAAACTTTGCCTAAGTTTGCTAATGCCCTTTCAAAAGTAGCACCATAAGTAGTGAAATCATCCATATAGATTTCCATACAATCATGTGAGATATCAGAAAATATGCTAATGACTACTCTTTGGAAAATTGTAGGTGCATTGCATAAGCCAAATGGAAGCACTGAGTAGGCATATGTTCCCCAAGGACAGGTAAATGTTGTTTTCTCTTGATCATCAGGTGCAATCTGAATCTTATTGTAACCACTAAATCCATCCAAAAAAGAAAAGTACTGCTTTCCTGCAAGTGAGTCCAAAACCTAGTCTATGAAAGGAAGGGGAAAATGATCCTTTTTGGTAGCAGAATTTAATTCTTTATAATCAATACAAACTCTCCATTTTCCTCCCTTCTTGGGCACAAGAACCAGAGGGGACACCCATTGGCTATCTGAGATTGGGTAGATAAATCCTACATCTAATAGCTTCTGTAGTTCCTCTTTGACAATTTCTCTTAGTGCAGGGTTGATTCTCCTTTGTGGTAGTCTTACTGGTGTACAATCTTCCTTTATGTAAATCCTGTGAGTGCATAATGTAGGATCCAATCCCTTCATGTCATGATAATCCCATGCAAAAGCATTTTTATGTTTCTTTAACAAATTTTCCAAGGACAGCTATTGTACTTGAGTCAAGTTGCTATTAATATTGAGATGTATGTCTTCTAAAATTTCCACTTGAGTTGTGAAGTCAACCATAGTTATCTCATTAATGCTAGGTACCTTAATTTCTTGTGGAAGCAATGTATGTAACATACTTGATGCTACATGAAAAATTGGAACAAGCATCTTTTTTAGAACAGCAGAGTGAGAGGATGATGCTTCCTCAACTTCATAAAGATTTTGAATTATATTGGACAACACCTCCTCCTCTCCTTGAAGCTGCAAGAAAGAAGTTCTGCCAATCATCATAAGCTGCTCCACAGAATTAGCTTCCTCTGCCTCTTCACCAACATGAGGCCAAACAGGATTATCCATATCATGAGATGGCTATGCAGGTGGGTAAAGAACAAGTGTTTTAGTGCTTCTCCCATCAGAGATGGTCATGTCTCTTGACCGACACCCAATATAAGCATATGTTCTAGCTAACCACGACCTTCCCAAAATGATGGGGTATCCTCCCAATGTAGCTTTAGGAGAAAGTATCATGAAATCAGCTGGATATTCCCATGAGTCTAGGGATACCACAAGCTCCTCAACTATCCCATCAGGTTTAACAGTAGATCTATCAGCAAGTTGTAGGACAGTAGGGGTTGGTCGCATAGTTGCAACATTCAGTTGCTGCAGGATATCCTTTGTCATTACATTTATGGCTGCTCCAAGATCAATCAAAGCATTTCTGATTTGGATTCCATTTACGACAACTCCTAGCACAGGACTTCCTGGGTCATTATATTTGGGAACAGTCACTTTTCCAAGCATGATGTCAGCCAACTATCCCACCACATGGACCATAGTGGGGTCTTTCCTTTTTCTGCCTAGCCTCTTAAGGCATGCTTCTTTGATTGCTTTGCCATATATAGGAACATCTTTTATGGCTTGAAATAGAGGGATCTTAACACATACATGTTTCAATTGCTCTAGAATATCAAAGGTGGGTTCTTCTTCTACTACCTTTTGTTTCATAGTTTCTAACCTTTGTGGAAATGGTGGATCTTGGGGAGTCTGTTTGATTGTCATTGGTTCAAGATTTTCAGGAACATCTAATTGAATGGGGTTTTCGTTAGTTTCCACTTCTTCCTCAAAAATCTCAGTAATGACAGGTCTTGAAGGAGATGCCAAGGTAGTTCCTGAACGTAGATGTATATCACTTACATTCACAGCATACACAGGGTATTGATTTGGATCAACAGAATATAGTGGCTGTTGCTGTGGTCTATTATTTGGGTTAGGTGAGGGTTGACCTAGTATCTGAATAGGTTTAGGTGTATTTGAATTGGAGCTTGTAGGTGGAGGCATTATGGCAAGCTGTTGGCGCTGAGGAGGTGACTGCATGTAATTAGTGGTCTAATTTGGCTATTGTTGTCCTCCTCTCCAGTGACATGTTTGCTGCCAATTTCCTGGAGGTGACCACCAATTCCTTGGAGGCTACTACCACTGGGGTTCAGGGTTTTGGTAATTTAGCCAAGCATTTTGAGGGTTGTTCCAAGGCTGAGGTAGATATCCTCCATAACTAGATGGAAATGGTTGTTGCCATTGATTACCAGATGCATAAGTATTAAAATGTGGACTAGCATATGATAATGGATCTGGTGACATACCTAGTCTTGGAGCCCATGGCTTCCTTTGTGCAACATAGAAGACTTGATCCTCTTCAACTTGTATTGGCTTGAACTCAGGTGGTATCTACTAGCTATCAATGTTAGCTACTAGCTTGCATCTGCAGTCCCTCTTCTTTTGTCTGCAATGAGGATAATATTCTGCCAACATTGCCTTAGCCTCTTCATGCTTCTTCTTTGCTTGGAGTGTGTCTAACTGGGTGGCCATATTGTTTATAATATCTTGCCTAAAATCAGATAGCAAGTGGCTTATCTCCATCCTTGAAATTCCATTGGTCAAGGTTCTGCCCGTAAGGAAATGGTAACCTCTTCCTTTCTTCATGGTTGCTCTAGAATAATTCTGGCACAACTTCTTAATATCATCCCAAGACACTTGGGTAATATCTCCTCCTCCCATTAAATCCAAAGCATCCACGCAATGATCACTTATTCCCCTGAGGAAGAGCAGTTTCTGAGAATCCTCAGTGAGTGCATGATGAGGAGACTTTTGTAAACAAAACATGAACCTTGAGATGTAATCCTCCAAACTTTCATCTTCTTTTTGCTGCATTATGAAAACATCATTTCCTCTCATATCCCCACTCCTACAGTAATCTTTATATTTCTCAAGAAATTTATCTTTCATTTCTTCCTAGGTATTGACAACATCACTACCTAGACTCATAAACCACCTTAATGCAGCCTCCTTCATGGTAGTAGGAAACAACTTAAGTTTATGAGCATCAATAGTGTAGTCATAGCTTCTGTAGAGGATATGAAATTCAAACAAGAAGGTGTCTGGGTCCTCTGTTGCAAGTCCATAGAACTTGGGGAGAGCTAAAGTAGGTACATTCTTGAGATTATCCACTTCATTTTGAAGAGCAATCGGAAATGGAAATGTTGGTTGATTAGGTACATTTTGGGCAGCCATGTCTACTTGACCTACTATCAAGGCAAATGGATTTTCAACTAGATTTGGGGTATCTTGTTCTTCAGAGGAAATTTTAGATCTATTCAAATTAGGGAATGCATCAAGGAAAGGATTCACTTCTACTTCTTCTACTGGGTGAGTTAAATCATTAGGAAGGAATCTCCCTAAAGCATCTCTTCTCGTACCTCTATGCATGCGATATACTCAGTATCCGCCACTTCTCACACAAAAAAATATTGATGGGTTGTAGATGGTTTCTTCCTAACTAAAACACATTTTAAGGAAAAACTGAAAGGAATAATACTAAAAGATGACTCCAAAGATTTTCTTAGTTTGACACCATCCCCGACAATGGCGCCAAAAATGTTGGTCTCTTACAATGATTTAACAACTGAGCTCTTAAAACTATAACTCAGAGATTGGACATCTGAACTGAGTAGCTGTCTTAGTCACTATGGAGATGCATTTCACTTGTCAACCCAGGGACGTGAACTTGAAATGGGTCAGCACGGTATGTGCACTAAGAACTTCAAAGTAGCCATGTTCATCTTATAGCTAAGAAAGACATAATGTTGAAGACAAACTGCTAAAAAGGAAATAACAAGAATACTGAATATTAACCAACAACTATTCTGGAATCAAGTACATAACACAAAGTAACAATCTAGGCAAACAAACAGGAAACTACTCTATTTGCTTTGGCTGCAGAAATAGACATAGAATAGAATTCTAGTGGACTGCAGGAACATTCAATGCCAGATTTACTAAACACTTAACAGAAAATGTAACTCAACTAAAGGGTGGAATTCTCACCAAGTGGGCCCCCTTGGATGAGTATTCCCTAAAACAAATGTAAACTTAGAAATGCGAACTCACAACTTTATTTTATTCATTCGAAAAGATGAGTACAACTGAACATTATAACTATATTATTGAAAACTGGATAATACAAGTACAATCTCTGAATAGTCAACAACCCCTTAGAAGGAGTATCAGAGTCTTATTTATAGAAGAAAAACTACTAACTAACTAGCAGGGCAGTCAACTCCAACAGAATAGGAGGACGCCACATTATGGAAAACATAGAAAGTGGAAGGAGGTTACGCATGCAAGGGAATCTGGTCAAGCGAGTTGCTTTAACGCAAATTTAGCATAACAATAACTCCTAAATTTGCTCAATAGGTATTTAAGATCAATTACAAAACGGTTGCCTTCCCTCCATTTGATATTTGAACAATCACCACCTTTGACTTTTATGGTAAGCAACCATCTAGCAGAATCTTCCTCACTTTATGGATGCTGATTATATCTGCATAATAATGTTAGTACACAAATAATTGCACATTCGTAACCACCTTGGAGTAATATTCATTAACCATATGCAGCATTAACATAGATAGTTCAAATAGCATGTCGTTGCCATAAAAGGATATAAGAAATGACCTATGCTCAACAAGTTATAGCTTTGGGGTAATGACATAGAAAGATCAAGATTAAAGTATCGAAGTCCAAGATAACTACAACAAATGGATAATAAAGTTTAACAAAATTTGAGTCATAAACTAGACTCATCACTGCATATGACACATTGTCTGGTCTCAGTGTTCATGGATACCATGGATGTCCTTCTTGCAACTTTAAGGAATTTGTGAGGCACTCAAGAAGTTTGCATAAGTGTATTTATTGTGGACATCGTGCTTACCTTAAAATGGATCATTCATATCGTCGACAAAAAACATGTTTCAATGGTCAAGAAGAGAATCGTGAAGCACCATTGCTAATAACAAGTGATTACATTGTTGAGAATGGACAAAAAAAGAATGTCATTTATTGAAAATGATGGGATTGTTGGTAGTAGATATGATCCATGTAGTGAAAGCGGTGTAAAACGGTTGTGCATATTCTATAAGTTGCCATACTTTGAGGATATAGCCATTAGGCATATTGTTGACTTTATGCATACTAAGAAAAATATAGCCTATGCTATTATAGAAACTCTTTTTGGTGCTTTTGATACTGTTTCATCACATGAAGACTTTCAACAACTAAAGATTCATCAAAATCTTTGGGTTGAAAAATGTGTTCATGAAAAATATAGAAAAGCTAGTGCTCCTTATGTGTGGACAAAGGAACAATGTGTACAATTCTTACAGTTGTTGTCTAAGACTCACTTTGCCAATGGATATGTAAGTAGTAGTATTAGAAGCCAAACTGACATTAATGGCTTAAGAGGCCTCAAGACCCATGACTATCATGTCATAATCGAGAATATTTTACCTATTGTGGTAAATATATCAAGTTTGGAAAAGGGGCCAAGATTGGCAATTATAAGGTTGGGCCTAATATTAAAGAGAATGAGTTTACATGTATTAGATCCTTCAAACTTTGATAGTTTGAGGGAGGAGGTTGTTGAAGTCCTTTGTCTATTGGAACAGGAATTTCCACCAACAATCTTTAACATTTCTATGCATCTTTTGATACATCTAGAATATGAACTAGAGCATTGTGGCCCAGTAAGAACAAGATGGATGTATCCTATATAATGATATATGAAGGTTTTCAAAAAAAAAGTTCGTACTAGGGCAAAACTGAAAGGCAGCATGTCTGAGGGATATTCAATGCAAGAGGCCATGGGATTTTGCATAGAATATATGAAGGATTTTAAAAATGTCAATCGATGTGTATGGGATGATGACGAAGATGAAAGAGTTGTAGGTGAAGTATTAGAAGGCAATGGATGTTGCTTCAAGCTATCACATCAAGAAAGAAGTGTGATACATGCCTATACTCTTCAAGACACAACTTCGTTCAATAAGTGGCATAGGTAAAAAAATTTACACTATAATTTATTTACTCAATTGCATTTACACATTTATATTATTAATCTTACTATTTGTACGTTAATATTCTATGTATAAAATATGAAGAAGAGAATCAAACTTGGATGCAACATTGACCTCAAAAGCGCAGACGTCATGATTTGATAGGAGGTGATTCTTTTCCAAAATTTGGAGAATGGATTGCTAATGCAGTCAATGATGCAAAAGAACAAGGTCAAGATGTAACAACGAAGTAAAGTGAGCTTTCACAATCTCCACATATATGGGCTATGTGTTTTAGAATGTGGGCCTATGGTAGTCATTTAAGAGTGGAAGAAAAAGACAAAGGAAAGACAAATTGTGATTGTGTTGTTAGTGTTGAATTTCTTCACAAAACTGAGAAGAAATTTTATGTTGGATTCATCCAAGAAATTATTCAAGTGGATTTTGGTGAAAATAGTCCTATATTATTAAAATGTAAGTGGATCCGACCATCTACAGTACAATTTGATGAGTATGGATTTGTACACGCAAATACAGGGCAATTTTTATTAGAGATGGATGAGTCGTATGTTCCCCTCTTAAAATTAATCAATCATTTCTAATTGATGATGTAAGAATTCGAGGATGGTCGTATGTCATTCAAACAGAGTCTCGTTCTAGACAAAAATTCATAGAAGTTGTTGATATGATGCCTAATGGGCAATATGTTAATTTACAAGAAACATTCAAAGAAGTGGATGAAGATGATGATGGAGTGTTTGTAGAAGAGATTTTGATTACCAATGAAGAGATTGGGAGAGAGAATGAGCAGCATATCACAGATGAGGATGAGGAAGAAAATCAAGCAAATGCAGACACGAGTGATCAGGATTCTAATCTTGCTGGAAATGTAGATGATTATGATGATGTTTTGTCACCTTAACTAGCCTATCACCTTAAGAGGTTAGCTTGTCACCTAAACTTTGGTTATATGTATGGTGTAATTTATTATTGAATGTAATAAAGATCGAGTATAGGTATGCTTATTCACTATTGTTTTACTGATACATTTATGAATGTAATCATCATTATTCTGTTGGTACATTGTATACAAAACCTGAGATGTTCACTACTGATTTGATGTGCATTTAAAGTTAGGTTTAATCATTCTTCTTAGTTTTCTTACTTTGGTTGAAATTAATTTTGTTTAGGTAGAATATAATTTCTTGTATGTCCTATACGTTTTATTGATGCTAGACTTTTCTTGTATGTCCTAGATGATAGATTTAGTTTGTAAGACAGATTCTAGCCTCCACATGCATTGAATATGCTTGTGTGAAGGAAACAATGACGCACATTTGTGATTTAATAATACATATAGATATCTTAACATTAGGTGAACTAAGCCTCCTCATTACAAACAAATAAATGATCTCTTAGATATCTTAACCAAAATTCGAGCACCAGATTAAATCTTCTTCTCCATTGATTGCTTCAAATAGATATTACAATATAACAAAAGTCTCCCCATATATGTTTCTATAAATGCCTATGATGATGATATCAAAATTCGGTCTTGGTTTCTCTTTTATAAGAGAAGCAACAAGCTTCAGACCGTTACAAAATATGGCATCTTTTCAAAATTCATGCCTCTTTGTATAAACTAAACATTCATTTTGCTTAAAACATAATTAAGAGAAAACAGAGAAAGTAGACAATATTGATTGGAAGCCCGCAGCACTTGCAATACACTTGTAGTCCATTAATCAACATAGGAGACCTATGATCATTCCGATCTAGAAAATTCCCCCTCTCCATGATAGAATGTTTGAAGGATCAGTTCTTCCACTGCAACATCTTCAAGGCCCTAATCTTCTAGAGGAGCCAAATACTCTTTCTCCCATTGGTATATTGTGTACTCATGAGGCCATGATGCTTGTTGCTTCCCTGCACGTATAGCTTGTCTATTCATTAGCTTGAAGATACTTCTCCTACCATTGAAACATAGTAAAATCACTAGGCCACTTATAATCTTGAATTTGGAACAAGTTGGCCTAGTGATCCTTCCACCTTTTGTCCAGCAATGCTTTGACATCAATTACAAACTTTGTATATCCAGGATCCAAAGCAATTAATCTATCCAGAATGATGTTGAAGCTAAGAATATTGATATCTTCATCCTTTTTCAAAAGTTTCATGACCTTAGAAACTATATGACCAAATTCATCCTTCCATGCATCAAAATCCTTGATCTTTTCATTCTCTGTTAGGATTGATGGAATGAATTGGTGTTTGAAAGTGGCAAAAGAATCAATCTTTTCCTGCATTCTTTGATTCTCACCATTCACATACTGATACTCATCCAATATCATCTTGACCATTTTCTCTGTTGGCTTTAGAGTTGTAGGAGCATCTTGATTCCATTGTAGAACTTTACACAGAGTGATCAGTGTGTGATGTGTTGACTGCCATCTTTGATACAAGGGATCTAAAATAGAAAAAATTACTTTCAACTGTTCCATGGCCTGAGAAAAGGAAGAATAGCATTCATGCACATCTCTCAACTTGTCAACAAGCATTTTCACTCTATATTCCAAAATTTTATCAAACACTTCAAGAATTTTCAATTTTGCCTCATTCTTTATTTTCTTGTTTTGGCTTTTCAATTCCTCAATTTCTTTTTCCAACTTAAATTTTAAAACATTGAATTGTTCAGCAGTCACTGTGGTATCACCGGTCTCTTGTGGTACAGGTGTTTGAAATAGCACAATGGATTTAATCTGAGAAGAACTCTCAACCTTCAATTGTTTTTTCAAGTTTACATTTTCAAGATACAATCTATTTACCTCATCATTCATCTCCATTTGAGTTCTCTCATAATCAAACAATCCTTGCTCTAGCTTTATAACAATAGCTTGTGTAAACATTGCAGTATGCATAGTGAGGGTAGCTTCTTCAGTTGTTTATGTGTCCTGGAATGTCTTGACCATAGTTGTTCCCCTTATTTCTTGGACCACATCAAGTAATCTTGGTTTGCCGGTGTTCTTTTGTGTCACCCATATTGCCAAAGTCTTTGTTTTTAGATTGAAACAACAACCACTAACACCTTCCTCATAGTCAAATTTAGAAACTAGCATGGGGTCATCTTGATTCCTAACTTGGTCTAACAAAAACATTTTCTTCAACTCAAGCCTAAGAATGATTAGCATGTTTCTCCTTAATACCATTATCTAGCCTCATCAGGGCTGACACTTATTTCATCTATTTTCATATTCTTGAAAGTTTGTGAAATAATTTGCTCATGCTGAGATTCATCAGCACCCATTTTATTTATTTCCACTTGTTCTTGAAATTCTTTCATCTTCATCTTAATCCAAAAATCTTTAAATTCAGGAGAATTAATGAAATCATCATCCTCCATAAAACTCACAGAATCCATAATTCTTGCATCTTCTTCTAATTCAGGCTCTCCTTGTGCTTGTTTGACCATTCCGGCCTCTAGTTTGTGTGCTTCTATTTCTTGGCCAACAAGTGGTTGATCCATTTCTCCTTCATCTCCCATATTTCTCAGGATACTAGCCACTTCATCAGTGTCACCACCTCCTTCTCTCAATTCATATGGAACCAGTAGAGAAACATCCTCAATCCTTTGCCTTTTGGCAAGTGGTGAATCAAGGACATGAGCTGGATCTTATACTGACATTGCATCTAGTGCAGGCTCTTGAATCACAACTCCTAGTGGTCTTTTGACACTGAGCTTGGTAGCCTTTGAAGACTGCTTCTCATAATTGCTATTTATTCTTTCAAAATTGTTAATTATCAGATCTATTCTTCTCAAAGGGTCCCTCTCTTCAACAAAGAATCCAATAAAATAAGGATTTTGTTTTCTCCTATCATCCTCAATCCTTTTAAGAATCTCCCATTTTCTTGCCCTATTATACACTTCTTGAAAGGTGACAAGATTTCTGATCACATTCTCATCAAAATTGATTTTATGGGATATTCCCATTCTTCTGAGGATGGTTTGTCTGACAAAGTTCATGTGACCCTCTGGATCACAAACCCTCTCTACACCTAATTTCAAAGAATATTTGGCCTTCAAATAGGCTTGCAAATCCTCTAAAGTATCAGAACCAATGGACCAATCACCAAACATTGTGGAATTAGGAAGAAATGTGCCTTTCTTCTATTTCTTCATTACATCCTTCTCCATCCACATCATTTGCCACATGAATTCAAGGAATGCAATTTTGTTTGGCACAAATTTGGGCAACACATGGGGTGGCTGAGTACACCCATGTACCCTGATTATAGTATGAACTGGCAAGAAAAACCAATCAGCATAGTTATGCCTATGACCCTATTCTAGCCTATGGGCCTAATCTCTTTTGTCAATTTGGGATAAAAGATACCAAGATAATTCATTATTCTAATTGAGAATTCATCTTGAAACACAACATAGTCACAATTCTTACAATGGCTATCACATTTGTAACACCAGAACTGTGTTGGAAATCTTTGTCCCTTTTCATCAATCATGCTCAGATCCATTCTGTTGGGCCACTTCCTTCTATTTTGATACAAAATCAAATGACATAACAAAGAGTAGTATTTGAAATCTATGGGCTTTTTGTTTTCTCTTATTTGCAAAAATCCATCATGCAGTTTCTTTTCAATGAATGCTGCAAAATCATATTCAACATTAGCTTCTAGATTTTGAATTCTCATGGTCATCATCATTAATCTGACAGTTATTCTACCTTAGGCATCAATACCCAACACCTGACACAAAGCAAAATATGTTCTTTTGAAATAGATAGCAACATCTTCAACAGAGAAAGGTTTAATTGCAGTGGATGGGATTTCAATTCTTCTGTTATTTGCCCCTTTCCCCATGTGCATGGGCACCTCATTCCTTCTGTGTGTTTTTATCAAACTATTGTACTCCTACTCACTCTTCTACAGATCTACTTGTGTGAGGGCTTGCTTGCTCAACATGAACCAGTCTATGATTGCATTCCTATCCACAACCACTAATGGTGACCCATTTGGTAGTCTAATTATTTTGGTGGCCAAGTGATAGTGTTGTGCCAATGTTCTAATCAAATCCACATCAACAAATACATTTGGCACCATAAGCTTTGTCAAATCCAAATTCCATGGGTTTCCAACTAGTCCCTGTCCATCTTTCTTTCCACAAAACTACCAAAATGTTAGATTTAGGGCAGACAACTGAGAGGGGGGGTGAATCAATTGTACAAAACTTTCTTCCAATTAAACACTTAACTCCACTTTGCAATTCAATAGCATAATGATAAATTAATCATGGAGACATAATGCAATAAATCAAGAGCAGAAACACATTAACACACAGGACACCAAGATTTTGACGTGGAAAACCCGGTTAAGGGAAAAACCATGGGGTGATTAACCCAAGATTGTATTCTCTGTTAGAAGAATAGAAAGAACGAAATGGCACATGCCAATTAGGGCTCACTACCTGAACACACTGCTCACAAGAGGCTCACTACCTACAAGAGACACACTATCTACAAAATAGTATCACATACATGAACTGGAGAATAGCATCTTCATCATGCTTGAATTAGTTCCATTTAAGCCCAACACTTCTTCTCTACCTTTCGCTCTCCTCCTCGCTACCATACACTCATCTCCACACGATTACACTTGAAATGACTTTACAATCCCTTATTTATACAAGACATCAACTTAGGAATAATCATCTAAGTCGGCAAACAACTACAAGAACATCTGCAAGATGTGTAACTCATCCGGTCGGCCAGTCTCAGGAAGAACACCTTCATCCGGAAGCAATTCATCAAATGTGAGCTTAAATTCCAATGCAGACCATTAAAACAAATTGGACATGATCCAAAGACCTCCACAAGCTTGCCTAAATCACCAAGAACTTCCACACTTCATCTACTTGTTGAAATCCTTCTCTCCTTCATCCAAAACCTCAAGAATACAGTCTGTCATCACTGTTACAAAGGAATAGATGCTTGTGGACCTTCAAACCATGAACCAACCAAGTTGACACTTCACAAAGACTTCCTCAACACTCCCTCAAATCCACAGAACGGGATAATGCATTTCTGAATCTCACTGGACCTGTCTATAACACTCTGTCACCTCTGAACACCTACCGGAACCAGTTTTACTTAAGCAACCACAACTTCTTCAGATCTTCATGCGGACCTTTGAAATCTCTACTAGATCACCTTAAGACACATATCTAAAAACCCTTTAAACTGCATCCTCTGATCCTCATCTTATCTTGGACTTTTACCTTATTATCTTCACTGTTCTTCACTATTCCTGTTATGACCAATTTTCTCAATATCCTCAGCAAATAGTTCATCCAATCCTTATCATTAATGCAACAAGAGTATGTTGACATTAATGACAATACCAATTAGGTCCATACTTGCAAAAATCTCCCCCTTTGTCATTGATGGCAACATATGATGTGAAAAACTATTTTGACCATCAAGACAAGAACTTCTCCTTACTATCACAACTGCCCCTATTAACAACAAACCATTCACATGTCTTCTCTCCCTTTACTACTCCCCCTTTGATCAGCAACTACTTGTTTTTCACATGACTTCTCTCCCCCTTTGACATCAATGGCAAAGGGCACATACTTGCAACTTCAACACTTCATACCAGCTGCTCCCCCTGAGTAGCAGCTCCCCATCATCAATCTGGACCATAAGATATGACTGTGATATCCACCAGACTGATGCACATCAATGCACCTTAGTTCATTATCGGAGGGGCAATAACCCCTAACTTCTCCCTAAGATACTCAAAAGATTCCTTAGGTAGAGGTTTAGTAAAGATATCTGCAATCTGATCCTTGGAAGCCAAAAACTCCAATCTGACTTCATTCTTGTTCACTTGCTCTCTCAAAAAGTGAAACTTGATGGATATATGTTTAGTCTTTAAATGCAACACCAGATTCTTAGATATATTTATTGCACTTGAATTATCACAGAAAATTGTGATAGGTTCCTCATACTCCACTCTTATGTCTCTTAGCATTTGCTTCATCCACAAAACTTGAGTGCAACTACCTGCAGCTGCAATATACTCTACTTCTGCAATGGATAGAGATATTGCTTCTTGTTTCTTGCTTATCCAATAAACCAACCTCTTCCCCAAGAAGAATGCTCCACCACTGGTACTCTTCCAGTCATCCACATCTCCTGCCTAATCAGCATCTCTATATGCATGAAGAGACAAATCATGATCTCTAGGATACCGCAGACCATACTCAACTATCCCTTTTAGATATCTAAAAATCCTCTTGATTGCCATGACATGAGATTCTCTAGGATCAGCTTGAAATCTAGCAACAAGACCAACAACATTCATAATGTCAAGTCTGGTTTGAGTGAGATACAACAGTCCTCCAATCATTGACCTATACTTTTTCTGATCAGCCTTGGGAGAGTCATCATCCTTGCTCAACTTACATCAAGTTGCCATGGGAGTATTCATTGGTTTTGAGTCTTCCATCCCAAATTTCTTCAACAATTCTTTCACATATTTGGTCTGAGAAATGAAGATTCCTTTCTTTGTTTGAGTGATTTGTAGACCCAAGAAGAAATTCATTTCCCCAATCATGGACATCTCAAATTCACTTTTCATTTGATTTGCAAAAGTTTTACACATACTATCTCTTCCTCCAAAAATGATATCATCAACAAACACTTCAACAATCAAGATTTTTTCACGATCAATTTTGAAATACAAATTACGGTCAGCAGTACCTTTGTTGAAACCAATCTTTAAAATATGTTTATCCAATCTTTCATACTAGGCTCTTGGGGCTTGCTTCAGTCCATCTAGTGCTTTCTTCAACTTGCAAACCATATCACCATGATTAGACAATTGAATCCAACCGGTTTCTCAATGTACACTTCTTCTTCCAAGTCACCATTTAAGAAGGAAGACTTGACATCCATCTGATACACTTTGAAATCTTTGAAGGCAGCAAATGCAAGAAATAATCTGACTGCTTCAATTCTTGCCACCAGAGCAAAAGTTTCTTCAAAATCAACTCGTTCTATTTGAGAGTAACCCTTGCAGACCAATCTGGCTTTATTTCTGATTACTTCACCAACTTCATTGAGTTTGTTCTAGAAGACCCATTTGGTTCCAATCACATTCTTATTTCTAGGTCTAGGAACAAGATCCCAAGTGTGACTTTTCTCAATTTGCATCAGCTCTTCCTCCATTGCTTTAGTCCAGTTTTCATCATTGCAAGCTTCATAAATTATCTTAGGTTCAATCTTTGAAATTAGACAATACTCTTCTGAATCTTGAGCAATTCTTCTTCTTGTTTGAACACATTTGCTTTTATCACCTATGATCTGATCTTCAGAGTGGTTTAGTCTTACATACCTAGGAATTTTGGGAGTTTCTTGCACTTCTGATTCTTGATCAGGCTCATTAAAACTCATCTCTTCTTCCTGATTTACCGAATCAGTTTGAATCTGAATTTCAGAAGGGGCTTGGGCTCCTTGAATCAGAACACCATTCTGATCATCTTCATCATATTCATAAAACCTTAAGGGTTTTTCAATTCCTTCATCAACCTTCACATTTGTACTTTCTATAATCTTTCTCAGTCTCTTGTTATAACATCGGTATGCTTTGCTTTGAGTAGAGTATCCCAAGAATATTCTTTCATCACTTCTAGCATCAAACTTGCCTAGATCTTCATCTCTTTTAATGTAACACTTGCTACCAAAGACTCTGAAATACCTCACAGTAGGAATGATGCCAAACCAAAGTTCATAAGGAGTCTTACCAGTATTGCTTCTGATTTGTACTCGATTGAGAGTATAGACTGCAGTGCTAACAGCTTCTCTCCAATAGATCTGAGGGACATTTGCTTCCATCATCATTGTCCTAGATGCTTCCTGGATGGTCTAGTTCTTTTTCTCAACTACTCCATTCTACTGTGGAGTCCTAGGAGTAGACAACTGTCTCTTTATTCCATGTTTCTCACAGAAATCTATGACCTCACCAGATGTGAATTCTCCACCTCTATCAGACCTCAGACATTTCAATTTTAATCTCGTTTCATTCTCTACCATAGCCTTGAATATTTTGAATTTCTCAAGAGCTTCTGATTTCTCTTTCAGAAAAGTTACCCACATCATCTGGGAATAGTCATCAATTAGTAACATGAAGTATCTATCACCTTGCACACTCCTAATTCTTTCCAGACCACAAAGATTAGTATGAACTAAGTCCAGTAATCCAATAGAAGATTGTTCCTTGCTTTTAAATGAAACTCTACTTTGTTTTCCCAACTAACATTCTTTACACAAACTATTTGTAGGTTTCACTAGTTTTGGAAGATCTCTTACAGCCTGAGTATTGCTTATCTTGATGATATTATCAAAATTTACATGACACATTCTCCTATGCCACAACCAACTCTGATCAACTTGGACAAATAAGCAATTTTTACCAGTACCAACCAAGTGGAAGATATTACCTTTAGTTTGAGTACCGGATGCAATCTCTATTCTGTAACTTTCAAAGATCTTGCATTTTCCATTCTTGAATCAGAGATCATAGCCTTTGTCCACCAACTATCCAACACTGAGAAGATTGTGCTTCAATCCTTCAGCACACAGTACATTACCAGTTTTGTTCCTTCCATCAAAAGAGATAGTTCCTTTTCCTCTGATTCTACCAGTAGAATTATCACCAAACTTTACCACTCCTCCTTCATACTTTTCCAAATCTATGAACTTGTTTTTGTCACCAGTCATATGGTGAGAGCAACCACTGTCAATGACCCAATCATCCTTTTCTTCAACTTGGGCAGCCAGAGCTCTCTCTACAACTTTATGATTGATAGATTCAGAGGACATTGGTTCTTCTTCCTTGATGGTAATAAACACCCAATCATTTCCGGATTTGTTTCCTGTTTCTGATTCATTATCTGTTACTCCTTCATTATCATCATCTTCATGAACATAGTAACAATTCTTTTGGAACCTTGGCTTGTTAGGATTTGGCCTTGAAAATCTTTCCGGACACCTTGAGGCAAAATGACCAATCTTATTGCAGTTAAAACACTTAAAAGGCAATTTCCCTTCATAATTACCGGATCCTCTTGGTAGTGTTTTTGCAATAAGGGCTTCAAGTTGTGCAGTTTTTGCTTCTTCTTCTTCCAGGTCTTTTCTTACTCTTTCATACCATAATAGTTTCTTTGAAGAGTTCTCTCCCGGATCAAACCTTTGTTTTCCTTTTACAGAGGCACTGGCTTTGAATGTTGATTCAGTCTTTGGGGGGCATCTCCAAACTCGGTCATTTCAAATGCAGCCAGTTTACCAACCAATTGATCTCTTGTGACAGTTGTATGGGCTCTAAATTCTTCAATGGTAGCAGCTTTGATTTTATAAGAAGCAGGAAGGGATCTGAGAACTTTGCCAACAATCTCATCTTCATCCAAGACTCCACCAACACATCTAATGCCACAGACAATCTCATTTACTCTTGGCATAAAAGTAGTGATATTTTCATCATCTCTCATCTTCAGATTTTCAAATTTCCCTTTCAGACTCTGTAACCTTGCACATTTAACATACTTGTCTCCTTCATGCAGAAGTTTTAATTTATGCCAAATCTCAAAAGCAGTTGGTAGATCAACAACATTTGAAATATCTGAATCAGATAATGTGCTTAGAAGAGCTTTTATAGTCCACAGATTGTTTTTAGCATCTGTGATTTCATTTGGGGCTTTCGGACCACCCTGAGGAGGAGTATACTTTGTTGAAGCCATGTTCCAGTATTGCATTCCCATACATTGCAAGTGACATTTCATGCGACTTTTCCAAAGATTGAAATTGGTTCCATCAAACTTCGGACTATCCTTCTTGTAGGATGACATCTTGGATCTCCTCAAGCGATTAAGCTCTTTTTAGAGGAACTTAGCTCTGATACCAATTGTTAGATTTAGGGCAGACAACTGAGAGGGGGGAGGTGAATCAGTTGTACAAAACTTTATTCCAATTAAACACTTAACTCCACTTTGCAATTCAACAACATAATGATAAATCAATCATGGAGACATAATGCAATAAATCAAGAGCAGAAACACATTAACCCTTAGTCATTTTATCAAGACTTATGTCAGTTACAAAATAGGGTCTTTTATGTTGGCCAATAGAAAAATAACTCTCAATGCCTTTATAAAATAATAAAAGTTGTTTGAGGTTTTGGGGGCGTTGCTCCTTGACCCCGTCTTGGGGGCACTACCCCCAAACCCCCCATTAAATAATTTGGGGGGAAATCACTGTTGCAAGTATGAGGTGATCCAGTGTTGTCATTGATGTCAACATACTCATATTGCATTGACAAGAAGGATTTGATGAGCTGTGTGCTGAGGATATTGAGAAAATTAGCCTCAGTCAGGAACAGTGAAGAACAGTGATGAGAAGAAGGTAAATGTACTATATAGGATGAGAACCGGAGGATGCGGATTAAAGGGTTAGTAGATATGAGTCTTGAGATGCTACAGTTAAGATTTCAGAGGTCCGCATGAAGATCTGAAGGAGTTGTGGCTGCCGGTATAGAACCGGGTCCGGCAAGTATCCGGAGGTGACAGAGGATCACAAAAAGGTCCGGTGAGGTCCGGAATTGTATTATCCTAATCTGCGGTTGGAAGGAGTGTTTGGGATGTCCTTGTGATGTATCATCCTGATTTGTGTATGATTTGGAGGTCCGGAAGTACCTCTTGCATTATGACAGTGGCGACAGACTGTGTTCTTGAATTTCCGAATGAGGAAGACAAGAGATCCCAGTAAGTAGCGGAAGTGCGGATGTATCCGGACATTCAGACAGGCTTGTGAAGGTTCTTGGATCATGTTTAGGTTGTGTTGTTGGTCCGCATTGATGGTAGAAGCCCGGAATTGAAGTTATTCTTCCGGATGAAGTTCTTGCTCTGTGTAGCCGACCGGATGAGTTGTTCATCCTGCGAATGTTCTTGTGATGGCCGACCGGATGTGTTATTCATCTTGTGGATACTCCTATAGTTGTTTGTCGACTTAGATGTTTGTTCCTAAGTCGATGTCTTGTATAAATAACGGTTTGTGAGTTCATTTCAGTGTGTGGTGTAAGGATGAGCATGGTATAGCGAAGAAACGTGCGAAAGGCAGAGCAGAGATTGTTGGGCTTAATTGGAACTGATCCGGACATGGTAGAGATGTCATTCTCCAGTTCAAGACTGTGATTTTCATCACTTTGTAGACAGTGTGTCTCCTTGTAGGCAGTGGGCCTCTTTGTGAGCAGTGTGCTCGGGCAGTGAGCCCTTATTGGCATGTGCCATTCATTTTTCTTTATTCTTCTAACAGAGAATAATTCTTGGGTTAATCACCCCGTGGTTTTTCCCTTAACCGGGTTTTCCACGTCAAAATCTTGGTGTTCAATGTGTTGATGCTTATCTGCTCTTGTGTTTATGTATTATGCTTCCATGGATGATTATTTGATATGCTGCTAACTAACAACAGTGAGTTAAGTGTTTGAATGAGAAGAAGTTTTATACAACTGATTCACCCCCCCCCTCTCAGTTGTATGCCCTAGATCCAACAATTGGTATCAGAGCCAAGTTCCTCTGACAAGAGCTTAACCGCTTGAGGAGATCCAGGATGTCGTCATACAAGAGGGATAGTCCGAAGTTCGATGGAACCAACTTCACTCTCTGGAAAGGTCGCATGAAGTGTCACTTGGAATGCATGGGAAAAGCATACCTGGGTATGATTTCAAAACCATATGTACCTCCACAAGGTGGTCCGACAACTCTGAATGAAATCACAGAAGCTGAAAACAATCTGCGGACCAAGGAAGCTCTTCTAAGCGCATTGAATGATTCAGATCTCTCGAATGTCATTGACCTACCCACTGCATATGAGATCCTAACTAAACTGGTACTTCTGTATGAAGGAGATGAGTTTGTCAAAAGTGCAAGGTTGCAAAGTCTGAAAGGGAAATTTGAAAGATTGAAAATGAGAGATGATGAAAACATCACTACCTTTATGCCAAGAGTAAATGAGCTGGTATGTGGAATCAGAAATGCTGGTGGAACTTTAGATGAAAATGAGATTGTCTGCAAAATCCTAAGATCCCTTCCTGCTGCCTACAAAATCAAAGTTGCTGCCATTGATGAATTCAGAGCCCACACAACTGTCACAAGAGAACAACTGGCTGGCAAACTAGCTGCATTTGAAATGACCGAGTTTGGAGATGACCCTCCCAAGACTGAATCTGCTTTCAAAGCCAGTGCCTATGTGAAAGGCAAACAGAGATTTGATCCGGGTGAAAACTCATCAAAGAAAATGTCATGGTATGATCAAGCAAGAAGAGACATGGAAGAACAAGAAGCAGAAACAGCTCAACTTGAAGCCCTCATTGCAAAGAGACTGCCAAGAGGATCCGGTAAGTATGAAGGAAAACTACCCTTTAAGTGTTTCAACTGCAATAAGATTGGTCATTTTGCCTCAAGATGTCCGGAGAGATCTGCAAGATCTAATACTCACAGACAAAGGTTTCAAAAGAATTGCTATTATGTTCATGAAGAAGATGACAATGAAGGAGTAACAGATGATGAATCAGAACCAGGAAGTAAATCCGGAAATGAGTGGGTGTTTATAGCCATCAAGGAAGAAGATTCCTTGCTCTCTGAATCTGTCAATCACAAAGTTGTTGAAAAAGCCTTGGCTGCTCAAGTGGAAGAAAAGGATGATTGGGTTATTGACAGTGGATGTTCTCACCATATGACTGGTGACAAGAATAAGTTCTTAGACTTAGAAAGATATGAAGGAGGAATGGTAAAGTTTGGTGACAATTCTGCTGGCAGAATCAGAGGTAGGGGAACTATTTCCTTTGATGGTAAGAGCAAAACAGGAAATGTACTGTATGTTGAAGGATTGAAGCACAATCTTCTCAGTGTTGGTCAGTTAGTGGACAAAGGCTATGATCTCCGGTTCAAGAATGGAAAATGCAGAATCTTTACAAGCTCCGGAACTAAAATTGCATCCGGTACTCAGACAAGAGGTAACATCTTTCATCTGGTTGGTTCAAATAAAAGTTGTTTGTTTGTTCAAATTGATCAGAGTTGGTTATGGCATAGAAGAATGTGTCATGTAAATTTTGATAACATCATCAAAATAAGCAATACTCAGGCTGTGAGAGATCTTTCAAAGTTGATAAAACCTACAAATAGTGTGTGTAAAGAATGTCAGTTAGGCAAACAAAGCAGAGTCTCTTTTAAAAGCAAAGATCAGTCTTCTACCGGATTATTGGAATTAGTACATACTGATCTATGTGGTCCGACAAGAATCAAGAGTCTGCAAGGTGATAGATATTTCATGTTGTTAATTGATGATCATTCCCGGATGATGTGGGTTACCTTTCTAAAAGAAAAATCAGAAGCTTTTGAGAAGTTCAAAATCTTCAAAGCTATGGTGGAGAATCAAACTGGATTGAAACTAAAGTGTCTAAGGTCTGATAGAGGTGGTGAATTTACATCTGGTGAATTCATTGACTTTTGTGAGAAACAGGGTATAAGGAGACAGTTGTCTGCTCCTAAGACTCCACAGCAGAATGGAGTAGTTGAGAGAAAGAACCGGACCATCCAGGAAGCTGCTAGGACAATGATGTTGGAAGCAAATGTTCCTCAAATGTTTTGGAAAGAAGCTATCAGCACTGCAGTCTACACTCTCAATCGAGTTCAAATCAGAAACAACACCAGTAAGACCCCCTATGAACTCTGGTTTGGCATCACTCCTACTGTGAAATATTTCAGAGTATTTGGTAGCAAGTGTTATATTAAAAGAGATGAAGATCTAGGAAAGTTTGATGCTAGAAGTGATGAAGGAATTTTCTTGGGCTACTCCACTCAAAGCAAAGCATACCAGTGTTACAATAAGAGATTGAGGAAGATGATAGAAAGCACCAATGTAAAGGTTGATGAAGGAATTGAGAAGCCTTCAAGATTTTATGAGTTTGATGAAGATGACCAAGACAGTGTTCAAGGACCTCAATCCTCTCCGGTGAGACAGAGTCAGCCTGATCCGGTAAATCAGGAAGAAGAGATAGGTTTGAATGAGCCTGATCAAGAAATAGCAGTGCTGGATACTCCCAAAATTCCAAGGTATGTAAGACTGAATCACTCTGAAGATCAGATAATAGGTGACAGAAGCAAAGGTGTACAAACTAGAAGGAATATTGCTCAAGATCAGAATGAATGTTGTCTGATTTCAAAGATTGAACCTAAAACAATAAATGAAGCCTGCAATGATGAAAACTGGACCAAAGCAATGGAAGATGAACTGATGCAAATTGAGAAAAATCATACTTGGGATCTTGTTCCCAGACCTAGAGACAGGAATGTAATTGGAACCAAGTGGGTCTTCCGGAACAAACTAAATGAAGCTGGTGAAGTAATCAGAAACAAAGCTAGATTGGTCTGCAAGGGCTACTCACAAATAGAAGGAATTGACTTTGAAGAGACTTTTGCTCCGGTAGCAAGAATTGAAGTAGTCAGATTACTTCTTGCATTTGCTGCCTTCAAAGACTTCAAGGTATATCAGATGGATGTCAAGTCTGCCTTCCTAAATGGTGATCTGGAAGAAGAAGTCTACATTGAACAACCGGATGGATTTCAATTGTCTGATAATAATGATATGGTCTGCAAGTTGAAGAAAGCTTTGTATGGATTGAAGCAAGCCCCAAGAGCATGGTATGAAAGGTTGGATAAGCATCTTGTGCAGATTGGATTCAACAAAGGTACTGCTGACAGTAACTTATATTTCAAAATTGATCATGAAAACATTCTGATTGTTGAAGTGTTTGTGGATGATATCATTTTTGGAGGAAGAGATAGTATGTGCAAAACTTTTGCAAATCAGATGAAAAGTGAGTTTGAAATGTCTATGCTTGGTGAAATGAATTTCTTCTTGGGTCTGCAAATTACTCAAACAAAAGAAGGGATCTTCATTTCTCAGACCAAATATGTGAAAGAATTGTTAAAGAAATTTGGTATGGAAGACTCAAAGCCTATGAACACTCCTATGGCAACCGGATGTAAGTTAAGCAAAGATGATGATTCTCCAAAGGCAGATCAGACAAAGTATAGATCAATGATTGGTGGATTGTTGTATCTCACTCAAACTAGACCAGATATAATGCAGGCTGTTGGTCTTGTGGCAAGATTCTAGGCTGATCCTAGAGAATCTCATGTTATGGCAATCAAAAGAATTTTTAGATACTTGAAAGGAACAGTTGAGTATGGTCTATGGTATCCTAGAGATCCGGATTTCTCTCTTCATGCTTACACAGATGCAGATTGGGCAGGAGATGTGGATGACCGGAAGAGCACTAGTGGTGGAGCATTCTTTTTGGGGAAGAGATTGGTTTCTTGGCTAAGCAAGAAACAAGATGCAATATCTCTGTCTACAACTGAAGCAGAATACATTGCAGCAGCAGGTAGTTGCACTCAAATCTTATGGATGAAGCAGATGCTAAGAGACATCAAAGTTGAATATGAGGAGCCTATCACAATTTTCTGTGATAATTCAAGTGCAATTAATATTTCCAAGAATCCGGTACTGCATTCTAAGACTAAGCACATATCTATCAAATTTCACTTTTTGAGAGAACAAGTAAACAAGGAAGAAGTCAGATTGGAGTATGTTCCCTCCAAGGATCAGATTGCAGATATCTTTACAAAACCCCTTCCCAAGGACTCTTTTGAATATCTCCGGGAGAAGTTAGGGGTCATGGCCCCTCCGGTGATGAACTAAGATGCACTGATGTGCATCAGTCCGGTGGCTATCACAGTCATATCTTGTGATCCGGACTAATGGGGAGCTGCAACTAAGGGGGAGCAGCTGGTATGATTCTGATGCATGAGAATTGCAAGTATGAGCCCTTTGCCATTGATGTCAAAGGGGGAGAGAAGACATGTGAAAAACAAGTGGTTGATGATCAAAGGGGGAGCAGTAAAGGAAGAGAAGACATATGAAAAGTTGAAGTTTTTTTGTCTTAATGGTTTTTCACATCATATGTTGCCATCAATGACAAAGGGGGAGATTGTTGCAAGTATGAGGTGAGCCAGTGTTGTCATTGATGTCAACATACTCATATTGCATTGACAAGAAGGATTTGATGAGCTGTGTGCTGAGGATATTGAGAAAATTAGCCTCAGTCAGGAACAGTGAAGAACAGTGATGAGAAGAAGGTAAATGTACTATATAGGATGAGAACCGGAGGATGCGGATTAAAGGGTTAGTAGATATGAGTCTTGAGATGCTACAGTTAAGATTTCAGAGGTCCGCATGAAGATCTGAAGGAGTTGTGGCTGCCGGTATAGAACCGGGTCCGGCAAGTATCCGGAGGTGACAGAGGATCACAAAAAGGTCCGGTGAGGTCCGGAATTGTATTATCCTAATCTGCGGATTGGAAGGAGTGTTTGGGATGTCCTTGTGATGTATCATCCTGATTTGTGTATGATTTGGAGGTCCGGAAGTACCTCTTGCATTATGACAGTGGCGACAGACTGTGTTCTTGAATTTCCGGATGAGGAAGACAAGAGATCCCAGTAAGCAGAGGAAGTGCGGATGTATCCGGACATTCAGACAGGCTTGTGAAGGTTCTTGGATCATGTTTAGGTTGTGTTGTTGGTCCACATTGATGGTAGAAGCCCAGAATTGAAGTTATTCTTCCGGATGAAGTTCTTGCTCTGTGTAGCCGACCGGATGAGTTGTTCATCCTGCGAATGTTCTTGTGATGGCCGACCGGATGTGTTATTCATCTTGCGGATACTCCTATAGTTGTTTGCCGACTTAGATGTTTGTTCCTAAGTCGATGTCTTGTATAAATAACGGTTTGTGAGTTCATTTCAGTGTGTGGTGTAAGGATGAGCATGGTATAGCGAAGAAACGTGCGAAAGGCAGAGCAGAGATTGTTGGGCTTAATTGGAACTGATCCGGACATGGTAGAGATGTCATTCTCCAGTTCAAGACTGTGATTTTCATCACTTTGTAGACAGTGTGTCTCCTTGTAGGCAGTGGGCCTCTTTGTGAGCAGTGTGCTCGGGCAGTGAGCCCTTATTGGCATGTGCCATTCATTTTTCTTTATTCTTCTAACAGAGAATAATTCTTGGGTTAATCACCCCGTGGTTTTTCCCTTAACCGGGTTTTCCACGTCAAAATCTTGGTGTTCAATGTGTTGATGCTTATCTGCTCTTGTGTTTATGTATTATGCTTCCATGGATGATTATTTGATATGCTGCTAACTAACAACAGTGAGTTAAGTGTTTGAATGAGAAGAAGTTTTATACAACTGATTCACCCCCCCCTCTCAGTTGTATGCCCTAGATCCAACAATCACACTAATAAAAGTGGGGAAAATTTAACCTCCAAGTCTGATTAGGCTCCATATAACAACAATCTCCCACTTGGAGACTAATCAGACTCAACAACATATCATCTCCCACTTGGAGACTGATCATAACACTACTGACCTTGTAGCTCCCACTGGAAATAAACACCCTGGACCCTGATGTTCTGATTATATTATTTTCAATCTTGAAGACCAATCGAAGCTGAAGAGGAGCTCAACTTCTCCCTTGTCACTACCTTCATAAACATATCCGCTGGATTTGTATCTGTATCTATCTTTTCCTCCCGTAACTGTCCATCATCCAACACTGACCGGATGAAGTGATATCTTAGTTGTATGTGTTTGGTCTTTGAATGCAAGGTAGAATTGTTTGTAAGATTTATGGAACTCTAACTGTCTGTAAACAAATAATTGTTAGCCTGTTGTTTTTCCAATTCTTCCATGAAAGATTGCAGCCATATCATCTCCTTACTTGCCTCTGTTGTAGCTACATACTCTACCTCTGTGGTGGATAAAGCAACCACCTTTTGCAAATTGGAGATCCAACTCACTGTTGTCCCACCTACAATAAAGACATAACCTATAGTACTCCACCTAGTATCAATATTCCCTGCCAAATCTGAGTCCACATAGCCTACTAAATCAGTATTAGAGCCCCCAAAACATAAGTGTTTAGTGGATGTACCTCTCAAATATCTGAGAATCTATTTTACTGCATTCCAATGCTCCAATCTGGGATTACTCATATACCTGCTTATGACTCCTACAACATGTACAATATCCACTCTCGTGCATACCATGGCATACATTAAACTTCCTACAGCTGAAGCATATGTTACCTTAGACATTTTTTCTTCCTCCTCCTGTGTCTTAGGACACATCGCCTTAGTCAATTTAAAGTGACTAGGCAAAGGTGTGCTAACAACTTTTGCATTCTCCATATGGAATCTCTGCAACACCTTTTCAACATAATCAGCCTAAGATAGAGTCAATTTTTTGTTCTTCCTATCTCTGCAAATTTTCATACCAAGGATTTGTTTTGCTACCCCCAAATCTTTCATAGCAAATGATTATGCTAACTGTTATTTTAACTCTATTATGTAATCCATGTTAGAACCTGCTACAAGCATGTCATCAACATATAAACATAAAATAATATAGCTATCATTATCCAACCTCTTAAAATAAATACAATGGTCAGAATTACACCGGCTATACCCTTGCTCAACCATAAAACTATCAAATTTCAAATACCATTGCCGGGGTGTTTGTTTCAAGCCATATAAACTCTTCTTCAGTCTGCACACGAAATTTTCCTTACCTTTGACCTCAAATCCCTGTGGTTGTTCCATATATATCTCCTCCTCCAAATCACCATGGAGAAAGGCAGTTTTCACATCTAGCTGTTCCAAATGCAAATCTTCAGCAACCACCATACTTAAAACAGTACGAATAGAAGTCATCTTAACAAACGGAAAAAATTCTCATCAAAATAAATACCTTTTTTCTGTGCAAATCCTTTTACAACTAACCTGGCTTTAAATATTTTCTTACCTCCATATTCCTTTTGCAACCTATAAACCCATTTGTTTGGTAAAACCTTTTGACCTGAAGGCAACTTACATAATTCCCAAATCTGATTTTTTAGCAAGGAGTCCATTTCTTCTTTCATTGCAAGCTCCCACTAAACCTTTGTATCCACCTGCATTGCTTCATCATACCCTTCTGGTTCACTAACATCTGTTAACAAAATAGAATACAAAGAGGGAGAAAACCTTTTAGGAGGTCTACTTAACCTTGTTGACCGTCTAACATTCACAAGAGTTTGTGGTTTTTCTTGTTGTTGTTGCGGAGCATGAGGAACCACTGGAACATCATTATCTAGAGTATCATTCAGAACCACATAATCCTTTTCTTTGCTCTCATGTTGCTGCAACTGATCTTTGTACAACACATTCTCATTGAATACAACATCCCTGCTTCTCACAATTTTTAGATTTTCAACATCCCAATGCCTATAACCAAATTCATCAATGCCATATCCAATGAAGATACACTTTTTTTGATTTTGCATCTAGCTTCGTTCTATTTTTAGAATCTACATGTACAAATGCTTCTCATCCGAAGGTTTTGAGAAAATAATAACTCACCTTTTTACCTGTCCATGCTTCCTCTGGAATACCACAGCCCAAAGGAACTGAAGGACCTTTATTAATTAAATATACAATGGTATTGATAGCCTCTGCCCACATGTTTAAAGGTAGCCCAATATGCAATCTCATGCTCCTTGCACGCTCCATTATTTTCCCATTCATGCGCTCAACCACTCCATTTTCTTGTGGAGTCCCTGGAACCATTTTCTGCATACGAATTCCATTAAAAGAATAATAATCATCAAATTCTTTCCTACAATACTCACCACCATTATCAGATCTAAGACATTTTAATCTTTTACCTGTCTCATTCTCAACCAAGCTTCTCCATTTCTTAAATGTTTCAAATACATCAGATTTCTGCTTAAGGAAATAAATCCAAACCTTCCTAGTTGCATCATCTATGAATGTAACATAATACCAAGAGACACCAAGAGAAAATACCTAAGTCGGTCCCCATACATCTGTATGCACAAGCTCCAATTTTTCATCTTTCTTTTGCTTCCTATCCTTGAGAAAACTAACTCTCTTTTGTTTGACATACACACAACTTTCAGAGAGATCCATATTAATACATTTCAAACCAGGTAAAACTTTCTTAGAATGAAGTACCTTCATACCTTTTTCACTCATATGCCCAAGTCTGTTATACCACAATGTTATCTCAAAACTTACAACAACTATTTCAATCTCTTCCTATGAACCCGCATCAATTGTTCCTGAACCTGTTTGGTTTTTCTCTACAACAACTAAAGTAGAAGGAATAGTATGACCTGTACAAAGATATAAGGTGCCTACTTTCACACCTTTCGCTACTATATTTAAGGCACCTCTTGAAACCTTCCAATTTTTATCATTCAAAGTAACCGTACAACCTTCATCACCTAGCTGCCCTGCTGAAATTAAATTCCTACTTAGCCTTTAAACGTGCCTTACCTCTTGTAGTAGCCAATGATTCCCATTCTGCAACTTAATCTTAATTCTTCTCTTTCCAACGATCTAACAAGGTTCGTTATCTCCCAAATAAACAAGCCCAAAATCCCCTTGGACAGAATCAAGAAAATAAATTCTATGGGGCATAGCATGAAATGAGGCCCCTAAATCAAAAACCCATGAATCATCAGCATTATGTAGGGAAAGAATCAAAGCATCATCTTCAAATTTATTACTTACCACATTTGCCTCCTTATTGCCTTCTTGTTTGTCTCCTTTCTTCTTCCGAGACCAGCAATCTTTCTTTAGATGACCTGGTTTCCCATAGTACCAGCAATCCTTCTGTCCTCTAGATTGGGACCTCTTGTCCTTGAATTTTCCTTGTGACTTCCCATGACCTCCAAAACTTTTTCCTCTCTCCTTTGATCTACCCCTGTTTTTTGCATTCAAAACACTAACTGGTGTGGACCCTCTTGAGCTTTTCCATCACATTTCCTCGCTAAGGATAACACCAACAACATCATCAAATTTCAAAGTATTTGAACCAAAGACAAAGTTACTTACAACTGTTATCAAGCTATTCCAACTATCTGGCAAACAACATAAAACCAAGAGAGCCCTCACATCTTCATCAAATTTCACTTTTACAAATGTTAACTAACTAATAATCGTATTAAACTCATTTAAATGATCTGTCACAGATCCACCTTCAATCATTTTCAGATTAAACAAATGCTTCATGAGAAATACCTTATTTGAGGCTAAGGGTTTTTCATACAATTTAACCAAAGATTTCATCAATTCATTTGTTGTCTTCACTTCTATTATATTGAATGCCACAGATGGTGCCAGGCACAATCGAATGGTTCTAGTGCCTTTCTGTCTAGAAGTTCCTAATCCTTGTCAGTCTTTACTATCGGTTTCTTGGCTATTCCTTCCAACGGCCTCCATAAATCTTTTTGATAGAGATAATCCTCCATCTGCATCTTCCATAACTGATAGTTCTTCCCATTGAATTTATCTACCTTCAATTTACCCTCATCTGCCATTGCTCCCACTTAACCGTGAGACCTTCCTGCAGACAATAATTGAACACAACCCACTCTAATACCACTTGTTAGGAATTGTATGCAGAAGATATCAATTAAATGCAAATAAAGATTAAACAGAGGAATGAAAAATACACAGAAATAATAATAGCGAGAGACAATTTTTAACGTGGTTCACCCAAACTCGGGCTACATCCACCAATAGACAGTCCAATATTATTATCTAGCAAATCAAACCGATTACAACCAGCAATACTTACAACTCAATACCACTGTAAATGCTACAATACAATATCAACGGAAACCCTAACCCTTAGCCATTTTATCAAGACTTATGTTGGTTACAAAATAGGGTCTTTTTATGTCAGCCAACAGAAAAATAACTCCTGATTCTTTTATCATGATAGGGAGCACGCCAGGGGGCACTGCCCCTAGACCCCGTCTTGGGGGTGCTGCCCCCAAACCCCCATTAAATAATTTGGGTGGAAATCGCACCGATAAAAGTGAAGAAAATTTAACCTCTGAGTCTAATTAGGCTCCATATAACAACAATATTTCTTGGGAGAAGGGGGGTCAGTGCTCTTACTCACAGACTCAATTTTTTTAGGTGCCATATTTTAGTGCCTCTACGAACTAGGGTTTTTATATTTTACTTGCTTTACCAGACTAGTTGAAAATAGAGCAAAAACCAAACACCAACTTTTATGCAAAGAGTGATGGGGCAGACTTACCCGGTCAAAAAATTCCTAAGGAGAGCACACAAAGCTTAAATTCGCGTTCTACAATCAACATTGAATTCGCTGGAATGAAGAAATACAAAGAAATCCCAAGTTGTATCGTTCCATGAAGCTGGTCATTTCACCATTAACCTGGTTTGTGCCATGAAATCAACAAATCTCAGCATTCAATTCTTTTCAAACATAGACCGTTGATTTGATCCAATCCAATGGTTGGGCGAGTATTTCAAGACTTGTAGTCCTTTCCTCGAAAATTGAAATCCTACAGGCATCAATGATAACCATTGCGAGGCAGCACTGAAGTCATTTCAACATTTAATTCCTTACCGCATCACCGCAAGACCAACTAAGGGCAATCGCGAGACCGTGGGACCTCTTGGATAATTACGTTCATCTTCACCACTTACCGCCACCCCGCAATCCTTGTTGTACACCACCACGGGATGGCGGGATACATGTTATCCCTTATGTCTTTTACCATGCCACCACCAAGCTTTGGCCTGACCATCACAGGGCCGTAGGAGCCTTTGGTCTCCCATTCGTTGTTTACTACATTACCGCCAATCAAAGTTATTAGCATCATGGGGTCGCGGTATATAGCATTACCGGTCACTTGAACTCCTTATACCACAACACCGCAGGCTGGACTTGAAACTGTCCTAGGGGCGCAGTGAACACTTTATTCTGACTCCTTCCTACCTCATTACTTCTGGACATCTCCTTACCTACCATGGGGGCACGATAACATATTATGTGCTGCTTGAGTTTATACTACAACACCACAACTGAATTTTCTACATGTTACGGGGAAGCAGTAACTGTGTATTCACATCCTCTAATTCCCACACACCTGCCAAGGTTGTTTGCATGTATTGCGAGGATGCGGTAAGAGACAAAAACACATCAATGGTCAAAAATACAAATTTATTTCACATAAACCTGATATGAGATGCTCATAAATGACTCCTAGAACAATTCTAAAAGGAATATGAATTCCCAATTATGGATTTATAGAAGGAAAATGTATGAAACAAAGTGAGACTATGTGAAATTTTGAATGGTTCTAACACACCTCATGATGAACTAGAGTATGTTTTTCATTCATCTTGCTTGTGTTATGTTTTTAATGAGTTCTTTTCTTATGAATATATCCCTAAGGAAAATTTGTCTGATACTTGTAATTGTAAACATATTCTTGGTTTTTGACTGCAAATTCTTTTTAATATGTAAACTGAATTCTATTTTAAGTTTTCATTTGCAGTTATTAGTAGATTGGAAAGTCATCAGTTATCAACTTATGAACTCAATAAATTTTTACTGATTCAAGTTGTTGATTTATACATTATTGTTTATTTGGACTCTAGGAAATGAAGAGAAGGGCTGTAAGGCACAAATTAGATGATAGTGATCATAATGCTGAAACTTCACTGATAGATTATGAGCACCTTCATAGAGAAAAAGTGGCCAAGAATAATGAATATTTATTGAGACTTGGTTTGACAAACAGGCAAGTTGTAAATCCCCTAAGTAGTATATTATTTGTTTAATAGTGTTTAATGAAATTTTATAAGCAAGAGCTTTGTGTATATAAGACAAAATATGATTTTTTTTTATAAGCAACAAAAAAAGTGCAAAGAAAATGTGGAGAAAAAACAAAAGGAAAGAAAAGATATAGTGTCGCCATCTCGTAGAAGCCACTTCTTTTGTGATTCAACAAATGCAATTGGTGAAAATAATAGTTGCAATGATGATCATGTGCAGCCTGATATAGCATATGTTGATGTGCAGCCTGATATAACACATGGTGATGTGCAACGTTGTGATGATCTCTTAGAACAAAGTCTAAGAGAGATTATTGAAAAACATCAGAGCATTAAAGGAATAGTAGGTTTGTAGATGATTTATTCAAGATTAAAGGATGTATTTGAAGTGAAATCTACGGACACCAGTACTCATGATCTACCTACTGATGCCACACCTGATGTGGCCAAGGAGCACGAAGTTCAAGTTAATGAAATTCATGAAGAGAGACCGCTTGCATCTATTGTGCCTTAGAGTGCACCTGTTGCATCTAGAACTTTTGATGGAACTAGTGGATCAGCTAGAAATACTGGTAGTGGTTTAATAGGAGATGTGGATGCTTCTATCAAAAGACAGAGATTGATTCAAGATTTGTACAGATCTATAGAGACGAATGTAAAACGAAGAAAATTAGAAGGCAAGAAGCCATTCTTGCTTGAGGTATCGAGAGATGGTGAGCCCATTGGGCCAAATATTGCAAAGTGGGTCTCTAAGTTGGGTGTAAGATGTAGGGCCCATTTGGATATTTGCAAATCACGTTTTGCAGAGCAAGATCCACGACCTGTGGAAAATGTTATACAAAAAATGGAAAATGCTTTTGAGACTACTGGTGGACAAATCTCTAGGAAATATTACAAACAAAAGATGAGAATTTTGATGAACAATTTTAGATGCAATTGTAGAAAAGCAATCATGGAGGGAAAAGAGAGGTTAGACTCCACTCTATGTCCCAAATAGTGGGAGGCATTGAAAGAAAGTATGCATTCCGAAGAATATTTAGCAAAGGGTAACAAAGGCAAGAGAGCAAGAGATAATGTGAGGGTTCGATATATATTTGGCCGAGGCAGGTTGCAGGACAAAATGGACAAATTTGGAGTAAGTGTATGGCTTTTTGGTTCAATTTACATTGTGTTATTTATTTCAATTTTTTATTGAACTAACTATATGTTGAAATTGACATTGTATTTTAGGTGGAAAACAGTAATAGAGAAGTAGGTGCAGAAGATATTGCCAATTATATGGCAGCACTAGATCCTAGCAAATCTAAGAGTAGGATGAAGTGGAAATCTAGTTCATCAACAGAGATTTCATAGCCATCTTTTACATGCCCAGTAGGATCAGCCTCTCCAAATCGTGTCAACTCAAATGAAGGGTACCAACATGTACTGAATTGCATATATGGTCTCAGTCACCAAGTTTCATAGTTGGTTGCCTTTGTTAATCCTATAGCTTCTGCATGGAATGAGCATAAATCCACGAATTCAGATGAGGTAAGAGGCTCTATTGATCTCGTTTCTTCTTGTTTAGCAATTTTGTTTACAAATGCCTATTAATATGTAGATTATTGAAATCTGAGCGTAGGAGAATCCAACCTGGTTTCTTTATTGTTGGAGTGATCCAGAAAATGTTCTTTTGGACAAATTTATAGCTTGCATTCTTTACTTGACTATTGAATGCTTTGTATATTTTTTTGCATGATGGTTAAACCACATGAAGAGCAATTTTTTCAAAGCAACAAGAAAGCAAAAATGCCTTCAGATGTCAACAGAGCTGCTGATATTGATAGTGATGATTATGATGAACTGGACAAGAATGTGCAACACAATTATCATAGTTATGCTAAAGTTGAGGTAATATAATAGTTGTCAGTTATATGTCCCAATGTTTTGTCATTCTTCATGCTTAAAATGTTCTTTTAGATAAAAAATTATAGCTTTTGCATTCTTTAAGTTGTAAGTTAATCTGTCCCAATGTTTTGTCATTAATTCTTCATGCTTAGAATGTTCTTTTGGACAAAAATTTATAGCTTTTGCATTCTTTACTTGACTTATATTAATTTTTGTATGATGATTAAACCACATGTAGAGAAATTATATGAAAGCAGAATGAAAAGAAAAAGGCCCTGTCAATAGAGCTCTCTACAAAACTGTACAACTTCATGTCAATGTTGATAGTGATAATTATGATGATGAACTCGACGAGCATGCACATGATATTCATAGTAGTAGTTGTTCTGAACTTGAGGTGAGTTCTATGAAACCACATGCAAGTAAGTACTATTCAAGTAAGTAATGGTTGTTTTATTATGTAAATAAGGGTAATCATTACCTATTTGATAGAAGCTGGTTAGAATAGTAGTGAAGTGTAATTAGCTAGTATACATAGATTATGGAAATAAGGGAGAACATATAACTTACATATGGAAGCTTAGAGATTAGTTGTAATAGAGTGCATACATAGATTTTGACTATGCATTAGTGCATTGTGTTCGGGGATGTCATGGTCCTTAGTTGGGGGGACTTCATTGCCAATCCATGTCTCTTTCTAGAGTACTCATACAGTCTAGCACTATTGTAGTCTTGCCATCCATTTGTTTGTACCTCGCAATGGGTTAGTTTTTTTTTTCAGATTAAAAAGTTGCTTCTTTGTCATTCAACAGAGTCAAAAAAGCACATACAAAAATTGATTTGTTCCAAGACATAAGACATTACATACAACTATCAAAAACAATATAATGTGTGTTTTATATCTCAATATAATGTGTATTTTTTTTGTTTTTACAGACATTTAATATTGATAAACTCCAAGAAGGGGATAAAGTTCAGGTGTTGGATCCGTTTTATGGTGCTACGTCTGTGGGCATTACGCGGATTCACTCACTATCTATTGTACATGGAGTCAAATTGAAAGGAACGGGAGATACAAATGTAAATATTTTAAAGGTCACAAGTAACATTATGAAGACAAAATAGATGGAGTTGTCCATCTAAAAGAGAAAGAAGGGACCTTCACACAGTGGCCACTAGAATATTTGAAAAAAATGACATAGTTGATGTTTATCATGTACTAGTTGTTAGAAAGCTTGGCCCACTACTTTATGCAATAATTTGAATGTGTTGTTCAGGGATCTTAGTGTTTTTTGTCTGTTTTGGAGTTGTATAAGCAAAAAAAGCCATTGTAACTCAGTTTTCTCAGTCACAGCACTGAGAAACACACTTTGTAACACATTTTTCAAAACAAAGACACATATTTAAGTCTTATGGGTTTTTTTGGACTTGATTTTATGTTGCTTTTCCTCCCTAAACATCCAACATCACTGCCTTATATGCCTTTATGAAAAGATTCTAGGGTTATTGTTGGCTGCATTGAAGGAGAGAGCTTCATATATGGGACATGATCAACACTCAGTCATGAAGACTCAAGGAGCATAAATGAGAGAGCTTCATAAAGGAGAGAACTTCATCTATGAGATGTCATGAAGACAATCATGAAGTCTCAAGGAGCATAAATGATAGTGAGCAAGAGATAAAGTACACAGTTTATGCCATAGACAAAGTGAGATGAGTCTTAAGCTGTTGTGATCAAGGGTGGTGTGTTAGTTTTTGAGAAAGGAAGGGTAGTTGGCAATGCACAAAGATCAATGAGGAAGATTACAGTCATAAGGTGATGATGTTAGCATTCATCAAGACTTTGGAAGCAACCAGTAGACAAATTTATAGAAGTCTTAAATAGCAAAAAGGATAGCCACTAATAATGCTATTATTACAAGGCATATATTCTACATGGCAGTATAGTTGCAGGAATATGACAGTTTCATAAACCTATGACAATCTACAAATGAAAGTCTAAATTCTGTATACTTATGGGTGACTGTTCTCTAACAGAGAGATAATGAGTGTATAGAGGTAATATGTTCATGGTGAGTTGCAATGGTCAATGGTTCCTAGGGATATAGGCACAATAAACATGGTTTCAGTGGCATGAGCAAAGGAACAGAGGACTGTAGTGTTAGCATTAATTAAAAGGCAAGTATATGAAAGTTGTAGGGCAATCATCTAGAAAGAAAGTATGCACAGTTCAGTCACCACAATGAGTGAAGACCAAGGAAACTAAATATATATGAATGCCTACCAAGTGTCCAATGTAATAGAGGCAGGGTAAGTGAACGGTTTAGACTAAAAAAGAGGCTTTTGAAGATGCATTAATGAAGGAAGAATCTGATTCCATGCCCTAAGAGGAACTGATATCTTCAAACTCAATAAAAACATGTCCCATAAGCAGTGTTGATGATAGTACAAGACACAAGAATATAGTGATGTTTCATTAAGGAAGCCTGATCTAGTCCATGTTTCACATTATGAATATCCTATCATAGACCTGACTACATATGACAGTGTATTTCCTTTGGTTGCAGTCAAGAAGGACCAGTGCTAGACTAATGGGGTGGATTAGATGACCTGTGCCAATAGTTAGACTAGTTGAGAATTAGTTACTAACAATTCACGTTTTGGCAAAGCATTGTAAACTTGGAGAAGTTTCTTTCTTGTCATTTATGTGCATTGTAACTTAGATTTTTAGTCTTGTGACTAAAAATAAACATTGTAATACTCTATTTCTAAGCATTTTTCAAGCAAGATAGATATTTCAAACTTGTGCAAGCTGTAAGAATACCTTTCTTTTAATAAAGTTCAGTGATTTTGCCTTCTCAATGGTTGTCTTTATATTGTATGTAATTAATTGATGATTATGATGTGTATTTCTATGTTTTATGATTAAATCCTCAAATATTAGTGAATAGTGAATATATATGACTAATTATACTACCAATTGATAGAAATCAATGAACAATGAATAAATATGACTAAATATATGACCAGTGTTAAATCGGTGAATAAAAATGACTAAATATACTACCAAATTGGTCAAAATGATGATTAAAATTAATGACTAAATACACTACCAATGGACAGAAATCAGTGAATAAAAATGACTAAATAAGTGACCAGTTAATAACAATCAATGACTAAATATATCAGTGAAAAATAAATGACTAAATAAGTGACCAGATTACAGCGATCAATGACTAAATCAACAACTAAATATACTACAAAATTGATCAATCAAAACAACCAATAAATGACTAAAAATGGTTGAGTCATCAATTTGGTCACGTTATAAATGACTGACAATAAACTACTATTGGTCACGTGACCATGTTTGGTCATTTATAAGCAGTTTTTAGTAGTTTTTTTAGTAATATATTGCTCTTTTTGTACTAGTGTAGACACTGAAGGGCCCCTTTACATTACAATAAACATAATGGAGATCTCTGTGCATGGAACACTTATAGACCCTAATTGCATGACTAATGTGGTTATGGAAGAGTTCCTTCTCAAACATGATTTGGTACAAGATTCTTATGAACCATCAGATTTGAGGATTAAAACACATAATGGGGCTTTTATGCCTACATTTGGGAAGATAACCTTATTGGTTTTGGTATATGATAAAGTTGATCAATTATTTTATGTTATCACTTTATCTGACCTCTTCCATGTAAAACTAGGACATCCATGGCTTAAGGCTATGAATGTTGTCCCCCCAACTATTAATACATGCATAAAATTCCCTTTACATGGGCAAGTGCATACTATCCGACGTAATTCATATCAACCTATGGATATGGAAAAGAACTTCACTCTTGATTACTTTTGGCCATGACCTGATAGAGACCTTGAGCCATGAAGAGACTACTCTTTCTTACAATATAGACGATACAAAGCAAAACAACTATCTAGAGTGATCGGGCCTCCTTTACAAACAATTAGATAAGAACAACCCACATTAGAATAACTTCCTAGATCGAAAGGTAAAGAACCCTATGTTGAGGTTCCTCCTTTGTCATCCTTACAAGGATCGGGAGGTATTCGTCAAGAACAAGGCACTTCATCAAGACAAATGAGATTTGAACATGGTGCTTCCTCCTCTAACATGTGAAAATCTATGGAAAAACATGACAATACTTTTGAAAATATAAGCAACAAGACAAAAAGAAATAGACAAGCAAGAGAAAGGGGGAAGAGAAGACAAGCTTTTGCCCAACAAAATGCATCTCAACAAGAAAAGATTCCACCTAACATTGAAACAAACAACGAAGAGCTTAAAGAAGATGAATTTAAAGATAAAGACAAGAGTTGGGCACTTGTACCTTATGTCCCACTTTCTTCTAACATTCGGGAGTGGGAAGATGATGATTTGCTTGTCGACAATCGTTAGTTTGGTTGTGTCTACAAGTAAGTGTTTCTAACTCTTTACCTCTGTGTTGTGTTCCCCCCGTGATGTGCTATGTGTTTTTTAGGCCTCCTTGTATGACCCTTGATACTCTTATAAGGTCAAGGATACCGAGAGACCCCCTCTGCTGTGACCATTCTTCTATTTGTATCATCATTCTTCTATCTTGCTCCTCTCCTCTATTTTATTGTTGTGTGTCGTGCCTTAGGGGTATAGCATTGTGGTTAGTGAGCTGGGGGCACCTTCCTACGTGACAACCCTAAGGCACTTGTTCTGGACTCTCTTAATTTATTGTTTACCTTCTTCTAGTGGTTCTATCTAGCTGGCGGATGATGAAAAACAAATAAGAATGATACGGACCAAGTGTCCCTTCAGTGAGTAAGAAAAAATGGACCTAGTCTATACATGATGACGAGGTTGATATATATATTATCTGACGCTTGGCTAGTAAAATCACTTCATGTGATATTTTGATGATGTCTTATATTTGTTAACAAACAATAACAATATTTCTACTTCATGCACTTTGTTTATCTTGGGCCTCGCCTTGGTTATACTCAGTTTTGAGATCTCTACAATATAGCCCCACGGTTATACTCAGTTTCTGAATCCGTAGTTATTGCCCAAAATTTTGAACTTAGAAAATTTCAAAATTTTGGGATAATCTCGGACACTACAACCTACCAAATCCCAAAAACAATTGATTTTGAAAATCTATTAATACTTATGCGAAATCTTTTCATGAGTCTGGCCCTAACTGCATTCTACTCAATTTGTCTGGTTTTTGTACCAAAATGCCTTACCATTTGTGAGATTTTAAACTTTACTTTTTCTCGTTAGAGACTTGCAAGCGGGATCAAAATTTGAATTTCTAGTTGCTAGAAGATAAAATATTTCTGAGTTTTGTTCCAGGAGGTCAAATCAGTATGCTGTCCAAATTTTGTGCAAAACTGAGTTACCGTGTGGAAGTTATGAAGTTTTCCATCTTGGTGGTCAAAGCGTGGTTTCAGACGAATAATTGAAGATATTGTTAATGGGAAATTATTTCACATTATTTGGTCAGTCCCAGGCAGCATTCAGACGTTATGAGGTACCAAATTTTCTCTTTAATAAATTTCTCAGAGAAAAACTTATAAATCCATCCTCTTTTTATTATTAAAGTGTAAGGCAATGTGAAAATGTAAAATTTCAAATTTTATTAAAATCACTTTTCATCGGGACCGTTGAAAAGAAGTTGGGAACTTTACTAAACTACATTGTTGGGAGTTTTATAATTTCTAGAACCTCAATCATCACCGACCTAAGTTCTAAAGTTCCTAAAATAGCTGACTCTCTGACCTTCTTCATTGTCGGGAGTTTTTCAAGTTCATGAACCCCTTATGCCTTCGACTCCATTTCAAAAGTTCATATCAAGGCCGACTTCCCAACTCCTCTTGTTGTCGGGGGTTTTCAAGGTTTATGAACTCCTTCAAAAGTTCTTAGAATTGCCGATTGCCTGACTTCTACAATTGATGGCCTCGCACAGTATGGGCATCCATCCAAGCATAATTGAAAATGGATTTTTGTCTGATGTTGTATTCATAAGTGTCGTGGAAGATATAGCTGCAAGTTTTGGGAAGCGTATACAAGGTAGGTAAACTGGTTGTAGTATACCTTGAAGAAATGTAATCTCATAAGATACCAAGATTGCAGGATGTGCACAAAATGGACGTGTGAAAAGACTCCAAGAACTTTCAAGCAAATGCCATTGACAAGTGAAAGCAAAACTCTCCAAACTTGCACCAATATGAGAGCTTTCGAACAGACAAAGCATATGAACCTTTTCATAGGCGCCTCAAAGAGATACAATCTCATGGAATGCCATATGATATGCACACAATGGGTTGTTGAAGTCATCTCAGGGAATGCAATTGACTATTGTAAAGCCACTTCCACCAACATTTGCCCATGTCTTCATGCTAAATTGAGAAGGTGTAAATTATAGCTTTTGACAGGTATTACAGTTAGAAACCGTAGCCCATATGACATATACCAAATGGATTTGTTGAAAAATATGGAAATTGTGGAGGCATAACTAGATCGCGGCCTGCTACAATGAGTCCTCTTCGTTTGTGAAGGGATATTACAAGAGTATGGGCGTCGTCTTTCTTCTATTGGAGTTGCTGCAGCTGAGATCCCTGCTTATACCTCCTTTGGTAGTGTGTGGCTCCTCCAGATAGACAATCATTAATATAGTTTTGATATGTTTTACTATCCTAATCTGAGTTTTTCTGGGCAAAGGTTTAAAATTCATTCATGTTGTTATGGAACTATTGGCTTCAATTTTTCCAAGGCCAACAAGCTCTAGTTTTTAATAACAAAGCCATGTATTAGGTTTGTGGTTGCGGATGAATTTTCTATGGGCTGTGTGTATCTTTTCACTATTAAAACTGGAGAGGCTTCTTTGAAGATCATCGATACAAGTCATGAAAGGTATTTGTCTTCCACTGGTCCACAGGTTGAAGGCTACCAACACATGGAGCATAAGCATTTTCTTGAGATTATCTAAGAGTGCTTGCATATGCGAGAATCAATTTTCTTTTCCCTATCTAAAAAATGGCATCATTAAATCAAAATAAGTATGCATTTGTTTGGGGGAAGAGTAACATGCAGCTCTTAGCTCCTTTTTGGCTTTTGGAGTTGATTCTACAACAATTGGATTCAAACATTATGCATGGACTATGCTAGTGAGTTGGTCTTGGGTAGCAGAAATTGTTTTAGATTACAGAATATGGTAATATGATGAAGCATGCTTTGGAACTACCGGAAGTGACATGGATGGAGTGGTGTGTTCTCAAGGGAGCTTTAATATATTTTTAAACTTTATAATTGTAATTAAAATAGAAAATCAAAGGTCATCCTCCACGAGGAAAATAAATTGATTTGTTTTACATCCAAGATGCAGTTACGGAAACTGAATGGTCCCGTGGGTAATCTTATAAATATGTGACTTGTAGACAAAGGGGAGATCTTTTTCTTAGCTATTTGGGGGGAACGGGAGAGCATCAGAGTTCTTTTTCAACACAGTTTGTTTGTATAGGGATTTTGAGTCTGTGAACTCATATTTTGACATTGGAGGAATAAGGAAGATGTTTCTGAATCTTTGAATTTATTAATGTCATCTTTGATTGCAATGAACTGTGCCTCTTTGTAATTACTCTTCAGTGTTATTTTGTTATATCATACTTTGTATGTGTTTAATTATGAAACTTTGAATTCAGAGTAATCCATCTGTTGAAAGGAATTTATTGTTCTTTCTTTCCCTGATTATTGTTCGTGGGTGTGGGATATGTGGACTGGGTGTCATTTGTTCGCATCCACTTCTATCTAAAATAATCTTTTACATCTATTTTAATAGTTAGGAGTAGGTGTTAGTGTGCCTTTCCTGCGTTCTAGTTAAAAGCATATCTAGTTTTCATTCATTGCATAACCATCGAAGGTAGCTGCACCTTGTAAAATAAGAAGAGAGCACTTGCAACCAACATTGCAAGTGACTCAACCGTTGGTTAGGTTGTCATTCGTGTGTGTAAAGGAGTATAAACTTCAAGTGACAAATCTGTTAACCAATAGTAGTATAACCTTGGCTCTTGATGTGATTGTTTCATGCATTATTTTTTATCATGTGATGTGGTTATTATCTTATAGAAATGTTTCTAACCTCTCTTCTCATAGGAAATTATGTGTTTTTGGGAACATTCAGTGATCATAAAGTACATGTCACCTTTGGGGCATGGACTTTGTGAAATCTCTCGTTCCCTTGTGTGTTGTCTTCCTACCTTAACGTGCTTGATATCGGTACACAATATCAACCACCTTAAGGTGGGGGCATATAAAGGTAATTTTTCTGATGATTTTGATACGAACAAAATGTGTTTGCATACATTGATCTATTGCGTATGCCTCCTTTTCACTGTAAGGCATCTCCGTGATGTGGGTGGGGTTGTATAATTTGAGCACATGCTTCCTTTTCATTGTAAGGCATCTCCGTGACGTGGGTGGGGTTGCATTCTAAAAGCCCTCTACGGAGGCAGGGATGGTGTGTATATTGAGCTAGTGCACATCCTTTTATTTCAAAAGTCCTCCAAGTAGGCAGGGTTGGTGTATCCTCCCTTAAGCATGTCTTTGGTGGTTGTTGTGGCATAAGCCCAACCATCAAGTGTGCCTATAATGTGCCTGAGATGGTGGTGAACCTAGAAATAGGCTCCTTCCATCGCTTGTTTGTCTTGTTTAAGACGTATAGTATGTCTTTGGCATACTATATGGTGCTCATGTCTTCCATGTGTCTTTCATGTGTTTTCCCCCGTGTTGTAGTCTCAAGACGTGTGGCAAAATGCCCCTCCTACACTCAGGTTTTGTATGGCGTGTTTGTTCCCAAGCATAGTCTCAAGACATGTGGTGATGAGTCCCTCCTATGCTTTGGGATTTGTATGGCGTGTTTTTTCTCAAGTGTAGTCTTCAAGAGTATGGCGAAATGCCCCTCCTACACTCTAAGATTTGTATTACATGTCCATTGCCCCATATGTAGTTTCAAGACGTGTGGCAAAATGCCCCTCCTACATTTTGGGTTGTGTGTTTACTTTCCATGTACTTGCATTTGCATTCATATATATGAAAATGAAAAAAACAAAAATAATCATTGCATTCATTGTATTCATCGTGTTTTACATGTATTCAATGTTGTATTCTTCGTGTCTTGTGTGACTGTTACTGTCTTCTCCATGTTTTTCGTGCCTATTACTATCTTCAATTTGTTTGGCATGTATGTGGCATGTTTTCTCTAATGTCTACTTGAGACTGGGGGCTAGAAATAGTTCCTCAATCTTTGTGTATGCATTAGCTTCATGTGCCTAGCGTGTTTGTTGTGTTTTGACCATACTTTAATGCATGTATGGGCCTTGTGTTCATGCATACATTAAAGTGGAAGCTAAATGTTATGTCATAAAATGTCCCCCTAAGACTTTTACCTCCTAAGTTTAGCTCTTGGGTCCCTTGTTTTGCATATTGCATGTTCATTTTAACTCCTGAAAGAAAATGGCTTGAAACCCATGTCACATGGGGCTTGAGGGACATTGTGTGCTTTAGACTTGACCTAAAAAGGGGACCTAGGACATGGGCGCTCATGCCCTTGTCCTACCTCATTTTAGGTAGGTCCCAAATTTGGATGTCAGTTATGTGACCATTAGTTAGGTCCCATGCCGACATCTTAAGTTTGAATTATGAAATTTGTAGTGAGAATGTGTGTTGTTGCATATATAAGCATGTTTAGGGATTCATTTGAAAACTAGAAGATGATTATGAACTTTTGGTGCACTTATGATTTGAGAGCATTCAAGATATTCATTGTTGCAAAGCAGAGCATTGTTATTGTGTTTGTGATTGCAAATTTAGCTTCATCTTCTCATGTGTTGAAGGATCTTCATCTATGTGAGAGATACACCTCTGAGGTGATATTTATTTGTGTTTGAATCATTTATCAATTTGTTTTTGCCTCTATCCCAAGGAGATACACACTCTTTATCTGACAACAGTGTTCTGAAGACTTGAATGTCCTTCTGGGGCTTGACTAAGGCAAGCTCCTAAACACCACAACCCCCAACCACACTCCTTGTGATTGTAGGTATTAGATTTTGTGGAGTGGAGTTGCAGAGGAAGGTTGCAAAAGATAAGGATTCTAGATCCGATAGAAAGAAGCAGTTTGAAGCACTTTCAGGATAAGGGCGCCTTGGGCAATGTCCTCCGAGGTTGCAGACACATGAATCTTTGTGACGGTGCAAATCAACATCTGAAGAAGCCCTGACATCCTGGAGAACAACTTGCGTTGGACTAGGGCACCTAGGGCAGTGTCCTTCGCATCTTCCATGACAGAAATAGATGGAATAGTGATTATCAGTGCCGGAAGGAGTCCTGAATTCCCCGAAGAAAACTGTGCCTTGGACTTGGACACCTAGGGTAGTGTCCCCAACTATTCTGCATCATGAACTTCAAAAAATGGTCAGTAACTAATCTCTGTCTACTATCTTAGTCTACGAGCATTGTTGTAATTTATCAATTTACTTATTGTTTTGCATAATTAGGGTTTTTAGCATACTTGAGCATTAAATTAATACATTAGTTGACAATTTATGAATTTCCACATCATTCCAAGTGACACCCAACCTGTAGGTGAATCCTCTTGCAAAAGTTATGATTCAACTTGGTTAAATATCCTTGAATGTTTGTAGTGAAAGGAGGATCTAGCCATTCAACCCCATCAACCCTCTTTTCCTATAAAACAAGTGTAAATGATACTGACATCAAAGTTTGTTTGCTTGTGCCAGTAAGCTGAAGCATGAAATAGAAAGAGGAATGCATGTGAAGGTTTTGTAGGTCATATAATGTTCATGGCATCAACCGGTTGATGATATCTCACCTCTTTGGTACCACATAGGGTTTGGAGCTAATGCATGAAAGGATAAGTATCTACGATGCCGACATGGTATATTTGAGTGATTGTGTCATGTGTATGGAAGTGTACGCATGCAAGGAAGCTTGGGAAGAAGGAAATTGGGTCTAGTAGATCACTTGGTATGAACCGCATAATGGGATTTCACTCCTACATTATCGTAGATGATTTGGGAGCCAACAAGTAAGGCCGGTTACACATTTCATGATACATGTTACATTAAGGTCGACAAAGAGGATGTTTAGAAGACTTGCAGAGGATATATGAAGGTAAACGATTGTTACAAGGTGTGCATATGCGATGATATGAATGATCAAAAGGGAGACAAGTAACTCTGTAAGCAATAATGCATAACCTATAGTAGAGTTTGGATTGCAGAGGTATTTAAGCTATCAGATGTGATGTAGAAAAGAGAGATCTAGCCTTAGGAGTCAAACTACGTCAAAACCCTCTTCTATAAAACATTGAGACACAAACTGAGCTTAGCTTCTACCCTTGAAGGAGAGCTTAATGCTACAAGAGTTCTATCTCTTTATCGTATTGATGAGTGTCAAACCAAATCCAATTGATCTAGCTAGGGCATAAGATCCAAAGCCTTAAATTAACCCAAATTAAGCTACAAATGATTGGTAGACTTGAAATCAGAGCAGAAAATGGAACAACAAAGGTAAGAAAATTATTCAAAACCTGGACTAGATGAAAGAAAGTTATAGGACCAGTGCACTTGAGTGCCCTTGGCCTCTTTTAGGGTTTCTAGAAACTGTCAAATTTGTTGGGTCTATACCTACAAGTTCTTCAGTCTTCCCGCTTGTCACCTTCTAAAACATATTCATCAAATCTGCACATAAGAAAGAAGATGAAAATTGTTGTGGCTATATAGTAGCTTGCCTCAGTCAAGCCCTCGTTTCAGTATTCCTTACTCACAGATAGCTAAGATTAAATCCTAATGGTTTGTGTGCTCAGAAAACCTTTGTGTGAGCAGTAACATGCAAGATCTAATCGAATAGTATCAAACCCTAATCCTATATGACTCAAGAAAATAGGAAAGGATGATGTAAATGATGATCCACCCAATGGAGCTAACTTTACCTCAAGGATCAAGATTCATGGAAGGTATGTAGAATAAGGTGATGCAACCATACCCTTGGAGGGTACTCAAGCCAAACTCAAGTTGGTGGTTCCAACCCTTCTCCCAATCATGAAAAGTATTCCAACTTAGGAGCTCATGAGATAGACTCAAGATCTCATGTCCTAGCCTTCATTCAAATCTTTCCAAGAGCTAAGTAGATCTCCACTTGATCAAAACCTACAATAAACAATAGCATAAAGAGAAATAAAAATATAGAACTTGTTCACACTAAGAGCACTTCTTAAAATCTTCTTTCAAAATGATTCAACTCACTTACCTTTATACAAGGCTTATAGAAGGAGAGTAATTTAAATCAAAATGCCGACATAATGCGCTCAAAATCATATTTGGATTTAGGGTCGGCCTAAACAACATTAAGGCAAACTTGTAACTTAAAATTAGCCCCTGAGGCACAGAAGTGACCAGGGCGCTCAAGTACCCTGGGCCTGGGTCATTTCAAGGCCCAAATTCACTCTAAATGTGAGGCTAACTCTAAATTTTCATTTATCCTTCAAGGTCATAATGAAACCTTAATTGGGATTACGACTTATTTTATAAATGAGAATAAAAAGAGGGTTTTAAGGGTGAACCTAAAAAGAACTAGGCTTAAGACCACTAAAAGGGAGGAGCTAAACATAGTGAAATTATACCTACACCCGAGTGTACACAATTTACGACGTTACTTTTAGCCCCCACTTTAGTAGCCATATGACACTACGTGCAAATGTAGGCTAAAGGACAGGAGAGTAAAAACATATTGCAAAAAGGATATCAAAAAGGATATTGTAGAGGATGCAGATAGTTGCCGAACAAGAGGGTAAAGCCCCCAGTCTGTGATTCTGCAAACCACAGTGTTAGATAAACTTGCAACCAACAGATGTATGTGTTAGTCAGAAAACTCTAAAGGGGAAAGGTGATGAGAGTGAAATTCACAGGTAGATATATGCCCCCTGTTTCTGCTTGCTACTTCAAGATGTAGAAACAAGGTGGCAATCTTTCCACTTCAAATTTCTACAGAGAGAATTTATTCAATTAGGCTCTTGTGATCCTTTACAACATTTCTATAGGAATTTCAGCTATAGTTTCTTCTTCCTCTTCTTCTTCTTCAATATGTATATATTTTCTCTTTGCTTTTTGCTTTTCTCTCAGTTTTGTCTATGAGGGCCCTTTTCATTCCTCATTTTATTCATGCTCACCTATAATAGGGCCTTTGTAGCTACTTTAGTGGGTGGGCCTGCCCTTCCTTCTCCTTGTTTCTCATTGTTATTTTACAAAAACTATAGCTTTTTTTAGCTAGTATACAATATATACATAGTTTACAAGGTACTTTTGCTTGTACCCAACTCCACTTAGATTGAATCCATCCTTCAATCTCTCACATAATAATGTTTTATCCCAGTTTCATTTACATATCCATCCAAAAAGTCATTTTGCAAGGTTTTTAACTTGACTTCTCTAGAGGATGTTATATTTTCAATTTTGTAGGGGCCTAGCCACCTCATTTTTAGTTTTCCTAGTTTCTTAAACCTACTATCATATAATAAAATAGTATCACCGATATGAAATGATGTATTCTTGATATTACTACCATGCCAAACCTTTTGGTGCTTGTTCTCCTGAATTTGATTATATACCACCAATAATCTCTTCTCATCCAATTTTTCTAGCTCCAATAATCTTTCCTTTAATGTTTCATGTTCACTTAACCTTAATTTACTTTCCAACATTAAATTAGGTACCATTGTATATATAGGAAGGGTGGCATCAAGCTCATACACTAGTTGGAAAGGGTAAAATTTTGTTAATTTGTTATAGGTGGTCCTATAAGCCCATAAGACAGTTGGTATCTTGACATCCTAATCTACTGTATTCTCAATGCACATCTTAGTTAATGTGGTGCCAAATATCTTGTTAAAGGCCTCATTGGCCCCATTAGTTTGAGGGTGCTAAGGGTTGCTTTTATTATGTGTTATCATGAAATCATTCAACAACTCCACAAGTTGTCTTATTAACAAAATGTTTACCCTGATCACTAGTGATACTCATTAGAAATTCAAACTACATTATCTTGTTTTTGTAGATGAATTTGGCAGTAGTTTTATCCTACAATCCTTAGTCACCTTAGCCTCTACCGATTTAGTGAGATATTCAATACCAATTATGATAAAATCTAGAATGGGACTTATGTGTTGGAGGTTCTACGGGTCCAATAAAGTATATTGTCCATTTATCAAATGGGACTTGTGCCAAGACTGGTCACAAGGGCATCTCATCCCTTGTGATAGGGCTCCCTACCCTTTGGAATATATCACATGTTTGCACATACCTATTGGCATATTTGAACAAGGTTAGCCACCACATGCTTGTTAATAACCACTTCCTTGAAATTTTACCACTTTAATTATGTCCTCTTAAAATTCCCTCTTGAGCTTCCCTTAGAATATCATCTCTTTCATGCTCTAACACCACTCTTCTTATTATTTCATCTTTCCCTACAATATGTAACTCTCCTTCGATCAAGGTATATGGTAATTATCTTTACATAAGTCTATTCCTCTCCTTTAAGATTCCTTATGGGAATTTCCTTATTAACAATATTTGTGCCACATCTATTAGATCTTGTGGTACTAGATTCACTTGGAATAAGTTTGTGCAGGTTGTAATTCATCATCAATAGGGCATCAGTCTTCTCTGGTATCAATTCTAGATAGATAGTTAGGACCTTGGTTGCATTTCCTTAGTTTTACCATGATTTTAAACTCAAATTCTTGAAATAGCATCAAATAGAAACATATCCTCCCCTAAATAACTAGTTGGTTCATCAAATACTTAAGGGGTCCATGGTCTAAAAATAAGATAAAGGGAGTGGACATAAGGTAATTTCTAAATTTATGTAAATAATATATCATCGCAAGAGCTTCCTTTTTTATACTTGTATAGATTTTTTTATTGTGCTAGTTTCTAGCTAGCAAATGCCATGTGGTGATCTTTATTTCCTTTAGGTTGCACTGACATCACTCTTCTTGTGGTGCTTGAGGAATCCACATGGAAATGAAATGGGAGGTTCCAATCTAGGAAAATCAAGATTGATGCTTTCATGATCTTATTCTTTAATGTATCAAATGATTTCTGATATTGCCTAGTCCACTTAGAACTTTTATTCTTATTCTTTAATAGATCTTCAATGGGTCTTGCTATTGTTGCAATGCTCTGATATACTTATGGTGATAAACCATATAACCCAAGAGTATTTTTACTTCAGATACTATCTTTGGAGGTGGGAGATTTAATATTATAACCACTTTTAAAGGATCTTCCATCATACCTGATGTGCCTCGCACACACACCCCATTCAAAAATTGAGACCCCCTCTTTTGATTTGGCTAGAGTCATTTGATCTTCTGATCTCCTAAGTGATTGTGTGGTCAAAAGTGCATTTTTGGCCTTGATGGAAAGATGATATCAAAATCACTTCAAAAATTTGCTAGGATGAATCCTTGTTTTCCCTTTGAGGGCCTTGAAATGACATTTTGCTCTAAATTGCCCTTCAACTGACCTTTGCGCTGAAAATTGCCTTGTCTGACCTTTGTGCTGAAAATTGCCTTGTCTGACCTTTGTGTTGATTTCCCATCTGTCCGACCTGGCGCTAAAAACAATTGAATCAGACTCCTGCGCTGAAATCGACCTCTTTCGACTTGCGCTAAAATCAGCGACCACCGACTAAGTCGGACAGCCCTGAAAAGTCCGCAAGCCGGACAAACCCAAAACCTCTGCAAATTTGTGCAAACTGAACTTCCAAACTTAGTGCTAAATGTGGTCCTAATCGACCAAGTCGGACGCACCCAAATTTCCCTCTGAGTCTAAGCTGAGGGAAATCCCCGCAAAATCTAAACTGACAGGTCATATGCATGTGCATTAATGGCAGATTTTACAGGGATTAAATAGGAAATTAGCTAGTTTTTAAGTCATTTTATCATGTTTTAGGTTGGAAATCTTGGAACTCAGTTCGCTGTTTGCCGACTTGCCACGAGCTCGAACCCGTGACCTATTTGCGCAAGCCAAACACGCCATCGCTCTTACCAGGTAGGGTTTCAACCTTGGTTTTCAAGATTTTATTTCCAATATAGTTAGGGTTTAGTCTAAACGGTGAAAGTTGTTAGGAAAATGAACGATAAATCTACATTTTAGGTTAGGGTTTCTGTACCAAACTATGAAATTTTTGATCGCAAAACCCTAGTTTTAGCTCACTAATGAAATGAATGAGTCGTTATGTGTTAAAAACTAAAACTTAGGCAAAGAAGATGAAGAAGCCCTCTGCAAGGTCTCCTCAGAAGAAAGACCAACCTCCCTCAACCAGGACTAGAACTTCCAAGAGAAAAGATATGCCAAGTGGTGCTAGAGAAAGCTCTAAGGCTAAGAAGGTAAAAGTGAAAGAAGTTAACAAGGAAGCTGCCACAACTAAGAATGATTCCAATCCTCCAACTGCCCAACCTCCTACAAAAAGTGTCGACACTGCTGTCTCAACCTCTGCTGCCACTTCTCTTTCCATTCCTCCTTCCTCTGCTGCCACTTCTCCTTCCATTCCTCCTTCCTCTGTTGCATCCACTTCACCCATAACCCAAGAAACATCTCCTGCCACCTCTCCTACCTCTACCATCACCACCACCTCTTGTTCACTATAAATTTCTTCTAGTGATTCTAGTAGTCCTATTTCCTCCACTCTTACCATCTCATACCCTTCAACTACCATTACACCTACTTCTTCTTTACCATTACCTCCCATTTCCACCATCCTTTCACCCTCTCTTCCTCTACCTTAACTGACCTTCCCTTCGCCTCTTGTCATTTCTTCCTCCTTATCACCAATCTTGACTAACCTGACACAAGTCAGTTTGCCTTCCTTAACCATCACTTCTGTTGTCCCTCTTTCACAAATACCTGTAGATTCACTAGCAGTCCCACTGCTGCCTGGAATTGAAAACGTGTGTGCAGAATTAGGATTGAAAGAGCTAGAAACAACACTTGAGGAAGAAAAGGAGGTATTGTCTGAAGTAAATAATGAAAACTTCCATGAACCTTCAGCTGATGTGGAAATTATTGACATATCTGATAGTCCCCTTGATAAAGATCCAACGGAAGAAGTTCTAAGGATTGCACAAAAGAATGTAGTGATAAATCTGAAGGACTTGGCACAAGAAGAAGAAAAGGACAAAGAAAGAAGTCCGAAGAAGAATGAAGAACAAGAACAATCCATAGAGTTGGCTATATTTGACAAGGATGGAGCTTCTGAATTGAACAAGTCTTCTGCTCCTAATTGCCTACAAGACAAAATGGCTTACCCTGAACCACAGGTGGAAGTAATGCAGCTTGACTTGAACGCCATCCTGTCACAAGCCCAGAACCTAAGAAGCAAAAAAAGGCTAAGATCCAATCAAGGATCTATAAGAATGAATCAGGATCAAGGACAGCAGAAATAGCAGTCCGGCCAGCTGATACAGCAAGAGAACAAGTCAGGGTGGAGGATTATATCATATCTACTGTTGATCTAAGTCTAGCCACTCGTGCTCAGAGAGTGGATGATTTCAAAGGTTCAATTACATCATATTTGGAGCAGTTGGATAAGGATGAAATGTCCAAGAAGGACTTGAAACAACAAAATGAAGAGCTACGAGCATGTCTTCAATTTTTTATAAAGCCAGTAGATGCAGGAGGAGATATAAGGACAATACCTACTTTCCTGTCTACTGATGAAATGACTAAGTTAAGCAAGGTAAGATCAAAGTCCCAAGGCACAGAAAATTGGTTACAAAAGGTTTTTGAGATGGGATGTGAAGCCATAAGTGCCTCTGCTCAAGCACATAAAAGACTAGTGGAATTACATAATAGATGGAAGGACTTGCGTGAAGAATGCGATTCTTTTGATGAGTATTATTCACATATGTATCCCCGGGTAAAAGGTATCAGAGAACTGCCAGCTCAGACTCTAGTTGTGGAAAATATTTTGACTGGAAGTCAGTTGTAGAAAGCCATTGAGTGGTATTAGCAGCTGCTTTTGAGAAAGGAAACCTTTGAACATATAAAGGAAGCATATAAACCAGCTAATGAAGAATTAAGATCAGTCATATACGACATCAATGATGCTTTGAGGGATTGCAGGGAAGCATCTTATGATGATTATGCCCCTTTTGATGTCGAGAAGTGCAAAGATAAGTTGCATAAGGTACTGTTTGAAGACACTGCACTTAGTATGGAAGAAAGACTGGATAAGGCAAGTGATCTCAAAGTTGAGTTCAAGGCATTTCAGAAGGCAGGGGCAGAAATAGAAAGAATACATGGCAAATTTAGTCAGGAGCTGGAAGTGTTTGATTATCAGATACATCATTTGAAGATCCAGACCCATCTGACATTAATCCTACACTCAATGCCTGGTTGACTTATCGCAACAAGTTGGCCAGTGAAGACAAAATCGACTTGGACAAGGAGTCTTAGCATTGTTTTAAACATTCTAATGATACAATCCCATCACAATTGTAAATTGTTGTATTCGGGGCAGCATGTGACTCTATTTTGTCTTTTTCTTGATTCCAAAATGCTATTTTCTATTCATATACTGAATTGGCTAGTCAAAATGACTAGATTCAATGTATCTGGGGACTGTTTTTCATCTTTTTCATAGAGGACAAAATGTAATCCGAGAATTGATGTGAGCTATTATTGATGTAATCTGGACTGTTGGTGTGGAGCTAATCTCCACCATTCATTTGAAAGCTAGGTATGTTGCTTTTCTATATAAAGGGCTGCCATTTCCACTATTTGTAAGAGAGATTTTGATACCAAATTGTTGACTCTATGCCATTCGAGCTAATACAAAGCAAGTTTCTGCAGCAATTCTGAGAATTTGTATTTTGTGTTGATTCATTTTGGTTTTCATGGTTTGCATCTTGCTCTCCCATAGTTAGGTTAGTTGTGCTTTCATGATATTCATGGTTTGCTGAAGTATTTGATGAATATTTCAAGTCCATACTTTTAGTTGTTTTCTTATGGTAAATAGATGTGTAAAGTTAGTCTAGGCTTATTATTTGTGCTGAAGTTCAATGGCATTCCATGAGTTAAGTTGCGCCATTTATTGGGTATTTAACGAATGAATGTGGTCTGAAAATCTTTCGACTTCCATTGAAGATAGCACCATTTTCTATAGCACTGTAACACCCATTTTAGTTTGGTAACTCAGAAAGTTGGTTTAAGATTTCAGAGTATTTGTCTATTGAAAATAACCTTTGCATTGTGAAAATCACTTAGGGTCCCTCTAAAACCCTAACCTTTTTGCATTTTCTTTTGAAACCATTGTTAGTTGTTAGATTAAGAATCTTAGCAACATTTTATCTTGTCTATCAGCTGAAAATCATAATAGGGTTTATGTGTATTTTCTACCCCTAACCTAAAGATTTGCAGATTGCATGTAAGACCCCTTGTAGGAACAACTAGAACATACCAATTGAGAGATTCCAAGCAAGCTAAGACCTAGTTTTATTATCCTTGGAGTAGTCTTACCTAGGGTAAGATACTTTTTAAGAGAGGTGTGAAACTAGCAATCACACCTACATTGCTGTGTGCTAAAACCACCATCAACAGAATTGGCGCTAGAAGGAGGGCCCCACTTTTCGCTTATCTAAAAATCAGCAAGTCTGGGGACTAGGCAAAGACACACTAGACCCAGCTCAGCTGGAGAAGAGCTCCTGTCCCTAGCAGAATTCAGATGAACAAGAAGGGATCAAGGAATACCCAGGGCCCCTCAAGCTTAGTCAACCCCTAGGAATACTATTACAGCTCCCATCAATCCTCCTAATATGGATTTCTTTACAGGAAATAACCAATCTCCTTTTCTATTCAATGATTACCATGACATGCCCAAGAACCCGGATAAGTTCTGCTCGAAGTTCAGAGTAAATGATCCTGATAGGACTGTAGATGAGCACATTAAGATTTTTGAAGCTAACATGTTCATGTTGCAATTGCGGTATGAGGATGTGATATGCAAGTTGTTCCCTTATTCTTTGCAAGAAGAAGCTTATTACTAGTTTGCCAACCTCCCTGCAGCATCCATAAATTCATGGGTGAACCTGAAGACTGCTTTTCTGGATAGGTTTCATATGCCTACTACCTCAGCTGATCTCTATTGATCTTTTGTGGAGATTCGTCGGGACGAAGGTGAGATGATAAGTTCTTTTAACAACAGATTCCAGAAAGCTTACAGCCGCTTGCAGGCTCCTTATGCTGTAGATCAGGCTGCTACCCTACCCATTTACTATGCTGCCCTAGATAAGCTTACCTTTATGTTTGCAAGGAGAGCTAACCCAATCCCTGCCACTTTAGCTCAAGCGTATTCTATTGCTGTCAATGTAAGTACCCAGCTAGGGTAGACAGCCTCTGGTCCACTAAATCATATGGGACCTGTTGCTATGCCAAATCAAATACCTATGATAAATCATGCATTGACCAATCATACCCCTGTAATGAACCTAATTCCAAACCCAGCTACTACACAAGCCCTAGTAATCCACCTAGGTAACCCAGTAGCTAAAATGCCTCCAGCACAAATGTCTTTCCTACAGTCTTCAAAAATAGCCAAGATCAAAGAAGACAAAGATGATATCAGAGAACTGGTTGAGCAAATGAAGAAACTCACTGCTGAAGTTACCCACCTCAAGAATCAGAATACTTATATGCAGCAAAGGGGACAGAATCAGCAACATTTCCAGAACCAACAGTACTCTCAGAACCAAAGTCAGAACCAGTTCCCAAATCAGAATCAGCACCAAAATTAGAACTTTAAGCAGCCGTCAAATCGATCCTGGAATACCAGACCAAACAATGGAGGGGTACCTTCACCCCTAGAAAATCAGAACAACAATGCTAGGCCCCCAAGTCATGTGATGTTGGCTGAAGCTGCTTTATCTACTTGGTGCAGACTGCACAACATGAATGCTCACTCTAAACTAGACTGTTCAAAATTCTAGATTGCATCCAGTATCTTTCAGATGGAGATTCAAAATGCTGAAAACTAGGAGACTCCGCCAATAGGATATGAAATCGTTCCTTCATAAAGGTATGATACTACCCTAGTTCTTGATAGTTATACATTTCCATTCCAAGATGATAATCAGCTTAAGGAAGAAGAGTCTGAAGAAATTAATGCTTATCAGTAATACAACAAGACTCCTTATAACCTGAGAAGTAGCAAGCCTAAAGGTCCTTTTACCACTTCCACCCCTCCAAATAGCTATCAGATTCCACCTGACCCAAAAGCTACCAATAATCCTGAACCACCAAAAGTTCCCCATCAATCAGTATACCAGGGTATTGCTACCGAAAATTCCCAACGATCTGACATAACAAAAATGGGGCAGTATGTAGCTGAGGAACTTAAGAAAATGAAAGTCAATCTTTCTGTGTATGAGTTGCTTAAGATACCTGAGGTTAGGACATCTTTCTTCCAAGACCTAGGTACTGGAAGTAAGACTGATAATAGACCAAAGGAGAATGTCGCCAAGGATAGTATTGATAAGGGGAAGGAAAGTATACATGCGATTGACGTAGAACAGAAGATGACACTATATAAAGATAAGAGGGAAAGTCCCCCTTTCCTCTTAACACGTAGAATATTCAACAAGAACCTTCATAACTGTTTAGTAGATTCTGGTGTTTCCATGAATGTAATGCCACTGTCAGTTTGTAAAGCACTTGGGCTCACCCCAGCCAAGTCATCCCAGAAAGTGACACAATTGGATAAGACTGAGGTGAATGTAGTAGGAGAATTGAACAGGATACACATGCAACTGGCTTCTGATCCTAGGATACAGCAATATATAGATATTCAAGTAGTGGACATTCCAAATCAGTATGGCATGCTTTTGAGTAGAGGTTGGTCTAGAACTTTGAATGGTTATATGGCAACTGACTTTTCCCACATGTGGCTACCATGGAAGGGATTGGCTAATCAGATACGTATTGAAAGAGAGCCCAAGATGAAGCATATGATCACATAATACAATCAGCCCAACGAGATTCTATTCTCAGAAGTTGATTTGGGAGTTTATCTTCCACACACTAGTTAGTCAGAAGAAGTCCTTATGCTGAGTTTCTTAGGACCCTCTAAACCACTTATAGAAAGACCAGAAAATACAGGAGCATATATTCAATCAGATGAAGGAGACACTTCAGACGAAGATGAACCCGGGGTATTTGAGGGATTTCATGATTTTGTAGCTAGATTTGTGCAAGATCAAATTGTTGTTGGAAAGCAAGTTCAGATGGAAGAGCTACTATTGCCCAACTGGTGTCGTATACATGATGCATCTCATTTTGAATTTACTTGCCAGCTGTGTCAAGAAGCAGTCAAACAAGTGCAAAGACAACTGAAGGTTCCTATAATTCTAAAGGAGGTGTTAACTGTCGAAGAGAAGGAAGAGCCCAAGCCCCTTCCCGATGAGAAGAAGTCTGTAAAACAAGCTGATGACAGCAAAGACTTTCGCTTGTGGACTTTAAGATTTGATGGTTCAAGATGCAGGCAAGGGTCTGGCGTAGGGGTCGAACTGATCAGCCCCACCGGGAGTTCATTTTTGGCATCACAAAGGCTACAGTTCCCATGCACAAACAACATCACTGAATACAAAGCATTAGTGCAAGGATTGCTGCTAGCCCTGCAGAAGAAAGTCAGAATTATCCAAGTATTTGGTGATTCTGAGCTAGTGGTTAAACAAGTGAGAAAATAGTACTCATGCAATGATAAGTGATTGAATAAATACAGGAACAGAGTCTGGGATTTGATTGAGTGCTTTGACAGTTTTAACATCCAAGTCATCCCAAGAAGACAGAATCATGTTGCAAACGCTCTAGCTCAAACAACGAGTACATTAGAGCCAACATCTATGGCTGGACTAAACAAGTTCTCTATGGAATTTGTGGCTACTCTGTCCGTACCTGACAATGTTACCAATTTCTAAGTTTTTGAATATGATCAACACATCATTAATTTCCTTACTTCATCAGATGTGTTCACTGCTCAGATAATAGATGAAGAAGAAATGGAACCTACTGAAATGGATTTAGAAGGAGTACTAAACTTGAAAACCAACACAATCCCATGAGGAATGGTAGAATTGGAAAGACTATTTGATACAGATAATTTAGGGACTCAAAGGAAAGAAGGAGAATCCCCAAGAGGAAAATGTGAACCATTTAACTTAGGGACAGAAGAAAATGTGAAGAACGTGTTCATTAGGAAAGCTAGTACTGAAGAGGAAAGGACATAAATCATACATGCATTAAGAGATTATCATGAAGTTATAGCTTGGAGTTATGAAAATCTAAAGACTTACGACACCTCGATTATCACCCACACCATCCTGCTAAAACCAAGGGCAAAACCATTCAGACAAAGACAAAGGCCAATGAATGCTTTGCTGGAACCATTGATTTTCAAAGAAGTACAGAAGTTACTATCATCCAGGATAATATTTCCAGTCAGACATTCTGCATGGGTAGCAAATTTGGTCCCGGTCCGAAAGAAAAATGGAGAAATCAGACTTTGTGTTGATTTCCGTAAGCTGAACAAAGCATCTGAAAAGGATAATTACCCACTGCCCTCTTTGGATGAAGTATTGTAGATTGTTAATGGGTCCCAGATGATGTCATTCTTGGACGGGTATTCTGGTTATAACCAAGTGATGGTGGAGTATGAAGATAGATTGAAAACATCCTTCACCTGTAAATGGGGCATCTATGCCTACCGCCGTATGCCATTTGGCTTAATTAATGCTGGTGCAACTTTTCAGCGTGCAATGGATGTTGCTTTTAAAGGGTTGGTTGAAAAATGTATAATCATCTACATGGATGACCTAACAATGTTTTCAAAAAGGCGAGAAGATCATGTAGCAGATCTAAGAAAGGTGTTGCAGCGATGCAAGGATTATTGTATATCACTCAACCCCAAGAAGTGCATTTTTGGAGTAATTGAAGGAAAGTTGCTAGGACATGTAATATCTGAACAGGGAATATCTATTGACCCATACTGGATCCAAGCAATACTCAAGATACCTCCCCCAGCTAGCAAGAAAGAACTTAAGTCATATTTCGGTAAGATCAACTTTGTACGTAAATTCATTACGGGGTTTGCTAAGATTGTTCAACCTCTTAACGCTATGCTGAAAAAAGACACTAAAATGGACTGGACTCCAGAAGCCAAGGCTGCCTTCACATAAATTAAACAAGCTATATCCAATGCACCTATCTTGGTGAGTCCTGATTACACTTTGCCATTTCATATATACTCATTTGCTTTAGAACATACTTGCGCTACCATGTTGACACAGAAGAGGTTAGTTGATGATGAAAGGCCCATTGCTTTCATGAGTACTCCTTTGAAAGACGCAAAGCTAAGGTACCCAAATGTGGAAAAACAAGCATACACTCTGGTAAAGGCAATTAAGAAATTTTGTCATTACATCCTAAGAAGTCAAGTGATTGCCATAGTCCCGGATGCATCAGTTAAAGCATTACTAATGCAAAGTGAATTAGGAGAAAGAAGAGGGAAGTGGGTCACCATACTGCAAGAGTTTGACATAGATATTCAACCCATGAAATTGGTAAGAGGCCAGGCCTTGACTAGAACAATGGCTGAAGTAGGACCAGACCTAGTTTCTCAACAATACCTATTAGAAGATGTTTCAAAAGATGAGTGGTACGGAGATATCATATTCTATTTACTCAATCAGTGCTGCCCATCGTAGCTGAATTCGATACAAAAGAGAGCTCTCAAGCTTAAAAGCAGTAGTTACATGATAAAAGGATCAGTCCTTTACAAGAAGAATCACGAGGGTATCTATCTAAGATTTCAGACAAGTCAGAGGCTGATCAGGTGCTAACCAGTTTTCACAAGAGATTTGAGACGAGTCATGGATCAGTGCACTCAACAGCTAATCAGGTTCTTCGTGCTAGGTATTACTGGCCAACCTTATTCAAAGATGCACATTCACATGTAAGAAGCTGTCACATATGCCAGACTACTACACACAGAGAACATGCAACCATGCCTTTGCAACCAGTAGTGGAGGTACGCATGTTTTCTCAGTGGGGCCTTGACTTTATCGGTATGATCAATCTGCCTTCCTCTGCAGGCCACAGGTATATTCTAACCGCTACTGATTACTGCACCCAATGTTCTAAAGTAATATCTTGTAAGAAATGCACCACAGAGGTAGTTATTGAATTTGTGGAAAAGCATATTATCACTAGATTCGGTTGTCCATTTGCTTTAGTTTGTGATAATGGCTCTACCTTTTCATCATTATGTTTTTCTAACTAGGCATTCAATTATGGGATTACTCTTAAGTTCTCATCTAATTACTATCCACAAGGGAATGGGGTAGTTGGATCAACCAATAAAAACCTGCTCAAAGTCATTAAGAAACTTTTGGACAAAAACCCCAGAGATTGGCATACTCAGCTTAGGTTCGCTTTATGGACTGATAGAATCCAACACAAAGCGACTCTAAACACATCTCCTTATCATTTGGTCTATGGGATTGAACCCATGTTTCCTATCCATTTGAGAATCTCAGTACTTCAATTCATGCAAGACTACCTTGAAACTGATGATCATTTGTCCTCTAGGTTGGCTCAATTACTGCACCTTGAAGAGAAACGCGATGATGCCTTAGAAAACTTTGCCAAGCATCAAGGAGTCGTAAAATGATGGTTTGACAAGAGAGCCAAGGTCAAAGCCTTCCGCATTTATGATTTGGTCCTATATTAGGATAAGGCACATGAGAAGAAGGGAGAACATGGTAAGTTTGATAAACTTTGGTTGGGTCCCTATCAGATCTATGTGATCCTTGGAGACAGTGCATATCGACTCAAGAGCCTTACTGGTGAGGAGTTGCCACTGCCTGTCAATGGCCAGTTCCTAAAACACTACTTCCAGGCCTGAGAGGCAGTCATGCCTCATTCTAGTGTACATAGTTAGGGTTTTGTTTGTTTTGGCTAGTTTAGGTTGCCTTTAGTTTAGTTTGCTTTCTTGCCTTTACTTTCTTTAGTTGTTAGGTGCTTTGCCTAGAATAGTTGTCCTTTTGTTTTTGCCTACTATGCTTGCTTTTCCATGGGGTCTCTGTTTTTGAAGTGGTGGCAAACGTGCAGACCTCCAAATGCTTCTTTGATGGGTGAATAATCATGAGTCTTCCTTCGAGAAGCTAAGGTTTCCACCTAGTCTTTGCTGTGGGTTCCGCTGTTAGAACAAGGAGTATGGTGTCTGTTCATTGGAAATGAGTTATTAGTTGGTGCACCTGAAGTATTTTCTAACCATATATCTTTTCACTTTAAAATCCTAAAGTAGCTAGACAAGTCTAGGTGATCTTGTGTCAAGTGAAAAGGGCTGATTTCCTCTTCTACCACATGCACTATCCATCAAGGCAAAGGCAGGTGACAATAGGTGTTACTAGCCTAACATTGGGTAAAAATAAAAGGTGTTTCTCAACACCAGACCCATCACAGTGCCAATAAAGAAACTATCAAATTACAAAATACTTACAAGAAACACTCCCAGAAATGATTGACATCAAATATCATTGTATTAACAAACTTGACTGGTCATCAATCTGTTTCAAAGCTCAACAATAATTCAAAATTTGAGCATTTCCTAGGTGTAGAATGATCTCAGCCTTCTAGCTTGTCTCAGGGGATCCTAGGTGAACTTGGTTCCGGAAGGATGGGAATGAATACAACTGTACACACTCAGGTTTTCAAGATGTGGATGGTTGCACAGGTCAGTAATCTTAGGTTCTTTGATAAAATATCTTGCTTTTTAATTTAAATATGTGGGGAACATAGAGATTCTAGGTTCAAACCGAACGTTTATCATCGAAATGCTCAGGAGCATTTCCCAATAGAGTCACCATTTGTTGTGCTTCGCACACACGCCCCATTCAAAAATGGAGACCCCCTCTTTTGATTTGGCTAGAGAGTCATTTGATCTTCTGATCTCCTAAGTGATTGTGTGGTCAAAAGTACATTTTTGGCCTTGATGGAAAGATGATATCAAAATCACTTCAAAAATTTACTAGGATGAATCCTTGTTTTCCCTTTGAGGGCCTTGAAATGACATTTTGCGCTAAATTGCCCTTCAACTGATCTTTACGCTGAAAACTGCCTTGTCTAACCTTTGCGTTGATTTCCCGTCTGTCCGACCTGGCGCTAAAAACAATTAAATTAGACTCTTGCACTGAAATTGACCTCTTCCGACTTGCGCTAAAATCAGCGACCACCGACTAAGTCAGACAGCCCCGAAAAGTCCGCAAGTCGGACAAACCAGAATCCTCCACAAATTTGTGGAAACTGAACTTCCAAACTTAGCGCTAAATGTGGTCCTGACCGACCAAGTCAGACACACCCAAATTTCCCACCGAGTCCAAGCTGAGGGAAATCCCCACAAAATCTAAACTGGCAGGTCATATGCATGTGCATTAATGGTAGATTTTGCAGGGATTAAATAGGAAATTAACTAGTTTTTAAGTCATTTTATTACGTTTTAGGTTGGAAATCTCAGAACTAAGTTTGTCGTTTGTCGACTTGCCACGAGCTCGAACCCGCGACCTATTTGTGCAAGCCAAACACGCCATCGCTCTTACTAAGTAGGGTTTCAACCTTGGTTTTCAAGCTTTTATTTCCAATACAATTAGCGTTTAGTCTAAACAGCAAAAGTTGTTAGGAAAATGAATGATAAATCTACATTTTAGGTTAGGGTTTCCGTACCAAACTGTGAAATTTATGTTTGCAAAACCCTAGTTTTAGCTCACTGATGAAATGAATGAGTCGTTATGTGTTAAAAACTAAAACTTAGGCAAAGAAGATGAAGAAGCACTCTACAAGGTCTCCTCAGAAGAAAGACCAACCTCACTCAACCAGGACTAGAACTTCCAAGAAAAAAGATATGCCAAGTGGTGCTGGAGAAAGCTCTAAGGCTAAGAAGGTAAAAGTTAAAGAAGTTAACAAGGAAGCTGCCACAACTAAGAATGATTCCAATCCTCCAACTGCCCAACCTCCTACAAAAAGTGTCGACATTGCTGTCTCAACCTCTGCTGCCACTTCTCTTTCCATTCCTCCTTCCTCTGCTGCCACTTCTCCTTCCATTCCTCCTTCCTCTGCTGCAACCACTTCACCCATAACCCAAGAAACATCTCCTACCACCTCTCCTACCTCTACCATCACCACCACCTCTTGTTCACTAGATATTTCTTCTAGTGATTCTAGCAGTCCTATTTCCTCCACTCTTACCATCTCATACCCTTCCACTACCATTACACCTACTTCTTTACCATTACCTCCCATTTCCACCATCCTTTCACCGCCTCTTCCTCTACCTTAACTGACCTTCCCTTCGCCTCTTGTCATTTCTTCCTCCTTATCACCAGTCTTGACTAACCTGACATAGGTCAGTTCACCTTCCTTAACCATCTCTTCTGCTGTCCCTCTTTCACAAATACCTGCGGATTCACTAGTAGTCCCACTGCTGCCCAGAATTGAAAATGTGTGTGCAGAATTAGGATTGAAAGAGCTAGAAACAACACTTGAGAAAGAAAAGGAAGTATTGTTTGAAGTAAATAATGAAAACTTTCATGAACCTTCAGCTGATGTGGAAATTATTGACATATATGATAGTCCCCTTGATTAAGATCCAACGGAAGAAGTTCTAAGGATTGCACGAAAGAATGTAGTGATAAATCTGAAGGACTTGGCACAAGAAGAAGAAAAGGACAAAGAAAGAAGTCCGGAGAAGAATGAAGAACAAGAACAATCCAAAGAGTTGGCTATATCTGACAAGGATGGAGCTTCTAAATTGAACAAGTCTTCTGCTCCTAATTGCCTGCAAGACAAAATGGCTTACCCTAAACCACAGGTGGAAGTAATGTAGCTTGACTTGAACGCCATCCTGTCACAAGCCCAGAACCTAAGAAGCAAAAAAAGGCTAAGATCCAATCAAGGATCTATAAGAATGAATCAGGATCAAGGATAGCAGAAATAGCAGTCCGGCCAGCTGATACAGCAAGAGAACAAGTCAGGGTGGAGGATTATATCATATCTACTGTTGATCTAAGTCTAGCCACTCGTGCTCAGAGAGTGGATGATTTCAAAGGTTCAATTACATCAATTTTGGAGCAATTGGATAAGGATGAAATGTCCAAGAAGGACTTGAAACAGCAAAATGAAGAGCTACGAGCATGTCTTCAATTTTTTATAAAGCCAGTAGATGCAGGAGGAGATATAAGGACAATACCTACTTTCCTGTCTACTGATGAAATGACTAAGTTAAGCGAGGTAAGATCAAAGTCCCAAGGCACAGAAAATTGGTTACAAAAGGTTTCTGAGATGGGATGCGAAGCCATAAGTGCCTCTACTCAAGCACATAAAAGACTGGTGGAATTACATAACAGCTGGAAGGACTTGAGTGAAGAATGCGATTCTTTTGATGAGTATTATTCACATATGTATCCCTAGGTAAAAGGTATCAGAGAATTGCCAGCTCAGACTCTAGTTGTGGAAAATATTTTGACTGGAAGTCAGCTACAGAAAGCCATTGAGTGGTATCAGCAGCTGCTTTTGAGAAAGGAAACCTTTGAACATATAAAGGAAGCATATAAACCACCTGATGAAGAATTAAGATCAGTCATATAGGACATCAATGACTCTTTGAGGGATTGCAGGGAAGCATCTTATGATGATTATGCCCCTTTTGATGTCGAGAAGTGCAAAGATAAGTTGCATAAGGTACTGTTTGAAGACACTGCACTCAGTATGGAAGAAAGACGGGATAAGGCAAGTGATCTCAAAGCTAAGTTCAAGGCATTTCAGAAGGCAGGAGTAGAAATAGAAAGAATACATGGAAAATTCAGTCAAGAGCTGGAAGTGTTTGATTATCGGATACATCATTTGAAGGATCCAGACCCATCTGACATTAATCTTGCACTCGATGCCTGGTTGACTTATCGCAACAAGCTGGCCAGTGAAGACAAAATTGACTTGGACAAGGAGTCTTAGCATTATTTTGAATATTTTAATGATACAATCCCGTCACAATTGTAAATTGTTGTATTCAGGGCAGCATGTGACTCTATTTTGTCTTTTTCTTGATTCCAAAATGCTCTTTTCTATTTGGCTAGTCAAAATGACTAGATTCTATGTATCTGGGGACTGTTTTTCATCTTTTTCATAAAGGACAAAATGTAATCCGAGAATTGATGTGAGCTATTATTGATGTAATCTAGATCGTCAGTGTGGAGCTAATCTCCACCATTCATTTGAAAGCTAGGGTATGTTGCTTTTCTATATAAAGGGCTGCCATTTCCACTATTTGTAAGAGAGATTTTGATACCGAATTGTTGACTCTATGCCATTCGAGCTAATACAAAGCAAGTTTCTGCAGCAATTCTAAAAATTTGTATTTTGTGTTTGATTCATTTTGGTTTTCTTGGTTTGCATCTTGCTCTCCCATAGTTAGGTTAGTTGTGCTTTCATGATATTCATGGTTTGCTGAAGTATTTGATGAATATTTCAAGTCCATACTTTTAGTTGTTTTCTAATGGTAAATAGATGGTAAATTCCTCCTCTTGTATTTTAACTTGATGGTACCTAGAAAATCCATCTATGGAAGAGTATACTTTTCTACCAACTATAGATTCTAATGCTTCTTTTGTTAAAGGGCTAGGGAAGGGTTCATGTATGTAGGCTTTATTAAGTTCCCTAAAGTCAACATAGGTCCTTATTTCACCTATTTTCTTATATTGGACCACCATTGGGCTGATCTTGTTTGCATCCTCTACAGGTTTGATTATCCCTCCTAATATTTTGTCTAATCTATTTTTTACCTTAACTTTAACATTAGTGTTCAACTGGTAGGGTTTCTTTCTATGTGCTTTGACCCCTTCCTTTAATTGTATTTTCATCATAGCTACTTCTTCCTGAATTCCTTTCAAATATATATATGTTTTGGGGAATAGATCCTCATAATCCTTCAAGACTTTTTCCACTTGGATGACTTCCTTCTCTTCCCAATAATCTCTAACTCTGGCCATTTTAGGATTTCTTTCCGCTATATTATCTTCCTTATTCTAAGAGGTTGGTAGAAATATTTAGATTTTGTTGCATTTTATACCACTAACTCCCTCTCTCATAATACCACTTCAATTTATAATTTTTTTAGCTCCTCATCATCATATAACTTCTCCTCCCTTTTCTTTTCTTTATAGAAAACTTTTTTGGGTACTTCATTTGATTCATCCACCCATTCAATTAGTTTCCAAATACCCTATTATTTCTATGGAGCTAGCATCTTCCTTCTCTCTCCAAATCTCTCCCTAACTTCTTCTACCAATAGCACTATCACCTCCTCCATTTTTTGTAATACATTATGTAACTGTCTATGAGGATTGTAGAATGAAATGTTCTACAAAAATCCTCCTACATCATGGTCCAATCTCTATTCTTAGCCCTATTCTCTTGGTTGATATACCAAGTTTTCATGATTAGAGATAGTGTCTAATAAAACATTTTTATTCATGATCTCTCAGTATATTCTCTCATGTTGTCCTATTCTTGAATTCAATTCTCTAAATGTTTCTAGGGTTAGTCACGTTGCAATATTCTCCAATAACTTGCAAATCTCCTTCCTCAAGTAGATACTCAGTCTTGATTAGTACAGTTAGCGCTTTCCATGTTGGAATATTAGGTTTTTGGATATACCACCATTGTGTTGTGTTTCATACTAAGGTATCATCTAATGCCTCCCTCCTACTATATCCCCCCTCAAATATCCTCTCCATTCTCTCTAGGTACCCTAGACGGTCTCCAACCCCTGAATAATGAGGTAGCTTGATATGTGAAATTCCCCTAGTAATGTGGTATGCTCTATGAGTTTGTGGTATATTTTCTTCTATAGTAGTACTACTCCCCACCATTTATGTTTGTGGTATGTTCTATTCCCTTGTACTATTTTAAACTATGTTCTCAACCTTTCTTAAATTGTATACTCTCCTTGCTCCCAGAATTCTCCTAGATCTTGTTCGAGACTCATTTAGTAGCTAGGATTCCACTGCATCCTCACTTCTAGTGCTATAATCATTTCTTTCCATGGAAATCTCTCCTTCTAAGTTTGGATCCTCATCAATTTATGCTTTAGGGATCCTTCCTAATGAATATAACCCTTTATAATTTCATATTCTTCATTTATGTCTTCCTCCTACACTATCTCTTCAATGTATACAACACTCATGTGTGTGTACAAAGGTTCATGTACAACCCTATCTTCTCCATGGAATATTATTTATTCCTTCTGTGAATCAAATTTTCCATCACAGTTAACAAACCATTCTAAATTCAACAAGATGTTGAGTGCATCAAAAGACTCTTACATCTCTATCACCTCAAAATCTGCCTTTCTCTTTATTCATAACAAATTAACCTCTATATTCTTACAAGTTCTTATGACATTCATAAATGTCCCATTATCTAACACAATGTCATATATGGTGTCTCATGTAATACTATTCTACCTAATGCCTCCCAAACCCTTATGGGCATTCTACTTACATTGAGGCCCAAATCTACCAATACCTTCTTCAACCATTTGTCATGGACTCTCAATTCAATTAAGATAGTTGGTTTCCACCATTTCCTTGTAGTTTTTCCACTCTTCTTACCTAGCCTCTTGTGTTACTTTCCTCGCATTTATTCTAGTACTTTGTAAATTATTTTAGTTTTTCCATTATGTTTTATTCTACAAAATTGGCCAATTCTTTCAATAGTTGAGATTCTTTCTCTAAGAAACATGCTCTATAGTAGTCTTCCTTTTGTTTTTCCTCCTTTATGACCCTTTTAGCCTTATCTACAATAAGATCATAGCATTGTTTTATGGTAAATTCCTCTGCATCTTCTTCTTCTGATTCCTCCATTACTAGGTTTCCCTTTGTGGTATTAATTCTACCCTTGGCGAGAGTGAGAAGTGCCTTAGGTTTGTCACTATTAGATGAGGCTACTCCTTTGCTCTCTCTTCTGCCATCTTTATTTTTCCTTTTTCCTTAGGGTCTTTCTCCTTAAAACTCTTTTCCTAATATCTCTTCACACATAACCACAAATTGTCTTCTCTAATCCTCCTCTGTCTAGAAGGGTCCATATAATATATCCTTGGAAGAAACTCTTCTTTAAGCAGCATGGGCAAGGACTCTTGGTCTAGGGCATTTACCTCTTCAAGGTGTCATTTAATCTTAGATGTAGTTTTTGGTAATTTATCATTAGTTAATGATATCTCATTAAATAAAGTAGGACTATCCCATCCTTTTCCAAGTGCTTCAATTGTGTCGATGGATAACTCGTTGAACATTTCCCTTATATCATCATTTCCTTCCTTCTTCTCTCTTTCCTAAAATTCTAATTTTTTCATCATTTTCTCCTTTTATAAACATACTTTTACTCACCACATTGTCTAAATATTTTGTGCTAAAGTTTAGAGGTTTTAATTTAGATAGAGGGTTTATTGAACGCTCAATCCCTTCATTAATTAAGACCCTAATGTTGGATAGATTTAATTCAAAATATGGCTCACGAGTCAAAAGTTTAATTAGTGGAGCACCCCTACTTCTACGCCCTAGTTGAGCACACCTACTTCTAAGCCCTCCCTCAATTGACTCCTTATACTTATCATATATTTCACCTATTTTACCAACCCAACCAAATTTTATTTCATTCTTCTAATATGGGTGATTAGGTTCTCATATGTATCATTGTAGTTGAGTGGTGTTGTAACTATCTATCCCTCTAAAGCTGAAATCTCAAAATTCTTAGTAGTAGCCCACCTGACACACTCTAAAGAGGCTTCCCTAGCCTTTTCTATCCTTCTATAGCATCTATCTTCTCTCTCTTGAATTTGTTTCAATCTTCTTTCCTCTTTCATGTTCATTTTATAAGCCATCTTAATTTATTTAACAGTCTCTATTGCTCTCTTACTATTTCATTTTTCCATGGGTGTTTTTGATTCGGATTTTTGTTTATCCTTTTAACCATATCTAATATCTATATTCTAGACCAACCTTAATGGTCTCATCTCTTTGGGATGCCCCCTTTCCATTTGTCATCCCCTAGGTGCCTAACCCCTCACCAAGGATTAGTATCAAATGTGCACTATCGCACAACATCAAAATACCTTCTTTATCTATAGTCACTTTTCTCTAACAATATTCTCACCACAAAAAAAATCCCTAAGGTTTGATCCTCTCCTTACCATAAACTACTAGGGTCCTAGCGATAGAACCAAATGTTGACAAGAGAAACCACAAATCATGGTTCTAATCTAATTATCTTTAATGTTGTGTTTATACCTCGGTTGATGGATAAGGAAGAGAATCAGAATAGGTTCAGTGGGTTACAACTTAGTGCAATAGATTACCACATATGTTAAATCAAAAGAACATTCATACATACATCAATCACATATATATTAGACACAACATCCTTCTTATATTCATTAAAATCTCATGTGATACATATCTATCAATTCATTAATACATATTCATCATATAATGATCTCTCATACATTCCTCATATATCTTTCCTCTATATTATCTTCTCTTTCTCTCTTAGATACATATACATATTACATTTCACACCTATCTATGTTCTTCTTCTCTTATGCAGTACATATATGTTTATGGATGCATATAGGGATTTGTCCCTCTTCATGTTACTTCATTGCTATGTTCTTTGTAAGTGTCACGATTCGGTTGTAGGTGTTGTATTTTTATCTCTTTGGATTGCAGTGACTTCAACTTGCTCTGTCCTACTTGGGTATGTGTTCTCATGATGCCAGCCTTTAGCACCCTTGTGGGTTTTCACCATCCTCCATTAGGCCACCCTTTCAAGCTTTCAACCTAATGGGAATGGTGTGGCTCTATCTTTCCAACAATTTGCAATCCATGTGCTCATTCTCCTATCAAGGTGGGAATGGAACTATTATTCCACATGATTGGGTGGTCAATTTGTCATATTTGGCTATGAAGAATGGAGCCATGAAGATATCACTCGGAGCTTAAAGATTTATTAGTTTACTTTCTTTACTATATCAGATTTTGTTGAAATGGTCAAATTGTAAAATGGGATTAATTATCCCTTTTGAGTTAGTAGATGATCTAGAAACATATTGACTTATTTTGTCTATGGATTCATGTAATAAATTATAATCTTATTCATATTTTACATTTTAGTTGAAAATATACTTTGAATTTAGAAAACTCATTATAGTTGAAAATGTGAATTTGTGCATAAAAAGAACAATGTTGATTCTCATATTTTTATGTCTTGAATGAGTAGAGGGGAACTTAGTGAATTCAATGGTATTATGCTTTCATTTCTAGACTTAACTTATCAAATTATTAAACAAATTAGGTATTAAGCCTCTTTCATAGTTGGTGTTGAAATGCTTGTTGTTATACATATTTAAAGCTTGTAGGAGTGATACGTCCTTGTGAAATTAAGTAGAATTGGTGTACTTTATGTTAGTAAATAGATTTTTCACTATGATATCTCACCAAAATCAGCTTGACTTGCCAAATGGGTAGCGATAAACATTCACGATAGTTGGAGAAATCATTATTGGATTAAAACGATTTTCCTCTACATTTGAGAGGGGAAGCTCTCTCATATGATTGGGGTTTCTGCATACTTTCAACCAAAAAGTACAAGGTGAAGACAAATTTAAAAACTAAAAAAGAGTGGAGAAATCTTAGGTAGGCTAATATGAGATGCTACATAAGATTCCTTAGACAAAAGTGGGAAGAACGAAGGAAAAAGAAGAAACAATGTGCAACAACTACTAGCGACATAAATTCCTTTGATTTGTGCATGCATCATCGCTGAAAGAAAGAATATTTGATGGTTTAGCTCTTCAACACACTAGGAAAATGAGTGAAATAAATAATCTACAATAGACAAGAATAATCTATAATAGATGAGAAACATAAAGACACAAAGTTCTAAAATATTCTTCTTGTTCCTTCAAATTAGAGCACAAAGTCTATTCCATTTATTATGCATCCAAAAAATATAAGAAAAATACAAAGAAATGATGACAAGTCAAATATATGAAGAACATCTTGATGGAGAATAATTGACACAAAGTTTAGAAAAAATCTTCAAATATCTTTGAAAATGGAGCACAAAGTCTCCATACAATCTATGTAAAATGGCTATGTTGAGAGGAGAAAAACCTCTAAGAAGATAATCCCAAAAAAGTAGAAGGAACCCTTTACAATGATAGGACATTACAATAAATAGGAGAAAATGTAGTTATCTTTCCCGTATAACTGTTTTCCTCTTTGCTTTTTGGACTTTATAAAATATTGAAATAATATATTCAAAAGCCCTTAAGTGAGTGTACAATATTAAATTCATTAAAATAAATGCTTTTCAAACATTAATAAAACTGACTTTATAATTAAATTTTGAATCTTAATTAAAACTCGATAGGTATACTACTATCAAGGCATTATATCAGATAGTTTACATGCATTAGTTGTAGGTGTTGATTCCTCGAGCATTTTTTTCAAACATGTTACGAGCAAGATCTTCCTTTTGCCTTCATGTCTTGTATACATGTTTACCAAAGCATTTATAGACCAAAGTGGTCTCTAAATTGCTTTTGGCACTCAACTAAATTAGGAAGCACTTCTATTAACAGTGACTAGTATTCTTCACTGACATATTCTTCAGACAAAGAGCTATCATTCCAGACTTATTCACAATCTACTTAGCCACTTTAAGATGTTAATGTTTGTGATGAAGCACATGGTTATAACGGTTATAACAGAGATAAGTTTCATTTTGCACATTTGTCTAATTTTTTTTGGTCATAGATGATGTTTTATTAATACTCCCAGTGCCACTAGCATAACTTTCTATAGAATTAAGAGGAAGTCTAGATTTATTATATTTAACACCTATGATAAATAGGTTCCAACATAGGTCCCTTCTTGATATCCAACTAGTTCATCACTTAGAATTAAACCATCAGTTCCATTTATGTTGGTGAAAGTTGTATTGTGAGTCGGGCTCGCAGTATAATTGGAATTAATGATCAAAACAACAAATAACCAAATCAAAAGCACTGCTCGCCTCAGGTTGCTATAATCTTCCCAATTCCCAAACTTTTTCAATTTTGGTATTGACTTTGTTTGATGATTCTCAAATTACAATTTTAATAAATGTCCACTAATTATTTCCTTTGATTAAATCAGAATTTAACATATTCAAATATACTATAACAAACACCTCACTGTTACTAATTTGAATCTTATGTCTCAAGTTGACTGTCTCATTCTTATTGCCGCACACATTGCACTCTTCGCTCACTACCAAAGGCCTCTTCATCTTCTTCATAAGCTTTCTACTATTGATTTTGTTTTCTTCTTATTTCTTCTTCAATATCTAAAACTTCCTTCTCTGTAGTCTTTTCAGTCCACATGGAAATTGGTTAGCTTATGAACTCTAAATGTTCCTTGACTACGTCCTTCAAACGTCTCTCTTTGAGACACTTTAACTGATCATCCTTGAGGTAAAGAGTAATCTTTGTTCCTCTACCAAGTGCTTCACCTGATGTATCTTCTGTCATAGTAAATGACCCACTGGTATGAGACTCCCAGATATACCATTCATCATCATTGTATTTGGTAGCCACAACTTCCTCAACAAAAAAATATAGAGAGTAAAAATTGACACCAAACTATCCAATCATGCTAACATCAACACTAGTTAGCATTTAGGGATTCTATAAATTCCTTGGTACTAGACCCTGCAATGGTCTCAAGATTGTTAACTAGATTTGGCTTAGTCATGCCAACACCACTGTCAATCATAGTCAATGAATTATTAGCTTTGTCTGGAACAGTGTGCACAAACAACTCTGGCTCTAGTAGTTCCAAACAGTGCAATAGACACAAGTGCAACAGGACTAATGGCAAACCCCTTGTGAAAGCCATTCTGTACTGAGACATGTTCATACTAAAAGCATCTCTTCAACCACTTTACCCTCTATATTACCATGGATAAAGACTTTGAGCTGAGTTAGCAGTAGTACAAGTGGAAAAGAGAGCATAGTTGGCCTACTGAATCCAGAAATAGCTAGTAATTATTAAGTGCCAGGTACTCTTTGAGGTCCAGTGAAGAGATGTAAAATTTCTACCAGTATTTTTCTCAAAAGAAAGATCCTCTTCCTTAGAATATCTCCAAGGAAAATCCTCTTCACAAAGTGAGAAATTCCATGCATTGCTGCAAATGTATCAATGTGAACCACATGGGTGTAAGATGTGTTGGAGTGGAAATCTTTATTATGCAGAGCATTTATTGCTTGTCTAGATGGATAGTTTGCATAAGGAGCAACATATCGTTATAACAGAGAATCCTAAACTTGCAAAGAGTGAGCAATCATATCAATATACACTCTACTTAAATATCATCCACTTCAATTGTCAAACAGTCTACAGTAATTTTACACCTCATTCATAACAAAAAGTGGTAAATATTTGTCCAATTTTTATTGGCTAAAATTGACCAATAACTGTTGAAGTAGATGATATTTAAGAATAACAGTCAATATATGCCCACTTCCAAATGCTTTTCCTCCTATCATTGCAAATTCGTGTAGCTACAACTGCTACGGTTGCATCCTTCTCTCAAGTATTATTCCTACAAAGAATAGAGGGAAAGCCGCCAACAACGATCTTGGAAGTGGCTTTCCACATAATTGAGTCAACAAAAACTGGTTGTCCATTTATCGAGTCCTTCCATTTTGGCAGGACCAGGGAGTGTGGGAGAATGTTGGCCATGTTTGTGGGATTTAGCTACACACCTTCTACGGCAGTTGTTTAAAAGTTTCTAAAGATTTTTATTAAAAAATTAATTTTTATAAAGCCTTCTCAATATATCATTTTTGTAAATATCATCTTTTTTATAGGGTGCCAGGAACTCAATCAGCTTTCTATGGAGTACTAGAAACATAGGCAAAGCTGATTAGGATAAGGTTTTAGGAATGTGTTTAAAAATAAACTTTCCAAGTCTTTGTATGTGAAACAATGTGATTACCTCGCAACTATTCATGTCTCTTGTACACTACAATAATCATATTCTATGAGAAGCTATATTGTTCCTTCATTGTGATCAACCACTTCATGGGTGTTAATGGCCTTCATAATAGCGCCAAGCCTTGACAAGGATGATATTATGCTTGATTAAATAATTCTGCCTTATCAAATTATTTATCTCCTTTAGAAAATGAAGAGTACACAATTCACCAAGCTGATTAAAGGAGATGTCCACTACAATGTTCCTCACAAGACACTTGCTTAACTTCATCTAGTTATAATGTCCTTCTAATCAAGACTACAAATGTATTGTAGACTTCTAGATTTTTTGATTAAGCAATGTAAGTCCAATTTTGACAAATTTGATAAAGTTACTTTCCAAAATCAAATTGTGATCATATGTCAAACTTTAAGTGACTAAAAATTCGCTCTTGTAGAGCAATTATAACTACAATTGGATTAGAATTTAAACTGAAACCAATCATCTCGGCATCTCAAACATCCCATAAAACCTGTTTGTAAGCTTTTTGAACAACCTTGCTATTTTGTAAACTGCAAACTTGATGGAGAATAACAATGTCGAAATATACCTCAAAATGGTGTACTTGTCAAGCTACACCAAGAGCTCGTATTTCTGTTGGTGGGATTATTTAATCAATTTGTACGAATTATGGACTCAACGAGAATCTACAGATCAAATTTTAGCACTTGGGACTGTGACCATAATTAATGGCTTTGATTGGACAAATATTTTGACTTGATAAACAAACTGACACTATGAAACAATTGAGAACATTCACAGATGAAACTTAATGTTGACAACATTAATGTTTTCAATCTGACCAAGCTAAGGTGATAGAGAGACCTCACATGCAACTCAGAGAACCAACATAACATACAAGGAATTGACATAACAACAAATGCTATTTTATGAATGTGAAAAGTTTAAGATTTTTCAAGGACAAAAACGTGGACAACACTTTCATAGGCATGTCAGAGGTGATTATTTTACCTTCTTACCTAGGAAAATTCCGTAAATTTTAGCATTTTTGCAAACTTATTGTTTTGTAACAAAGTTATTCATTAGTTTTACCAAAGGCCATTCACTTGACTACTAGGGGCAAACATTTATCTATGAAGAGGGGTAAATGCTTCCTATAGGGTCAAACACTAATAGTGAGATGAAATTGTGGCTTTTTAGGAAAACTTAGAAAAAGAAACTTGTTCCCTAGGATCCACTATATTTGTTTCTATATCTTAGAATGCTCAAAATATAGTGTTGAATGTACTTTTATTGCATTTTTACTATTTTATATGAAAGAATGTAACTATGTCTTCTAGTGAGCTAGATATAGTACCTAGCCTTGCTTTTATTCATGTATTGGGATTTGTGAACAAAGATAGATGTTACTCTATTCATTTATATTTTTCCTCATGGAATTAAAGTGAATTTAATGTTGTTTCTTAGTTCATTTACTTCTTTGTTTATGCTTAAACTAAGTAATTGGTAACTAAATTGTCCTTAATTACTTTAGTTTCTTATTTTGCATGAGGTGGTGGGTAAGAGTACCTAGTCACTTGGAAGAGGGTGAGACCCTATGTCCCCTATTTTATGTCATTAGGTTTAGTTTGATGCATGTCACTAATTATACATGTACCCTTATGGTGTGTTGTCTCACTTAGGTTAAGTCTTCTACAAGTGCTTATGTGTGTTTGAAGTGTGTTGCATTGGTATGCATATGACCTTATATGGATTGAGGTGATGACACCTCTCTACTTGTGTGTATTATTATTGTGAGTGATAACTTATTGTGTGTGTGCATGCATTGTCACACTAATGTGCGGCAATTGTTAATGTGAAAAAAAAATTGGCCTTATTTGAACACCTATTTGGTCCTTAGTAATTTTTGGGCATTACGAGTCCCTCATTGGCATGGTGAACATGATTTTGTTATAATCTACTTCCATGATGCAAATCTAATTATAGACAAAAAAATCCATCCATGAGATAAAAGCTTTCATAACCAGTGGTTGCATCTTCTATCATGTTTATTAATGGAATAGGGAAGTCATCCTTGGGGAAAGCCTTATTAAGGTCTTGGAAGTCAATGTAAATTCTTATTTTACAAGTTTTTTTTAGGACATACATTATGTTTGAAATCCATGATGAGTAATCAATTAACTTTATCAACCCTGTATTGACTAGTTTCATTAATTCTTCCTTCGCCAGAGTAGTAACTTTTGGCTTGATAGGCCTAAGCTTCTTCTTCATAGGTTTTGCATCTACTTTGATCACCTAGTCATGAGATACCACTAAAGTCTCTAGAACTAGCATGTTTGAATACTCCTAGGTGAAGCAATCAAAGAATTTGACAAGGACTTCCCTATAGATGTCAACCTCTTCTAACTATTAAGCTTGAGTTGAGTTTCATTTTTATTGACATTTTGATGTCTCAATATTTATTTCAATCTAGTTTATTTATTAGGGAAGCATTGCCTTCCACAAGTTATGAAAGTGCTAGAGGCAACTCAAGCGTATTGTTCTCAACTTCAAAAATCCCCAACTCTTCACTAAAATAATCATTTGGGTGAGGGATTAAATAATATTCCTTCTTGTGATAAGCTCACAAAATATCATCATAGGCGTAGAGATACTCAAAGATAGCCTCATTATTATCATCATACTTGTGTGAAAATCTTTGCTTTATTATTTGCATAATGGAGCTCTTGTGGTAAATCACCTCTTTCCACCAATGGTATACTTCTTATTGCAACTACAAACTTTGATTTCTATAGTTGTACATGTGGTGAGAATGTGGTAGAGGAGATATGCATGGAATCAACTATTTGGTTATCTTATGTAGGTATGACTTGAATGGAAAATAAATCAAGATAGTAGATTAAGCCCAAGAGAGTATCTCTATATAGTTGTAAATGCTCTAACTTGGTTTGGTATGTACTCAATACCTTGTTAACCACCAATTGGGGGTCTCCAAATATTTTAAGGTTTGTATCACCTAAACATTATGTGATCATGACCCCTAAGGAGAGGGCCTTGTATTCAACTATGTTGTTGGTACATAACAAGTCAATACAAAAGACAAAAGGGAAAATTTCCCCCTAGTGGGATGTCACGATTACTCCTACCCCAACTCTTTCACTACATCTATCCCCATCAAAATGAAGGTTCTAAATATTATCAATAAGTGGGGAGGGTTATAGTTCTAATGAAGTTTCATCCTAATCATTAGAGATCTCCACCATGTAGATGTCATTGATCTCATTAATAGGTATAGTGGCATTCATAGTGGAAGTGTATGTTCTAATAGAATGAACATCAAATGGGAATGTGAATAACTTATCTTTATCTAAGAATTGAATAATTTTTTTATGGCTTTGGTCAAAATGCTAGCAATGGCATTGGAACCTTCCCCTTTTGGGGTTTTAATGTTCTTTTCTTCTCACCTTCTGCTTTTGGTTCATCTCCCTTCTTAGTAGGATTCATCTATGGGGAAGGAATGGGAGTTGTAACCTAATTGGAAAGAAACTCACAATCCACTCGAACCCCTACCTTCTTCTTGGCTTTGTCCACTTTCATCATATCAAATGGATTAGGATCTCCTTTTGTCACACATTTTTTTCCCAAATGCAAGAATCGAACCTTCTAAAATAAAGTGGAGGGGAGAACCTTCATCTTGTGGATCCAAGGCCTTCTCAATAACATGTTATATCCAATGTCCTTGTCAATGACATATAATAAAGTGAGAATCATATTCAAGCTACGAGTGATAGAGAGAATGATGTTTTAATTTTTGCCACTTTGAGATTATCATACACTTGTAGTGTATTTTAAGAAGAGTTGATGTTCATTTCATTGTATCCCATTTTGTCTAATAGGGAGAAAGGGACTACATTCACTATAGCCCTAATGTTAATTATTTCCTTCTTAATGTAGTTGTCATAGACCCATACTTGAGGGTATAGTGCATGGTCTCCTCTTCTTGTAAGCTCAACCTATTGAAAATCAAGGTGAAACTGATCCTATAAAAATTTAATTATGTGTGTTCAAATCTAAAAATTAGATTAATGAGTTTCAATTTTATGTGTAAGTGATTTGCACATTCATTCAATGTAGTAGAGAAGGAAAAAAGCATCAAAGAAGTTGACACATAATTTACGTGGAGAAACCCTTACGGGAAAAAAACTCCACACCCAAAGAGATGTTATGCTTGTATTAAATCTTATAATAAACTTTACATTTAATACTGAATCCTCTCTGATTTCTGGTAGCATTTCATTACTCTTTCAACTTCAAAAACCTGTCATCATTTCTACCAACTCAAGACATCATTATATAGAAGCCATGGATCTCAAAATACAATAAATTGTATCCAATAACATGAGACAAATCCTTATGCAAAAACCAAGCGCCCAATATAATGAACTCCAAAGCTGCATATTAGAAATCACCCTCTTAACTGGAAGTCTCGAACATGGGTGCCCAAGTAGTCCCATTCAAATTTAGTCAACTGAAGTGTTATGTGACAATAACTGAAGTGCTCCAACACACACCAAAGTCATGCAAACAACATGCATACTTGGTGTCCCCAATCTAAATATGTAACAACCTATTTGTATCATGCAAGAGTCATGCAACAACCTGTAGCATCATGCAAGCCTCATGCAAAATTGAACCTAAGTTAAAGTGACATGCAAGACACATGCAACACCATATAAGTACATGTAATTGACATGCAAGTACATGCAAATGACATGCAACAACATGCAAGAGCATGCAAGTACATGCAACAACATGCAAGTCCATGCAAGTAACATGCAACAACATGTAAGTCCATTCAAGCAACATACAACAACATACAAGACCATACCAACTCATACAAGTGGCATGCAACAACATACAAGTCCATGCAAGCTCATACAAGTGACATGAAAACACATGCAAGTAACATGCAACAACATGCAAGTCCCTGCAAGCTCCTACAAGCTCATGCAAGCAACATGCAAGTATCATGCATCTCTAACTCTATTGTTAACTCTCACATCGTATCCATGAAAAGTATATCAAAATTATCCACTCATGCAAGCCAAAAAGAAAACTCCAAGTCTACCTTAGAATCTTCTCCAAAGTGGGTGCCCAAGATGGGTCCCACCTCCTAGGAAGTATCACCAAATCAAGATAGACTCCAAGAAGTCAACTCCAAGTCTTCATGGGCTCCACTTCCAAAGTGGGCACCCAAATTGGGTCCTACCACATAGAAGATAACTACATGTCCAGGTGATATAATTAAATAATATTTTATCCTTCAAGTCTATATGTGTTTGAGAATATTTACCAAGAACTTTGGAGACACGTGAAAATGGTTAGGATTGCAAGGTTAATGACATCTTATCCCAACACAACCTCTAAGGGTATTTTCTTGTTGTCAAAGAAGACTAGGTTTTGAAGGTTTAAGTTTGGTGGATTAACATCCAAATCCACAAGATTAATTTAAGCTTTTGAGGGAGGTGTAATATGATTTATATTTAAATTTAGTTACCTCAAGAAGCATAGCTTGATGGGTATGCGAGTCCTCAAGAAGGTCTATGAAGGGGATATGTACAAATATCTTCTTAAGATATTCAACTAAATCATATGGGCCTACTAGGTATGGATACATACATGTCAAAGAAATAATATGTGCCTCATGCTCAAGTTTAGAGGTGGGGTGGATGTTTTCATCTATGTCTAACTCAATGAGATAGAGCACTTAATATTTTCCTTTTTTCCCCAGTTGGGAAGGCATGATTATTTCTTCAAGGTTTGAGAAAATTATGGAGCATGAGGAAGAAGGGTTGATTTTACATTCGGGTTTGGGTCTCCCTGACCATGCACTCAGAAAGGATTTTGATAAATTTTAAGTTAGAGTTTTGAGGGGAAATATACCCCTAGTTGTTTGATGCAAGAAAATCCTTTTGGTTGTAGGAATATATTAAAAAAAAGTGTTGGTGATCCTCTCATAATCTTTAAATAAACCTATTGTAATCCCTATAGGTTTTGGTATTAATGACCTTTAGTCTTATGAAAGTCACACAATTTTTAAGGGTCACACTCCTTTGGCCTATGATAGAGATAAAACTAGTTTTTTTTCAAAGGGGTAACTTTTGAGGTTGAGTGTTTTATTGGTAATAGCCTATTTGTTGTGGGTAGTCAACAACATTGGTCATTATGTACACATTAGAGTATTTGGTTAATGTTTCTATCATTTTTATTATTGTAATTGTGATTGTTTCCATAATTGTTATTGTTATTTTACATGATGGGGCATCTAAAACCCCATTGGTGGTAACATTTTGATTGCTCCTTTATATCTTTGCGGTAGAAGGATAATAGTTGTTATCATTGTTGATATTTTGAGTATTGCTTCATCCATAAGTGACCAACCTCCCATTTGAACCATAGACTCCTATTGTTATCAATGTTTTCTTAGTGAATTGTTAAGGTGATTTCCAAGACTTATGTAGAGCCTTTCACTCTACATTTTGTTTTGAGTTGGAGGCACCTCTACATCTGTTATTGACAAATCCGTAGCATTGGAGCCTCATTTTGAATCATAATTAGGTGGCATCTTTTTCAGCCTTTATCATGTTTGAATCAAGCTATGACGAGTTGTCAAGTTTAGATCATTCACTTGCCATATGAAGACTTCTCATAGCCTCAAGGAGTTGCTAGTTCAGACACCTCAAGGAGGAGCACCAAGGCGCCAAGTGTCCTAGGTTACTTTTGGTCGTCCCAAGTCTTAAAGGATACAACAAAAGTAAAGAGGTCCCAGACGCTGCCAAGTGTCGCCACAATGCAAGCCAAAGGGAAAGAAATTATGGCAGCCCCTTCATGTTGCACCAAAGTGCCACATGTCACTGGGTCAAACTATGGTGGGTCCTTCTAATCCTCCATCTATTTCAAGCATTGAGGCTTCTGCTATTGCCAAGCGGTAGAGATTCAAGGCTCTAAGCCCTGGAAGGTCTAACAATGTATTCCAGTTGTGCCGAGGTGCCAAGTATCACAATACAACCTATGGCGAAGCCCAGCTGCTTCAAAAAGAAGAGTCCATAAAGAAAACCAAGGGAAACATGAAGGGAGCCTCCACTACTACCACTTGGCACATCCATGCTTCCCCACAATGAAACACTTCTGACACACCTGAAACAATGCGTTGCGATGCCAAGTGGTGCAATCCAACACAAGGTGGTCCCAGGGTTTCCAAGAGAGAGAAGCAGGCAGAGGCGAGACACTTGGTTTTTCCACGCATGATTTCAACAAGGTAGGACTAATAGCATCAAGGAGAAGCACTATGCTACCGCATGGAAACAAGACCCACCAATCCGCTAGAAGTAGAAGAGGCCCACGGAACCGTTGATCATGGATCATGGGATCTAAATGTCTTGAACCTTCAACCATTTTTCTGCATCATCCATATCATTAATTTCCCCTTTCATCTAATTAATTAAATAAATTCATAATTATTTAATTAATTTTAACCTACATCATCTTTGATCATTCATCACTAGGCTTCCCTCACCAATTTACCCTTAGTCCTAAATTAATTTAGCACTATACCTTACCAACTTCATCCCAATTAATTAAATAAATATGTGAAATATTTATTTAGTTAATTTGTCCACTTTCCTAAATTTGATTAATTAGATAAATCATACTTATTTAATTAATCTTCCCTACTAATCGGCCTACACCTAGTCTAGTTGATTAAATAGCTATTATTTAATTAGCTACCCTTGCCTACATGACCCCTAGACCTGAATTAATTAAATAGATCATTATTTAATTAATTCTAAACCCTGATTAGCCCATTCACTAATTTTCTCCAGCCACATTAATTAAGTTAGTCACCCTGATTAACTTGGTCGACCCTTTATTACCACCTTCTCCCACAACCCACAAATAAAAAATTTTAAAAAATCACATAACCCTTGCAACTCACCTTTCTATTTTCATGTTAAAACATTCTCCATGAAATTAGCTTACAAATGTAAGGCCCCAAAAATGTGCATGTGTCACATGTCTCTCACCATTCCACATAAAATAGAATTTTAAATTCCATCTCATCCCAAGGAAATAATTTTTTATATCCTCATGTGTCTAAGTCACATTAAATGTAAAGCCTTCCCCAAAAATAAATTTAAAATTCATTTTATTCCTAGCCCTCCATCTTTGTTGATGAGATCTTAGCCCTTGATCTCATCCTTTCATCTCAACCCTTGATTCCAACTTTCAATCTCCACCATTGGATCAATTTCCCTCCAAATTTGTCTATAAATATGACCCTCCACAAGTCATTTTCACAACTCAATTTTAGTAGCCTTATTATGCCAAAATAGCTTTTAATCCTCTTCCATCATAATATCCTTATGCTAATATTTTGTATTGATTATGTGAGAGAATTCCACATTCTTCCATGATCTTTGGGTGAAGCTAGGGAGTTGGGTGCACTTCCTCTACCTTATCAAGGAGTGAGGAGACTTCAAAGCATCTTGGAAGGTATAACACTTGTACCATGACCGTGTTGGTGCAAATGCTCTAAGGCCGCTACTCTAGAGGGAACATCATATGTCGCCCTCTCTCCCACTATGGGGATCCTAAGGATCCTCCATGCATCCTCTAGGGTGATGATAATCTCACCTGTGGGTAGTAAGAAGGAGCATGTTCCACTCCATCTCTCCACTAGGGTCGTCATCATAGCCCTATGCACCCATAATCAGGGCATATCTAAAATAGTGTGAAGCCCAATCCTCCGTGATCGGGCTAGGTTTGCATCTACAAACTATACTCTCAAAGCCATCACTATAGGAGCATGTCTCTCCCGCGACTGTAGCACCACTCCCTGAATCTGCATCCAAAAAATCACCTGAGTCAACTCACTTTCCATAAAACAACACTTTGGCGCTAATCCAGATCCTTATAGCACTAAACTAGAACGTGGGGCTAATCCAAAGCCATATAGTGCTAATCCAGATGATAGTGCTACTCTAGACCTCGATGGCACTAAACCAAAGGATAGCACTAATCTCTAACCTAATGGCGTTAATCCACCATTTCACCCTAAAAACCCTAATTTTTTTGGTGCTAAACGAGAACATATCGCTAAATCCTACCCATATTGCACTAATCCAAAGGATAGCGCTAAAGCACTAACAGATAGCACTAAATCATAAAAACCCCTAAATTTGTGGAGCTAAACCACACAATAGCGCTAAACCACTACTGGATAGCTCTAAACAGCTATACGATAGCGCTAATTCGATTGAATTCTCCATTTTTCCTATGGCGCTAAACCAAAGGATAGCGCTACACCGAGACCTATAGCACTACGCGGCTACACAATAATGCTAATCTACCTAACTACCCAATTCCCGACCCCCTAAACTAACCTGAAACCTAAAATCACAAAGTCAGGTTAGGATGACATACCTATGGTCTAGCATCATCCATGCGTTGGTAGTCTCGCACCCTCTTGGATCGATGTGTGTGTCGCAGGAAGTCGGTTGCGCCATAGCTTCCTCTAGTCTCCTCTCATCCAATAAGCTAAGAGTATGCAAATGCGGCATATTGGGTCCACACTTCCTATATATAGCTGCCATGTCAGCCCAAATTCACCTTTTTCTCTCCCCAAGCCAATATCTTAGCCTTTTTCCTCTATTTTTCCTCCTATGAACCCTATTTTTTGTTCTACATCCATTTTTCACCACCATTCCCTCCTTTCCAAGAGTTTGCCTCATCCATTTTCACTCCTTCCCATCAGCTAGAGCAAAATTATTTGACTTGACGCCATTTCCCTACTAGGTCACGATGCCACGTCAAAGAGGGGCAAATGTAGACACCTAAAAATGTCTTGACCCTTCAACCATTTTTCTGCATCATCCATATCATTAATTTCCCCTTTCATTTGATTAATTAAATAAATTCATAATTATTTAATTAATTAACCTACATCATCTCTGATCATTCATCCTTAGCCTTACCTTACCAATTTACCCTTAGTACTGAATTAATTGAATTAATTCAGCACTATACTTTACCAACTTCATCCCAATTAATTAAATAACTATGTGAAATATTTATTTGGTTGATTTGTCCACTTTCCTAAATCTGATTAATTAGATAAATCATATTTATTTAATTAATCTACCCTACTAATCACCTTACACCTAGCCTAGTTGATTAAATAGCTATTATTTAATTAGCTACCCTAGCCTACATGACCCCTAGACCTGAATTAATTAAATAAATCATTATTGAATAATTCTAAACCCTGATTAGCCCATTCACTAATTTTCTCCAACCACATTAATTAAGTTAATCACCCTAATTAACTTGGTCAAACCTTTATTAACACCTTCTCCCACAACCCACAAATAAAAAATTTTAAAAAATCACATGACCCTTCCAACTCACCTTTCTATTTTCATGTTAAAACATTCTCCATGAAATTAGCTTACAAATGTAAGGCCCCAAAAATGTGCATGTGTCACATGTCTCTCACCATTCCACATAAAATGGAATTTTAAATTCCATCTCATCCCAAGGAAATAATTTGTTATTTCCTCATGTGTCTAAGTCACATTAAATGCAAAGCCTTTCCCAAAAATGAATTTAAAATTCATTTTTATTCCTATCCCTCCATCTTTGTTGATGAGATCTTAGCCCTTGATCTCATCCTTTCATCTCAACCCTTGATTCCAACTTTCAATCTCCACCGTTGGATCAATCTCCCTCCAAATTTTCCTATAAATATGACCCTCCACAAGCCATTTTTATAACTTAATTTTAGTAGTCTTATTGTGCCAAAATAGCTTTCAATCATCTTCCATCATACTATCCTTATGCTAAGATTTTGCGTTGATTATGTGAGAGCATTCCACATTCTTCCTTGATCTTTGGGTGAAGCTAGGGAGTTGGGTGCACTTCCTCTACCTTATCAACGAGTGAGGAGACTTCAAAGCATCTTGGAAGGTATAAAACTTGTTTTTAAGTTGTTTTTCATGTCTTTTTATGCTTTGTAGTTCTCTTCATCTTCATTATGAATGACCTTTCAAGACAGAAAAGGAGAAATGATGCACCAATAAATGATGTGTATGAGTTAGCAATCCTTTAAGGATTGTGAGGAGGACATGAATGCATCTTGAGGCTTCCATAGCTAGTGCAACTGTACAACAAAACACCAAAGAGGTGGTTGGGCCTCCTACAGTTTCTTGGTGAATTTTCAATTCCCTAGATGAGTGCCATCAAGGTGAAGCACTAGGGGAAGGATGGCAAGGTCAGGGTCATTCAATTCCATGGTACAAGAAGTAGATGTGGTAGAAGTTTCCCTCCCACAATCTCATTTTGAAGTGCCAAATTGCTATATATAATGGCTTAACCGATGTAATAAAAAGGGGAGTAGTGTTTAATCTTAGAGCTAATTTTGAGATTTGGGAGAGGAGTCGATAGGCATTCTAGCCTTTGTGGGTGTTCTTTAGAACTGATTGAATGCTTTGTAATTGTGTCTTTGTACCTCTTGTAATTCATTCTTAGTTCAATAATAAAAAAGACTGACATCATTTGCTTATTATGTGTCTACTGAGTCTTCTTTCAAGTTTCATATATTGATGTGTGCCTTTGTTTTCATTTCAATGAGTGGTATTGATAAATGGTCTAGAATCTTGTCCTTACATGAGACTTTGAGGACCTCTGCGAGTACATCCTAGAGCACCGCATGCTCCTAGGACTTCTCAATCTCTGTTGACCAGTTTTATTCCTCCAGTGTCTTCAACAGCACGAGGATACCCGCTACTACTAAGTGCTCCTGTTCCTCCTCCAGTGGATCCTTGACCTCTGACTGCTGCTCCAGTTTCTCCTACCCCTATGTCGGTAAGAAGAAAGCAACCCATGTCGAGGAAGCCTCCCTCCTCACCTATGGTTGCCTAATTCTTAGAGGTTTTGTTAGTCTCCCCACATATCCCTATGAATGTGGATGACCTAGAACCCATGTTTGAAGACCCTTTGGCTTCCTCAATAGAGTCTATGGCTCATTCTCGACGGAACTAGCAGGCGAGAGATCATCAACATTGTTGTCGTATTGCAACCCATGGATGCACTGCTGAAGCGCAGCCTCCTAATGACCATCCTTCTCCTATGCAAATGCTTGTGGATCCCCTGACTCCTTTGAACTATCATCTTGTTGATTCTCCACCTCCTCTTATATCTTCAATTCCTCCTTCACCTCCACAACCTAACATCAGTAATGTTCCCAGCACCACCTTGTTATAGCTAGCTTATGTCCTTTATACCCAGCATTACGTGTTCCCTGATATCTTACGTCCCACTACCGTTGATATGTACATTCCACACCCATTCCCTAAGCGTAAACTAGAGCACTACCCCACCCCACCTTTCCACGAACCAAATCATGTGTCACTCTTACCACCACTGAGCCCTTAAGTTTTATCTCTATCAGTTGTGGAGACCTCATCTCCACTTGTGGCCACTAGTGCTCGCAATCCCACTATCAGCACTGGGCAACCACTGATTGTCATCTATTTTGACAATGACTCTGATCACTCTTCTCTTGAGAAGGATGTATTTGATTCCTTAGGAGAGATACAATCGTTGTCTATGATCTTCACATGATAGATGGACCTTTCCTTTGATGAGTTACGACAAGATCCTCCCTTGGATGTTGATCTTCACGTGATGAGCTTGTGCTTGTGCCCAGAATTGCCCTCAATGTGATCCCTCTCATGATCTACCCTCTATATCTTTATAATAAGCAATATTTGGAGGCACATGACCTGCTGGATCCTAATCCTTGAGTGCAGTCCCTTCATGCATCTATTTTTATGTGTTTGCCTATGTGTTTTGTAATCCCCATGTATGAGTATGGCATGACTGTTTGTTTGTTAGTCCTCCCTGGATGACCCTTGATGCCCTTGTAGGCACCTAGAAATAGTGGGGATGAAAATGTCATGTCATTCTTCTATCTGTATCTACATTCTTCTATCTATTGTACATGAAATTTCATACATATTTTTGGGGATGATGTAAAGAGTTGGATGATTTAACATCCTTCTATGTTGACTCATAATTTTTACTTGCCTTCATATGCCTTTCCTCCTCCATATTCGTAGTTCTACACACTTGGGGGATGATGATAATGCAAAATATTGATTGAGGTCCCATGATCATTTTTATATAGATACATACATTATGCTGACCCCAAAGCATGTAGATCACTTTGTGTTTTTACTTTCGATGTTAATTATCTTATGTGACACCTTGTTGTGTTGTTGAATGTCATGCCATGTTTACACAAGCCATTGTGTATTATGTCTGTAGCATCACCTTGGTTGTCCTTACTTGGGGGCAACCCCTACACAATGTAGCTCTTGGGAACATATCCTCTAGGCATGTGCTTCCTAAAAGATCTTGTGCCTTATTGTCCTCTTTTTACCTTAAATATAATTTCTCCTTCATGATGTAAGAAATTATTTTAAGGTGGGGGCATATGTTTTCTATTTATCACGTCTTATAGCACACCACAATGAGGGTATGCTCCCTGAAGTATTTTTATGTCGCATTTGTGGTCCTAAGTAGATACACTTGCTTAGACTAATCACCTTTATCAGAATTACCTAGCCACCTAGTAAACAATGGATCTTGCTAGTCCTAGTGACTTATAGAAGCTTTTCAAATGAATGTAGTGACTTATATAAGCTTTTCAAGTAATTTATGGCATTAGACTATAGCATTTTCCAACTGATGACGTAACAACCTCATTTTTATAACAAGCCATATAACTTGTTTGTCTTGCCCAATCACCCTAACCATTCCAATTTGTTTATTTTTAGAAGCAATATTTATCTATTTTTAAAAAAATGATGTATAAATCTTTATTTTCCAATTGATTGAAATTAGCCACTAATGTTGACATAATTATGTGTAGAGCTTGTGTAATTATGTGGGGTTCATGTATGGCCTAACGAAAGGAGTGGACTTCAAAGCAGCTGAAGTCAGAGCACCAAAATTTAAGGGCACCAGAAATTTAGGCATACATAATCATAGCTTTTGTTAACAATTATATTATTTTATGTTGGGCATACTTAAGAGTTTATGGCTCCACTTAGAGCCTTTAATGTGTTTAATTTCATAGACATCCAGTTAATTTTTAATTGTATTTTTGTTTAAAGACTTCTTCAATGGCATTTACCTGCCATCTGAAATTTAGGATTTTGGAGCAGTACAATTTATATATGCAGTTGCTCAAAAGAAGGATATATGTTATGTTGTGTCATGAATGAAGACAATCTCTTTTGAAGTGATAATATGTAGCTATGTTCTATGATACTTGTATGAATGAACATTGCCAGTCTGTTCTGAGTAATCTATTATCAATAATGGAAGTGATATGAATGGAATTTACTTTGGAGCTATTGAAGTACTGAATGTGATTTGAATCGATAATAGGATCTCCCAAGAGTTGGTCACTCGAGGGATTATAGAATAGATAAGTATTTTTATTATTATGAATTGGTGTTGTTATTTCTGTTTCGTGAATGTTCTGTTTTGATCAATGTCACTTCATGCTTAGCTTTGTTATGTGTTCCTGCAAGTGTTTAGTGTGAAAAATGTTTAGGGTTGATTTTGATGGTTTGTGTTGATCCTCCTTTCACCACTAAACATTCAAGGACATTAAACCATGTAGATAACTCTACTATAGATCTCCTGTCACTTGGAACATAGGGGAAGATTGGAATTGTGGGATTTTGTTGTTCAATTAAGCCCAATTATACTCAAAACCCTAATTTCGTAAATTCGTAAACAAATGGATAAATTACAAAAAATGATCGCAGACAGAGATATCAAATGACAATCAAATGCATAACAGATTTTGAAGTTTGGTGTGCGGAAAAGTCAAGGACTAATGAGTAGGCGCCCTAGTCCAATGCCTTAGTTTTTGTCAGGATCTGGGAATGTTGTCTATAACACAGTTCTGTTGTTTCAGAGATTTCAATGTTAGGAGATCTAGAGGACTAATGAGTGGGTGCCCAAGTCCAAGCCCTAATGTTCTTCTCAGACCTTTAATTCTAACAGTCTGCACTGCTCTCCTGCAACTCCACTTCTTTTGATTCTGAAACCTAAAACCTGCAATCACAAAAATGTGGGTTGGGGGTTGTGGTGTTTAGAGGCTTGCCTTGGTCAAGCCCCAGAGAGACATTCAAGTCTTTCAAACACCATTATCAGATAAAGAGTGCATATCCCTATGGGATAGAGGCAAAATCCAAATGATAAATGATAGAAAACACAATTGATATCACCTAGTAGTGAAGATCTCATGGAAGGAAGATGCTCTTCATGCCATGAGGAGATGGATGCCAAATCTGCAAATACAAACACAAGAACAACACAAATTTTGCTCTACCACACAATGAATGCCTTGAATCACCTTAACATAAGCTTGCCAATCAAAATGTCCATCTAGTTTACAAATGAATCACTAATCATGCTTATATATGCAACTACAAACATTCCTACTAAGAATTTTGTAATTCAAACTCATCATGTCAGCATAGGACCTAAATAACGGTCATAAACAGACACTTTGAAATTGGTCCTGACCTAAAATAGGGCAGGACTAGGGCGTGGGCACTCAAGTCCTCCCCTCTATTTTAGGTAGGATTTATATTAATTGCACCCCCTAAGTCCCAATTGCCATGAAACTTTAGGGTTTTCTCATCGGGAGTCATCAAAATCATGCAAGATGCTCTAAATGCATTCTAAAGGACCCAGGAGCTAAACCTTAAGAAGAAAAAGCCCCCAAGGTTACTTTTTTCAACATAACATTTAGCCCCCACTGTAATGTATGTATAAACGTAAGGATGATACATGCATTAAAGTATGGTCAATAAACACAGCAAACACGCCAAGCACAGAGAAGACACGCCAATCACAGAGATGACAGTAACATGCACACAAAACATAGAGAAGATAGTTACAGTCATGCAAAACATAGAGAAGATACTAATGAAGACATGCAAAGCATAGTGAGTATAGTGAATGTAGTGAATATAGTGATGATTTTCTTTTTCTTTTTCTCGTATATAAAATGTAGATGAAGTGCAAGGAAAGTAAACACACCACCCATAATGCAGGAGGGACTCATCACCACCAGTCTTTAAACTGCATATGGGGCAACACACATGCAAAAAAAAATCCCAGAGTGCAAGAGGGACTCATTGCCACCAGTCTTTAAGACTGCACTTGAGAACAAACATGCCATACAAAACAAGCACACCATACAAATCCCAAAGCATAGGAGGGACTCATCACTACCGGTCTTTAAACAATTCTTGGGAATAAACACGCCATACACACACACATAGAAGACACGGAGAAAACATGATAGACAAGTGATGGAGTGTTCCTATTTCTAGGTTCATCACCATCTCATGCACATTACAGGAACACACCGACAATTGGGCTTTGCCACAACAATCGCCGAAGACACACTTAAGGGTTAAGCTAGTCACAGAACTGCTCACCGCCTCCACAAAGGACTTTTTGAAAATGACAAGACATGTACTCTCCTCGACAAATATACCATCCCCGCCTCTGCAAAGGGCTTAAGATAAAAGGATATACGCGATATCCCGCCTCTGCAGAGGGCTTAAATAATTGCAATAGATTTCAAGATTTGCAAACAAATCTCAGAGTATAGGAGGGACTCATCGCCACCTGTCTTTAAACTGCACTTGAGAACAAACACACTTTGCTAGTATCTAAAACAAACAGCTTACCATGGTTGATATCATGTACCGATATCAAGCACGTTAAGGTAGGAAGAAAACTCATAAGGGAACACGAGCTCTCGCAAAGCCCATGCTCCCCAAAGGTGACATGTACTTTACGATCGCCAAATGTTCCCACAAACACATTCCTACAAGAAAAGTGTTAGCGTCCATATAATCATGATAAATAACAAATGCATGTGATCATTCACATAGAGAGTCGAGGTTATACTATGGATTTAGAGACTGAGTATAACCATGGGGCTATACCGCAGAAATCTCAAAACCAAGTGTAGCTAAGGCGAGATTCAAAGATAAACAAAGTGCACGAAGCAGCAATATTGTTATGGTTTGTAAGTGGGATAAGACAACATCAAGATCACATGGAGTGATTCTACTAGCCAAGAGTTGGATAATATATATCAACCCCATCGTCATGTATGGACTTGGTCTATTTTTTATTTCTCATTGAAGGGACACTAGGTCCGTATCAGTGTAATATGTTTTCGTCATCCGCCCGCTAGATAGAAACACTAGAGGAAGGGAAACAATAAATCGAGAGAGGAGAAATAAGTTCCTTAGGGACAATCATGTAAGAGGGTGCCCCCAAGTCACCAACCGCAATGCCATGTCCAAAAGACACAACACACAACAGTGAAAATAGAGGAGAAGTATTATAGAAGAATGATGATACAAATAAAAGGTCACAACAGAAGCAGTCTCCCAGTATCCTTAACCTTACAAGAGAATCCAGGGTCATCCTAGGAGGCCTAAACAACACATAGCACATCATGGGGGAAACACAACACGAAGGTAAAGGGTTAGAAATACTTACTTGTAGAGAGATTCATGCTAGAGGTTGTCAACAATTAAATCATCCTCTTTCCAATATCAAATGTTAGAGGGAAGAGGTGTGTAAGGTACCATTGCCAAGTCTTTGTCACTATTCTTTTGTTCATTCTTAAATGCTTCTTGGTTTGACTCAATGTTAGGTGGAATTTCTTGTTGAAGTTTACTAATACACTTTTTCACTATCCTCTTAGGAGGTGGAAGAAGCGAATTGTTTTGAGTGATCTCAACATCCATCCTTGAGGGATGTAATGTGAGGGACCTCTCCTCATCCACTAGTGCTACATTCTTTAAAGAAAGAACATAGGAATGAGGAGAGGTGGTCAATGTTTTTAAATCCTTCATCTTAGCCAGAGTGAGCATTAGAATGAAGATTTGGTTATATGATATTGAGGGATGTGTCAATGAAATCATCCTCTTGCATCAAAGTGTCCTCATAAGGAGGAACAACTTTGGGAGAGAGATCATAAGGTAAACCTAAGTTGTCATCACCTGTATTAGCAATTGGAGTTGTAGTGGAATGTTCAATAGAGATAAGGACAAATAAGGGCTCATCTAACATATTGAAGTCATCACTACTAAATGTATTATTGGCTATGAATTTAGTGAGATCATCTAATATCCAAGGATATATTCCCATGAGATTTGTGAAGCTATCAAAATCAGATATATAGCAAAGGATTTTATATGTGGAACACATAGAAATATCAACATCGTATATGCATGCTATTTGTTCCAAGACTTGAGGATACTCATGAGTGAATTTGGAAAAATTATCAATGTCTATGATGTATGAAAATAAAGCTTACCAAGATGAATAACAAGAAGTATTCATGATGAGAAGATTGAAGAAATCAGGTGTTTAAATAGTAAAACTCACAAATTTCACAATCAATCAAGTAGATAACAAGGCAAGATAAGTGAGACTATTTCACACCAAAGCACTTGTTTGAGGGAAATGGGTAGAAACAATAGAGTCCACAACAAACAAAGTGGATATTAGGAAGGAGTACAACACAACAAAGTCCAATTGATGGTTTTAAATGTTTTGATCAAGAATGTGTGAACAAAGTGTATAAACACCTAATGTTGAGATACATAATGTGTGTTTTAACAAATGCCAATTTTCACAAAATGCGATGAAATGAAGAAAAATTTTGAGATCACCAAGTAATTTATGCCTGAATATGAGTGCCAAATCAAATTTCAAATATTTTCCAAAGCTTATGCAAGAAACAGATGCAAAAGTGTATGTAAAAATGCTCTAAAATGCTTGATTTTTGACTTTTTCCAATGCAAATGCATGAAAGAAGAGGTGTTGTGAAGAAATTAAAAGAGGAAAGAAAATTATATACCTAATAACAGTCCAATTATGTAAACATATCTTTCACAACACACTTTGATGCAACCCTAAAGAGTCGATAAGTCAAAACCTAGTGAAAATACACTAAAATATGTAATTTTTCACAAAGTTTCAATCTAAAGACCCAATAAAAATGGTGTTGTAAAGAATTTTAGGAGGGTCAGCAGAATATAATAGTAATATCATTCATCTAAATCCATAAAATTCATCACAACACGCTTATAGTGCCAATCTAAGTCAAACCCTAGTGAAAATATAGCTAAAATATGCAGTTTTTCACCAAATTTCAATGCAAAAGCCAGATAAAAAGGCTGTTGTAAAGAATTTGAGAAGGGGAATCATATAATAACCCTGATAACAGCCAATTAGTGCAGAAAAATCCTTCACAACATACCTAGGATGCGAATCTAGAGAGATGATAAAGCCAAATCTAATGCAAAAGCAAGGTTTTCAAACCCTAGGCATGAAATTTTGCAAGAAAAACACTGTGATGCAACACTAAAGTTAGAAATAAGTCCTAATGATTATTTTAAAAGGGTAGTAAAATTTGAAACAAGATTTTGACTACAAACCCTAGCTATTGCAAGACTAGGTTATATGGAAAAATGCACAATTTCAAGCAATTTTTATCAATTTAAACATGAAAATGCAATGTAAATGAATGGTGAATGAAAAATTTCTGTAAATTAAATCAGAATCTGATGATAATGACAGAAATTTATTGAAATCCAATGCCAACTAATTCAAATTATTTTGAATGCAAGCTAAAAATGCCAATATTTTTCATTTTTTTTAATTTTTCAAATGCAATAAGATGAACAATGAAATGAATGAATGAATGAATGTAAATCTAAAGTACAACACTTAGCAAGGTGCCAAAAAGTACAAAAACATGGGTTCACCAAAATGTTTAGTGTGAAAAATGTTTAGGGTTGATTTTGATGGTTTGTGTTGATCCTCCTTTCACCACTAAACATTCAAGGATATTCAACCGAGTAGAGAACTCTACTACAGATCTCATTCACTTGGAACATAGGGGAAGACTGGAATTGTGTGATTTTTTTGTCCAATTAAGTCCAATTATACTCAAAACCCTAATTTCACAAATTGATTAACAAACGGACAAATTACGAAAAATGATCGCACACAGAGATATTGAATGACAATCAAATGCGTACCAGGTTTTGAAGTTCAGTGTGTGGAAAAGTCAGAGACTAATGAGCGAGCGCCCTAGTCTAGTGCCTATTTTTTTGTTGCAAGTATGGGCCTAACCGATGTTGTCATTGATGTCAACATACTCCTGTTGCATTAATGATAAGGATTGGATGAGTTGTGTGCTGAGGATACTGAGAAAATTAGTTCTAATCAGGAACAGAGAAGAACAATGAAGACAGTGAGGTAAAGATCCTAGCTCAGATGAATATCAGAGGATACGCTTCAAAGGGTTTGTAGATATGTGTCTTAAGATGATCCAGTAAAAATTTTAGAGGTCCGCATGAAGATCTGAAGAAGTTATGACCGCTCAAGTAAAATTGGTTCTGGCAAGTGTTCAGAGGTGACAAAGTGATACAGATAGGTCCGGTGAGATCCAGAAATGCAATATCCTATTCTGCGGATTTGGTGGAGTGTTTAGGAAGTCAATTTGAAGTGACAACTTAATTGGTTCGTGATCTGGAGGTCCGCAAGCATCTATTCCAATATGACAGTGATGACAGACTGTGTTCTTGAGGTTCCAGATGAAGGAGAGAATGATTTATGTAAGCATAAGTAGTGTGGATGTTCTTGATGATTCAGGAAAGCTTATGGAGGTCTTCGGATTGTGTCCAGTTAGTTTTGGTGGTCCGCATTGAAGATTGAGCTCGTGATTGAAGAATTACTTCCAGTTGATGGTGTTCCTCCTAAGTCTAGCTGACCGGATGAGTTACACATCCTGCGGATGATCTTGGAGATGTTCTATGAAGAATGGCGTGTTCCTAAGGAATATTGGAGTCTCAAATCTGTGTGGCCGATAGTGTGTTGATCCACGTGAAGTATTTTTGTAATTAGTTATGTTGTATTTATATATTTGCTCTGTAATGTATGTCGACTTGGATGGTTATTCCTAAGTCGATGTCTTGTATAAATAAGGAGTTGCAAAGTCATTTCAAAGAGTGTCCTGTGGAGATGAGAGTGTGGTAGAGAGGAGTAGAGTGAAAGGCAGAGCAGAAGTATTGAGCCTAAATGGAACTGACTCAAGCATGGTGAAGATGTTATTCTTCAGTTCAAGTATGTGATACTTATTATTCTGTAGACAGTGTGTCTCTTGTAGGCAGTGGGCCTCTTGTGAGCAGTGTGCTCTAGCAGTGAGCCCTAATTGGCATGTGCCATTTTGTTCTTTCTATTCTTCTAATAGAGAATACAATCTTGGTTTAGTCACCCCGTGGTTTTTCTCTTAACCGGGTTTTCCACATCAAAATCTTGGTGTCATATGTGTTAATATGTTTTTGCTCTTGAATTGTTGCATTAAGTTTCTATGATTAATTTATTATTATGCTATTGAATTAAGGAAAGGATTTAAGTGATTAATTTGCAAGACAGTTTTTGACAACTGATTCACCCCCCCCTCTCAGTTGTCTACCCTAAATCTAACATTTTTGTCAGGATCTGGGAATGTTGTCTGTAACACAGTTCTGTTGTTCTAAAGATTTCACTGTTGCAGGATCCGGAGGACTAATGAGTGGGCACCCAATTCTAAGCCCTAATTTTCTCCTCAGACCTGCAATTCTGACAGTTTGCACTGCTCTCCTGCAACTCCACTCCTTTTTCTTCTGAAACACGTAACCTGCAATCACAGAAAAGTGGGTTGGGGTTGTGGTGTTTAGAGGCTTGCCTTGGTCAAGCCCCGGAGAGACATTCAAGTCTTCCGAACACCGTTGTCAAATAAAGAGTGTGTATCTAGGTTGCAGGATAGAGGCAAAATCCAAATGATAAATGATAGAAAACACAATTGATATCACCTTGTGTTAGAGCAAAAAACCCAGGAAAATCATCTGCAGAATAAACCTTCATGAATGCATGAGAGAAGAACACAAGCTATTTCACCAGGGAAAACAAAATTAATGAGATAATCTACATAATGTACAGAGTGCCTTATAAAGGCATGAAAAAAGGTGACAGGTGGGAAAACTACCCACACGGGAAAAAACCACCCAAAGGGAAAAACTAATTATCCATATGTTAAACTTAACACACTAACACCCCCCCTTAAGTGTAAACTTAGGGAGAATTATTATGCAAAATCAAGATGCAATATGGGTCCCTACACAACCATGTTAGGTACCTATTTACAATGCAAAAAAGAAATCTCTCACAAATGGAGAAAAGGAGAAAAATCCTATGGGAAAAAACTCCTCTCCAAAAGAGAGAAAACAAAACAAAATGATGCATGGATGGAGGACTCAATACCACCCCCCAAGGACTACATACATCATGTATATACAATCAATGATCCCTCCATAAGAGGGAAAGAGAAAGACTATATAGCCCCCCCACAATGTGTAATCACCTACAAAAATGGTAAGTGCCTGAAGGCAAAACATGATCCAATGTCGACAAACAACTTGTCTTCCTTTTGGAAGAAACAAAACCAAATACAAATGCATGAATACTTCTCATTCCATATAGGAATTGAAAGAAAGAAGCATGAAGATGTATGATGATGTCTCTGAAATTTGCTCATGTGTCGCCAAGACCTTGGAAGATGATGCCACGAACCAATCAGGAACATACACAATTACAATAGAAAGTGACAAACAAGGTACAACTGGAAACTGATTCTGAACATTCTCCAAAGACTGAGATGTAATGACAATAGTTGTACCACAACTATCATCAAATAGGAGGGATATACCCTCAAATGTGTCTTCCAAGTCAGAAATATGAGATTCTACGAACAATGAACCAATGTCCGACAAATAAGAATCCCAATTAGGAAGACAATGAGATACTGGTTGTAATGAATCACTAGACGTGCTCAATGAATCATCAACACAAGATGAATGGTCATGTTGAACAGGAATGATAGGAGCCTCAATCAATGACTCTGCACAATGAATCACTGAAGGTGAAGGTACATCAATTGTCCCTGATGGAGAAGAAGGAGCATTTGAAGAATGTCATCCTCATCTGAAGATTCAAAGTATTCCACATCCTCATCTGAAGATTCAAAGTATTCCAAAACTTCAAACTCCTACATAGTAGCATGATCATAGGGTATCCTATCTGAAAAATGAAGAGGCACAAGACAATTTGAAACAGGATCATCTGGGAATAGCTGAGTATTAGGATCTCCATGTATTTCCCAAAATTTAGTCCAAAGAATATGAGGACACTTAAAATGACCAATAGCATTCAAAGTGGCATCATCAATATGTATTGCAATAACTCCTAGGACATGATTCCTTTTGCAATTCCATGCAAATTTCTTACTATCAAGACTAGGAAGGGGAATAAGATTATATAAATGTGGCAACAAATGAAGCCATCTGGGATGTTTTATGATACCATCTCTCCATTGTTTATAGTTTCTCCTTTTCAACATAATCACAGCAGGATGAAATGAAAACCCCATAATCAACTATGACAAATCTCCAAGAATACAAAGACATTAACCTTCAACAATTAGAAACTCCCAAATACTGCAAATAAAGCCTTCCCAAAATACTTAAGGAAGCAATAATGCAAAAAAAGGGTTGAGAATCTAAAAAAATTGAGCAAAAAATAAACACCTTACTGGGTTCTCATGCCAAATCACCAAGCCAGATCTCAAATCAACTCACCAAGAAACTCCAAAGAGTGCACAAGCACAAATCGCCACACACAAGATAGCCTTTTCATAGCCTGTGAGACTAGCTCACACCAATCAAAGGGAGTAATAGGCTATTTAAATAGCAAAAACATTCTCCATGCTACCAATGTGGGATAATGGTTCCCAAAGACAACTTCAAAAGGCTTCAAAACTGGGCCCACTCCATTCGTCTATGCAACTTTGGAACCCTCAATTTTTAGGGGAAACTTTATAAAATATAAAGTTTCAAAAAATGTATACAACCAGTGAAGAAATGAGCCTCCAAATCTTTGTTTCTGACTCAAAAAAATGTTGTCTATAGCCAAAGAAAATTCAATCGATCCTGCAATCGTTGCCTCCATAGAGAAATCATTTCCAGCAAAGAAAATTGAGATCTTTACAGCAAACAAAGTCGTGCCTCTCCAAATACAAATCAAACATCAAAAGGCCACTTGAGCAGAAAAAATGAGAGACATCTTGATCAAAATCTCCACGCGCTCCCCGTGAGAGATGAATCACACCCAAATAGAGAATTCGTGGCCCAGAGGAAATGCAACCTTCTTTACTCAAAATCACACCAGTTTTGATCAAAATCAGCCCCCACACTTCTTGCAAACAAGGATTTCACAAACTTCAGGTTTAAATCATACCCTCTGGGAATGAAACGTGGCATCCTCACTTGCAGATTTCAACGCATCTACACAGTCTTGGCTATGAGAAGGTTTTGCGTGCCTACAACTAGGAAAATAATACCGAAATCACTCCCAATATTCGCCAGCAAGAAGAAATTATCAAAAATAATGCAGATAGGCAATTTTAAAATTTTAAAAATTTCAAATGCTTGAACAACTGCAGCAAATAATCGATCTCAAAACTCTCTAACGAAAACTCTCAAGGAAGGATTTGTAGAATGGTTTGCTCTGACACCATGTTAGAGCAAATAACCCAAGAAAATCATCCGCAGAATAAACCTTCACGGATGCATGAGAGAAGCACATAGGCTATTTCACCAAAGAAAACAAAATGAATGAGATAATTTACATAATGTACAAAATGCCTTATAAAGGCATGAAAAAAGGTGACGGTTGGGAAAACTACCCACACGGGAAAAAACCACCCAAAGGGAAAAACTAATTATCCCTATGTTAAGCTTAACACACTAACATCTTGTAGTGAAGATCTCATGGAAGGAAGATGCTCTTCATGCCATGAGGAGATGGATGCCAAATCTGCAAATACAAACACAAGTACAACACAAATTCTACTCTGCCACACAATGAATGCCTTGAATCACCTTAACATAAGCTTGTCAATAAAAATGTCCATCTAGTTTACAAATGAATCACTAATCATGCTTATAAATGCAACTACAAACATTCCCGCAGAGAATTTCGTAATTCAAACTCACATGTCGGCATAGGACCTAAATAAGGGTCATAAACTGATATTTTAAAATTGGTCCTGACCTAAAATAGGGCAGGACTAGGGTGCGGGCGCCTAAGTCCTCCCCCTATTCCAGGTAGGATTTATGTTAAGTGCACCCCCTGAGTCCCAATTGCCATGAAACTTCAGGGTTTTCTCATCGGTAATCATCAAAATCATGCAAGATGCTCTAAATGCATTCTAAAGGACCTGAGAGCTTTAAGAGGAAAAAGCCCCCAAGGTTACTTTTTCTGACATAATAGCAGGTTGTGGTCTTTAAGTTAGTGATCTTTGAAATTTGGTTCATTTGAAATTTCCAGAGCATCCATTTCATTCATAAATATGTTGTTAGTTATTGGTTTAAAATGTCAAATGTGTTTTCAGTTAATAGTTAGATGCCTTTGCTTTTAAACTCATAATTAAAATGTAAGTGTTGATTCCTAGTTAGTTTATATGCTTTCTAGATTAAGCATACGAATTCTTTCTAGTTAAAGTTTTTATGCTTTCTAATTTAGATTCAATTTTAAGCTTTTCAAAAATTTAGAAAAATTGTTACTAAGTGAGATGTCCAAAAATACTCCCTATTGCATACAGCCTTAGACACTACCCGGTTCGACGTAACTGACTTATTTTCAACTAAAGTGTTAGGACCTTACGACAGCCTATCACTTTTTTGTGCCATTGTCGGGGAACTTCCTTTCTAGTGTTAATAGGAGAATGCTTGGATACCTCTTTTAGAAAAAATAGTTGTCAGACTTCTTTTTATGCATGGTCAGGAAATGAGGTCCACATGGAAGATTCATACCAAGAACCCCCCCAATAGTAGTTCCAGCCATAAACAGGGAGGTAGAAGTCTCAGCCGAAGAAGTTAGTTATGAATTGATTGATCAGGATCACCCTGAGACCTCCCAAAATACCCCAAAAGCTCAGCCATCAGACCAAACCTTTGAAGAGGAAAGCATTCAACCATCAGATCCAATCTTTGAGGAGAAAAGCATTCCTTTTAACATCATGGCTGATAACAATGATAACCCCTTCAACAAAAGGAGAGCAAACCAAGGAGATGGTGACAACCCACGAAGAGCAAAATAGACATTTACCTATCTTATTGCTCTTAATGAAGATGACGATGCACCCATGAAAAATGTTTCACCTTCCATCTTACCAACCTTCAGAGGATTATCCTCTGAAGACCCTGACCAGTTCCTTTTCGAGTTTAAAGTCATGTGTTAGACATATGACTACAAAAATGATAACTAGAAACTTAAACTCTTCCCCTCCACTCTGAGAGACTCTGCAATGCGTTGGTTCATGAGGTTAGTTTCGGGATCAATAACCACGTGGGATGACATGGAGATTGTCTTTTTAGACAAATATCAAAGCTACTGCAGAGTTAGCGATAGGAAAGAGGAATTGTTCAAACTAAGGCAAAAAGAAGATGAGAGTCTGGAAGATTACCTTGATAGGTTCATCTTCTTATCCAAATGACGTGGCAAAGAGGTCATAAGCCCAGAAATTTTAAAGACCATATTTCTCAAGGGACTTGATCACAATGCTAGGAGAAGCCTAGATTTAATGGGAAAAGGAGATGTGTCCCAACTTGAACTTGGTGATATCATTGAGTTATCTAGAAATTTCTCTCAGACTCATGGACGTATCTGTAAATCTAGTCTTTTGAGAGGCTCAAATGAAATTGGTAAACTGCAAGAAGAAATATTAAATTTGAAAACTAACATTCTTGTTTAGCTAAACACCACTTTGGATGGAATACATGCAAAAACACATAATCCTGAAACCTTATCCATCTATTTCCCTAGATGTCGAAACAAACATATGTTAAGAGAGTATCCTTTGGACAAAGCTGACAATTGTCAAATTTGTGAAAAGAGTCATGCCACTGACCAATGTGAGATCCTCAATGCAATCAAAAATTCCAAGAAAAGGTCATCTCACACTGAGAAAGAGATCAATTTTGTGGGTCAAAGACCTAGAGGGAATTTCTTCTATGGCTAGAATTCAAACCCCTCCTGGCGACCTCCAAATAATTGGAATAATAGTCAATGGGTGGCATCTTGGCTTCTAGCACCACCTAATTGGGGACCTTAACCTTGGGGACCACCTGAATGGAAAAATCAATCCTAGGGAAATCGTTAATGGCCAAATCAGACTCAACAACAATGCTATCCTCAAAATCCTACCCCTCAATGGAATCAGACTCCAAATCAGTTCTATCATAGATCAAGGAGGATGCCCAATCCTCAACAGAACCTCTTGCTAGCACCCCAAAACACTCAACAAAATGAGTAGGTCAACCAACCACAACTTCCAACACAACCTATCCCTAATCCAAAGAATAACTGTCAAATTGCACCAGTGTATTCCACAAAGTAGGAAAACATGGCTGGAGTTAATGCTATCTATTGTGGAAACCTACAGTTGAGGTCAGAAAAAACACTCCAGTAGCCTACCATAGTTGAGATCCTTGATGAACCAAATGGAAAATCTGCTGAAGGAATAGAGATACCTTCCATACCTTCAGATAAAATGGTAACCAAGAAAGCTTCCTCAACAGTCCTCACCTAAAACTTCTGAGTTACCTTAGGAAGAAGTTGTCCAATGTTCAGCAAATCTTCCAAAGAAGGATTCCACCTTGAAGAAGAGACCTCAAGGACCTTTTTCGAAGCACCTCAAAGAGACCCCCCTGAACAACCCTCTGGGATTGACCTTACCCACTGAAACTGCATTAATACAAGAAATTAAATGACTCCATATTGAGATTCCATTGTTATAGGCAATTAAAGGAATTCCTTAACTAAACTAGCTAGTCAAACAATTGTGCATAAAAAACACCAGGAAGGAAAAAGAAATAGATTAACACTGTGCACATCAATGGATACTTAGTTGACCTTCCAGCTGGAAAAATCTCAACCCCAAAATATGGTGACCCAGGCAGTCCACTCATAATAGTGACAATCAACGAGGTAGCAGTACCTAATGCACTCATGGACTTGGGAGCAGTCATCAACGTCATGACAGTGGACGTTATGGAAAAACTGGGACTCACTGATCTACATGCCACAACCTCCATATTGCAAATGGCAAACCAGTCCATAGATATTCCCAAAGGTGTCTTAGAAAATGTTCCTGTCAAGGTTGACAATTGGGAATACCTAGTGGATTTCCAGGTAATCCAATCCCTCACGCCCAAGGACAGTTACCCATTAATACTAGGCAAACCTTGGTTGGCTACAGTTGTAGATAAAATTAACTGCAGAGTAGGAGGAATGACCATTTCAAATGGCCCCAATAGAAAACACTTATGCATGTATCCCCCTGCTCAATCTGTTGCACATAACCAAGTTTGGGTTGACAAACCAAATGATTTTGATAAACAAGAGAATCTAGCCTCACTTGCTATGGTAGTTATCAAACAACATGGTGAAGAATTGGAAGATGAATTGGAAAACAACATGCAAGATCTTGCCAAAGATTTAGGGGATGAAGAAATATTAGAAGTAGAAGAGATTTTAGGACACTCGATCCACACTGATGATATCAAACATGATTACACCAACTTTAGAGTATTACCTTGTCGTCTAGCTAATATCATTCTGAAAACAAATCACTTCTTTGAAGATATTGCCAGATTCCACATAATTATACCGCATAGTTGTCCTCTTAACACCTTAACGAGAGAAGTTCATACTGTCACCTCCAACTACCCTGGAACCAAAACTATCATGTTACTACCAGGAAAGACCTTAAATATTAACATCTAGTTGACAGAGTCAGATGAACTCAAGTTATTTGATGTTTTGGTAAATAGATCCAAAGCTTTTGCTTGGGATTATACAGAAATGAGAGGAATACACCCAAGTGTTTGTACCCATCACATCTATACTAAAGACGTTAGACTCGTTTGTCAACCACAATGAAGACTCAACCTTGCTCTCAAAGACATTGTTAAAACAAAGATTAAAAAAATCCTGCAAGTAGGATTCATCTATCCCATCTCTGATAGAAAATGGGTTTCACCTCTAGTAGTAGTCCTAAAGAAAAATGGGAAGTGGGGAGTGTGCATTGATTATCGAGAGCTCAATAAAGCTGCCTATAGAGATTAATTTCCTTTACCTTTCATAGACCAGGTCTTGGATAATCTAGCAAGAAGGAAGTATTTCTCATTTTTGGACGGATTCAGCGGATATAACCAAATACAAGTAGCAACAGAGCACCAGGACAAAATAACTTTTACCTATCCCTAGGGAACATTTGCATATTGAGTTCTTCCCTTCAGGCTATGTAACGCTCCTACAACATTTTAGAGAGTTGTTCAAGCCATCTTTGCTGAGCCTGTAAATGATTGTGTGGAAGTCTATATGGACGACTTCACAGTGTATGGTTCCACTTTTGACGATGCTCTTAAAAATTTGGACAAGATGTTGCAGTGATGTGAGGACTATCAGCTATCCCTAAGTAACGAAAAATGTTTAATAATGGTAGAATAAGGGATAGTGTTGGAACACCACATCTCGGTTGAAGGGATAAAAGTGGATCCTAAGAAAATTGAAGTGATACAACAACTAGAGACTCCAAAGAACCAAACTAATGTCAGAAGTTTCTTAGGACATGCTGGATATTATCGAAGATTCATAGAAAACTTCAACAAGATTGCAGCCCCCATGTTCTCCCTTCTCAAAAAGGATATAAACTTTGTCTGGACAACATAATGTCAAACATCATTCGAGATCATTAAGGAGAAACTCATTTTTACTCCAGTCTTACATGGACCTAACTGGAACCTTCCTTTCCATATTTACGCCGATGCTTCTAATGATGCTATTGAAGCAATTTTAGGTCAGAAAGATGAGAATGGAGGGAAATATGCCATCTATTTCATTAGTAAGAATTTGACTCCCACATAACGAAACTACACCACTATAGAGAAAGAATTCTTAGTTGTGGTTCATGCAATCAATAAATTTTGACATTACATTACAGGGTATAAAGTAACTGTGTTCACAGACCATTCAGTTATCAAATACCTAATAAACAAACCTGCAGTAAATAGAAAAATAATCAGATGGTTATTGCTTCTCCAAGAATTCAATGAGACCATCATTGATAAAATTGAAAAGGTCAACGTAGTCGCAAACTTCTTATCCCAGATCAAACAAGACAATGGAGATTGTACCCCTGTACAAGATGAATTCCCAGATGAAAATTTATTTGCCATCTCCATTAAAACCCCCTGGTTTGTAGACATTGTCAACTATCTTGCCACTTTTGAGTTTCCACCAAACTTTACGTCAAAACAAAAGAAATGCCTCATTCAGGAGAGTGCTTAGTTCAAATGGATTAATGGTATGCTATTATGATGTGGCCTTGATCTAGTTTTATGACATTGTGTAAGATCAGATGAAACATACAGTATCCTCAGAGCCTGTCATGATGATCCCTCTGGAGGTCATTACTCCGCCAAGAGGACGTCCCATAAAATCTCAGGTGCGGGATATTATTGGCCTTTATGCATAAAGATGTAAAAAACTATGTTTGCCACTGTGATGAATGCCAACGAGTAGGAAGACCCACAATATCCAATGAGATGCCTCTGTAGCCATAGGTAGTTTTTGAACCATTTGAAAAGTGGGGATTGGATTTCATCAGTCCCATATATCCTCCTTCACAGGGTAAATAATACATTCTAGTCTATATTGACTATCTGACTAAGTATGCAGAAATCTAAGCACTGAGAGTTGCTAGGTAAGAACAAGTTGCAGACTTCCTGTATAACATTGTTAGGGTTAGCTAACAGAAGATATCAATTAAATGCAAATAAAGATTAAACAGAGGAATGGAAATACATAGAAATAATAACAGCAAGAGACAAGTTTTAACGTGGTTCACCCAAACTCAGGCTACATCCACCAACAAAGAGTCCAATATTATTATCCAGTAAATCAAACTGATTGCAACCAGCAATCCTTGCAACTCAATACTGCTGTAAAATGCCACAATACATCAACAGAAACCTTAACCCTTAGCTCCTTTTATTAGGCTTTTTGTCAGTTACAAAAATAGGGTTTTTTATGTCAGCCAATAGAAAAATAACTCTCGACGCCTTTATAAAATAATAAAAAATTGTTGGAGGTTTCGGGGGTGCTGCCCCTCGACCCTATCCTGTATCGCGATAGCGAGCGCGCCAGGGGTGCTATCCATTGGACCCCACAAGGGGCACTACCCCTTGACCCCTTTAAATAATTTGAGGGGAAACCACGCCGATAAAAGTGGGGTAAATTTAACCTCCGAGTCTGATTAGGCTCCATATAACAACAAACATGATTTTTATTAGATTTGGAGCCCCTAGATCAACTGTCACAAATCAAGGACCCCAATTTGTGTCCAAAGTTTTGCTATCCTTTACTGACCATTTCCATGTAAGCCATAAGAAGTCGTCTCCTTATCACCCACAAGAAAACGGTCAAGTGGAAGTCACTAATAGGGAGCTTGAAAACATTTTGACAAAAATAGTTTCATCAAGAAGAGACTGGGCTAGAAAATTACTTGAAGCTATTTGGCCTTTAATACAACCTGGAAATCAACTACCGGTCTTACTCCTTATGAGTTAGTCTTTGGGAAGAAACCTCTTCTACCCATTGAATTTGAACTTCAAATGCTTAGAACGACAATGGAGGTAGGCCTGGACCTTGATTGAGCCTAGGTTGAAAGAGTCTTGTAGCTTAGTGAATTAGATGAACTTTGTCTAGAAGCCTTTCACCAGACCAAGTTAGTTCAACAACAATGAAAGGCATGGCATGATAAACATATAAAAAAAGAGAGTTCCATAATGGGGATTAGGCACTGTTATTTGATTCTAGATATAAAGATCAGAAAGGTAAACTAAGAACTCATTGGTTGGGTCCATATGAGATTTCTAAAGTATTTCCAAATGGAGCAGTGCAACTTAAACCCATCGACGGTGACACTTGAACTCTCTTAGTCAACAGTCATCGATTACGAATCTACCACAAACCTATTAACAAAGAAGAATTTACGCGAATGGTAGAAATGCAAGGAGAAACCCAATGTATTGACTCTGCTTCGACAGAGGCAATATAATTCTAAGTTTAAATAAATAAATAAATAAGGTATGTGTATGTATTCATGATTATTTCGAAGCATTCTTATTGTATCTTCATCTTTGTACTTGTCTAAATTTCATTATTGTTTTGCAGGACTTCGTCTTTGAATAAGTACCACATTCTGGTGCATCTTTCAGTGATGTTCTAGAACTTGGTTCTTTCATTCCAGCTGCATCTTTGAGTGATGCTCCAGAACTTATTCCTTCATGTTGTTCCTGCATTCCAGTGCATCTTTCAACGATGCTCTGAAACTTGTTCCTTTATGTTGATTCTTTCATTCCAACTACATCTTTTAGCGATGCTCTAGAATTTTGTTCCTGCATTCCGGCTGCATCTTTCAGTGATGCTCCAAAATTTTATTCCTGCATTCTGGGTGCATCTTTCAGTGATGCTCCAAATTTTTGTTCCTACATTTTGGCTGCATATTTCAGCGATGCTCTAGAATTTTATTCCTGCATTCCGGTTGCATTTTTCAGCGATGCTCCAGAATTTTTTTCCTGCATTCTAGCTGCATCTTTCAATGATGCTTCAGAATTTTGTTCCTACATTCTGGTTGCATCTTTCAACGATGCTCCAAAATTTTGTTCCTATATTTCGGTTGCATGTTTCAGCGATGCTCCAGAATTTTGTTCCTACATTCTGACTGCATCTTTCAGTGATGCTCTGGAATTTTGTTTGTGCATTTTGGTTGCATCTTTCAGCGATGCTCCAGAATTTTGTTCCTACATTCCAGCTACATCTTTCAGCAATGCTCTAGAATTTTGTTCCTGCATTCTAGCTGCATCTTTCAGCGATGCTCCAGAATTTGATCCTACATTCCGGTCGCATCTTTCAATGACACTCTGGAACCTTGTTTTATACTTCGTATACTCATTCCATGGCTAGCTTTTTTCTGATGTTCTAGATTTGTGATTCCCCTTCTTTGCAAATGCTCTGACATCCTCAAAAACATACCCATTTCCATCATCAAACCTTTCCATACCAACGCCACCTTAGAAATTCACGCCCTATATTGCCATCTCTCACCATAATAAATGATATTTTTGTGGCAATCTATCATCATAATAATTTGAACACTTTTATCCACCCCATCTTCATCAATAATAAATCCATTACAACCCTTCACCATCCCATCTGAAACTAATAACATCATCGTCTATGATTCCATTACGTTAGCATAAATGAGGTGACTTTCAAATCAATAACGAAATGTAAGGTGCATACATCTTTTGTCTTGAGTAGGTAAATTATTGTGAATAAAATTAAATAAATCAGCACGTTCCCCCTCTTTTCCAAATTTAGTAAATTGTGCGAATTGTACATGTTAGATTTAGGGCAGACAACTGAAGGGGGGGTGAATCAGTTGTACAAAACTTTTCTTGCAATTAAACACTTAACTCCACTTTGTAATTTAGCAGCATAATAATAAATCAATCATGGAAACTCAATGCAATGAATCAAGAGCAGAAACACATCAACACATGAGACACCAAGATTTTGACGTGGAAAACCCAGTTAAGGGAAAAACCACAGGGTGATTAACCCAAAATTGTATTCTCTGTTAGAAGAATAGAAAGAACAAAATGGCACATGCCAATTAGGGCTCACTGCCCGAGCACACTGCTCACAAGAGGCTCACTGCCTACAAGAGACACACTGTCTACAAAATAATAAGTATCACATACATGAACTGGAGAATAGCATCTTCACCATGCTTGAATCAGTTCCATCTAAGTCCAATACTTATGCTCTGCCTTTTCGGTCTCCTCCTCGCTACCACACTCACATCTCCACAAGACACACCTAGAAATGACTTTACAATCCCTTATTTATACAAGACATCAACTTAGGAATAATCATCTAACTCAGCAAACAACTACAAGAACATCTGTAGGATGTGTAACTCATCCGGTCGGCCAGTCTCAAGAAGAACACCATCATCCAAAAGTAGTTCTTCAATTACGAGCTCCAACTCCAATGCATACCACCAACACAAACTGGACATGATCTAAAGACCTCCACAAGCTTTCCTAAATCACCAAGAACATCCACACTTCATCTGCTTACTAAAATCCTTCTCTCCTTCAATTGGAACTTCAAGAACACAGTCTGTCATCACTGTCACAAAAGAATAGATGCTTGCGGACCTTCAAACCATGAACCAATTGAGTTGACACTTCACAAAGACTTCCTCAACACTCCCTTAGATCCATAGAACAGGATAATGCATTTCTGGATCTCCCTAGACCTGTATGTGTCACTCTGTCACCTCTGAAAACCTGCCGGAACTAGTTTTACTTGAGCGGCCACAACTTCTTCAGATCTTCATGCAGACCTCTGAAATCTTTACTGGATCACCTTAAGACACATATCTACAAACCCTTTAAACTGCATCCTCTGATCCTAATCCTATCTTGGACTTTTGTCTTACTATCTTCATTGTTCTTCACTGTTCCTTATATGACTAATTTTCTCAATATCCTCAGCAAATAGTTCATCCAATCCTTATCATTAACGCAACAGGAGTATGTTGACATCAATGACAACACCGGTTAGGCCCATACTTGCAACAATCTCCCCCTTTGTCATTGATGGCAACATATGATGTGAAAAACCGTTTTGATCATCAAGACAAGAACTTCTCTTTTCTGTCACAACTCCTCTTATCAGCAACAACCATTCACATGTCTTCTTTTCCTTTCCTGCTCCCCCTTTGATCAGCAACTACTTGTTTTTCACATGTCTTCTCTCCCCCTTTGACATCAATGGCAAAGGGCTCATACTTGCAATTCCACCACTTCAGACTCATACCAGTTGCTCCCCCTTAGTAGCAGCTCCCCATTATCAATCCGGACCACAAGATATGACTGTGATGTCCACCGGAGTGATGCACATCAGTGCACCTTAGTTCATCACCGGAGGGGCAATAACCCCTAACTTCTCCCTGAGATACTCAAAAGAGTCCTTAGTTAGAGGTTTAGTAAAGATGTCTGCAATCTGATCCTTGGAAGGCACAAACTCCAATCTGACTTCATTCTTGTTTACTTGCTCTCTCAAAAAGTGAAACTTGATGGAATATGTTTAGTCTTTGAATGCAACACCAGATTCTTAGATATATTTATTGCACTTGAATTATCACAGAAGATTGTGATAGGCTCCTCATACTCCACTCTTATGTCTCTTAGCATTTGCTTCATCCACAAAACTTGAGTGCAACTACCTACTGCTGCAATATATTCTGCTTCTACAGTGGACAAAGATATTGCCTCTTGTTTCTTGCTCAGCCAAGAAACCAACCTCTTCCCCAAAAAGAATGCTCCACCACTGGTACTCTTCCGGTCATCCATATCTCCTACCCAATTCACATCTGTATATGCATGAAGAGAGAAATCATGATCTCTGGGATACCACAGACCATACTCAACTATCCCTTTTAGATATCTAAAAATCCTCTTGATTCCCATGACATGAGATTCTCTAGGATCATCTTGGAATCTAGCAATAAGACCAATAGCATTCATAATGTCAGTTCTAGTGTGAGTGAAATACAACAATCGTCCAATCATTGACCTGTATTTTTTCTAATCAGCCTTAGGAGAGTCATCATCTTTGCCCAATTTACATCCAGTTGCCATGGGAGTATTCATTGGTTTTGAATCTTCCATCCCAAATTTCTTCAACAATTCTTTCACATATTTGGTCTGAGAAATGAAGATTCGTTTCTTTGTTTGAGTGATTTGTAGACCCAAGAAAAAATTTATTTCACCAAGCATGGACATCTCAAACTCATTTTTCATTTGATTTGCAAAAGTTTTACACATACTATCTCTTCCTCCAAAAATGATATCATCAACAAACACTTCAACAATCAAGATGTTTTTATGATCAATTTTGAAATACAAATTGCTGTCAGTAGTACCTTTGTTGAAACCAATCTTCAAAAGATGTTTATCCAATCTTTCATACCAGGCTCTTGGGGCTTGCTTAAGTCCATACAGTGCTTTCTTCAACTTGCAGACCATATCACCATGATCAGATAATTGAAATCCATCCGGTTGCTCAATGTATACTTCTTCTTCCAAGTCACCATTCAGGAAGGCAGACTTGACATCCATCTAATATACTTTGAAGTCCTTGAAGGCAGCAAAAGCAAGAAATAATCTGACTGCTTCAATTCTTGCCACTAGAGAAAAAGTTTCTTCACAATCAACTCCTTCTATTCGAGAGTAACCCTTGCAAACCAATCTGGCTTTATTTCTGATTACTTCACCAACTTCATTCAGTTTGTTCCGGAAGACCCACTTTGTTCCAATCACATTCTTGTTTCTAGGTCTGGGAACAAGATCCCAAGTGTGATTTTTCTTAATTTGCATCAGTTCTTCCTCCATTGCTTTAGTCCAGTTTTCATCATTGCAAGCTTCATTCACTGTCTTAGGGTCAATCTTTGAAATCAGACAATACTCATCTGAATCTTGAGCAATTCTCCTTCTTGTTTGTACACCTTTGCTTTTATCACCTATGATCTGATCTTCAGAGTGGTTCAATCTTACATACCTGGGAACTTTGGAAATTTCTTGCACTTCTGATTCTTGATCAGGCTCATTAAGATTCGTCTATTCTTCCTGATTTACTGGATTAGTTTGAATCTGAACTTCAGAGGAGGCTTTGGCTCCTTGAATTAGAACACCATTCTGATCATCTTCATCATATTCATAAAACCTTAAGAGTTTTTCAATTCCTTCATCAACCTTCACATTTGTACTTTCTATCATTTTTCTCAGTCTCTTGTTATAGCACCGGTATGCTTTGCTTTGAGTAGAGTAACCCAAGAATATTCCTTCATCACTTCTAGCATCAAACTTTCCTAGATCTTCATCTCTTTTAATGTAACATTTTCTACCAAAAACTTTGAAATACCTCACAATAGGAGTGATGCCAAACCAAATTTCATAAGGAGTCTTACCGGTATTGCTTCTGATTTGAACTCGATTAAGAGTATAGACTGTAGTGCTGACAACTCTCCAATAGATCTGAGGAACATTTGCTTCCATCATCATGGTCCTAGATGCTTCCTGGATGGTCCGATTCTTTCTTTCCACTACTCCATTCTGCTGTGGAGTCCTAGGAGCAAACAACTATCTCTTTATTCCATGCTTCTCACAGAATTCTATGAACTCACCGGATGTGAATTCTCCACCTCTATCAGACCTCAGACATTTCAATTTTAATTCGGTTTCATTCTCTACCATACCCTTGAATATTTTGAATTTCTCAAGAGCTTATGATTTCCCTTTCAAAAAGGTTACCCACATCATCTAAGAATAGTCATCAATTAGTAACATGAAGTATCTATCACCTTGCACACTCCTGATTCTTGCTGGACCACAAAGATCAGTATGAACTAAGTCCAATAATCCGGTAGAGGACAGTTCCTTACTCTTGAATGTGATTCTGCTCAACTTACCCAACTGACATTCTTTGCACAAGCTATTAGTAGGTTTCCCCAATTTTGGAAGATCTCTTACAGCCTGAGTGTTTCTTATCTTGATGATGTTATCAAAATTTACATGACACATCCTCCTATGCCATAACCAACTCTGATCAACTTGAACAAATAAGCAACTTTTATTAGTACCAACCAAATGAAATATATTACCTTTTGTTTGAGTACCGGATGTAATCTATGTTCCAGAACTTTCAAAGATCTTGCATTTTCCATTCTTGAATCAAAGATCATAGCCTTTATCCACCAACTGTCCAACACTGAGAAGATTGTGCTTCAAACCTTCAACATACAGTACATTATCGGTTGTGTTCCTTCCATCAAAAGAAATAGTTCCTCTACCTCTGACTCTACCAGTAGAATTATCACCAAACTTTACCACTCCTCCTTCATACCTCTCCAAATCTATGAACTTATTTTTGTCACCTGTCATATGGTGAGAGCATCCACTATTAATGACCCAATCATCCTTCTCTTCAACTTGGGCAGCTAGAGCTCTTTCCACAGTCTTATGATTGACAGATACAGAGGGCATTGGATCTTCTTCCTTGATGGCAATGAACACCCATTTATTTCCAGATTTGTTTCCTATCTCTGATTCATCATTTGTTACTCCTTCATTATCATCATCTTCATGTACATAGTAACAGTTCTTTTGGAACCTTGGCTTGTTAGGATTTTGCCTTGAAAATCTTTCCGAACACCTTGAGGCAAAATGACCAATCATATTGCACTTAAAATACTTAAAAGGCAATTTCCCTTCATACTTACCGGATCCTCTTGGTAGTCTTTTTGCAATAAGGGCTTCAAGATGAGCAATTTCAGCTTCTTCTTCTTCCAGGTCTTTTCTTGCTTTTTCATACCATGATAGTTTCCTTGAAGAGTTTTCTCCCAGATCAAACCTTTGTTTACCTTTTACAGAGGCACTAGCTTTGAATGCAGATTCAGTCTTGGGAGGGGCATCTCTAAACTCGGTCATTTCAAATGCAGCCAATTTATCAGCTAATTGATCTCTTGTGATAGTTGTATGGGCTCTGAATTCTTTAATGGCAGCAACCTTGATTTTATAAGAAGCAGGAAGGGATCTGAGAATTTTGCCAAGAATCTCATTTTCATCCAAGACTCCACCAGCATTTCTAATTCCACAAACAAGCTCATTTACTCTTGGCATAAAAGTAGAGATATTTTCATCTTCTCTCATCTTCAAGTTTTCAAATTTCCCTTTTAGACTCTGTAGCCTTGCACATTTAACATACTTGTCTCCTTCATGCAGAAGTTCCAGTTTTTCCCAAATCTCAAAAGCAATTGGTAGGTCAACAACATTTGGAAGCTCTGAGTCAGATAATGTGCTTAGAACAGCTTCAATAGTTTGCAGCATCTATGATTTCATTTGGGGCTTTCGGACCACCTTGTGAAGGAGTATACTTCGTTGAACCCATGTTCCAGTACTGCATTCCCATACATTGCAAGTGACATTTCATGCGACTTTTCTAAAGATTAAAATTGGTTCCATCAAACTTCAGATTATCCTTCTTGGAGGATGACATCCTGGATCTCCTCAAGCGGTTAAGCTTCTTTTAGAGGAACTTGGCTCTGATACCAATTGTTAGATTTAGGGCAGACAACTGAGAGGGGGGGTGAATCAGTTGTACAAAACTTTTCTTGCAATTAAACACTTAACTCCACTTTGTAATTTAGCAGCATAATAATAAATCAATCATGGAAACTCAATGCAATGAATCAAGAGAAGAAACACATTAACACATGAGACACCAAGATTTTGACGTGGAAAACCCGGTTAAGGAAAAAACTATGTGGTGATTAACCCAAGATTGTATCCTCTGTTAGAAGAATAGAAAGAACAAAATGGCACATGCCAATTAGGGCTCACTGCCCAAGCACACTGCTCACAAGAGGCTTACTGCCTACAAAAGAGACATTGTCTACAAAATAATAAGTATCACATACATGAACTGGAGAATAGCATCTTCACCATGTTTGAATCAGTTCCATTTAAGTCCAATACTTATGCTTTGCCTTTTCAGTCTCCTCCTCGCTACCACACTCACATCTCCAGAAGACACACCTAGAAATGACTTTATAATCCCTTATTTATACAAGACATCGACTTAGAAATAATCATCTAAGTCAGCAAACAACTACAAGAACATCCGCAGGATGTGTAACTCATCCGGTCAGCCAGTCTCAAGAAGAACACCATCATCCGGAAGTAGTTCTTCAATTGCGAGCTCCAACTCCAATGCGGACCACCAACATGAACTGGACATGATCTAAAGACCTCCACAAGCTTTCCTAAATCACCAATAACATCCACACTGCATCTACTTACTGAAATCCTTCTCTCCTTCAACCAGAACTTCAAGAACACAGTCTGTCATCACTGTCACAAAAGAATAGATGCTTGCAGACCTTCAAACCATGAACCATTTGAGTTGACACTTCACAAAGACTTCCTCAACACTTCCTCAGATCCACAGAACAAGATAATGCATTTCTGGATCTCACCGGACCTGTCTATGTCACTCTGTCACCTCTGAACACCTGCCGGAACTGATTTTACTTGAGCGGCCACAACTTCTTCAAATCTTCATGCGGACCTTTGAAATCTTTACCAGATCACCTTAAGACACATATCTACAAACCCTTTAAACCGCATCCTCTGATCCTCATCCTATCTTAGAATTTTGTCTTACTGTCTTCATTATTCTTCATTGTTCCTTATATGACCAATTTTCTCAATATCCTCAGCAAACAATTCATCCAATCCTTATCATTAATGCAACAGGAGCATGTTGACATCAATGACAACACCGGTTAGGCCCATACTTGCAACAGTACCTTCATTGGAAGAGGTGGAAGCTCATTCATTCCATTCCATGGAAGGTAATAATTAGAGACAGAGTAGCTAAATGCCATGGATTAGTCTATATCTTATCAGCATTATGAAAGTACAAGTGGCCATAAAGATTAAGTTTTGCTGCATATCAGTTTGTCTGAAATAGTTATCACCTTGGTGTGCCATGAAGTTCAGTCGACACTCGGCAAAATTGCTAGCAGGGGTAGAATGGGAGGAGCAAAGCACAAATCAGCGCCAACTTCTTCAGATAAATTATTGACACTTAGTAATATTTCAGAATTGTTTCAAAGGGTGGGATGGCTAGAATTCATGAAAATGTTTGAGGGGCATAATACATAGCTAGTTAAAGAGTTCGTAGTGAACTTCTTAGATGGACAGTCAATTGTGCGAAGAAAGAAATTTAAGGTAAGTCCCTGAACTATTTCTAGCTTATCTGGTATTAAAAATGAAGGCTTGAATCTATCAAAAACTACAAATATTTCCTACCAGAAATTGATAGAGCTTTTCTTAAGAGAAGGGGAACCTCAGCCTTTATTATTTGTAAATACCCTGGGGAAGAATAAAGGGTTTCAAAGAATGTCTATTGCAGAGCCGTGGAGAATGGCAGTAGCCTAAATAATTAAGTACTTCACATGTGAGGGGCAATGTGCTACCATAGTTAGTCCTCCCTTCCGTTTGCTCATTCACCTGCGCTATGTCGCCAAAAACCTTGAATTGAGGGTTAATCTTCCTACCTTCTTAAGTGACTCCCTTATCCACATGATAGAAAGGTTCAAAATTGGGCTGGGCCATTAAAACACCACAACTTCATTTCTTTAATTTGCAAGCATCAACTCCTCAAAAAGAGAAACATAGAGGAGAAATGGCAAAAATTTCTGAGGAAATTTGAAACACCAATACCCTCAATACATTTTGAGAGATTTGAGTCATCCAATTTGGCAATGGAGAACCCAAGGGAACCTTCCCCTACACCCCCACCTACCAAGGAAGCTTCTAAAAGCGAAGCGCCAGAAAATCTTTCAAACCCTGCAGAACCCGAGGAGCAACCTAGACCACATAATGTTCCAGAAACTCCAAACAAAACAAGAAAATGTGGACTTAGTGGACTTTGAGGATGAGAGTATTCAGACCAACAAAAAGGAAAGAGACCTAAAATGAGCTTGCAAAGACCTCCCCCTCTAAGAAGAAGTAAAATATTGGCTACTGATTTCAGTTGTGTCGCAGCTTGTGACAAACCACATATTCCTAAGAAGAAGAGACAGGATAGGCAGCCAAGTGAAAAGTTAGTCCAGTCAAGTGAAAATCAAACCCTAGGAAGTAATGATGCTCCTGAATTTGAGAAGGAGATTGATCCACCTGAGAAGGATCAAGAGGAAATAGGAGAACAAGTCCCAAATTATGTACTTGTTGAAGAAGAAGATGCTCCAGAGGATGAGCATGTGGAAACAATTTCTCCCACTCATCAGCCATCAAATGAACACATAATTGACACAGTCTTTCAAATTGGACAGTCATCCCCTCTAAATACTATCAATGACACAGAACAAGGTCTACTAGAAGTGAATGATGAAGGACATGTGTTTGACAGTGATACAGAGATTTTTATTCCCCCTCTTTCCAATAATACAGACAATGAAAAATGTGTTCACATAAAGGTGGAATTAGAAGAATTAAAAGAAGAAAATGTACAGTTGAAAAATAAACTCCAGCAAAATGAGGAATAGATAGCCAGACAACAACACGAAATAGACACACAGACACAACTTTTGCAGCAAAAATATCAGGGAATAAGAACTCTAGGGACCCAATTGGAGCAGAAGGATAAATTCATTAAGGAATTATAGTCCCAAATGAAACAAATTAAGGAGAAAGATACGAAACATCTGATTAGTTTATCTAAAAAGGATGAACAAGTCAAAAATTTGACTGTCAATTTGGAACAATTCCTTAAATGATTTGTAGAGGAATAGGAGAAACAAAAATTAGAACTTAATTTAGCTCTTAGTAAAACTGTAGAGCTGGAACAAGAATTACAGGAAGTCAGTGTTAAGCCAACCATGGAATCAAAAGAGATACAAACTAAACCAACCAAAGTGTAGTGGTTTCAAGTTCACATTCCTCCCATGTTGGCCAAGTGGATGGAAAGGTTCTATTTCCTAAGATAAGCTAGGGCAAAAAATGTCAGACTCAAGAAGGAAATGGTATTGTTGAAGGAATCCTATGACAAACTCTATCAAGCTAAAACTGATGCATGCAAAATTGAAGAGTTGTTATTATCTTGTAGGAAGCCATCTAGGTGATATTCTATGTTCCTCAATGAACATTTATTGAGATGGAAACTTTGGAGAATTTCCTGTAACTTGCCCCATGATCTAGATAACAAACAATTCCTAGAAGCATTCAAAGAGGCACCCCCTGTTCAGCAAAATCTACTATGTGAATTTTTTATACATAGTCTATTTCTGGAAAAATACAGTGATTTGTTCATTAACCTTTTGTGGGAGAAGTACAACTCAGAGCTTTCATGTCTAATCTGTAAAATCAACTCCATTGGCAAGATAGGACTAGAGAGTATCTTCAGGAAGAAAGAACTATAGGGCTCCACATGAGATACCTTAACCGTAAGCCCTTTGCCTTCAAAGCTCAATTCTGAAGTGTTGGGAATTAAGGTGTCTCAACATTTGCAAATTCCTAGCATTGATAATTTATTTATTTATTTGCCTATGATATAATTTATGATGCAAATCCTATTTTGTCATTTAGTGTGAAGTGGCATGGTGAGTTGTCACTCAACTTGGAAGGTGACTAGGATGGTCAACTCATCCCATGTGGATATAGGCATCCCATTTGAGGTGGCACTAATATGCCATGTGTCGGCATCTTGTGGTATGACAGATGTGTTATTGTGTATGACAGGATCTATGACACGTAAGAGCCAAGTATAGAGATTCTCAGGACAAGTGAAGACAAGTGTCATAAAGTATCTTTGCATGTGGAGAAGGCATCTTTGGGCACCCAAGTTGGGCTATGACATGTTGTAAGAGGAATATGCCATATTTAGCCTTGTATGATAGATTCTCTTACAACATTTAAGGTTGTTAAGTTGGACAGATTTTATGATAGCTGTAAGATGCGTAAGAGCATTTGTCATAGTCTATTTTTAGCCTTGGAGCGCTCCATCTTGGGAAGTCAAATCTGCCATGTTATGACAAATGTAAGCAAGGTATATTCATGTTGGACAAGTATCCTTGGGTGTTGGAAAATGGCCATGTGGCCAAGATGGACACCCATCTTTAGAAGCTTCCCGTTCATGCCTTGTATCTCTATATAATGTGGAGTTTGGAGTTGTAGTTTGCATAGTGTTTGTATAGGTACTGTTATGCTTTCGAAATCACTCCAGAATTGACATTTGAAGACTCTTGGAAGAACTTGCATTGTAAGTGTATTGTATACACACCATTGTTTTGATAATACATTGTGTAGGTTTTGGAGTGTGGGGTTTTTTACCTGAAAAAGTTTTCCCCACGATATATCTTGTGTCACTCTCTTTATGTGTTGTGTTACTGCTGTAATATTTATGTTATGTGTTTAACATTACTGCAATTGTAAGGATTAAAAAGAATTTGCATACTATTCCCCTCATTAGGTTGGTGTAAGAAGTGTGTTCCACATACCTTGGTTCCTTTCATGAAGGATTAAGAGTTATGAAGCTATGAAAGAAAAGTATAATGAAAGTATCAGGATTTGTTTTGAAGATTTCAAAATTAATGGGTTACAACTAATAGACAGAGCATGAAATGCCTATGAAGAACGATATACTCCCCTGCCTATGTATCTAAAATGAAGGGAGATGATTTCTCCAACCAATCTCAGATGGTCCTATAAAATAGCATAAGCTTTGACAGAAATACTACAGCAGCTCAAGACCAAGTGGGTAGGAATGCGATACAGACCTTCATTGCTCCTTCAGCCACCTACTATAGTTTTAGTAACTACAGAGCAAGATCCTAGGGACTTACATACATGGCAGATGAGGATTAAATTAAACAAAGGTTTTCTTAAGTATCCCAGCCATTTAGATGAGGAAGCAGAGGACATGTATGACCTCAGCTCGATGTATGATAAACAAAACAAAAAGAGGGATGCAGAAAGGAAAAGAGCTCATGGTCAACAGAGAGCAGGAGGACCTGCTCCATCTTAGAGAGGGGAGAGTGATGAGGTATAAACAACCTCATTTCTATAACAAGCCATATAACCTATCTGTCTTGCCCAATCACCCCAAACATGCCAATTTGTTTAATTTTAGAAGCAATATTTATCTATTTTTGATAAAATGATGTATAAATCTTTGTTTTCCAATTGATTGAAATTAGCCACTAATGTTGACATAATTGTGTGTAGAGCTTGTGTAATTATGCAGGGTTCATGTATGGCCTAACAGAAGGAGTGGACTTCAAAGTAGCTAAAGTCAGAGCACCAGAATTTGAGGGTGCCAGAAATTTAGGCATACATAATCATAGACTTTGTTAGCAATTCTGGTATTTTCTGTTGGGCATACTTAAGTCTTTATGGCTCCACTCAGAGCCTTTAATGTGTTTAATTTCATAGACATCTAGTTAGTTTTTAATTCTGTTTAAATTCTCTAAAGACTTCTTCAATGGCATTTACCCGCCATCTGAAATTTAGGATTTTGGAGCAGTACAGTTTATATATGTAGTTGCTCAAAACAAAGATATATGTTATGATGTGTTATGAATGAAGACAAGCTCTTTTGAAGTGATAATCTGTAGCTATGTTCTATGATACTTTTATGAATGAATATCATCAATCTATTCTAAGTAATCTTTTCTAAGCAATGTAAGTGATATGAATGTAAGTAATCTTTTATACATCATAAACCAAATCATTGTGAATCAAAGATTAGTCATCCACGTCATGAGACGATAAAGAAGCAACACTTTGCTCCTCACTAAATATATCATCAATAGACTAAGAGTGAAAACATAGATAAGAAGGACAACATCATGCAACAGTGAAATCCATATATCAATATTCAAGAAAGATGGACCACGAGAAACACATAGAGGGGTTTATCATGGGATGTAGAAACAATATGTGCACTAGGTATAACAACATCACATGAATTCATATCCTTAAACTCCTCAAAAAGTATATCATGAAAGAAACACAAATCTAAGGGAATAGAAATAGGGCTATCATGATATGTAGAAAGAACATCATCACAAGGTAAACAACATGATGAATAGTTCTTGAATGTGTAGTCTCATCACCATGCAATTAAGGACAAGCTGTTAAAGGTAAAACATCAAGGTGTGCATTATTAACACTAGTCATAGGAAGGATATGACTAAGATGAAGCTCATTAAAAAGTGAAGTGAGTGTATCCAAGAGAGAAGGAAAATAAATAACCAAATCTATCAAGGAAGGAAAATCACATACATGATGGAAAATCACTTCCATAGATAAGTCCCCATTTATAGGATAGAAGGACATGAGAGCATCAAGGATGAAGGGATTAGATGCCACAAATGATAAGAACACATCACAAGTAGATAGATCAATGCATGAATAGAGGCAAAAGGCAAATATATAAGAGAATCCATGACAAGATGATAACACTCAAAGCACACAAGGGTGGGTGGGTAGAAATTAAATAAATACTTAACAATTAAAACCCAAACCCTAATCAAAATATAGCAATGAACAACCAATAAAAAGAGGGATTCAAACCCTAATTAGATCTAAATTGAAGAATAAACAATTAGGAAAATCATGTTTAAAACCTTAATATAAAAAGAATAAAGACTCATGCCAAACCTTCGGGGGTGTATAATATAAGTCAAGTTCACCAAACATGCAAAGAAAATAAAATAATTTTCTTAAACTAAAATTAGGTTTATGGAATATGATGATCAATACAAGTCAATTAACCTAATTTAGAGTTGAGATTATGTGCTAAAATTTCAAATTTTGGAAATGGAAGTATTTAGCTGATCCTAATGATCAATAGATAGTTGTCCATTGTTTTGATCATAACTTGTATACAAAAATTTCCAATCACTTGTTCTTGGATGCATTGGAAGCAAAATGACGAATTTTGAATTACATCATTCTCAGAATTTGGAGAGGGCCAATTTTGTGGCGTGAACTTGACCTAGATCAAAACACAACACATAATTGACCCCCATTCATGAAGTCGATCTAGAAGGTTTTTGTACTTCTAAACTTGTAATCAAAGCTTTGCCTTGATGTTTAGACTTGCAAAATAGAGAGTGAAAGTGTTTACAAACACCTTTGAGGAGCTTGTTAGGCATGATGATTCTCCATTGGTCAAACCCTCTATTGGACTAATTTAATAGCTTGAAACAAAGACCGAAGAAAATAAGCAACTACATAATTGATGCCTAAATAAATGGTGTAATGTTGATGCTCTCGTTATGCTGTCTATGGATGTTATCATGAATACTTCTAGATCCTTGATGGATAATAATGGAGTCACTCCAATTTTATTTGAACGGCGACTCCTCACCGAATTTGCTCTTTTTTTGTCCCGTTGTGAATCGCAATGGACATTTAATACCCACCAAAATCCTAACGAAAGGATTGTTGCATAAATAATTGAAGGATTTCCGTATCAGGGGCGATTCGCAAACACGTCATAAAGTTGGACTGTTTTGAATTTGTAATTTGTGATTTGATTGAAATAATTGGGCAGGATGAAAGTACTTGTAACCGTGATAAGTGAGAAGGGATAATGCATTTGAAATTTGGGCATGGAGATTTTATGGTTATTGTAGCTCACTTTTTTAATTGTGGGATTGATTGCCTCCCTTAGATGGGGATTGATTGTGTGCCATGAATTTAATCTTTGTAAATTTTCAAATGTATGTTTTTATTTTGTTTTGAGAAATTGAATATGTTTCTACATAAAAATTTGGTTGTGTGGTTAAGAGTTTGCCAATGACTAGGAATATGCCTCTCTTTGGTCAAACCCCTAAAATATTGAGAACAACTTTTTGAAAATGATTGAACATAACAAGTGAGCATGTAACAAAGGCTTTAGACTTTGATGCAAGTAATAAATATATAGCTTAGATGCTCTTATTAAATGACATCTAAGATTCTAGGTGTGTAAAAATGAACTATGGTTAGTTTATAGTTATAACTCCATATGACACAAATGAAATGTTTCGTACTTTGAGTTGTCATACAATAACTAGCTAGAAGAGTTAGGTTGACCCTAAATTTTAATTTGAAATCTAAAAGCTCCAAAGTCATTTCTCCAAATTGTGCAACTTACTTCAGTTACTTGTGCAAATTGTAGATCTAACCTTAGGTGAGCAATGGATAAAATTGAGGATCAAGGCTGGGCCCTGGGAGTGAGTGCAAATAGAAATAGGTATGATTTGGGTCATGTGCCAACTTTCAATAGAAATCTATTGGAAAAATTAAGGTGAAACTATTGCAATTTAACTTTAATATTGTGTACAAATCTAAAAATAGATTAAAGACTATCCACTTTGGTGTTAATGTGATTAGCACATTAAACAATGAAAGAATGAAGGAATAAATACATAACAAGTGACACAATATGTCTGAGGGCTTCCACCTCTTTAAAAAAAAAAAAAACAAGTGACACAATATTTACATGGAGAAACCCTTGCCGGAAAAAACTCCACACCAAAAGAGATCCAATGATTGTATTAATCTTTCAAAGAAGTTTACATCAACACAACATTTCTCTCCAAATTCCAGTAGCACTTCGTTACTCCTTCAACCTGTAAAATCTCTCATAATACCACCAACCAAAGGCACCAATATATAGAAGAGTTGTATGTGAGAATACCATTATGGTTTCTCAAAACAAGTGTCAAAACCACATGCAAAAATGATATGCCCCCCTTTGTGGACAACCAATAAACTCAGTGAATTACAATAAGTCTTATTATAGCCTTCTCATGGGCGCCCAACCCATAGCCAATCAAATACTGACAACAACAAGTGCTTAATTAATTACCAATGACATGCAAAACACATGCAAGCCTTGGCATCCCAATTTGGATGACATGCAAGACACATGCATGTATATGCAAGTCCATATGGACCCCACCTCCAAAGTGAACTCCCAAAAAAACTCATGCAAGGTGTATGCAACAACATGCAATTCATGCAAATCCAAAAGGGCCCCACCTCCAAAGTGGATGCCCACAATGGACTCAAACAAGATTCATGAAAATCTAAGTGGGTTCTGTACGCTCAAAATTGTGACTCTGGTTGCCTGGGGCTGTCAGGTTGGATTTCAGCATGCACACGGACCCTTCCCTCCTTGCCACAGGGCGATCCGCCATGTCACTCTCGCTCACATGGAAGTAGCTAGTCGAGAGGAGGCGAGACACAGCGGGGGTCTGGCTCGTTGGAGAGCTAGACTTCGCAGAGAGGGGTCGGCAAGTTCTATGGCCTTTGTTGTTGTATGTTTAGTTGTAAGTTTTGTTCAATTGTTGTTATAGTTGAGATAACCCTATGACCCGAAGGGTCACTAGTTTCTCTCCTTCTGTTTGGATTCCTTAGATTCCACATCTGTGTGGGTAAGCGATTGTTTTCGTTGATGGCTTCTACTATTTCAATATCTTGAAGGAATTCTCATTGTAGTTATAATTGTCTAGTTTCTTCTAACAACGAGAGTACAAATGGGTCTCCTTGGGGGAGAACGAACGTTTCTTGTTGTGGTCATGGATGGATCTCCTCGATCTCGTCACGAGTAACCCTTGCCCACTCTCCTCTCACTCCTAAGCACATTCATGAATCGGGATAGAGGTAAATATGTGATTACTAACTTTAACCAGACCTAGGGTTTAGTTGACCAGGGTTTGACTTGTTTTGCAATTTTGCCTATTCTAGGGTTTCTATATGCATGCAAGCTAAATGATATTCAAAACATTTTTTTTGGTATTTTTTAGTATTTTGGAAATAAAAGTGCTTTTAATCTATGAAAGGGAAATATGTATGCAATTCTATATAACTTTTCTAATGCAAAGTTAACCTATGTTTTTTTTTTGGGTTTTTGATGATTTTGAAGTAATCTAATCTAAAGAAAATTGAAAATGCTTCTTCTAATAATCTAGATCTAGAAATATGAAAGTAATTAATGTAACATGCAAGATCTAACTATCAAGGAAAAAGAAATGTTTTACTGTTCCCAAGAGCAAATTTGATTCTCTAATTACTATGAATTGAACAAAAACAATGAAGGAACCTAGAAGAAATGAAGATTTGTTGACTCCACTACCCTTAGTAATCCTTGTAATTGGCAACTTTGAATCCTTTTGTGACAGTGGGTGATCCTCTTGACAACAAAACGACACAAAGAAGCAAAATAAAGCTTTGATGAAGCTTGTATAAGCTTAATGAGAGCTTGGATTGAGCACAATGGCATAGAATGAGGCAGTGTAATGTTGCTTGGTTGAACAAATAAAGCAAAAGGCACCTTTGTCTTGTGAGAGCATTTGAATGCTAAGTTGGAGAGCAAAAACTGGCAAGAGTTGGGTGCACAATGAATTTGCCTCCCTTTGTGCTTGAAGGAGGGGGTATTTATAGGTTTAGAAGAAGGGATTGATTGAAGAGTTAACTCATTTGATTGATGAGTTAACAAAGATGATTGGGGAGTTAACAAGGTTGATTACCCAGTGAACTCAGCTGATTAGAGAGGATGAAGCAATGATAGCTTATCACTAAAGAGGAAATGGAGGTGAGGGAAAGCATGAGATTGATTGAAGAGTTAATTTGAGATAAAATAGAGCTAATTATGCATGTGTGGGTGCATGAAATAGTTAACTCTATAGTAGGCATCAAAAACCATGCAAACTAGAAGAAAAATGGGCAAAAATAGAACAAAAATGAGTGAGAAACTTGAGTTTTTCCACGGCTGTGAAAACAACTAGGTCGCCCCTTTTGCCAGTAGGGTCGTCGAGGGGAGATCTGGGCTAGACAAGGTCAAAAGCAAGGAAACAGGCTAGGAGAGGTAAGAAGATAAGAGAAGGAGGGGTTCTGCCTCAAGAAACAGGTCAGTCATGTGGAAGAATCCAAATCTCCACTTGTGTCTGCAAGATCTCCCAGGGGAGATCTAGAAATAATAGGGGGAGATTTGGATTGGTTGAGCGGAACTGAAAACCAAAAGTGGGAGATGGATAAGGAGACCTCTAGAAGGCTTCTAGGAGGTGCACAAGATGAAAAACAAAGAGGAAAGGTGAAAACTCACCTACAAGACACTCACAAGGCTTAAGAGCAAGGTCGAAAGCTCAAAAAATGCAAGTCGACAAGTGTCGCAACAAGTGTCAAAAAGCATCGCAAATGGGGAGAGAGAGAAATCAACAAAGAGGAAACAACACAATACAAGAAAAGAGGACACGTCATCAAGAGACTCGTTGCTTAAAGGACATTATTTCACGCTTACATGTACGTGACAAGGATTTGAATCATCAGAGGAGTCCTCGTGGAGGCTGTGCATGATTTTTGTGCTTACATATTTGCCCCCTCAGGGACGATAATCTACATGAAAGGTAGGTACCGTTCCCGAACTAGGCCTTACCTATTGTCGATTTTCCCGCAATTTGTACTTGCAATAACTAGTATTAGTTTGACATTTAAATATATCAAAATGAATAATAAAAAATGAAATGGCGAACTTACCATGGATCGTTTGAGTTCGACTAGTTGCTTGCCTTTGTCAGTTTAGACCTATAGGGATGAGAGCACTCAAAACAATGCATGAAACAGATGCATAAAAGCAAAGAACTAATCTAAAAATGCATAAATAAAACTAAGCTAAGGGGAAACAAAGCAAGCCAGATTGTGAGATCGAAGCGAAACGGCGAAAGAATCATTTGTGTGAGCAATCATTAGAAAGGTATCGTCGAAGAGATCGCGAAGATGGTTGCCTCTTCTTTAGCCGTGGAGAATTAGGTATGCAATCAGTGAAAAACTCTTCTCTAAACCTTAGGTTGAATTTTTTGAAAAATCTCTTAAAATTGTTTGTTTTTGATGATTTTTCCTATTGCATTGCATTTGTCTCGTCATTTAGAGCAAGATTGTTTTTTTGTTTTCTGAAATCAGTCGCAAAATGAGGTTTTTTAGAGTGATTTTTGGTTGAGGGATTTGCCTCTAGGGTCACCCCTTTTGTCAGGTAGGGTCGCCCGAGGGAGATCCTGTCTAACAGCAAGGTCACCCGGGGGAGATCCTAAAAAATACCTGGGTCGCTCGGGGATGACCCTGTTGGACTAATTTTTGACTGCATTTGATGTTGTTTAACACTTGTTTCACTCTGATTTGACATGATTTGGTCACTGTATTTACCTGTTTATTGCAATTTTGAAGGTTTATATGCTTTTTTGTGTAAGATTTTCTACAATTTTATGATTTTTAGGGATTTTTACGAGTTTATGAGATCTAATCTAAAGTTCTCTTCTGATTTTGTCATGCATATCCGATGGAATGTCTGTCGAGAGTAGGGATGACTCTCAGGGATGTTTACTTCATTGAGTACTGAGGATCGTGTTATACTGAAGAGGGCAGGCCTAGCTAGAGTTTGTCATGTACTTGTGATTCATCCTGTATCTCGCATATACTGTGACATTTTGACTTACTGGGATGCAAACAGAAACACATTCAAGTTCCCACAGATTTTCGAAGAGTGGACACTCACTCTATATGATGTGTATCGTACACTTGGGGTTCCTGTGAGAGGACAACATTTAGCTCTTCTAGTTAGCGAGTCTTATGAGGATAAGGTTTCTTGGGCTACATTCATGGGGGTAAATCACCTTGGGGACCAGACAGGAGTTTAGCTTACCTCCATGCCACGACTCCACATTCCACTCTTGAGGAGGTTTCTGATTGGTTTGATTGCTTCAAGGCTGTTTGGAGACAAGGCCTCAGCTCATCTGAGATGGTGTTGGGTACCCATCATTCGTGAGATTAAGGACGGCACAGTTTACACTTGGGGTTCTGACATCTTGGCCATGGTTTACAGAGATTTCTATCATATTTCACGGCAAGGAGCTCTAGCTTTCAGCCACTCTTCTTTGATTATGGCATGGATATTTGAGCATATGAGGTCCTACCAGAAGCTCATTCTGCTTCTAGATAGATGATTACCAAGAGCAACAAGGCGTATGCATGTTGGTCACTGTGATGCTTCTTTACCCACTGTTGCTACTCTTATTGATGAGGACATAATCTTTGATCCTTATCACGACATGGAGGGGGCTTGGACCCGAGATGGTGAGATCAGAGAGTATTGTCGCAAGGTATCTGAGATCACAGACCGTAATGGTTTGGTTGAGGCTCATCAGGTTGATCGTGTCTTATAGCAGTTTGGCGAGGACATTCTTGAGGACTTGCCCCCAGTATCTACTTGTTACAGGACCATTCAGGAGATGGGTGAGATTGGATAGATAAACGTCATTTGGATTCCTTTAACTCCAAGGGGAGGGAGAGGGACTCCTTCCTAATCTCTGATTGTGATTGTTGACTCAAAGTCCATTGATGATGACTATGTTCCAGATAGTAATGATTCGTTAGATGAGGCCCTTCCTGAGGATGAGGATTTTGATGACATTGATGATTTAGACGATGTTCCTGACATCCCCGAAGGTCCTCCTATTGTTCCTCGACCTCCTCATTCAAATGAGGTGATGCATCAGTTTGACCCTAATTGGCAACCTGGTGATCCACGTAAGTTTCACCTATTTGTTTTTTTATGTATCTTTGTCCTTTCTCTTTTCATGGGGAACTAACTTGGGAATTTCTATTTCAGGCAATGTCAGAGAGTGGAGAGACTTTGTTTACGAGATCAATGTTGGATTAGCTTCTCCCTTCATTAGGATGACTCGTGATCATCTTTTAGACGATCCTGGTGTGCCCCCTACTGTGAGACAACACACTAACATTTTTTCTCCTGTCTACCATGGATGCCAGATAACTACAGAGTTGAAGACCCAGGTTGACACACTTAAGGGTGAGAATCAGGTGCTCCAATAAATGGCTCACCTTAATTTTGGACAATGTGATACTAGCATGGTGGGACCTTAGCAGCCACATGCTCATAGTAGATCACCTCACTCTCATTGGTCTCATGGAGCGACAAGTGTTACTTGTAGACAGAGAAGCCGAAGTCCTGAGGGTTCTATTGGAGGGAACCGCCCTTGACTTTCCTTCTTGAAATTGTGCCCCCTTACATGGGAAGCCTCTACTTCTCTCGAGGGCATTTTGTCTTAGCTCTTTGATACCCTTGTATATGTAAACTTTAGATGTATCTTATGGAAGTTTATCCTTTTATGGTTTTCTCCTATCGAATTTGTATTCATCTCTTGTGCATGTTTGGAGATTTTTGGAACTTTTTTATTATGTTTGACCTTTTCAACTCTTTTAATAATGCAAGTATGATAACAATGACATATTTTTGTAGTTTTTTGTGGCATATATATGAGATGCAGTTTACTATATGATAATGCAAGGACACAAGAAATTCTAAAATGAAACGTTTACACTTATTGAATGTCATGAGATATGACATTTGACTTTATTGCTTTGAGACTCTTTTTTCTGATTTTTGAATGCAATGTGGAACAAATAATGTGACTGCTCTTAAATATGATTTTCAACGCAGGGGATTGCAAGTTGTCCTAATATAAGAGATCTATTCGAGGTTGTGAGATGGGATTTTTAGAAAAACTCAAGTGGGGAGTGCAAATGGATATGGAGTGCTTCTGATTTCTAGACTTCGCTAAAGGCTAAACATTGATCCTTATCTAGATAAGACAAATTGATAAGATTTCAACTTTTAACAAGTAGCAAGTTTTATAAGTGTTCTCTAGACTTAGATCATAGGTGGCAAGCAAAGTAGACCCGTGGTAAAGGATAAATAGGAAAGAACAAGGGTCCCTTGGTAGAAGATGATCCTAGAGACTACTAGACTCTTTGGTTTTGCTTAGCTAGTGCGTGTGTGTACTTTGTACCTTTCTTTCTCTGTTAGAATGTCATCCTTGAGGCTTTGAGCTTAGACTGATCTCCACCCAAGAGTACGGACATTCAACAATCTTCTCTCTTTCACTCTTTTTTTGTATCTCTTTTTTTTGCTTTTTTTTTTGTATTTTTCCTCACTTGATTTTTCTCATTTTTTTGGATTTTGACTTTTCAAGAAATGAATACTTTTTGGAACTTTTGATATGCAATACTTTGATCTCTCAATTTCTCACTTTTTCAATACTCTTATTTTAATCACTTTTTTTTTATTCACTCGTATCTTAGATTGCTTCCTTCAGAGTTTTGATCTTCCTAACATTTTTGGCCAAGAAAGATAAGGGGCTAAGCGCCACCTAAAGTTTTTGTAATCTGGTTAGACTTCTCTACCACAAGGGAAGAATTGGGAAGGTCTACTTGCAAGCTTCCTTTGAACACTGTAGGTTTGAATATTGAATTTGTTTAGACCTAACCTCTTGACTCATTAAGACCAGGATCAGTGTAAAGCTAAGAGATAGGTTTTTATTAGAATCACTGGGTATGAAAAGGGGATAATGACGTTTGTGAAAAATGGGGAATTTCTAGGTCCTAAAAGGATGACGGATATTTAGGCAACTTTAGACTCCTTACTAAAAGGAAAATAGTACAAGAGAAAGTCACTAACTATAATGCAAGATGAACAAAATGATACAAAAATGCAAGAAACAAATTGTTTTTGACATTTTTTTTATTTTTATATTTTTTTTGTATTTTTTATGTTTTATGATTTTTTTTGTTTTTTAGACATAATATTTCCTGAGGTGAAAGGCATTGACTATTTTGCCAAATTCCTCTCCCTCCATTATGCACAAGAAATAAGTACCATTTCCGACGTCTTCTTTAACCATGTAAGGACCTTTCCAGTCTTTTGAAAAAGCTCTTTTTGTCTTCTTTTCTTGTTCTTCGTGCTACCTCTTCTTAGGACAAGTTCTCCTATTCTATAGGGTTTATCATTTGAATCTATTTATGCTAATTCGGTGGCTTCTCTGGGCATTCTGATACTAAGTAAATCTCGAAAGGCATGTTGATGAGAGGGAGTCTAATACAGGACTCCATCACAATTCAATAGTTCTACTAATAAGTCAAATTGTTCTTGCATGTAGATCTTCACCTCTGGTCTCTCTTGGATTCTTTGCAAGAATTAGAACAACTCAAGAGAAGTTTGTGGCTCCCTTTTCTCATTAGGAGGGACAAAGATTATGCTTGTCCTCCCATTTAGTTCTGGTCTCAAGTCCATGGCATATCCGATATAACTTTTTGCGATTTCAAAAATGGTAGGGTCATCAACACCGACTATCACTCTCATCTTCCATTCTCTGTGAAAGATACATTCTCTTTCTTTATCTTCATCAAGAAGTCTCTCAACTATTTCTATTTATACCTGAGGTGCTTCCCATTCACCGAGTTCATTTCATTGAACCGAGACGGAGGTGGTTGGCTTTTCTTATGGTTTGGATATCATAAACATCCTAGGTAACATCCCTATAGCATTGGTTGATTCATTATCAATGGAATGCGCTTCTTCCATGGGTATCACGGGTTGATGTGAATCCTTCATTGGTGTGAGAGGCTCATATGATTCTATTTCTTCTGGTGTATTAGGGAGATGTGACTCGCTTAGCAGTGACAATGGTTTGTAACCTTCCATCATGTCTTCCTCTGCATTTGAGAAAGCATGTGGGTCTGTATTCCTTAGGTCTAATGTGGTGGTTCGAAACACCAATCCTTCAGTTCTATGAGGCTTCTCTCCTATGCAAGGGAAGAGTTTGTAGGCCTCATGGATGTCGATCATGAGTATCTCTAGGGGGAATTGGAATGGTCCATCTTGTTCGATAAACTCCATGATCTCAATAGTTTTATCCTTGGGAACTATTTCCTTTTGTTTTGGTAGTGGCTCATTCTCTAGAGTTTTGATCTCTGCAGTGTTTATGGTCTTTTCCATTCGTTTGATGCATATCGACTAAGGTGTAGGGTCATGGACGGTTAACTTGTTGGTAGGGAGTTCATAGTCTATGTGGTTGCCTATGCGTTTGTTTGGTGTGTTTGATTTTAACATATTGAAAGGTTCTAGATCTCCCTTTGCGACATACACTTTCCCTAAGTGTAAGAATCGAGCTTCTTGAAACAACGTGGATGGCATAGCCTTCATTTTGTGTATCCATGGCCTTCCAAGGATCAAGTTATATCATGTGTCCTTATCAATGACATAACAAGTGGTTGGAATGGTTTTGGGTCCCAAAGTTATTGGAAGGCTAATTTTTCCTATGGTGGTTGCTTTTAGATTATCGTATCCACTTAGAGTGTCTCATGAGGCAGTGATATCAATATGTCCATAGCCCATCCTTTCTAGAAGGGAGAAAGGAACTATATTCACTACCACCCCATTGTTGATTAATGTTCATTTGATGCACGTATCATAGATCCACACTTGCAGATATAGTGCCGGGTCTCCTTTTTTTGTTAACTCAGCCTCAGAAGGCATCCGCTATAAGTCGAAGAAAAACCCTGGATCTTTAGGTTCTGAGTTTGGTGGGCTGAGATCGTAGTCCACGTGGTTGACTTGTTCACTAGGTGGTGGTGTAATTTGGTTGAGGTATTTTAGACCTATTGCTTTTAGTAACGCTGAGCAATGTGAAGGGGAGTTCCTAAGTAAATCAATGAATGAAATGTGAGCGTACGTTTTATTTAGGTCTTCTATGAGCTCATAAGGTCTAATTGGAGCTGGTATTGGTTCCACTACCAAAATGATGCTTTCATATGCTTTTATTTGCTCATTTTCATCCTCACGGTCTTCCTCTTCTTCTTCGTTATGCATGATCTTGACTAATCCCATCATCCTAACTTCTCCTTTTTGTCCCAGTTGTGGTGGGATTTTGGGGTTACTACTCTGTGGTGTTTTGTTTTGGTTTGTGATTTTTGTATCTTTGTGCATGGGGAACGGGTCTTGGTAAATTCTCATGTTTGCTTTTTGTGGTGCTATTGGAGTTTGATTTTGTCTTGTATCTTTGTTATCTGGTGTGACCTCTTGTGGGTTTAAGAACATTTCTATGAACAAACGTTGTTGGTCTTCCGGTAGTCTTTCCATGAATCTGTTATATTCCCTACAAGATTTTATGCTATGCCCCCTTGTTCTATGAAAAGAACAAAATTGGTTAAACTCATATGGGAATCTCTCATATCTTATGTCATTTCCATTCCCGTTTCTGTTGTGGTTCCAACTTTGGTAGTTGTCTTGAGGGTAGTACCCGTTGTTTCTAGGTAGATCTATGGCATTTATGTTAGGAGGATAGTAATCTCTCCCATTGTAATCATCTTTTATCTTCTTGATTGGGGGTTGATCTGTCACCCCATTTGTGGTTGCACTCCTATTGCTTTTAAGGATTTGAATGACAGAGGTATTGTTTCCCACATCTTCCTTTATCAACTTTCTATTTGAACCATAGAGTTTTCTACCACTATTGATGGTGTCTTGGTCAATTCTCAAAGCACTTTCTAATGCCTCTTCATAGGATTTGTATGGCAATTTTTGAACATCTTCTCTCATGTCTTTGCTAAGAGCATGCAAAAAGAGATCACACAGTTCTCAATGATCCATGTTTGGAGCACTAGTTGAAGAATAGAGGACTTGCTTCCATCGGGTGACAAAGTGTGCTACAGATTCGTTTGGTTCTTGTTTCATTGTGAGGAATTCTCTAATCCATGTTTTAACGAGTTTGTTCATGTCGAATGCCATGACAAAATCTCTGATTAATTGTCTGAATGAATGGATTGAAGCTTCTAGGAAACGATAATACCAATCCAAAGTGATGTCTTCAAGAGTTTTTGGGAAGATTTTCGCTACAAACCCATCCCAAGGAATGAGTTCTCTTATGGCCGTGGTGTAGGCTTTAATGTGTGAATTTGGATCTCCTTCTCCTTTGAACTTCAGGAGATCTTGCAATGGCTAATGTGATTGCACACCTCTTATGTTTTGGTCTAAAGTTTCTTTCAAAAATTTGAGATACGTTCCTAGAAAGGCACTTTGAGATTGTGGAGTTGATAGTAATAACCTCATGTATGGGTTTTGATAACACATTGTCGTATTCATTGGATTGTTCTGAATAGGAGGGTTCCCATTCAGACATGTGTCATTACTAGCATGTCGTGAATAATAATTGAGGTAGGGGGATTTTGAGATGCCCCCTGGTCATGTTCGTAAGACTTAAGCCTTCTTTCTGGAGCAGCTTGTTCTGCTTCCAAGATTCTGATTCTTTGCACTAGAGTTGCAATTAAATCCGTAGGAGTTGCAGCTCTAGGTGTTTCTTCATTTCTAGGATGTTCTCTTCAAATATTTTCATGGTGATGTGCTTCCTCGCGTGCGGCGTTTTCTTTTTGTTCTTCTTGTAAGGTGATTCTCAATGCCTCTTGAGTGTCTTTGGTTTCTTGCAGACTTTTTTCTAACCATTTAACCTCATCATCAAGATGAGTATTCGATGTGCTTGTGGAAGGTTGTTCAGATCGATGTACCTCTGACCTTATCCTTCTAGCTTTATGTGGCACATTTGGTATGGCCAGTTGTTTTCCCAAGTTGGGTTGTTAAAAGATAGAGAACACTTAGATTCTCTTTGATCTTGTTCATAGTCAAAATCTTTGTAGTCATAACAATTGGTGATTGGCGCATCAAGATGCGACAGCACATACCTATCAAAGGAAGGAGTTTTTGGCCCTGTTGAGGGAATACTCCCTTGGTTTAAGTTAGGTTCTGTCATATTCTGGGGTGCCATAGACACCAAAAAATAAATGGAATGGATGATGGCATAAGCGGTGGAAGTCTAAGCGGCTATGAAAAGCAGTGAAAGAATGTTTTTGAAGTTTTTAAGTGTTTTTGAAGTGTTTGTAATGGGAACGCAAAATCACTCATCCTAGAATGATTTGCAATTTCACGTTAGGTTCACCAAAATATGTACGCTCAAAATTGTGACTCTGGTTGCCTAGGGTTGTCAGGTTGGATTTCAGCATGCACACAGACCCTTCCCTCCTTGCCACGGGGCAATCTGCCATGTCACTCTCACTCATGTGGAAGTAGCTAGTCGAGAGGAGGTGAGACACGGCGAGGGTCTGGCTCGTTGGAGAGCTGGACTTCCCAGAGAGGGGTCGGCAAGTTCTGTGGCCTTTGTTGTTGTATGTTTCATTCAATTATTGTTGTAGTTGAGATAACCCTATGACCCAAAGGGTCACTAGTTTCTCTCCTTCTATTTGGATTCCTTAGATTCCACCTCTGCATGGGTAAGCGATTGTTTTCATTGATGGCTTCTACTATTTCAATATCTTGAAGGAATTCTCATTATAGTTGTAATTGTCTAGTTTCTTCTAACAACAAGAGTACAAATGGGTCTCCTTGGGGGAGAACAAACGTTTCTTGTTGTGGTTGTGGATGGATCTCCTTGATCTTGTCACGAGTAGCCCTCAGCCACTCTCCTCTCACTCCTAAGCACATTTGTGAATCAGGATAGAGGTAAATGTGTGATTACTAACCTTAACCAGATCTAGGGTTTTAACCTAGGGTTTAGTTGACCTAGGGTTTGACTTGTGTTTTGACTTTATTTTTACCTTGTGATGTGATCAAGGGTTGTGTTTGGATCGTTTAACTATGGTTACCTCGTGATGGAATCGAGGGTTTGCAATTTTGTCTATTTTAGGGTTTCTATATGCATGCAAGCTAAATGATATGCAAAACATTTTTTTTGGTATTTTATAGTATTTTGGAAATAAAAGTGCTTTTAATCTATGAAAGGGAAATATGTATGCAACTTTTCTAATGCAAAGTTAACCTTTTTTTTTTGGGGTTTTCGATGATTTTGAAGTAATCTAATCTAAAGAAAAGGGAAAATACTTCTAATAATATAGATCTAGAAATATGAAAGCAATTAATCTAACATGCAAGATCTAACTATCAAGGAAAAAGAAATGTTTTACTGTAGCAAATTTGATTCTCTAATTACTATGAATTGAACAAAAACAATGAAGGAACCTAGAAGAAATGTAGATTTGTTGACTCCACTACCCTTAGTAATCCATATAATTGGCAACTTTGAATCTTTTTATGGTAGCGAGTGATCCTCTTGACAACAAAATGACACAAAGAAGCAAAAAGAAGCTTTGATGAAGCTTGTATGAGCTTAATGAGAGCTTGGATTGAGCACAATGAAATAGAATGAAGCAGCGTAGCGTTGCTTGGTTGAACAAATAAAGCAAAAGGCACCTTCATCCTATGAGAGCATTTGAATGCTAAGTTGGAGAGCAAAAACTAGCAAGAGTTGTGTGCACAATGAATTTGCCTCCCTTTGTGCTTGAGGGAGGGGGTATTTATAGGTTTAGAAGAAGGGATTGATTGAAGAGTTAACTCATTTGATTGATGAGTTAACAAAGATGATTGGGGAGTTAACAAGGTTGATTACCCAGTGAACTCAACTGATTAGAGAGTGATGAAACAATGATAGCTTATCACTGAAGAGGAAATTGAGGTGAGGGAATGCATGAGATTGATTGAAGAGTTAATTTGAGATCAAATAGAGCTAATTATGCATGTGTGGGTGCATGAAATAGTTAACTCTATATTAGGCATCAAAAACCATGCAAACTAGAAGAAAAATTAGCGAAAATAGAGCAGAAACAAGTGAGAAACTCAAGTTTTTTCGTGACTGTGAAAATGGATGGGTTGCCCCTTTTGCCAGTAGGGTCACCTAGGGGAGATCCAGGCTGGACAGGGTCAAAAGCAAAGAAACAGGCTGGGAGATGCAAGAAGAGAAGAAAAGGAGGGGTTCTGCCTCAAGAAATAGGTCAATCATGTGGAAAAATACAAATCTCCACTTGCATTTGTAGGATCTCCTGGGGGAGATCTAGAAATAATATGAGGAGATTGGTTGAGCGGAACTAAAAACCAAAAGTGGGAGATAGATAAGGAGACCTCTAGAAGGCTTCTAGGAGGTGCACAAGATGAAAAACAAAGGGGAAAGGTGAAAACCCACTTACAAGACACTCACAAGGCTTAGGAGCAAGGTCAAAGGCTCAAAAAATGCAAGTCGACAAGTGTCGCAACAAGTGTCGAAAAGCGTCGCAAACGGGGAGAGAGAGAAATTGATAAAGAGGAAACAACACAATATAAGAAAGGAGGATACGTCATCAAAAGACTCGCTGCTTAAAAGACATTATTTCATGCTTACATGTACGTGACAAGGATTTGAATCATCATAGGGGTCCTCATGGAGGTTGTGCATGATTTTTGTGCTTACGGGTTCCACCTCTATGAACGCATTTACAATTAGTCATAGACAAATAAATAATAAATATTTTATCTCTCATGTCTCCAGGTGTCAAAGAACACATTCCAAGGATCATGGAGTCACATGAAAATGACTTAATATTGCAAGGTTAATGACACCTTATCCTAACATTCTCTCACTTAAAATTATACATTGCAATTACATCCATGAGACAACATAAAATAATTAGCAAGTATAGTGATCAAGGCCCATGGCCTTCTTGCACCAAGAGAACTTATCTATGGTTATTGGCTTCGTGCAAGAATCTACAACATTATCCAAAGTGTCAAGTTTTTCTAACAAAACCTTACCATTCTCAACCATTTCTTGCACAAAGTGACACTGAACATCAACATGCTTAGTACAAGCATAATACAGGATTTTGGCCAAACATATGGCACTCTGACTATCACATTCGATCCTCACTATCCTGCAATCAAAACTAATACCTGTACCAAGTCTTTGTAACCATATCACCTCTTTAGAGGCATGTGTAGCAGCCATATACTCTTCTTCTATGGTGGACAAAGCAACCATAGGCTATCTTTTACTCATCCAACTCACTGCACCTCCAAATAGAGAGAACATAGCAACTAGTGGACCTTCAACTATCCAAGTCACCAACCCAATCTGCATCAACAAAACCATGAATTTCTAATGACTTCACCACATCATCAGTACCATGATAAACCAAACAATAATCAAAAGTTCCTCACAAATATCTAAACACCCTTTTAACAAAAGTCCAATGCTCTCTACTAGTATTAGACATAAACTTACTCAAAACTCCTACTACTTGGGTAATATCTGGTCTAGTGCAAACCATTGCATACATCAAACTACCAACAACACTAGCATAAGGAACCTTAGATATTTATTCAAAATCATCATCAAAATTAGGACATATGTCTAAACAAAGTTTAGTACCAACTAAAAATGGAATACTTACTGGCTTACAATCCTGCATATTAAATCTCCACAAAGTGGTATCAACATACTTACTCAGACTTAACCAAAGCTTTATGTGTACCTAATCCCTATTGATCTCCATCCAAAGGATATATTTGTCACATCCCTAATTCTGACTATGTTTTACTTTTACTTTTAAGTAATCAGTAGATGATTACACATGATTTAGTGATTTGACATTTAGTGAAAATGTCAAGAAAAATCAATAATTTCATGAGTTTATGTTTATATGATTAGAATTGACATGTGATTATATGATTTCACGATGTTATGATTTCATAAGGATTATGAATTGACTAATGACACACTAATCCTAGTTGGTAATAGCAAGTTGAACATAGGAAATAGGTTCCTGCTCTCTGAGAAAGAGAGGGAGAGCATCATCTGAGAGAAGTGAATAGTTGTATGGGAAAGAACAGTTGTTGTCATCTTAGTCCTATTCCTTTATAGTTGTGAATCATTTGTGAGATTGTTAAGTTGTATTTGACCTAACTAGTCTAAGTTGGTTTTGACTCGACAACTGTCAATTTGTTGTCAGGATTCCTTAGTGAAGATTTTGTCGAGTTTATGTTAGGAAAGTTAGACCATCGACACGGAAATGGTCAATAGTCGTTAGTTCTTGATTGGTATGAATATAGTTATATTCAAGATAAAATATTATTATTGGTTAAACTATTTCCTTATTAGTAATTCTAATATGAATTCCATTAAGATAACCTTATTATTTTAAGTGTTTTCGCAAGGTCGATAGGGGGAGAATACCTCGACCCATTTTTTTGTTATATGGAGCCTAATCAGACTCGGAGGTTAAATTTACCCCACTTTTATCAGCGTGATTCCCCCCCCCCAAATTATTTAACGGGGTCAAGGGGCAACACCTCTTGCGGGGGTTTGGGGGTAGCGCCCCCAAGACTGGGTCAAGGGGCAGGTCCCCTAGCGCGCTCCCTATCGCGATACACAGTGGGGTCGAGGGGTAGCGTGCCCAAAACCTCCAATGATTTTTTATTATTTTATTAAGGCATCGGGAGTTATTTTTTCTATTGGCTGACATAAAAAAATCATATTTTTGTAACTAACATAAGGCTTGATAAAAGCAGCTAAGGGTTAGGGTTTTTATTGATGTATTGTAGCATTTTGCAATGGTATTGAGTTGCAAGGATTGCTAGTTGTAATTAGTTTTGATTTACTGGATAATAATATTGGACTCTCTGTTGGTGGATGTAGCCTAAGCTTGGGTGAACCATGTTAAAAACTTTTCTCTCGCTATTATTATTTCTGTGTATTTTCATTCCTCTATTTAATCTCTATTTGCATTTAATTGATATCTTCTGCATGCAATCCCTAACACCATTCTCATAATCTTGCCAAGCATTTGGAACATCATAGGAGTACATTGTACATACCTACACTATGTTATTTTGTATCTATTTAAATACCATCTATAAGTTTGTATTTATAGCATGATGTTGGAAAAACTTCTATGCATCATGGTACGATAGTATTTATTGTAAATCTCTTTATGTATTTAAGAGAGTACTCAACTCTCATTTACATGACCAATAAGAAGTTAGGGAGGAATATGAGTATGTTCGTTAAGGCCAACTACTCCACTACTCTTGCATGCGAATAAGCACATTATTAGGCATGCATTCTGCCATAAGTTCTGCGGGAAGGCAGAATGTTGAGTCTTATTTAAAGACTATATCATCAAAGTTTAACCTATGTGTATCATGGCAACTAAAGTTAAAACCACTTTATGTCTTAATAAGGCACTCGAATCTCTTTCTTCTTATAACAAAAATGAAGTGAAAGGGAGGAGTCTTGAATTGTCTATGAAGTGGCCTTTATGGCCACTACCTCCACGATCATGTGCATATGGTCTTAAAGAGAATATAGGCTCTAATAAGGGAAGGTGCTGAGTACTTATTCTTTTCTCCACTCCATGAAGATTTGGAGAGTGTATAGGCGAGCTTGAACTATTTTACGTAGTGGTCTTTTATGACCATAAAATTCTTTTGTTTGCATGCTCCTTTGTGAGAGCTTATAGGCGTAAGAAAAGCCTTGAATATAGAACCTTCCACAGAGTTTTAGGAAGGACATTTTTGGAGATATGCGTCGAATGCCACAGGAGTTAAAAAAAAGGCTTCACCGTGGAAATAAGGGAAGGATGTCTTGATATAGATAAGACACTTTTTAAAATGAAATATTTTTGGGAGGCAAAAAGCAGGAGCCAAAGGGATTTTATAGGAGAGCAATATAGTGCTCAGGAATGATTTTCCTACTAGTATAAATTTCTAAACTCGTCGGTTATTCCTATCAACATATTCCTTGAACCACTTATGGTGCAAGTCTGCGATATATAGAAGCCTTAAAAGGCTATATTGTTGAAGTTAGGGAGTTTTTAAAAATGCAAATTAGCGTGGAGAGTAGAAATAATAGGGAAGGTTATTAGGCTTTTGATATCTCAGAAAGAGTATATGATATGTGGTGATTGAGATAAAAGAGAAGGAGCTCTGCTAATACCAAAGGGCTTTCCTCTTATTAGAAAGTCTGCGGGACTAAGGAATGTATTGTCTCTAGTAAGTTTGGCAAAGGAAACAAACTCATGAGTTCGGTGATTAGCAATTACAAAGAATCACTACTTCGACAGTTAGATGAGAAACTCAGTAAAGGTAGGAGATTTGTTTCTTTCTTACTGAGTTAGATATATGTAACCTGTAAAAATTTGCATGACTATGGTTCATAGATCTTGAGAGATATTTATATAGTCTTGTATAAGAGAATTATTCCTTGCTATGATTTGAAACCGCACCTAGGGTGCAAGAAATTTTAGAGACATAATCAAGATTAAAATAGCATTGCCTTAACTATCATCAATATAGTGTAAACAATAGAATATTGTGTAAAACTTTCCTCTCTTTTTAGTTCAAAATATTCAGAACATTGTTAATATGTTAAATACAGAAGCATTATCATGCTAGCGTGGTAATGATAGGTACAAGAGTATATATAAGATCAACTTTTGTTAAACTTAAGTCTAGGCCAGTTACACTGTTAATTGTATGTCTTATTTCATAGGTTGAATGAGCTCTGAAGGATTTAAAAGCTATCAAATACTTTGAATGGAATCTATTCTTTCCATTTCCTCGGTGGTTTATAATCAAAGACTTAGAGATAAGTGTTTAGATTATAGGAAACACTTAAAGATACTATATAGTAAGTTATATGAAATCTATGATTGTGACAAGTATATTTATTACATGCAAAGGTGATGAGTATGAGCCTATATCTTTCCTATATCTAGAGTTGGCATATGAAAAGAGACAATGAGATCAAGATTATTATTTTATTAATTATGACTCAAAACCCATTGAGATTTAAAGATTGAATTCGATCAAGAGTATTTATAATGGTAGTATTATCATGATTTTAAATAAAGGATAAAACCTCGTGTTTTATATATATAATGAGATAATGGTATAAGCTTTATGCCTTTAGAGCAAAGATTTCAGATAAAATGATATTGTATCATTAAGAACAACTTTGAATAGTGATATAAGATTGACCTTGGCTAGAATGTTTATATTATAAATAGTGTACTCGTACTCTATACATTATGAGTAATGAGAATATGTATAGTCCCTAAGTGGTTTAGAGGAGACTAGAGGATACTGTATTCTCGTTGTATTATATTATTATACTTGCATTTCAAGTAAGAAAAAAGAACCTATGAAAATGGGAATTGAACCATTAAGCTATAATGAAGACTATGATTAATCTGTAGATTTATTCTTGCCCTTTGAAGCGTATAAACACTATTTCTCTGATTAGATAAGGTTTATGTCGAATATATGCAAGGGATGTTATGTATGAATTCATAGCCTATCTTTTGTCTAAAGTCGGTAGACTTAAGCATACCAAGAGGTCGAAAGTATTTTGTTATCTTTATGATTCAAACCTATAGGGTTGAAAGAACAAACTTAGTCAAAAGACTAGTTATGAAAATGATAGTATTCATTAAGATATATATGAATGAGGATATACCTCGTATGCTAGAATTATTCATGTTTTGAGAATGTGGATTCGAACAAAGCCAAATGTTCTAGGGAAGACTGGTGGTATTTGATTCCATGTTATATTATATATTTATGTTATTATCTTTGGAAGACAAGGGTATTGATATTTCTATGCATTGGGTTAGAGAAGTTAAACCCAAGAATCATAACCTGAAGGGTTTAGAAAAGTTATAACCCTTATGTCAAATATGACATTATTTTTATAGTTATTGGTCGACAGAAAAAGGTCAAGTAAACCATAGAGTAAGACAAAGAGAGACTAAGTAGTATTTTAACAAATTTAAGTGATTCTATGATAGAGTCGAAACTTGTTATATTGCACCAAGTATGTTTGATATTTGAGGCAGTGAGTAGAATGACAGGAGGTCATAGACCCTAGAAATTGCAAGTATGCAAAGAGGGACTCTCTGAAGGGGTTGGAATTACCTAAACCTATATATTGTATGTATATCCTAGATTAAGGATTAGTTCTAAGTCAGATTAACTAGGATTGAATATAGTACAGACAAGTTTATGTCTAGAGATTCTAAGTGATGAAAGTCAAACTATAGAATGAGATAGTCTCCAAGTCAAGTCAGAGGTGTGTAGACACACAACTACGTTCATTGAAAACCTCTATTTATATTGAATCTTTGGCCAAAGTAATGTATCTGTCTCTGCATGCATTGTTCAGTTCATAATGTCCAGATGGCATGACCAATTAGAACGATTATACTTAGTTAGAAGGGTCTAGAGTTGTATGGTTGATTAAGTTATGTAGGACACAACACTATGAATTAGATGGCAAAAACCAATTGGTTCCTTATAGCTATACTCTTCATGAAGGGTAGGGCCACTTCCAGTTGGAAGGTGAGTGGGGGATCGCCGGTCTGTGGTTGGTGGTAAAGCACTTAGATGATGCTCTCCCTTTGTAACAGATGACTTGTTGAGACTTGTGAAGACAAATATCAATATTCCATATGCAATGTACTCCATGTTATGAATTATGATAGTAAAATTTATGATATAAAATTATTCTTTATGCCAAGTGCAGTTTATGTATTGTAAAAGTAAAGTGAAAGGATTTCACTATGATTCTATATTTGAATATGTTTTAATTTCAAGGTTGAAAATATTTAGAAAGATATACTTTGTTTCTTGAATTTGCAAATGATATTTATTTTTAAAAAAATCACTCATGTTTACCATGTTTATTTACTTCTTGTAAATTCTTGAGTTTCTTCGAGTAATATGAGGAGATATGTTACAGTATTTAGCAGCCCCCAAGTCCTTCATATCAAATGTGCTAGAAAGTTGATTCTTGAGCTCTCTAATCATCACCTTGCTATTACCCATAAATAACATGTCATCAACATACAAGGTAATAATCAGTATCTGATCATCAATAATCTTAATATAAACACAATGATCCTTCTTAATCCTAGCAAAACCCAACTTCAATGCAAAGGCATCAAATTTCTTGTACCATGTCCTGGGTGACTATTTTAGACCATACAATGACCATTTTAACTTGCAAACTAAATGTTCTTTTCCTTTCATAACAAAACCATAAGGTTGTTGCATATAAATCTCCTCCTCAAGATCCTCATGTAGAAAAGAAGTTTTAACATCCATTTGCTCAATTTCAAAATTACAAGAAGTGGCAATAGATAAAAGGAATCTAATAGAAGATAAATGAGCAACAAGAGAGAAAATTTCACCGAAATCAACTCCCTCTCTCTGGGAGTAGCCCTTGGCCACCAGTCTAGCCTTCTACCACTCTAACTAACCGTCTACACCAAATTTATTTTTATATACCCACTTGCAACCAATGGGATTTCTTCCTTTGGGAAAACTAACAAAATCCTAGGTATCACAACTATCCAAAGACATCATCTCCTCATATATGGCTTGCACCCAAGAATCACTATCCTTTAAAGAAAGGGCCTCTCTGAAAGATCTAGGTTCATCATCAGTAATTAACAAAGCAAATACACAATGGAAATCTAGTGGGCTATACCTATTAACTGGATTATGTTGTCTTGTAGACCTTCTCAAGGTAGGAATAATGGGCTATGCATATCCTTCTGTATGCTCATATTGTACATCATCTAAATACTCTGAAACCTCTTCTTCTTCTCCATCCTTTGATCCATCTAATTGTTCTTCCATGTGCATTTTCCTACTTTTCTATATTTGTCTTGAAATGCACTGATTTAGTCTTTTCTTTCTCCTTTGGTTGTTCTTCACCTGAATAAGCTCTAAACTCCCTGAAAATCACATCTCTAGATAAAATCATTTTGGGTTAGAGGATTCTAAAGCTTGTGACCTTTTACATTTTCACCATAACCTACGAAGATGCATTTTTGAGCTTTTGAATCCAATTTAGATCACTTTTCTTGAGGCACATGAACATAAGCCTCACAACCAAAGATCCTTAAATGTGAAGCAAAAGGATTTCTACCTATCCACATTTCATAAGGAGTTTTATCATCAAGAGCTAAACAAGAAGATCTACTAATCAAATAACAAGCAATACTTACAGCCTCAACCCAAAAGCACCAATCTAGCTTCTCACCACTCAACATACTCCTAGCTCTTTCCATTAAGGTTCAGTTCATTCTTTCTGCTACCCCATTTTGTTGGGGAGTATAAGGAGTAGTTTTCTGCTGAACAATACCTACATGCTTACATAACTCATCAAATTCCTTAGAACAATATTCACCAGCATTATCTAATCTCAACCTTATCTTATAATCTATTTGTTTCTCAACTAAGACTTTAAATCCCTTAAACTTAGTGAAAACCTCAGATTTAGCATGCATAAAATAAATCCAAGTGTATCTTGAGACATCATCAATAAATGTAACATAATATAGAGATTTTCCAAAAGAATCAACATCCACTGGTCCAAACACATCCGAATGAATGATCTCTAATAAACTCTTAGCTTTATTAGTTCCAATAGGAAATGATGATCTATTCTATTTTCCAAACACACAATGTTCATAGAAATCATTTTTACAAACAAAATAATTAGAAAGACCATCAACCAACTTTTTATTAAGTTTTGTCCTAAGACCTTTTTCACTTATGTGACCCAATCTATGGAGCCACAACATACATGTATTTTTAGTGTCCGACACATTGGAAGAATTACAAAAAGTGTAGGCATTAAGCCTAAACAATGTCTTAATCTGAGATCCTTTAACAACCACCCAATTCCCTCTTACCAACCTGCAACTAGACTTCTCAAATGTCACATGCATTCCAGAATCATTTAACTTGGACATAAAAGTACGTTTCTTGCAAGTCCTGGAGTATGTAAAACATCATTAAGGGTTTTAACCCTTTCATCATTGAAACACAACTTTACCTTTCCCTTACCAACTATCTACTTAGTGTTGTTATCACCAAGGAAAACTTCTCCTCCATGTTGCATATGTTTTCATTAATGTCAAAGGAATGGTGATTAGAGGAGTTGTGATGTGAAAGACATGAACATGTTGTTGGATCAGTATCATATGTATACAGTTGTACCTTATCTTCTAAAGTTCATGGATAGGTGAAGGTTATCAAAGTGTTTTGATTGATGTCATGCATTGATAATATGAAGTCATTCTAGTTGCATTGTTACATATATTGTCACTTGATGAAAAGTATTGCATGGGATATGAAGAAAATTGTCTAAGTTATCAAAATGTCAAAGGCACGGGGAATTATATTGCAGAAGCACATGAGATTGTACCACATTCTACCGTAGATGAAGATATGACCTCATGGTTTGAAGGATAGCTAAATATGGCTATGAGGTATGTGTGATCCAATTTTAAAAGCATATGGACTATCGCAAGGACTTCCAAAGTTAGCAGACTGAAAATAAGGTTATCACAGTGTAAGGTTATTAGGTATAAAACTCAAAACTATGGTATTTCACTGCATATACATATATGACTTGGCAGTTTGGAGATTATGTAAAGAAAGGATTTAAGAATGACATATTCAGGTTTCAAAGGATATAAAGTTCCACAAATGTGCTTTTCATTGTTCTAAGTTAAGGCAATGTGACTAGACAGTATTGTTATGTCATAAAATGTCCCCCTAGGACTTTTACCTCCCAAGTTTAGCTCTCGGGTCCCTTGTTTTGCATCTTGCATGATCATTTTAACTCCTAGAAAAAAATGGCCTGAAACCCATGTCACATGGGGCTTGAGTGGCATTGTGTGCTTTAGACCTGACCTAAAAAGGGGACCTGGGACATGGGCGCTCGCACCCTTGTCCTGCTCTATTTTAGGCATGTCCCAAATTTGGATGTCGGTTATGTGACCATTAGTTAGGTCCCATGATGACATCTTAAGTTTGAACTACGAAATTTATAGCAGGAATGTGTGTTGTTGCATATATAAGCATGTTTAGGGATTCATTTGAAAACTAGAAGATGATTATGAACTTTTGGCACACTTATGATTTGAGAGCATTCAAGATATTCATTGTTGCAAAGAATAGCATTGTTATTGTGTTTGTGATTGCAGATTTAGCTTAATCTTCTCATGTGTTGAAGGATCTTCATCTATGTGAGAGCTACACCTCTAAGGTGATATCTATTTGTGTTTGAATCATTTATCAATTATTTTTGCCTCTATCTCGTAGGGATACGCACTCTTTATCTGACAATAGTGTTTAGAAGACTTGAATGTCCTTCCAGGGCTTGACTGAGGCAAGCTCCTAAAAACCACAACCCCCAACCACACTCCTTGTGATTGCAAGTATCAGATTTCATGAAGTGGAGTTGCAAAGGAAGGTTGTAGAAGATAAGGATTCTGAATCCAGCGGAAAGAAGCAGTTTGGAGCACTTTCAAGATAAGGGTGCCTTAGGCAATGTCCTCCGAGGTTGTAAACACAGGAATCTTTGTGACAGTGACAATCAACATCTAAAGAAGCCCCAACATCCTGAAGAACAACCTACCTTGGACTAGGGTGCCTAGGGCAGTGTCCTCTGCATCTTCCGTGATAGAAACAGACAGAACAATGATTATCAATGCGAGGAGTCCTGAATTCCTTGAAGAAAACTGTACCTTAGACTTGGGCACCTAGGGTAGTGTCCCTGACTATTTCACATCACGAACTTCAAAAAATGGTTAGTAACTAATCTTTGTCTACTATCTTAGTCTGCAAGCATTTATCGCAATTTATTAGTTTACTTACTGTTTTACATAATTAGGGTTTTTAGCATACTTGAGCATTAAATTAATACATTAATTGACAATTTCTAAATTTCCACATCATTCCAAGTGACACCCAACCGATAGGTGAATCCTCTTGCAAATGCTGTGATTTAACTCGGTTAAATGTCCTTGAATGTTCGTAGTGAAAGGAGGATCTAGCCATTCAACCCCATCCACCCTCTTTTCCTATAAAACATTTTGGTGAACCCATGTTTATTTGAATTTTGCACCTTGTTGAGTGTTGTGCTTTAGATTTACATTCATTCATTTAATTTTCATCCTATTGCATTTGAAAATTTATTAAAAAAATTGAAAATTTTGAAAAAATTAACATTTTCGGCTTGCATTTTGGCATTAATTTAATTTAATTTCTGATAATTACATTAGGTCTGATATAAATTGCAAAAGTTAATCATTTTAAAATCATTTGCATTTGCATTTTCATGCTTAAATTGTTAAAAATTGCTTGAAATTGTGTATTTTTCATAAAGACCTAGTCTTTGCATTAGCTAGGGTTTGTAGTTAAAATCTTGTTTCAGATTTTACTACTCTTTTAAACACTCATTTAGAACTGATTTCTAATTGTAGTGTTTCATCATAGTGTCCTTTTTGCAAAAATTCATGTCTAGGGTATGAAAACCTTGCATTTTCACTAGATTTTGCCTTGTCATCTCTCTAGATTTGCATTATAGGTGTGTTTCAAAGGATGTTGCTGCATTATTTGATTGATATTGAGCTTATTATTTGCTTCGCCTCTTTAATTTCCTTACAAAACCTCTTCTTTTAGTCATTTGCATTGAAAAAGTGAAAAAATCAAGCATTTTAGGTCATAATCATACATACTGTTGCACTTGTTTTCTTGCATCAGTGTTGAAAATCTTTTAAAATCTGATTTTGCATTCACTTGAAAACATATATAAATGGCTTCTCAACACAACAATAATGCTAGGTTTCCTCCTAGGCCTTATTTGAAAAGAAGGGCTCCTGACTTGAAATAACATTTACACCTCATGATAAGACAATGGTAGCACTAGTAGAATTTTGGCAAATAAATGACTAAGTGACAAACTTTTAGTCACAACAACTAAAAATGACTAAATTCTACTAGTCTTTTTTAACTCGGCTATAAATGAGTAAATAAATGACTAATTTGGTTATTCACTAAAAAATTATTTAGTCATAGAAATAAAATGACTAAATAGTTAGTCATCCAAATATAAATTAGAAAAAAATTTAAAAAGAACTTTTCAGGAAATTATTGGTGGGATGTATTGCTGTGATTCACTATTCGCATTCATTCCAACATTTTTTGCTATCTGCATCACCATCATACCTTATTATGTATCTTCCTTCTATTTGCACTCAAATCTCCAACTCCTTACTAAATATCACCATGACCATCACACTCTTCACTTGCAGGCACTATAACATGCTCTTCACACACTCATCTTGGAATATCTTTGACCATTTAGAGCTGCTTGTGGTGGACTCACCGAAAAATAAAAGGTCAAGAATGTAGAGATCAAAGTACTTTCCCAGAGTTACTTCGCACTTAGGCATTTTGAGTTATAGCAGCTACTTGCATGGGTGATAAAGAGGGGAGGACCTGGAGACTTCTGAAAAGGTGGGCAAGGAATTCAGAGTGTGTTGCAATGAATTTGAAGTCGCCGAGGCCCTCTGCAGTAAAGTCAGATTTGGGGACATCCTCTGCAGCGAATTCAGAGGTAATTTGAAAGCCTCATTACATTTATAAACACAAAATCTATAGCTTTGTGATTGGCAACTTATAGTAGTTACAATCTACTACTCTTAATAATGTTCTTTTACAATCTTGCCACTGTTTTGCTTCATAATGTGTTTGAGATAAATATAATAAAATTTGGGTGGCAGTGCTAAAATAGAATTTCCTCAAACAATTTTGATACATTTTCACTGCAAGTGCAAACTATCCTTGTGCAAAGTAAACATGTGCTAGATTTACCCACACATCAAGCATCTGAACAAAGATGTTTCCTACTACAGCTTCTTGTACCTATGTAAAAATTTCCTTTGTATTATCAAATTGACCCCTTTCATCTAGCACAATGGCTGCCCCATTTGCAGCATAAACATTTCCTGGTCTCTGTGCCAACACTTTACAATACAGTTCTCTAGCCTTCTCAAGATGTTGTCCTTTGGATCCATCCTCTCATTTTGAAAAGCTACAAAATAATTCCAATTTCCAAGTGAAATGTCAACATAAGAATTCTTTGCATCTGATTCACTTTGTGCAACTTTAATTGTTTCTTTTTCTTTAAGACAATCATTTGTTTTCAGTTCCATTTTGCCAAGAATAGATAAAGAATTTGATGAGTTTTTATCCACCTTAAGTGCATCTCCAATCAATTATAGGATTACTTGGATCTCATTTTGATCCTGAGTCATGGCTGCAAGATGTAGATATGCATCCACATAATCAGAAAACTTGAACAATATTAGCATGTATAAAAGATTTTCTTTTTCAGTATCATGTAGTTGTTCAAACAACCTAGCAAGATTAAATAGTGTTGTGACTTTATCCCATGGTAGCTCAAGTGAAACACCACCTTCTTCTAGTTGATGGAAGAATTCCATATCCGTAAAGAGCACAGGAAAAACTACAGAATTAGCATTGGGGCTTTTATTTATGAATTCAACCCAAATACCATTTCCCAATGCCTCCATAAAAGTTTGTTGAGCCAACTCTAGTTCATCATGCTCAAAATGAAGAACCCCAAAGTTGTTTAACAATTGAATGGGTACTTCTTCTCTACTCTTCTTCAGAAGAGACTTTGTTGTCTGTTGGGTGAATATTTTGTCGTTAACTTGCTAATGGCAAAATGGGTATATCAGCCATAGCTATGATGAGACAAAGTCTCTCCTCTCAGCAAGGGGAGGTTCCCTCTAATTACTTGACTTTTGCAAACCAAACAACTTATAAAATTTATGTACACTAAAAACTATGTTTGTGGTGGGTCCATCTCATCTCATTCTCTTTTTTCAGAATAGATGTTTATACATCAAACTTTTGATAGAAGACTTATAAATTATCACAAAATCACAGAAACACAAAGTTTTCTGTTACCTCACTTACTACTTGTAAACGGAACTATTTGAAGTAGAATGCAGCCCAAAGTCTTCATTCCTCTTCAAGATGATAAAAGTAAATCGAATATAACAACTTGCAGCACAAAGTCTCCAAACTATTGTATTCTCACAAACATGAACATATAGCCCACAACTGATTTGATAACACAAAGTTTATCAGAATCAAATTAAGAGCGCTCTTCAATCACTTGAAACAAACTCCATACTTCAATTATTATCAAATAAGATTATGATAGTAAGACGTAAGAACAAAACTATCACAACACAAATAATCCCAAGACAAAGATTGGAATTGAACTTGCTTCCTTGTATTGATAAATATTTGAATATTGATTTTCACAAAAAGCACAAAGTCTTGATTTGCTTCTCAATTCGCCAGAGTTTTCTTGCAATAGACAAAAGATAATATTTACAAAAGAGGCCCCCTTTATTTATAGGGAAAGGCCTTGAGAAAATTTAGGAAATCTACAACTAATTTGACTTACTCAACAAGAGAGTCCTATTTGACTTAGGACTTCTCCTGTTTCACATGTAATTACATTTTAGAAAATTACACGTGTAGATGTCCAAAACAAAATTCAATTTACATAACATCTAAGAAAAACAAGCTAAGGCACTAGCTTCCTCCATCTTTTTTCCTCAGGAAGTTCTGGTACATAGTTTGAACGACTGACATCTCGCATGCATCTGGTTTTGCTATGTTTTCAAAGATGGTGCGAGCTCAGAGAATTAAATCTTTCACCACCTTTACTGCCTTTTCATGCTTGTCTAAATTATCCTTCAGGTTCTCTAGAGTCGAATGTTGATCATACAAGTTATCCATTGAGAGAACTGAGGGAGCTTCCTCTTCAAATTTCTTTTGTACCATTTCTTCAAAAGAACTTCTCATTTCCCGTGCTGTGAGGAAACTATGATCTTCCCTTGTCAAGGTGCAAGGAAGTTCTTCTAGCCGGTGTAGGAGTGTGACATCACTATCTTTGCTGGCTTCTCGAGCTTGGCACAGATCTTCAAGTAGACTCTTTATTATGAAAATACGATGAGCTAGAGTCTCCTTGGTCTTGAGATATGATTCCCTGTTGGTGATGACCCCAATGGTGATCAGATTCTTTATCTTGATCTTCTTCATATCTATCCACTCTTCTAGGCTCTCTTCTTGATCTTGCAGCTCTTGTGAAAGTAGATCTACCAGATTGTCCAGATCAACTTTAGCTTTGTCCATTTTCTCCTTCCTTTCCACAGCGGTTTTTAATAGAACTCGTCCTTGAGCCAACAACCGCTCCACTACATCCCCCACTATCTTGCCTCTAGCTTTGGCTTTTTCAACCTTCTGTATCAAGGGATCTTCCACTGTTACTGCCATTGGTTCTACTATCTCTGATGACTTTACTATTTTCTGAAGGACAGCGGCTAGTTGTTCCGCTTTTGATTTGTATTGCTCCTTCTCCCTCTTGGCTTCATCATACTTTTCAAGTAGGGTACTGGCAGTAGTCTAGAAATCTGCTTTGACACCCTCATGAGTCACTTTACCAAGCTCAACCCTTGAGATGACATAATTACTCATGTCAAAAGTGTCAACCGTGGCATCTTCAGGAGGTTTGGCAATTTCGGCATATCTGATTCCCTTTTCAGTGACCAGCCTAGAAACAGTCTTAGGCTTCTTCTTCTGGTTCTTTGCTTTCATGGGCAACAGCTTTTCAATGTCAATCTCATCAGGTGAGATGGCTTGCTTTTTCCTCTTTGGAGTATAGGCAGATAGCCATGGAGGAAGTATAGATGTATCAACAGTTGGAGGGGGATCCACTACTTGCTTGGTTGGTTCCATGTTTGTACCGGTGATGGTGACAATTGGACTTGTATTGGTAAACACAACACCTGTATCAACAACCTTTTGTGAAGCATCCAGAAGGTCCTCTAAAACAGTTTGTTCCCCGATATCAAAAGATGGGAAAGATAAGCTTGGAATGGAACCAGAAGAATCAAAAATAGTTCCAAAGCTAGCTTTCATGGATGGAGGAGTATTGTCTGAAGAAACAACAAAAATTGGAGAAAGAGGAACACTTGAAATCACTGGCAAACTATCAGAAACCGGAACATGAGGAGGAGGTGTAAGAACTTGTGTCTGGGAGGGAAGATCTTTCACTAGAGTCTAAGGGGAGCCATCAAGTCATTCTACCTCTGTATCTTCATCTTCACCTTGTTCAGCTTTATCAGATACCTTTGTTTTAGACTTTTGAACATTTTGTTCTTCAGTCTCAACATCTTCAATTTCCATCTAATCATCATTAGTATCTTCAACATCTGACTTAGTGGCGTCAGAAGCCTCTGTGGTTTCCTTCTTCTTTCCTCCTTTAGATACAAATTTGATCTTTGGTTTGTGTACCTTGGAGGAAGAAGGGGTGTCACTCCTGTTCTTAGTTCGGTTCTCTACTTTCTTACCTGTTTGCTCATGTGTTCCCTCTTCAGACCCTGTAAGGAACTCTTTCAACTTAATTCCCTTACTTTCCAACCACAAGTTGGTGTTTGCCAATATTGGTTGGAATCTTTTCCTGATGGATGTCTCCTCTTTGACTGACCATTTCACCTCTGGGAGAGGTGAAGCCTCAACATTCTCTGTCTCATATTTGTGATCTAGGACATCCCCATCATCCTCCATTCCATCTAGAATATCAGCGAATCCTAGTTCTTCAATTTGACTTAGATGAAGTCTGTAGAAATCTAGTTTTCTGATCTCATTTTGAGTCCTGAGATCTGCCCATATGTCTTCAACCATTGGCACATGAAAAGTTGACTTCCTCTTGATTTTATCTTGAACCCTTCTGAAGTCAAAATGATTTCTTTTCTTGTAGGTCTTCATGGTGACCAACTGCAGCTCGAAGTCAATTATCTTTGCTTTGTTGGCAGATTGAACTGAGTACCTTCCAATTTCAATGGGGAACTTTATCCCTGACCTCTTAAGCTCCATCTGTTTGTTGTGTACCACAATCAGTTGTCTGCAAAGCTCCATAAGAACAATGCGATCACTGGGATACCGTGGCAGCATGTAAGGGTAACCAGGATAGTATCCTACCCGAAGATATGTAAAGGTGGGAAATTGCAAGAACAAGCAACCAAAAGAATTTACAACCTGCCAAGCTTCATCAGAAACTCTTCTTTGAACCAGTTCACCATCCCACAAGCACACGAAAACTGAGAAGAAAGCATCATTGACTCTTCTGAAATGATGAATTGACCCCTTCAGAGTGATTTGGGGGTAATATTCATACACTGGGACCAATCTCCTGTCTCCTACTTGGGTTAAACCTGGAAAGTTCCTCATGCTTGCAACAGCATAGACAAGATAAGAGGTCATGTAAAATTTGAAGGTAGTATTGACCCTTATCAGTTGCTCGTGCAAAGCATTGTTGATCTGTTCACCCTAGAATATCTTCTGATTACCCTTTAGAATCACCTTGATGTAAGTGTACATCCAATCCTAGAATTTGGAAGCAGAAGGGAGTCCTCTGATGTGACTCAAGAGAGTAATCAAATCACACACTTCCTCCACAAAATCACTCCTGTGAAGGTCTTTTGGCCATCTAGTCAAAGTTGCCCTAGGAATCTTTAACCATTTGCTATTTATATGCCTCCTAGCAGATTCCACGTCATTATCATAGTCTTGTTGACCCTGAGCAAAATCAATCTGCCTGACATTTTCAATTGTTGGACACATGAAGATTTTGTCCATGAATTCTGCATCCAATCTCATGATTACATTTCCCTGTGAGTCCGTCACAGCTCTAGTGTCTCTGTTGTAGTGGCTGGCCACTTGTAGAACAAATTTAGGATTGTGTGCACTGACTGGAAATGATGCAACCAAATGAATACTGTTGTCAATGATTTTATGCATAGGCTTGGAGGGATTTGCTTGTTTAGTTCTATCTACGAACTCGGCCAAGTCCACATGCTCAATTTCTGTGTCTCTGATTTCATCGACATTTGATTGCACTGTCGTTACCAGAAAGACACCCTGGTACTTGTACTTCATGGCTCTAGACTTTGACGGAGATGATTCTGACATGAGCTCTAGAGAAAACTGTGAACTTGAACACCACGAACGTTGATTGAGAACTGCAAAAGGCCATGATCTCGCAGTTAGGGGAAAAATTGGATAGACTGGGTCAACTGCATTTTGACGATCATGGGCAGGAAAGCTTGCGTTTGAAGGGCTTGAGTGCGCAAATCAAGGCGAAGGTGAAAGCAGGCTTCTAGTTTTGAAAAGTGAATTTTCCAGTGTTGGGAAAAAATCAAGAAAATGTGCTTGAGCGGGTGATTTGGTCGCCATTGCAGGTTGGGAGAGTTATCAGGTGTAAGAGCAGTGGAAAACACCGCTTCTGCATGTATTTTGGAAGTTTTGGTTTAACATGCACGAGCGGTTAATATTACCACTATTACATGTAACTTAGTAAAAACCTCAAGTGCTCTGGTGGAGGTACCGGCCGCTTACGCATATAATAGGTTTCGTTACCAACAAATGCTCAGGTGGGTGTATCGTCCGCTCCGGCAGGGAAGTGACCAAACAGGTTTTGGTGTAAGGGCGAGTGTATCAGCCGCTGTTACATGTGAATCAAAACTCAAAGTTGACAATGTTTAGTCAGCGATAAACGCTGACACTACATAGGGTATTTCGGAGTCTTCGGTGTAAGGGCGGAAAAATCCGCCGACATTGCACATAATGGAAGTTGCGAGGTTTGGAAGGTCTAAGCGGCGAATTTGGCCGTCGATGCATCTCTTCGAAAGTTGTATCAATGGTGAAGGTTTTAAATGATGAAAAACACAGCGTGCTCAAAACAAAAACCCTAATGGTAGCCTATGTTGTATGGGCAAAAACACTCCAGACACAAATCACAAACATAACCAAAACAAAAAAGAATAAAAACCTAACAAAAATCTATCTAATTAAAACCTAAACCAACAGTTGCGTTTAAACAAAAATCTCTGGTAAGAAGATCGTGTTCAAAAGAAAGGTCTACCTATGATGTCGGCAGAAAACCCTAAGCGCCAATCTGCAACATGAAATCCGCTATGATTCGAAAACACGTGATTTGGTGGTCGAAGATGGTATTAGCGAATAGGCTAAATGGTTTCTATTTTGAAATGAAAGAAATGACGAGACCACGGGTTTACAACACCTTAAAAGGTTGAAAACAAAACCATTAATACCTGGCACAAACGACCATAAATGTCACTCCAGTTAAAAGATCTGGAGATCTTGTTGAAGCGGGTGTTTCAGCCGTTCCGGTAGGGAGAGCTAACACTCATATGTAACAGCGGGTGATTTGGCCGCCATTACACAACAAACAAAAATGCAACATATGTAATAGCGGCTAAAAACTTTGCTATTACATATTAAAACAAACTTCAAAATATGTAATAGCGGGTGAAAACACTGCACTTACATGATAAAACAAAAATTTGGCTAACACCTTAAAAATGACTAAAACTTGACCTTTTAACCAGTTTACGACTTAAATGATCCTCACGAATATCGAGAAATCAATTCAAGGGAATGTCGCAGACGAGTTTAGAATGTCAAATGACTTCGCACGAGACCAAGGAAATCTTTTCTCGATTTGCGATCTTAGAGTGTAGATTCACAAAATGGACAAGTTTCGTGGGGGTTGTCTACAAAAACAAGCGTAGCTGATTTTGAGAACAATAGCTGGCTCTAACTGGGGAACTTCCTTCAATCAAACTTTGAAACGATTGAGGAGAGTAGAATCCAGTCTCTAAGTGCCTTCATCCATGCCATTGGGCTATAGAGTCAAGCTAAAAAGAAAAAGACACAAAGGACTAAAATGAAAACACAAACAAAATAAAAAAAACACAAAACTATACAACTGTACAATTAAACTTATTTGATACTTCAAGGATTGAAGTGCTTCAGATGTTGTCCACTGTGAGGCAACAAGAATGGTGTCCCATCCTGATACTCCAGCAAGAAACTATTTTCACCACAAAATTGATGAATGCTGAATGGACCTCTCCATAAGGAATCAAATTTTCCGTGCATTCCTTTTGGTTCTCTCCTCTTGTCCCACAACAAGACTTGATCTCCAACCTGAAACTCACAAGCCTTTGTCTTCTTGTTGAAGAGTTTCTTTACTTGATTTTGGTGCTCAGTAATAAGGTCCACCACCATAGTGCCCTGCTTCTCAAGTTCAGTCAAATACATGATCCTTTTATCAATAGAACTATCAAAAGTTCTATCTTCCAATGCCTTTACCAACCTCAATGCTGGCAATTCCAAGGTAATTGGTATCTCCGCATTCAGACCATATAGAAGCTGAAATGGCGACATGCCTATCACCCTTTTGGGGGTAATTCTATCTACCCATAAAGCATCAAACAATGCCTTATGCCAAGTTCTCTGATTCTCATCTACCAGTTTCCTGATGATAGTGACCAGATTCTTATTGCTTGATTCTGCTTGACCATTCCCTTGCGGATAATAATCTGAAGAATGGGAAAGAGTGATCCCATGTTCGTAGCAAAACTCAGTAATCTCATGAGAGGAAAAACAAGTAGCATTGTCTACTACAATCTTGTTTGGAACTCCAAACCTAGAAATAATGTTCTCTTTAAGAAAACTGCATACCACCTCTGAAGTAGCATGTTTGACTGGAATAGCTTCCACCCATTTGGTAAAATAGTCTGTTGCAGTGAGAACATAGTTATGTCCTACACTTGATGATGGATTCACTGCGCCAATGAAGTCAATACCCCATTGCTGAAAAGGCTCCTCAATCACCACTAGTTTTAGAGGTAAGGCCGCCAATTTTGGTTTCCCAACAAACGGTTGGCATAACTCACACCTGCATACCCAATTGTACGCATCTTGGAATAGTGTGGGCCAATAGTATCGAGTTCGCAGAATCTTGTGAGCCGTTATAGGTGCTGAAAAATGTCCTCCACAAGCCAAATTGTGGAAAGACTCCAAAAGTCTACTTTGTTGCGCTTTATCCACGCAACGGAGAAATACACTGTCAAGACTTCTCTTGTACAAACCATTGTCCCAAAGGATGTAGTTAGCAGCTTTTAACTTGACAGTTCTTTTTTCCTTATAGGACAAGTGAGAAGGGCACTCACCATAGGTAAGGAAATGAGCGATATTGGAATACCACTCGTCAGTTGTAGTAACAAAAAGAATAGTTGGCGTGTCCACAACTTCTTCTTCTTCGTCCCCTGTCTCTTTTGGAACGTTATCTACGATTAATTGACACAAACCTTTACCACGCACAAGCTTGGTAGGCTTGATATCCAGATCAAATTCTTGGATCTTAGTGATCCAATTACCTCTCTTTGTTCTGAACTCCTGTTGAGTTAGGATAGATTTGACTATTGTATCAGGAACCATAACAACAGTGTGTGAGTTTAGAATATAGAACCTAAAATGCTTCACCGCTTTGACTACGGCATAGGCATGCTTCTCCATATTCGAATACTTCAATTCATGAGCTTTGAGAGGACAACTCATAAATGATATGGGGGATTCAACACCTTCTTCATTCTGCTAAACTAGAATAGCTAAAAGTGTGTGCTCTGAAGCGTAGCTATAGACTACAAAATCCTTAGTGTAGTCGGGACAAACAAGAACTGGAGCATGAACAATTGCTCTCTTGATATCCTCAAATGCTTCCTTACCTTCCGCAGTCCAACGGAAAGTGGCCTTACCCTTCATCATATTAACAATGTGACGGGTTTTTTCTGCAAACTCAGGAATGAACCTTCGTAGAAAATTCACCTTTCCAAAGAAAGAGTGAACAGCAGTCTTACTTGCAGGCAGAGTGAGACTTTGAATAGATTTAACTCTCTCCAAGTCAATCTTAGTACATTCCCGGGATACAATATGTCCGAGAAGCTTACCTTCCGTCACCCTAAAAACTGACTTCTTGGGATTGAGGGAAATACCATTTTGTCGACAGCGCTCCAGCACTTGTCGTAGATGATGCGCATGATCATGACAGTTTTTGGAGAAAACAGTCAAGTCATCGAGATACACTACGATGAACTTACCCATCTCATCTCTGAAAGCAAGATCCATCGCTCTCTGAAATGTGGCGCTAGCATTGATCAGACCAAAAGGCATTCTGTGATATGCAAATGTGCCCCATGGTGTGGTGAAGGCAGTTTTGAACTGATCAGCTTCATTGACTTCCACTTGGTTATACCCCGAAAAACCATCTAACATAGATAGCATTTCTGAACTAGTCACTGTTTGCAACACTTGGTCCATGATGGGCAAAGGGTAGTTATCTTTCAAGGAAGACTGGTTGAGATTCTTGAAATCAACACAGATACGGATTTCTCCATTCTTCTTCCTTACAGGTACTATGTTTGCGATCCATGTGGAATGATGAATTGGAAAAATTATCCTTGCATTCAGCATCTTCTGAATTTCATAAAGAATCATACCTGATATCTTTGGATTGTATTGCCTCTGCTTCTGTTTGTGAGGCAACGATCCAGTTTTGAGGGGAATTTCGTGTTGAACCTCCTTAGGCCTGAAAGACTTCAGGTCATCATAGGAGTAAGCCAAAACATCAATGTAATGGTGAAGGAGGGTAATGAATTTGAATCTTTCATCAACAGTGCAACATTTTCCAATGTTGACCATCTTAGGATCTGTTTCCGAACCCAAATTGACCTACTCAAATTCCATAGAGGAACCTGAATCTTGTTGTTGTTGCCACTGCTTGATATACTTGTCATGTTTATCAAAGAGTTTCTCAAGGGAAACCAAACCTTTTGGGATTTTATTTCCTTTCAATTGTAGAAATTCTTCGCTGTTTTGCGAATCTATCTCTGAAACATATTCACACGGTGGTGATTCACTTCCTTCAAAGTATAGCTCATCAAAACTATCCATCTTTTCTAGGAAAGCAATGATTTGATTATCACCATTGAACACCTGCCAATGATCAGTGTTATCAGGTACACTCGGTCAGAAGACTAGCTCAATAGTGTACTCGTTTCCTTTGAAATCCTTGTGAGGCACCATGAGAGTGGCAGAAACAGTCAATGAATTTGCATGATCATTGAACTCTCTTGGCACTGCTGAAATGTTGAAAGCATCAAAACCTTCAATGCAATCCCATACGCGATTGCGATAGTGTCTCAGTCTTTCATTTTTAGTTTGGTACAAATTTCTTACTTGACAAACCACCAATTTGGCGTCCCCTTGAGCATGAAGGATTTTAACACCTCTGGCATGCACAGCTTCCAATCCGAGCAACAAGGACTCGTATTCGGCGGTGTTATTGGTATTGTCAAATTGTAACTTGTATGAAAAAGGTAAAATATCACATTGTGGTGATATCAAGACCAATCCAGCTCCAGAACCGGTAGAAGAACAGCTGCCATCAAATTCTAAAACCCAGACTCCATCAGAATTTGATTTCTTGGACTTTCTTTGGTCAGGAGACTCCTCTTCGTCAGTGAGGGAAGAATCGGGTATTGCTATACCCTCACCTGAAATTTCATCTGAAAACTCTTCTAAGTCTCCATCTGACATATCCGAGCTATCACCCAATGTGCTCTCATCTGATGAACTAGAACCATCTTCGGTAGACAGGAAATAGTTACCCATTCCTGAGGACTCAAACAAAATTTGAGCTTTGGGATTTGATGTTTGAGTAACAATGTATTTCACCTCCTTCTCAGGAAGCAGCTTCTGCATGACACCTTTAACAGGTATCCTTGCTTTAGACAAATCCATGTTCAACTCCCCACCTACATCCTTGCAGAAATTACGCCCAAGAAGAATGCCGTATGAAGCTGGAACATCAGCTACCAGGACTATCATCTTGATTCTCTTATCTGGAAAAGCTGCAAATGCAAATTGGGCGTCTTTGATTTGACCCAAAAGTGGAACTTGCTTATTCTCCATAGAGAAACACCTCCCAAAAGTTTTGGTTAAGGTGAGGCCAAGGGCATCTGCTACCTTAGCAGGCATAACATTGTCTGAGGCTCCAGAATCTATTACGCAATTACTCAATTTATGACCATTTACTAATAGGGAAACATAGAAAGGTTCAATTTTTCCAGAGGCTTCAGGGGGAGTAGTAACAAGATTATTTTGGGTAGGTTTACTTTTGGAGGAGTCATGAGTAGCTTTGGGAAACTCTTGTCCTGCAAGGATGGCCTTATTTTTGACATATTTGGCTAATCTATCAAATTGTTTAGGATTAGCCTGTAGATACTCAACTTCAGACATTTGTATCTTAGTTCTCCTAGCATGATCTATTATATCAAACTGCTGAAAAGAATTAGATACGGAGGAAGAAAAACCATCATTTTGATTTTTGGTAGAGATAGCACTAGTCTGAGGAGTAGAAGTGGAAGGTATAAATTCATTAGAGGCACTTACTTGTTTATTGACCACCGGGTCTTTTGATTGGAAAGGTAGCAGAGTCCCCCTTTTAGCGATTGAAATCACCGGTTGAGATTCTTCTCTTGCATTCCCTTTATCAACTTGAAGAGCTGACTGATTTTGAGACCTAGTGAAAATAGCATATGCTCCTTCACACACTTCTCCTTTTTCAGCTTCGTCTTGATAGTTCAGAAAGCTGATGGTAGAGTCGCCAGCTAACTCTTCTTCTCCTTCTGTGAAGAGATTAGCACCATTTTCATAATCCAACTCAGGTTGGAAAGAAAGTTCATTTCAACTTCATAGTAGCCAACAGCAGAGTTGACCGACGCTGCTTCAATGGCGAGCTTCCCCTGTGTAGGCAGAAGACGATTGTGTTGTCCTTGATTCCTAGCAGCATTGCCTTGATATGAATTATTTGGAAATGTCCTCCTTGGCATATCTCGGTAAGAAGGAGGCGCAGACATACCTTGGGACATTTGTCTCTTCAGTGCTAGCAATTCATTTGCTAGCTTTTGCACCATGGGATCCGTGGTGCTTGTGGAAGGATTCTCAGTAGAAGAGGAGTTTTTATTTCTATTAGTATCCCTTCTTATCTTACCCGCAAGGATAAGATCATCTTCTACTTCAGTTGCCAGAATCTGAGCTGCAGCAAGATCAGTAGGAGCAGCTCGCCTCAATAGGAAACTCACCTCCGAAAGTTGTGTATTGATAAAGAAACATTTAAGGTTCTCCGCTGTTGGCTCAGCGGTGGTGGGAATCCTGTTTCTCAATTTGTTGAACTTAGCGATGAAATCGCACATTGGTTCATGAGGTTCCTTTTTCATCTGTGTCAGTTGTGCCAACAATGCATGAGCATCTTCCACAGGTTTAAACCTGGCTTCGAACTTGGTTTTGAGAGTAGCCCAGCTCGTTATGGTCTGAGCTCGAAGGTGGTAAAACCAGTCCGCAGCAGTCCCTTGTAGTGTTTCTATGAAGAGTCGTACAGCAACATCTTTGTGCTCGACACCTATCACACCACAAGCTATACAGAAAGCCGCAATGTGCTCATCAGGATGAACTTTTCCGTCACCATAGAATTTGGGGAAGTTCTTTCTTGAACTACGAGGTAGTTCATGCAATGGTGGGGTCAAATTTAGAGGACCAAAGGTATTACCCCAAGGGCCTTGGGCTGCCATGACACGCTGATTAAAAGATGGTATAACAAACCTTGGTGGTGTATGAATAGCCAAAACTCTGTTAGCACTAAAAACTTCACCTGGTATTGGAGACCTGGTGTTTGTAGGGGGAAAACTCCTGGTGCGCTGAAGACGAGGTCGCGGAGTTAAGAATCCAAAATTATTTTGCTGCATAAATTCAAATGCAGGATCAATAATACCCTAAGCCCTCTTGCTTCTGGTGTATAGGGAATCTACCAGAATGTATTATTCTAAACACAATTTTGCAAGAAAATGGAAAAGAACTGAAAATGCTTCAACTCGGAGCGTGAGGCTTCAAGTTGCGCATTCCTTCCCCAGTAGAGTTGCCAAAAAACTATTGGGTGAATATTTTGTCGTTAACTTGCTAACGACAAAATGGGTATATCAGCCACAGCTATGATGAGACAAAGTCTCTCCTCTCAGCAAGGGGAGGTTCCCTCTAATTACTTGACTTTTGCAAACCAAACAACTTATAAAATTTATGTACACTAAAAACTATGTTTGTGGTGGGTCCATCTCATCTCATTCTCTTTTTTCAGAATAGATGTTTATACATAAAACTTTTGATAGAAGACTTATAAATTATCACAAAATCACAGAAACACAAAGTTTTCTGTTACCTCACTTACTACTTGTAAACGGAACTATTTGAAGTAGAATGCAGCCCAAAGTCTTCATTCCTCTTCAAGATGATAAAAGTAAATCGAATATAACAACTTGCAGCACAAAGTCTCCAAACTATTGTATTCTCACAAACATGAACATATAGCCCACAACTGATTTGATAACACAAAGTTTATCAGAATCAAATTAAGAGCGCTCTTCAATCACTTGAAACAAACTCCATACTTCAATTATTATCAAATAAGATTATGATAGTAAGACGTAAGAACAAAACTATCACAACACAAATAATCCCAAGACAAAGATTGGAATTGAACTTGCTTCCTTGTATTGATAAATATTTGAATATTGATTTTCACAAAAAGCACAAAGTCTTGATTTGCTTCTCAATTCGCCAGAGTTTTCTTGCAATAGACAAAAGATAATATTTACAAAAGAGGCCCCCTTTATTTATAGGGAAAGGCCTTGAGAAAATTTAGGAAATCTACAACTAATTTGACTTACTCAACAAGAGAGTCCTATTTGACTTAGGACTTCTCCTGTTTCACATGTAATTACATTTTAGAAAATTACACGTGTAGATGTCCAAAACAAAATTCAATTTACATAACATCTAAGAAAAACAAGCTAAGGCACTAGCTTCCTCCATCTTTTTTCCTCAGGAAGTTCTGGTACATAGTTTGAACGACTGACATCTCGCATGCATCTGGTTTTGCTATGTTTTCAAAGATGGTGCGAGCTCAGAGAATTAAATCTTTCACCACCTTTACTGCCTTTTCATGCTTGTCTAAATTATCCTTCAGGTTCTCTAGAGTCGAATGTTGATCATACAAGTTATCCATTGAGAGCACTGAGGGAGCTTCCTCTTCAAATTTCTTTTGTACCATTTCTTCAAAAGAACTTCTCATTTCCCGTGCTGTGAGGAAACTATGATCTTCCCTTGTCAAGGTGCAAGGAAGTTCTTCTAGCCGGTGTAGGAGTGTGACATCACTATCTTTGCTGGCTTCTCGAGCTTGGCACAGATCTTCAAGTAGACTCTTTATTATGAAAATACGATGAGCTAGAGTCTCCTTGGTCTTGAGATATGATTCCCTGTTGGTGATGACCCCAATGGTGATCAGATTCTTTATCTTGATCTTCTTCATATCTATCCACTCTTCTAGGCTCTCTTCTTGATCTTGCAGCTCTTGTGAAAGTAGATCTACCAGATTGTCCAGATCAACTTTAGCTTTGTCCATTTTCTCCTTCCTTTCCACAGCAGTTTTTAATAGAACTCGTCCTTGAGCCAACAACCGCTCCACTACATCCCCCACTATCTTGCCTCTAGCTTGGGCTTTTTCAACCTTCTGTATCAAGGGATCTTCCACTGTCACTGCCATTGGTTCTACTATCTCTGATGACTTTACTATTTTTTGAAGGACAGCGGCCAGTTGTTCCGCTTTTGATTTGTACTGTTCCTTCTCCCTCTTGGCTTCATCATACTTTTCAAGTAGGGTACTAGCAGTAGTCTGGAAATCTGCTTTGACATCCTAGTTCTTCAATTTGACTTAGATGAAGTCTGTAGAAATCTAGTTTTCTGATCTCATTTTGAGTCCTGAGATCTGCCCATATGTCTTCAACCATTGGCACATGAAAAGTTGACTTCCTCTTGATTTTATCTTGAACCCTTCTGAAGTCAAAATGATTTCTTTTCTTGTAGGTCTTCATGGTGACCAACTGCAGCTCGGAGTCAATTATCTTTGCTTTGTTGGTAGATTGAACTGAGTACCTTCCAATTTCAATGGGGAACTTTATCCCTGACCTCTTAAGCTCCATCTGTTTGTTGTGTACCACAATCAGTTGTCTGCAAAGCTCCATAAGAACAATGCGATCACTGGGATACCGTGGCAGCATGTAAGGGTAACCAGGATAGTATCCTACCCGAAGATATGTAAAGGTGGGAAATTGCAAGAACAAGCAACCAAAAGAATTTACAACCTGCCAAGCTTCATCAGAAACTCTTCTTTGAACCAGTTCACCATCCCACAAGCACACGAAAACTGAGAAGAAAGCATCATTGACTCTTCTGAAATGATGAATTGACCCCTTCAGAGTGATTTGGGGGTAATATTCATACACTGGGACCAATCTCCTGTCTCCTACTTGGGTTAAACCTGGAAAGTTCCTCATGCTTGCAACAGCATAGACAAGATAAGAGGTCATGTAAAATTTGAAGGTAGTATTGACCCTTATCAGTTGCTCGTGCAAAGCATTGTTGATCTGTTCACCCTAGAATATCTTCTGATTACCCTGTAGAATCACCTTGATGTAAGTGTACATCCAATCCTGGAATTTGGAAGCAGAAGGGAGTCCTCTGATGTGACTCAAGAGAGTAATCAAATCACACACTTCCTCCACAAAATCACTCCTGTGAAGGTCTTTTGGCCATCTAGTCAAAGTTGCCCTAGGAATCTTTAACCATTTGCTATTTATATGCCTCCTAGCAGATTCCACGTCATTATCATAGTCTTGTTGACCCTGAGCAAAATCAATCTGCCTGACATTTTCAATTGTTGGACACATGAAGATTTTGTCCATGAATTCTGCATCCAATCTCATGATTACATTTCCCTGTGAGTCCGTCACAGCTCTAGTGTCTCTGTTGTAGTGGCTGGCCACTTGTAGAACAAATTCAGGATTGTGTGCACTGACTGGAAATGATGCAACCAAATGAATACTGTTGTCAATGATTTTATGCATAGGCTTGGAGGGATTTGCTTGTTTAGTTCTATCTACGAACTCGACCAAGTCCACATGCCCAATTTCTATGTCTCTGATTTCATCAACATTTGATTGCACTGTCGTTACTGGAAAGACACCCTGGTACTTGTACTTCATGGCTCTGGACTTTGACGGAGATGATTCTGACATGAGCTCTAGAGAAAACTGTGAACTTGAACACCACGAACATTGATTGAGAACTGCAAAAGGCCATGATCTTGCAGTTAGGGAAAAAATTAGATAGACTGGGTCAACTGCGTTTTGACGATCATGGGTAGGAAAGCTTGCGTTTGAAGGGCTTGAGTGCGCAAATCAAGGCGAAGGCGAAAGTGGGCTTCTAGTTTTGAAAAGTGAATTTTCTAGTGTTGGGAAAAAATCAAGAAAATGTGCTTGAGCGGGTGATTTGGCTGCCATTGCAGGTTGGGAGAGTTATCAGGTGTAAGAGCGGTGGAAAACACCACTTCTGCATGTATTTTGGAAGTTTTGGTTTAACATGCATGAGCGGTTATTATTACCACTATTACATGTAACTTAGTAAAAACCTCAAGTGCTTGGGCGGAGGTACCGGCCGCTTATGCATATAATAGGTTTCGTTACCAACAAATGCTCAGGTGGGTGTATTGGCCGCTCCGACAGGGAAGTGACCAAACAGGTTTTGGTGTAGGGGCGGGTGTATCGGCCGCTGTTACATGTGAATCAAAACTCAAAGTTGACAATGTTCGGTCGGCAATAAACACTGACACTGCATAGGGTATTTCGGAGTCTTCGGTGTAAGGGCGGAAAAATCCGCCGACATTGCACACAATGGAAGTTGCGAGGTTTGGAAGGTCTAAGCGGCGAATTTGGCCATCGATGCATCTCTTCGAAAGTTGTATCAATGGTGAAGGTTTTAAATGATGAAAAACATAGCGTCCTCAAAACAAAAACCCTAACGGTAGCCTATGTTGTATGGGTAAAAACACTCCAGACACAAATCACAAACATAACCAAAACAAAAAAGAATAAAAACCTAACAAAAATCTATCTAATTAAAACCTAAACCAACAGTTGCGTTTAAACAAAAATCTCTAGTAAGAAGATCATGTTCAAAAGAAAGGTCTACCTGTGATGTCGGCAGAAAACCCTAAGCACCAATCTGCAACACAAAATCTGCTATGATTCAAAAACACGTGATTTGGTGGTCGAAGATGGTATTAGCGAATAGGCTAAATGGTTTCTGTTTTGAAATGAAAGAAATGACGAGACCACGGGTTTATAACACCTTAAAAGGTTGAAAACAAAACCATTAATACCTGGCACAAACGACCATAAATGTCACTCCAGTTAAAAGATCCAGAGATCTTGTTGAAGTGGGTGTTTCGGCCGTTCCGGCAGGGAGAGTTAACACTCGTATGTAACGGCGGGTGATTTGGCCACCATTACACAACAAACAAAAATGCAACATATGTAATAGCGGCTAAAAACTCTGCTATTACATATAAAAACAAACTTCAAAATATGTAATAGCGGGTGAAAACACCGCACTTACATGATAAAACAAAAATTTGGCTAACACCCGAAAAATGACTAAAACTTGACCTTTTAACCAGTTTACGACTTAAATGATCCTCGCGAATATCGAGAAATCAATTCAAGGGAATGTCGCAGACAAGTTTAGAATGTCAAATGACTTCGCACGAGACCAAGGATATCTTTTCTTGATTTGTGATCTTAGAGTGTAGATTCACGAAACAGACAAGTTTCGTGGGGGTTGTCTACAAAAATGAGAGTAGCTGATTTTGAGAACAACATTGTCTTAAGAGAATCTAAGGCTACACTGGGGTCTGATGATATTAATAACTCACCTATCTTGATAAATGCATGGGCATCACGTGGATCTATGTGAGTTGCCTTTCTTAAAATTTCCAAAGCCTTCTCTGCCTGCCCTTGTTGAGCATATATATGGCCTACAGCTTTTAAGCTCTCACAATTCTCAGGGTGGACCTCTAGAACCTTTTCAAAATTTGAGAGAGAACTCTTAAGATCTCCTAGCTTCAATTGAACCTGTCCACAAAATCTTGTGGCCTCTGGCTTTCCTTGACTAATGCCATGTAGTAGCAGCCCTTGGTGTCATAATCACCTTTACTATGATAAGATCGTACAAGATTATAATATGAATGAGATTTCATGAGAGGGTGGTTAGTTGAAACAAGAGATATCTTAGTCAACTGTTCCACAAGAAAATACTGCCCTGTGAAGAAAAAATGGTTTGCTAAATGATTCGATGCCATTGCATAGTACGGGTATAATTCAAAGGCTCTACGCATCTTTTCCATTCCTTCATGAACACTACTTTTTCACTAACTGTGAGAATCCTACAAGTAAAAAATGCACAAAACTAACCACGGAGATTAATGTAGAGGCAGAACATGATGCAGAGGAAGGACTCACACACAGTAACCTTAACACATCCCAAACAAAGTTTCAATACACTTGATGCAAATCTACACCCTTGTTCATTCTTGATAATTTGCTCCTAAGCCTAAAACATGGAAACAACACCCTAGTGACACTCAATCATTGAAGACAACATGGAATATGGGCAACTTGGTTTATTCAGACCTATTACAACATCTTCTAGGGGTTTCCAAACGTACATGACCTAACCAAGTGATTAACATAATGATTTATGCAATTTAGGTCTTGTTGCCACTAGGTGCATTCAAGGTGATGACTCCAAATGAAGGTAAGAACACTTGTCATATGAATTCCCAGACTTGTGTAGGCCCTAACAACATGCCACTATGATTCTTCACCCCTCCATTGACATACAGTGCATAGATTATTCAAAGCAACAAAGAACCTAGGGTTTTAGGACTGTCTCACAGCAAATCTGCACACACAATCAATCATATCTTCTTCACACGTGTCAGTCGTGAGTTGTCCTCTTGCAAGGATGTGGATAGGCATGGGATAGAGCTTTCCACCAATTTTCAAGATTTTTGGATGGTGGAAACTCTGCCCATGATCAAATTTTTCTCCCTGGAAACCCTAGGTAGGGTTTAGACCTGCACTCACCAAAAATGCAATAACTCGCACAAAACTTGATGAAATTCTACCAAACCAAATGCATTCGAAAGATAGATTTTTGTTTTTATGTATAGAACATTACAGATGGATCAACGTTAAAGGTTGACTACAGATCAATACCATGCATTTGATGAGAGAGTAGCCAATGAGAGGGACATGGACAAATATCCATGTCCATGTAAAGACTGTCGTGGTGGAAAAGTGAGAAAAAGAAACTTGATTCTTCAACATATGATAAGATATGGGCATAGTGGTATAAGCCCTTGGGATTATATCTGTTATGAAGATATGATAGAATTGCAAAGTGTGAGAGATGAAGAGGCAACAAACTTAGATGAAGTGGCACCAAACATAGATGAAGAGGCAACAATGTTAGACAAAGGGTTTGGATAGAATGTTGAATGAGGGTCTAGACGATGATTAGGCCAAGTCAATGGAGGATGCTTTAAAGCCTGTGTATGTTAATTACAAGTTAAGTCATTTGACAACAATCCTTCAAATTCTTAGCTTGCAAGTGGTGCATGGTTGGACAAATGAGAGTGTAGATCAGTTATTGGCATTATTAAGTTTGTTGTTACCACCTGACTCCACATTGCCAACAAAACAATGTCAATGTAAAAAGCAAATCACTAAGTTAGGCTTAGGGTATGAAAACATCCACACATGTGTCAATGGTTGTGTATTATTTTGCAATAATCTTGCAAGTGAGAGTGAATATCTGAAATGTCATGAAGCGAGGTAGAGACAAGGGTTGAAATCAGTTGTGGTTCTTAGAAAGGTTCTTCGCCACTTTCCAATAATCCCATGATTACTCTGAATGTATAGGTGCAGAGACATGGCTGAACTTATGCAATGGCATGCCCAAAATAAGAGCACCGATGGAAAACAATGACATGTGCCTGATTCTAAGACATGGATGGAATTTGATAACAAATGGCCTGATTTTTCTCAAGATCCTCTTAATATAAAGTTGGGTTTGGCTCTAGATGGGGTGAACCCATTCTCAGATCAAAGTACTAAATGGTCAACTTGGCCAGTGTTTTTAATAAATTATAACTTGCCTCCATGGTTATAAACTAAACCATTTTTCTTAATGCTATCATTGATTATACCAGGAAAGAAAAGTGTGACTTCAGATATAATTGTTGCTTATCTAGAGCCATTATATGATGAGCTAATGGAATTGTGGAAAGGAATTGAAGCAATTCAATCTTTAAGGGATGGTCATTCAATCAAATTCACTTTAAGAGCTTCCTTATTGTTTACGATTCATGATCTTCCTGCATATGGCACATTGTCTGGTCTCAATGTTCATGGATACCATTGATGTCCTTCTTGCAACTTTAAGGAATTTGTGAGGCACTCAATAAGTTTGCGTAAGTGTATTTATTGTGGACATTGTGCTTACCTTAAAATGGATCATCCATATCGTCGACAAAAAACACATTTCAATGGTCAAGAAGAGAATCGTGAAGCACCATTGCTAATAACAAGTGATTACATTATTGAGAATGGACAAAAAAGAATGCCATTTATTGAAAATGATGGGATTGTGGGTAGTAGATATGATCCATGTAGTGAAAGCGGTGTAAAACAGTTGTGCATATTCTATAAGTTGCCATACTTTGAGGATATAGCCATTAGGCATACTGTTGACTTTATGCATACTAAGAAAAATATAGCCTATGCTATTATAGAAACTCTTTTTGGTGCTTTTGATACTGTTTCATCATGTGAAGACTTTTGACAACTAAAGATTCATCAAAATCTTTGAGTTGAAAAATGTGTTGATGAAAAATATAGAAAACCTAGTGCTCCTTATGTCTGGATAAAGGAACAATGTGTACAATTCTTACAGTTGTCTAAGACTCACTTTCCCACTGGATATGTAAGTAGTAGTATTAGAAGCCAAACTGACATTAATGGCTTAAGAGGCCTCAAGACCCATGACTATCATGTCATAATCAAGAATATTTTACCTATTGTGGTAAATATATCAAGTTTGGAAAAGGGGCCAAGATTGGCAATTATAAGGTTGGGCCTAATATTAAAGAGAATGAGTTTACATGTATTAGACCCTTCAAACTTTGATAGTTTGAGGGAGGAGGTTGTTGAAGTCCTTTGTCTATTGGAACGGCAATTTCCACCAACAATCTTTAACATTTCTATGCATCTTTTGATACATCTAGAATATGAACTAGAGCATTGTGGCCCAGTAAGAATGAGATGGATGTATCCTATAGAATGATATATGAAGGTTTTCAAAAACTTTGTTCGTACTAGGGCAAAACTGAAAGGCAACATGTATTAGGGATATTCAATGTAAGAGGCCATGGGATTTTGCATAGAATACATGAAGGATTTTAAAAATGTCAATCGACGTATATGGGATGATGATGAAGATGAAAGAGTTGTAGGTGAAGTATTAGAAGGCAATGGATGTCGCTTCAAGCTATCACATCAAGAAAGAAGTGTGATACATGCCTATATTCTTCATGACACAACTTTGTTAGGCAAAAAAATTTACACAATAATTTATTTACTCAATTGCATTTACACATTATATTATTAATCTTACTATTTGTACATGAATATTCTATGTAGAAAATATGAAGAAGAGAATCAAACTTGGATGCAACATTGACCTCAAAAGTGCAAACGTCGTGATTTGATTAGAGGTGATCTTTTCCAAAATTTGGAGAATGGATTGCTAATGCAGTCAGTGATGCAAAAGAACAAGGTCAAGATGTAACAACGGAGGAAAGTGAGCTTTCACAATCTCCACATATATGGGCTATGTGTTTTAGTGGAATGTGGGCCTATGGTAGTCATTTAAGAGTGGAAGAAAAAAGACAAAGGAAAGACAAATTATGATTGTGTTGTTAGTGTTGAATTTCTTCACAAAACTGAGAAGAAATTTTATGTTGGATTCATCCAAGAAATTATTCAAGTGGATTTTGGTGAAAATAGTCCTATATTATTAAAATGTAAGTGGATCCAACCATCCACAGTACAATTTGATGAGTATGGATTTGTACACACAATATAGGGCAATTTTATCAGATATGGATGAGTCGTATGTTTCCCTCTTAAAATTAACCAATCATTTCTAATTGATGATGTAAGAAGCCTAGGATGGTCGTATGTCATTCAAACAGAGTCTCGTTCCAGACGAAAATTCATGGAATTTGTTGATATAATGCCTGATGGGCAATATGTTAATTTATAAGAAACATTCGAAGAAGTGGATGAAGACGATGATGGAGTGTTTGAAGAAGAGATTTTAATTACCAATGAAGAGATTGGGAGAGAGAATGAGCAGCATATCACAGATGAGGATGAGGAAGAAAATCAAGCAGATGCAGACACGAGTGATTAGGATTCTAATCTTGTATTATGATGATGTTTTATCACCTTAACTAGCCTGTCACCTTCAGAGGTTAGCTTGTCACCTAAACTTTGGTTATATGTATGGTGTAATTTATTATTGAATGTAATAAAGATCGAGTATAGGTATGCTTATTCACTGTTATTTTACTGATACATTTCTAAATGTAATAATCATTATTCTGCTGGTACATTATTTACAAAACCTGAGATGTTCACTTCTGATTTGATGTGCATTTAAAGTTAGGTTCAATCATTCTTCTTAGTTTTCTTACTTTGGTTGAAATTAAATTTGTTTAGTTAGAATATAATTTCATGTATGTCCTATATGTTTTCTTGATGCTATACTTTTCTTGTATGTCCTAGATGATAGATTTAGTTTTTAATACAGATTCTAGCCTCCACATGCATTGAATTTGCTTGTGTGAAGGAAACAATGACGAACATTTGTGATTTAATAATACATATAGATATCTTAACGTTAGGTGAACTAAGCCTCCTCATTACAAACAAATAAATGATCTCTTAGATATCTTAACCAGAATTCGAGCACCAAATTAAATCTTCTTCTCCATTGATTGCTTGAAATAGATATTACAATATAACAAAGGTCTCCTCATATATGTTTCTATAAATGCCTATGATGATGATATCAAAATTCAGTCTTGGTTTCTCTTTTATAAGAGAAGAAACAAGCTTTAGACAGTTACAAAATATGGCATCTTTTCAAAATTCATGCCTCTTTGTATAAACTAAACATTAATTTTGCTTAAAACATAATTAAGAGAAAACAGAGAAAGTAGACAATATTGATTGGAAGCCCGCAACACTTGCAATACACTTGTAGTCCATTAATCAACATAGGAGACCTATGATCATCTTGATCTGGAAAATTCCCCCTCTCCATGATAGAGTGTTTGAAGGCTCGATTCTTCCCCTGCAACATCTTCAAGGCCCTAATCTTCTAGAGGAGCCAAATACTCTTTCTCCCATTGGTATATTGTGTAGTCATGAGGCCATGATGCTCGTTACTTCCCTGCATGTATAGCATGTCTATTATTAGCTCGAAGATATTTATCTTGCCATTGAAACACAGTAAAATCACTAGGCCACTTATAATCTTGAATTTGGAGCAAGTTGGCCTGGTGACCCTTCCACCTTTTGTCCAGCAATGCTTTGACATCAATTACAAACTTTGTATATCCAGGATCCAAAGCAATTACTCAGTCCAGAATGATGTTGAAGCTGAGAATATTGATATCTTCATCCTTTTTCAAAAGTTCCATGACCTTAGAAATTGTATGACCAAATTCATCCTTCCACACATCAAAATCCTTGATCTTTTCATTCTCTGTTAGGATTGATGGAATGAACTAGTGTTTGAAAGTGGCAAAAGAAGCAATCTTTGCCTGCATTCTTTGATTCTCACCATTCACATACTGATACTCATCCAATAACATCTTGATCATTTTCTCTGTTGGCTTTAGAGTTGTAGGAGCATCTTGATTCCATTGTAGAACTTTACACAGAGTAATCAGTGTGTGATGTGTTGACTGCCATCTTTGATACAAGGTATCTAAAATAGAAAAAATTACTTTCAACCATTCCATGGCCTGAGACAAAGGAAGAATAGCATTCATGCACATCTCTCAACTTGTCAACAACCATTTTCACTCTATATTCCAAAATTTTCTTAAACACTTCAAGAATTTTTAGTTTTGCGTCATTCTTTGTTTTCTCATTTGGCTTTTCAATTCCTCAATTTCTTTTTCCAACTTAAATTTCAAAACATTGAATTGTTCAGCAGTCATTGTGGTATCACCGGTCTCTTGTGGCATAGGTGTTTGAAATAGCACAATGGATTGAATCTGAGAAGAACTCTCACCCTTCAATTGTTTTTTCAAGTTTACATTTTCAAGATACAATCTATTTACCTCATCATCATCTCCATTTGAGTTCTCTCATAATCAAACAATCTTTGCTCTAGCTTTATAACAACAGCTCATGTAAACATTACAGTATGCATAGTGAGGGTAGCTACTTGAGTTGCTTATGTGTCCCGAAATGTCTTGACCATAGTTGTTCCCCTTATTTCTTGGACCACATCAAGTAATCTTGGTTTGCCGATGTTCTTTTGTGTTTCCCATATTGCCAAAGTCTTTGTTTTTGGATTAAAACCACAACCACTGACACCTTCCACATAATCAAATTCAGAAACTAGCATGGGGTCATCTTGATTCCTGACTTGGTCTAACAATAACATTTTCTTCAACTCAAGCCCGAGAATGATCAACATGTTTCTCCTTAATACCATTTATCTAGCCTCATCAGGGATAACACTTATTTCATCTATTTTCATATTCTTGAAAGTTTGTGAAACAATTTGCTCATGCTGAGATTCATCAGCACCCATTTTATTTATTTCCACTTGTTCTTCAAATTCTTTCATCTTCATCTTAATCCAAAAATCTTTGAATTCAGGAGAATTAATGAAATCATCATCCTCCATAAATCTCATAGAAGCCACAATTCTTGTATCTTCTTCTAATTCAAGCTCTCCTTGTGCTTGTTCGGCCATTTCGGCCTCTAGTTTGTGTGCTTCTGTTTCTTGGCCAACAAGTGGCTGATCTATTTCTCCTTCATCTCCCATATTTCTTAGGATACTAGCCACTTCATCAGTGTCACCCCCTCCTCTCAATTCATATGGAACCAGTAGAGAAACATCCTCAATCCTTTGCCTTTTGGCAAGTGGTGAATCAAGGAAATGAGCTAGATCTTGTACTGACATTGCATCTAGTGCAAGCTCTTGAATCACAACTCCTAGTGGTCTTTTGACACTGGGCTTGGTAACCTTTGAAGACTGCTTCTCATAATTGCTATATATTCTTTCAAAATTGTCAATTATCAGATCTATTCTTCTCAAAGGGTCCCTCTCTTCAACAAAGAATCCAAGAAAATTAGGATTTTGTTTTCTCCTATCATCCTCAATCCTTTTCAAAATCTCCCATTTTCTTGCCCTATTATACACTTCTTGAAAGGTGACAAGATTTCTGATCACATCCTCATCAAAATTAATTTAATGGGATATTCCCATTCTTCTGAGGATGGTTTGTCTGACCAAGTTCATGTGACCCTCTGGATCACAAACCCTCTCTACACCTGATTTCAAAGAATATTTAGCCTTCAAATAGGCTTGCAAATCCTCTAAAGTATCAGAACCAATGGACCAATCACCAAACACTGTGGAATTAGGAAGAAATGTGCCTTTCTTCTGTTTCTTCATTATATCCTTCTCCATCCACATCATTTGCCACATGAATTCAAGGAATGCAATTCTGTTTGGCACAAATTTGGGCAACACATGGGGTGGCTGAGTACACCCATGTACCCTAATTATAGTATGAACTGGCAAGAAAAACCAATCAGCATAGTTATGCCTATGACCCTATTCTAGCCTATAGGCAAGAGGCCTCAACATTTCCCTAATCTCTTTTGTCAATTTGGGAGAAAAGATACTAAGAGAATTCATTTTTCTAATTGAGAATTCATCTTGAAACACAACATAGTCACAATTCTTGCAATGGCTATCACATTTGTAACACCAGAACTGAGTTAGCAATCTCTGTCCCTTTTCATCAATCATGCTCAGATCCATTCTGTTGGGCCACTTCCTTCTATTTTGATACAAAATCAAATGACATAACAAAGAGTAGTATTTGAAATCTATGGGTTTTTTGTTTTCTCTTATTTGCAAAAATCCATCATGCAATTTCTTTTCAATGAATGTTGCAAAATCATATTCAACATTAGCTTCTGGATTTTGAATTCTCATGGTCATCATCATTAAAACGACAGGCATTCTACCTTAGGCATCAATACCCAACACCTGACACAAAGAAAAATATGTTCTTTTGAAAAAGATAGCAACATCTTCAATAGAGAAAGGTTCAATTGCAATGGGTGGGATTTCAATTCTTCTGTTATTTTCCCCTTTCCTCATGTGCATGGGCACCTCATCCCTTCTGTGTGTTTTTCTCAAACTATTGTACTCCTACTCACTCTTTTGCAGATCTACTTGTGTGAGGGCTTGCTTGCTCAACATGAAGTAGTCTATGATTGCATTCCTATCCACAACCATTAATGGTGACCCATTTGGTAGTCTAATTGTTTTGGTGGCCGAGTGATAGTGTTATGCCAATGTTCTAATCAAATCCACATCAACAAATACATTTGGCACCACAAGCTTTGCCAAATCAAAATTCTGTGGGTTTCCAACTGGTCCCTGTCCATATTTCTTTTTCACAAAAATACCAAAAAAGGTTCCATCCAGAGATAGGGATTGCAGCATCCCGACATCCTTCTGCAACATCCTTGAGAAATTTCTTAGACCCCTTGTCAATTGAATTTGGTAGGATGTCTACCAATGATTGTTGAAACTTGATCGTTTCTTGGGAGCAGGGGGGTCAATGCTCTTACTCATAGAGTCATTTTTTTTAGGTTCCATATTTTAGTGCCTCTACGAACTAGGGTTTTGATATTTTACTTTCTTTACCAGACTAGTTGAAATCAGAGCACAAACCAAACACCAAATTTTATGCAAAGACTGATGGGGCAGACTTACCCAGTCAGAAAATTCCTAAGGAGTGTTAGGAATTGTATGCAGAAGATATCAATTAAATGCAAATAAAGATTAAACAGAGGAATGAAAAATACACAGAAATAATAACAGCGAGAGACAATTTTTAACGTGGTTCACCCAAACTTGGGCTACATCCACCAACAGAGAGTCCAATATTATTATCCAGCAAATCAAATTGATTACAACCAGCAATCCTTGCAACTTAATACCATTGCAAATGCTACAATACAATATCAACGAAAACCCTAACCCATAGTCATTTTATCAAGACTTATGTTGGTTACAAAATAGGGTCTTTTATGTCGGCCAATAGAAAAATAACTCTCGATGCCTTTATAAAATAATAAAAGTCATTTGAGGTTTCGGGGGCGCTGCCCCCGAGCCCCCACAAGGGCGCTGCCCCTTGACCTCGTCTTGGGGGCATTGCCCCCAAACCCCCATTAAATAATTTGGGGGGAAATCACACCAATAAATGTGGGGAAGATTTAACCTCCGAGTCTGATTAGGCTCCATATAACAACAATCTCCCACTTGGAGATTGATCATAACACTACTGGCCCTGTAGCTCCCACTGGAAATAAACACCCTGGACCCTATTGTTCTCATTATATTATTTTCAATCTTGAAGACCAATCGAAGCTGAAGAGGAGCTCAACTTCTCCCTTGTCACTACCTTCGTAAATATATCCGTTGGATTTTTATCTGTATGTATCTTTTCCAACCGTAACTGTCCATCATCCAACACCGACCAGATGAAGTGATACCTTAGTTGTATGTGTTTGGTCTTTGAATGCAAGGCAGAATTCTTTTTAAGATTTATGGAACTCTAACTGTCTATAAACAAATAATTGTTAGCCTGTTGTTTTCCCAATTCTTCCATGAAATATTGCATCCATATCATCTCCTTGCTTGCCTCTATTGCAACTACATACTCTACCTCCGTGGTGGATAAAGAAACCACCTTTTGCAACTTGGAGATCCAACTCACCATTGTCCCAGCTACAATAAAGACAACCTATAGTACTCCGCCTAGTATCAATATCCCCTTCCAAATCTGAGTCCACATAGCCTGCTAAATCAGTATTAGAGCCCCCAAAACATAAGTGTTTAGTGGATGTACCTCTCAAATATCTGAGAATCCATTTTACCGCATTCCAATGCTCCAATCTCGGATTACTCATATACTTCCTTACGACTCCTACAACATGTGCAATATCCGGTCTCATGCATACCATGGCGTACATTAAACTTCCTACAGCTGAAGCATATGTTACCTTGGACATTTTTTCTTCCTCCTCTTGTGTCTTAGGACACATCTCCTTAGTCAATTTCAAGTGACTAGGCAAAGGTGTGCTAACAACTTTTGCATTCTCCATATGGAATCTCTGCAACACCTTTTCAACATAATCAGCCTAAGATAGAGTTAATTTTTTGTTCTTCCTATCTCTGCAAATTTTCATACCAAGGATTTGTTTTGCTACCCCCAAATCTTTCATAGCAAATGAGTGTGCTAACTGTTGTTTTAACTCTCTTATGTGATCCATGTTAGACCCTGCTACAAGCATGTCGTCAACAAATAAACATAAAATTATATAGTTGTCATTATCCAACCTCTTAAAATAAATACAATGGTTAGAATTACACCTACTATAGCCTTGCTCAACCATAAAACTATCAGATTTCAAATACCATTGCCAAGGTGTTTGTTTCAAGCCATATAAACTCTTCTTCAATCTGTACACCAATTTTTCCTTACCTTTGACCTCAAATCCCTGTGGTTGTTCCATCTATATCTCCTCCTCCAAATCACCATGGAGAAAGGCAGTTTTCACATCTAATTGTTCCAAATGCAAATCCTCAGCAACCGCAATACTTAAAATAGTACGAATAGAAGTCATCTTAACAAACAGAGAAAAAATCTCATCAAAATCAATACCTTTTTTCTGTGCAAATCCTTTTACAAATAACCTGGCTTTAAATATTTTCTTATCCATATTCCTCTTTCAGCCTATAAACCCATTTGTTTAGTAAAGCCTTTTGACCTGCAGGCAACTTACATAATTCCCAAGTCTGATTTTTTAGCAAGGAGTCCATTTCTTCTTTCATTACATGCTCCCACTAAACCTTTGTATCCACCTGCATAGCTTCATCATACCCTTCTGGTTAACCAGCATCTATTAACAAAATAGAATACAAAGAGGGAGAAAACCTTTTAGGAGGTCTATTTAGCCTTGTTGACCGTCTAACATTCACAAGAGTTTGTGGTATTTCTTATTGTGATCAACCACTTGGTGGGTGTTAATGGCCTTCATAATAGCACCAAGCCTTGACAAGGATGATACTATGCTTGAATAAATAATTCTGCCTTATCAAATTATTTATCTCCTTTAGAAAATGAAGAGTACACAATTCACCAAGTTGATTAAAGGAGATGTCCACTACAATGTTCCTCACAAGACACTTGCTTAACTTCATCTAGTTATAATGTCCTTCTAATCAAGACTACAAATGTATTGTAGACTTCTAGATTTTTTGATTAAGCAATGTAAGTCCAATTTTGACAAATTTGATAAAGTTACTTTCCAAAATCAAATTGTGATCATATGTCAAACTTTAAGTGACTATAAATTCGCTCTTGTAGAGCAATTATAACTACAATTGGATTAGAATTTAAACTGAAACCAATCATCTCGGCATCTCAAACATCCCATAAAACCTGTTTGTAATATTTTTGAACAACCTTGCTATTTTGTAAACTGCAAACTTGATGGAGAATAACAATGTTGAAATATACCTCAAAATGGTGTACTTGTCAAGCTACACCAAGAGCTCATATTTCTATTGGTGGGATTATTTAATCATTTTGTACGGATTATGGAGTCAACGAGAATTTACAAATCAAATTTTAGCACTTGGGACTGTGACCATAATTAATGGTTTTGATTGGAAAAACATTTTGACTTGATAAACAAACTGACACTATGAAACAATTGAGAACATTCATAGATGAAACTTAATGTTGACAACATTAATGTTTTCAATCTGACCAACCTAAGGTGATAGAGAGACCTCACATGCAACTCAGAGAACCAACATGACATACAAGGAATTGACTTAACAACACATGCTATTTTATGAATGTGAAAAGTTTAAGATTTGTCGAGGACAAAAACGTGGACAACACTTTCATAGGCATGTCGTAGGTGATTATTTTACCTTCTTACCTAGGAAAATTTCGTAAATTTTAGCATTTTTGCAAATTATTGTTTTGTAACAAAGTTATTCATTAGTTTTACCAAAGGCCATTCACCTAACTACTAGGGGCAAACATTTATCTATGAAGAGGGGCAAATGCATCCTATAGGGTCAAACACTAATAGTGAGATGAAATTGTGGCTTTTTAGGAAAACTTAGAAAATGAAACTTGTTCCCTAGGATCCACTATATTTGTTTCTATATCTTAGAATGCTCAAAATATAGTGTTGAATGTACTTTTATTGCATTTTTACTATTTATATGAAAGAATGTAACTATGTCTTCTAGTGAGCTAGATATAGTACCTAGCCTTGCTTTTATTCATGTATTGGGATTTGTGAACAAAGATAGATGTTACTCTATTCATTTATATTTTTCCTCATGGAATTAAAGTGAATTTAATGTTGTTTCTTAGTTCATTTACTTCTTTGTTTATGCTTAAACTAAGTAATTGGTAACTAAATTGTCCTTAATTACTTTAGTTTCTTATTTTGCATGAGGTGGTGGGTAAGAGTACCTAGTCACTTGGAAGAGGGTGAGACTGTATGTCCCCTATTTTATATCATTAGGTTTAGTTTGATGCATGTCACTAATTCGACATGTACCCTTATGGTGTGTTGTCTTACTTAGGTTAAGTCTTCTACAAGTGCTTATGTGTGTTGCATTGGTATGCATATGACCTTATATGGATTGAGGTGATGACACCTCTCTACTTGTGTGTATTATTATTGTGAGTGATAACTTATTGTGTGTGTGCATGCATTGTCACACTAATGTGTGGCAATTGTTAATGTAAAAAAAAAAAAAAAAAATTGGCCTTATTTGAACACCTATTCTATCCTTAGTAATTTTTGGGCATTACGAGTCCCCCATTGGCATGGTGAACATGATTTTGTTATAATCTGCTTCCATTATGCAAATCTAATTATAGACAAAAAATCCATCCATGAGATAAAAGATTTCATAACCAGTGGTTGCATCTTCTATCATATATATTAATGGAATAGGGAAGTCATCCTTGGGGAAAGCCTTATTAATGTCTTGGAAGTCAATGTAAATTCTTATTTTACAATTTTTTTTAGGACATACATTATGTTTGAAATCCATGATGAGTAATCGATTAACTTTATCGACCATGTATTGACTAGTTTCATTAATTCTTCCTTCGCCAAAGTAGTAACTTTTGGCTTGATATGCCTAAGCTTCTTCTTCATAGGTTTTGCATCTACTTTGATCACCTAGTCATGAGATACCACTAAAGTATCTAGAACTAGCATGTTTGAATATTCCTAGGTGAAGCAATCAAAGAATTTGACAAGGACTTCCCTATAGATGTCAACCTCTTCTAACTATTAAGCTTGAGTTGAGTTTCATTTTTATTGACATTTTGATGTCTCAATATTTATTTCAATCTAGTTTATTTATTAGGGAAGCATTGCCTTCCACAAGTTATGAAAGTGCTAGAGGTAACTCAAGGGTATTGTGCTCAACTTCAAAAATCCCCAACTCTTCACTAAAATAATCATTTGGGTGAGGGATTAAATAATATTCCTTCTTGTGATAAGCTCACAAAATATCATCATAGGCGTAGAGATATTCAAAGATAGCCTTATTATTATCATCATATTCTTGTGTGAACATCTTTGTTTTATTATTTGCATAATGGAGCTCTTGTGGTAAATCATCTCTTTCCACCAATGGTATACTTCTTATTGCAACTACAAACTTTGAGTTCTATAGTTGTACATGTGGTGAGAATGTGGTAGAGGAGATATGCATGGAATCAACTATTTGGTTATCTTATGTAGGTGTGACTTGAATGGAAAATAAATCAAGATAGTAGATTAAGCCCAAGAGAGCATCTCTATATAGTTGTAAATGCTCTAACTTGGTTTGGTATGTACTCAATACCTTGTTAACCACCAATTGGGGTTCTCCAAATATTTTAAAGTTTGTATCACCTAAACATTATGTGATCATGACCCCTAAGGAGAGGGCCTTGTATTTAACTATGTTGTTGGTACATAACAAGTCAATATAAAAGACAAAAGGGAAAATTTCCCCCTAGTGGGATGTCAAGATTACTCCTACCCCAACTCTTTCACTACATCTATCCCCATCAAAATGAAGGTTCTAAAGATTATCAATAAGTGGGGAGGGTTATAGTTCTAATGAAGTTTCATCCTAATCATTAGAGATCTCCACCATGTAGATGTCATTGATCTCATTAATAGGGATAGTGGCATTCATAGTGGACGTGTATGTTCTAATAGAATGAACATCAAATGGGAATGTGAATAACTCATCTTTATCTAAGAATTGAATATTTTTTTCTATGGCTTTGGTCAAAATGCTAGCAATGGCATTGGAACCTTCTCCTTTTGGGGTTTTAATGTTCTTTTCTTCTCACCTTCTTCTTTTGGTTCATCTCCCTTCTTAGTAGGATTCATCTATGGGGAAGGAATGGGAGTTGTAACCTAATTGGAAAGAGACTCACAATCCACTCGAACCCCTACCTTCTTCCTGGATTTGTCCACTTTCATCATGTCAAATGGATTAGGATCTCCTCTTGTCACACAATTTTTTCCCAAATGCAAGAATCGAACCTTCTAGAATAAAGTGGAGGGGAGAACCTTCATCTTGTGGATCCAAGGCCTTCTCAATAACATGTTATATCTAATGTCTTTGTCAATGACATATAATAAAGTGAGAATCATATTCAAGCTACGAGTGATAGAGAGAATGATGTTTTAATTTTTGCCACTTTGAGATTATCATACACTTGTAGTGTATCTTAAAAAGAGTTGATGTTCATTTCATTGTATCCTATTTTGTCTAATAGGGAGAAAGGGACTACATTCACTATAGCCCTAATGTTAATTATTTCCTTCTTAATGTAGTTGTCATAGACCCATACTTGAGGGTATAGTGCATGGTCTCCTCTTCTTGTAAGCTCAACCTATTTAAAATCAAGGTGAAACTGATCCTATAAAAATTTAACTATGTGTGTTCAAATCTAAAAATTAGATTAATAAGTTTCAATTTTATGTGTAAGTGATTTGCAAATTCATTCAATGTAGTAGAGAAGGAAAAAAGCATCATAAAAGTTGACACATAATTTACGTGGAGAAACCCTTATAGGAAAAAAACTCCACACCCAAAGAGATGTTATGCTTGTATTAAATCTTATAATCAACTTTACATTTAATACTGAATCCTCTCTAATTTCTGATAGCATTTCATTACTCTTTCAACTTCAAAAACCTGTCATCATTTCTACCAACTCAAGGCATCATTATATAGAAGCCATGGATCTCAAAATACAATAAATTGTATCCAATAACATGAGACAAATCCTCATGCAAAAACCAAGTGCCCAATATAGTGAACTCCAAAGCCGCATAGTAGAAATCACCCTGTTAATTGTAAGTCTCAAACATGTGTGCCCAAGTAGTCCCATTCAAACTTAGTCAACTAAAGTGTTATGTGACAATAACAAGGCATAACTGAAAGTCTCAAGATGGGTGCCCAAGTTGTCCCAATCTATTTCTGTTAACTAAAGTGCTCCAACACACACCAAAGTCATGCAAACAGCATGCATACTTGGTGTCCCCAATCTAAATATGTAACAACCTATTTGTATCATGCAAGAGTCATGCAACAACCTGTAGCATCATGTAATTGTCATGCAAAATTGAACCTGACTTAAAGTGACATGCAAGACACATGAAACACCATATAAGTACATTCAATTGACATGCAAGTACATACAAATGATATGCAACAACATGCAAATGCAAGTACATGCAACTCACATGCAACAACATGCAAGTAACATGCAACAACATGTAAGTCCATTCAGGCAACATGCAACAACATGCAAGACCATGCAAACTCATACAAGTGGCATGCAACAACATACAAGTCCATGCAAGCTCATACAAGTGACATAAAAACACATTCAAGTACATTCAAGTAACATGCAACAACATGCAAGTCCCTGCAAGCAACATGCAACTATCATGCATCTCTAACTCCATTGTTAACTCCCACATCATATCTATGAAAAGTATATCAACATTATCCACTCATGCAAACAAAAAAGAAAACTCCAAGTCTACCTTGGAATCTTCTCCATAGTGGGTGCCCAAGATGGGTCTCACCTCCTAGGAAGTATCACCAAGTCAAGATAGACTTCAAGAAGTCAACTCGAAGTCTTCATGGGCTCCACTTCCAAATTGGGTCCTACCACATAGAAGATAACCATATGTCCAGGTAATATAATTAAATAATATTTTATCCTTCAAGTCTATATGTGTTTGAGAATATTTACCAAGAACTTTGGAGACACATGAAAATGGTTAGGATTTCAAAGTTAATGACAACTTATCCCAACACAACCTCTAAGGGTATTTTCTTGTTGTCAAAGAAGCCTAGGTTTTGAAGGTTTAAGTTTGGTGGATTAACATCCAAATCCACAAGATTAATTTAAGCTTTTGAGGGAGGTGTAATATGATTTGTATTTAAATTTAATTACCTCAAGAAGCATAGCTTGATGGGTATGTGAGTCCTCAAGAAGGTCTATGAAGGGGATATGTACAAATATCTTCTTGAGATATTCAACTAAATCATATGGGCTTACTGGGTATGGATACATACATGTCAAAGAAATAATATGTGCCTCATGCTCAAGTTTAGAGGTGGGGTGGATGTTTTCATCTATGTCTAACTCAATGAGATAGACCACTTAATATTTTCCTTTTTTCCCCAGTTGGGAAGGCATGATTATTTCTTCAAGGTTTGAGAAAATTATGGAGCATGAGGAAGAAGGGTTGATTTTACATTCGGGTTTGGGTCTCCTTAACCATGCACTCATAAAGGATTTTGATAAATTTTAAGTTAAAGTTTTGAGGGGAAATATACCCCTAGTTGTTTGATGCAAGAAAATCCTTTTGGTTGTAGGAATATATTAAAAAACAAGTGTTGGTGATCCTCTCATAATCTTTAAATAAACCTATTGTAATCCCTATAGGTATTAATGACCATCTTATGAAAGTTACACAATTCTTAAGGGTCACACTCCTTTGGCCTATGATAGAGATAAAACTAGTTTTTGTCAAAGGGGTAACTTTTGATGTTGAGTGTTTTATTGGTAATAGCCTATTTGTTGTGGGTAGTCAACAACATTGGCCGTTATGTACACATTAGAGTATTTGGTTAATGTTTCTATCATTTTTGTTATTGTAATTGTGATTGTTTCCATAATTGTTATTGTTATTTTACATGATGGGGCATCTAAAACCCCATTGGTGGTCACATTTTGATTGCTCCTTTAGATCTTTGCGGTACAAGGATAATAGTTGTTATCATTGTTGATATTTTGAGTATTGCTTCATCCATAAGTGACCAACCTCCCATTTGAACCATAGACTCCTATTATTATCAATGTTTTCTTAGTAAATTGTTAAGGTGATTTCCAAGACTTATGTAGAGCCTTTCGCTCTACATTTTGTTTTGAGTTGGAGGCATCTCTACATCAGTTATTGACAAATCTGTAGCATTGGAGCCTCATTTTGAATCATAATCAGGTGGCATCTTTTTGAGCCTTTATCATGTTTGAATCAATCTATGACGAGCTGTCAAGTTTAGATCATTCACTTGCCACATGGAGACTTCTCACAGCCTTAAGGAGTTGCTAGTTCACACACTCAAGGAGGAGCACCAAGGTACCAAGTGTCCTAGGTTACTTTTGGTCATCCCAAGTCTTAAAGGATACAACAAACGTAAAGAGGTCCCAGACGCTACCAAGTGTTGCCACAACAAAAGCCAAAGGGAAAGAAATTATGGCAGCCCCTTCATGTTGCACCAAAGTGCCACATGTCACTGGGTCAAACTATGGTGGGTCCCTCTAATCCTCCATCTACTTCAAGCCCTGAAAGGGCTAACAATGTATTCCAGTTGTGCCGAGGTGCCAAGTATCACAATACAACCTATGGCAGAGCCCAGCTGCTTCAAAAAGAAAAGTCCATAAAGAAAACCAAGGGAAACATGAAGGGAGCCTCCACTACTACCACTTGGAACATCCATGCTTCCCCACAATGAAACACTTCTGACACACCTGAAACGATGCGTCGCGATGCCAAGTGGTGCAATCCAACACAAGGTGGTCCCAGGGTTTCCAAGAGAGAGAAGTAGGCAGAGGTGAGACACTTGGTTTGTCCACGCATGGTTTCAACAAGGTAGGACTAATAGCATCAAGGAGAAGTGTCATGCTACTGCATGGCAACAAGACCCACCAATCTAGTAGAAGTAGAAGAGGCCCACAGAACCGTCGATCATGGATCACAGGATCTAACAGTCTAGAATTTATGTGTAGACACCTAAAAATGTCTTGACCCTTTAACCATTTTTTTGCATCATCCATATCACTAATTTTCCCTTTCATCTAATTAATTAAATAAATTCATAATTATTTAATTAATTAACCTACATCATCTTTGATCATTCATCATTAGCCTTCCCTCACCAATTTACCCGTAGTCCTAAATTAATTCAGCACTATACCTTACCAACTTCATCCCAATTAATTAAATAAATATGTGAAATATTTATTTAGTTAATTTGTTCACTTTCCTAAATTTGATTAATTAGATAAATCATACTTATTTAATTAATCTGCCCTATTAATCAGCGAACACCTAGCCTAGTTGATTAAATATCTATTATTTAATTAGCTACCCTAGCCTACATGACCCCTAGACCTGAATTAATTAAATAAATCATTATTTAATTAATTCTAAACCCTGATTAGTCCATTCACTAATTTTCTTCAGCCACATTAATTAAGTTAGTCACCCTAATTAACTTGGTCAACCCTTTATTACCACCTTCTCCCACAACCCACAAATAAAATTTTTTAAAAAATCACATGACCCTTCCAACTCACCTTTCTATTTTCATGTTAAAACATTCTCCATTAAATTAGCTTACAAATGTAAGGCCCCAAAAATGTGCATGTGTCACATGTCTCTCACCATTCCACATAAAATGACATTTTAAATTCCATCTCATCCCAAGGAAATAATTTTTTATTTCCTCATGTGTCTAAGTCACATTAAATGCAAAGCCTTCCCCAAAAATAAATTTAAAATTCATTTTTATTCCTATCCCTCCATATTTGTTGATGAGATCTTAGCCCTTGATCTCATCCTTTCATCTCAACCCTTGATTCCAACTTTCAATCTCCATCGTTGGATCAATCTCCCTCCAAATTTTCCTATAAATATGACCCTCCACAAGCTATTTTTATAACTTAATTCTAGTAGCTTTATTGTGCCAAAATAGCTTTCAATCCTCTTCCATCATACTATACTTATACTAAGATTTTCTGTTGATTATGTGAGCATTCCACATTCTTCCATGATCTTTGGGTGAAGCTAGGGAGTTGGGTGCACTTCCTCTACCTTATCAAGGAGTGAGGAGACTTCAAAGCATCTTGGAAGGTATAAAACTTGTTTTTAAGTTGTTTTTCATGTCTTTTTATGCTCTGTAGTTCTCTTCATCTTCATTATGAAGGACCTTTCAAGACAGAAAAGGAGAAATGATGCACCAATAAATGATGTGTATGAATCAACAAGCCTTTAAGGATTGTGAGGAGGACATGAATGCATCTTGAGGCTTCCATAGCTGGTGCAACTGTACAACAAAACACCAAAGAGGTGGTTGGGCCTCTTGCAGTTTCTTGGTGAATTTTCAATTCCCTGGATGAGTGTCATCAAGGTGAAGCAGTAGGGGAAGGATGGAAAGGTCAAGGTCATTCAATTCCATGGTACAAGAAATAGATGTGGTAGAAGTTTCCCGCCCGCAATCTCATTTTGAAGTGCTAAATTGCTATATATAATGGCTCAACCGATGTAATAAAAAGGGGGGTAGTGTTTAATCTTAGAGCTAATTTTGAGATTTGGGAGAGGAGTCGATAGGCATTCTAGCCTTTGTGGATCCTCTTTAGAACTAATTGAATGCTTTGTAATTGTGCCTTTGTACCTCTTGTAATTCATTCTTAGTTCAATAATAAAAATGAGTGACATCCTTTTCTTATTTTGTGTCTACTAAGTCTTCTTTTAAGTTTCATATATTGATGTGTGCCTTTGTTTTCATTTCAATGAGTGGTATTAATAAATGGTCTAGAATCCTGCCCTTACACGAGACTTTGAGGACCTCTGCGAGTACATCCTAGAGCATCGCGTGCTCCTAGGACCTCTTAGTCTCTGTTGACCAGTTTTATTCCTCCTGTATACACCTAAAAATGACATGACTCTACTTAAATAAATATTTTAAATATTTATTTCATCTTCATAGTCCTCTATCAATAAATAAATAAATTTATTTATTTATTTGATTCACTTCCTCCCATTTAATTAAATAAATTTCGTTTATTTAATTAATTTCATCTACATTAACTTTATTCTTCTAAATAATTAAATAATTTCAATTATTTAATTAAAACATCCATTCTTCTAAGTAATTAAATAATTTTAATTATTTAATTAAATCTTTCATTCTTCCTAATTTAAATAAAATACAAATTTATTTAAATTAAAATCCCCAAAAATAAAATATAATTAAATATTTTATTTATTCTTCCAAAATCATGTGCAAGTAAATTAAATAAATTTATTTATTTTGCTTTCTTATCTTCCAAATCTTCTAAAAATAAATTAAATAAATTTATTTAATTAATTTGCTTTCTTATCTTCCAAATCTTCTAAAAATAAATTAAATAAATTTATTTATTTAATTTGCTTTCTTATCTTCCAAATCTTCTAAAAATGAATTAAATAAATTTATGATGGGAGAAGGTGGACGAAGGGATTTTTCTTTACTTTTTTTTTTAATATTTCGATGGGAGAAGGTGGACACAGAAAGGAGAGACTCAAGTATGTAGTTCTATAAAAGGTGATAGTCCCGCGAGATGGATGTCGTCGCATGGACCATGTCAAGTGTGCTCATAGATGTTGGTAGGGGATTGCATGAAAGTGAGATGAAGTAGGTAGAGAGTGGATTATGGAAGGTACGATAGTGGATGATGATGCAGAATACAAAAGGACTTAGGTAAAGATGGAAGGAATGTTTATGCAAAAGCATGGACCATAGGATGAGGAAGATATGTAGGATAGTAGTGGAAGGGAGGGGAGATGGAGTTGTACGAAAGTGTTGTGGAATGGAAGGGAACCATGACCAACGGTTACACATACCGTGATAAACATTGAAGCTTATGATGGGAAGGTGGTGTTGGAAGCAATGAAGATTTTTGCTTGGTGGATGAGTGATTGAGGTATTTAGGGACCCACATAGACTTAGTATTTTTCTGATTTTTTCTTGTCATGTGGGATGGAAGGATTTGATATTTGTGGATGGCATGGGAGAAAGTGGATGGTTGGGATGCTTTAGAGGTGGATGCCTCATTTGACTTGATAGCTTTTTGCTTGGGTACCCAAACCTTTTTGCTTGTAGATTGTACTTGTGAAGGTATGGGCTTGGGTATATGCAGCTTTGGTGCATCTTCAGAGGTAATCATTTGTTGCTTGGGGACCCACACCTTTTTTAGTTTGGCATTGAGGTGTGTGGGTGTATGCAGCTTTTGATATGGATAATTCTTAGATTCTGTGCTTTTGTATCCTAGGTCATGAGGACGCTTAGGATTTTGGACTTGAGAGGTAGAGGCATCAAAATTTTTGTTGTTGAATTCTCTTGGGATGGTGGAAGTGGGGTAGGTGGAAGCTCTTTGTTTAGACAACATGTGCATTTGTTGGCCATGATTGGGAATGTTAGATGATTTACAGATGGATGGATAAGGTGTTGGAAGAAGTGGTGGTAAAATGTAGGGAGGGATGTTAGGATTTGGGAGTAGCGGAGGTAGATTGGATGGTGGAAGGTGTATGGTCGCATGCTTTTGACAAATGTAGGATGATGGAGGTGGAATGGCGACATATGTTTTGGGGATACAAAAGGGTTTGTGATGGAAAGTGGTAGACTTAGGAGGAGTGGAGGAAGTACCAACATCTTGAGATTGTTCACCTTGGTGTATGTATCCAAGGCCATATGAAGGTGGAGGAACATTGACATGGACGGGCTCCAAAATACCTTGTTCATGAAGGCCTAAGCCTTTACCTTGATAGTTCATATGTTGGAGTATGCGGTGGACAGCGGGATTATGTGTAGGTGGAACACTAGACACAAGTTCTTTATTGGATGGAGAAGATGAGATAGAGGATAATGGTTGTTGGTGTTCTAAGGAAGAACATTCATGCATGAAGGTAGTGAGACCAAGGATATAGATAACGGATTTGCAGCTTGGTCAATAATGGGTGGTGAAGGATCACTAGAATCTTGATCATCATTATGCTCTTTAGATCTAAATTATTGGGTTGATCATTCATGTGCACTTGGGAGGCAAGTGTCTCATCATAGGAGGCGGAAGTTGTTGGATCATGGATGGGATTAGATGTAAGAGGGATAGAAGTAATGGAGTTTTCTTGCTCACGGATGGGTATGGGATCAAGTTGTTCAAGGACATCTTCTTCATAGGGAATATCTTGATCATAGAACAAATAAAGGTTATGGATGGGTTGGAGTTGGATCTCTTGCTCATGTATAGTTGTTGGGAGATGGATAGGATCAAGTGGCTCATGGAGAGGTTCATTATTATGGATATCATCTTGATCATGGAAAAGATGCATGTTATGGATAGGTTGCAAGAAAGTGGTTTGATCTTGACGTGGACTAGGGATTAATGTTTCCTCATGCTTAGGATTAGACTCTTGACATACCTCTTGGGTTGCTTGAATGGAAGTGGATAGCTCTTGGGTAGGCTTGACATGTTCTTGAGGGTTATTGACATGGAGGTATAGTAGCTCTTGACTTGGGTTCATGGTAGTAGGTTCTTTGATAGCTCAAGGGGTTGCGGATGACATGAAGGTGTTGTAGGATTTGATATGGGATTGGAAGAATCTTTGGTAAGGTCAAGGACTGAAATTTGGGGGCATGGTTGACTTTCTGCTAGTAGCCCTTGGATCACATCATTGGTAGGTGTATGGATAGGTGAATGAGGGGATTTAGCTTTCTCCTTAGCTTTTCTCTGGTAGTATAAATTTGGCAAAACTCTTTCCCACAACTCATCTAATTCTTTTTTGGTCACCCATTTAGAGTTTGAGGAACTCCATAATGGTGTTGGCGTGGGATTGGCATGTTTTGGAATATGTGTCTTAGGAGTTAGCGAAGGAGGACTAGTAGAAGTGGTATATGATTTCCCCTTTGAGGTGGCAGTTGCCCTGTCAATAGTATCATTAAGATGGGAAAAGAAGGTATGATTTTGGGACGAGGCACAGCTAGTACTGGCACGTTCAGCTTGCAAGATTGCCACTTCTTGTTGTAAGACTTGGATTTGTTTGTTAATTGCTATACACTCTTGGGGTGACGGACCTGAGTTTATTTGCAATTTCAGGTATTGGAGTTTTTGACCAAAATATTCCAATTGGTTTTCCATTGACACAAGACCGAAAAAACTTACTGGTTTGGATGAGCAACAGCAGAAGGTAGATGTGCAAAAAAGTTGATATATATGTGCAACACTGGTGAAGTTTGCATGCGCCAAAATAGAGTGCAGATGCTCAATACTGTCAAATGTGCAAAAAGTCGGTGTACATGCATAAATCTAGCTCTTTGCTTGTGTTTTCTCAGAACTTGGAAATTTTGGATCGTTTTTAGGATTTTTCAGTGTTTTTGGTTTAAAAAACTTGGTGTTTCTGATGATGTTGATGTTCAATTATGGAAAAAGCACAGCAAACACATAGAAGTTTTCCATGATTTTTATCTTTTTTATTTTTTTTGTGTTTTTGGACTATTATGACTCAAAGACAAGTACAACCTAGGCAAGATGGGACAATATCCGTTGAATCCTCTAGCTGTGCCACTCAAAGCGTGTAGCTCCAGAATCTGGTAGCACCGGCTCCCCTCCACAGCACTCACTTCTCACGCATACCAGATTCGGGTTTCCTTAGGCTCGTCCCCACACCGAACCTTAGGATTGTCCCTACTACCTCTACTAAGAGTCACTTGAATCGAGGCCGCTTCAAGAGCTCTGCCCTTTGCATCAACGAATAGGGGTTTTTGGCTTGCTACACAATTGGTTCTTAGATAGGGGAACTGTTCGAGTGGTTACACGTGCGGCGGTGCTACTCTCCGTTATGGAGTCTCCCAGCCTCAAAGGGTTACGCCTATGAGGGTTTTGGGGGAGGTTGGCCGTCGATGTAACACAGCAGCACTCGTTGCTTGAGGTTTTCACCCCAAGCACAATTTTTTTTAAGTGGCTTGGTAGGGCTTGGCTTTAGCCTGTTACCACTCAGGGTCGTTCCCACTTAGACAGGCGTGCATCCAAGGGCAGGCCCCCCTAAAGGTTTGACAAAAAGAATGACAAGTCTAGCACTTTGATCACCCAGTTAAGGGGAGAGCATAAGCCTATTGTCATTCGCAAGCACAGAGTACAGTGGTTAATCCAACCTAGTTAAAATAGAAAAACTAAATGGGCTAAGATAATTTGTGCACTCACACGATTGTTAACTTGACAAGTGATTAATCATAGCATTGTTCATTTCCCATTTGTTAACTTTGAAAGTGATTAATCATAGCATTGTTCATTTCTCATTTGTTAACTTTGAAAGTGATTAATCATAGCATTGTTCATTTCCCATTTGTTAACTTTGAAAGTAATTAATCATAGCATTGTTCATTTCCCATTTGTTAACTTTGAAAGTGATTAATCATAGCATTATTCATTTCCCGTTTGTAAAAGAAAGCAATGATTAAACTAAAAAATAAATCCACAATGCAAGATAGCAAATTGGTCCAATTTCTTCCTTCCTAGTTAGGGACTATGTGTAGTTTGTCATGAAATGCATTTGATTACTTCACCCCTAGCTAGGCTAGATGAACCAAGCAGAATATCTAGATGTTAGTTCCAGCATGCAAAAATCAAAGAAACCCAAAACAAAAATTAGAAGACAGATGCGCAACACTGCTGCCTGAATGCGTAGAAACAGGGAGTGTGCGGCTTTTTGAACAGAAGCGCAAATACAGAGATCAAATGCACAAAAGAATGAGGTGCAGGTGCAAAAATAGCAGATGCACAAAAGGATGAGGTGAATGTGCAAATTAAGAGTTCAGATGTCCAGTTCGTCAGATGCATCATTTTGGAAGGCAAACACGTTGTTTCAGAAGCTGAATGTGTAAAACTGGCTTTGTCAGAAACCTATTCGTCACCTGTATGGACCTGTCTTCAAGAAAACTCAATATTTTTTTTATTAGTAGAGGGGCAAGGGCCCCACGGTGGGCGCCAAAATGTGAGGGGAAATTTTGGTTATTCAAATCAATGAAAAATAATCCCAAACATCTACAGAATAATAAAGATAAAAGAGATTTAAAATAAAGAACAGACAATACCTTCACCTTTTACCTTTTTGCCTTCTGTAGTTCGCCTATCTTTATTCGATCTTGATTGTGAAGCCCTCAAAAGCTGTTGCTTGCTTGCTTGCTTGTTTGAAGATGACAAATGAAGAATGGCTAGGATACTTTGGTATTTGAAGATGAGCTTCAAATACAGAAATGGAGGATGCTATGAAGTGCTCAAATATAATGGGGGTGCCAAAGGCGCGCTTAGATTCCTGCAGCATAAGTTTACACAAACTCCAAATATTGAAATGAAGAGAAGAAGGTTATATTTATAGAAGAGAGTGAGGGAAGATCAATGGTTGAGAAGAAAAGAATGAATCAACGGAGGAGGATTGTTGAGGAACGTGCAACAAATGGAAGAAAGACATGTGTCATTCAAAAAGAAGCTTTGTTGAGTTAAAAGCTTTCTTGATGAGTTTTCATTTTCTTTAAATTAGAATTTATTTTTCTAATTTAAGAGCAAAGTTGCTTTAAAGTTGCTTTAACTCAGCTTTTACTTTTGTATGACAAGAGGAATTTATTTTTAGAAGATATTGAAGATAAGAAAAAGAATTAAATAAATAAATTTATTTAATTCATTTTTAGAAGATTTGGAAGATAAGAAAGCAAATTAAATAAATAAATTTATTTAATTTATTTTTAGAAGATTTGGAAGATAAGAAAACAAATTAAATAAATAAATTTATTTAATTCATTTTTAGAAGATTTGGAAGATAAGAAAGCAAATTAAATAAATAATTTTATTTAATTTAGAAGACAAGAAAATAAATTAAATAAATAAATTTATTTAATTCATTTTTAGAAGATTTGGAAGATAAGAAAGCAAATTAAATAAATAAATTTATTTAATTTATTTTTAGAAGATTTGGAAGATAAGAAAGCAAAATAAATAAATTTATTTAATTTACTTGCACATGATTTTGGAAGAATAAATAAAATATTTAATTATATTTTATTTTTGGGGATTTTAATTTAAATAAATTTGCATTTTATTTAAATTAGGAAGAATGAAAGATTTAATTAAATAATTAAAATTATTTAATTACTTAGAAGAATGGATGTTTTAATTAAATAATTGAAATTATTTAATTATTTAGAAGAATAAAGTTAATGTAGATGAAATTAATTAAATAAACAAAATTTATTTAATTAAATGGGAGGAAGTGAATCAAATAAATAAATAAATTTATTTATTTATTGATAGAGGACTATGAAGATGAAATAAATATTTAAAATATTTATTTAAGTAGAGTTATGTCATTTTTAGGTGTATACATTTTGCCCCTCTTTGATGCAATGTGTTTTATCACATTGTTTCAAAGAATAAGATTTTTGACAATGATACATGCCCCAGTTTTGCCCCTGGTACAATTTGAATGACAGGATGCCCCCTCGGGAGATTGGACGAGGAGACGGCAGAAGGCATGAGACGGACAATCTCACGAGGAAAGAAATGGCTGGATGCAGAAGAAAGAGGTGAATGATACGAGATGCAAGATAAAAAGATAACTCACACAAGCAAGAAGCAAGTAAGCACAAATGATACAAAAATAGGCAAGGTATTGCCCCAGTCAAGTGGTAAACCAAGGATATAGATTGATGATGTCTGGTTTCAAGAATGAAACATGTCGTATAAGACTCCAGGTTTGGTTTTGACAATGCAACATCCTATCTAAGACACTATGATATGATAACGATATACGATAGTGTTGTCATGGCGGGGAACGATATATCCCTAGAGCAACATGAAGGATAGTTACGACTGATTGATATGGTTTACGACAAGATTAGGATCAAGACCACTGAGTGTGATTGGATCATTTGACAAGATTGGCTTGACTCGATTGGTATGGATTAAGGATAGACTTGAGTTTTGATCACTGCTCAGATTGACAGGTAGAACTGTTGATGAGCGATATGAGGACAAATAGAATATTGATCTATAGAAGAATGACTCGATAGAAGAAATTTGATTGAAGGACTGACAAGCTGCTGCAGGATTTTCTTATTGCATGGGATATGGATATGGATATGGAATGGAATTGGATACGGTATGGATGTGGATATGGAATGGAATGGAATTGGATACGGTATGGATATGGATATGGAATGGATGTGGATTTGTCATCGTGATATTTGCAAGGCTTTTTGCTTTCATCATTAGGCTTTATTATGTTGTAAGAAAATACAAGCATCTAAGTATAATTAGACCGAGATGACCTGAGTATCGCTTCCTTGGATTTTGATATAGCAAGTTGATACAAGCATCTAGTCAAACTTGAAGCTAGATGACCTGAGTACTTCTTGCATTTCAACAGACAAGGATTTCCCCTTTTCATGTTTAGACCTCAGAGTCCTCAATGATCTTTTGCTGATCATGTCGTTAGACAGAAGTCGTCACATTACTAAAGTTTAATCCACAAGCAGCAGACAAGAAAAATTATGCCCCCATCATAGCATCTCTAGCTTTTGGCATCCTTGAGTAGCATAGGAAGACATAATGACAAAATTCCAAGACCTTGTAAGTTAACCCATTGACAAAACTCCTTTGCATTAGATGTGTCTTTTGCCATAATTGATACAGAATTAGTCTGTGTCTTTGGTATGGTGCCGTGCTTTGGACAGGTGGATGTTTTGAGTCAAGGACCTTTGTTTAAGGAACGCGTTGTGCTGCACTTGCTTGCCTGGTGAAAGGTATCACAATCCTTATTGGTATCCTCTTAGAACAGTGGCATTCAAGAATCCAAATCCGCAACTAGGCCGAGGAGTTACCCCCAGTTTAGACAAGGATCGACTTATTGTGAGTGAGACGACAGACAAACACGGAGAGACGGACCCTAAGGGACTGACCTAGTGCCGTGGGGGCTCATTGCTAAATGGCCTTGCCTACGTGACGACGCAGAGGCAACGTAGTTCAGGGTAAACCCTAGCGAACCTAAGACCTAGGCGATGGCAAAGGACTCAAATTGACAGAAGGACTAGATATGGGACTGACGGGACAGTGGAGTGGAGAGAAGAGGAGCGAAGTGAAGTGAAGCGAAGCCTCGGGGGCGCATTGAGAATGGCCTTGCCTACGTGATAACTCAGAGGTGACGTAGTTCGACAATGGTTCGGAGGACGGGGTCAAGACGGACGAGATGATGGACACAAGAGATATGAAGTCAGAACGGATGGAGGAAGTGGTTTGTCGCAGATAGCGCCTGTTTACCAGGTTTTCACCACTTGCTTTTATTTGCACAAGAAGCTAAAAGTACACATGATGCCTGTTTGCCAGGTTTTCACCATGGTACCTATCCTAGGCACCTGTTTGCTAGGTTTTTACCGTAGGACGATTTTTTTTTTTTGGATTTTTTCAGGACTCCCTTACACTGGGGTTTTCAAGCATAGAACTTGCGAAGGTGCATGCTGTTGATAGGATCATCAAACAGTTCACCTTCGGATGTAGCCAATTGATATGCCCCTGATCCATAAGCTATGATGACGACATAGGGACCCAGCCAGTTAGGTTCAAACTTTCCTTTCTTTTCTCTGTCTTGCTGATTTCTAGGATTTTCTCTTAGGACTAGGTCACCGACTTGGAATATCCGGGGCTTAACTTTGTGATTGTAGCTTCTGGACATGCATTGCTGATATGCTTTCAAGTGATTGAAGGCCTGTTGCCTTCGCTCTTCAAGCAGCTCTAATTCTTGGAGTCTGGTTACTCTGTACTCTTCATCTGATATGAGGCCTTTTAATGAGACTCGCAATGATGGGATCTCGACTTCAATGGGCAAGATAGCTTCAGATCCATAAACTAGGGAGTATGGTGTTGCACCTGTGGGTGTGCGGATGCTTGTGCGATAGGCCTACAGCGCGGGATTTAGTTGGACATGCCAGTCACGGCCAACATCATTGACAGTTTTCTTCAAGATTTTTAGAATGGTTTTATTTGATGCCTCAGATTGGCCATTACCTTGTGGGTAGTAAGGAGTGGAGAAGCGGTGCTGAATGTGGAATTTATTGCATAGTTCCTTGACATCTTGATTTTTGAAGGGTCGTCCATTATCTGTGATAATGGACGAAGGGACACCATAACGACAAATGATATAGTTCAGGATAAATGAGGCAATCTGTTTGCCTGTGATGTTGGCTAGAGGCACGGCTTCAATCCACTTTGTGAAGTACTATGTGGCAGTGATAATGAATTTATGGCCGCTTGAGGAAGAAGGGTGGATCTTGCCCACTAAGTCGAGTCCCCACTGACAGAAAGGCCAAGGAGTCATCAATGGTTGTAGCTCTTGTGCTGGCGCATGTATCAGGTTCCCATGAATTTGGCACTTTTTGCATTTCTTGACAAACTGATAGGAGTCTTGTTCCATTGTTGGCCAATAGTATCCCATGCGTATGAGTTTCTTGGCCAGGGTAGGGCCACTAGAGTGAGCCCCACATATTCCATCGTGTATTTCACTTAGAGGGGTTTGATATTCCTCTCTATCTAGACACCTAAGGAGAGTACCATCTAGACCTCGGCGATATAGGATGTTAGCGACAATGGCATACCGGGATGCCTGCCGGATGAAGGTTCTTTTCTGGTTATGGGAGAGGTTGGGTGGGAGGGTATTCTCTTTTAGATAAGCAAAGGTTTTACCATAGATTCATCGAGGACTCTGAGGTCTAAACATAAAAAGGGGCAATCCTTGTCTGTTGAAACACAAGAAGTACTCAGGTCATCTAGATTCAAGTTTGACTAGATGCTTGTATTAACTTGCTAAATCAAAATCCATGTAAGTGATACTCAGGTCATCTCGGTCTAATTATACTTAGATGCTTGTATTTTCTTACAACACAATAAAGCCCAATGATGAAAGCAAAAAGCCTTGCAAATATCAAGATGACAAATCCACATCCATTCCATATCCATATCCATACCATATCCAATTCCATTCCATATCCATATCCATATCCCATGCAATGAGAAAATCCTGTAGCAACTTGTCAGTCCTTCAATCACATTTCTTCTATCAAGTCATTCTTCTATCGATCAAATTTCTGTTTGTCTTCATATCGCTCATCAACAATTCTACTTGTCAATCTAAGCAGTGATCAAAATGCAAGTCTATCCTTAATCCATACCAATCGAGACAAGCCAATCTTGTTGAATGATCCAATCACAATCAGTGGTCTTGATCCTAATCTTGTCGTAAACCATATCAATCAGTCGTAACTATCCTTCGTGTTGCTCTAGGGATATATCGTTCCCCACCATGACAACACTGTCGTATATCGTTATCATATCATAGTGTCTTAGACAGGATGTTGCATTGTCGAAACCAGACCTGGAGTCTTATACGACATGTTTCATTCTTGAAACCAGACATCATCAGTCTATATCCTTGGTTTACCACTTGACTGGGGCAATACCTTGCTTGTTTTTGTATCATTTGTGCTTCCTTGCTTCTTGCTTGTGTGAGTTATCTTTTTATCTTGCATCTCGTATCATTCACCTCTTTCTTCTGCATCCAGCCATTTCTTCTCATCGTGAGATTATCCGTCTCATGCCTTCTGTCGTCTCCTCATCCAATCTCCCGAGGGGGCATCCTGTCGTTCAACCTGTACCAGGGGCAAACTGGGGCATGTATCATTGTCGAAAATCTTATTCTTTGAAACAACATGATAAAACACATTGCATTAAAGAGGGGCAAAATATATACACCTAAAAATGACATGACTCTACTTAAATAAATATTTTAAATATTTATTTCATCTTCATAGTCCTCTATCAATAAATAAATAAATTTATTTATTTATTTGATTCACTTCCTCCCATTTAATTAAATAAATTTCGTTTATTTAATTAATTTCATCTACATTAACTTTATTCTTCTAAATAATTAAATAATTTCAATTATTTAATTAAAACATCCATTCTTCTAAGTAATTAAATAATTTTAATTATTTAATTAAATCTTTCATTCTTCCTAATTTAAATAAAATGCAAATTTATTTAAATTAAAATCCCCAAAAATAAAATATAATTAAATATTTTATTTATTCTTCCAAAATCATGTGCAAGTAAATTAAATAAATTTATTTATTTTGCTTTCTTATCTTCCAAATCTTCTAAAAATAAATTAAATAAATTTATTTATTTAATTTGCTTTCTTATCTTCCAAATCTTGTAAAAATAAATTAAATAAATTTATTTATTTAATTTGTTTTCTTATCTTCCAAATCTTCTAAAAATAAATTAAATAAATTTATTTATTTAATTTGCTTTCTTATCTTCCAAATCTTCTAAAAATAAATTAAATAAATTTATTTATTTAATTTATTTTCTTATCTTCTAAATTAAATAAATTTATTTATTTAATTCTTTTTCTTATCTTCAATATCTTCTAAAAATAAATTCCTCTTGTCATACAAAAGTAAAAGCTGAGTTAAAGCAACTTTAAAGCAACTTTGCTCTTAAATTAGAAAAATAAATTCTAATTTAAAGAAAATGAAAACTCATCAAGAAAGCTTTTAACTCAACAAAGCTTCTTTTTGAATGACACATGTCTTTCTTCCATTTGTTGCACATTCCTCAACAATCCTCCTTCGTTGATTCATTCTTTTCTTCTCAACCATTGATCTTCCCTCACTCTCTTCTATAAATATAACCTTCTTCTCTTCATTTCAATATCTGGAGTTTGTGTAAACTTATGCTGCAGGAATCTAAGCGCGCCTTTGGCACCCCCATTATATTTGAGCACTTCATAGCATCCTCCATTTCTGTATTTGAAGCTCATCTTCAAATACCAAAGTATCCTAGCCATTCTTCATTTGTCATCTTCAAACAAGCAAGCAAGCAACAGCTTCTGAGGGCTTCACAATCAAGATCGAACGAAGATAGGCGAACTACAGAAGGCAAAAAGGTAAAAGGTGAAGGTATTGTCTGTTCTTTATTTTAAATCTCTTTTATCTTTATTATTCTGTAGATGTTTGGGATTATTTTTCATTGATTTGAATAACCAAATTTTCCCCTCACACCTCCAACTTCTTCAATAGCACGAGGAAACCCATTGCTACTAAGTGCTCCTGCTCCTCCTCCAGTGGATCCTTGACCTATGACTATTGCTCCAATTTCTCCTACCCCTATGGTGGTAAGAGGAAAGCAACCCATGTCGAGGAACCCTCCCTCCTCACCTATGGTTTCCTAATTCTTAGAGTTTTATTAGTCTCCCCACATATCCCTATGAATGTGGATGACCTTGAACCCATGTTTGAAGACCCTTCGACTCCCTCAACAGAGTCTATGGCTCGTTCTCGACGAAACTAGCATGCGAGAGATCGTCAATGTCGTCGTCATACCGCAACCCATGGACACACTGCTGAAGCGCAGCCTCCTAGTGACCATCCTTCTCCTATGCAAATGCTTGTGGATCCACTGACTCCTTTGAACTATCATCTTGTTGATTCTCCACCTCCTCTTATATCTTCAACTCCTCCTTCACCTCCACAACCTAACATCAATAATGCTCCCAGCACCACTTTGTTATAGCTAGCTCCTATCCTTTGTACCCAGCATCAAGTGTTCCATGGTATCTTACGTCCCACTACTATTGACATGTACATTCCACGCCTGTTCCCTAAGCATAAACTAGAGCACTACCCCACCCCACCTTTCCACAAGCCAAATCACGTGTCACTCTTGCCACCACTGAGCCCTTCAGTTTAGCTCTATCAGTTGTGGAGACCTCATCTCCACTTGTGGCCACTAGTGCTCGCAATCCCACTATCAGCACTGGGCAACCACTGATTGTCATCTATTTTGACAATGACTCTAATCACTCTTCTCTTGAGAAAGATGTATTTGAGTCCTTAGGAGAGATACAATCATTGTCTGTGATCTTCACATGATAGATGGACCTTTCCTTTGATGAGTTACGACAAGATCCTCCCTTGGATGTTGATCCTCCACGTGATGAGCTTGTGGTTGTGCCTAGAATTGCCCTCAATGTGATCCCTCTCGCGATATACCTTCTATCTCTTTATAATGAGCAATATTTGGAGGCACATGACCTGCTATATCCTAATCCTTGAGTGCAGTCCCTTCATGCACCTATTTTTATGTGTGTTTGCCTATTTGTTTTGTAATCCCCATGTATGAGTATGGCATGACTATTTGTTTGTTAGTCCTCCCTGGATGACCCTTGATGCCCTTGTAGGCACCTAGAAATAGTGGGGATGAAAATGTCATGTCATTCTTCTATCTGTATCTACATTCTTCTATCTATTGTACATGAAATTTCATACATAGTTTTTGGGATGACGTAAAGAGTTGGATGATTTAACATCCTTCTATGTTGACTTAAAATTTTTACTTGCCTTCATGTGCCTTTTCTCCTCTGTATTTGTAGTACTACCCACTTGGGGGATGATGATAATGCAAAATATTGATAGAGATCCGATGATCATTTTTATACAGATACATACATTATGGTGACCCCAAAGCATGTAGATCATTTTGTGTTTTTACTTTTGATGTTGCTTGTCTTGTGTGACACCTTGTTGTGTTGCTCAACGTCATGCCATGTTTACACAAGCCATTGTGTATTATGTCTGCAGCATCGCCTTAGTTGTCCTTACTTGGGGGCGACCCCTTAACGATGTAGCTCTTGGGAACATATCCTCTAGGCATGCGCTTCCTAAAAGATCTTGTGCCTTATTGTCCTCTTTTTACCTTAAATCTAATTTCTCCTTCATGATGTAAGAAATTATTTTAAGGTGGGGGCATATGTTTTCTATTTATCACGTCTTATAGCACACCACAATGAGGGTATGCTCCCTGAAGCATTTTTATGTAGCATTTGTGGTCCTAAGTAGATACACTTGCTTAGACTGACCACCTTTATTAGAATTACCTAGCAAACAATAGAATTTGCTAGCCATGTAATTTTTGGTATTGTTTGACATGTAACTCACCTAGCTAAACAATGTCAGTCTATGATGTTGCATTTACTACCCTGTTAGTGCTTCTCATAAGCCACCTAGTAAAGAATGGATTTTGCTAGTCCTAGTGACTTATAGAAGCTTTTCAAATGAATGTAGTGACTTATATAAGCTTTTCAAGTAATTTATGGCATTAGACTATATCATTTGCCAGCTGATGAGGTAACAACCTCCTTTTTATAACAAGCCATATAACTTGTTTGTCTTGCCCAATCACCCTAACCATGCCAATTTGTTTATTTTTAGAATCAATATTTATTTATTTTTAATAAAATGATGTATAAATCTTTATTTTCCAATTGATTGAAATTAGCCACTAATGTTGACATAATTATGTGTAGAGCTTGTGTAATTATGTGGGGTTCATGTATGGCCTAACGAAAGGAGTGGACTTCAAAGCAGTCGAAGTCAGAGCACCAGAATTTAAGGGCACCAAAAATTTAGGCATACATAATCATAGCTTTTGTTAGCAATTATAACATTTTATGTTGGGCATACTTAAAACTTTATGGCTCCACTCAGAGCCTTTAATTTGTTTAATTTCATAGACATCCAATTAGTTTTCAATTCTATTTTTCTTTAAAGACTTCTTCAATGGCATTTATCTGCCATCTGAAATTTAGGATTTTGGAGCAATACAATTTATATATGTAGTTTCTCAAAAGAAGGATATATGTTATGTTGTGTTATGAATGAAGACAATCTCTTTTTAAGTGATAATATGTAACTATGTTCTATGATACTTTTATGAATGAATATTGCCAGTCTGTTCTGAGTAATCTTTTCTGAGCAATGGAAGTGATATGAATAGAATTTACTTTGGAGCTATTGAAGTACTGAATGTGATTTGAATCGATAATAGGATCTCCCAAGAGCTGGTCACTTGAGGGATTATAGAATAGATAAGTATTTTTATTAGTATGAATTGGTGTTGTTATTTCTATTTCGTGAATGTTTTGTTTAGATCAATGTCACTTCGTGCTTAGCTTTGTTATGTGTTCCTGCAGGTGTTTAGTGTGAAAAATGTTTAGGGTTGATTTTGATGGTTTCTGTTGATTCTCCTTTCACCACTAAACATTCAAGGACATTAAACCATGTAGAGAACTCTACTATAGATCTCCTGTCACTTGGAACATAGGGGAAGATTGGAATTGTGTGATTTTGTTGTTCAATTAAGCCCAATTATACTCAAAACCCTAATTTCGTAAATTCGTAAACAAACGGACAAATTACAGAAAATGATCACAGACAGAGATATCAAATGACAATCAAATGCGTACCAGATTTCAAAGTTTGGTGTGCAAAAAATTTAGGGACTAATGAGCGGGCACCCTAGTCCAGTGCCTCAGTTTTTGTCGGGATCTGGGAATGTTGTCTATAACACAGTTTTGTTATTTCAGAGATTTCAATGTTGTGGGAACCAGAGGACTAATGAATGGGTGCCCAAGTCCAAGCCCTAATTTTCTTCTCAAATTTGCAATTCTGGCAGTCTGCACTTCTATCCTACAACTCCACTTCTTTTGCTTCCAAAACCTATAACCTGCAATCATAGAAAAGTGGGTTGGGGGTTGTGGTGTTTAGATGCTTGCCTTGATCAAGCCCCGGAGAGACATTCAAGTCTTTCGAACACCGTTGTCAAATAAAGAGTACATATCCCTACGGGATAGAGGCAAAATCCAAATGATAAATGATAGAAAACACAATTGATATCACCTTGTAGTGAAGATCTCATGGAAGGAAGATGCTCTTCATGCCATGAGGAGATGGATGCCAAATCTACAAATACAAACACAAGAACAACACAAATTCTACTCTGCCACACAATGAATGCCTTGAATCACCTTAACATAAGCTTGTCAATCAAAATGTCCATCTAGTTTACAAATGAATCACTAATCATGCTTATATATGCAACTACAAACATTTCTACTAAGAATTTCATAATTCAAACTCACCATGTCAGCATAGGACCTAAATAACGGTCATAAACTGACACTTTGAAATTGGTCCTGACCTAAAATAGGGCAAGACTACAGCGTGGGCACCCAAGTCCTCACCTCTATTTCAGATGGGATTTATGTTAATTGTACCCCCTGAGTCCCAATTGCCATGAAACTTCAAGGTTTTCTCATTGGGAGTCATCAAAATCATGCAAGATGCTCTAAATGCATTCTAAAGGACCCAGGAGCTAAACCTTAAAAAGAAAAAGCCCCCAAGGTAACTTTTTTCGACATAACATTTAGCCCCCACTTTAATGTATGTATAAACGTAAGGCCAATACATACATTAAAGTACGGTCAAAAAACACAGCAAACACGCCAAGCACGGAGAAGACACGCCAATCACAGAGATGATAGTAACATGCACACAAAACACGGAGAAGACAGTTACAGTCATGCAAAACACAGAGAAGATAGTAATGAAGACATGCAAAGCATAGTGAATACAGTGAATGTAGTGAATACAATGATGATTTTCTTTTTCTTTTTCTCATATATAAAATGTAGATGCAAGTAATGGGAAAGTAAACACACCACCCATAATGCAAGAGGGACTCATCACCACTGGTCTTTAAACTACATATGGGGCAACACACATGCAAAACAAATCCCAGAGTGCAAGAGGGAATCATTGCCACCAGTCTTTAAGACTGCACTTGAGAACAAACATGCCATACAAAACAAGCACACCATACAAATCTCAAAGCATAGAAGGGACTCATCGCCACCGGTCTTTAAACAATTCTTGGGAACAAACATGTCATATACACACACATAGAAGACACGGAGAAAACATGACATACAAGCGATGGAGTGTTCCTATTTCTAGGTTCATCACCATCTCAGGCACATTACAGGCACACACCGATGATTACGCTTTGCCACAACAATCACCAAAGACACACTTAAGGGTTAAGCTAGTCACAGAATTGCTCCCCACCTCCACAAAGAACTTTTTGAAAATGATAGGACGTGTACTCTCCTTGACAAATACACCATCCCCGCCTCCGCAGAGGGCTTAAGATAAAAGGATATATGCGATATCCCGCCTCCGCAGAGGGCTTAAATAATTGCAATAGATTTCAAGATTCACAAACAAATCTCAGAGTGCAGGAGGGACTCATCACCACCAGTCTTTAAAATGCACTTGAGAACAAACACACTTTGCTAGTATCTAAAATAAACAGCTTACCGTGGTTGATATCGTGTACCGATATCAAGCACGTTAAGGTAGGAAGAAAACACATAAGGGAACACGAGGTCTCGCAGAGCCCATGCCCCCCAAAGGTGACATGTACTTTACGATCGCCAAATGTTCCCACAAACACATTCCTGCAAGAAAAGTGTTAGCGTCCATATAATCATGATAAACAATAAATGCATGTGATCATTCACATAGAGAGTCGAGGTTATACTATGGATTCAGAGACCGAGTATAACCGTGTGGCTATACCGTAGAAATCTCAAAACTGAGTGTAGCTAAGGCGAGATTCAAAGATAAACAAAGTGCATGAAGCAGTAGTATTGTTATAGTTTGTAAGTGCGATAAGACAACATCAAGATCACACGGAGTGATTCTACTAGCCAAGATTTGGATAATATATATTGACCCCATCGTCATGTATGGACTTGGTCCATTTTTTATTTCTCGCTGAAGGGATACTAGGTCCGTATTAGTATAATATGTTTTTGTCATCCACCCGCTAGATAGAAACACTAGAGGAAGGGAAACAATAAATCGAGAGAGGAGAAACAAGTGCCTTAGGGACAGTCACGTAAGAGGGTGCCCCCAAGTCACCAACCACAACGCTATGTCCATAAGACACAACACAACAGTGAAAATAGAGAAGTAATATAGAAGAATGATGATACAAATAGAAGAAGGTCACAACAGAGGCGGTCTCCCAGTATCCTTGACCTTACAAGAGAATTCAGGGTCATCCTGGGAGGCCTAAACAACACATAGCACATCACGGGGGAAACACAACACAAAGGTAAAGGGTTAGAAATACTTACCTATAGAGAGATTCATGCTAGAGGTTGTCAACAATTAAATCATCCTCTTTCCAATCTCAAATGTTAGAGGGAAGAGGTGTGTAAGGTACCATTGCCAAGTCTTTGTCATTATTCTTTTGTTCATTCTTAAATGCTTCTTGGTTTGACTCAATGTTAGGTGGAATGTTTTCTTGTTGAAGTTTACTAGTACACTTTTTCACTATCCTCTTAGGAGGTGGAAGAAGCGAATTGTTTTGAGTGATCTCAACATCCATCCTTGAGGGATGTAATGTGAGGGACCTCTCCTCATCCACTAGTGCTACATTCTTTGAAGAAAGAGCATAGGAATGAGGAGAGGTGGTCAATGTTTTCAAATCCTTAGTGATGTCCAAATTATTTGGATATTCAATCGAAGGAAGGAGACTAAGGGTCTTCTCTTTCTTAGTGATATCCAAGGTGTGTGAACAATCAACTAAAGGAGGGAGGTTGGTGGGATGATCCATAGAGGTTTCATGCACTAGGGTAGGATTTTTATTATTGTTAAATGAATGCTCATTATCTACCCATGTAATGTTCTTTGTTAAAGGGAACTCCTCATTCACTAATGCCTCATCTTGGCCAAGGAGAGCATAGGAATGGGAAAGTGGTGGTGGCTGTTCATTCACGAATGCTTCATCTTAGCCAGAGTGAGCATTAGAATGAAGATTTGGTGGTATGATATTGAGAGATGTGTCAAAGAAATCATCATCTTGCATCAAAGTGTTCTGATAAGGAGGAACACCTTTGGGAGAGAGATCATAAGGTAAACCTAAGTTGTCATCACCTGTATTAGCAATTGGAGTCATAGTGGAATGTTCAATAGATATAAAGACGAATAAGGGCTTATCTAACATATTGAATTCATCAATACTAAATGTATTATTGGATATAAATTTAGTGAGATCATCTAATATCTGAGGATATATTCTCATGAGATTTGTGAAGCTATCAAAATCAAATATATAGCAAAGGATTTCATATGTGGAACACATAGAAATATCAACATCGTATATGCATGCTATTTGTTCCAAGACTTGAGGATACTCATGAGTGAATTTGGAAAAATTATCAATGTCTATGATGTATGAAAATAAAGCTTCCAAAGATGAATAACAAGAAGTATTCATGATGAGAAAATTTAGGAAATTAGGTTTTTAAATAGTAAAACTCACAAATTTCACAATCAATCAAGTAGATAACAAGGCAAGATAAGTGAGACTATTTCACACCAAAGCACTTGTTTGAGGGAAATGGGTAGAAACACATAGAGTCCACAACAAAAAAAAGTGGATATTAGGAAGGAGTACAACACAACAAGGTCCAGTTGATGGTTTTAAATGTTTTGATCAAGAATGTGTGAACAAAGTGTATAAACACCTAATGTTGAAATACATAATGTGTGTTTTAACAAATGCCAATTTTCACAAAATGCAATGAAATGAAGCAAAATTTTAAGATTAGCAAGTAATTTATGCCTGAATATGAGTTCCAAATCAAATTTCACAGATTTTGCAAAACTTATGCAAGAAACAAATGCAAAAGTGTACGTAAAAAATGCTCTAAAATGCTTGATTTTTTGAATTTTTCCAATGCAAATGCATGAAAGAAGAGGTGTTGTGAAGAATTTCAAAGAGGAAAGAAAATTATATACCTAATAACAGTCCAATTATGTAAAAATATCTTTCACAACACACTTTTGATGCAACCCTAAAGAGTCGATAAGTCAAAACCTAGTGAAAATACACTAAAATATGCATTTTTTCAAAAAGTTTCAATGCAAAGACCTAATAAAAATGGTTTTGTAGAGAATTTTAGGAGGTTTAGAAGATTATAACAGTAATATTAGTCATATAAATCCATAAAATTCATCACAACACACTTATAGTGCCAATCTAGGTCAAACCCTAGTGAAAATATAGCCAAAATATGTAATTTTTCACCAAATTTCAATGCAAAGGCCAGATAAAAAGGGTGTTGTAAAGAATTTGAGAAGGGGCATCATATAATAACCCTGATAATAGCTAATTAGTGTAGAAAAATCCTTCACAACATGCCTAGGATGCGAATCTAGAGAGATGATAAGGCCAAATCTAGTGCAAAAGCAAGGTTTTCAAACCCTAGGCATGAAATTTTGTAAGAAAACCACTGTGATGCAACACTAAAGTTAGAAATAAGTCCTAATGATTGTTTTAAAAGGGTAGTGAAATCTGAAACAAGATTTTGACTACAAACCCTAGCTATTGCAAAACTAGGTTATATGGAAAAATGCACAATTTCAAGCAATTTTTATCAATTTAAACATGAAAATGCAATGTAAATGAATAATGAATAAAAATTTTCTGTAAATTAAATCAGATCTGATGATAATGATAGAAATTTATTGAAATCCAATGTCAACTAATTCAAAGTATTTGAAAATGCAAGCTAAAAATGCCAAATTTTTCATTTTTTTTTGTAATTTTTCAAATGCAATAAGATGAACAATGAAATGAATGAATGAAATGAATGTAAATCTGAAATACAACACTCAGCAAGGTGCCAAAAAGTCCAAAAACACGGGTTCACCAAAATGTTTAGGGTTTATTTTGATGGTTTGTGTTGATCCTCCTTTCACCACTAAACATTCAAGGACATTCAACCGAGTAGAGAAATCTACTATAGATCTAATGTCACTTGGAACATAGGGGAAGATTAGAATTGTGTGATTTTGTTGTCCAATTACGCCCAATTATACTCAAAACCCTAATTTTATAAAATCATAAACAAATGGACAAATTACGGAAAATGATCACACACAGAGATATCAAATGACAATCAAATGCAGACCATATTTTGAAGTTCAATGTGTGGAAAATTCAGGGACTAATGAGCGGGTGCCCTAGTCCAGTGCCTCATTTTTTGTCGGGATCTGGGAATGTTGTCTGTAACATAGTTCTGTTGTTCCAATGATTTCACTATTGCAGGATCCAGAGAACTAATGAGTGGGCACCCAAGTCCAAGCCCTAATTTTCTCCTCAGACCTACAATTCTGACAGTCTGCACTGCTCTCCTACAACTCCACTTCTTTTTCTTCTAAAACCTGTAACCTAAAATAACAGAAAAGTGGGTTGGGGGTTGTGGTGTTTAGAGGCTTGCCTTGGTCATGCCCCAGAGAAACATTCAAGTCTTTCAAACACCGTTGTCAGATAAAGAGTGTGTATCCAGGCTGTAGGATAGAGGCAAAATCCAAATGATAAATGATAGAAAACACAATGACATCACCTTGTGTTAGCAAATAACCCAGGAAAATCATCTGTAGAATAAACCTTCACGAATGCACGAGAGAAGCACACAAGCTATTTCACCAGGGAAAACAAAACTAATGAGATAATTTACATAATGTACAGAGTGCCTTATAAATGCATGAAAAAAGGTGACGGGTGGGAAAACTACCCACACGGGAAAAAGCCACCCAAAGGGAAAAACTAATTATCCATATGTTAAACTTAACACACTAACACCCCCCCTTAAGTGCAAACTTAGGGAGAATTATTATGCAAAATCAAGATGCAATATGGGTCCCGACTACACAACCATGTTAGGTACCTATTTACAATGCAAAAAAGAAATCTCTCACAAACGGAGAAAAGGAGAAAAACCCTGTGGGAAAAAACCCCTCTCTAAAAGAGAGAAAAGAAAACAAAACGATGCATGGATGGAGGACTCAATACCGCCCCCCAAGGACTACATACATCATGTATATACAATCAATGATCCCCCCATAAGAGGGAAAGAGAGAGACTATATAGCCCCCCCACAATGTGTAATCACCTACAAAAATGGTAAGTGCCTGAAGACAAAACATGATCCAATGTCGACAAACAACTTGTCTTCCTTTTGGAAGAAACAAAACCAAATACAAATGCAGGAATGCTTCTCATTCCAGATAGGAATTGAAAGAAAGAAGCATGAAGATGTATGATGATGTCTCTGAAATTTGCTCATGTGTCACCAAGACCTTGGAAGATGATGCCACGAACCAATCAGGAACATACCCAATCACAATAGAAAGTGAAAAACAAGGTACAACTGGAAACTGATTCTGAACATTCTCCAAAGACTGAGATGTAATGACAATAGTTGTACCACAACTATCATCAAATAGGAGGGATATACCCTCAAATGTGTCTTCTAAGTTAGAAATATGAGATTCTACAAACAATGACCAATGTCCGACAAATAAGAATCCCAATTAGGAAGACAATGAGATACTGGTTGTAATGAATCACTGGACGTGCTCAATGAATCATCAACATAAGATGTTCATGGTCCTGTTGAACAGGAATGATAGGAGCCTCAATCAATGACTTTACACAATGAATCATTGAAGGTGAAGGTACATCAACTGTCCCTGATGGAGAAGAAGAAGCATCTAAAGAACCCTCGTCATCCTCATCTGAAGATTCAAAGTATTCCAAAGCTTCAAACTCCTGCATAGTAGCATGATCATAGGGTATCCTATCTGAAAAATGAAGAGGCACAAGATAATCTGAAACAGGATCATCTGGGAATAGCTGAGTATCAAGATCTCCATGTATTTCCCAAAATTTAGTCCATAGCATTCAAAGTGGCATCGTCAATATGCATTGTAATAACTCCTAGGACATGATCCCTTTTGCAATTCCATGCAAATTTCTTACTATCAGTACCAGGAAGGGGAACAAGATTATATAAATGTGGCAACAAATGAAGCCATCTAAGATGGTTTATGATACCATCTCTCCATTGTTTATAGTTTCCCCTTTTCAACATAATCATAGCAGGATGAAATGAAAACACCATAATCAACTATGACAAATCTCCAAGAATACAAAGACATTAACCTTCAACAATAATTAGAAACTCCCAAATACTGCAAATAAAGCCTTCCCAAAATCTTAAGGAAGCAATAATGCAAAAAAAAGGGCTAAGAATCTAAAAAAATTGAGCAAAAAATAAACACCTTACTGGGTTCTCGCGCCAAATCACCAAGTCAGATCTTAAATCAACTCACCAAGCAACTCCAAAGAGTGCACAAGCACAAATTGCCACACACAAGATAGCCTTTTCATAGCCTGTCAGACTAGCTCACACCAATCAAAGGGAGTAATAGGTTATTTAAATAGCAAAAACATTCTCCACGCTGCCAATGTGGGATAATGGTTACCAAAGACAACTTCAAAACTGGGCCCACTCCATTCGTCTGTGCAACTTTGGAACCCTAATTTTTTAGGGGAAACTTTATAAAATATAAAGTTTCAAAAAATGTGTACAACTAGTGAAGAAATGAGCCTCCAAATCTTTGTTTCTAACTCAAAAAATGATGTTGTCTGCAGCCAAATAAAATTCAATCGATCCTCCGATCCTTGCCTCCAAAGAGAAATCGTTTCCAGCAAAGAAAATCGAGCTCTTTGCAGCAAAAAAAGTCATGCCTCTCCAAATACAAATCAAATATCAAAAGGCCACTTGAGCAGAAAAATGAGAGACATCTTGACCAAAATCTCCACGTGCTCCCCGTGAGAGATGAATCACGCCCAAATAGAGAATTTGAGGCCCCAGGGGAAACACAGCCTTCTTTACTTAAAATCACTCCAGTTTTGATCAAAATTGGCCCCCACACTTCTTGAAAACAAGGATTTCACAAACTTCAGGTTTAAATCATACCCTCTGGGAATGAAACGCGACGTCCTCACTTGCAGATTTCAACGCATCTACATAGTCTTGGCTATGAGAAGGTTTTGCACGCCTACAACTAGGAAAATAATACTGAAATCACTCCCAATATTCGCCAGTAAGAAGAAATTATTGAAAATAATGCAGATAGGCAATTTTAAAATTTTAAAAATTTCAAATCTCAAACAACTGCAGCAAATAATCGATCTCAAAACTCTCTGATGAAAACTCTCAAGGAAGGATTTGCAGAATGGTTTGCTCTAATATCATGTTAGAGCAAATAACCCAGGAAAATCATCTGCAAAATAAACCTTCACGAATGCATGAGAGAAGCACATAGGCTATTTCACCAGAGAAAACAAAATGAATGAGATAATTTATATAATGTATAGAGTGCCTTATAAAGGCATGAAAAAAGGTGACGGGTGGGAAAACTACCCACACGGGAAAAAACCACCCAAAGGGAAAAACTAATTATCCCCATATTAAACTTAACACACTAACATCTTGTAGTGAAGATCTCATGGAAGGAAGATGCTCTTCATGCCATGAGGAGATGGATGCCAAATCTGCAAATGCAAACACAAGAACAACACAAATTCTACTCTGCCACATAATGAATGCCTTGAATCACCTTAACATAAGCTTGTCAATCAAAATGTCCATCTAGTTTACAAATGAATCACTAATCATGCTTATATATGCAACTACAAACATTCCCGCTAAGAATTTCATAATTCAAACTCACCGTGTCGGCATAGGACCTAAATAACGGTCATAAACTGACACTTTGAAATTGGTCCTGACCTAAAATAGGGTAGGACTAAGGTGTGGGCGCCCAAGTCCCCCTATTTCAAGTAGGATTTATGTTAAGTGTACCCCCTGAGTCCCAATTGCCATGAAACTTCAAGGTTTTCTCATCGGGAGTCATCAAAATCATGCAAGATGCTCTAAATGCATTCTAAAGGACCCAAGAGCTAAACCTTAAGAGGAAAAAGCCCCCAAGGTTACTTTTTATGACATAATAGCAGGTTGTGGTTTTTAAGTTAGTGATCTTTGAAATTTGGTTCAATTGAAATTTCCAGAGCATCCATTTCATTCATAAATATGTTGTTAGTTATTGGTTTAAAATGTCAAGCGAGTTTTCAGTTAATAGTTAGATGCCTTTGCTTTTAAACTCATAATTAAAATGCAATTGTTGATTCCTAGTTAGTTTATATGCTTTCTAGATTAAGAATTCGAATGCTTTCTAGTTAAAGTTTTTATGCTTTCTAGTTTAGATTTTGTTTTAAGCTTTTCAAAAATTTAGAAAAACTGTTACTAAGTGAGATGTCCAAAAATACTCCCTATTGCATACAGCCTTAGACACTACCTGATTCGATGTAACTGACTTATTTTCAACTAAAGTGTTAGGACCTTACGACAACCTGTCACTTTTTGGTGTCATTGTCAGGGAACTTCTTTTCTAGTGTTAATAGGAGAATGCTTAGATACCTCTTTTAGAAAAAATAGTTGTCAGACTTCTTTTTATGCATCATCAAGAAATGAGGTCCACATGGAAGATTCATACCAAGAACCCCCCCCCAATAGTAGTTCCAACCATAAACAGGGAGGTAGAAGTCTTAACCGAAGAACTTAGTTATGAATTGATTGATCAGGATCAACCTGAGACCTCCCAAATTACCCCAAAAGCTCAGCCATCAAACCAAACCTTTGAAGAGGAAAGCATTCAACCATCAAACCCAATCTTTGAGGAGAAAAGCATTCCTTTTAACATCATGGCGGATAACAATGATAACCCCTTCAACAAAAGGAGAGCAAACCAAGGGGATGGTGATAACCCACGAAGAACAACATAGACATTTACCTATCCTATTGCTCTCAATGAAGATGACGATGCACCCATGAAAAACGTTTCACCTTCCATCTTACCAACCTTCAGAGGATTATCCTCTGAAGACCCTGACCAGTTCCTTTTCAAGATTAAAGTCCCGTGTCAGACATATGACTACAAAAATGATAACCAAAAACTTAAACTCTTTCCCTCCACTTTGAGAGACTCTGCAATGCATTGGTTCATGAGGTTAGTTTCAGGATCAATAACCATGTGGGATGACATGGAGATTGTCTTTTTAGACAAATATCAGAGCTACTACAGAGTTAGCAATAGGAAAGAGAAATTGTTCAAACTAAAGAAAAAAGAAGATGAGAGTTTGGAAGATTACCTTGATAGGTTCATCTTCTTATCCAAATGATGTGGCAAAGAGGCCATCAGCCCAAAAATTATGAAGACCATATTTCTCAAGGGACTTGATGAGGATGCTAGGAGAAGCCTAGATTTAATGGGAAAAGAAGATGTGTCCCAACTTGAACTCGGTGATATCGTTGAGTTATGTAGAAATTTCTCCCGGACTCATGGAGGTATCTTTAAATCTAGTCTTTTGAGGGGCTCAAATAAAATTGGTAAAATGCGAGAGGAAATATTAAATTTGAAAACTAACATTCTTGTTCAGCTAAACACCACTTTGGATGGAATATAGGCCAAAACACATAATCCTGAAACCTTATCCATCTACTGCCCTAGATGTCGAAACAAACATCTGTTAAGAGAGTGTCCTTTGGACAAAGCTGACAATTGTCAAATTTGTGAAAAGAGTCATGCCACTGACCAATGTGAGATCCTCAATGCAATCAAAAATTCCAAGAAAAGGTCATCTCACACTGAGAAAGAGATCAATTTTGTGGGTCAAAGACCTAGAGGGAATTTCTCCTATGGCTAGAATTCAAACCCCTCCTGGTGACCTCCAAATAATTGGAATAATAGTCAATGGGCGACATCTTGGCTTCTAGCACCACCTAATTAGGGACCTTAACCTTGGGGACCACTTGAATGGAAAAACTAGTCCTAGGGAAATCCTTAATGGCCAAATCAGACTCAACAACAATGGTATCCTCAAAATCCTGCTCCTTAATGGAATCAGACTCCAAATCAGTTCTATCATGGATCAAGGAGGATGCCCAATCCTCAGCAGAACCTCTTGCCAGCACCCCAAAACACTCAACTTCCAATGCAACCTATCCCTAATCCAAAGAATAACTATCAAATCGCACCAATGTATTCCACAGAGTAGGAAAACATGGCTGGATTTATTGCTATCTATTGTGGAAACCTACAGTTGAGGTCAGTAAAAACACTCCAGCAACCTACCATAGTTGAGATCCTTGATGAACCGAATGCAAAATCTGCTGAAGGAATAGAGACACCTTCCATACCTTCAGATAAAATAGTAACCAAGAAAGCTTCCTCAATAGTCCTCACCTAAAACTTCTAAGTTACCTTAGGAAGAATTTGTCCAACATTCAGCAAATCTTCCAAAGAAGGATTCCACCTTGAAGAAGAGACCTCAAGGACCTTTTTTGGAGCACCTCAAAGAGACCCTCCTGAAAAACCCTCTGGAATTGACCTTACCCACTGAAACCACATTAATACAAGAAATTAAATGACTCCATATTAAGATTCCATTGTTACAGGCAATTAAAGAAATTTTTAAACTAAACCAGCTAGTCAAACAATTGTGCATAAAAACACCAGGAAGAAAAAAGAAATAGATTAACACTGTGCACATCAATGGATACTTAGTTGACCTTCCGGCTGGAAAAATCTCAACCCCAAAATATGGTGACCGAGGTAGTCCACTCATAATAGTGACAATCAACGAGGTAGCAATACCTAATGCACTCATGGACTTGGGAGCAGCCATCAACGTCATGACGGTGGACGTTATGGAAAAACTGGGACTCATTGATCTACGTCCCACAACCACCATATTGCAAATGGCAAACCAGTCCATAGATATTCCCAAAGGTGTCTTAGAAAATGTTCCTATCAAGGTTGACAATAGGGAATACCAAGTGGATTTCCAAGTAATCCAGTCCCTCATGCCTAAGGACACTTACCCATTAATACTGGGCAGACCTTGGTTGGCAACAATTGTAGCCAAAATTAACTGCAGAGTAGGAGGAATGACCATTTCAAATGGACCCAATAGAAAACACTTATGTCTGTATCCCCCTGCTCAATCTACTGCACATAACCAAGTTTGGGTTGACAAACCAAATGATTTTGATAAACAAGAGAATCTAGCCTTACTTGCTATGGTAGTCATCAAACAACAAAGTGAAGAATTGGAAGATGAATTGGAAAACAACATGCAAGATCTTTCCAAAGATTTAGGGGATGAAGAAATATTCTAAGTAGAAGAGATTTTAGGACACCCGATCCACATTGATGATACCAAACACGATTACACCAACTTTACAGGATTACCTTGTCCTCTAGCTAATATCATTCTGAAAACAAATCACTTCTTCGAAGATATTTCCAAATTCCACATAATTATACCGCATAGTTGTCTCTTAACACCTTAACGAGAGAAGTTCATACTATCACCTCCAACTACCCTAGAACCAAAAACTATCATGTTACTACCAAGAAAGACCTTAAATATTAACATTTGGTTGACAGAGTTAGATGAACTCAAGTTATTTGATGTTTTGGTAAATAGATCCAAAGCTTTTGCTTGGGATTATACAGACATGAGAGGAATACACCCAAGTGTTTGTACCCATCATATCTATACTAAAGACGTTAGACCCGTTTGTCAACCACAACGAAGACTCAACCCTACTCTCAAAGACATTGTTAAAATAAAGATTGAAAATTTTCTGCAAGTACGATTCATCTATCCCATCTCTAATAGCAAATGGGTTTCACCTCTGGTAGTACTCCCAAAGAAAAATGGGAAGTGGGGAGTGTGCATTGATTATCGAGAGCTCAATAAAGCTGCCTATAGAGATTACTTTCCTTTACCCTTCATAGACGAGGTCTTGGATAATCTAGCAAGAAGGAAGTATTTCTCATTTTTGGACGGATTCAGCGGATATAACCAAATACAAGTAGCAGCAGAGGACCAGGCTAAAATAACTTTTACCTGTCCCTGGGGAACATTCGCATATTGAGTTCTTCCCTTCGGGCTATGTAATGCTCCTACAATATTTTAGAGAGTTGTTCTAGCCATCTTTGCTGAGCTTGTAAATGATTGTGTGGAAGTCTATATGGATGATTTCACAGTGTATGGTTCCACTTTTGATGATGCTCTTAAAAATTTGGAGAAGATGTTGCAGCGATGTGAGGACCATCAGCTATCCCTGAGTCACGAAAAATGTTTAATAATGGTAGAATAAGTGATAGTGTTGGGACACCACATCTCGACTAAAGGGATAAAAGTGGATCCTAAGAAAATTGAAGTGATACAACAACTAGAGACTCCAAAGAACCAAACTAATGTCAGAAGTTTCTTAGGACATGCTGGATATTACCGAAGATTCATAGAAAACTTTAGCAAGATTGCAGCCTGCATGTTCTCCCTTCTCCAAAAGGATATAAACTTTGTCTAGACAACGGAATGTCAAACATCATTCGAGATCATTAAGGAGAAACTCATTTTTACTCCAGTCTTACATGGACCTAACTGGAACCTTCCTTTCCATATTTACACAGATGCTTCTAATGATGCTATTGAAGCAATTTTAGGTCAGGAAGATGAGAATGGAGGGAAATATGCCATCTATTTCATTAGTAAGAATTTGACTCCCACAGAACAAAACTACACCACTGCAGAGAAAGAATTCTTAGTTGTGGTTCATGCAATCAATAAATTTTGACATTACATTACAGGGTATAAAGTAACTGTGTTCACAGACCATTCAACTATCAAATGCCTAATGAACAAACCTGCAGTAAATAGAAAAAAAATCAGATGGTTATTGCTTCTCCAAGAATTCAATGTGACCATCATTGATAAAACTAGAAAGTTCAACGTAGTCACAGACTTCTTATCCCAAATCAAACAAGACAATGGAGATTGTACCCCTGTACAAGATGAATTCCCAGATGAAAATTTATTTGCCATCTCCATTAAAACCCCCTGGTTTGTAGACATTGCCAACTATCTTGCCACTTCTGAGTTTCCACCAAACTTTACGTCAAAACAAAAGAAATGCCTCATTCGGGAGAGTGCTCAGTTCAAATGGATTAATGGTATGCTATTCTGATGTGGCCTTGATCTAGTTTTATGACATTGTGTAAGATCAGATGAAACATATAGTATCCTCAGAGCCTGCCATGATGATCCCTCTGGAGGTCATTACTCTGCCAAGAGGATGTCCCATAAAATCTTAGGCGGGGGATATTATTGGCCTTTATGCATAAAGATGTAAAAAACTATGTTTGCCACTATGATGAATGCCAACAAGTAGGAAGACCCACGATATCCAATGAGATGCCTCTGTAGCTGTAGGTAGTTTTTGAACCATTTGAAAAGTGGGGATTAGATTTCATCAGTCCCATATATCCTTCTTCACAAGGTAAATAATACATTCTGGTCTATATTGACTATCTGACTAAGTATGTAGAAATCTAAGCATTGAGAGTTGCTAGGGAAGAACTGTTAGCTACCGTTGCACCAAAAGATTGACCTGTTAATGCCTGATACAACCACTTGACTTAACAAGCACGGGAGGTAATTAAGCCCTTGTTGCAAACCACCGCAGCGCAGCGCTGAACAAGGAGACCAAGGGTCACACCTTGCAACAATCCCCCCAGTGCAAACACGGGGTTTGAACCTGTGACCTCGGCTCTGATACCAATTGTTACCTACCATTGCACCAAAAGATCACCTGTTAATGCCCGATACAACCACTTGACTTAACAAGCACGGGAGGCGGTTAAGCCCTTGTCGCAAACCACCGCAACGCAGCGCTAAACAAGGAGACCAAGGATCACTTGCAACAAGAACAAGTTGCAGACTTCCTGTATAACATTGTTAGGGTTAGCCGACAGAAGATATCAATTAAATGCAAATAAAGATTAAATAGAGGAATGGAAATACACATAAATAATAATAGCAAGAGACAAGTTTTAACGTGGTTCACCCAAACTCAAGCTACATCCACCAACAGAGAGTCCAATATTATTATCAAGTAAATCAAACTGATTACAACCACAAATCCTTGCAACTCAATACTGCTACAAAATGCTATAATACATCAACAGAAACCCTAACCCTTAGCTACTTTTATCAAGCTTTTTGTCAGTTACAAAAATAGGGTTTTTTATGTCAGCCAATAGAAAAATAACTCTCAACACCTTTATCAAATAATAAAAAATCGTTGGAGGTTTCGGGGGTGTTGCCCCTCGACCCTGCCTTGTATCGTGATAGGGAGCGCGCCAGGGGCGCTGTCCCTTAGACCCCACAAGGGGCGCTGCCTGTTGACCCCGTTAAATAATTTAGGGGGAAACCGCGCCGATAAAAGTGGGGTAAATTTAACCTCCGAGTCTAATTAGGCTCCATATAACAACAAACATGATTTTTATTAGATTTGGAGCCCCTAGATCAATTGTCACAAATCAAGGACCCTAGTTTATGTCCAAAGCTTTGCTATCCTTTACTGACCATTTCCATGTAAGCCATAAGAAGTCGTCTCCTTATCATCCACAAGCAAACGGTCAAGTGGAAGTCACTAATAGAGAGCTTGAAAACATTTTGACAAAAATAGTTTCATCAAGAAGAGATTGGGCCAGAAAATTACTTGAAGTTGTTTGGGCCTATGATACAACCTGGAAATTAGCTACCGGTCTTACTCCTTACGAGTTAGTCTTTGGGAAGAAACCTCTTCTACCCATTGAATTTCAACTTCAAATGCTTAGAATGACAATGGAGGTAGGCCTGGACCTTGGTTGAGCCTAGGTTGAAAGAGTCTTGCAGCTTAGTGAATTAAATGAACTCTGTCTAGAAGCCTTTCACCAGACCAAGTTAGTTCAACAATAATGAAAGGCCTGGCATGAAAAACATATAAAAAAAGAGAGTTCCATAATGGGGATTGGGCACTGTTATTTGATTCCAGATATAAAGATCAGAAAGGTAAACTAAGAACTCATTGGTTGGGTCCATATGAGATTTCCGAAGTATTTCCAAATGGAGCAGTGCAACTTAAACCCATTGACGGTGACACTTGAACTCTCTTAGTCAACGGTCATCGATTACGAATCTAGCACAAACCTATTAACAAAGAAGAATTTACGCGAATGGTAGAAATGCAAGGAGAAACCCAATGTATTGACTCTGCTTCGGCAGAGGCAGTATAATTCTGAGTTAAAATAAATAAATAAATAAGGTATGTGTATGTATTCATGATAATTTCAAAGCATTCTTATTGTATATTCATCTTTGTACTTGTCTAAATTTCATTTTTGTTTTGCAGGACTTCATCTTTGAATAAGTACCACATTCCGGTTACATCTTTGAGTGATGCTCTGGAACTTGTTCCTACATTTCGGCTACATCTTTTACTGATGCTCTAGAATTTTATTCCTGCATTCTGGGTGCATCTTTCAGCGATGCTTTGAAATTTTGTTCCTACATTCCGGCTGCATATTTTAGCGATGCTCCAAAATTTTATTCCTGCATTATGATTGCATCTTTTAGCGATGCTCCAAAATTTTGTTCCTGCATTCTGGCTGCATCTTTCAGTGATGCTTCAAAATTTTGTTCCTACATTCCAGTTGCTTCTTTCAGTGATGATCCATAATTTTGTTCCTACATTCCAATTGCATGTTTCAGCGATGCTCCATAATTTTGTTCCTACATTCTGACTGCATCTTTCAGCGATGCTTTGGAATTTTGTTCCTGCATTTTGGTTGCATCTTTCAACAATGCTCCAGAATTTTCTTCCTACATTCCGGCTGCATCTTTCAGCAATGCTCCTGAATTTGTTCCTACATTCCGGTCGCATCTTTCAATGATGCTCTGGAACCTTGTTTCATACTTCATATACTCATTCCATGGGCAACTTTTTCTGATGTTCTGGATTTGTGATTCCCCTTCTTTGTAAATGCTCTAGCATCCTCAAAAACATACCCATTGCCATAATCAAACCTTTCCATACCAACCCCACCTTAGAAATTCATGCCCTATATTGCCATCTCTCACCATAATAAATGATATTTTTGTGACAATCTATCGTCATTATAATTTGAACACTTTTATTCACCCCATCTTCATCAATAATAAATCCATTACAAACCTTTACCATCCTATCTAAATCTAACAACATCGTCATTTATGATTCCATTACATTAGCATAAATGAGGTGACTTTCAAATCAATATTGAAATGTAAGGTGCGTACATCTTTTGTCTTGAGTAGGTAATTTATTGTGAATAAAATTAAATAAATTGGCACGTTCCCCCTCTTTTCCAAATTTAGTAAATTGTGCAAACTGTACCTTCTTTAGAAGAGGTGGAAGCTCATTCATTCCATTCCATGCAAGGTAATAATTAGATACAGAGCAGCTAAATGCCATGAATTAATCTATGTCTTATCAGCATTATGAAAGTACAAGTGGCCATAAAGATTAAGTTTTGCTTAATCTGCATATCAGTTTGTCTGAAATAGTTATCACCTTGGTGTGCCACGAAGTTCAGTAGACACTCAACAGAATTGCCAGCAGAGGATACAATGGGAGGAGCAAAGCGCAAATCAATGCCAACTTTTGCAGATAAATTATTGACACTTAGTAATATTTTAGAATTGTTTCAAAGGGTGGGATGGCTAGAATTCATGAAAAAGTTTGAGGGGCATAATACACAACTAGTTAAAGAGTTCATAGTGAACTTCTTAGATGAACAGTCAATTGTGCGAGGAAAGAAATTTAAGGTAAGTCCCTAAACTATTTTTAGCTTATCTGGTATTAAAAATGAAGGCTTGAATCTATCAGAAACTACAAATATTTCCTACCAGAAATTGATAGAGCTTTTCTTAAGGGAAGGGGAACCTCAGCCTTTATTATTTGTAAATACCTAGGGGAAGAATAAAGGATTTCAAAGAATGTCTACTACAGAGCCATGGAAAATGGCAAAAGCCTAGATAATTAAGTACTTCACATGTGAGGGGCAATGTGCTACCATAGTTAGTCCTCCCTTCCATTTGCTCATTCACCTGTGCTATGTCACCAAAAACCCTAAATTGAGGGTCAATCTTCCTACCTTCTTAAGCGACTCCCTTATCCACATGATAGAAAGGTTCAAAATTGGGCTTGGTCCATTAAAACACCACAGCTTCATTTCTTTAATTTGCAAGCATCAACTCCTCAAAAAGAGAAACATAGAGGAGAAATAGCAAAAATTTCTTAGGAAATTTGAAACCCCAACACCCTCAATACATTTTGAGAGAGGTGAGTCATCCAATTTGGCAACGGAGAACCCAAGGGAACCTTCCCCTGTACCCCCACCTGCCAGGGAAGCTTCTGAAGGCGAAGTGCCAGAAAATCTTTCAAACCTTGCAGAACCCGAGGAGCAACCTAGACCACATAATGTTCCAGAAACTCCAGAAAAAACAAGAAAATGTGGACTTAGTGGACTTTGAGGATGAGAGTATTCAGACCAACAAAAAGGAAAAGAGGCCCAAAATGAACTTGCAAAGACCTCCCCCTCTAAGAAGAAGTAAAATATTAGCTACCGATTTCAGGTGTGTCGCGGCTTGTGACCAACCACATATTCCTAAGAAAAAGAGATAGGATAGGCAACCAAGTGAAAACTGAGTCCAGTCAAGTGAAAATCAAACCCTATGAAGTAATGATGCTCCTGAATTTGAGAAGGAGATTGATCCACCTGAGAAGGATCAAGAGGAAATAGGAGAACAAGTCCCAAATTATGTACTTGTTGAAGAAGAAGATGCTCCAAAGGATGAGCATGTGGAAACAATTTCTCCCACTCATCAGCCATCAAATGAACATAGAATTGACACATTCTTTCAAATTGGACAGTCATCCCCTCTAAATACTATCAATGACACAGAACAAGGTCTACTAGAAGTGAATGATGAAGGACATGTGTCTGATAGTGATACAGAGATTTTTATTCCCCCTCTTTTTAGTAATACAAACAATGAAAAATGTGATCACATAAAGGTAGAATTAGAAGAATTAAAAGAAGAAAATGTACAGTTGAAAAATAAACTCCAGCAAAATGAGGAATAGATAGCTAGACAACAACACGAAATAGACACACAGACACAACTTTTGCAGCAAAAATATTAGGGAATCAGAACTCTAGGGACCCAATTGGAGCAGAAGGATAAATTCATTGAGGAATTATAGTCCCAAATGAAACAAATTAAGGAGAAAGATATGAAACATTTGATAAGTTTATCTGAAAAGGATGAACAAGTCAAAAATTTGATTGTCAATTTGGAACAATTCCTTAAATCATTTGTAGAGGAACAGGAGAAACAAAAATTAGAACTTAATTCAGCTCTTAGTAAAACTGTAGAGCTGGAACATGAATTACAGGAAGTCAGTGTTAAGCTAACCATGGAATCAAAAGATATACAAACTGAAACAACCAAAATGTAGTGGTTTCAAGTTCACATTCCTCCCATGTTGGCCAAGTGGATGGAAAGGTGTTATTTCCTAAGACAAGTTAGGGCAAAAAATGCCAAACTCAAGAAGGAAATGGTATTGTTGAAGGAATCCTATGACAGACTCTATCAAGCTAAAACTGATGCATGCAAAATTGAAGAGTTGTTATTATCTTGTAGGATGCTATCCAGTTATATTCTATGTTCCTCAATGAACATTTATTGAGATGGAAACTTTTGAGAATTTCTTGTAACTTGCCCCATGATCTAGATGACAAACAATTCCTAGAAGCATTCAAAGAGGCACCCCCTATTCAACAGAATCTGCTATGTGGATTTTTTATACATAAGTTGTTTCTAGAAAAATACAGTGATTTGTGCATTAACCTTTTGTGGGAGAAGTACAACTCAGAGCTTTCATGTCTAATCTACAAAATCAACTCCATTGGCAGGATAGGACCAGAGAGTATCTTCAGGCAGAAAGAATTGTAGGGCTCCACATGAGATACCCTAATCGTAAGCCCTTTGCCTTCAAAGCTCAATTCTGAAGTGTTGGGAATTAAGGTGTCTCAACCTTTGCAAATTCCTAGCATTGATAATTTATTTATTTATTTGCCTATGATATAATTTATGATGCAAATCCTATTTTGTCATTTAGTGTGAAATGGCATGGTGAGTTGTCTCTCAACTTGGAAGGTGACTAGGATGGTCAACTCATCCCATGTGGATATAGGCGTCCCATTTGAGGTGGCACTAATATGCCATGTGTCGGCATCTTGTGGTATGACAGATGTGTTATTGTGTATGATAGAATCTATGACGTGTAAGAGCCAAGTATAGAGATTCTTGGGACAAGTGAAGACAAGTGTCGTAAAGTATCTTTGCATGTGGAGAAGACATCTTTGGGCACCCAAGTTGGGCTATGACATGTTGTAAGAGGAATATGCTATATTTAGCCTTTTATGACAGATTCTCTTACAACATTTAAGGTTGTTATGTTGGACAGATTTTATGATAGCTGTAAGATGCGTAAGAGCATTTGTCATAGTCTATTTTTAGCCTTGGAGTGCTCCATCTTGGGAAGTCAAATCTACAATGTTATGATAGATGTAAGAAAGGTATATTCATGTTGGACAAGTGTCCTTGGGTGTTGGAAAATGGCTATGTGGCCAAGATGGATGGCCATCTCTAGAAGCTTCCCGTCCATGCCTTGTATCTCTATATAATGTGGAGTTTGGAGTTGTAGTTTGTATAATGTTTGTACAGGTACTGTTATGCTGTCGAAATCACTCCAGAAATGACATTTGATGACTCCTGGAAGAACTTGCATTGTAAGTGTATTGTAAACACACCATTGTTTTGATAATACATTGTGTAGGTTTTGGAGTGTGGGGTTTTTTACCTGAAAAGGTTTTCCCCACGATATATCTTGTGTCACTCTCTTTATGTGTTGTGTTACTGCTGTAATATTTATGTTGTGTTTAATATTGCTGCAATTGTAAGGATTAAAAAGAATTTGCATACTATTCCCCTTATTAGGTTGGTCTAGGAAGTGTGTTCCACGTACCTTGCTTCCTTTCATGAAGGATTAAAAGTTATGAAGCTATGAAAGAAAAGTATAATGTTTTGAAGATTTCAAAATTAATGGGTCACAACTAATAGACAGAGCATGGAATGCCTATGAAGAACAATATACTCCCCTACCTATGTATCTAAAATGAAGGGAGATGATTTCTCCAACCAATCTCAGATGGTCCTATAAAAGAGCGGAAGCTTTGACATAAATACTACAGCAACTCAAGATCAAGTGGGTAGGAATGCGATACAGACCTTCATTGCTCCTTAGCCACCCGCTGTAGTTTTAGTAACTACAGAGCAAGATCCTAGGGACTTACATACATGGTAGAAGAGGATTAAATTAAACAAAGGTTTTCTTAAGTATCCTAGCCATTTAGATGAGGAAGTAGAGGACATGTATGACCTCAGCTCGAAGTATGATAAACAAAACAAAAAGAGGGATGCAGAAAGATAAAGAGCTCATGGTTAACAAAGAGCAGGAGGACCTGCTCCATCTTAGAGAGGGGAGAGTGATGAGGTATAAACAACCTCATTTTTATAACAAGCCATATAACCTATTTGTCTTGCCCAATCACCCTAACCATGCCAATTTGTTTAATTTTAGAAGCAATATTTATCTATTTTTGATAAAATGATGTATAAATCTTTATTTTCCAATTGATTGAAATTAGCCACTAATGTTGACATAATTGTGTGTAGAGCTTGTGTAATTATGCAGGGTTCATGTATGGCCTTACAGAAGGAGTGGACTTCAAAGCAACTGAAGTCAGAGCACTAGAATTTGAGGGCACTAGAAATTTAGGCATACATAATCATAGACTTTGTTAGCAATTATGTTATTTTCTGTTGGGCATACTTAAGTCTTTATGGCTCCACTCAGAGCCTTTAATGTGTTTAATTTCATAGACATCTAGTTAGTTTTTAATTCTGTTTAAATTCTTTAAAGACTTATTCAATGGCATTTACCCGCCATCTGAAATTTAGGATTTTGGAGTAGTACAGTTTATATATGTAGTTGCTCAAAACAAAGATATATGTTATGCTATGTTATGAATGAAGACAATCTCTTTTGAAGTGATAATATGTAGCTATGTTCTACGATACTTTTATGAATGAATATCGTCAGTCTATTCTAAGTAATCTTTTGTAAGCAATGTAAGTGATATGAATTGAATTTACTTTGGAGTTGTTGAATTATTGAATGTGATTTGAATCAATAATAGGATCTCACAAGAGCTGGCCACTCGAGGGATTATAGAATAGATAAGTATTTTTATTATTATGAATTGGTGTTGTTATTTTTGTTTCGTGAATGTTTTGTTTAGGTTAATGTCACTTCATGCTTAGCTTTGTTATGTGTTCCTGTAGGTTGTGGTCTTTAAGTTAATGATCTTTGAAATTCGATTCATTTGAAATTTCCTGAGCATCCATTTATTTCATAAATATGTTGTTAGTTATTGGTTTAAAATGTCAAATGTGTTTTTAGTTAATAATTAAATGCCTTTACTTTTAAACTCATTGTTAAAATGTAAGTGTTGATTCCTAGTTAGTTTATATGCTTTCTATATTAAGAATTCGAATGCTTTCTAGTTTAGATTTTGTTTTAATCTTTTCAAAAATTTAGAAAAATTGTTACTAAGTGAGATGTCCAAAAATACTCCCTATTGCATACAGCCTTGGACACTACTCGGTCGACATAACTGACTTATTTTCAACTAAAGTGTTAGGACCTTATGACAGCCTATCACGAACCACAAGTAGCAAATGATATTTGGTCTGATCCTCCTTTCGTTAGATTTATTTATATATGCATGTGCTATTAACATTCACTTCATGTGTAGATTTTTTGGCGTAACATTGTGGTTTTACAGAATCTTAAGGCCAGGGGCTTCATACCCCTTCATTATCCCTTTGTTTATTTGTTCAATCCTAGGGGCATTATCTCATGTATGCTCTCCCCTTGCACTTTGTGCAAGCCTAGGGATCAAAAGTGAATAGTCTCCCTTCCCTTTAGGAGGCCTACTAGGGGATTTCATTACCCCTAAGGATGACCTCAACTACGTGTTCTAGCAGGGTATATCATATGGGGGAGAGTGAAAGTTGTACCTTAATCTAGCTACGTAGTCATTGGGACAACCATGGGGCCTCGGGTGTTTCTAGACACAAGATGAAGGGGTGTTTGCCTAATCACTTATATCAGATCCCTTTAACAAGCTAGTGTTGATAGACTTGGGCCTCATTGTACATTGCATATTTGAGAGGACTCCCCTAGAATCTTGTAAAGCCTAGATAAGACCTTTCAACCATCATATCTTGTGGTGCATCGCTGGAACAGGGGGAGAAGAGCTCACGCTATTACCTCTATTGTTTGAAATGGAATAAACTTTGGGCAAAGACTTTAGTCTCCAAGGTAAGGGGTGTAAGGTGGTACATGACTTTGCATTCCCTATCTATCCAATCAATAGTAAATGGTATCAAGGGGATGAAAATCGCCATTATCTAATAGTGGAGATTGAAGTCGCACCTGAGTGAGTCCATGGGATATGACACTCCTACTTGAATAAGCCTAGGTTTGTTCATGTGCTTGGCATGTTTTCCTTTGTGCAATACTAGTACAAGCCACTTTAGATGCAAAGAAATTTGCACCAATTTCCTTGCTAAGTCAAGTCATCCATTATGTTTTTTTGTGTTTGTTTTTCTTGCCAAAATCTCACAATCTAAAAAACTGAAATATCTCCAAAAATCCAAAAAAAATCAATCTTCCAACCAAATCTAGCATCCTTCCTAACCATTCACACCCATCTAATTATCTTATTCCAATCATCTCTTTCATCCAATCCAATCCATTTTACCCTAATCATCCATATGACACTTGAAGATCCTTATAGCTTCCACATATGGTTTGATGAACTCAAGAGATTATATGGAAATTTTCCATCACTCCTACATCATCATCCCTACCACCCATCAACAACCAATTCAACTTATCCATACCCCAAACTTATCCAACATCCACCCTACCCCAAACCTCACAAGTCCAAATTCCTAACCATGCTTCATCTTCACACATACCAAATCCCACTATCTCACAACTCCATCGACTCATCCTTCAACAAGAACAACAAGCTCTTCTTCAACAACTCCAACCATCCAACAATCTCAAGCACAACAACAACTTCTATCCTTTCAACAAACACAACCTCAATCCCATATTTCATCCTCATCATACCAACCTTGTCCAACCACATATCAATATAATCTTACCTCAACCTATCCACTTATTCTAATATAAACCAATATCCACATCAATCCATACCTCAAGTGTAACATCCAAGTTCTAAAACAGAGTAAAACCATAAATTTACCATAGAGTAAATCAACAAGGTAAAAATGAGATAGAGAAATTTTTTCTTTTATTCAACATATAATCAAGTAACTACAATTACAAGATTTCTCTTCACAAAATACAATAAACCATATTGTCTTTCTCAATTATAATGTTTACAAATGTAAACCAATTACATATACAAATTTTGGAATAAATACTGCTTCTGAATATCTGACATCTTTATCACAAGTCCTGGCATGTTTCCTGCTTGGAGAGAGTATCTTTCCAGTGATTTACCTCCATCCACAGACTGGTGGTCTCCCACACATCTTCCACATAGGAAGTGGCCCTACCCTTCATGAGGAATATAGACCTTAGGTGACCAATGGTAATTTGCCTTTCTCGAGTACATAGTGTTGTATCCTACTCAACTCTATCAACCATACAACCCTAGATACCCTCTAGCTAAGTATGATTTCTGATAGGATGAGCAATCCAGATACAGTGAACCAACAATGCATGCAAAAAACAAATGCATTACTTTGGCCAAAGTTTTTTAATAACAGTATCATTCATAATGAACGTAGTCATTATGTTCACCCACCCCTACTCGACTTGGATACTGTCGTATTCTTGCAGATATTCCCACCGACTATATTTACATAATGTTTTAACCATCTTGTCATGATAAAAGTTTTCTTGAACTAGATAAGTCTAAAAGACATAACCATTCTTTGGGTTCATAATCGACTCTAGGGTTTTTATAACAACCCATTGGATATTAAGATATTTCAATATATAATATTTCAATATATATATATATATTTATCTCTTTCATGGCTAAGAATACTATAATTCTTGTGAAAATATTAACTTTTATTCAAAGGAATATGATTACCTTTCAAATTACCTCTATGTGATGTCATTAACCATCACTACATATATATATATATACTCATATATGATTTTATTCAAGGATGTTTCTATATAGACTTAGTCTATTTCTCGTAATGGTTTACTATAGCTAAACTCATCAAGATTACAAGTATAGACATTAATAAGATCTTTGGAAATTTATCCCATTTATCTACTAATCCTTGTTCTTCTACCATTCAATAGATTATACCAAAATTACAATAGAACACTAAAAATCTAAGTTTCTTGGGATAAGATATCATTTTCAACATGTATAGAAACTTAACAAGGAAATGTTTTTGAAATAACATTACCCCGACTCAAGGTCTAAACTATACGACTCAAGGCTATGAATATAACTATTCAAGTTAAATCAATACTAATAAAATTCAAGAGTCTAATAAATGATTATCTCATGAACATATCATTGGTTTCTACAAAATTATTCAATAAGTAAACTGTTTTTCAAAACAAACATCAACTAAGACAACCTCCTGCTATGATGATTGTTTATCCTCCATACTATGATTTGATATGATTATCATTTAAATATCTATAAGAAAATAGTCAATTCAGAATACTATAACATAGTGTTCACTTGTATTACCAAGTATCGGCCATATAAAATGCATTCGATGCTTAATCATTTCAGAAATAGATCTAAATGCTTTACTAATAATGCTATCTGCATTATCCTATGATCGACACTAATATCTTTTTAACAGTAAACACAATGAATATAGGAGGATATACCTCACTGGCATTCTCATATGACTATCAAAAAACACAACGATGGATATCCTAAAAGAATCATACGATTTCCTCATTGTTATCAACATATAGAACTGAGGAATACCTATTAGTCGACGGCCTTAAAGTTGGCAATACTTGCTGATAGAAATCTACAGTTGACGCCTCTGGCTGTGTATCTCCTCTCAGCCATGATTTCTCCTCTGCATATCTCTAAACTTCACACAAGTTTCTCCTTATTCCTCTCTGCTACCTCACGACTCAACTATGTCATTTAATAAAGGCTCAAGCGTGACTCCTATAGAGTCGCCTTACTCCTCACTTCCACTCGTTTTAGTTGCAACTTAATTGAATGCATAACAGTCCATGTTCGATTTGGTTCTAACTGAAGCCAAGTTTAATGCAAAGTTTACACATGTCGATGGGAGATAACCATCCCATGGGCTCGTCGAGAGTGGTAGTTAATACCACAGTCCTTCTCTTTTGGAAAAGGCTGACACATCTCTTAACTATTGCTAATTATTTTATGATCCCCAATAAGTGATTCGACTCACTAGTACTATTATTGAAGGCTCTCCTATTTGCAAGCTAGTATAACAATATTGACTTATTATGAGGTATTATCCTCACTCGACACATAAGCATATTCTTATTTGATTGTGTCAAATATGATTCACATAACATCACCTCAATTAGATAGTTATGGTTTAATCAAATAAAAAGATAATATTTAAACAAAGGATTATAGATATTGTGATTGGGTTGAGCTTGTCTTCCCATCACAATCTGTCAACAATATTCACGTCTTCTTAACTCAACAAAAATGTCTTAATGTTAAGAATTGTTTATAACATATCAAGGGGACTTAATAATAATAAGACAACCATTTTACGACAATAACATCGTAATATTTACTTTAAACTTAAATAGTCGCAAATCACACTTTAAACGACGTCGTTAACGTTATTAACGACTAAGACGACTTACTACGACTTAGAAAGATTTGTAAATAATATCAACTACTTATCGATTAGGTTCAAAAATAAACTGACAAGACAAGACTTACCTCTTACGACACATTGGTTCACGTTTTCGTTAAATACTTATACTCGATTTGGCAAATAAACCACTCGTAACCTGAGGTCTATATCTCTCTCCTGGAAAGATACTCTCTCTCTCTCTCTTTTCTCTGAGAGTCATCTGATAACTTGTAATCCTGTATCAAACTCGTTACCAAACAAATTATGATCAGTGCATCATTATTCAAATAATAGATCAAATCTCATAATGCAAATATTAAATCGATAATAACATAATCATTTCCATAATTTCATAAATGACATTCAATATAATCCATTTCTTTCTTTGTCATTAATCTAAACATCATAATAAATTTACTTATGTCCAAGTAAAAAGTAAAAGTATAGCAAGACAAAAATTGGGGATGTAACATCAAGGTCATCCAACTATTTATTCCAACATTTCACCTCACTCCCAAATCTACCTACAAGGTTATTAAGATCCTTTACAACAAGAACATGCAAATCCTAGTTATCCTTCAAGCCAAAATCCAACATCCCTGAGTTCTCCTCATGTTACCTTTGACAAGGGAAACACCACTCCTTACGCATCCTATGTGTATCCATCATCATACAACCACAGGCTTATCCAAGAGCCTTAAAGTCATTGTCCTTCCACCCCACCAATCCCTCCAATTATTCCATCATAATGTCCTTCCACCCCACCAATCCCTCCAATTATTCCATCACAATGTCCTTCCACCCCACTAATCCCTCTAACTATTCCATCACAATGTCCTCCCACTCCACAAAACCCTCCATTAGCCATTCAATCATCATCATAAAAAATGTTACTTTCCCCAAGAATAATCCTATACAAGGATCAAGATCTAGACGTAAATTCACAAACTTGGGAGAACCTACAAAATCCATCTTTAAAAAATTCTTAAACCATGGCTTTATTAAACATCCTAAGATCAAACCTTATGATGAGAATGACATTAAACCCCATTGGTACAATGACAATGAGCATTGTGAATTTCATAGAGTCAAGGGCCATAAAACAAATAATTGCATGAATCTTAAGAACTATATCCAATATCTTCTAGATCGAGGAGATGTCACCATAGATGAACCTACTCCAAAGTCATCTAATGAGAAATTGACAACATATCAAGATCCATTCCCACAACATGGTCAAGGTAGTTTTTCTTCTAACAACAACCATACCAACAAGATTGATTCCTCCCCTTCATATGACTCCGTTGTAGGTTGTATTGAAGGTTTCTCTTCACAATAATCCACCATCACCATAAGAGCTTGCAACCTCGATTGTGTTGTTACAACCCATGGTCCTTCCATCATAATGTCCTTCCACCCCACCAATCCCTCCAATTATTCCATCACAATGTCCTTCCACCCCACTAATCCCTCTAACTATTCCATCACAATGTCCTCCCACTCCACAAAACCCTCCATTAGCCATTCAATCATCATCATAAAAAATGTTACTTTCCCCAAGAATAATCCTATACAAGGATCAAGATCTAGACGTAAATTCACAAACTTGGGAGAACCTACAAAATCTATCTTAAAAAAATTCTTAAACCATGGCTTTATTAAACATCCTAAGATCAAACCTTATGATGAGAATGACATTAAACCCCATTGGTACAATGACAATGAGCATTGTGAATTTCATAGAGTCAAGGGCCATAAAACAAATAATTGCATGAATCTTAAGAACTATATCCAATATCTTCTAGATCGAGGAGATGTCACCATAGATGAACCTACTCCAAAGTCATCTAATGAGAAATTGACAACATATCAAGATCCATTCCCACAACATGGTCAAGGTAGTTTTTCTTCTAACAACAACCATACCAACAAGATCGATTCCTCCCCTTCATATGACTCCGTTGTAGGTTGTATTGAAGGTTTCTCTTCACAATAATCCACCATCACCATAAGAGCTTGCAACCCCGATTGTGTTGTTACAACCCATGGTCCTTCCATCATAATGTCCTTCCACCCCACCAATCCCTCCAATTATTCCATCACAATGTCCTTCCACCCCACTAATCCCTCTAACTATTCCATCACAATGTCCTCCCACTCCACAAAACCCTCCATTAGCCATTCAATCATCATCATAAAAAATGTTACTTTCCCCAAGAATAATCCTATACAAGGATCAAGATCTAGACGTAAATTCACAAACTTGGGAGAACCTACAAAATCCATCTTTAAAAAATTCTTAAACCATGGCTTTATTAAACATCCTAAGATCAAACCTTATGATGAGAATGACATTAAACCCCATTGGTACAATGACAATGAGCATTGTGAATTTCATAGAGTCAAGGGCCATAAAACAAATAATTGCATGAATCTTAAGAACTATATCCAATATCTTCTAGATCGAGGAGATGTCACCATAGATGAACCTACTCCAAAGTCATCTAATGAGAAATTGACAACATATCAAGATCCATTCCCACAACATGGTCAAGGTAGTTTTTCTTCTAACAACAACCATACCAACAAGATCGATTCCTCTCCTTCATATGACTCCGTTGTAGGTTGTATTGAAGGTTTCTCTTCACAATAATCCACCATCACCATAAGAGCTTGCAACCCCGATTGTGTTGTTACAACCCATGGTGGCCGTATCACTATTCAAGGAGCCCCATCCTCATCTGTACCATCATCATCCATATCACATCCTAATATCCATCCACCATGCAATCCCAATCCTAATCCATCCCCTCCTATTATCCATCCACCTAATCCTAGTCCTATCACATCTACCCTTATTGTCCATCCATTATATTGTCTAATCACCCATACACTTATGAAGGATGTGATCCAATGGCTATTAGCAAGGAATCAACCATCTCCATGTCATCAAACACCTATCCTTGAACCTATCCAAGAACCTTCAAGCAATATGTCTATTCCTCCAAGCCCATCAATCCTCTTGAAGGTTCTTGGATAGGTTCAAGGATAGGTGTTTGAAGCTATCACGACCCCCATGCATACATCGACCAAACATGAAGCTATCACAACCCCCATGGGATTTAAAATTAGAAATTTGGATGCCTCCTTACATAAAGAAAAAAATCCTAAAGATCCTCATGCCATAGGGCACCAATGCAAAGAATCAAATCAAACTTCATCCAAAAGGCTACCCAATCTCACATCTCAAAAAGTAAAAGCGAAAACAAAAATGGTGTGGGTCCCCAAGCAAAAAGCACTAAATCCAAATGGAGCATCCACAATCCAACAATCCCAACAATCCCATTCCCTGTCATAAAATTCTACAAGTCCTAAGACCATTTGGGTCCCAAAATTACTAAATCAACCATCCCCTAAGCAAACATCTCCATTACTCCCAATTCCTCCTTCCATTCAAAAGCTTCAAAATCCAATTCAGTGTGTGCAACCATTGGTCTTGGTTCCTTTCCATTCCACAACATTTCCACATACCTCGATCTCCCCATCTGCTATCTACTATCCCGCATACTTCCCCATAATATCCCTATGGTCCATACTTTTGGATAATCCTTCCATCCATAATCCACATCATAATCCACTATCCTTCCCTGCACAATTCACTATCTATCCTACTCCACCTTCCTCTCATGCAATCCTTTACCAACATCCATGCGCAAAATGACACTTGACATGATCCATGTGCGACATCCCTCTATAATGGGACATTATCACCTTTCATGGAACTAGACACTTGAGTCCCCATTGTCTTCCAAATTCCTCCTATCCATATTCCCTTATCCCATCCAAAAATCCAAAAATTTAAAAAGCAAAAAAAGAGAAAAAGTAAAAAAAAAGAAGAAAAAATCAAAATAGTAAAGAGAAATCCCTTCATCCAATGGTGAAAACCACCATGGTGGTGCCTTGGATAAGTACCATGATGAAAACCTGGCAAATAGACATCATGTATAGATTCCTTCTATGTGTTTTACACTTGGGGGCATGTTGTCTCATTTATCCCATCCTTTTATTTTACTCCTATCCTACCATCTTCATCCATCATATCCTCATACCTACCTATGCCATTTACCTAGATCCACATACCCATCTTCCCTTTCTCCTTTGACCTTGATAAAGATAGGGGTAAAATATTGAAAAATACTTTGGACATCTCTTGATCTACCTCATTCTTTCTAACTAATCTTATCATCCTATTTTCATAAGCTCTGTCATGTAAAATCCTAAGCATTACACCTAGAATGGGGCATGTTATTCCTTTGCGACATATGTAACATACCAACTCTTACAACTTGGAATTACTCACAAAACTTACTAAGACAGTAAAATAAACATCTTTAACCATGAGTGAATTTTTTTAAACATTTGCATAATCACATAAAATTAAATGCATATATTTTTTGAATATTTTTCAACCTTGAAAATACAATATATTCAAAGATAAAATCACAGTGAAATCATTTCACTTTACATTTACAAATATATTGCACTTGGCAATATGAATAATTTTACATAAGTTTGAAAATCCTGTCATAACATGAAGTATACTACATCTGGAATCTTGGTATCTGTATCACAAGTTTTGGCGAGTCTTCTGCTACAGAGGGAGAGCATCATCCGAGTGCTTTTGCTCCAACCATAGATCGATGGTCCCTTGCTCTCTTCCATTTGGAAGTGGCCCTAACTTTAATGAAGAGTATAGATATAAGGAACCAATAGGTTACCATCTTAGTCTTAGTGTTGTGTTCTATATAACTCAATCAACCATACAACTCTAGACAATCTTCTAGCTAAGTATGATCATTCTGATAGGTTACACAATGTAGACATGGTAAACCGACTAATGCATGCAGAGACAAATGCATCACTTTGGCCAAAGTTTCTTTATAAATAGACGTTTGCAATAAATGTAGTCATGTGTTCACACACCTCTAACTTGACTTGGAAACTACCTCATCCTACAGTTTGACTTGGTTGACTAGTATCTCTAGACATAGATTGTCTTGTCTAAACTCAAAACCTAGTAAATCTGACTTAGAATTAATCTTTAATCTAGGATAAACACATTGATATATGGGTTTAGGTGACTTTAACCTTTCAGAGAGTCCCTCTTTGCATACTTGCAATTACTAGGGTCTATGACTTTCTGTCATTCTACTCAATGACCCAAGGATTGAACACTCTTGTGTAATGTATAAGTTTTTGACTCTATCATGAAATCACTTATTTATCATAAGTGCTTCATAGAATTTTCCTAAATTATACTTTTCTTGATCTATGGTTTCTTGACTATTCACTGTTGACCATAATAAACAATAGACTGAATCAATGTTATAACTGATTTAAAAGTTTTCAAGTTTTCTTAACCCTTTTGCGTTAATTCTAGGGATTCAACTTATCTATCCCAACATATTAGAATATTAATACTTTTGTTTTCCAAAATTAATAATTTATAATAATATTAAAAGTTTCAAAGTTTTCTTAACCCTTTTGAGTTAATTCTAGGGATTCAACTTATCTATCCCAACATATTAGAATATTAATACGCTTGTTTTCCAAAAGTAATAATTTATAATAATATAACATGGAAACAATAACCTCTAGTCTTCTTTTGACCACTTGGGCATTGTTCGAATCCACATTTCTCAAAACATGTAAAAACATAGTACACGAGGTATATCCTCATTCATATAAGATCTTAATGAATACTATCATTATCGTAACTATTCTTTTGACTAAGTTTAATCTTTCAACTTGAAAAGGTTTGAGTCTAATATAATAATATAATATTTTCAACATATTAGTCATCTTAAGTCCACCAACTTTTGATATAAGATAGGTTATAAACTCATATATAACATCCTTTGAATATCACGATAATGCTTATCATTGTTGCAGAATGCATATGTGATATTATATCATTGTACTCAGGTGTTTTTAATGGTATCAATATCATTTATATATATACTAAAATAAGTGAATATCTATCACACAATCTTTTGATTGTAAATAATAAAACTTATACAAATAAATCATTATGAAATGTAAATCTATCTCTGTCTAAACTTTCTACAATCTTACTCCTCACAATTCCTAGGTTTATATCAGAGTGCTCAAAAGCTTAGTCACAACGTTATTCAACACATTCTTCCATAACCCTGTGTTTAACAAAGCAACAAAGTTCTCTATGGGTTTGATGATACAGAACAAAGGCACAAGAAAGTTATCTTCTACAGTTTTCCCAAGGTAATCTATAACATCTATATGTATATCCTTCTATGGTTTTATATTGCTATATGAAGACATTTACTCTATCATAAACTTGGACTCTATTGTCACAGTGTAGTTTCATAGCTTGACAAGATAGTATTAGTCTAATTCATATGTATCTATGTTTACATAGTCATTATGACCATAAGATCACTGCTTGATATATCTTTGTACTCTTTGCTACATCATAGTTTAATAATGGAAAAAAAATTGTTTATAAGGGATATACTTACCTCAAGTGTCGATGGTTTTCCAACCTGAGCTAGTCTTCCTTACTACCTCTGCTACCCATGCTATGTTATGTCTTCCTTTGCATTTGACCCACTCTCTCTCTGTGGATTTTTTATGATAACAAAACTCTCTATGCTCACAAATTCTTTCACTACGGATTCTATAAGATAATAGAGCTGTGTGTGTGTGTGTGTGTGTGTGTGTGTGTGTGTGTGTGGATATGATAATAGAGCTCTCTCTCTCTCTATGGATATGATAACAATGCTCTCTCTCTTTGCAGATATGATAACAAAGCTTTCTCTCTACTGCTATGATAACAGAGCGCTCTCTCTGCTTTTAACGAAGTCTTTTACTTAATCAGTAGCCTCTTGCGATATCCCCCAACTTGGCTAAGATCTGATCTTAAAGAGTTTGAGTCCCACTACCATCCTCCATGACCGTGGAGATCATGTCCACATCTTTGCTTTTAAACACTCTCAAATGACATGTAGAAAAAATGATGGAGTAACTGGTCATTAAGACCACTCCAAAACTGTTTGATAAGCTCCTCCTTACTCTCCAAAATTGATGTGGAGTAAAGGAGTCAAGTGTCCATAGGATCATGTAGTGGTTTGCATTAAATTTGTAATTATACCATATTCCCCTAAAAAGCTCAATGATGACATACTATGGGTTTTAACTTATAGATCATAAATATAACCATTTCCTTGTCTATGGTCATGTTCTAACCTGACTTAGTTTTCGACAATAACCTGAGCTTAATGAAACTAGTTGACAATCGATGATTTGTCGAGTCAGAACCAAAATTAGACCAATTGGTCAAACATAACTTACCAACTTGATGAAGGTTCACTAAATTATGAAAGCACGAGACTTAGATGGAAAACAATCCATTCTTATCCATATGTCTATTCTCTTCTCTCTGATGATGCTCTCCCTCTCTTTCTCGGAGGGTGGAAAACCTGTTTCCTGGTTACAACTTGCAATCACCAAACTGGGTAGTGCATTGCTAGTTAATCCATAAACCTTATGAATAAATAATCATGACATCATATAATCACATGTCTAAATTCTAATCATATAATCATAAACTCATGATATCATTGATTTAGCCTGACATTTTCACATAACGTCAAATCATTAATTCATGCATAATTATCTACTAATTACGTGCAAGTAAAAAGTAAAACATAGTCAAAATTTGGGGTGTGAGAACATAGTCCTTGGAGATCACATCCTAAATTCTTCCATCCATCTATCCTTTATGCATTTCCCATATATTATCCACTATTGCCCATCCTTCTACCTATCCATCCATTTTACTTCATGTCCCTCCCATTCACTATCGCCCATCCGTCTACCTATTCATGATTTTCCCTTGTCATCGGTATCTAACATCTAGGCTATCCAAGATGCAATCCAATGTCATCCCATAATATCCCAAAAATTCCAAAAAAAACATAACATTTACAAAAAACACCAAAAAAATTAAAACATTTCAAAAAATCCAAAACATCCCAAAAAGACAAAAAAATCAAAACATACCAAAAATACAAAAAAAACAAATATCCAAAAAATCCATGCATTAAATACAAATGCAAGTCACCCTTAATCCTTACCAATCTAGTCAAAGTAATCTAGCCAAATCATCCAATCACATCCTTGGTTTTGTTCCTAATCTTGTTGTCAACCCAATCAACCAATCATCATCATCATCATCATCATCATTAATGGGATATATCATTCTCGCATCCTTCTGTTGATCTAGGGATATATTGTTCCCCATAATGACAACACTATCTCAATCAATCAATTATCAGTTTAAACCATGATAGGGGCAATACCTTGTTTGTTTTTTGAATCAAGCATAAACACTCATACAATGCAATATACCTTAACCAAAAATCACCTATCCAGTCACTTTATCAATTACCACATCATTCGATATCAAACAAACAATCATCATTCATCCTCATCTAGGGATATATCATTCTCATCATCAAGCACCTATCCTAACATCACTTAAACTCTTTGGCAAGATATACAATGGCCGTGTGACTTGTGTCATCATTTGGTCTTTTGTTTTTAATTTTATCTTTTCTATTTCCTTTTGCTTTATCAAAGCCACCTAGATCCATTTATATCTTGGTGTGTTACAATTAGCAGAGAATGGGGCATAACATTTTGTGTGTTTGTTGGATATTCTTATCACTACAGTTAATATTCATATCTTGTGTCTAGACAAAGTTGTATTACGCTATGTATAATGATACTCCTTTTGTTTGCAGTGTCAAGTCTGTGCAAAGGATACAAAGTCACCTTGGTCCCTTATACCTTGGTGCATAATATCCTCTTGCTATATCAAACTAGAGTTGCTCTACACATTATACCAACATAACTATATCTTCTCTATCCACTATATCCATTATGACTATAACTTATCCATTTCCAAATCCTATTCTACAATATTCTTCACCTCTCAATATATCTCTCTTCACTATCTATTTCACCTATTTCTTTTAACTTAACAATCCGTCCTAACTATCCATTCCTAACCCTTAGCCTTTTCCATCCAACCTCTTTTCATCCACATTGAGTGCATACCCGTGTTCTTCTAACCTGCATATCCTCTCAAGGAGGCATCCCATCCTTACACCATTCCTCCTTATTAATCCTTCGAGTGGCTGGGGCATCCTTTTCCCTCTATCCATACCTTTTCTTCTTTGAAATGATGTGATTTTTCTTAATCGCAACATCATCTCAAAGAGGGGCAAAATATAGACATCTAAAATTAACCATGTCTTACAACATTGCCTTTTGACATCCCCTTGCATCCTCTTGTGACACTTAGCAACACTTGTCCTAGGCCCCCTTTCATGATCCCTTCCAATTAGCTAAACAAATTATATTTATTTAACTAATTTATCCCCTCTAGTCAAATTAAATAATTTCTATTTATTTAATTCCCATTTTCCTCCAACTAATTTAAATAAATAAAACATTTATTTAAATTATCTCTCACATGCCACTTGTCTATTTAAATTATTTATCCCCACTCACATCCCTATTTTGAATCTTGTTAATTGTGCATCATAAACACTTCCTCTCCAAAATCAATTAAAAATCTCATTTAATCCCATTCCCTCCTTATTTTAGTCACCTGTCATCCTCATTTACGGTGCGTCATAAACACAAAAATTGGCTTTCAATCCTAGCCATCTACCTCATCCCTCACCCTTATAATCTTGGCCATCCATTTGATTCCCTCTCTATCTATAAATTAAACATTTATTTCATTTTCAAACCCTCACACACTCTCATCAAATTTTCGTATGCATGTTCATATCATATTTTCTATCATTTTCATAGCAGAGTTATGTTGGTTGTGTGAGTAGCCCACAAATCATCCAAATGACAAATCAATGGAGCTTAGGTGCACTCCATTATGTCTTATCAGAAGTCCAGTTTTGTGTAAGGTTTGAATGTATATTTGCATTGTTTATCTTTATGTTATTGGCTTGCATGATTTTCTGGGTTTCAGAAAGGACTAAGTCCTTACTTGTATATTAAAAGTTATGATTATCTAACTTTTGTAACATTCTATATTTGGATATTATCTTATGAATAAAAAAATATCGAACGTTGTGTTGAGTTTTACTAAATTTATTTGAGTTTTGATGATTATTCTTGGATTAAATGATAATCTTTTACTATATTTAATTATTTTGTTGATTTTTTTTGGGTTATTAAGAGTTAAGTTCTTACAATTTATAAGTTAGAAATGAAGATTAAGGAATAGTTAAAGGTATTTCTAATTGGTTAGAGATATTTTAAATAATATCTTAATTGGAAATATTTTTCCATAGATGTTTCTCACAAGTTGCAATGTTGTCCACCCCTGCCTAAACTCACCCAAGCTCTGTTTAAATGCATTTATCAAAAGATGTGGTCGTGTAAAATTTGAAGGAGAACGAAGTTGAAAATTTTGAAGAAATTGCTTCAACAAAACTCAATTCCTATCAACAAACTCACAAATCCCTACCAACAAAAGACCCCAGTCAATTGACGACAATTACTAATAAGCAATCGAAAAAATACCGTCATGAAAAAATTCCATCAATTACAAGCACCCCAGTAACGTAAAACTAAAAAAAACAATATTAACCAAATTATCATTACATTATATGATCTCAATAAATGCAAAAGGAATAAGAGAATAGTTTAAGTTTTTTTTTTCTTTTATTAATTTTTTTTTTCTTTATTGTTTTGACGAGCTTTAAATTGAATTGAATTAAATTGTCCAATTGTCATAACTTATAATGTAAAAGTTTGACATTCAAACACACTCTTCACTACTCTCTTCACTATTTCCATATCGCTTCAGTTCTTTGCTATTCCTTAATCATTTATACACTACAATCTCAAATCCCCATTCAAAACATTAGAACTCACTCCCCTACTTGACTGAATAGGAGACAATCAAATCCCTTTTCCTCACTAAACAACTCAAAAAACACCATGCTAAAATTATACATGTCCCTTGATCTTCAACATGTTCAAATCGTAGGGGAGAGGACCTAGTAGTCGAGCACCCTAACTTCACGCCTCTCAAAATCATACGTGGCAATTTCGAATCACTCCAAAAATTTTAAAGCAGCTTACTTGGCAAGGCCCCTGCTTATAACTAAGGTTTCAGGGCCACATCATCAAATATGATGCCACATCAACATGTTTTTTGTTGAGGTGTCCAGAAAAACCTAAATAAAGGTTGGACCAATAATTGTGCACTAAGTCATGTTTTGTTCGTACGCTGATGTGACATCACATGATTGGTTGCTTTTTAGATCTAAAGAACACATTTCATTCAATTATAAGTACTTATAGTCAACACTAACAACGCCACAACTACTAGTGCTAAACTTTTAAAAATATTGAATCTTAAATCCACAAATACTAGGGGAGAGGACCCAGTAGTTCAACACCCTAACTTCACGTCTCTCAAAATCATACGCGACAATTTTGAATCACTCCAAAATTTTTACAATAGTTTACTTGGCAAGGCCCCTGCTTATAACTAAGGTTTCAGGGCCACATCATCAAATATAATGCCACATCAGCATGCTTTTTGTTGAGGTGTCAAATAGTTCCCCATAAAACGGGTGGACCAATAGATGTGCATTAAGTCATGTTTTGTTGGTGTGCTAATGTGGCATCACATGATTGGTTGCTTTTTAGATCTAAAGGGCACATTTTATTTAATTATTAATACTTACAGTCAACACTAACAACCTTAAAGTCACAACTACTAGTGCTATAACTTTTAAAAATATTAGGCCTTAAATGCACAAATACTATCTCAACCATTGAAACTATTTTAGGTATTGGGTCTTTTCCCTATCACAACTATTAGAACATGCTCAGCAATTGATTACTCTCCCTAACAATAAATTCGAAATTAACAACTTAAATATATGTCCCTGGATCTTCCACATACGTAAATTCGAAATTAACAAACTTAAACACAAATTCTTTTTCCGACCAAAATATTCTATAAATTTCCCTATCAGCGTCCACCTTGCGAAAGTGCTAGTTTATAAAAACAAACATTTTCCCCCGTAACCAAGGATGTGAAATGATGCGAGCTACTGTCCGTCCGACAAGACACCTCCTATCTTTAATTTCATCGAGGAACGAATGAATGGTTTAGCGGTGGCGTTTTGAGGTGCACAGTGAATAAATAGGGTTGGAGATTCATTCAACAGCCTTTTCCAATGGACCTGCATTCTTTCCAGCAATTGCATTAGTCCACGCATCTCTTGGTCCCCGTTACGTTAATGTTGTGGAAGGCAAAAGGGTAACAAAAGTGGTGAAAAGCAAAGAGAAATGCATTGCGCAGTGCAGTGGCTGTACCTTTGGATGTGTACGGAGAATGAAACAAGGCTGACAGGGTGATGGCGATGGGCATGTGCTCTGATCCCGACCTCCACCGCCGCCTCCACCTCTCCTTTTTATCGCCTTTTCACTGCAACGCCAATGCCGCAGAATGTGATAGGGAAAATGGATAAGGCCCAGAGGAACAACGGCGGCGGCGGCGCCATTGATGAGAGGATGGAGGCGGCAAACGGTAAAGCAGGGGATGGAGAACAGGGCTGGAGTGGAGTGAAAAAGGCAAAAGTGGCGCAGGCTCCGAGGTGCCAAGTGGAGAAATGCATGGCAGATCTGAGTAAGGAGTACTATCGGAGACACAGGGTTTGCGAGCTCCACTCCAAAGCCAGAAAGGTGCTCCTTTTGGGTGTCGAACAACGCTTCTGTCAGCAATGTAGTAGGTATTCTTCGTTCAATACACTTTTAAATATGGCGAAATCTAGGCATAGCTGAATTCAAAATGATTCTTACGAAATTTGTTTCATACTTGTTTACATTTTGATTTTTTTTTGATGTATATATGATCACCTTGAAAATTGACAATTTAAGCACCTTGTTTGAGGAGGGGAGGGGCAAAGCTCCAAACTTCTTATCAAAATTCACAGTGGAAGATCTGATGTCAAGAGGAGATTACAAACTTTATAAGGATTTGTTGCCCTATTTCTAATAAGGGCCGTGTGGCTCTGGGTCCCATAGGCTGCTTTGGCCTTGTGGATGTTATTAAAATCTTTCCTTTCATTTCATTTTCCCCTCTGCTTAGAGACCACGCTCAAAAAAGTATATACTATATCCAGAAGAACTCATATAACCCCATGTCCCCATGCGGCTGCTTAACTTGTTTAACTTGTTTTTCTGCTTAAATTTAAGCAGTTGGAAGTGGCCCCATGGAAATTTACAGTTATGGGGAAAAGATAATATAGAATCTTTCCCTATTTTGTGGAGAAGCTACTCTTTAGGAATTTCAATGGAAAAAAAAGGGGGGCTGGAAATAAGCAGTCATTGCATAATGAAAAATATACCATGTGGCTGCATATTTTTCCTTCCCTCCTCTTTTTTTTTTTAATTTTCTTCTAAATTAAGATAATTTATTTTTATTTTTTATATAATAAAAACTACAAATAAAGATAGCTGCTTAACATAAGCAGAAAAATAAAATATTCATGGGGTCACTAGCTCCACAAATATCTCCTAAAAAATTTGAGCAGTGGCTGCTAACCAAAATAAGCTAAGCAGCCACATGGGGACATGCCCTAAGAGTTCATATTCAAGCTGTATCCAAACATAACGCGGTACAGAAATTGCTCCCACACATATGTTTAGGACTAAACAAAAATATATAAAAACCAAAATATTTTTAGTGTTATGTTCTGTGCCTTTAGAATCTTAGATTTACTAATAATTGAATATATGTGTATTCTTATAATTGCTGTGTCCAGTGTATTTGTATTGGGGTTCCTGAAAATTTACCCTATACTAATCGGATGCTGTATCAGTTTCCATTCAACTATGGGCGATAATTGCCTTCCCTCAGCTCCATTGCTTCTTCAATCTTCAAAGAATTTCTATTCATACTTGGAAAAAATTCCCCTCGAAACATACACAGCATAAACATCTCAGAGACCGGAGAATGATATAGGGCATACTAACAGCTCCATGTAAGAGATCTAAAAGTAATCCCTTATATCTCGCAACATTATATTCAAATAAAGTCTCTTACTGGTCGAAATGATCCTTACTTGTTTAACAGACTAACTGTTTATGCATCAATCATCCAAACCACTATGAAAGTTAAGCCTCATGACAGCTTGAGGCACCCTCAAGTCAAAAACTCCATAACTTAACATCCATTAAAGCTCTCTTTAACCCATGGAACTATCAAAGTTTTAGACACAGAGATTAAAAGAACTTATTCCTCTAGACATAAGAAATCTTTGGGCATCCTTATCTAATACCTCACAGACCTTCAAACACTGGTTCGGTTTCTCCTTCTATCACAGGAGCGTCTGTCTCTATCTTCATAGAGCACATTCCTCAGCAATTGCAGCAAGTTCTTTTTGTGTTTGGAGATTCCACACAATAACTTTCTTGGTCATAATTGCTTTGCTTTTTCTTGAGAGCTTTTTATTTGATCTCTCAAACCTGCAATCAATTCCTAGAAAATGAAGTATTCATAAATACATGCAAAATACAATAAAGTATTCACATACCAAAACCATTAGAGCTTCACTATATTAACTCTTAAATAAAAAGCTTATTACAATTTGATCACAAAGGGGTTTATAAAGACTTTCTCCCCGGCGCCAGCTCAACTATAATTGGATTGCTTTAAACCTATTCTAGCTTTCTTCTATATTTGGAATCCATGCATAAAACTTACAGGTCTAGAATTCTATTACTTCTCCTAAAAGCTAGCTACAAATCCTATCCCATGCAATCTATATTTACATGTTACTCAAGTTATCGGCCTTCTAGAAATTCAATCCTAATATGTGCTTTCACTTATCCTTAGAACATCTAATTACAAAACAACTAATGTTAGCACCAAATACAAATTACAAAACTGACGCCAATATTCTCTCGGCACAATCCCGTTTTCTGTCCTCAAAACACTCAAAATTGAATATAAAAGCAAAACATAATCTAACTACTACTGGAAAGTAGATTGGAAGCTTCAGGTGCCACATTCAAAATTTGCACAGCCAGTGTTCGTTTCCATTTTGCCCTTGCATTTGTGATTGTGCATCTAACTCCTGGGTAGCCCTGACAATCTGTTAAACTTAAACTACATCATCTAAAAGACTAAATCTTCTTTTGGCTTTAGCACTGAGAGCTGGCTTTCCAAAACTGCAACTGTGGTCTGTATCTCTTGTGCAACCTCTGTAATGTTTTTAATTGTGTTGCATAACAATGATGGAAGCTCTTTGAGTTGTGCAGTGTTTCTTGCTTGGGTGCATTCAATTTCTGACAGAAGCACCTCTATTTGTGCATTAGTCTTGTCCACATTTGGCAAGGCTCCCCTGCATTGTGCTCAATTTAGCTTCCTTATTTGCGAGCCATGTGTTAACCCACTGGGATGCATCCACAAAATCTTATGTGCCTGAGCTATGTCATTGTCAAACTGTCTGCGCAACTCAACAAGAAGTCTGAGCTGTGTTATGACCTTTTGGTGTATATTTTCCACCTTGGCCCTTGGTGCATTTGTGGCCAACCTCTTCTTCATACTCTCCAAATAGCATATTGATTTTGCCCTTTTTCCACCAATTCAGCTATCTTCTTTAATAAGTATTATCTCAGACATGGGTTATTCCCCTTTTATTTCCACTTGTTGAACCAATTCGACACCAACTCGACTTATTGTCAAGTTCATCCCTGGACAGATCTCTGATGCCTGCTTATCTGCTACAGCATCCGGTGCCACCGCTTGTCCCAGACCCAACCTAATTCCTAGAGTCTAATCTTCTTGCACCGCCCACGTATCCCCTCTTGGGAATCAAAGGAATGTAGTTCTCTGAACAACTGCTTAACAACAACCTCCAACTACAATACTTCAAGGATAAACATAAACCTCCATCCCAGCTGACATGCGATGGGATTCCTGATGTAATGTCCCTTGTTAGGATATTCCTGATTTCTTTGCTTGCATACAATAATAATCGCTAGAAAGGGACATTAGAAATATTAAAGATCCATAAATTAGATAATAATCAGTTCATAGCATTATTCATATTAAATTCATCTATCATTCATATTAAGTTCATCTATCATAGCATAATTATTAATGAGATCAATACCTCATAATATAAATAATGAGATCAAATCATCATAGCATAATCAATATTTAGTTCAATACATATATTAAACAAGCACAAAGTATACACACCATACACGTAATTCACATAGTAGACATATAATCATTTCAGGGTTACTCCCAATGGTCAACCACATAATGAAATTCTATGAGAAAGCCTATAGGGTGCTGCGAGTCTGACCTCCTCAACCAAGACCAAGGGCAGGTACGTCCATCCCGGATAATTCACCCCCTTGGCCTACAAGTGGCAGGAACTGCTGTCCATCCAACTTGGGGTGGCCTACTTGATGAAGGGGCCAGTGCTGCGGCTTGTCCCCCAATATGCATTTCCTTGTCCTCAATCAAGCCCAAGGGCGGGTACGTCCATCCCGGATAGACCCCTTTGGTCCACAAGTGGCAGGAATTCCGGTCCATCCAACTTGGGGTGGCCTACTTGAATAGGGGACCAATGCTGCTCTTCACATTCATTCCAAATGTGATGACTCATTGGGTTAAAGTACCTCTTTCAAGTTCGGTTCAAGGATTGTAATATATCCTTCTTTGCTGTTAACATTTGTGGTATAGCCAATATAGATACTTGATATATTTCCTTTTGCTTGATTCTTATATGACTTCCTTCCAATGAAGATAGCTTTCTTTGATTGCTAATTGATACCTCAGATATTCGCTGGTTTGATTGATTCAATAATAGAATCATAGAGCAATAGAATGATAGAATCATAGAAGGATAGAATAATCGAATGATAGAATGATTAATAGAATGAGAGGATGATAGAGTTATAGCATGATAGAATGGCTGCAATAAATAATTCTCTGAAGTTATGCATATAGATATCACTGCTGATATATTCCTTTCTGCTTTCTATATATTCTCTTGCTGATCACTTCATGTCTTTCAATAAATAGTCTTATGTTGTATATATATACACATATAGTTCTGCTGTAATTCTTTTATATATCTTTTTATCTTCAGATCTGCTGTAAACTTGAATGATTTACCTTTTCTTTTCTTATATCTGCTATATTCTGATGATTAAATTATTATTCCTTTTCTACACTTCACAAACTTCGTTTATATCTTCCAAGGAGGGTGACTTCACTCATAGGACACATCTTTTAATAAAGAGTCGCTTCATTTTGAAGAGTCGTTGTTCTTTCATTACATAATTAATAATGAAGTTGCTACCCTATAAGAATCACATCACTTCTTAAAACATTTGCTGCCTTTGAAATTAATTGCAATTCTTCTTAATATATTCGCTGCTCCACTTTTGAACTAATTGCATCCCCTTCTAAAGATGATCACTGCCTTTTTGTATGTGTTATTTCAAATTGAATTCATCTTCACTTTGGTGCCAAACAGGGAAGTTGGCCAGCAATTTCCCTTATCAATTAACTTCAATTTATTTTAATTTCCCTTATAAGGGTCAGCCATAAATTGGATGCTTATAAGTTTAAATCCATGTCTTCATTTGAGAGTCGGCCACTATTATGAGTTTAATCCAATTTCATCACTTGTACATTGAGTATACTTCCTTAACACATAAATTATTCCTTCTTGTCTCCATTTCATGTAATGTCCCTTAGCAACAATATATTTGAGAACGAGACATTTCACCTGACCTACCTAAGGTCATCTAGGAAGAATATGCGACATACATCCCACACTTATCCATACTTTAAAATATCTTCCATGTAACACCCACTCATATTTAACAGATTATAAACTTACATCTAACAGAATTTCAGCAGAAAGAATAACTAATTGTTATGAAAATAGTATCGAATGCAATAAAATTCAAATATTACAACTAACTTTCATTTTCAGCTGAAATAATCTTTCTAACAGAATACATATAATCCAAAGTAAATTAACTAACTTCCTTCAATGAAATTCAAATATTAAGGTAGGAAGAGAGATTAAGAAAAGTACAACTTGAATAGCTTCCTGCTGATTTGTTTGCAGATCCTCCTCTGGATTTTGGAAAAAGGAATATCAACAAGGATTTTATCCACCCAACCAAGATTAACTGGTCTCCCGTGCTTCTTCAACTGAAGAAACCCGACCCTTCACGAGGGTGATTAACGAGGAATCTAATAACATCAATATGCCTCTGAGCCTGGTGTCAATAACCTATACCTCCTGATTGATCTTTTCCCTATAGGTACCTCCTAACTGGAAAGATCACTCTGACTAGTGGCATATCTGGTACTTGATAGCTGACAGATGCCTATACTGCATCGTACCTTGGCCAAGGATTTCTAATAAATATCTGACACTACTGTGTCATCAGCATTCACCCTTACTCGGCATTGACTTTATTTCACATGTTTCTTTTTGGGTTACAGGTTTGGATGAACATGTATAATCCACTTGACATGCTTACAGATTTATAAGAGATTCAGCATATGAACATTTAGACAGAAAGGTATCCTTTAACTTAGTGACCGAAGTCAAATCTCTCAATGAGAATATAGTATATATATATATATATATATATATATATATATATATATATATATATATAGGTACGAAGACAAAAACTTCTGCAGATTTCAAAGATTTGGAATTAAAAGACATACGGATTCAAGAGATTAATGCACGAATCGCAGAATAGAAAATACAGAGAAACAAAATGAATTATACTCATGAACAACTACGGCCATCCAAATCATGCATTACTATACATCGCATGATGAACTATAATATATTGAAAGGAGCCATTGTCTTGCCTGATTATGCTTTTGCAAGTCGAAGCTGAGGAATAAGCGATTGCAAGGACAATTTCTGTTTGCCGGACTGGTTCTTGCTATCGCTCCTATGATATTGACTTGGCAGAGTAAGAAGAGTATGAAGCTCACGCACAAGGAAAATATGATTTGGATTTCTGAGTTGCAGGGACGAGGCCACTCAAAGAATGCAATCAATAGCTCACTAATCTTGTGAATGCTCTTTTGACAAGGTTGCGAATGCTCTTTGGAAAAGGGTGCGAATGCTATGTTCCAAGATTGAGTAAAGAATGCGAATGAAAAGGATGAACGCCAACAAATATAGGCCGCCCACTCCTTCCCCCGTCCGCATGCAAGAAGGAACGTTTCCTTCTTGCGTGCGGGCGGAGTGGAGGAGTTACATACAAGACTCCAGCTTGCACACCACTAACCGCTCCTAATGAGGTAAGTTGAAAATATATATATTATTTAATATACATAAGGAAATAATTCTTAACAACTTGAAATATATACGTATATGTATGTGCCTTGGCCAAGGCTATGATGATATAGTCGTCTAGACTTAGACATTGACAATAATGTTGTTTTTCGATTCTCATAACCACCCTCTCCCTGTTGATATCCCTTTTTCCTTGTCGCTTGATTTGTCCTGCAACACTTCGACAATTAATGAAGGTTAAATCATTTCCTTGATACAAACATTTATATATATAATATCCATACATCCATTCTCACATATAATTGAAAAATATTTGCATATAAAATAAAATCATTCTCACATAATTATACACCTTATTCAACGAATAAATTCATATTCACATGAAAGCAGTTGTACACAACTAACAACATAACCAACATTTCATTGTTCAGTAGAAGGGGATGTAACATATTCTTCCCCTTAAGAATCATCGTCCTCGATGATTATTTATTAATATATATATCAAAATTTAACAACATAGTCTCACATAAGTCTTAATTGTTTGGGAATAAATAAGGAAACTTTTGGTGAATCTCATCATAATCTTCCTAGGTGGCATTCTCTTTTGAATACTGGTCTCACTGGACCTTACATTGTACCACCTCACGATTACGTAAGTGCAACTTACATATCTCGAGTACTCGGAGTAGCTCTATTGTGATCACCCCGGGGTCCCGTACTTGCAAAGATTTCCAATCGATCATATGTTCAAAGTCTGCATAATATTTCTTGAGATAGGAAACATGACATACATTGTGAACTCTGGCGAGAGCCGGGGGTAGAGCGATTCTGTATGCCACAGGATTGATAATTTTTAGAACTTCAAAAGGTCCCACGTATCTTGGGGCTAACTTAGAGGCCTTCCCAAATTTTATAGAGCTTTTCTGTGGTTTTACCCGCAAAAGAACTTTTTCTCCCACTAGAAACTGTCTGGAAACACGTTTTGCATCAGCATAACTCTTTTGCCGGTCATTGGCTTCTTTCAATCTCTGCCTGATTATTCTTACTTGCTCTTCCATTTCTTGAAGCATTTCAGGTCCTAGAATGATCCTGTCTTCCCACCTGTTCCAACTTATAGGGGTTCTACATTTCTTGCCATATAGGGCTTCAAAAGGTGCCATTTTTATTGCTGACTGATATGAGTTGTTATAAGCAAATTCTACCAAGGGTAGATATTGCTCCCACCTATATTGTTGATCCATACAGTACATTCTAAGTAGATCTTCTAAAATTTGATTTACCCTTTCCGTCTGACCATCTGTCTCTGGATGATAAGCTGTACTAATATTTAACTGAGTCCCCAAGGCTGAAAATAAGGTCTGCCAAAATTTGGATGTATCCTGGCATCTCTATCTGATATGATCTTTTCTGGTATTCCATGGAGACGAAAAATTTCCTGTACAAATTTTTGTGCGATCACTGGTGCCCCATCTGTCAAGTTCCGTGGTATGAAATGTGCCGCTTTGGTGAGTTTGTCCACTACCACCAATATGGCATTATGTCTGTTCCTAGTCAAAGGTAAGCCTTGTACAAAATCCATGCTAATAATTTGCCATTTCCAATCAGGTACGCTATGAGGTTGAAGTAATCTTGTTGGATGCTGATGCTCTACCTTGACCTTCTGACATTCGAAACATCCTGCCACAAATCTTGCCGTGTCCTTTTTCATTCCTTTCCAAAAATACAATGGTTTGACATCGGTCATCATCTTGGTTACTCCTGGGTGTCCTGAATATGGTGCGGCATGTACTTCTTTCCATATTGTTTTCCTTAACTCAGGGGACTTTGGAATATACATCCTACCTTTAAATCTCAAAAGCCCATCTGCTTCAATGTGAAAACCTTCATATTTAGGCTCCTGTGGATTTGACTGAAGAGCTTCTCGAACTTGCAAATAATATTCATCTTCATTTAGTTTCTGAATCACCTATGTTCTAAAATCAGTGTTGATTGACACCATTACCGTTATATACTTCCGTCGACTCAATGCATTAGCTACTCTGTTTTCCTTGCCCTTGATGCAACTGATCTCGAAATCATAATTTGCGATTAACTCCATCCATCTTCTCTGGCGAGCATTTAGATTGGGCTGTGTAAATATGTACTTCAAACCTTGATGATCTGACTTAAGTTCAAAAGTTTTTCCTAATAAATAATGTCGCCACATTTGTAGGGCATAAACAATTGCTGCTAACTCTAAATCATGGGGTGCATAATTTTGCTCATATTGTTTCAATTTCTGAGATTCATAAGCCACTACCTTTCCTTCTTGCATTAACACTCTGCCTAATCCATCTCTCGACGCATCTATTATAACTACAAAACAACCATTAGGATCTGGTACTATCAATATTGGGGCAGTTGTTAATTTTTCCTTTAATAGGTTAAACGCCTCTTGACATTTTTTAGTCCATTCAAATCTTTTCCTTTTCTTTGAAGAGAGGTAATGGGATGAGCAATTCTAGAAAAATCTTTGACAAACCTTTTGTAATACCCAGCTAATCCCATGAAACTTCTAACCTCAGGAACATTCTTCGGTACTGGCCAATCCACTATAGCTTTTATCTTAGCAAGATCCACTGCAATTCCCTTAGCTGATATTATATGCCCCAAATATTGTATCTCTTTCTGGAAGAAGGTACATTTTGACAATTTTCCATTTAGTTTATGCTCGCTTAACCGTTGAAGAACTATTTGAAGGTGTTGAAAGTGCTCTTCCTCATTTTTGGAGTAGATAAGAATGTCATCTAAGAATACCAATACAAACTTATCCAGGCAATCTCTGAAAACACTGTTCATTAAATTCATGAACGCGGCTGGGGCATTGGTGAGTCCAAATGGTAGAACTGTGAACTCATAGTGTCCATATCTAGTTCTGAATGCCGTCTTATGAATGTCTTCCTCTTTTAACCTGAGCTAATGATATCCTGACCTCAAATCTATTTTTGAAAATATTGCAGCCCCTTTCATTTGATCAAAAAGATCATCTATTCGAGGTAAGGGATATTTGTTTTTGATGGTGAGCTTATTTAACATTTAGTAATCTATACATAAACGAAGAGTCCCATCCTTCTTTTTAACAAAAATCACTGGGGCATCCCATGGTGAAACACTCGGTCGTATCAAGCCCTTATCCAGTAATTCCTGTAATTGTGCCTTTAGCTCCACCAGCTCTAAGGTGGTCATACGGTAAGGTACTTTTGAAACAAGTTCGGCCCCTGGTACTAGATCAATGGCAAAATCAAATATTCTTCTAGGTGGTAACCCAGGTAGTTCCTCGGGAAATACATCTTGATATTCCCAAAGATAAGGGTATTTTTCAGCGAAGGTCTCTTCCTCATTTTCAATTCCCATTTTCCTCTTCCTATTCTGGGAATGCTCTGTCCCTTCATTGAGCGCTTCCATCTTGACCACAAACAATTTGCATCCTTTCCTTCTATTTCTTTTCAGCTGCATAGCCGAAATTTGTCGCACCTTAACTTCTCGTTGTTTCCCTTAAATCCTCACTAGGTTCTCTGAATCATCCATACATTCTACTATCTTAGCATAACAGTCGACCTTCGCCCTATGTTCTTTCAACCAATTCATTCCAATGATCACATCATAGGAACCCAGAGGTGCTACGTAAAGGTTGACCTCTGTAGTGAAGTCTGGAAATTCAATCTTGGCAATCTTGGCTTCAAACAAACATTGCTCTACCCGAGCTCTTGTCTGATTAGCATATTCAACCATTCACGATTTGGCCATATACCCAGTTCTTTTAGGGAACCTTCCCAATAACTTAGGTGATATAAAACATTCTGTGGCTCCAGTGTCTATTAAAATAGTTATTGGGTTACCATAAAGCATACCTGGAGTTTCTATGGGAGCAACCTGGTACTCTGCTTGTCTATTGTCAATTGCTGCATGAATTCTTTGCTGAAAAACGGTTTGTTGAGGTGGTAGGGGCTTCTGTTGCTGCTGTCCTTGCTGGTTCTTAGAGGGACATTGATTTGCGTAGTGCTCACCTCCACAATTGAAACATCCTTCGGGCGGTCCCTTCTTTTCAGTACTTTTACTAGTGTGGTTTTCTTCCTTCCGGGGGTTGTAATTATTCTTTTTAAACTGGTTATTCTTGTACCCCTTCTTTTTGAAATTTTGCTGTGACTGATCCCACTTACCCTTGTTATGCTTCCTGTCCTTGAAGGAATCATCTTTCTTCAATCTCTGTTCTTGCCGAACAACTTTCTCATAAGCCTCATCCATAGTCTGAGGCACCAAAACATCCACTGGTCCTCCAACATGATTGTTTAACCCCATTATGAACTTTTGTACTCGAAAGTTTTCATCCTGCTGGTATTGTGGAACATACTTGAGTAAACGGGTATATTTCTCCCAGTACTCATTGACAATTAGGGTTCCCTACCTGAGGTTTTCAAAATCTAACAGTTTTTGATCATAAAATAACTGTGGAAGCCATCTTTGGCAGAATACCTTCACAAATTGATCCCATGACATATCAGCCACTGCCAATCTGATTTCAGCCCTTTTGTTTTTCCACCATGTGGCAGCTTCTCCTGCCAATTGGTAGGCTGCCCATGCTGCTTTAGAGTTATCGGAATAATCTCGAAGTTCAAAATACTTTTCCATCTCCGACAGCCATGCCTCCGCGACATCTCCCGAAGTAGAGCCTTCGAACTTAGGAGGTTTTATCTTTTTCATATCTTTGGCTAACTCATCGACCAGTCTACTTCTCTTGTATCCCATACTTAATGTTTTTGAGTTATCTTCATGCGGGTCACTTTGATTTTCAGACCTCTCATCTCTAGCTTCAGATTGCCCTTCTACCTTTTTCTCTAGGTGGGCTAATCTAGCCTGAGTTGCTTTCATCATACTCAATATCTGATCCAGTTTATCCATGGAGTTATCGTCCTGATCTTCTCTAAACTCATTTCCGGAATTTTCCATTCCAATGAAGTTCCTGAAGAAATTAAGAGTTTTAATTAGTTTTTGGTTATTGTTGGTTGTTATCTAGTAGTTTTCACAATGAATTAAGGAGTCTTCCTTTTTGCATAAAATTATTTTAAAACTCAAGCCAAATACAAATAGTTCACAAAAAAAAAATTAATTTATTTGCAGAAAAAGACTATCACTCCCTGTGATAGATTCATTAATAATTACAAAATTTCTATCACTTCCTGTGATAGATTTATTGCATAACACAAAATTTTCATCACTCCCTGTGATAGATTTATTTCAATTCAATACAAAATGGTCATCACTTTCTATAATTAGTTTTCTGAATCTTTTTCATCATCAGTGATAGGTTCCTCCTAATCACTAAATTCTGAAAGTGGGATAAGTCTGTATCCAGGAGTCGGAACTCGATCTCCTTCAGATGTTTCTGGTTTAGTGTGGTCTTTAAATTTGGTCTTGTTTATGCTTGCAATTATGGCAGACTTCACCTTCTCTTTCCAGAGACTGTCCATTCTCTTCTCTCCTTCCGAAGTCTTTTTAAAGCTTCGGCTATCGTTTCTGAATCTGCTGGAGGAGAACAAATTGAATAATCATACCGAAGTCTGATCTTCCACAGTCGAATAGATATAGGGTCACGAATATTTTTCCGGGGTGTTTTTCTTATCAAAACCATCCTGAAGAAAACATCAATAATTGTTTTCAATGTTCTAAGCATGATGAGCCCCAAGGTTCAGTGTGGAACCTGGCAGCTCTGATACCATATGTAAGACCCACTCATATTTAACAGATTATAAACTTAAATCTAACAAAATTTCAGCAGAAAGAATAACTAACTATTATGAAAATAGTATCGAATGCAGTAAAATTCAAATATTACAACTAACTTTCATTTTCAGCTGAAATAATTTTTCTAATAGAATACATATAATCCAAAGTAAATTAATTAACTTCCTTCAATGAAATTCAAATATTCAGGTAGGAAGAGAGATTAAGAAAAGTACAACTTGAATAGCTTCTTGCTGATTTGTTTGTAGATCCTCCTCTGGATTTTGGAAAAAAGAATATCAACAAGGGTTTTATCCACCCAACCAAGACCAACTGGTCTCCCGTGCTTCTTCAACTAAAGAAACCCGACCCTTCATGAGGGTGATTAACGAGGAATCTAATAACATCAATATGCCTCTGAGCCTGGTGTCAAGAACCTATACCTTTTGATTGATCTTTTCCCTATAGGTACCTCCTAACCAGAAAGATCACTCTGGCCAGTGGTATATCTGGTATCTGATAGTTGACAGATGCCTATACTGCATCGTACCTTGGCCAAGGATTTCTAATAAATATCTGACACTACTGTGTCGTCAGCATTCACCCTTGCTCGGCATTGACTTTATTTCATATGTTTCTTTTTGGGTTACAGGTTTGGATGAACAACATGTATAATCCACTTGACATGCTTACAGATTTATAACAGATTCAGCATATGAACATTTAGACAGAAAGGTATCCTTTAACTTAGTGACCGAAGTCAAATCTCTCAATGAGAATATAGTATATATATATAGGTACGAAGACAAAAACTTTTGCAGATTTCAAAGATTTGGAATTAAAAGACACATATGGATTCAGGAGATTCATGCACGAATTGCAGAATAGAAAATACAGAGAAATAAAATGAATTATACTCACGAACAACTACAGCCATCCAAATCATGCATTACTATACATCGCATGATGAACTATAATATATTGAAAGGAGCCATTGTCTTGCTTGATTATGCTTTTGCAAGTTGAAGTTGAGGAATAAGCAACTGCAAGGACAATTTCTGTTTGCTGGACTGGTTCTTGCTATCGCTCCTATGATATTGACTCGGTAGAGTAAGAAGAGTATGAAGCTCACGCACAAGGAAAATATGATTCAAATTTCTGAATTGCAGGGACGAGGCCACTCAAAGAATGCAATCAATAGCTCACTAATCCTGCGAATGCTCTTTGGAAAAGGGTGTGAATGCCGTGTTTCAAGATTGAGTAAAGAATGTGAATGAAAAGGATGAACGCCAACAAATATAGGCCGCCCACTCCTTCCCCCGTCTGCATGCAAGAAGGAACGTTTCCTTTATGCGTGCGGGCGGAGTGGAGGAGTTACATACAAGACTCTAGCTCGCACACCACTAAGCGCTCCTAATGAGGTAAGTTGAAAATATATATATTATTTAATATACATAAGGAAATAATTCTTACCAACTTGAAATATATACGTATAAGTATGTGCCTTGGCCAAGGCTACGATGATATAGTCGTCTAGACTTAGACAATATTGTTGTTTTTCGATTCTCGTAACCACCCTCTCCTTGTTGATATCCCTTTTTCTTTGTCGCTTGATTTGTCCTGCAACACTTCGACAATTAATGAAGGTTAAATCATTTCCTTGATACGAACATTTATATATATAATATCCATACATTTGAAAAATATATGCATATAAAAGAAAATCATTCTCACATAATTATACACCTTATTCAACGAATAAATTCATATTCACATGAAAGTAGTTGTACACAACTAACAACATAACCAACATTTCATTGTTCAGTAGAAGGGGATGTAACACATCCCACACTTATCCATACTTTAAAATATATTCCATGTAACTGTAGATCAAGTCTTCAGCTTCTCAAGCAGGAGATGGCCAATTCTTGCATTAAGCTTATATTGTCACAATTATACAAACCATGACCAGCATTTAGTGGTATACGACTCACTGCCCATCAATCAGCACATCATCATGTTAATGTTCTGGGTAAAATCAATCCAATCCCTTTGTACAGTTATTCTTACCCAGAAAGCCATATTTCCAAAATAATCAGACCATTTAAAGTACCTCATTATAGTCCACTTAATAAGTTAACAGTTGACAAATCTTGATACAGTCAACACCATTTTATCTAGATCTTCACTCAAGACCATAATCACTCATTTACAAAGAGCAAAACTTTTATCTCCTTGAGCTCTCACTTTAATGTTCTCTTATGTAAGAACATTGTGATGTTAGCACAAGAATTGGGAAAAACATTATAAATTGAAGATGATCTAATTAGGCAAGCTCATTTGATTTCTCACACAAGAATTAAATCAGAATACTGTTCCACAAGACATTTCACATTCATACCTTCAACTAAGAACCCACTGCTGTATAATTAGTATTCAGTGAGCTGGCTTACTGAAATCAGGCACCCTATTAGGTCCTCTTCATCACTTAGGGCTTCTTAACTTCGTTTTCTAAAAATACCAATTTTAAATTAGTACATTATGCCTATTGTCACTATATAAACATAGATAACCAACTAGGTAACAACCCTTTACCAAAACTGAAGTATAATCAAAGGTTGTGTTGTGCTCGTTTGCCATAAAACAGTCAGAGTTAACAAATTCATCAAGATCTTTTTTTCTGCCTCAGGATCTCAAATAGATAGCCAATACAACTTATAATTGCACACACAGTCAACTTAGAAATACAGTCTAATGTCAACACAGTATTCTCAATCATTGGCAAATCACAATCAACTCAAGAATGCAGTTGCTTATGAAAAACGGTTAAATCCATCTTATTCACAATCTTCAGCCAACACAATAACAATTAAGCTTGTGACTATAGTCAACTCAAGCTTACAACTTGGGTTTTTGGGATACTCTCAATATCAAATGCCTGAACTTACTAGGGTTCAGCTACTATCCTTAGAGAATCCTTTTAAGCCTTCACTGGTATTATCATAGAGAACATAAATCACAATCGTCAATCCACATTTTGAAGACAAAAATCATGATATCCATTCAGAATGTCCACCCTACAGTCCTTTACCAAACTTCAAATCATACTTATGACTACAAATACTTGAGTGTCCTGTAGGTATTCATAATAAATAACTAGCTGAAAAAGGATCCATTTTAAGTCAATAAAAGAGAACTCACAGAGCAGTATATTCTCGAGGCTTTTCTTTCTCAAACAAGGAAAATAGAGTCAGTTAGTTACCAGAGATTTATTTATAAATTAACATCTTAAGCTTGAGATTCTAACCTTTAAGCTACTACAAAGGAGTAGAATCCATTGAAATGCTTGCAGCTCCTCCTTAAACCCTCACAGTTTCGTTTTTTTAAAACTACATACTTTCGAGGGTTTTAACCATAATAATCCCTTCACAAAACCTTGTGAAGCTATATAGATTTCAAAATTCCTCAAAAATCAACTGTTGCAACCATGCAACTGGAGTTGCATTCAAGGCTAAAAATATTAGTGGATCTAAAATGAGCAGGTGATGCGGCATGGCTTTGCCATGGCCATCACTTCTAAAATTCAAAATATCAAAGTGCCATATTTTCCTCACAAAACCCAAATTACCAACCTAACTCCACCTTCACTTCAGTTTGAACTCCTAGTCAAGCATGGCTTGTTCTACAAGCTTCATGTCTTTTGAGGAGTTATGAAATTATCTTAATTGTTCATTGTCTTCCCCATGCATGGTGAGGTTAGATTAATACCTCTAATTTCCCCATCACCATACACCGGTTATTCATGACATTTTCTTTAATAAACAATGAACATCTCTTCAATATGACTTGTCCACGTCATTTACGTGGAGTTAGGAATTAAATAGAATTCAAGCCCTTTAAATAAATATAGTAGGACTTAATAATAGCCTTGGGCACTAGGTCCAAGCAATAGGATCTAGGTTCTAATTTTAGTTGGAACCTTAGTAATATTAGCAGATCTAAATCAATTGAACCCTAAATATTGGGTTTAGCAAAAACTCCAGTCTCCTCAAGATGGTAACAACCTCAACCAGGAACATAGCACATCCTAAAGGTCAATCAATTATCATCACGCTGTATCATGATACATAAACCTAGCCTATCCCCTAGGCAAGCTAATGATTCGAACCTCCAACCCAAACAAAAATAAATAATATTTTTACACCTAACCAGAAGATCAATCCAGCAAAATAGCAATCTAAAACTCCAAAACTCATGACAGTCATAATAAGACAGTATTATATATAATTGGCCCAACTTAGCACTTGCATGGATCTGTCGCTAGTGTGACACCCTCGCATCTCTACTCTTTACCAACATGTCAAGGTACCTATACCCACAACACAAGGATCTCATCAGCAGTATCCACCCATTCTAAAGTAAATCAAATGTATTGAACATCATGTGAATAAGATAAATCAATATCATCAAAGTTATGATAATCATTAAAGAAAAAGCATAATGTCATCATGTCCCAAATACATGTTTATGAATATAAATAAATGCAGTCAGAACAGGGGATATCACATCCTCCCCCCTTAGACAAACACCCACTTGGTGTTTATAACATGACCAAGTTTCCAACACTTCTTTTTTGTTTTTCTAATTTCTAGTTATTTTTCACATTTCTATATACAATATTATCACCAAAATGCAGTAACATACAATTTACAACAAAATCTGTGAACTAATATACCATGTCATATTCTTATTTGGCTTGTCAGACCTTCATCCATTCCCAATCTAACTTTGAATTTAATGGGAATTTTCCAAGTTCACTTCATTTCACATTCCTTCAGTCATGATCTTTAATATCATTGGGAATTACAATTGCTAATTCCTTGCAATATTAGTTTAGCCAAAACGTACTGTCTTAAACACAGTTTAACACAACGATCCTTCACTAAAGCATCTTTAGATCATAGCATAAGAAGCTAAATTTGAAGCTATTTAGTTATCTTCCAGATCACTCAACCATTAGATAATCTTAAAATCTCACATACTACCTTCCAGGCCGTACCAAAAAAAAATTCCACATATAAGTCATATACCCTTCTCTCTTATGAGGGTTCAATTAACTTTCTGGGAAGGACCCTATTCCTTTCTCATCCTTAACTTTAATTGAGGAACTTTTTCTCGAATCATATCATACTTGCCCTTATTCTTGGTCAGAAATTATATTTTTTTAATTCTGCCATCCTTGGATGTACATTGAAAACACATATGCACTCATCCAGAAGTTGACCATTCAGATTTTCCAAGAGGATTTTTCATAAATCCTCCCTAGAAACCTCATATTTTCCCCACACTTAAATAAGTGTGCTCAGAAATATTCTTTATTTCTGCCATTCCAGCAGAAATTTTCCAGACACAAGGTTCTCTTTGTTACTGTTCTAAGATCAAACTCCTGGAATCAATGGTAGACAACATATTTCAGCGAAATATCATATCCACTTCTGGGTGTCAAACTGATCTCCTTACCTTTTCCTCCACTCATGGAAGAAATTATTTATTCCAGGAATCTCATCCTATCACATAAGGTATTTGATTCTTAGAATTTTAGTCTCATGAACCAGGGGTTGAAAATAAAAATAGCTTAATTCCATGTAGGTTCATTTAAATCATCAATTAATTTAAATAGAAAAAACGTCAACAGTAACAACTTCTTCAAGATTTAAAAGCCTAAAGCAATCATAAGTCTTCACAGCAACTGATTTGAAGCCAAAAACCATTCTCAAAAATCAAAGGTCAATAAGAAGCAATTAAACCAAGTATTGCAACAGTAAATAATAGTCATTGCAGGAGTAAACTAAATAATGCAACAGTAAACTAAGGTCAATAAGAAGCAATTAAACTAAGTATTGTGACAGTAAATAATAATCATTGCAGCAGTAAACACCAGGCTTGCAATCAAATAGTAAGCAGGAAAAGGGGCTCAGTTGACCTTGGTACGTCAGAAATTGATGATCATGCATCCCATACTGCGTGGCCATCTTCTTCCACAATACACAGACACTTTATTCAATGTACTCTGTTTGTGGCACAATGATATTAACCACCATTTTCAGATCTTCAGGAATCTTCAGGATTCACGAATCTTCTTGATCCAGACAACATCATTAGCTCTGGCCAGAGACTTACACAAATAGATGTCATTGTGTTTGTAAATTCATATTAAGTGCAGGGATCCTCTAGATCCATACAATTAGACTCTAATCAAGGAGCCCAAAATTTTTATTTTGCTTCTTTGCCCAATTAAGGAAACAATCAGATTGGCAATTTGTTTAATCGTGGACAGCCTTGTCCTTATGTATTTCCCCCTTTGTTCCAAGATCCACAGTCATATGTGCCCAAGTGAATCTCACCTTGGAAATATGAACATTTGGAGCATTTATCATGTTACCTTTTTGCCTAGGTTACCAAATCGGCACATATACAGGCTGATTCTAGGTACGAAACATTCCGGAATCAGATCCTGGTTCAAATTGCTTGCAGATTTGACCAAGGCATGTGATTTTCCCGTAGGAAACGCTTCTGAGTTTCTCCCGTCGAACCTGACTGATTCTGGTGCTTATGTGGCATTTTAAGGGCGAATCCAAAATGGTTCCAGAGGCGGATACGGGGTTTTTAATTTTTTTTTGCCCACGAAAAGCCCTAATGGCAGCGGGAAGTGCAACTTCGCAACTTTTAGCTGCCCTGTGAGTGAAAAACAACTGCAGTGTGCAAACAGTGACGGATGGGATTGCTGATTGCAGGTTTAAATATATTCATGGTGTGGGCGGGGGTGCAGCCAGGGTTCGAGGTTTAAATATATTCACTGTGACTCAAATACAAACTAATTAAACTCTTATGCTAAATATATTTAATACTCAAAAATATATTATAATTGCTCTAATGGAGACCACAATATGTTTTATGATTATTAGTCTTAACATCTCCTTAATCCTTTCTAAAAAAGCAAAAAATGAGGTATATGTGCTGAACGTAGTAATAATCATAAAAGAACATGTCTTCTAAGATTAAAAGTTTCAAAGAATAAAGTATTGATTCTATTAATAGGTATAGATAGTATTTAAATTTTAATATGTATAGTATTTAATAATTTAACAACTATAGATAGTATTTAAATTTTTAATATCTATTGTATTTAATAACCTTGATATTATATTATTAATATATTTATATTATTTAATTACTTTTTCTAATGTAGCTAAAAAACTAAATTAATATACTATAAATTTTAGACTTGCATATATATATATATATATATGATTTTTATATGTTTTTTGTACAGATGTACCCAGAACATACCCAACACCCCCTAAAAAAATTGCAGTAGCGGCGTACTGTATATACATACCCGATTCTGATTCCGATTCCGATTCGGTAACTTAGCTTTTTGCAAATCAGTTCTTATTAAGCAGTAAGATGCCTTAAAAGTTATTTTCTCAAGCTTAAATTAACATTTTTCCAATAACTCATTCTGAATTCTGCTCTAGGAGTATATTTGCTCTTCATTAGACTGGATAAAGTACAGTCCTAATTGCCTAGTCCACATAAAGTCCAAATGTAACAGGACAGACCTTGGCACTTCAACATCAAATTAGGGACTTTTCTCCCAAGAATTTCCTTATCCTTAATGGACTGATCATAATGCAGCTTATTTGTATTTCCTCTACCTTGGTACAGGAGGTGTCATATTGATCTCTCTTATGCACAATCTTGTGCTAATGACATCATAGTCATTTCTTATACATTTGAGGCTGTTGTATCACAACTTCCTCTTTCAGTCAACCTTTTCAAAGTTTTCATTTTCCTTCCTATTGAAGGTCCAAAATGACACACCCAACTGGGGGTCAAATATGTGAATCTAGGGCGACAACGTCATAGGCCAACATGCACAGCTAAAACATGTGAGCAACCTTTGGAGAATAACAGTTCCTATCTAAGATGGAAATTGTAGGGAAAAGGGATACAAGGGGGAGAAGGATGCAGAGAAATACAATAAAAGGAGGCGATGTGCCAAAATAATAGATCAATTGAATCTCCTCTACAACATTTAACAATCTATTTATTCTATAAATATAATGACTGTGGCGGAGCTGGTTCAACCTGCATCCAGTTGAGGACCCATAAGCAGGCAGCCATCACACACAGAACATCAAGACAGAGGACACTCTCCAAGGTGAGTTGTTAAGCAACATAAGCAGAGATAGCATATTCATTAACAGACCCAAATATGTTTTACAAAGAAGGAAAACCCTATTATTTATGGATTGCGAAAAAGGGAAAGACAATCTTAACCGTTGATCTAAATAGGGGATTTGACAGATGAGATTAAAGAGGATGCTAATCTAAAATGGGCCACCTTATTGGACTACTTGCTCCTCACTCATATGGGGAGGGTAAGTATTACATAAAATTTAAAGGAAGCCACTATAAATGTTCCTAATTACATGCTATACACTCCAAGGGGATTTTAATTAAAAAGGGGATTTTATTAAAATCCAAGTGTAATGAAAAATTCACTACACTTCCTAGAGCCCCTAGTTTTCAAGTGTTCAACTTCAAGTTTGGCTCTAATACTAGATATAAAGACCAATTTAAAACCGATCCACATTTTTTAAGTATTGGATTAGAGTCTATTACATTCCTAATCATTTAGCATTCTAAGCATCAGGTTTCAATTCTTCATGCTCTCATTTAGATTTTTACTCTAGGTTCTTTTCATGAACCTTACAACTTGTGTGATTCTGATGCCTTACCAGTCACATTATCTTGTAAGGACTTATTAAACCTTAACTAGTACAATCTTATATACCTTCACAAATTTTATTTTTGGATCTAGTATTGTTTCTTAATTCGTACTATCACTGGTTACCATCTTAAACAGATATTAGCATAACTTGGAGGAGTCCTAATGAGTCCCCTGGATATAATATTCATGATTCTTATCAAGGTTTATCTTAGACGACTGTTTTACCCTCTAATGTTAATCATGGATGTTCAAGTGGTCCAAGCATTTCTCAATTGCTTGCTTTTAAGAACCGTGTTCTCTTTTATTTTCTCTTGGATAATTTTCCAGCAACGGCACATGTTTCCTGCCATTTCAGTTGATTCAGTTAATTCCATGAGCATAATCAAGGTAAGTTTAGATCCCCCTAGAGTTCAATAGAGTTGGTTCATGAGGCTGTTACATGCTTACATCATTACACAATACCCTTTAGAATATAATCATTTAATTTATTTTGCTCAACAACTAAGTTTATATCAATCATAAGAGTTTTAATCTTTTCAAGTTTATTGCCTTAACCATAATTTGGTCTTAAGGGCTTAAAACCAATTCAATATCGTAAGAACAGAATCAAGTTTCCTTTTTGCACTTTTTGTTAGTGGTATTAACTTAGGTCATAAACATTTCTATGTTCTACTGTCATACTCTAATTTTATCATATGGGAGAATAGGGTGTCTCCCAAAGATTTTGTCTTCATTTATGATCTATCCACCAAAAGGGTTAGACCTTTTGCTAAATAGTTTCACAGTCCAAGCCTTATTCAACTTAACACCATAGGATTTTAAATCTATTTATGCACCGAGATATTTAACTTCTTTACTTGTATTTGCTGTTTTCTTATGATACGACTGAATTCTCAATCTACTCTAGGAAGTATCATCAATTTCTTGTGTAGTAAACAATTCTACTTCAACCCTAGGTTTCCTTAGGTGTTTTTTTGCCATGATTCATAAAAGGATTTAAATTCAACATCATACCAACCATAAGTAAGCTACATTCTATGCCTTGTGAATAGTTCAAGTGACATTTAGACTCTTGTCTGTCTTGAGTTCACATACTATCCAAGCCAAGGTTTTATTCTTTTCCTGGTTCTGTATTATTGTTGGCCATCTTGTATAGATGGACCCCATCCAGTATAGAAATTTAACTTAGCTTTTAGTTGTGATACTTCATAGTTCTATTACCGTTTGGTGTTTATTTAATACACAACAATAGAACTCCTTTAATTCAGGCAATTTTAGCTTTCATCTTAGAATTAAATCAACTACATGGTGTAACCGTGTAAACAGTCTATAATGAATTTTTAACAATTGCCTTACATTTCAATCATTAGAACAATACTCCTTTCATCCTTCATTAGATTCATGTTGCTAACAGCATATTATGACATTTTAACATAATCTATTCATGTACTTTTGACAGAGTACATAATACCCCAGAAGAAACAGTCTTTGCACTATTCACCAAAATCCACCACTCTCAACATAATGAAGGATAAAAATTCTTGTGAGATAACTAATGATTCTGTTTCACATACAATCCTTGTTTTTTGATATGATTCTTTGAATAACCAACTCTCAACATAATGAAGGATAAAAATTCTGTGATATAACTAATGATTCTATTTCACATACAATCCTTCTTTGCTTCTTGATATGATTCTTTCAATAACCAACTCTTAATTCAAGGGATACATATAATTCTGATCACAGAAGAATATGCAGCCATCCTTAGGTACAAATTGCAAATAATATATCCTGCAAGATTCCTTTTTCTTTACAACATTCCACAAAGGTCTGGAGGCCTTACTTACGTGGCAGAAACTCTGACTTGACATTCCTGTTTCACAAGCAATGCAATGTTCCTTTAAAAGGTCTCTTGGTTGGTTCCAGAGTCACTGATCAACACTTGCATAGTTTCTAGATGCATCATTCATAAATTATTAAATTATCTTACAATCTCTTAGTACTGACAGAGACACTTTTTCCAAGTTTCTAGGATTCCATTTTATACACCAAGATGTCTCTATTACAAATAAGTTCACCATATAGTGCTCAACTACCGATACAGTACAAATTTATAGTCAGGTGCCTGTTACAACTCAATACAGGATTGGTTTAAAACTTAGACCACTTAGTTATTTCTTGAATTCGACTGTATAGACTGTATAGATTACATTATGCAATACCAGGGAGCCCTTTTAAACTCACAGGCATGACCCAAAAACAGTACAAATAATGATGCCACATAAACCACTATGAATCTGTAGGAAGACCATTCCAACCTTGACAAAGCCTCTAAGCTCAACTAGGTACAACTGCATCCCCTATGCAGGCATCATGTGAGAAATTGAATCATGCTACAATTATTGGCAAAATCTCGCAGACCTGACCTAATTCGTCGAGTCCAATCTTCTTGGACCACCTATATATCCCCTACCGAGAATCAGAGGAATTTAGTTCCCTAAAGTTTAAACAACTGCTTAACAACAACCTCCGAGTTAAACCTCCATCCCTGCTGACGTGGGATGGGATTCCTGACCTACCCAAGGTCATCTAGGAAGAAAATGCAACATATATCTCATGCTCACCCATACTTCAAAATATCTGCTATGTAACTCTAGGTTAAGTATTGAGCTTGGCAAGCAGTAGATGGCCAATTATTGCATTAACTTTTAAGCTTATAGTGTCACAATTATTTAAGTCATGACCAACATTTAATGGTATACAACTCACTGCTCATCAATCAGCATATTGTCATGTTAAATTTCTGGATAAAATTAATCCAATCCCTTTGTACAGTTATTCTTACCCAGAAAGTCATACTTACAGAATGATCAAACCATTTTAAAGTACCTCAGGACAGTCCACATAATAAGTTACAGTTGACAATCACTGACACAGTCAACACCATTTTATCTATTAGATCTTCACTCAAGACCTTAATCACTCATATACAAAGAACAACACTTTTATCTCCTCGAGCTCTCACCCTGATGTTCTCTTATGTAAGAACATTGTGATGTTAGCACAAGAATTGGGCAAAAGGTTGCAAATTGAAGATGAGTGAATAGGGCAAACTCATTTGTACAAGCTATAAAACAACCACTTGATTTCTCACACAAAAGAACTAAATCATAAAACTGTTCCACAAGACATTTCACAGTCATAACTTCAAATAAGAACTCTCTGCTATATAATTAATATCCAGTGAGCTGGCTTACTGAAATCAGACACCCTATTAGGTCCTCTTCATCACTTAGGGCTTCTTATCTTAGTTTTCTAAAAATACCAATTTTAAACTAGTACAGTGTGCTTATTTCACAATATAAACATAGGCAACTGACCAGGAAGCAACCCTTTACCAGAACCGAAGTATAATTGAAGGTTGTGCTGCACTCATTCCCCATAAAATAGTCAGGGTCAACATATCCATCAAGATCTTTTATTCCCCTCAAATATCTCAAATAGATAGCCGATATGAGTTATAATAGCACACACAGTCAACTTAAAAATACAGTGTAACTTCAACACAGTATTCTCAATCATTGGTAAATCACATTCAACTCAAGAATGGAGTTGCTTATGAAAAACGATTAATCCATCTTATTTGCAATCTTCGGCCAACACAATAACAATTAAGCTTGTGACTATAGTCAACTCAAGCTTACAGCTAGGTATTCATAGTTATGACTACAAATACTTTGAGTGTCCTATAGGTATTCATAATAACTAACTAGCAGAAAAAGGACCCATTTTAAGTCAAGAAAAGAGAACTCACAGGGCAGTATATTCTCAAAGCTTTTCTTTCTTAAACCAGGAAAATGGGTTCAGTTATTACCAGAGATTTATAGATTAACATCTTAAGCTTGAGATTCAAACCTTTAAGCTAGTACAGAGAATAAAAATCCATTGAAATGCTCAGTCATCCTCCTTAAACCATCACAGTTCCCTTTTCTAAAAAACAGATACTTTTGACAGTTGCAACCATATGGAGCTGCATTCAAGGCTAAAAATATTGGTGTTCTTAAAATGAGCAGGTGATGTGGCATGGCTTTACCATGGCCGCCACCTCTGAAACTAAAATGTCAAAATGCCATATTTTCCTCACAAAACCCAAATTCCATGGCTGCCACCACTGAAAACCATATATCAAAATGCCATATTTTCCTCATAAAACCCAAATTACCAACCTAACTCCACCTTCAATTCAGGTCGAACTCTGAGTTAAGCACGGCTTGTTCTACAACCTTCATGTCTTCCGAGGGGTTATTAAATTATCTTTATTGCTCATTGTCCTTCCCATGCATGGTGAGGTCAGGTTAATAACTCTATTTTCCCCATCACCATATGCTGGTTATTCATGACATTTTTTTCATTTAACATCTCTTCAATATGACTTGTCCACGTCAATGCATGGAGTTAGGAATTATATAGAATTTAAGCCCTCTAATTAAATATGTTAAGACTTCATAATAGCCTTAGGTATTAGGTCAAAACAATAGGAACTGGGTTCTAATTCTAGTTTGAACCTTAGTAATATTAGTGGATCTAAAACCAATTTAACCCTAAATCTTGGGTTTAGCAAAAAATCCAATCTCCTCAAGACGGTAACAACCTCAACCGGGTTCATAGGACATCCCTCAAGGTTGATCGATGATCATCACACTGTTGTCATGATACATAAACCCAGCCTAACCACTAGGCAAGCTAATGATTGCATCCAACCCAAACAGAAATAAATAATATTTTTACACTTAACCAGAACATCAATCCAACAAAACAACAATTTAAAACTCCAAAACTCATGACAGTTGTATTAAGACAGTATTACATATAATTGGCCCAACTTAGTGCTTGCATGGATCTGTTGCTGTTATGACACCCTTGTGTCCTTACTCTTTGCCAACATGTCAAGATACCTATAAATGTGTCACAAGGATCTCATCAGCAGTATCAATCCATGATAAATCAAATCAAATGTAATCAACATCATTTGTATAAGATAAATCATTATCGTCGAAGTTATGATAATCATTAAAGAAAAAAAATAATGTCATCATGTTCCAAATACATGTTTATTAATTGAAATAAATGCAGTCAGAACAGGGGAAATCACATCCTGCTGCTTATCTTGTTGTGAAAAAACAACAGCTGCAAACTAAAAAAACAAAAGAATGCCTAAGAGTCTAAAATTCTGAAGGAAATAGAAAAAATACAAAAAGAATTTCTAAAAATAAATATTGGATGCTTGTTGTACCTCTATGAAACTTCTTGTTCCAAGGTCCTTCCTGCATGTTTTATCCAGTTCATCTGTCAGTTTGATTTGTGAATATGTTGAATGTCATGGTTGTGCCTTTGTTGCGTGTACTGTCTTGAGTAAGGTTTGTCATTTCTAGGGTTGTGCAGATCAGTTTGTCAAAGTTGTGAATGAAAATGAAGTCTAGAGATCATGCTCTAAGGCATGAATATGTCTAAGCCATAAATTTGTCTAAGTAAAAGTTGAAATGACAAAGTGATCTTCAGGATGCATCTTGCGAGAGCTATAGAAATGAATAAGTGGTTGAAATGTGACAAGAACCTGGAGGCACATGTTTTTGGGGTTATTGAACATGGCAGAGATTATGAAAGCGTGTGCTTAGGTAGTGAAAACCAAAAATGTGAAATCTCACCAAGTATGAAAAGTGATCGTGACATCTAAAGCATGTGCTTGGCAGGTTAATGTCATGTTTTAAGTAGCATGACACTGTGAACAGTGTGCTGTCCAGGTTTGAGACTTGTCACCTCGAGTGACAAAGGCCCTTGAGGCATGTGCCTCTCCAGTTAAAACACAAGTCTAAGTGACAAAAACATCTTGGGTGCATTCTTTGCAATTTGGATGTCATTTTTCAAGTGGCAAACAAGGTTATGAAGCATGATTTTCCAACCCTAACCATTTTTCAAGTGACATGTACCCCTGAAGCACACTCCTCACTAGTCAAAGTCAAGTTTAGGTGGCAATCAATGTTAAAGTGCACGTTTCTCTGTTCTTTGACGAGGCAACACTCCAAAAGCATGTTGTTCCAGTGGATTTGCGTTCTAAAGAGTGTGCTCAATCCATAGTTGCCATTAAACCAAAAAGATTTAAAACAAAAAAATCAAAACAATAAAAATGTGGGGATTATATACCAACAAAGGTTTATTTTGGTCATTCCAAGTGCTCAGGGCAAGTGGAATGTGAAATGTTCTAAGCCCGGGTTTGCAGATTCCAGATATTTCCAGGTGTGCGTCAGCTGTTTTTCATCAATTTTCATCATTTTTCAATTGTTTCCATGGCGGCATTAAGGTTTGTGACAGTTTTATGCAATTTTTTGGAGGATTTTCGGCTTGTGTTGAGGGTTTGGAAGGAAGCTGATATCAAACTAGGGTTTGCTGTTCTGAAAGCCTTTCTGGTAGTTTAACAGTGCTAGGGTTTCAGTTTTTTGGTTGGTGTTTGAGGTCTGAGCAGATTGGAACTAGGTTTTGTGTGCTTGATAAATGGCTTGTTGACATCTTTGAGGAGGCTAGGCGGTAATATTGATAAAATCTTCTCATTTTTGATTTTGGTAGTCAGTTTTGGACTGTTCCTAAGGTGTTCTGCTGTGTTCAAAGGCAGATTTCAATAACCAGGAGGGAAAAGTAACAGCAGTTTGTGGCAGCAGTCGTCATTGCAGAAATTTGTGAATAGTGTCTACATCTTTGTTGCCATTTTATCAAGCCTAAAACAGGGGTTTTGCATAGTATCTTACTATTTAGGACGACAGCTGTTCAAGTGTTTGCATGACAATTTCAGCCTTTCTTGAGCCCCAAAACTGCACTTTCAGTTTGCAATCTAAGTAGGGCAGTGAGGGTTTCATTCAGAAATGGAATTTCAGGAGCATGTTGTGGAGCCAAAATCTCTCTTTGTGACCGAATATCCTTTCGTCAAAGATACTGTGCTTGGGCACGTGAATATCCTTGATTTGAATCTGGGTGATAGGATAAAAGAGGGCAGCAAATTTGCAAAAAGACTCAGGGACAATGGGTTTGTTCAAGCAGCTTCTTTTCCATTGTCTATCTAGTGTCAGGAGTTAGTTTTGGCATATGAGCATCACTATGACCCAGATAGAAGAGAAATTGAAAATTTTGATGATCAGGAGCATGCAAGTTTGACCTGGATTTCTTTGAAATTGCCATGGGGTTTCAGCCATATGAGGAGACCTAGGTTGTTGATTTAGAAACATGTGAAAAAGAATGGAATAACAATTTGGAAGAATGCTAGGAATTGGATAAGAAATGGTTGCTCGAACTGAAAAGACCAAAGAGGTTGCCTAGGTTTTGTTACGAAATGATTTCAAGGATGACCTAAGCATTATGATTACCTTGTTGAATAGGATAATGAGGCATCTTGAGGTGAGAACATTCAAAAGTGGGATGTTCTACATTATTAGTATTATTTGTGAGGTCAAAACCTTCATTGATTGGGGACAGCTCACAAGTGACAGCATCCATTGACACATTTGTAATTTCTTTCAAACATGTAGCTTTCATATGGTCTCATATTTTCTGTATACCTTGGTACAGTCTAGAGAATTCATTGGGTTAAACAAGATAAGGGAAGAACGACTGTTCTACAAGCAATATTCATAGTTGGAATATAGATAGGGCATGATACACTTCAAAATGGCTAATGACATTTTTTTATGCATACATAACGAGCTTGAGGAATTAGAGTCATGGGAGGCTATTGGATCATGCCAGGGCTGTGATTTCAGAGTGGGCTGATTGGTTTATCCAATTCCCTACAGTCACCTATATCATAATTGACTCTTCCTTACAAGCTTCCATGGTACCCTAGTTATTGAATGATCTTGATGCAATATTGCTAGAAATTGGCAAAGGTGCATTTTATTTGTAGAGGCATGCATCAGTTGGGAGTTAAGTTTCCAGTTCAGATCGATGCATAGAAATGTTCCATATCCCGAGATGTAAAAGACATGGATGGGGAAATTTCTAAATTTAACTTCAAATTTTGTGATACAAGCAAGGTGTATGACACTAGGGGTTTCATGTTTGAGAGACGTGGCTCTTGATTTGCCCATATGATCTTGAAGACTACTGGGCAGACTGTGCAGATGTATGTGCAGTCAAGGAGGAAAAACAATTGGATGACACTGCACCAATTAGCATCTTAAATCACAGAGAGTGTGCCACAGGGTTTGGTAGATCACGAAGAAGAGGTTTTGTTGCCATGTTTTGTACAAGCATGAGTGGATCAGCAATCTTGTCACCATTAGAATGGGCTATAAAGGAATCTACTTCAGTTGATTTGATGAACAAAGTAGTGATGGAGAGAAAACTTGCCAAACATACCATTGGAACAACAAAGGGAAAGAGGTCTAAGCCTTCAAATCAACTATAGAATACACAAGAAAATAGAATAGCTTCAAGCTCCCAAGCACCATTGAGGTCGGATGCAAATGCCGTAGAAGTTAGTGGCGAGGATGAAGAGGAGATGGAAAAGAAATCGAGGGCCTCTTGTAAGGTGAATGGTTCCCCCAAAATAGCAAGATCAAGTTGGTCACAAAAAAAGAGTGTGAAACCTCCTTCACAAGTGCATCTTAATCCTACTTAGTTTCCTCCTGTTTCCCACATACCTACACCCATTTCTTCTTCTATTCCTTCTAGTTCCTATGCTTGTTAGAATACTTAATCTCAAACACAAGACTATCTTTACCTTTTGCATCACCACCTCATAATTATACTCCCCCTTCGCATACTTCATTCGTATCACTGATTAAGCCTATGGAAGAAATTCATTCTACGGTTGAATTTCTTGAGAAACTAATTGAGGATGCTTTTGAGTGGGTTAAAATGTCATTGGAGAGGATAAGAAGACTTGTGATGGCTAAACCCCTCAATTTTTTGTCTCTTCTTGATAGTAAATGAAGAAACAGAAAGGTGAAGAGACAAACTAGATTCAGAAAGAATGATGACGGTCATATCATTGCTGAGAGGACTCTATAAATAGTGGATAAAAGGTACAAGAGGTACAAGCTACAAATTTTTAGATCACCCAAAACAGTTTGGGGCCTTCAAATAGACAAGGGGATCTGGATATGTTGCAATTTGCAACCAATAATATCAAAGAAAGGGTCTCAAAAGATAGATAAGAGAAATAAGCTTTCCCAGGGAATCTCCAATGTTAGAAAAATACACCTCAAACCAAAATTGCAATGGTAGGTTAGCAAGCCTAACCTAAGTTGGAGAATTCAGAAGAGAAGTGGTTAGAGGATTGAAATATGGAAATGAAGGTGGCACACCCAAATATGCCTTGCCCCAAAACCATGGATTGCTCTTAATCAAAATATTCCTATTTGTAGGAGAATTACATACTATTACTAATTAGGAACCATCCCTTAGCGCAAGGGCAAATAGAAAAACCACCTTTCACTAGGAGTTTCCAGTGTAGGGATAGCCACTCATGCGATCTCACCAAACTAGGCTAGAAATTATGGAACTTGCCTACCATCACAACATGATGTAGTCAATTTTTTTTTTGCTACCTCTTCTCTGAAATCCACTGTCATGAATGTTTCATCTTGAGATCTCTGTGAGCCATGGCCGCTAGATCAACCACACTAGGGTGGAGGTTAAGACCCAAGTTTGCACACCCACTATTAATCCTAGAAAGTTCTCTCTTGCCATCATCCATAGAACGTGATTTGATAGGGCTTGATGGGGAGTTTGTAGAAGCTGATGAATTAATTGGATCAGATGAAAGTTGTGGCTAGGAGGGATGAGAAGAGAGGGGTGATGCCATATGAGGAGATGAGTCACCATAAAACACAAAATCATTATCCTTGCCAGGACGAAGCCCAAAATGCACTCCCAAATGGTTGCCAAATTGTGAAAGGGTTTCAGTGGATGAGCAAGAGATATTCGGGTGCAAAGCTGTCCAGAGCTTTCTTTGTAAATCCATTCTATATATGCTTATATATTTCTTGCCTTATTTTATCTATGATTATTATATTTTTCTTTTTCCTTTTTTTCCCTTCGATCCTCCTTTCTTGTCTTTTGTTTTCCATTCCCCTTGTCACTTCCTACTCCTCCCTCCTTTTTAAGTGTTGAGTCTGCAATCCAAATCATAATTCTCTCCTCATCCTGATGCTGGATCACTAAGTGTGATCTGAAATGTTGATGCAAAAAAATATACATAGTTGAATCCAGAAGCACTTTCAATCAGCTTTGTACATGATCAACTTGTTAGAGAAAGAGTCATTGCAGGCCCATAGATGAAAAGGTGAAAAGTTTCATAGAGAAAGTTCAGCTTGCTCAATAGCAGGCTAGAGCACTAGCTCTAGAGTCTCCAAATTCAGTGGAATTTTCAGATTAGTTATTTTTAGCTAATCTTATATTTAGAGAGGCACTATTTCTGGGCAAATATTGGAGAGCTTATTTTTAGGTTGCTTTAGTGTGCTTTTATCTAAAACTTTGTTAAAATTAGTTTTATTGTTTTAAAGTACTTTCTTACCATCTTTTTAGTTGTTTTAATGTTATGCTTTAAAATTTTAAATACATTGTTTTTTGGGATTATTTAATGATTATCAAAAAATCCAAAAAATAAGGTTTTGTAAACTTATAAATAGGTGCATTGAGCATAGTATTAATGTTATAGTATATACTGTAGAAATTGTCATTCATGTGTTCAATTTGAGTTTTATGCGTTTGTGTTGAAACTTGAAAGTGTTTAGTTTTGGTTGATTGGATTGAAAATTTGAAAGAGAAGAGAAGTGCTAGGCTTTGTATTGATGCTGCAATTTATCTTAGTTGTAGCTTTGTATGCAGCCAGGTTATTCAATTTCTAAAAATCTTAAATTGTTTGTGTTAAAAGTAATTCTTTATCCTATTTTCATGTATGCGGACTTGCTGGTTTCTGAGTTTAGCCAGTGAGAAAGTATTGGTTGTGTCTAGTTTAGTTGTCTCATTTGATTGCAAGTCTTAAATATAAAATCTCGCTTGTGAGACTTGCTGTTTCTAGTCTTATGCTCATACCTGAGGCCAAAAATATAGGGAAAAAGTTAATTTGGTTTCTTTCAGTTGCAAAAACCCCAAGAGATATTGTGCATGGTGTTAGTAATTGTAGATTTTGTCAGTAGTCTAGTATCCTAGGGTTTAGTTTTTAGGGAGCTTCTTGTCATAATTCGAAGAAATGTTTTACCTCACAACTGTTCTGGTTTGAGTTGTTTTGCAGAAGCCAAACCAAAATGCTAACAATGCCAAACTTACTTCAAATGACACAGTGTTGATGCTCTCCTTTCTTCTTCTCACCATTGTTCTCTTCTATTATCCTCTCTTTTCCTTTCAACAAAATTACAAAATGATAGAATGGCAAAATGACAAAATGAAGGTGTTTCATGTTTTTTATTGTAAGTGTGTTTGTTTTGGGTTTAGGGTTTTGAAAAGGGCTGTGGGGCCCCCATCCCTTTTCATTTTCTTTATATATATATATAGGGATGCTTTTGAGGTGTCCCTAAAACATGTTGTAGACGAGGATGCTTGGGAAGACCAGGGACGCCTCCCTATGTGTCACCCCATCACTTTTCATTTTCTGTAATTTTTTTTAGGTTAATACCTTGCCTATTTGTTACATAGGGGTGTTGAGGTGTCCCTAAAATGTGTTGGGGACGAGGATGCTTGGGAAGACAAGGGACACATCCCCTTGTGTCACTAATATAAATATGTGTGATTTTTTATAAATGTCATATCCATATCTAGAGGTCTTCAAAATTTGCTGAATTCGTATCCATGCAGCTCAGCTGTGAATGTTTTACCAATTGTTATTTTTTCTAATGTTGGAGGTGGTATATATTTACTTCATCACAATGACCTAGACCTAGATGAATTATTGTCAAAGTGTGAAGAGGGCATCAATGAGAATGTTGAAAGAGTGCAAACCAAATGTAAAAATGATTGAGATTCAAGCTCAAAACCTTTTATCTTTAGGGTTAGAAAGTAGTTGTTGAATCCTCAAAATCTAGGAATTTTTCATGAAAATTGGAGCTGATTCCATCATCCTTATTGTAACTTAAAATTCACAAAGGGATCAAAGGGGGGATAATTTAAGAATAGAAGGGATGATGGAGCTGTGTTATTGTGTTATCCAACATCCTACCCAAGCTCACACCACTTCTGCCACTACAAAAAATCCTCTTACTGTTAGAAACAAACTGGCCTTAGTTAAAAAACCTCGACCTTTTAAGGAAAGGGATGAAACTGAGCAAAAGTAGGCAACCACATGTGATGGCCAATGAAGGTGCAATAAAACAGGGTTATGAGTTGGATGCCTTCCAAGTAGAAACAACTCTCTGTTTTAAAAAATCCTAGTCAGACACATCAAGTTTGAACACACATTTTTCCACACATTCTTTGGACATGAAAGACATGCCAAGTTGGAAAAACTTTGTAAATTGGCCCTAGGATGTTCTCCATAGGGATAAAAAAACCTGCATCTCCATTACTTCAAAGAATCCATAGAAGAAAAACCAGCATATTCTTTACAAAGAAAATCTGTTTCATGAAGTTGCATGGGAGAATCTTACTAGTGACATTCAAGAGATTGCTTGCTGCAAAGTCTGGATAGATGGTGCCAATTCTCTTCCTCCTACAGGTTGCTCTTATTCTCTGATGTTCTCATGGATGATAGAATGAGCCATCCCAAGGTATATCACTTCACACCATCTCTCACAATGATGTGATGGCATCACCGTCACATCTTCAAATGAGAATAGGGGACGGAGAGGATGGGGAATTCTTATAAAATTTAATGATATCAATGCTTCCATATATGGATCCCTTTATAAAGCCTAATCCTATTTTTTTTAATATGTTGATTTCCATTACATACCTTTAGAGCTCTCTAGACATTTGGCAACCATCGGGCTTTGGAACTCCAACAACATCCAAAGGAGTGCTCCATGTCATCTATCCACTAGTATGGATAGTGACCCCTATGTTGGTAGCTCTCATCTCCAATTTTATTCCCTTGTGTGGTCAACTTGGGCTCAGGGTTTGGTTTGATGCTTCACCAAATTTTCCCCAAGTTAAGTACAACTATTTTTATCCATACAATATGTGTATAGCTAAATATATGATATTAAAAATATATTAAAAAACCATAATTTGCACAAAATAATAAATATAATTGAGGAACATAGTTGATAATGATAATTGATAATTCAATGTCAAGTGTTAAATCAATATAAATCAATACAAATCAATAATCATCACATTGGTCATCATTGAGAGCGTCAAGGTTATCAGTTGTTTCGTTAGAACCAAGGAAGCAAAAATTGTTTGGAGATAAAATCGGCAAATCAAAAGTATAAGATTTTTTCAAAAAATCGTGAAAAAATTGCGAAAAAATCGGATCTCCCAAAATCATAGAAAAATATAAAAGGGATATAAATTTTATAATAGAATAATAAATATTATATTTTACTATTATAATATATAACTATTAATAATATAATATAAATATAATAATATTTATAATATATTATTATATTTATAATAAATATTAATAGAATAAATATTATAATAGAATAATAAATATAAATATTATATTATATTGATAATGTTTATTATATAATATTATATCAATGATATAAATAGAATAATAGAATAATAAATATTATATTTTAATATTATAATATACAACTATTAATAATATAATATATTATTATATTTTAATAAATATTAATAATCTAATATATAATATATAATATTATATTATTAAAAATTTTATTATAATATATTATTATATTTTAATAAATATTACTAATATAATATATAATATATAATATATAATATTATATTATTATAATATATTAATATATATAGAATAATAACATAACTATTATATTATAATATTATAAATAGAATAAATAAATACTAATAATATATTATATATTTAATATTAATAATATTATATGAAAATATATTATTTAATTAGCCGATTAGGCTTTTATATGTGAGCATTATAGTGCTCGGAAAATTCTCTCACGCCGTAAAAGAATTCACGCCGGAAGATTTTGTAAACTCGTCGATGGTTATCGCGCTGTAAAAAAATTCATGCCGGAAGATTTTCTAAACTCGTTGGTTGTTCTCACAATGTAAAAAAATTCACGCCGGAAGATTTTCTTAACTCGTCCGTTCTTCTCACGCTGGGAAATAATTGTGCAAGAAACAATCTCATGTCGTGCTAAGTACTGGTACACAGAAATATGATGAAAACCCATACCTGCTAGAAACGAAATGATGAAAACCCTAAAAACGAAAGGATGAGCGCGATTTATATTAAAATCTTGATTTTTTGGGGGTAAAAAATCGCGATTTTTTGGCGATTTTTGCTTCTATGGTTAGAACCACAAGTAGCCCTATTGCCACTCCCACTAGCTTTCCTATGCAAGTCTTGGGTAGCGCCCTCATGCCCCTATCCTTGATCAAGACCGAGGAAAGTTGTGTAAACAATGGCATCCAAGTCATCATATTCAGGGGCTACATCCCAATGCTTCATCACCCCCTCCTTGTACTTGATTTGCTTATGCGAGAGGAGATGCAAGTTGGGATGCTCATACATCAACTACTTTTTTTTTTTTTGCAGCCAATCAATTGTGCTTAATTGAGTGGATAAAGGAGTATGTAGTCTAGTTCTGCTCAGCTGAAGAGGATCTCACAAATTGTTGAGTTTCAAGACAAAGTCAATAAAACACTTAACAATCATAATTGCCAAGGAAATGCAAGAAAGAAAAAAAAAAATTAAAACAAGTATAATTGCCAAAGAAAAGTAAGAAAGTTAAAAAACAATTATAGTTGACAAAGAAAAGTTAATAAGTTAAAAAAAGCATCCTTATGATAGAACTTTGATGGCAAGAGGTTGTAGGTAAACATATCCTTGGCCATGGAGGTACCACCATATATGAGCACCCTTGTACTTGTTGTGCTAAGGTTGTAATCTTTGAAGCTATAAAATTCCCACACTCACCCACAACTTTGTCCTCTACCTCTTGATCAGGGAAGAGTCTAGTGAATGCTGCCTTGTACCCTTTGCTAACTTCAACGTCTCTATATGGTGGCACTTATAGTTTAAAAAGGGCCACAAACTTGCTTGACTCTTGAGTGCTTGTGGGTCGAACCAGCTCGGCAAGTAACTAGCCAAATAATTTACTGCTGAGTTTTTGGCAAGTACTTGCCAAAATTCGCAGAAAAACTGGACAATGTGAATCTAAGTAAAAATTCGACCGATGATAGAATCCATTAGTCTGCCCAAACAACTATCATTTTCATCATTTTTTCGAGCACTCAAGCTGTCCGACATATTAGAACATTTAAACATATGCCATGGAGGTTCATGTGGTCTCGAAAGTCTTAATTTGGGCTTGGTAGTGGGGGCTCCATCCCTCAACTCCACCCTATATCATGACATGGTTCATGCTTGGGGGGTTTCCCTTGGGCCCTATGGGGGTGTTGCCTCTCAATCCTGTTGGGTTTGCCCCTAGACCCTTGTAGGAAATGTTGCTCCTCAATCCTATTGATGCTTGTGAGGGATGTTGCCCCTCGACCTCATTGGAGGCTTTTCCCCCAAACCTTGCAAAGGGTGTTTCCCCTTGACCCTGCTAGGGGCTGCCTCCCCCAGACATGGTGCTCTAGTTTTAAAAAAGAAAAAAATGTTTTGGGCCCATATTTTCCACAGATGAAATTTGTAAATTATTAATATGGATATGTAATTGATAATCATATGACATTGTGATGTGAATTGATTTGATTTTTTGATTTATAAATGAAGGAAAAACTACTTATGACCTTTGTAAATTCAATTTTATGCATGTTTTTTAAAGATTATTTTCTAAGTTGCTAGTTCTGTTTTGGATCCTGGTTCGGGTTCTTGGGTTTGGTTCGTGGATTTGGCAAATTTTTTTTGGGATTGGGTTCATTTTTGGGTTCGTTCGTACAAAAAAAAGTTATATATATTAATAATATAGATAACTATTAATAATATATTATAAATATTATATTATAAATATTATATATAACTATCTAAAGCGTGATTTCCTTGCCCGATCTATCATGACTATTATAAATATTGTATTAATTATGTTATATATTATATTATAAGAACTTCCCAGCTGTTCCAACCATATATATAATGGCTTCCAAAGATTCAATTAGCGAACAATATATTGAAAAAGAAAAAATAAATAAAAATCCGTCAAAAATGTCAGGGGTTCGAGACAGGTTTGCCTGAGACAAACCCGTGACAATTTGAGCGCACCATGTGCACACCAAAACAAGATCTGGACCGGACCGCAAACCGGACTCGGATCTGGCAAGAAACCTAGTAAATCCGGTAACACAGATTATTTTACAAGTTTATTTGTTTTATAATGTATGGAAATTTGCATAGTTTCCTGAGTTTTTGAACTATGGTGGCACCTTCCTGGGAAAATAAGGTGGTTTGCTTGTTCCACCATTCAACTATGATTTTTGCAGCTGTTTGAAAAATGTTTCTGATGGGTCTTTCTCCATAGCTGCTCTTACGCCCCTTATTTTTTCTATCATGAAGTCAATGCTTTCATATATTTCACCCAAACATCGCTGATCTATATTAGTGAAATTGATCATACTCATAATGGACTCAGTGAAACTCAACAAATATTCTATATGAGCCCACCAACCATCATCTAGGAACAATGCTTTGACCTTTCGGGCCCTCTCTATATTTCTTGCCTCCATACACCTCAAAGATTGCTAACTACCATGCTGTTCAATGCCTCTCGCATCTTCACAAGTTGTGAGATGATTGTGTGAGGTGAATTGAGTCTCAACAACCTAATATGGTGTTAAAAAAATTAAAACAAATTAAAAAGTAGATTATGTAAGAAGTAAAATGAAATTATAAATATTAAAAAATGTAGATTAAAATTTTAATAGCAAACTTAAAATAAATAAAAAATAAAAATATTGAAATTTCATTAACTTACCTTCAACAACTCTGATTTGGAGGACTTGAAGATGGTTTGTGACATATGATGATTGGTGACAAACATTTGAATCTCCTCAACCTCGATATAGACTTCCTTTATCCATTCAAGCTGTGTGCCAAGTTTCCACATCATCAAGTTAAGTGAGTGGATAACACATGCTGTCCAAAATATGTGCTTGTATCTTGCCTTAACCAATAACCTTGCAGCTTTGCAATTTTCAGCATTCTCTGTTATGACTTGGACAATGTTTTGATGCCCTACCATCTCAATCGACTCTATCAAGATGTTGCAATGAAGTTTGCATCCTTCACTTGCCCCTCACAATCAATTATCTTAAAAAATAGTGCCCCTTTAAGACACATTGCAATGATATACCCTGTGTGTACCTTATTAATTGGCCTCACCATTTCCTGCCAGTATGGTGATCTAATGAGGTTGAAAGGAAGCCTATTGACATTAATGCAATACATGATGTGCTCATCGACAATGCCCCTCCCCTCATTCTGAAAATTCAATTCTAATGGGCTTGTATTCTTAGTTCTTTTGCATGAAAGAGAGGGGCTATTGTCTTCTAGGAAAGACAATGTTGCAAGAAATGGATGTATGGCAGCCACTATTGTAGTGGAAGATGGCCCTATAAGTGGTTTGCATTATCCTTTCTTGGCCAAAAGGATGAGATTTTGATCTAGCTCTCTCCGTTGCACTATTTGCTTCTCCTTACTCTTTGATATAAGCAAGAATTTGCTCCTTTGGCTAACCATTTTTGTTTGGTACACCACAAGGCTCTAATTCATTGGTTGACAGATGCACACAAGTGTGATTTCACTTTGACAATACGAGCTCTTATAACCGTTCTAGCACTTGTTACAATGCCAAACATAACCCCTACCTCCACCAAGCTGCTCAATCATTGTGACATATCACCAATTGGTGATGATGGGTGAAATTTTGAAAGCCCTTGACAACCCTTGGCTCTCTAAGCTAGAACTACCATCTATTGCAAACTATACCTATACCTACACATTTTTTATATAAACAAATATTAGGAAAATCTGGAAAATAAAAATTACAATAATGCAACCCTAAGTTACCATTACTTGTTGAAAAAGTAGGAAAAAGAACAATAATGTAACCATAGACTACCATTATTTTTTTAAAAATGAATTACAAATTGAAAAACAACAATAAATCATTTTTTGAAAAGGAAAAAAATGGAGCTTGGAAATAAATAATTAAAAAAAAAACTTACAAAAACTAAAAACGGTTTACCTTGAATGACGATTCTCCTGTAGCACCTAACACTCCTTGAGGAGTATGAATAGTGCCTTCACAATGCTTAACACTCAAAAAACTAGCAACCTGGAGCATTAAGAAGAAAATGAGTTTTGGGTGAGTGAGGAACGAGAGGAAGGAATAAGTTCATGTTTGTGTTTTGTGTTTTTTAGTGGCATAAAAGTTACATTTTAGGTTGGGTGAGTTTTTTTAAACTTTTTGTGTGTTTTGTTTTTAAATTCATATAAAAATAAAATTGTAGGGTACTCTCCAGTTTGCCTTGGGAATGTATCTGGGCCCCATGGACAAGTCCATGATGTGTCTTGACTGTTCCTAAGCTGGTTCCGACCTAGAACTTGATCTCAAACTAGATTGGTTTGAGTATGATAGGGCACCTTGTAGTACTCGGACACAGTTCTTCCCCTATCATTTTATGCGAATATCTGAACTAGGGGAAGGAATTAGCTATTGATAGGGCTTCCTTCACAATCACATTGAGTCCATGCTTTACAGTAACATTTTTAAATGACTTATCAAGATCATGGTGTTGCCTACTACTCATAGGTCATCTCGATTGTAATGCCCCATTTTCGAGCTTTGGGTATGAATTTTTATACTGTAGTACTTGTCATAAATTGGAGTGAATTTATATACTGCAGCACACACCATATAGTGGGAAATAATTTTAATAATAATGTTTTAAGTTTGTTCTTATATTTTATTCTAAAATATTAAAAAGTGATAACATAAGTATTATTATTATTATTTAATGAGATATTAAAAGATCTTTAGTGAGATATTAAAAGATATTGTAAGTGAGAAACTTTTGGAGGGAAAAGGAAAAGAAGAAAAAAAATCTATAAAGGAAGGAAATTTCTCATAGTTTTGCATGTTGTTTTGTTATAAAAAAAACCCCTTTTTGCAGAGCTTGGACATTTATGTTCATCTTTTACTAGAGGACGAAAACTCTCATGGTTTCTAGAGGATTGGAGGACAAAACCCCTTCTCAATTCAATATTGATGAATATACCTAGAAATCATATTGTGCTAAGATTGAAGAGTTTTCCAATTTCAGTGTACAGTTGTGCTGAAGGTTCAATTTATTATCTGTGAATTCAGCAGTGGATTTGTGATCCAATTGAATATTTGATTTATTGCAAATATTATCAAATTGTATTAGCCATGAGGCTGGCCGCCAATACCATCAAAGAAGATTATTATTGAAAATTAAAGTGGACTGTACATTTCCTTGTACAACTGTACCATATTATATGCTTAAGTATAGTTGTACCACTTTAATCAAGTAGAATATTGCTAATTATCTATGTTACCGGTTCTGCAGGGAAAATCCCTGGGTCCCAGTTCGGTTCGGCCCGGGTCCTGGTTCGAGCCGGTTCGACAGGGGATACACTCAGGGTCCCTCATTTCACCTGTGGGTTCGTCCGGGACGAACCCGGGCGAACCCAGACAGAACTCGGGTCGAACCCGGACAGTACCCGCGTCTGGACACGAAAATCATGTTTTTTTATTTTTTTAATAAATTGACATTTTTTAATTGTTTTTTTTGGATTTGACACTCCTCCAACCCTAAAAGCATAATGTGGAAACAATTTAAAGACCAAAAACATTCTATTTTCCTCATTCCAAATGAAAAAACAAAACTCTTCCATATTGAACTAAACTATTTTGTTTTTCTTGCCATCAAATCTATAGAGTTGAAGATCAATTGGTGAAGGATCTAAAGTGATTGTTTTGCTATTCCTACGGGTGTGCAATAGCTGGTTTGCTACAAAGGGGATTGTAGAGGCAGATTTTGCAAAAAAAGGTTGGTTTTTTTGGTGTTTTTTTTCTACATGTTTGTTTTGTTTTGAATCTTTTTTGTTTTTTTTTCTAAATTCTTCTATCTACTATGAATCAATGGCACGTGTAAAGCTTTTAAACTCAACTAGGTTCTATAATTTTTTTTTTGTTTTCATTTGTTTGGAACTTTGAATTCTTGGAATGTGTTTATTATTTTTTAAATTTTTTGGCATAGGGATTACAATGGCAAGTGGTTCAACCTCGTCAGAGAAATCCAAATTCAAAACAGATCCAAATTCACCCCTTTGGAAATATGTTAAAATGTTAGAACCACTTCTAGGCGGTGGAGGTTATATATGGATGTGCAATGGTTGTGGGGTTCAGTATAGAAGCTCTTATAGTCAGGTGAAAGCCCATTTGTGTAACATACCTGGGTTGGGCATCAAAGCTTGCCCTGGAAAAAATGGTGTACCCATCCCACAAGCTCAAGTCCTTGCATATATTCAAGAGCAAGAAAAAACAGAGGAAGCATCAGGTCGTAAACTAAGTCACCCTTTGCTAAAGAGAGGTTCTAGAGGAATGAAGCCCCCTCAATCAGCATCACCATCAAAATTTGAACGGGAACCTGTAGAGAGCCACCCATTTTTGCCCACAGTTGAAGAACTTGTAGCACGCAAGAGATCAAAGGGACCATTGGAAACGACATTTCACAATGAGTCTTGTGAGGTTGCTGATCAACAAATTGCAAGATGTCTCTATGCGAATGATTTAGCTTTCAATGTTGTTCGCTCATCGTATTGGAAACAAATGGTGAAAGCAATTAATGATGCTCCAAAAGGGTACAAGGGCCCAGGTTTTGAGAAGGTGCGCACCACCTTATTGGAAAAGGAAGTGAAGTTTGTAGAGGATTCATTGAAGCCCATAAGGGAATCTTGGGCTGAGATAGGTTTATCCATTGTTTCTGACGGATGGAAAGATTCAAAAAATCGGCCATTGATCAATGTTATTGCAGTGTTCCCTAAAGGGGCTATGTTTTTGAAGGCAGTCGATTGTGAAGGGGAGGTGAAGGATGGTCCATTTGTTGCTAATATTCTTTGTCAAGCCATTGAGGAAGTGGGGTCTCGAAACGTGGTTCAAGTGGTAACAGACAATGCAAAAAATTGTAGAGCAGCTGGTTTATTGGTTGAGGAGCGTTACTCACATTTTTGGACACCTTGTGTGGTCCACTCCCTCAACCTTATGCTACAAAAAATTGACAAAAAAATTGTTTGAATCAAATAGGTGTATAGTGAGGCAGAAGACATCTAGATGTTCGTCACCAACCACCATATGTCACAAGGCATTTTCAGATCATTCTCAAGATTGGAGCTGCTAAAGGTAAGTGAAGCTTCAAGCAATTTTTATTTTTTCTTAAGTTTATGTTTTGAGTTTTGTAAATTTATTTATTTATTTTTTTTAAAGATAATGCGCCTGGTAAACTTTTTAACGTGACCGGCGACGCTGGTGCGACACACCCTCCGGCTCCACGCGAATGCTTTTGCCCGGAGCAATGAACCGTTGAGGCCACAACTGGGGGACCTCATCCCCTAGGAAGAACACTTCAAACCCGCGAGCTCATTGGCCCAGCAAATGCGTAAAAACTTGCGAGCTCGATGGCCACTCTGGTGGCCGCCACTACATCCTGAGCGACTTAACCACCGAACCATGCCATCATCGGCATTTGTAAATTTATTTTTTAAGAAGCCTTATTTTTTATTTTTTTATTTTGATTTTTATAGGTTGTTGAGACCCGTTTTGCCTCCAACACAATTGTCTTAAGACGACTTGTGAAGGTTAAAGAGGCACTCTCTAGCATGGTCACCAGCCAAAATTGATCCATATGGAGGCAATCTAGCACTGAAAGGGCAACAAAAATTAAGCAATTGATCCTAGATGATCATTGGTGGGATCGTGTTGAGTATCTCCTCAGTTTTACCGAGCCCATATTGAGTATGATCCGTTATACCAACATGGATAGGCCTTGTTTGGGAGAGGTATATGATGGCATCGACTCAATGATTGAGAAGATGAAAGCCATCATAAATGAACGTGAGCGAGATCCTAGAGAAACTTTCTTCAATCAAATACACCAAATTATTGAAGAGAGATGGGACAAAATGACAACCCCATTGCATTTGCTTGCCTTTGCACTGAGTCCCAAATATTATAGTACTCAACTCCTTTCTGTGGGGACAAGGGTTGCCCCATATAGAGATGTTGAAGTCAGCGGGGGGTACAAGGCAGCATTTCACAGACTCTTTGTTGATCCTGACATACGAGAAGTAGATAGAGTTGAGTTCATGCATTTTGTGAGCTCCACGGACATGGGTGTTGATGCTCTTGTTGACAAATATAAGGTTGGTGCTCATATGTGGTGGTACTTCCATGACCAATCATTCACACACCTACAACCTCTTGCAATAAAATTTTTAGCGCAAGTTCGTTCTATTATCTTTTAGATTTTTAAGTTTTATTTCTAAATTCGAATTTTCTAATTTATAACTCTAACTATCTAATGTTGTCCTGTATTAATAGGTTGCTAGTTCATCAGCTTCTGAGAGGAATTGGAGCAGGTACTCCTTCATCCACTCAGTAAAGCGTAACAGGCTGCACTGAAAAAAGGCGGAGGACTTAGTGTATGTGCATTCCAACTTGCGCCTCCTTACACACAAAAACAAGGACTACAAGGGGACTCAAGGAAGTGGGATATCGAGCCAGAGCATACTAACCTAGATGCTACCATTTCTCACCTTGCCGCACTTGAAGCTGATGCTGATGTTGAGCTTGGTAGTGGGCATGAGAGTGCCAGTGCTGCTGCTAGTGTGAGTGCCACTTTTTGTGGTTCTACTAATATACCAGTACCTGCTGATGCTTATATGGATTGTGGTGATGATATTTTTGAAGACCCATATGACAGTGATGCCTAATTAGTGATGGCATTGGCTGATTGTTGACATTTGGCATTATAATTTTGATGTTTTGAATTGTAATAACTATATATATCATGACATTCGACATTCGTGTTTGACTAATTGACATTGTAGTGTTTTTAATTTCTAATACTAGTGTGGTTTTGTTTATTATATGATCATATTCATGATGCTATGGTATACTGAACTTAATTACTGCTGCAAATATGAATATATTTCTGATTTTTATATGTTTTTGTATGGATGAACCCAAAATGAACCCACACCCAAAAGTTTTTTTGACTGAACCCGAGAACCCGAACCTGAACCCGTACCAGAACCGGTAACTTAGCTAATTATTAAATTGGTACTTGGCCGTACCATTTGAAGTCATTGCTTGCCTAGCCGTACATATTGCTGAAGTTATATTCAAAGGTTTGAAAGCAATATAAACCTGCCAAACATTATCATAGGCAACGATTTGGTTTTTGGGAAGAGCTGTGGCTTGATATAGGGATCTTTGAGGGTGCCATACCTATTAGGTACTGGCTTTACACATAATGCCAAGTCAGCGATTCAACAGCTAGTGAATTTGAATGATTCCAATAGGTTGCACAGCCCAATTTAGTGTAATATGGAGGCCGTACAGTTACAGCAGAGTGCTGCATAGTTCAGGAATAAAAAGCAGTGATTGGATATCTTTGTGGCTGTCTAAATCCATAATCTAGATCATTTACATGTTCAGTTCAGAAGGTGGTTAGTTGCAGATTTCCAACAGTGTGGTTAATATAAGCAATCGCAGAAACTTTCAACTGGTATTATTGTTTTATATATGTACTTAATGTTGCTGTACTTTCATAAAAATATTCAAGAAAAATATCAATCTCTTTTATTTGCTTAATCAAGGATAACCTTTGATAAAAGGGTTTAATACATTATCAATACTGCCTTCCAGTATTACTTATATTTCAGTCTAGTTTATGTAATTTCAAAGTTATTCCAGTTGGTTGAAATTAGAAATTATTAAAAAATTGCATATTGTAAAAAGTTACCAGAAGAGATAATAGAGTGGTAACAGAGTAGTCATCTTGCCAGCTTGAGGGTTTGAAAATACAGATAATATCATGCATGTCAGTTTGGGAAATAGGAAAATGAAGACATTTCAAGAATCTTTGTCAGAAATGTTATAGACTTTGCAAGATATGAAGTTGAATGAGTTTATGTGTCCAGTTAAACAGAAGGAACAATTATTGGAACAATTTGCTATCAGTTTCAAAGCTCTAAATTCATTTAGAGACAAACAACAAAAAGATCCTATTCAGAGAAGACAATTAGAAGAGTAGTGTGACAGAGACGAGTGTAAGCTTCTTGCTTTGGAAGTAGTGTGACAGAGATGAGTGTAAGCTTCTTGCTTTTGATGATTATAATAAAACGTTTGACATCTACAAATCTGTCACCACCTTTGAAAAACACTTGGAAAATTTCCAAGAAAACAAAAATAGAAAGTTGAAGAAGAAAGAAGAACAATTACAACCAAAGCATGAAGAAGCCATCAAAAGAGCTACAACACTTGAGCAGTTGGTGCCTAGAAGCAAATTTCATTATAAGACACCTCCTTCCAGCCTACAGAAAAAAAGCTCTCCTATGGCAAGGGAAAAAGATGATAGCAAAAATGAACTTAGAAGACAAAAACTTCGCTTCTCATGCAAAGAATCTTGGGAACCAAGCCACAAATGTTGGAGCAGAGAAGAGGTAAAATCAGACGAAGAACCAAAAAAGAAGGTGATGGATACATTCGAGCTACAAGCTGAAAAAGAAGATGAAAATTTGACTTCTATCAAATGTTTATATCAGTAGAATGGTGATGAAAACGAAGAAGAAATTGTGATAGCGGAGCATGAGGAAGAAGAAAAGTCAGCTTCAAAATTTTTTGAAGTTGTTAAAGAACCTGAGTTTCAAAAGGAAGAACACTCAATGCAACTTGAGGATGACACAACTAGTTGGTAATCAAAAGTGATGGTTTTCAAGGACAACTGCACATAATTGGGACCACATGAAGGTTGGTCTAAACAAGGAAACATGAATAGTTTGATATCTTTTGATAACCCACTCTTTGAGATTGATGCTTATGTTCATATCACATCCATCCATCCTCAAATCAATAACTAATGGTAAGCAATTTGATTAATTTCATGATTATGGATCAAGACATGAAAGCAATGATGTTTGTAGAAGATTGAAATCATTATAGTCCTTCCATGTTACACAAATTTGTTGTCAGAAGGAGGGTGAAAGAATTCAAATATGTCTACACATAAGAGTATGGGATCTGAGTATTTCATTGAGACATCGAATATCGAGAACAAAGGATTGTCGTCTATTCAAGATTAGCGGTTTGATAGATAGAACAACAGTTCTCTTCTTGCACTAATTATGGTTCAACTTTATCTCTTAACATTGGCATTTGTAATGAGCTTGATCTATATGGAACTGATAGCACACTATGGAGAAGATTGCTTGACAACCTTAAGGAGGATAGAAGATTTACAACTTGTTGTATCAAAGTGGTGTAGCGAAAGCATGGTGAAGAGTTCTTGAGATTGATTCAGGATCTTGAAATTTGCAAGTGAATTAGTTAAGGGGTTAGAAAATCGAATCAACATTGCTCGAGGACAAACAATCTTTGGGAAGGGCGGATTGTCATGTCCTCCTTTTCAAGCTTTGGGTATGAATTTTTATATTGTAGTACTTATCATAAGTTGGAGTGAATTTATATACTGCAATACATATCGTAAGTTGGGTGAAGTTATATACTACAATACATATCATATGTTGGAATTAATTCATATACTGTAATACATACCATATAATGGGAAATAATTATAATAATAATGTTTTAAGTTTATCCTTATGTTTTATTCTAAAATATTAAAAAGGGATAACTTAAGTATTATTATTATTTTAATTAAAAGATCTTTAATGTGATATTAAAAGATATTGTAAGTGGGAAACTTTTGGAGGGAAAAGGAAAAGCAAAAAAAGACCTATAAAGGAAGGAAATTCCTCAGTTTTGCATGCTATTTTGTTATTAAAAACCCCTTTTGTAGGGCTTGGACATTTATGTTCATCTTTTACTAGAGGGGAAATTCCTCATAGTTTTGCATGCTATTTTGTTATAAAAAAACCCTTTTTGTAGAGCTTGGACATTTATGTTCATCTTTTACCAGAGGACGAAAATCCTCATGGTTTCCAGAGGATTGGAGGATGAAACCCGTTCGATTCAATATTGATGATTTCACCCAAAAATCATATTGTGCTAAGATCGAAGAGTTTTCTAGTTAGAGGAAGAATTCAAAGTCACAAAAGTGGAGGCCGAAAGGGAGAAAATGGAACAAGAGGAACAGGAGTATTGGAGTTATCCTGAAGGTGTTGAATCAAAGACTGATGAAGGCATGAACTTATCCGATGATGAGGAGAATGTTCCTAAACAAGAAGATTGTCAGATTTCCCATTCAAAGGGTTTAGTGGAAGAGCATGCTGATTTTGAGAATGTTGAAATTTTCAAAACAACTTGTGATGAGTACATACATTACTCTAGTGATGACAATTCAGAAAATGACTGGGAGTTTCCCATGTCGGAAATGTTCCAACTTGATTTCCAGACAGAATTCAATGTGAAAAATGATCTAGATGATAGAGCTGATTTTGGTATGAGTAGAAGTTTGTTATCATTGCAAGATCAGTATGAGAATGATTTGTTGGAGAAATCTGCCAGCTATAGGAAGCATGATGAGCCTTCATTACCAACCCAAAACCATCTATTCATAAGATCATGGGATCCTTGTATTTCCTTGAGACACTTGGCACCGAAAGTCATCGCGAAGCAAACAATGGGGTTTCTTGATGACTTGTTGTTTGAGCATAATATTGCCATACCATCTAATCGAAGAGTTTGCAAGGAGGAAGTTGTTTTTGAAGATCATGTTGAACCTGCAAACGAAGAACCTTTGCTTTAGGGAGACCAAAGTTATTTTGTAGAACAAGGACCTAGAGATCTGCATGAATTGAAGAATAACTCTTGGTCACAATTGAGAGGGAGATAAAAGTCCTCACAAGTTTAGACATCACACACAAGATCCTTGAAGACCTCATATAGGAAAACATTGAGGGTAGATTTACTTCTTCAAACTTGCAAACTATAAAAAATACATTGGAGGCAATGAAATCAGAGTACTTGCATATGATCGAAGATTGAGATCATGCCATTGAGTTTGTAGAAGAGATCTTTAGGGCTTTCAGAGAAAAGGAGAGAAAGGTTGATGAGCTCACTTTTGAGCTTAAGTCAAAAAAGGATTCGTTAGAAAATGCTCAAATGGTATTATTGGAGGCAAAAGATCAACTTGAGGCTGTAAAAGATCTTACGGTGTAAGAAAATGAAGCATGGACAGGTGAAATCTATCAAGGTATTGATGAGCTTGATGAACTTCATGAGGAGTTTGACTTAGAACATTGTCCAAGAAGATCTGAAATTACAAGCCAGGGTTCCATAAATGATTTTCAGCTATTTGGTAATTCACTCTTTGATATGGATGTTGGTTTGACATTTGATAATCCTTTTTTGGAGTTGAATAATGAGACATCAACTGAGGCTAAATTTCAAGAAAATGTAAAAGATGACTCAAGCTTCCACTTGAAGCATGAAGATGAATTCAAGAAGGATGCAATATTGTATGGTAGCTTCAGTTAATCTAGTTCCATGGAGGTCTTGTATGTTGAGAGCACTTGGGAGGGACATCAAAAGTGCATTTTCATGGAGCTAGAGGAGAGATTTTCTCATGATGGTATGTTTTTTACTTTGGATCAGAATAACATGGTGATTGATCTTGCATTTTCAGAATCATTGCACAATGATGATCACTATCATGAGTCCGAGATGGGTTGTGAGAGAAGCATTCTTCCTAGTGAAGATGTATTTAACACCAGTCGAAGATCTGTTGATGAGGCTCACATGAATACCAGAGTAGCGCAACATAAACGTGATGGGATCACTTCATTGCTTAGTATTTATGCAAGATATCACCAACAAAGCATGTTAGAGGTTTATGATGACTAGAGAAATATACCATGGAGGTTTACAACCCAAAATTTCAAACTTAGTACTGCTGTCTTGATGCAAATCAGTCATCATATAGTTTTGCTTGCACATTTTCAAATGGGTTGGCAAGAATTATCAGTCAAAGGATGGAGTATTTCTCAGTTGGTAGCTGTTGAGGAAGCATTTTCAGCCTTTGCGGAAGCATCTTCAATCATTAAAATGCTCACAAATCCTGTTTTTGCAGAGAAGTTCCAAATGTGTGGATGCTGTTCCAATTTTAAGGCACTGATTTTGATAAAATTAGATTAAAGTTGTTGTTTGTATTCTTGAACAACTGCAAGGTTGAGAATTTTGGTACCACTAGACTTTTGGGAAATGTTAGAAAGTGGTTTCAGCTGAAAAGAATGAATACTTAAACATAATTCTGACTTGGCTGGAAAATCAGGCAATACATGACTGTTATAAATTGTTTCCAGCCTGCACACAAGCTGATTGTGTCATTCCATGAAAAGAATAATTCATAAAGATCATTTTGCAAAGGTATGTGTTGTGAATTTTAGTAGTTTGTCTTTGGGACTAACTCAGAACAACAGATATTCGCATGTTTATGGCTACCATTTTGGGTTTCCAAAAGTGAAAACGGAGAGTGATCATTCAGACTTCGTAGTTTTTATCAGAGTGGTGCAGTGGAAACATGGTAGAGCAAAACAGATTTCCAGAAAAAATTGTAGAAGCCTTGCCAAAGATTACTACTCAGTTGGCAAGAAATTTGAAGGAGGTTTTAGTTGAAGTTATATTACAACATAGCACATCCATTAAAATGACACAAACCTCCTAGATTGATTTGGGATCCTAGAATCATTGAACTTTGTCTGAGGTTATTTAGTTGGCTGAGTTGCAATTGCTTGAGGACAAGCAATTTTGGTGAGGGAGGATTGTAATGTCCCCTTTTTGCCCATAATTAGTTTGAGAACAATTAGCCTATTTTTCAAGTTTTTTTGTAGGCTAATTGGTGGTGCTAGGGAGAGCTTTAACTTTCTTGGAGAATACAGGAATGATCAAACAATGTCTTTATTCATGGCAATGAGTTCAGGGGATCGTAATGAGTCCCATGCTTCTTTCAGAATGCAATTTCTTCCTTTTGTGAGCTCTCCACACTTCTTGGAGAAGCAGACTATTTTTAGAATGGCAACAAGTTGATACAGTTCATCATCTTTAGTCTTCAGGAGCATCATGGTATGATCAGAAATTCATATTTCTTTTATTTTGATGCTTTCCGCAACTTGGGTGGATAATTAAAATTATTAAATAGTTTTTACTAAAGTTGTCCTAAGGAGGACAAATCAAAAAGGCAACTTATGCGTAACCATTTAATAAAAAGGTATTTAAGTTATGTTTTCAGAGGCGCTAGGCATAAGGGGACTTTGCCCACATAATGGATTGTTATTTAATTTCAAAAACGAGATTTTGGAGGGAAAAGGAGAAAGTATTATTTTATTTCCTTAAGTGAATTATAAAAGGAGGTTTGGAGCTCATTTGAGAGGTTAGATTGTTATGATAATTTGCTTTTGCATTTGAGAGAACTTGTGTTCATTTTAGATTTTCTTGAGGATGAAAACCCTCTCAAAAATATTGGTTTCGGGGATGAAAACCCCCCTAGCTAGTCTTGGTAATTTCACACAGAGATTACAAATGTGCTGCAATGGAGTTTCCTTTATTTGTTTGCTGGTAACAAAGATTTTGAAGTGTTTTGAAATATGTTTTTGGGATTTGGAAACGAGGGTTTGAGTTTCAATTAGTGAGTTTGTTTTGGGTGAAGTTTTGTATCCTTGCTGGCCGTACTTTCTCATATTGGTCTACTATTATTTTTGCATTGTTGGGAAGAAGATACAAATTGAATGACTTCCATAATGGACTGAAAATGTTCCTAACTTCTGGCCACTCCTATCTGTTAAGATTCTAATTTGTTTTGAAGGAGTTTTGGAAGTTGTTTGCTGCCTTTGCAGGCCGTACCTTTTGAGACTGGGACGTGTGGGTTTGAGGATGCAAATCACCCCTCATTTCTTGCATAAATTGCCTTGTTTGGAGGCGCCTAGTACTGAGTTTTCATGTTACATGGGTTTGGAGTTGTACTTTGTCTTGATTGAGGTGTTTTTGGTGATTTCATGTGCTGGTTAGGGTTTTATCAGTGCTGCAGAACTTGTATCAGATCAGCAAATTCAGTTTGGCAGTGGTTTTAAATGTGGAACATTGTGTTTGTGGACCGCAACTTCATATTATCTTCCTACTGGAGGTATACATGAAATAAACATTTAAGTGACATTTACATATGGACATTTACTTCCTTATACTTTAAGTTAAATTTCATGTATATAGTTTCAGGATGTTTGAGAATGGTTTCGGATCTCTAGGAGTTATAATGCAAATTCTAGGTTTTGGAGGATCTTATAATTTTCAGCTTAGTCAAATTTTAGTGGGTACAACAAATACTTTAGGGGGGTATGACTTGTCATTGTTTTGAATGATTTTTAGCGCTCTTTATCTTGACACTTTGGTTGCAACAGTATTGTTCCAGTTGGATCAGAATAATAAAGTTCATTATTGCAGCCATAGTCGCAAGACTCGGCAAAAGTATTTACTTGGCAAGTCCAAAAAGTACGGTTCGGAAAAAACTCGGCAACTTAAAAAATTGCTTAAACTTCATTAAAAACACATTTTTTTTGCAAAATTCAATGATAAGATGCATCCAATGAGTCAATAAAATGAGTACATAGAAGAAACAAGATGAGTCTAGTTATATTTGATTGATTTCAAAGAAAATTAGATACAAAATTGCATCCTCATGTGGAATGCTCAATACGCTGATACTGATAGTCTGAAACAAAATGAAAATAGCAAATTGTTTTTGTAAAACTAAAAGTAAATACTAAATACAAATTCATATCTCCCTCTTCCCAAGTCTATGTGAGAAGACTACGGGAGAGGGTGTAGTCATAGGACTCTTCTGTGGCTCCTCATCCTCCATCGACATCCTGGATGTAGATCCTACTGCTGGTCGTGGCACAGTCACTGGCAATGACTCCTCAGGGTCATCCTCAATGTTATCCAATGAGAATGCAAATCCACCCCCCTTACTCCATTGCCTGTCGCTCTAAGTCATAGATGTCATCCTCGGAAAACAATGGAGGCTGCTCATCTCGCCCTGTCCAATCATTGTATGAATCTATCTCATCCAAATCAATTGGATTATCTGATATTTCCTCTACCTTTCTTATGCGCAGCTGAAGATTATATTGCACATAGACAAGGTCATTGAGGCGTTTTTGAGCTAGTTTGTTCCTCTTCTTTGTGTGGATGGACTCAAACAAGCTCCAATTCCGCTCACAATTGGATGAACTACAAGGCTGGGATAAGATATGGAGGGCAAATTTTTGGACTGTGGGTATTTCCACCCCAATTTGACCACCAAACATCAACAAAAAACAAATTAGGAGTTAGAAACTTAGAAAATCAAAAGTTCAAAGCATATTTTATCAAATTATGATTTATCAATATTTGTAACTTGTAACTTGTAAATTTCAAATTTTATACCTGGTGACTGAGTGTGTATTGCTCTCTTTGCTAGGTCTGAAGAGAAGAGTGCACCCCTTTTTGTCCTATAACTTTGCAATTCACTAACAATGAGGTCTACCACCTCAACCTCGAGTGTCATCCTTTGAATGCATTTAGTGAGGCCCTCCATAACCTCTCCAGTAGGATCTGAGTAGGTGCTTGAATGGAAGAAACGAGGGTTCAAGAAGTACCTGTTGCATGGATCGGTTGGTGGAGTTGATTGTTCCACCTCCTGTCAATAATCGCTCAAATGGGAGCAAATTTGAGGCTGTCCCCCTTATAATAATTTCTTATAGCCTCCTTGGCCCTATCCATGGCCTCATAAAGATACCCCATTGGGGTTTTATCCCCATCTACCAAGGGGAGGACTCTAACCAAGGGCTCCGACACCTACAATATAAAAATGGAAAAAGATTAAAGTTACAACTTACAAATTTAAAATGAGAGACATTAAAAATATATAAATATTCAATTTCAAGTTAAATTCGAAGTTTTGAAGTTACCTTCACAATCTCTGCAGCTGTTTTTTCAAATCCTTTGTCGAAGACTATGCATGCAACTTTATCTCCTTCTGGCTTCTTCGCATAAGATGACTCTGTCCATTTTGGGGCCACAAACATTTGTTTCAAAGTTGCCAATGAACTAAGAATGCTTTGCAACGTTAAGAAAACTGTTGCAAACCTTGTCACACCAGATCTCACCAACTCTATCCCTTGGGTGTAATCCCTCATCATGTGAAGAACCGAAGGGTGATTGTAGATATATTTAATGATCCTCCTCGCGTCCTCTACAATTGGTGCGACCCAATCTAGTTTTCCTATGTCCTCCAAAAGAAGGTCAAGGACATGCGCTACACAAGGTGTCCAAAAAAGAGTGTGGTATCTATCTTGGAGGAGTCTTCCTGCTGCCACATATGCTGCTGCATTATCAGTTATGATTTGCACAACATTATCAATCCCCACCTCCATGCAAACTTCCTCGAACATGTTAGTCAAATTTTCTGCATTTTTTACTGTGGGAGGCATCAATTGATTTTAAGAACACCTCATCTTTGCATGCAACCAAAAAATTAATGATGGTATAGTTTTTTCCATCTGTCCACCCATCAGAAAGAATAGAGCAGCCATATGTTTTCCAATTTTCTTTTTGCTCCTCTACTGCTGCCCTTGCCCTTTCAGTTGCAGTAGTAAGCAACCTACAAGTACAAAGTGAAATTAAGTACACAATTTTAATTTGTAAACAATAAAATAGCTTAAATTCATCATAAATTAAACTTGAAAAACACAAATTAAAGAACATAAATTTATCAAAAAGATTAAATTAACTAACCTCCCACCCAAGTCTATGCGAGAAGGCGCCTTGTAGCCTTTTCCTGCAACTGTCAATGCGGTAACCAAATTGTGCCAGTAAGGAGAACTTGCCACATTGAAAGGGATGTTAAAATATCAAAAATCCGCCCAAGCAATGTCTGCCTGCTCATGCACCTCCCTATTCCACCAAGTTGCCTCTAAGGAAGGTTGTGCACCAGGTGTGTTTCTAGGCACAAAAAAATCATGCATGCCTGTAGGTCTTGTTGCTCTATTAGAGGTAGATGAAGGGATTGAGGTGGTGGTGGGTTGCCTTGCGGCCCTTGCCTTTCGCACACATGGACCACGAAGAGAGCCCACTATGCTCTGAGTATCATCATCATCTGACTCTAGGTTGACTGGAGCACCTTGAGATGCTATGGCTGCTTGCATTGCTGCTTTTGCCTTCTCTCTTTGCAATTTTTTTTCTTCTGCAACTGCAAGTATGGCATTCATTTGTCTTTTTATTTCTTCTGTGGTCTTTGGACAAGCCTTAGCATCATGTTGAGGGATGCCTGCAAGGTGGTATTTGAAGCGATTGATGCCTCCACGATATACTTGTTCGCATTTAATGCAAAAGACTGAGCCAGGTATGGGTTCTAGATAAGCATATTTCTAAGCAGGATCTCTAGCTCCTGGAGGACGAGTGCCTACAAATCCCCCCGGCATGGATGGGGCAGAGCTCGAGGCAGAACCGAATGCACTTGCAAAATGACTAGCCATTATCAATTAATCTACACACTCAATGACAGTGAAAGCACAACTTGTTATTTTTTTGATAGAAAATTTAAAAACAAGCTAAATTAGATTAAATCAAAATAGATTACTTTAAAATTTTAAATTACTAAAAATCTAAACTAATCTAAGATTCTAAACATTTTCATAAAAAAATTGGATTAAAAAAAGAAAATAATAACTAGGGTTTCAAAAAAAATATGAAATAATGTAAAAAATCTGAAAATTACTTCAAATTAGTAAAAAATTAAGCTAATCTTAGATTTGTAAAAATGTTATTCAACAAAAAAAAGGATTCAAAATTAAAAAAAAACTAGGGTTTGAAGAAAATTTCAAAAAAATGAAAAAATCAGCAAAATATGTAAAAAAATCAGAAAAATTCATAAAAAAATCTTGTTTTGATGAATTTAAATCTTGTTCACACTACATTCATGATGATTTTTAAACATAGAATCAACAAAAATGAAGAAAAAATTAAAAAACAAGAAAGAATAAGAAAAATCAGAAAACCTACTTGGGAATCCGATTTGCCTTCAAAATTCGATGAAAACGCCCTTCAAATCTCGTCTCCTCAATGCAAAATAGATGTAAATAGGTGCACAATGCTTTACAGAGTGCTTTTGCTGAGTGAGAGCTTCCAAACGAATGACAAAATGAAGTTAAAACACTTTTTGAAGTGGCCGTGTGAGTCTTCCTTAGTCGCGAGGGTTTTTTTAAAAAACTCGGCGAGTTTTGGAAAAAACCCTGCGAGGCCAAAAACTCGGTGCCGATAAATACTCCAAAAACCTGTTTCAAAAAAAAAACCCGCGAGTTTTTAAAAACTCGGCGAGTTTTTGCTGAGTCTTGCATCTATGATTGCAGCCTTTACTTCATTGTTGTATTTGATATTAGTTGCAATAATCATTTTTGTAATCCTTGGATGGTGGTACCGCCAGTGGTCTCATTGTGCATGTATTCATTGTAATAACGGGATGGTTTACCGCCAATCTATAGCATGTTTATGTTTTAAGCACACTCCACTGAATAAGTGTAGAAGTGGTTGGCTTTTCCGCCTAGTGTGCATCATTCTGTGGCATTACACACTCCACTGAATAAGCGTAGAGGAAGGTCGGCTCAACTACCTTGTGTGTTCATCTTGTGTTGTATTGACACACTCCGTTGAATAATCGTAGAGATGGATGGCTTGCCGCCTGGTGTGTCATAGTGAACATTGGCATTGCATACTCTCTAGTTGCTGCATTTAGTTGAGTTTGGTAGTAATCCAATGCACTATATGCTCTCAACTTGCCCATTCCGGGATCTGGGTGATCAGAAGGTGTTTATATTACATCAAAAAAATCAAAAAATTTAGGGCTTTATATTACATCAATGCTGTTGGTATCTTGAGATCAGTTTTCACCTTCAATCAGTTGGCATCTCTACTGATCAATCTCCTTCATTCAGGTATTTTTTAGATTACTCTCCCTCAAGGGAAGTCATCTCTAGGGTTTCCAGAGAGGATATATATTGACAATATTCAAGTCACTTGGATATTTCCTCTGCAGACATTCAAATACAAGTTGGCTTTCTGTGCTGAGCTTTTTTTACAAATTGTAGATGACATCATCCTTAAGCTTGAACATCTCCAGCATCATATTGGTCACATGGCTAGAGTACTCCCATTTGTTACGAGCTGAGATTGACCATTGTATTATGTAGAGTGACAAGATATGCTCTCTCTAGGAGGTGGTTATCGAGGAGTATTTTATTTTAAGGTGTCATATCTCCAAGAAGATTTGGAGGAGATAGCACTACATAGGGAAGACTTGGTTCTGATTCCATTTTTTTTCACGAGTTTGTCATTCTCAAATCTTGATAGTTGTAGGGGATGGCTAGGGTTGTTAGGTTGAGGACTTCCTTCTTTTGGCATGCTACAGACATTATAGTCAATAAGTGCCTGTTGGATAGGAGTTCACTGAGATGGGGCTATATTAATGAGAAAATGTTCGACTTTGCTTGTTATTACTGGAGCATTCTGGTCACTGAAGCTTAGTCTCAAGTTCTTAACATAACGGGTTTCCTTTGTTTCAATTTAGTAGGACTTACCCATGTTGGCAGCATGTGGCAGAGATTATTTTTTCAGGTGTCATATCTATTATAACATCTTGAGGGGATACCATTCTCTATAAAAAGACACCCACTGTTCTTATTCTACTTCCTTCTAATATTTTGAGCAGAGGTTCTTGTTAATTTTTCTTTGTGAGGTTTTGATTTTCAGATGAAAATCCTCTTAGGGGGGACCCCTAGAGAATTGGGCTAATGACTTTGTTCTTTCAGCATGCTATAGACATTGGAGGCAGTAAGCACCTGTTGGATACAATGATTTTACTCAAATGGGGCAGATAATTAAGATGATGTTGCATAGTACAATCAAAGCATCCCAACCACCCAATGTCGGTCTAGACAAAATGGATCTGTTTCTTTTCAGTGTTGTGGGCCTTCCTCTTTTCTACAGTGTGAGGATCACAAAAGCAGCCATGGATTACTGAACATTTTTTCTCCTGGCAGTAAAGGTACATTGATTGCGGGCATAGTTCAAAAACTCATGTGGCCAAAATTTTGACTGAGACTTGGGACTTGGCAAGAAACTCGGCATCTTAAAAAAATACATAAATTTATAAAATAAAGATAAATAACATGCAAAATAGCCATTAAAGAAAAGGATTTAACTCTTGCATGGCTAGGAAAATTGTTTAAAATTTGTTCAAATCCACGTTAATGGAATTTTTTATTTTAAAAACAAAATAGAAAATAAGGTTGAAAAAAAGTAGTTTTTCTGCTAGCTGAATAGTTTTTGGAGATTACTTGGTAAAAAGTAAGCCAAAAACTTGCCAAACTTGGTGGAGAGTTATTGGGTAGTAACTTGTTGGTTGGTTTTGACTTGGGAGTTGGCAAGTTACAAGGTTTTTGAACCATGGTTGTGGGTGTTAGAAAGGTTCTAGGGGGTATAACTGACTTCCTTTTGAGATAGTCCCACTGAACATTATTTGATCTTGCAATGACCAAATGATGATAGATGATGATGTTAGTTCTTTTGGCCTGAGACAAGCCTTGATACCAGTGTTACAAGACTCAGACTTGGCTCAGACTCAGCAAGCTGTTTTTTGACTTGGACTCCGACTCAGTGCTCAAACTCGACCAAGTTTCGGCAAATTGAAAAAACCATGAAATATAGAGATTTTAAAGCATTTAAAGCTTTTATCATGCACCCTTCGATAAATAAACTTTAAAGACTTTATAATATAAATAATCAAATAGAAGCTACTTTGATCACATACACAAGTATACATCTACAAAAGTGGATATTAGTTGAAGGAAACGACATTTTTAAATATATAAATATTGTCCAAGTGTTTTAGGTGTACGGCACTCATGGATTATGATATCCATGGCATCAAAAACAAAAATCACAATATGGAGTCCTGGTAGAGAGGAGCTCGTATCACTCAGCTCAACATTGCTAGCTCTATGTGGAGTCATGCGCTTCCTTCTCAGACACGTGTACAAATTCTGCCACCACCATAGGAGCATTACTTAGTATTGGGATTGACTCAGCAAACCAAAATTATAAATGTAATTCAATTACTTGGGATTTAATTGGGAAAATTTTGAAAAAATAAAAAAATGTTGCTTTTCCATCCGGCATGGTTCAAAATTATTTTTATTTTTTTTCTTTTCAAAACTAGAGTGGGAGTTTGGGGGTGGTAGCCCCCAGCAGGGTCAAGGGACAGGGCCCCTTGCGTACTCCTTGTCGTGATATAGGGTGGGTTCGAGGGGTGGAGCCCCTGCCATGAAGCCCAAATTAAAGTCTTTGAGACCACACAAACCTTCATGACACATGCTATTTTTCATAATTTTATTGCTTTTAACCAACCTCCAAGAGTCCTCCAAACCCTTTAAAAAAGTGCTTGACTTTCATGCTTTTTACGTTTGAGTGTTATTGTTTTTAATTTTTTATTCTTTTTTTCCTGATATTCATACTTGAATTGGCCGAGTCTCAATGTTAGGAATCGCTGAGTTCAGCAAGTCTGACCAGACTCGCTGGGTACTTAGATCTCGAATCCCTGGGCCTCAGTTCACTCTGCTTGCCTCGGTAACACCACTTGATACGAACAGGTGACATGGATGCTTTCTTGCCACTGTCCCTTGATTTCATTATCATCTGCTTTATGCTTCATCGAGGTTCCTTCCCTGAAAAGATGATTTAGGCTCATTTTGTTTGTATGGTTTGGGGTTTAACCACTTTGGATCTGCTCTCTTGTCATGTTTATATCCTTTTGTGATTAGTATTTAGTTGCTTTTTATTTTTCAAACCTAGGGTCCTTTAACCTTTCGTACTTATTGCTTATAGCTGAATATACTTTTCAAGTCCTATTGACCTACTTTTGTTCATATATGGACATTAATATAATTTCTATCCAGCCCTTCAAAAATGCGATTATTTGATCACCATTCTTATACTTATCTTTTGAATCATGTTTTCAATATAATTTTAGGGAGGAGGTTAGTAAAAAGCTTAGCAGGCCACTATCAATTAATGATCAAAATGACAAAACAATTCCCTGGCAGCTATAGTATGACCAGAATAAGAACAACAAAAGAGAGCAAAAATGGATATGAACAGTACCTGTGTGAATTGAGGGATGCTGAAACTATTGGTGATGGTGATACTGAAACCAATGTTCACATAGTATAAGAATAGCATACCCCTCATAGAAAATCAATAAAAGAGTACTCCAGATTAGGAAGCACGCGCTGCTTTATCAACATATCATTGAGCTCATTATATATATATATAGACACACACACACACACACACAAGTAACAAGATTTTGAAATTTGCATTGCTAATGGCAGTACAATCCCTTGGTAATGGATGGAAAATTTGGGAATTCAGGACAACTATAAGCCAGATGCCCATGGATGCATTTCATCTGAAGGCATTCACATCAAATCTGAAGCAGATTTGTGAAATATGTGGATATGTTTAGAATGACACTGCAAGACCAAGTTATATTCGGTTGAGGAGGTCATGAATACCATGTTACAGGTTCCCACTCTAATCAAATTAAAAAGAAAGATTCTGTGTAGGACAAAAAATAATCAGGCACAACAAGGATCATCATCATTTTCTCATCAACAAAAGCCATCCGAAATATTCGTAAAAGAGAGATATAAATGCCATTCCAGTTTTCCATCATCAAGGAATTTTAAAAATAATGATTCAAGGATGAAGCATTTCAATGAGAGACAACTAATAGTATGCCTACTCATTAGACACCTAACTATTAATAATTAACATATATTGAATAATGAAAATATTAATGTTTTTAAACAATCAGTGTGACTGGTGATCGTAACCTTTCAAGGCAGAAATATGTTAATGATCTGTGATATTAGTTATATCATCATTAATTAGTGTAAAAGTGTTTACCAAATGATTCCTTATCTGTAACTTGATCATGTGAAGAAGTTATATAACGTTTTGATCGATGTTTTCATATTTTGAACACTTCTGCTCAATTTTTTCAAGGCACAGTGGCAAGGCATACTTTCTCTGTGGTTTTGATTAGAACTTCTGCTAGTCTATTGTGGTGGCTACATTAAAAACCCTGGCAATGTAATTTTGTGTTTATCCTGTTCCTATGTTTGGCTTGCTTAGTGCTGGATTTTCCTGTTATGTGAACCCTAACTTTTTTGGATTCTGTATCTAGCAATACTGATAATTTCATACTAAAGTAGTTTGTTTTATCTGTGAGTTCTGTATTTGAGAGGCTTTACTGTACAGATAATATTGTTTGAATATTGTAATCTTGTTTGCTTACTGGATGTTTTTGAATGCATTTTTCTTTACAGATTCCATGTCTTAGCAGAATTCGATGAAGCAAAAAGGAGTTGTAGGAGACGATTGGCTGGTCACAATGAGCGCCGTAGAAAGACTCCCCCTGATTCGTCAGCTGACAGACTGGATGCAAACAGTCATCATAGTAGTACTTGGCTGACATATGGAGGAATCTAGCAATATGGGAAATGTTGTTAGACTGCAATCCCAGAGAAAAATGTTTGCAAAGAAACAGTTCATTAGACTCTGGGTGTGCTCGCTCTCCTCTGTCATCTCTTGGCTCAGCTCTTTGTGCACAAGAAGCATGATCAGAGCTCTAATTTATGATCAAATTTGGACAATCTTGGCCATACCTTGTAAATCATAATATCCATGGATTTTTACTATCATAATTTGCACAAAGCTTGTTAGTCTAGAATTGAAAAAATTCACTTACCTTGTATGTTAACCTTTGAATCTTAACTATGTGATTATTTTATTTGACTTGGAGAATTTGTATTTTTATAATGCAAATGTTGGGAGCATACTGTTACCATAGTGCTGGTGGTTTCTGACAAAATGCTTTTCTGGTTCCATGTGTTATGACTTGTAAAGGTGACCAAACTGTTTTATTTTTGGTCCTTAGGTGTTTGGTTTTATTTTTTGAGTCATTTCCCAGATTTTCTTTATAGATATCAAATTTTGCCTTATTCCATATTTTCCACTGCATCTTCTTCCTGTATTGTTTGTTATGGCTTATGCATTGGTATCTTCCTAGTTTCATTTTACATATGATTTCACATGGTAGTCAGTTATATTGCATATATCTACTTCATTCATCATCTGTTTTTTTAAACCACATCCCATTGTTATTATTTTACAATGTATCATATTGGTCACAATTTCATGCTTGATAAAAAGTAGTTTCCACGATTACATAGGTAGCTCATTCAAAACGCTGGTACAGAGATAATAATGCTGTCTAATCCAGAAAAAATAATAGAAATTTGTACATGTGGAAATCATTGTAAAGAAAAATTCGATGGAAGTGTTACTAGATCTTTGACAGCACACCACATCCAATCATTATCTTACCTGTTTTAGGATGGATAGATTCTCAGGACTGTCGTAAAGTTTATTTTCTTCAAAATCATTCCTAATAGGTGATGACGTAAAGATCTGGGGAAAGATGACACAACAACACGAGGAATTACTTCTGAAGTTGCAGGCTTAGGGAAATTAGAACTAGCAGTGTAAACCATTAGATGCATCAGGGGGCAGTTATGAAAGGGGCAGTTTCGTCTTGATGGCAAAAACAAGAATGTGAAACGAACAGTATGACAATTCCTCTTTGAATTCCCATTATGGAGCTTCTTATGTGCCTGGGGTATCCTCCAACAACTATTAAAGGAGATGGGGAGGTGGGATTGGATCATCATAGGCATTTCATAGTGTATGTATCATCAAAAAGAGGCTTGGAAGAACAATTCAATCTTCCACTAGAAAATACAAAGACACAAGAAAGTGAGATTGCAAGACTCAAGAGACTGGAGGCATGTTAAGGTGTGTTGTACACCTTGCAAAATAATAATATTGGGCCCCTCATGGAATGGGGTGCCATGTTTAGAGAGGATTCCTCTTGTAAGATTGATTGTGCCACTTGGAATGTTATCTATGATATGTAACTTATATTGTGTAAGAGCATCTATGACATGAGAGTTAACATGTAAGAGGATTCCTCTTATAAGATTGGTTCTGCCACTTGGAATGTTATCTCTGACATGTAACTTAGTAAGAGCATCTATGACATGAGAGTTACATTGTGAGAGCATTTATGATTGGGGGTTACACAGACAGTGAAGATATGCGTCTTTGACTAGCTAAATTTAGTTATGTAAGAGCATCTTTAAAGGTGATTTTAATGTATCAAATTAGAGTGTTTTGGTTTGACTAGGTGGAATCTTTGTTTGTAGGGGTCAAAGGATTCTACTTGGAGCATTGGAATTGCACTCATGGGGTGTGGGGTGTATGGATTTTGTTGGAGGATTTTGACCAAAGCTGGAGACACATGGTTTGGTGAACTCACTTGGGTGGTTTCTTGTTTGCCTATAAATTAGGTATGTAGCATTGTGCTTAAACAAGTGTGATAGGTTTCCAAAGTAGGTACATGTTGGATTGATCATAGAAATGAGAGCAACTCATAGAGTGCATTGAGAATAACTTCTCTTAATGTGTTTGCTATCAAATCAGGTATAAGACTAAAAACACTAATTCAGAAGAAGTGAAATGCTCGCTATATTGTAATTGTCTATTTGATAATATATTGAGAGGTCTTGTGTTGCTAAGTATTTTTTTCAGAAGGGTTTTCTAGGGTATATATGGTGTTTCATGTGTAAATGCTTTGCTTTATTCTATTGTATTGTGGATTAAGATATATTTAGCATAGTTTATTTTGCTTAGATTATCAAATCCATTTCCTTTCATTTGGTATTAGAGGAAGATTAAGATTTGTGAAGGCTTTTTTGGCCTTGTGATGATTTTTTGTTCGAGTAGGAACTTTACAGAGGTCATTCCAAGTTTTGTGATGCAGAAGCATTTTGGGGTAATTAAGCAATCAACATCAACCAAAAACATTTTGTTTCTATAATCTTTATTGGCTCTAACTTTTAGTTTCTTAGGTGTGAAAGACAATCAAATTCAAATTCAATCATTTCCCCTCTCAAAATGGTGCCTTAGATATGTAGACTCCACTTGTCACATAAGGTGTTGACTTGCAATCTAAGCACTTGGAAAGAGGAGGTTGTGGGTTCAAACATGGAGGGAGTTCCAATTTACTTCTGCCACCCTTTTTGCATGTTTGGATCCCTAATTAGTTGCCCATGTGAAGTAAGAGTTGCAATTAAGAGGTCACACATCATAGTTGCTACATTGAATGAGCCTTGTTTGAATTTTGCATGCCATTTGTTGGAGCCTGTCATTGCCTCATTTTTTCATACAGTATTTTCCTCTTTGGTGGCTAGGGTTCAGGGTTTAGGTTTGTCCACGGTCATTAAGGTTGTGAAATAATGGTGGTAATCCCTTAAGTTGGCTCTTTGCAAGGTTTATTTTCCTACATTGATTGGTTATCCCAGCTGTCTCACTTAAGTTTACCCTTTGATCCCTTTGAGTTCTATTGAAATAACTGGCCCCCTTTTATATAATATTGCTTGTTGCCTAGCCCATGTTTAAATGGCTTAAGCACTGGTCGCATGGTGCTCAAGTGCTATCAAATGTTTGAAGCTTTGAAATGTGGCACCTGCTTATTGCATTGCACACATCTTTTGTATCAAACACATCCTTTGTATCACAATTTCTATGGTGGGATCCAAGTCCAAGGTTGTGCACTTCAATATTATGCCATGTACCCTGTGGCCTCATGACTTCCCCGTCAAGTTGTCGCTACCCCGTCCAAGTTGGCATAATGCTATTGGTCTATTGGTACCAACTTCCCTGTTGTGTCAATTGTTATGTAAGGATTATTAATTGTTCGGGGGTGACATCATCAAATAATACAGGTGGTGGAATTTTAGTGCACCACACACATCCTTTGTATCACAATTTCTTCCCCAGTTCTAAGTTTGCACGCTACTATGTGCCAAGTGTCATGCAGTCTGAAAGATTTCTTGTCAAGTTGTCATTGCCCCACCCAAGTTGGCATGATGCTATTGGTTTGTCATTTCCCACTTGTTTGTTGTGTCAGTCATCTTGCAAGAATTAACAAGTGCTTGGGTGTGACATTATTAAAAATATAGGTGGCAACATCTCATTGCATCACATGGGCCATGCATATCACAATTTTAGTGATAGGTTTTCTCCCATCTCTGCGTGATGCAATAAACCGTTGATCTTGAGTTGCTTAGATCCAACAATGATAATCTTTTCAAATGTTGAAAGGTATCTTCCAAGTAGGAGTTGAGTCATTGCACCAACTGTGTTCCAGAGTACAAGGCCCATATTTTATTGGCTTATGTCAAGTATGGGATTTCTTGTGTCAAATTCAAATGGATGTCATTGTAAGAAAAGCATGTGGTGAGGTTTCATTGCATCGTGAGCACTCTTCACTTGTAAATGTTCTAAAAGCAATGCAACTTCTAAAAGTGCGATGTCTACATATCTAAGGCTTGTCAATTCTTGAACTCGTTGAAACACCGACAACAAAGTGAGAGGTAAAAGGAGAATGTGTTGTTGGCGAGTTCATGAGTTTTTGAACTTGTTGAAATACCGGCATGGTTCGCGGAAGACTCGAAGCTCCAACTTGAAGATGTAGGAGGTGGCTTGTCGAAACACTGAGAAAGTTCAATGGAAGCTCAAACTACTGATAAAGGGATGAGAGAAAGATAAATGAAGAAAAGGCTTGTTAGTGAGTTCACAAGTTCTTGAACTCACTGAAACGCCAACAAGGTTCATGATTTCTCCAAAGTGCCTACAAAGAACAAAGGTGAAGACATATAGTTTTTGTCAGCACTTCTTGTGGTTTAAGGAACTTTCAAATCCCTATCAAAGAAAGGAGAAAGCAATGTTGGCGAGTTCATGAACTTGCTGAAATGTTGACTTGGTTCAAAAGGAGCCTAGATTGTTGATAGGTTGAAGATCACAAGTAAGATGTTGCAAGGATAAAAACAAACATAATGGCATTTTAGAAGCAGCTAAAATTGCAAATGAATAGCCGAATGCCTCAACCACTTTAGTATGCTTCAATAGCTTCCTAGGTCGCCATGAAAGGAGGCACACTCACCATGACCATGGTAGGTGGATTCTCAGCTACCTATTGTCCTTGCACAAGATCTAGATCACTCATTTTGACCCAGATACATTCTCAGTTGTGGATCTCGTGGATTAGACACAGATTGCAATCATGGCTCAACCTCCAGAGGTACTTTGGTTTCCCGTGGGGTAACATGGATGTAGAAAACCAAAATGCTACATATAGAGGAAAGAAGATGAAAAATGGATTGGTTCCAAGCCAATTTCTTGGTTTACAAGTACTCCAAACGGGATTTAGGGCATCGAATGCCATTTTGGTCCGCAAGGGAAGAAAATACATTATATAAATCATAGGAAGGGTTTTCAATGAACATATGCATCTAATGGTATGTCTCCATGGCAGTTTGTAATGATTCAAGGGAATGCATAGTCACAATTATGTATTTTATCTTGCCACATGTGCTAGCATGAAAATAATGAGTCTGACGTATGTGTGACAACATCCAATGCATTGCAAAGCTTTTGTAATGGCCATTCCTTTGTTTCATATGGGTTATTGCAGTTTTGAGATGGCTTATTATGTCCATTGCTTGTAATGTTATCTTTGATTTGTATGCAAAAACACATCTAGTTTTGTTGATATTTTGTTGGTGTATCTCCTCCCTCCCTATTGTTCATGATCATGTTGCCTAATGGAGTAGGCATTGGTCTAAATTGGTGAGAGATCAAACACTATCTGTTTAATTCATCCGCTATTCTTGTTAGTTGTAGGAGTATATTAGGGTTTCACTTGCATTTTATGATTCAATATTATAAACCAGGGAAAAACATCATAAGCAAACTACAAAGTTATTTATCTTAGAGAATCATGTCCTGCATGCCTACACCTTGTACTTGTGTATGAAAAGTTAAGTGGATTCATTTGTGGGGATTATATCAAGTTGTTATCATCTATAGGTGCATGTGCAAGGTTGTATTTTCAACTTAATTATAGGTTTTACAGGTAGCTGGTTAGTCTTTGACCTAGTGATAATTATATGGGCCAAGCATACATTGAGTATAGTTGTTTCATTCATGATTCATCTTAATAGGTTAGATGTCTTGTTAAGGATACCTCTAGGAACACCCTCCTAGGTCTAGCTAAGCCCAAAGTGAGAACATGCCTACTCTCAACAATTGGCCTTTAGCCATCCATGGTCTATTAACGAGATGATTGTTTCACCTTCAAGATGACAAGTCCCTGGCCTTGAAGTGAATTGATTCCTCTAGGATTGTGGAGCTACGGTTTTGGGACCCAACATAATGCCATCATTACCAAGGATGTAGAAGTTTGTCTATCCTCTGAAGGGCCCTAGTAATTCAGTGAAGAAAGTTTGTTGCCATTGAAGTATTGCATTTTGTTGTGAAGTGTTGGCCTCTTGTCAATTTGCATCAATAAGATGGCACCAAGGAAGATGTTCATGGGCTCTGAATTGAAATGAATACTTTGTTGGTATGTTGAACCCATAATTAATTTTTTGCCTTGAAATTAGTTGTGCTTCAAAGTATTCCTTTTTTGTAAGAGGTGGTGACTCTGCTGCCAAGAAATAAATTAAATAGTTGCTGCAATCTATTTGTTCTTGGTGCTTCAAGAACACTTCTCAAGCTTGTAGCAGTTGGTAAAATGTGTACACAAGTTTTCTTCCTTTCTTTTGAGGCATAGTTTCTTTCATGGGAATTTTTTTTTAAGACCCCTATTTTCTGCCTTGCATAATAGAATGCTTTAGTTATGGCTTCTTGGATTAATAATGATAACTCTAGAGTTGTTCCTTCATATGCATCTTCTTATATTTCAAGCCCTAGGGACTATGATGAATTCGATGCCTATAAATCATCTACTAATTCTTATTCTTTCTATTCAAGTAGTCTTGCATCTTATGCAAATCTATGCCCAAATTTACAAGCATCCATGCATAATCTCAATGAACTTGTTAGGCAACAAAAAAAGAAAGTCAAATCAGGTTGCTTGAGTCTAAGTTGCAGCAAAAATATCTTGATAATTAGATTAAGTTGCCTGAGTCTAGGATGCAATCCAATGCTCACCCTACTGCCATAAAAAACTAAGTTGTTCAGTCCCATACCATTCCCATGGACACCACTTATAAACAGCCATACCTCTCTTGGGTTGATTATGAAATGCAAACCATGATATCCAAGGTCTTCAACCAGATGCCTACATTTTATGGGTATGATATTCATGAGGGGGACACACATGATGTATTTTCAAAATTCATGGAAAAATCTCATAAAGACATGTGGATGAAATTTTTTGTTAGGTCTATGGGTGGAAGGGCACAAAGATGGTATGAAAATTTCCTAGAACATTCCTTTGCTTCTTGGAAAGACCTTGTGGTTACATTTGATGAAGAATTTGTAAGTGGTTTAAACCTTGTTGCTCTTGTCCAAGAATTGACAAACATCAAAAGATAAGAGGGAGAGTCTAATATGGATTCCAATCATAGGTTTGTTGTTGCCCTTTCCAGAATCCCCAATGCTTCCAAACCTAACACACTTGGCTGCATTGACATGTTTTCTGAAGCCTGTGAGGTCGGTTTGGTTTCAGTACAGGAGGATTTGAAGCTTACAAGTCTATAGCAAGCTTATGAATGCCTTGACTCTATGGAAAGATTGAGGAATGATTCCATTGCAAAATTGTTGTTCTCAAATGCAAGTGTTGTTAGTAATGAACAAGTTGCTATGAGTAGCAACCATGTGGATGCAACATGTGGGATGAATACAACATCATATCAGTATGAGAGCGTGCTGAGGTGAGTAGAAATTTGTGATAGTGCATCATATGATAGCGATGCAAATGAAGAAAACAATGTATGCACTTATATTTAGTTGGATAGGTTATCATTTGAAGATTATAATAATGAATTGCATGACGACCTTCAGTTTGAGGTTGGGGTATGTGACCCTGTAGCTTGTAGCAACGAAGTGGACAAAAAGAAAGATGTGTGCACAATTGAGCAATCAAATGAATCGATTCATAAACTTGATTGTGTGAAGTGTGTACATGTATGTGAAATCAAGGACAAGAAAGAAACTAGTTTCTTATTTGATGTATTGCCCTCCTTTGTTCCTATCAATGATGATGGGGTGATCCCACAATAATGTGTCCCACTTTTTGGTCTAAGTGGGATGCTCAAAATCAACATTTTTTAGCATTTTCCAATTTGTGTCAATATAGGGAACAAATGGTCAAAAATTTAAGGATGATGTAAACTAATGAGTTGTAGAATTTTTTTATATAGATTCAAGGTATATATATATATCATTTATTTTATTTTTATTTTTAATCAATTTTTATTTTTCTATTATTTTTTATTTAGTAACATTATTCCTTCATGCATAAATTTCACTATAAATAAAATTTTTCTATGATTTATTGGAATTAGATCATTGACCCCAATGTCTAGTGCATGGATATTTTTTGGTATTTTTTGTTATATATTTTATTTTATTAATTATTAAACTATTAGTAACAAAACATTTAGACCTATATTATTCCGTTACACATTTTTCTTAGAATACATGTCAATTAAAATTTCCTTTTTTCATTTAGACAAGGACATCTAAGTGGAGAATAGTGCATTTTTTGAGATTTTTCTAACAATGTTATTTTTCCTAGTATCTTGAATAGAAGTCATTATTTTCTCATAACGGACCCACATTCATTATTAAAAAAATTAAAAATATAATATTAGAGAAAACATAATACATATGAATTTTTTTAAAGCCAATAATAAGGGCTACATAATTCTATTAGTTGAAGATGATAATAATGAATTACATGATGACCTTGAATTTGAGGTTGAGGTATGTGACCCTATAACTTGTGGTAGCGAAGTGGACAAAGAGGAAGGTGCACACACAAGTGAGCAATCAAATGAATCAATTTATAAAATTGATTGTGTGAAGTGTGTACATGTATGTGAAATCAAGGATGAGAAAGAAACCAATTTCTTGTTTGATGTATTGCCCTCCTTTGTTCCTATCAATGATAATGACGTAGCTCATGATGGTTTGTATGAGAATAACATGGATGTACCTACACTTGGTAATGAGAGTGTTGAGACAAATGTTAGTGTAGACATTAATTTTTAGTTTGAAGACTGTCCTTAATGATTGTTAAGAGGTGATAATGTGGACCCATATGAGAGCCTATTTCTTTGGTACTATATTTGTTGTCTTTCCCATGCAGATTGTGCTTCAAGTGGGCCACAAGGAAATGCTATTGCAATGATTGTGGAAGAAGTGTGTCACCAGTTTGATTTCAACAACATTCATATGATACAACAAGTTGCTAAAGTGAGCTTGGAATAGGGGGACAATTTAAAGAACTTGGTCCTTCATTTGAAATGTCTCATGATGCTAACAATTGTGCTGATGGTTTGAATTGTAGATTGAATCGTGCTTATGATTCATATGTTGAAGGGTATATCAACACGTGTGGAAGTAGTGATCAAGATTTTGGCGTAAATACCAATGGTTATGAATCTTTTCACTTTGATGTTGAGTGATCATCAACTATTGAAGATGTTTGTACTATAGTAGAGGTTGAGTCCTTTATGTGGGACATTGATGTAAATGAGTAGAAAGGCATATGTATGCTTGAATTCCAACATATTGCAACACTACATGGAGGTATGCCAGAGTTTGAAATGATTTAGTTTCACTTGCAGGAAGAAGCCTTTCTTTGTGTAGATCAACAGGGTAGTTAGGTATACTTTCATGTGCCATATGAATTGGAGTTCTCTTTTTGGCTTCGTTCACATGAGAAGGCTAGCATGCATGACATTGCATCCATGGATGGTGGAAGTTTGCTTTCTTTCAAGTGCTTCAATTCTATTGATGCTAACTTGGATTTTAGTGTTTCATCCCTTGCTATTGTGAATATTCATGATATGGCATGGCATGGCTCATGCACCTATCTTTTATGGGTGTCTTGTAGTAGTAACTTTGATGGTGGAGTTAATCTTCATTTCTTGGACATTGTTCACATGATTATGCATGCATGCAGGAGATATAATTTGTTGCAATTGAGTGGTAAATGTAATTTTAGTTTGAGGGAGATCAACTCCTTCATTTAGCTTATCTTTGATAGGGGCAAGTGGTTCTTGGCATCTTTTTCGTGGCCTTTTTCCATGGAACTTCTTTATAGGGGTTGACTACAATTGCTTTCAAATTTTAGTATAGTCACACTCAAATGTCTTAGTGATCCCATGTCATTGGCTATAAGTGTTCTTGTACGTAGTCTCCTTGTTGTGTTTTACCTTATACATATTGGTTTTCCTACTCTCTTCATCCCCTTTGAAAGGAAGCAAGGTATGCGGAAACAACTTCCTACACTGATCTAATGAGGAAAGTTAGGCAAATTTCAATCTTTACTAGTTACAGATTATTAGATGCATATTAACATAAAGATAATAACAACATCCAAATGCAAATACAAAACTCACAACACAAGATATATGTGGGGAAACCCTTTCGGGTGAAAAACCCCACACTCCAAAACCTGCACAATGTATTATCAAATCAAAAGATGATTACAACACACTTGCAATGAAAGCTCTTTCAAGAGTACACAATGTCGATTCTCATTCACATCCTGTGACCTTTCACATTCTCCAGTCGCTTATTTATCAAGCCTCTTTGGCAGTTATCCAATGTTGGTTTATCCATGTCAGCCAATAACAAAATATCTACTAATGCCTTTATTAAATATATGACATTTTTTGCTTCGGGGGCGTTGCCCCCAACAACCCCCATTGGGGGCATTTCCCCTAGACCCCTACCATGGGTTCTGCCACCAGGCCCCCGCTGGGGGGATAAGCCCCCTAGGCCCCGCAGGAGGGGCTCTGCCCCCTACATTCCCCCGTTAATTACTTTGGGGGGAAATCGTGATTGACAAAGTCACCAAAATTTATCTTACTGCATGTACACAAGGTGTTGACTATGGGATCCTACAACATAGTGCTGAATAAATAAATACAACATTAGGAACTTGCAAAGGTTGAGACACCTTAATTCCTAGGGATAGTTAGATTCTCACTATGCCTGCAAGAAGCACATGTCCTCAACTAGAGCCAATGTTGGAGCCTTGCTCCACATGCCTCAAAATTTATAAAAACATCCAGGTCTATGCTCTATGTTGCATTGCCCTATTTTACCCATCACTTATAATCGGTAGGTGGATTCTCAACTACTTGTCCTCGCACAAGATCTAGACTGCTCATTTTGAGAGGGATACCTTTTTAGTCATGAATTTTGTGGGATCCAATGTGGATTGCATTCATGGCTCAGCATCTAGAGGTATTTTAGTTTCCAGTAGGCTACCAAGGATGTAGAAAACCAAAATTCTACATATACAGAAAAGAAGACGAAAAATAGGTTTGTCATCGAGCCAATTTCTTGGTCTGCAAGTGCTCTGAATGGGATCTAGCATATCAAATGTTGAGAGTTTGGTCTCTAGGTGCAAAAAATACATTCTATAAATTGTAGGAAATGTTTTCAATGAACATCTACATGTAATGATATGTCTCCATGGTAGTTTGTAATGATTCAGGGGAATGCATAGTCATAGTTATGTATTTTTATCTTGCCACATGAGTATGTGCATGGAAATAGGGGACCAAAAGGGGGTCAAAAGTGGCCACTTTTTTTGAAAATTAGTACAAACTTAGCTTGGATGAGAAATTGAAGATAGCCACACTCAAAATTAAAAGATGTGATAAGAACAAGATTTGTAGTACTTAGAATCTAATTTCTAAACTATTATTTTTTTCTAAAAATGGTGGAGATTACGAGGTTCAAATAGGAGTACACAAAGTGCTTCTGTTTTTGTTAGAGAAATATAACATAGCATCTGGTATGCTCCCCCTAAAATGTTGACTTTTTTTAAGCATTTCACAAATCACTTCGGTGGAAAATTAGCTAACATCATGTAGTTTATGTCTGATTTTTCTATTATTTTTAATGAATATATGATTTTTTATGAATTTTCAAAGTGGGCACATCTTGAAAAATTAAAATTTGAGCATGCTCCCCCTTAATTATTTTGAAAACTAATCAATTTTTTTTCAATGTGTATAGAATAGAATCTAAAATCTAAAAATGTAATTTGTTTCAAATTTCAACAAATGTGTAAAAAATGACACTAGAAATACTACATAGGTTTTCTGCAAAAGAAAAACACATTAGCAAAAGAAATTGAAGATGGAAACCTTAATGTTATTAGATTTTAGAAAAAAATACATGGTTAGAAAGCTGGTAAAAAACTTGAAGTCATCGTGACATTTTTTGCATTAACATAAAAAAAACATGTAAACCTGATCAAGAGCATGCTCGAGATTTAGTTGATTTTCAATGTTTTGTTGAAAACAAGTCTTTGGCGTCCAAAAGGTAGGTCCAAACCATTGGGTTGGATGCCCAAGGCAAATCCAACCCTTAGGGTTGGAATTTCCCAAAGCAGTGAAAAACGTGAGTGCATTATAATGTGCTCACATTTTAGATTAGTTAGAATGCCTTGGATGATAAGTGGGACAACTTGTATGAGAAGAATCATGTCATACCTCCATATTCTTTAACTCTAGAGTAGCCTCATGTCTAGGAAGAGATAACCATTATATCATGGGTGATGATGATGAGGAAGATTCAAGGCCTTCATTCTTTCAAATAGAAGCAGTGTTGGAACAAGTAGCATCTTATGCACCTTGTTAGATGAATAGATAGAGTTAGAGAGAGGGAGAGATAAGAGAGATAGAGAGAGATAGAGAGGGGGAGAGAGATAGAGAGGGAGGGAGAGATAGCAAGTGTTATGTCAGAAAATGTCCCGTTGGGGGCTTTCCCTTCTTAAGGTTTAGCTCCCGGGTTCTATGATTACATTTAGAGCATCTTGCATGTTATTTCTGACTCCCAATGAGAAAACCCTTGGGTCTTGTGACAAATAGGACCTAGGGGGATGCACTTTGATGAATCTTAAGCAAAAATGGCAGGGTGGACTTGGGCGCTAGCGCCCTAGTTCAGCCCTATTTTGGGTCTGCCCTAATTTCAAATGTCAGTTTTATGACCGTTAATTAGGTCCTATACTGACAGCTAAAGTTTGAATAGCAAAATTCTTAGCAGGAATCTTTATAGTTAAATATATAAGCATGATTAGGATTCATTTGCAAACTAGATGGCATTTTTTATTGACAAGCTTTTGTGAAAGTGATTCAAGGCATTCATTGTGTTGCAGAGTAGTACTTTGTGTTGTTATTGTGTTTGTATTTGCAGATTGGATAGCCATCTCCTCATAGCATGAAGAGCATCTTCCTTCCATGAGATCTACACTTCAAGGTGATATCTATTGTGTTTTCAATCATTTATCATTTAGATTTTTGCCTCTATCCCACCGGGATACACACTCTCATCTAACAATGGTGTTTGAAAGACTTGAATCTCTCTCCAGGGCTTGACTGAGGCAAGCCTCTAAACACTATAGCCCCCTCCCACACTCCTTGTGATTGCAGGGTACAGGTGTCGAATTATGTGGAGTGGAGTTGCAGAGAGGAGTGACAGACATTGAGGATTCAAGATCTGAAAAGAAGCAGGACACTGGAGCTTTTCCTGGACTAGGGCGCTAGTCCCCGTGTCCTCTGTAGTTGAATTCTCAGAAACGGAAGTTGTAGTGCAAATCAGTGTCGGAAGGAGATTAGGATTCCACAAAGAAACATGTACCTTGGACTTGGGCACTAGTCCCCGTGTCCCTGACTTTTCCACCTTCCGAATTTTAAAAAATAGTGAGTTAAATATCTTTGTCCTTTATCTTAGTCTAAAAGGATTTGTCGTAATTTGATGATTTGCTTACTGATTTGCATAATTAGGGATACTAAGTACAATTGAGCATTAGATAGAGACATTGTTTGACGCATCCAAGAATCCACAACTTCCCAAGTGGAAGCCCAACCTGATAGGTGACTGCTCTCACTTAGTGGAGATTCAACTCGGTTGATAAGCCCTTGGAATGTTTGTAGTGAAAGGAGGATCTTGCATAAACCATTAAAACCCCATTTTCCCCCTTTTAACAAAAAAAACTACAAAACATTTTGGTGAACCTATGTTTTTGAAATTTTTAGCACCTTTCTAAGTGTTGTTTGATATATTTGCATTCATTCATCTTATTGCATTTGAAAAATTACAAAAAAAATTGAAAAATTTGAAAAAAATAGCATTTTAGGCTTGCATTTTAACATAGTTTGAATTATTTGGCATTAACTTTCATTAAATTTCTATCATCTTCATTATATATGATTTAAATTATAGGAATTCATCATTTAGAATACATTTTCATTGCATTTTGTGATTAATTTGACAAAAAATGCTTGAAAATTGTGCATTTTTTCGTAAAAACCTAGTTTTGCATTCGCTAGGGTTTGTAGTCGAAATCTTGTTTCAAATTTTACTACCATTTTTGAACACTTATTAGGACTGATTTCTAATAGTAGTGTTGCATCATAGTGGTCTTCTTGCAAAATTTCATGTCTAGGGTTTGAAAACCTTGCATTTTCGCTAGATTTTGGCCTTATTGTCTCTCTAGATTTGCATCATAAGCGTGTTGTAAGGGATTTTGCTTCGTTAATTGGCTATTACTAGGGTTATTATCTGATGCCCCTCCTCAATTTCCTTGCAACACCCCTTTTACTAGGCCTTTGCATGGAAAATTGTTGAAAAACTTGCATATTTTAGCACATTTTCACTTGGTTTTGACTTGTCATATCTCTAGGTTTACATTAAAAGTGTGTTGTGAAAGATATTTCTGCACCATTGGACTATTTTTAGGCATATTATTCACTATCCCTATTGAAAATTTCCACAACACCTTTTCTCCTAGTGTTTTGCAATGAAAAAAGTTGAAAAATCAAGTATTTTAGGTCATTTTCACACATAATTTTGCATATCATGGATTCTCCTCGGCATTCATCTTTGGAAGATTTATTTGAGTACATTATAAATTATGATAACTTTTGCAAATTCATTGATAAACATCCTCAAGTCTTGCATCAAATAGCATACATCTATGGTATTGACATGAACGTGAGCACCACTTGTGATATCCTTCGAACAATAGCCTACTTTGAAAGCTTTCTCACTATTGTGGGTGTTTTCTCTTCAATCTTGGAAAATCTTACTAACTTCATTTCTGAAAATAATCATGGGAAAAGTAGTACTGAAGACATCATTGCCTCTCCTCTCATTTCATGACGACATAATGGACATTCTTTCTAAGACGTATGAGAATGACATAGCACTAGATGATTCATCTAACAAAGAGACTTGTCCCAACATAACCCCACTTAGTAAGGATATTTTGGCACAAGAAGAAGACATCATGGACACATTCCTTAATACTACTCTGCCATCCCTTCCTCCTCTACCTAGCTAGGATGATGCTTTAGATGATGTAGATTCCCTCTATGAACATTTGCTTCAACCTGTTGAAACCAAAAAATTACCACCTGATGTTTAAGAACTTATCAATTACATCTTAAACAAAGAAACAAATCATGCACCTTTACCTGAACCTTCACTTACCTTGGGTAACAATGAAATTTCATATGATATTGAAGAGCAAACTATCCCTCAAACCCAATGTATTCCAACACCCTATATATGGACTGAAATGGGCACTTTTTGGGTTCCTCAACAATGTCACGTCTCAGACTCTCACATTTACTTGATTGGTTAAATGCATGAAAACCATTGAACTTTAGTAGAGGATAAAATTTTGAGAGATATATCATTGGTTTAAAATTTGTTAGGGTTAGCCGGCAGAAGATATCAATTAAATGCAAATAAAGAGTAAACAGAGAAATGGAAATACATAGAAATAATAATAGCGAGAGACAATTTTTAACGTGGTTCACCCAAACTCGAGCTACATCCACCAAACAGAGAGTCCAATATTATTATCCAGTAAATCAAACCGATTACAATCAGCAATCCCTGCAACTCAATACCGCTGCAAAATGCTACAATACAATATCAAAACCCTAACCCTTAGCTGCTTTTTATCAAGCTTTTTGTCGGTTACAAAATAAGGTTTTCTTATGTCGGTCAATGAAAAAATTAACTCCCGGTGCATTATAAAATAATAAAAAACCATGTGAGGTTTCGGGGGTGTTGCCCCCGAGCCCCCACGGGGGCGCTGCCCCTCGACCCCGCCCTGTATCGCGACAGGGAACGCGCTAGGGGCGCTGCCCCTGGACCCCGCAAGGGGCGCTGCCCCTTGACCCCATCTTGGGGGCGCTGCCCCCAAACCCCCGCAAGGGGCGTTGCCCCTTGACCCCGTAGGAATTTGGGGGGAAACCGCGCTGATAAAAGTGGGGTAAATATAACCTCTGAGTCTGATTAGGCTCCATATAACAACAATCTCCCACTTGGAGACTGATCAGACTCCACACCATGTCATCTCCCACTTGGAGACTGATCATAACACCACTGACCCTGTAGCTCCCACTGGAAATAAGCACCCTGGACTCTGCTGTTCTATTTTTGTTGTGTTCAGTCTAGAAGACCAACCGAAGCTGAAGAGGAGCTCAGCTTCGCCCTTGTCACTGCCTTGGTCAACATATCTGCTGGATTGTCATCTGTATGTATCTTTGCCAGCTGTAACTGTCCATCATCCAACACTGACCGAATGAAGTGATACCTCAACTGTATGTGTTTGGTCTTTGAATGCAAGGCAGAATTCGTTGCAAGATGTATGGCACTCTGGCTGTCTGTAAACAAATAACTGTTAACCTGTTGTGTGCCCAATTCATTCATGAAAGATTGCAGCCATATCATCTCCTTGCTTGCCTCTGTTGCAGCTACATATTCTGCCTCGGTGGTGGATAAAGCAACCACCTTTTGTAACCTGGAAATCCAACTCACCGCTGTTCCGCCTACAGTAAAGACATAACCTGTAGTACTCCGCCTGGTATCAATATCTTCTGCCAAATCTGAGTCTACATAACCTGCTAAATCAGTATTAGAGCCCCCAAAACATAAGTGTTTATTGGATGTACCTCTCAAATACCTGAGAATCCATTTTACCGCATTCCAATGCTCTAATCCGGGATGACTCATATACCTGCTAACGACTCCTACAGCATGTGCAATATCCGGTCTCGTGCATACCATGGCATACATTAAACTGCCTACAGCTGAAGCATATGGTACCTTAGACATTTTCTCTTCCTCCTCTTGTGTCTTAGGACACATGTCCTTAGTCAATTTCAAATGACTAGGCAAAGGTGTGCTGACAGCTTTTGCATTCTCCATGTGGAATCTCTGCAACACCTTTTCAACATAAGCAGCCTGAGATAGAGTCAATGTTCTGTTCAGCCTATCTCTGCAAATTTTCATACCAAGGATTTGTTTTGCTGCCCCTAAATCCTTCATATCAAATGATTGTGCCAACTGCTGTTTTAACTCTCTTATGTGATCCATGTTAGACCCAGCTACAAGCATGTCATCAACATATAAACATAAAATAATGTAGCTGTCATTATCTAACCTCTTAAAATAAACACAATGGTCAGAATTACACCTGCTGTAGCCTTGCTCAGCCATAAAACTGTCAAATTTCAAATACCATTGCCGAGGTGCTTGTTTCAGACCATACAAACTCTTCTTCAATCTGCACACTAGTTTCTCCTTACCTTTGACCTCAAATCCTTGGGGCTGTTCCGTATAGATCTCCTCCTCCAAATCACCATGGAGAAAGGCAGTTTTAACATCTAGCTGTTCCAAATGTAAATCTTCAGCAGCCACAATACTTAAAACAGTACGAATAGAAGTCATCTTGACAACCGGAGAAAATATCTCATCAAAATCAATGCCCTTTTTCTGTGCAAATCCTTTTACAACTAACCTTGCCTTAAATCTTTTCTTACCTCCATCTTCCTTTTTCAGCCTGTAAACCCATTTATTTGGTAAAGCCTTTTTACCTTTAGGTAACGTACATAATTCCCAAGTCTGATTTTTCAGCAAGGAGTCCATTTCTCCTTTCATTGCAAGCTCCCACTGAACCTGTGTATCTACCTGCATAGCTTCATCATACCCTTCTGGTTCACCAGCATCTGTTAACAAAATAGAATACAAAGAGGGAGAAAACCTTTCAGGAGGTCTACTTATCCTTGTGGACCGTCTAACATTTACTGGAGTTTGTGGTATTTCTGGTTGCTGTTGCGGAGCATGAGGAACCACTGGAACATCACTATTTGGAGTATCATCCAGCACCACATAATCCTTTTCTTTCTTCTCATGCTGCTGCAACTGATCTTTGTACAACACCTTCTCATTGAATATAACATCCCTGCTTCTCACAATTTTCTGATTTTCAAAATCCCATAGCCTATAACCAAATTCATCAATGCCATATCCAACGAAGGTACACCTTTTTGATTTTGCATCCAGCTTGGTTCTATGTTCAGAATCTATATGTGCAAATGCTTCACAACCGAAGGTTTTCAGAAAAGAATAACTCACCTTCTTGCCTGTCCATGCTTCCTCTGGAATACCACAGCCCAAAGGAACTGAAGGACCTCTGTTAATTAAATATACAGCAGTGTTGACAGCCTCTGCCCACATGTTTAAAGGCAGCCCAGAATGCAATCTCATGGTCCTTGCACGCTCCATTATTGTCCTATTCATGCGTTCAGCCACTCCATTTTCCTGTGGAGTCCCTGGAACCGTTTTCTGCCTACGAATTCCATTAAGGGAACAATAATCTTCAAATTCTTTGCTGCAATACTCACCGCCATTATCAGATCTGAGACATTTTAATCTTTTACCCGTCTCATTCTCAACCAAGCTTCTCCATTTCTTAAATGTTTCAAATACATCAGATTTCTATCTAAGAAAATAAATCCAGACCTTCCTAGTTGCATCATCTATGAATGTAACATAATACCGAGAGCCACCAAGAGAAGATACCTGAGCTGGTCCCCATACATCTGTATGCACAAGCTCCAATTTTTTATTTTTCTTTTGCTTCCCATCCTTGAGAAAATTGACTCTCTTTTGTTTTCCATACACACAACTTTCACAGAAATCCATATTAATACATTTCAGACCTGGTAAAACTTTCTTAGAATGAAGTACCTTCATACCTTTTTCACTCATATGCCCAAGTCTGTTATGCCACAGTGTTGTCGCAGAACCTGCAGCAACTTTTTCAGTCTCTTCCTGCAAACCTGCAGCAACTGTTCCTGAACCTGTTTATTTTTTCTCTATAACAGCTAAAGTAGAAGGAACAGTATGACCTGTACAAAGATATAAGGTGCCTACTTTCACACCTTTTGCTACTACTAAGGCACCTTTTGAAACCTTCCAATTTTTATCAGTAAATGTAACAGTGCAACCTTGTTCAGTTAGCTGCCCTGCTGAAATTAAATTCCTACTAAGCCTTGGAACATGCCTTACCTCTTGTAGTAGCCAATGATTCCCATTCTGCAACTTAATCTTGATTCTTCCCTTTCCAACAATCTGACAGGGTTCGTTATCTCCCAAATAAACCAGCCCAAAATCCCCTTGGACATAATCAAGGAAATAACTTCTATGGGGCGTAGCATGAAATGAAGCCCCTGAATCTAAAACCCATGAATCATCAGCATTATCTAGGGAAAGAATCAAAGCATCATCTTCAGACTTATTGCTTACCACATTTGCTTCCTTATTGCCTTCTTGTTTGTCTCCTTCTTTGTTCTTCCGAGACCAGCAATCTTTCTTCAGATGACCTAGTTTTCCACAGTACCAGCAATCCTTCTGTCCTCTGGTTTGGGATCTTTTGTCCTTTGATTTTCCTCATGGCTTCCCATGACCTCCAGAACCTTTTCCTCTCTCCTTTGATCTGCCCCTACTTTCTGTACTCAAAACACTGCCTGATTTGGATCCACCTGAGCTTTTCTTACGAATTTCCTCACTCAGAATAACACCAACAACATCATCAAATTTTAGGGTATTTGAACCAGAAACAGAGTTACTAACCGCCATTACCAAACTATCCCAGCTTTCAGGCAATGAACATAATATCAAGAGAGCTCTAACTTCTTCATCAAATTTTACATTTACAGAAGTCAATTGACTGACAATCGTATTAAATTCATTTAAATGACCTGTCACAGATCCACCTTCAACCATTTTCAAATTAAACAACTACTTCATGAGAAATACCTTATTTGAGGCTGAGGTTTCATACAATTTTGCCAAAGCTTTCATCAGACCATCTGTTGTCTTCACTTCTGTTATATTGAATGCCACCGACGGTGCCAGGAACAACCGAATGGTTCCCAGTGCCTTTCTGTCAAGAAGATTCCAATCCTCATCAAACATTGTTGCCGATTTCTTGGCTACTCCTTCCAACGGCCTCCATAAATCCTTTTGATAGAGGTAATCCTCCATCTGCATCTTCCATAACTGATAGTTCTGCCCATTGAATTTATCAACCTTCGTTTTACCCTCATCCGCCATTGCTCCCACTCAACCGTGAGACTTTCCTGCAAACGATAATTGAACACAACCTGCTCTGATACCACTTGTTAGGGTTAGCCGGCAGAAGATATCAATTAAATGCAAATAAAGAGTAAACAGAGAAATGGAAATACACAGAAATAATAATAGCGAGAGACAATTTTTAACGTGGTTCACCCAAACTCGGGCTACATCCACCAAACAGAGAGTTTAATATTATTATCCAGTAAATCAAACCGATTACAATCAGCAATCCCTGCAACTCAATACCGCTGCAAAATGCTACAATACAATATCAAAACCCTAACCCTTAGCCGCTTTTTATCAAGCTTTTTGTCGGTTACAAAATAGGGTTTTCTTATGTCGGTCAATGAAAAAATTAACTCCCGGTGCATTATAAAATAATAAAAAACCGTGTGAGGTTTCGGGGGTGTTGCCCCCGAGCCCCCACGGGGGCGCTGCCCCTCGACCCCGCCCTGTATCGCGACAGGGAACGCGCCAGGGGCGCTGCCCCTGGACCCCGCAAGGGGCGCTGCCCCTTGACCCCATCTTGGGGGCGCTGCCCCCAAACCCCTGCAAGGGGCACTGCCCCTTGACCCCGTAGGAATTTGGGGGGAAACCGCGCTGATAAAAGTGGGGTAAATATAACCTCCAAGTCTGATTAGGCTCCATATAACAACAAAATTCAGTTGCTTCGGCTATTTTTTGGGACTAACCTATTGATAGTGTTATGAGTGCGATTGTCAGCAGGTCTTGTCGAAGGACAAGAGCATGACTTAGGTAGAGGGGACCTAGCTTTTTGGCAACACGTGTTGGGTTCTATTTGGTTCTTTCACACACACACGTAGTTGCATTGCAAGTTTTGATTTAATGAGAATTTGCATTGCATGTTTGTTTCGATGGATGTTTGATGAGTTCGCCTTGTGGGATTATGTCGATTTTCTTGTTATGTCTTCAATTCAAGTTTGAAACCTGCTTATGATAAAGACAGAAGTTAGTATTTGCTTTTGATCTAAAAAGATATATGGTTTTAAAATATTGCTCCTAAGGAAAATATAAAACATTATTTTATTATTTTATATTTGTTCAAACAAATTCTTAGCTAATTATATTGTATCTATTCTTGAAATTAAATATATAAACTGAGAACACTATTTTTACTTGAAAAGTAAAAAAGATTATTTTAATATATACATATATTGTTATACTATTGACAAATATTGTTGGTATTTCCTAAGAATAAATAAATCTTAAACTAATAAATTATTACGGAATAGATATACGTATATATTATAAATGCATTATATTTATATGAAGAAATAATCATTATTAAAGGGCATGTAATGTAATTTTTCTTTGGACTTATCTTAAAAAAAAATCATTGCATGAGCGGCATGCAAAAGAAGATTTTTTTTTAAGAAAGAAATAACAATAAAGAAAATTGCATGAAGGGAAAGAGATTTTCTTTAGGGTTTGATAGTAATAAAAGCAAGGAAAAAGCTTTGAAAACACATTGACGACGTCATAGTAGGAAAATTGAAAGCGGCGGAATCATTAGAGGAGAGCATAAATACGTTGAGGAGGAGAATCGAAGGAGGATTTTTAGCATCAGATCCTGGTAAGTTTATTGCAAAGTTAAAATCCCGTGGTTTTTATTTTTTTAAAAAATCATGTAGATCAGCTTTATTAAACCATAAGCAACCTCTGAATCATCTAGTCAATCTACTCTGTAGTATTTAGATGATCTTTTCTAGTAACGAATTCTGTTTCATTCCTCAAAATCTACATTTTGTCTATGTTGGGATCTTTCCCTCAATACTAGTGATAACATCTACGAACTTATGCTAAGAAAGTTTTAATTTTATATCTATATATGACCCAGTGATCAGCAAACTGTTTCAGTTTTTAATTCTCACAAATCTTATTGAAAGTTCAAGGGATGTCGGCCATTTAGCTAGCAGCGAAATGCTTATAGAATGCAGAATAAAAATTTAAGATTGATAAGACCAAGAATTTGGGAGACTTATAACCTCAACAAATGATAGGTGCTGCATTCTAAATTGAACTGTTTGAAAGTAGCAAGAAGCACTAAATATTGCCATAGCCGTGCTCAAAAGGTTTAAGGTTTAGTTTTAAAAGAAATAACAGTTTTGATAGGGATCATCGGGCCTTATGGACGTCGATCCTTGTTTGGGTCTTTAATTAAAACCTTCCCCACGACTATTACCTTATATTTGATTGTCTAGAAACTCTAGCATCGATTCACATGTCCTAGGTGTAGCTATGAAAGATGCGTCTTCTAAGACCAGCATAGAGAAACTCAGGGTCGCCCTTCCTGTCAGTAGATCCTACAACGCTTACATCTTCTGAGACTCACCATATTTGGCAGTAGGAAATTATCCAACATGTATTATTTATTTTCTTCTCTAAACAGAAAGCGTGAGGCCAGGATATAAACATCCAGCAAGTCGTGCTATCCCTGATTTGCTGCGGTTTATATTTCCTTCATGGCTTCCTTCAGCTGTAGCTGTAAAGATCCAGTAACCCTAAAGAATATATCACGTTTCATTTCCATTTAGGACCCTTTATTTTTTTAAGTAATCAGGAATGTACCCTGAGTTTAGGGGTCCGTGAATCGAAGAATGCCTTTTGTATTTTGGTGAAGCACTAACTAAAAGAAAGAGTTTGTTTACCTTAACTGCCATCCTTTTCAGCTTGAAAGAATCTTATGACCATCTTTGTGAATGATGTGTATTAGGCGTAAAACTGAATGGTTTTTATTTCATACGTTTAAATCATATAAAATAGGGATGAAGTCTAAGAATCGTATCTATTCCCTGAATAAAGGAGTGTAAAATCTAACTTAATTAAATCATACTAATCTAATAACCTATAGTTTGAATGTTAGGAGACGATTAGGAGTGTTTACTACAACAGGGATGCTATAAATAGAGTTTTCGATTGTTTTTGGAACTATACATGTACTAGTTAATACTAATAATTTGCATAGTACTAGTAGAGAATGGTTATTGTCTTAATTGCTAGATTTCATAAATGACCTTTAACCTAGGGTATTTAGATTATAAAATAGTAAAAATGGATAACTTCATTAAATCAAATCTATTAAAAGAAAAGGAGTGGAGTCAATTTTTTTTTATGTTTGCATCTGTATCCTTGCATGATTCAAATGAGTTAGATTTCTATCGTAAATAGTATTTTGAAAAGAAATGGCTTTCATACTACTATGTTTTAGGCTTTTGGAAAAGATTGCCTTCCGGGACGGGTGTCGAGTATGGAATAACATGGAAGTAGGTTTTCTTTTTCGAAACCTACACGCATTTTTTTTTTGTTAATGCTTTGGCCAAAGCAACTGTGATGTTGAAATAGACGTATGCACCATTGTAGGAAATGGTTTGATTGCCTAGTGTTATTTTTATATTTTTTCCCTACCATATCCTATTGATGAGATGCTGCATTCATGATAGAAATGCATGTAGATTGATAGGCACACACCAGATTCCACCCTGCACTTGTTTACAAGTTGCTAGGCCCTTCGAGTAGGGTCAGGTATTCCTCAGTTTGAGGAATTCCAGGGAAGCGCAAGCTTCGTGGTTGGGCAGAAAAAGTGCCTAAACCATGTTCTTGTCCTTCAACTCAGCAGATGGCCAGTTTGTCAATGGCGGTCAAGAACTATTTATTGGATTTACTTGAAATTTATGATAGTTGTACTCTTTATTGATCTCAAATGCTATGTAAGGCGTAAGGCCAATTCTGTAATTGACTTCAGAACGATGTAATGAAACTAGATTTGATATCAAACATATGAATGGAATCTTGCTTTGACATTAGAAGTTACTATTATCTCTTCTTAATGATGATGTTGAAGTTACTTTACTTTACTTACTCACTTGATGTTAAAGTGGAATTTACTTCAGTATTTATGGTGTGGAAATTTTTTAGTACTTTACAAACAACCTCATTCAATTGGAAATGGAATTATAAGAGGTCCTATAACTAACACAAGAAATTGCAATATCCCCTCTCTACCACCATTAATGGATACCTTTCCTACAAGGAAAGCCTCACAAGCTCATGAACATGTGGAAGAGAGAAGACGAGATAAAGCTATAGCCATTAAAGTAAAGATCAAGATCCGTGACTACTGCTAGCCCAGTTGTCCCTACAGGTAAGTATTTCTAACCTTTTACCTCCGTGATGTGTTTCCCCCGTGATGTGTTATGTGTTGTTTAGGCCTCCTAGGATGACCCTTGATACTCTCATAAGGTCAAGGATACTAGGAGACCACCTCTGTTGTGACCCTTATTCTATTTGTATCATCATTCTTCTATATTGTTTCTCCTCTATTTTAATTGTTGTGTGTTGTGTCTTACGGACATAGCATTGCGGTTGGTAACTTGGGGTCACCCTCCTACGTGACTGTCCCTAAGGCACTTGTTTATCCTCCCTTGATTTACTGTTTCCCTTCCTCTAGTGGTTCTATCTAGCGGGTGGATGATGAAAAACATATTATACTGATGCGGACCTAGTGTCCCTTTAGCGAGTAATCAAAAAATGGACCTCGTCCATACATGACAATGGGGTTGTTATATATTATCCGACGCTTGGCTAGTAGAATCACTCCGTGTGATCTTGATGCTGTCTTATCGCACTTACAAAACATAACAATACTGCTGCTCTGTGCACTTTGTCTATCTTGAATCTTGCATTTCTTGGTTCTTTATGTGATTGATCATGTGCATTGTTGTTTATCATGATTATATGGACACTAACACTTTTCTTGCAGGAATGTGTTTGTGGAAACATTTGGTGATCATAAAGTACATGTCACCTCCGAGGGCATGGACTTTGCAAGAGCTCATGTTCCCTTGTGTGTTTTCTTCCTACCTTAACGTGCTTGATATCGATACACGACATCAACCACCTTAAGGTGGGGGCATATATAAGGTAAGCTATTTGTTGTAGATGCTAGCAATGTGTGTTTGTGAATCTTGAATCTATTACAATCACTTAAGCCCTCTACGGAGACGGGATATCATGCATATCCTTTTTATCTTAAGCCCTTTGTGCGAGGCAGGGATGGTGTATTTATCGAGGAGAGTGTACACTCCTATCATTTTCAAAAGTCCTCCGAGTAGGTGGGGAGCAGATTTGAGACTATCTTAACCCTTAAGCATGTCTTTGGTGATTGTTGTGGCGAAGCCCAATTGTTGGTGTGTGCTTGTAATGTGCCTGAGATGGTGATGAACCTAGAAATAGGTACACTCCATCGCTTGTTTGTCATGTTTTCTCCATGTCTTCCATGTGTGTGTGTATGGCATGTTTGTTCCCAAGCATAGTCTAAAGACTGGTGGCGATGAGTCCCTCCTATGCTTTGGGATTTGTATCGCGTGATTGATTTGTATGGCATGTTTGTTCTCAAGTGCAGTCTAAAGACTGGTGGCGATGAGTCCCTCCTGCATTTTGGGTTGTGTGTTTACTTTCCTTGTACTTGCATTCTGCATTTCATATACGAGAAAAAGAAAAAGAAAATAATCACTGCATTCACTGTGTTTTACGTGTCTTCAATGTTGTCTTCTCTGTGTTTTACGTGACTATAACTATCTTCTCTATGTTTTGCGTGCTTGTTACTGTCTTTAATGTGTTTGGTGTGTCTTCTCCGTGCTTGGCGTGTTTGTTGTGTTTGTTGACCGTACTTTAATGCATGTATTGGCTTTGTGTTTATACATACATTAAAGTGGGGGCTAAATGTTATGTCGGAAAATGTCCCTTTGGGGGCTTTTCCTTCTTAAGGTTTATCTCTCAGGTCCTGTAATTGCATTTAGAGCATCTTGCATGTTATTTCTGACTCCTGATAAGAAAACCCTTGGGTCTTGTGACAAATAGGACCTAGGGGGCTACACTTTGATGAATTTTAAGCAAAAATGGTAGGGTGGACTTGGGCGCTAGCACCCTAGTCCAGCCCTATTTTGGGTCTACCCTAATTTCAAATGTCAGTTTTATGACCGTTAATTAGGTCCTATGCCGAAATCTAAAGTTTGAATTACGAAATTCTTAGTGGGGATCTTTGTAGTTGCATATATAATCATGATTATGTTTCATTTGAAAACTAGATGGCATTTTTGATTGACAAGCTTTTGTGAAAATGACTCAAGACATTCATTGTGTTGCAGAGTAGTACTTTGTGTTATTATTGTGTTTGTATTTGTAGATTGGATAGCCATCTCCTCATGGCATGAATAACATCTTCCTTCCATGAGATCTACACTTCAAGGTGATATCTATTATGTTTTCAATCATTCATCATTTGGATTTTTGCCTCTATCTAGCTGAGATACGCACTCTCATCTAACAATGGTGTTCGAAAGACTTGAATGTCTCTCTGGGGCTTGACTAAGGCAAGCCTCTAAACACCACAACCCCCTCCCACACTCCTTGTGATTGCAGGTTACAGGTGTTGAGTTCTGTGGAGTGGAGTTGCAGAGAGGAGTGGCAGACATTGAGGATTCAGGATCTGAAAAGAAGCAAGACACTGGAGCTTTTCTTGGACTAGGGCGCTAGTCCCCATGTCCTCCGTAGTTGAATTCCCAAAAATGAAAGTCGCAGTGCAGATCAGTGTCAGAAGGAGATCAGGATTCTGCAAAGAAACAGGTACCTTGGACTTTGGCGCTAGTCCCCATGTCCCCGACTTTTCTGCCTTCTAAACTTTAAAAAATAGTGAGTTAAATATCTTTGTCCTTTATCTCAGTTTGAAAGGATTTACTGTAATTGATGATTTGCTTACTAATTTGCATAATTAGGGTTTCTAAGTACAATTAAGCATTAGATAGAGACATTGTTTGACACATCCAAGAATCTATAGCTTCCCAAGTGGCAGCCCAACCTGATAGGTGATTGCTCTCGCTTAGTGGAGATTCAACTCAGTTGATAAGCCCTTGGAATGTTTGTAGTGAAAGGAGGATCTTGCATAAACCATTAAAACCCCATTTTCCCCCTTTTAACAAAAAAACACTACAAAATAGCAAGATAGAGTTATAGAGAGATAAATAGAGAGAGATAGAGAGAACGAGATAGAAGGAGAGATATAGAGATAGAGAGGCAGAGAGATAGAGAGAGAGGGATGATGGAGAGATAAAGAGATAAATGGAGATATAGATAGAGATATAGAGGGAGGGAGAGATAGAGAGAGGGAGAGAGAGATAGAGAGAGGGAGGATAGAGACATAAAAAGATAGAGGGATAAATAGATAGAGATAGAGAGAGAGAGAGAGAGAGAGAGAGAGAGAGAGAGAGAGAGAGAGAGAGAGAGAGAGAGAGAGCCTTTACAAAAAGTGTTTTAGACTTTGAAAATCTATACTAATTCTTTTCCAACATGTCAATTTAATGTTTCATGGAGGAATTCTTATTTAATCATCATATTCAACAATAAACATATGCACATTAAAAAGTCTCATAAAAAATGAAAAATAACATATAGAATGAAACTATGGGATGCATGATCTTTCCTTTAAAGGTTGGTTAAAAAATGGTGTAAATTTTATATCACATTAATTCTTCGTCGAAGAGATTTGATATTTTATTTGGTAGACCTTGGATACAAAAATGTAAAGAAATGCCTTCTATGTTAGATCAATGTATCGAGTGGTATAAGGAAGAACAACTAAGAGAAGAATTGACAATTTATATGACCAAGTGAGCCTACAGTGATAAAGTCCAAAGCTACTTATGCACATTCCTATTTTAAAGAAATTGATAAAGCAAGGCCTAAAACACCTCAAATTTGTAAAACCTATAGTTAATGTGCATAAAGGTTTTGATATTTTTATGCATTTAGGATATCCTTATGAAAAAAACAATACTCATGTATCAAGGAAAACAAAAATAATAAAGGTATTCTAAATGATAAGGAATTTAAGAATATTTGAACTTCTATAGGAATTTATTCTACTTGGCTCCCAAAGAAATATTTACAATGCAAAATTATACATATGGAACCGTCTCCAAAGAAGTAGGAATAATGGGTAAATAAAGATAAATCAATAGTTCCCACTCTCTATCACATTTGTTAAAGGTTCTACCATACATAGGGATGAGGACTTCATTCTAAATGAGAGAGAGAGAGAGAGAGGAATGATAGAGAAATAAATGGAGGATAGAGAGACAGAGATAGAGAGATAGAGGATAGGTAGAAAGAGACTCTCTCTCTCTATCTTTATCTCCCTCTCTATCTATATCTCTCAATCTCCCCTTCCTCCCTTTCTCTTCCCTGCCCTCTCTATCTCTCACTCTATATGTCCCTCTCTCTCTCTCTCTTTATATATATATATATATATATATATCAAGATATATATATCTTTATATATATAGAAAGATATATATATATATATATATATATATATATATATATATATCTTTCTATCTCTATCTATCCCTATCTATCTCTATCTCCTCTATATATCCCTATCTATCTTTATCTCCCTTCCTCTCTCTCCTTCTCTCTTCCTCTATCCATCCCCCTCTCTCTATCTCTTTATGTCTCTTTGTCTCCCTCCCTCTCTCCATCTCTATCTCTCCCTCACTCTCCCCCTCTATCTCTCTATTTCTCCCTCTCTGTATCTCTATATTTTCTTGTCCCTCTCCCCCTCTCTATCTCTCTATCTATTTATCTCTCCATCTCTTTATCTATTTCTTTTTGCTTCTAGTATTGACTATAGTACTGGTGTATGTCTAAAATCCTTAAATTCAACACTATCTTGTTTCTTGACCATATTAATACCTTAAAACTCTTTCTTATTGGTTGCTCAATTGTCTTTTATCATAAAAATTATATGTAGATTTGAAATAAAGGAGAGAGTAGATTTCCTCCCAGAGGGTGCAAATGCAATGCACACTTCACCAATACCCATGGAGATAAAATTCAAGAAGTGCACAAAGATAGAATAGGCTAAGAAAATACTCATTTGAAGTGAAAATGAAGGCATTAGAAGGATAGGTCACCATAGTTGTAGAGAAAGACAATGAAGTTGAAGATACACAGGTAGAAGCAACTAAAAAACAACTCCTAGAGATTAAAAAAAAATTGACTAAAGCAAGAATAGAGTTGGCAATAGGAAAAATCTAGATGGTAACTAAGACAACCACAAAGAATGCATTATCAAAGAAAGTGGAAGACTTGGAGGTATAATCAAGCCATGAAAAGGCTAAAACTAGCACCAATGATATTGAAATAGGATCACTAAAGAAAAAGGCATGTAGCCAAGATTATGAGCTAGCCAAGATAAATAATCAAGTGGACACCTAGGCCTAGATACTCAAGGGCCTAAGAGAAAAAGAGGTTGACCTAAAGAATATACTAGAAGAATCAAAGGAAGAGGTCAAAAAGTTAAAGGCCCAAATTAAAGAGCTCAAATAGTTAGTGGCTTCCCTTGACCACATAAAGGTCTTGTGAAGATCATATTGCAAGGCCACAATGGAGGCCACATCATCTAAGCCTCGTAAATATTACACTGAAAGAGATTGAGAAGGTGGAGAAAGAGATTGATATGGTTTTTAGTTCTATAGAAAAATAACATGAGCACGTTATAACGCACTCACATTATGGCTCGGTAGTAACTAAGCTTAGGCTTGGTAACTATTGAGCCATAATGCAAGCATGTTATAACATGCTTACATTATATCTTGTTTGGACCAAAAGGTGGTTTTGGCCACTTTTTGGTCCCCCGTCTTTTTACACATGCCTACATGTGCTGGGATGATATAATGATAATTTGACACATATGTGACAACATCTAATGTATTACAAAGCTTTTGTAATGGTCATCCCTTTGTTTCATATGGGTTATTATAGTTTTGAGATAGATTATTAAGTATGTCCATTGCTTGTAATGTTATCTTTGATTTGTATGTAAATACACATTTGGTTTTGTTGATATTTTATTGGTGTATCTCCTCCCTCCTTGGAGTTCATGACCCTATTGCCTAATGGAGTAGGCACTAGTCCAAATTGGTGAGAGATCAAACACTCTCTTTTTAATTCATCCTTTGTTCTTATTAGCTATAGGAGTAGATTAGGGTTTCACATGCATTTTATGATTCAATATTATAAACTAGGGGAAAACATCATAAGTGAACTACAAAGTTATTTATCTTAGAGAATCATGTCCTGCAACACTACACCTTGCACTTGTGTATGAAAAGTTTTATAAAGTGGATTCATATGTGGGGATTATATCAGGTTGTTATAATTTATAGGTGCATATGCAAGGTTGTATTTTCAACTTAATTAGAGGTTTTGCAGGTAGCTACTTAGTCTTTGACCTAGTGAAAATTATAGGGGTCAGGCGTACATTAGGTATAATTGTTGCTATTTTCAATCATCATTCATCTAAATAGGTTAGATGTTCTATTAAGGATACTTCTAGGAACACCCTCCTTGGTCTAGCTAAGCCCAAAGTGAAGGAGATAATTTCCACTCTTAGCAATTAGCTTTTAACCATCCACAATCAATTGATGAGCTGATTGATTCACCTTCAAGACAAGTGCTTGGCCTTGAAATGAATTGATTCCTCTATGATTGTGGAGTTGTGGTTTTAGGACCTAATAGAATGGCATCATTGTTGGGGATGTAGAAGTTTTTATATCATTTAAAGGACCTTGGCAATTCAATGAAGAAAGTTTGCTTCCATTGAAGTATTACATTTTGCTGTGGTGCAGTCACTGTAGGAGGGTTCACAGAGTGAACTGTCCGAACCGTGCAGCAAGAGTAAACACAATAGAAACAACTCAAGAATATAGAAAAGATGCAGATTCAGTCATTCAGTATATCAAAGAATCCAAACACAATCTAGTTGGCAACATGCGGGCTTACAACTCAGCTCACAGGCCTGATCACATACATGCGCAAGATAAAGCTTTGAAGCTCCTTCGCACAAAACTAAACTATAGATCCTTCTAATGTGAATAGCTATCTCTGAACTGATTTCCTAAGGATCTATTACATCATTATATATCATTTCCAGACCAATAGATTCCTCCACGTCGGCCACAAGAGATCTGGAATCCCGATGAAGAGGTGTAACGTGTGTTCTTGGATAGGTCGGACCTATCGGCTTGAAAATCCTTCTCCAACAGATACAATGAAGTGCGGACCTATGAGGAAGGTCAGCCACGAACCAAGGAACATTGTAGAATGAATCACAAGGATTCACAAGTCGGCCAATGCTCCCAATCCTTCTCCTTCAGCTGATTACTCATGACTGTTAGAGAACTATGCACTGAGAAAACAAAGGATCTTCTGATAGCGATAACTTTCCGGTAACTGATCCAGATGCTCTGAATTCTTGATATGATGTAGATGAATGAATTGAGATGCTAAGTCCAGATCTGCAAGTGTGAAATGTTGAAACTGGACCACAAGTTGAGCCGCTTCTGACTGAACTGCATGAACTGAACAGGGAAATGAAAGAACTGAAATGCAAATGCAATTTTTTTTTATTGATGCAAGATTGCTCTTGAACCAGGGATGCTCTTGCATCATGTTGTGTGTAGTGTTGGAATCTTGTCAACTTGCACCAATAAAATGGTGCTAGGGAAGATGTTCTTGGGTTTTGAATTGAAATAAAGACTTTGTTGGTGTGCTAAACCTTGAATTAATTTGTTTCATTGAAATTAATTGTGCTTCAAGATATTCCTCTTTTGTAAGAGGTGGCGACTTTGCTATCAAGAAAGAAATTTAATTGTTGTTGCAATCTATTTGCTATTGGTACTTCAAGAACACATCTCAAGCTTGTAATAATTGGTAAAATAGGTACACAAGTTTTCTTCCTCTATTTTGAGGCATAGTTTCTTTTGTGGGAAATAAACACATGGTTTTAAGACCCTTGTTTTCTACCCTACATAATGGAATGCTTTAGTTATGGCTTCCTAGATTAATAATGACAACTCTAGAGCTGCTCCTTCATATGCACCTTCTTATATTTGAATCCCTAGGTACTATGATGAAGTTGATTCCTATAAATCTTCTAGTGATGTTTATTATTGCTAGTCAAGTAGCCCTACATCTTATGCGAATCCATGACTAAATTTACAAACATCCATGCATAATCTAAATGAACTTGTTAGGAAACAAAAGGAAAATGAAAGTCAAATTAGGCTTCTTGAGTCCAAGTTACAGCAAAAAGAACTTGATAATCAGATTATGTTGCTTGAGTCTAGGTTGTAATTCAATTCTCACCCTATTGCCATAAAACTATGTTGTTTAGTCCCATACCATTCCCATGAACACCACTTACTAGTAGGTAGACATCTCTTGGGTTGATTATGAAATGCAAACCATGACATCCAAGGTCTTCAACCAAATGCATACATTTGATGGATATGATATTCACGAAGGGGACACACATGTTGATGCATTTTTAGAATTCATGAAAAAAATAATAATTTGAAGATGAAGCCATGTGGATGAGATTCTTTGTTAGGTCTCTGTGTGGAAGGGCATGGAGATGGTATGATAATTTCCTAGAACATTACTTTGCTTCTTGGAAAGACTTTGTGGTTGTATTTGATGAAGAATTTTTAAATGGTTTAGACCTTGCTGCTCTTGTCCAAGAATTGACAAACATCAAAAGGTAAGAGGAAGAGTCTAGTATGGATTTCAGTCATAGGTTTGTTGTTACCCTTTCCAAAATCCCAAATGCTTCCAAACCTAACACACCTACCTGAATTGACATGTTTTAATTGAATCCTATGAGGTTGGTTTGGGTTTAGTATAGGAAGATTTGAAGCTTACAAGTCTACAACATGCTTATGAATGCCTTGACTCTATTGAAAGAACGAGGAATGATTACACTGAAAAATTATTGTCCTCAAATGTGAGTGTTGTTGGTAATGAACAAGTTGCTATGAGTAGCAACCAATGGATGTACCATGTGGGGTGAATACAACATTAGATCAGTATGAGAGCATGCTCAAGTGGGAAAAAATATATGATAGTGCATCATATGACTACGATGCTAATGAAAAAAATAGTGTATGCACTTATCTTCAGTTGGATAATGTTAATGATGAATTGCATAATGATCTTCAGTTTGAGGTTGAGGTATGTGACATTGTAGCTTGTGGTAGTGAAGTGGACAAAGAGGAAGGTGTGTGCACAAGTGAGAAATCAAATTAATTAGTTCATAAAACATATTTTCTGAAGTGTGTACATGTATGTGAAATCAAGGACAAACAATAAACCAATTTCTTGTTTGATGTATTGCCCTCCTTTGTTCCTATCAATGATGGTGATGCAACTCATGATGGTTTGTATGAGAATGACTTGGATGTTCTTGTACTTGGTAATGAGATTGTTGAGACAAATGTTATGCAGACATTGATTTTAGTTTGAAGACTTCCCTTGATGATTGTGAAGATGGTGATCATGTGGATTCATATGAGAGCCTATTTATTTTATGCAAGATTTGTTGTCTTCTCCATGCAAATTATGATTTAAGTGGGCCATAAGGAAATTCTATTGTAATGATTGTGGAAAAAGAAGTGTCACTAGTCTGATTTCAACAATGAATATGATGCAGTAAGTTGCCAAAGTTAGTTTAAAATAAGGGGACAGTTTGAAGAAATTGGTTCTTTATTTGAAGTGTCTCATGATGCTAATAGTTGATTTGATGGTTTTAATTGTAGCTTGAATCATGCTTATGATTTAGATGTTGAAGGGAATATGAACATGTGTGGAAGTAGTGATCAGGAGTTTGGTGTAAATACCAATGATTATGAAGCTTTTCACTATGATGTTTGGTGTTCATCAACTCTTGAACATGTTTGTACTACAATAGAGGTTGAGTCTTGTGGGATTTGTGATGTAGAGGTCTATGTACAATACTCTAAGGAATGAAATAGGGTTTGGTTTTTATTATAACTTTCTTCAATTTGCAATGCAATGTCTACTTGGTAAATCAATATAAGACATATTCCCAATTCTTCTTTGCAATATCTCTTTTTTGTATGCTTCAGGGAACCTAGCAAGTGTCTAGGCACACATTTATTGCACATGTATTAGAGATTAGTTAGTTTGTCATTCATAGAATGTAGTGAAATTTAATAGTATAGTTGTTTATGATAGGAAATATTTCTAACTTGGTATGTGGGGTTTGCAAATTGGGAGAGGATAACTAAGAATGGTTGTATTGTCAAGAACTAGAAGGAATTTGGGGGTCTAAAGCTTCTGTACAATAGAAGCTAAGTAAATTAGGCTCATCCAAGTTGGAGTTGCATTGTCATTGTAGTCATTTGTTTTGGGCTGACTCTATTTCCATAGGATTAGGCATCGGTCTCTATTAATTGCATTTGATCCAATACCTCAAAATTACAAATGTTAAACATATACAAAAGGTATAAGTTATTTGAGGTTTGTTTGTCTCCATGGAGTTGAAAAATGAAAAGGATAGGCTTAATTTTTTGCAATTTCATTATTCTTTTTCTGAATTTGAATGGAGATAAGTTGTTTTTATAAGTTATTTATTCACAATACTTGTCATGGTACAAAGGATCATGCTTGCACATGTTGAAAATTAAATCCATTGCTTATACATCTATGGATGTGTCAAATATATATATATATATATATATATATATATATATATATATATATATATATATATATATATATATATATATATATATATATATATATATATATATATATATATATATATAGGGTTTGTAGCTACAAATTTATATGAAACTAGCACAATATGAGTTAGTGACAGTAAATTGGGCTTATACATTGTGCCATGAACCTAGATTTACCTTTGTAGTAATGTTTGTCAATAATCTTTGTTATTTTGAAGACTCTCATAAGTATTACCCTCTCGAGTCTTGTAAAGATCAAAGTGTAGAAGACAGGGTCTAGTCTTTTTAGTTGGTTCTTTCTTGTCCTTGGTTCAATCATAGGGCTAACATTTCACTTTGATTGACTTGATCCCTGACACCATTGTTGGGGATGTGAAATTTGGTTGATATGTTGAAGATCTCTACAACTTGATGAAGAAATTGTTTACAACTATGATAAATTGCTTGGTCTATCAGTCTAAGCCAAGAGGTTACGACTACTAAAGTTGGGTGTGAAGGCTTTGCTAGTGATTGGAACTCAAAACATTATTATAGCATTGAAGAAGTGATGAACTATTCCAAATCATGTTCTCTTTGAGAGATGGTGACTTTATAAAACACCCCAAGAAAGAAAGTTTCATAAATGGAGGGAAGAAGATCTATGATTAGAAGCAATCTTGATGCAATTCTAGTACCAGCATTGGAGACCAGAAGAACCATTGGATGGCGAGCTAAAAAAATAGGTATTAATCAAAAACCCCTTGAAAATAATCTTGAAATTGGTACTTTTGATAGGGTGCACCGTTTATTAGATGATGGTTATTACTCTTACAATGATGAGAATCCTAATCCTCATTTCTAGAGATTAGCATAAACAAGGGAAAAGGGTTATGAAAGAAAATGCTAAAAATGAGAGAGACTGGATAGACCTTCGCACCAAGCTATACCAAATTCCCCTAGGGTTTATTCCAGACCAATCACCCCTGTTCATTCGAATAATTCTATTAATTATTGAGAGTCGCATGTCTAGCTAAAGTTAGATAGCTAGATTCATTGAACCCGAACACTTGCACAAAAGTCAAACTAACTTTGCATCTCCACCATTCATTTCATACATCTCCAAATCTCAACCGTTCACATAAAGATATGTGTTCACATAAGGATATGCCCTATAAGCCTCCATCCTTGCCCTAATGTCGTCTCATGAAATCTCAACCATCCATTGCACCTCTTAATCCTAGCCATTCATCATATCACCCAAAAATCCATAAATCAAACATCAACCAAGCCATGTTCAAGTCTCCATGTTATCCAAAGTTATGTTGCTAGTGTGAGGAATCAACATATCATTATCAAGAGCATATCTAGTGGAGCTAGGGTACAGTCCATTGTTGCTCTATCAGAGGAGAAAGGATGATTTGAGGTGAAAGGTTGTGTTTATTGCATTATCTTTGTGTATTTTCCTCTTATTATTTTCTTGTCTTTATTTTAATGGCAATAGAAAAGATCAAAGACACATTCACAAACATGTAGGTGGCCTATATGATGATGATGCAAATTTGTTTTCTTTAGTGTTCTTTTGGAATTGACATTTGCTCTAATGATTATCCTTATTAATTCACCTTGCATCATTTTAAGTACATAATGCATGTATTTAAATACAATGACATCGCAACATGTTGCATGCGACATGTGTTGAGTCAACTAATAATGATTAGTTGAAAGGGCATATGATTAATGAAATTTGAATTTGATGCCTTTGATTTTGGGGGTCATTTCTATGCTCCATGGGATTGACCTAGAAATATTGCATCGCATGGAGATGATCTAAAGAGATAGAAGTAGTACTCTCTAATTAGGGAACAAATGTATGGAGATTAGTTTAAATGAGGATAAAATATGGATGAATAGGGATCGAATTATGAAAATTCTAACACGAGAGTATGCCACTTATTGATATGGTATTGCATTAAGACACTCCCATCAAGGCAAGCACACATCTAAATGAGAAATAACACGGTATGCTAATTTCACCATTACCCACCCCGCCCCCCCCCTCCACACACACAAACAAATTTATGTTAAAAGGTTTTTGTGAATACACACATGCCATTACAATCCATCTCTTGTTACCATTATAGTTATGTCTCTCTACTTAAACCACTTTTTGTTTTAAAAATTAAAAAAACTAACATATCACTAAAAGCACATGCCATGTTTTCCAACCACAAAAGAAATCCCATTGGACATGTGTGTTAAGTAAATGTAAAGTGGTAAAATACCAAATTTAAAGCTTGTAATAGGGTGATTCTAGGTGGGTACTTATTTAGCTTTGTTACTTAAGTTTTAATAATATATATGATCTCATTTAAATTTTGAATTGAACTACTACAATTTAAAGATTGAAATAAGCTATGGAAAAATAGAAAACCGTAATTATATAACCACGGAATAATGAAAAGTATACTACATGAACTGCTCACATTTCCTTCCCTTATTTTTTTACATTTTTCCCCCAATATCACCTCCAATATAACCTCCAAAATATAGTGTAAAAAAATTACACCACTTAGTAGAAAAATATAGAAATCATCAGACCACTAGTTCCACACAAAGACTCCCAGAAACAATACAGACCAAGACACAATTATTGACTGCTATTTCTCCTCTAGAGAATACCTACCATTGTCATCCTTGCAAATAGAAATCTGTTTCCGACCCACAAGCTGTTCGGTATCAATATAGATTTTTAGATCTTTTTCAGCGCGATCATCCAGCTTGAGCATCGCTCCCATCCGGAAGAATGTGCTGGGTGCCTTTATAGATATCGTCTTACCCTCTTTTGGCGGCAGCTCCATTCTCACCTGCCTCCATACATATCTGTGCATATCACGAAGGACGATGGTGTCCTCTGTTTCATTATGAATAACAGTCTGCTTATCCCAAACCCTCCTCTCTCCGTTCTCAGCTGGCACCCCATTCGATGTTATGCGCACATTTTGCTCCGATCTCCACAAATTGAAGCACATTTTTCTGGGCTCCTACGGGCGCTGCAGGCACAATTGCCACTTCAATTATAACCAAAAAAATGTTTGCAGTCAAAACCATAGGAAAATGCACTCGCCTAAACAGTTTAAACAGTGTATATATCTCTGCTCAACAAACCGACTCTTTAAACCCTTTAAATTGTATAGGCAATGAGGAGTTACCTTAACTAAATCTAGTTCGGAGCAGAGAACAAACCAACAAGAGTAGAAGATGACGGCAGAAAAAGCAAACAAGAGGAGGGTGAGAGCGCCTGGTTCACCCCACCAGTAGCTCCAACACCCAAACCCAACTTTGGATTCAGGGCGAGGGTTGCAATGTTTGGAGATTTGAATTGTGTCGATATCAAAGAGATCACCTTTAGATCTGAGATCGGTAATGCGGTTGAAGAGAATCTTGCTGTCCTGTTTCTCTTGTTGCAGATTCTCTTCAATCTCTAACTGCTCCTGGAATTTGTGGTGAAGGGCGGCGAGAGCAGCCAAAAAAACGAGTGCAGAGAAGGCAAAGGGGCTCCACCAAGACTTGCAAGTATTGTGATTGGGGGCCTGCAACGCCTGAAACAGTGCAGTCAGAACGAATCCCTGCAATACAAAATAGAATTCCAAGAGTTGGTATAGTTCGTTCTGAATGCTCATGCGCCTCGTATCCTTGTGATCGATCCTTCGGCTCAGAACTTCCTCCTCCTTCTCCCACAATTCTAAAGTCAACTTACGAGCCAAACTGCCTTCGATTTCTTTAAAGGGATGAGGAATAGCAACACAGTGATTATTGTTCTGCAATGAAGCGTCCATCCAGAAGGAAAGAGGGCATTTCGATCTTGAGCATTGGTATTCATCTTATAAAAGATTTATTGATTCCTTTTACAAACCAGAGAGATCGCAGCTTTCCTTCTACCTCCCGCTGTCTTTCCTTCTCCCTCGCCCAGTCACTCTCAACGCGGATATAGATATCCAATTTACTTCACCAGAAGCTTCCTTCCATCTTCGTGTTATTTCAGATTACGCGTGGATATAGAAATCCAATTGTTTGATAGGCCCATCATCGGTGTTGAAGCAGTTAGAGACTAGATCACGCCAACGTGTGGCCCCAAAAAGAATCTATCATGCAGTTTCTCGGAATACACTGTTTTCTTCCAAACGGAAAGAATGTCTGTGCAAGGACACCTTATTGTAAAGGAAGTAAACTACCCTCTTCACAAATATCTAGCAACGTCAAACGGCCTTTGATCTAGTGACGAATATCTCCATCTCCATAAAAAGAAACAATTAAAAAAAATCTAGTGACGAATTAATCCAAATCTTCGATAATAAATAAGCACGCCTTTAGAGCTGCCAAACTTTTAACACTACATAAAAAAGTTCACATATACAAAGAGAAATTAATAAAGAAAAATAAATGTACTTAGTTTGGGGGGTTTGATGATGAATAATCAATTTCAGAGGATGTATATTGATTTATCATTATATTTTTTATTTAGACCCTTTTCAAATTGTTAATCAGGTCATTTTTATGGTTGTAAAAATGATCTCTATAATACGAATTTGATTGTTGATTTATAAATCTGATCTATTTATGGATTTGATTTGGATATTATGATCTTCATAATTGTGTTCACATGTAGAGTATCATAACATGATACTAATAGAGTTTATTGTTCTAAGGGTTGAGGCAACATGCCCCCGTCCTAATACTATAGTCAAACCTCTAGAATCTATTTAATGATTTTACAAACTTTGAATGCACTTCAAGTAACAATGCAAATAGCATATGATATTTTTATCAATGTTAGTAGCCATGCTATGAAGATGCAATGCTAAAGTATTGATATATATAAGATAATTCCTTGGCAATTACTTTAATTCTAAATGATCATAATAAATTAAGGTTTATCCCTAGTGCACAAATTTGAATATTTTGTACTCAAGTTGACAAATACAACTAGTTGGAGAGTAGTTAGATTGGCCCATAATAAAATTTGATTTTACAAGTTTGAGAGTCAAAACTATAGTTGTAGATTTAACTGTAAATTAGGTCCGAACCCTTGGGATGTGTGGAGTCAACATTAATTAAGGCTCATGTTGTTTTTGAACTTTTACACAAAAAGTACACTTGTATGCTAGTCATTGAACTTGGGACAAATAAGTTAAAGTGAGTTAAAACAAAGGGGGAAGGTATGCATTTTTCACCCTCTATTCCCCCCCACATCAACTTGCATGTGAACTATTATGAATATGCATGTCAAAGTAAACAAATAGTCAATATATGAAAGTAAATACCAAGCGCTCATTAAAATGATACAACTGATGAACATTATGCATGTGCTCCTTGTAATAAACACTCTTTCTTGGTACTTGCAAGCATGCATAATTCCATGAGTAGCATCTAACAAGAATTGAAATATGCATTACAACTGCTTGATAATGTTAAGAAAATAAAAAATAGTGATATGGTTTGTGTAGGAGCTTGCAAATGATGTGGCTATGTATAAGGGTCCCAAGGATTAGATTTTAGGCCCTGGGACAATTAAGGGTCCTAAATGATGGAGGGGATGATTTTGATTGAAAAAGGATCCAAAAGTGAGATTTAAATTATCCAAGGATTGCTAGGATAGATGATGGATTTGGATTATTATGGTTGCTATGGATAAGTTGGGTGGTTGAGAGATTGATTTGAGTGGAACAAGGGATGGACTAAGGCCTAAAATGGATGGAATGATTAAGACAAAAGTGTCAAGGTTTAACTTAATGTAAGGATGTTGGATGAGGACTAAAATGGGAAGGGTAATGGATAGGTGTTATGGGCTATGGACTTGAATGAATCAAAGGATGAAAGTTTGGAAAAATGGGCTAAGGGATAAAAGATAGTGAATATGGGCTATGAATTATGGATTGTAATGGGAATGGACTTGTTTGGATAATTGATAAGTGGAGTTATGGTTTGAACTAAGGCAAGATGAAATGGTTGTTTTGGATGAAGGTTAGACTAAGGTTATGGACTATGGTTGTTCTAACCTTGGCTTCAATTTTTGTTTCAAGGATACCAATTGGATAGTGTTTTCAAACAAGAAAAAGGATTTTCAAAAACTTGACTAGGTATGAAAGGTTTACAATCAAGCACTTCGGTATTTACATTACTTAATCAAAAAGACACACAACAAGCCTAGAATTAATCAAGAAAGGAGTGTCAATCCTCATGGGCCCACGAATAATGCTATTTACCAAGTGAAGGGTAGCTAGGAAATGCAAGGTCATGGGCCACCTATGCACCCTGTACCATGGGGGCCAAAGCCTCGCCCACAATGAGATCTATCTCAAAAAATTGTACACAAAGCCACTTAGTTACGACGTTGTATCAAAGAGGGGCAAAATGTAGACACCTAAATTTATCTTAGTACAACCTTACTCTCAATTAACTAAACAATTAAGAACACTAAGATAAGAAATAACAGACTTCTAATGAAGATAAGGGAGAATGAAGCTGAGCAGAGCTCTGGTGCGCGCTAGGGCACGCGTGCCCTAGCCGCGTCCTTTTTTCCGCGCCTGTGTGCGTTTGGCGGGTCTCGGCTGCTCGCGGGGGGTCTGTCTGAGGTCGCAGGGGTCTGGAGGTGCTTGGGCAGGGGTGTGAGCTCCTCCCTTTCGTGATTGAACACTGGTAGGGGTGCTGATAGGTGCGTGGGTCGCCTAGTCGGTGGTTGCGCGACGGCAGGGGCTTTTGAGCCGTCTTCATTGCCTCTTTCCCTCTTTTGCCTGGCGTGTGGGCCCTTTTTTCCATGGAGCATCACGGTTTTGCCTCTCCCCTGGATTTGGAGATGGGCGATCCTTCCTCTCTGATGCATGCCAACACCAAGGATTGTACTGAGCTTCCTCTTTCTGGAGAGGGTACCTCCTCTTCAAAAGGGTCGCTTCGAATTAAAAAAGTCAATGGTTGTTTGGAGCGAGCGGAAGATCGACCGGTCTTGGTTATTCAACCTGAGCAAGTTTCAGAGGATGTTGAGTATTGGTGCGAGCATGCTCTTATCTGCAAATTTTTGGGCCTTCGTCTTTCTCTTCCCGTGTTGGAATCCTGGGCACGTCGGGTATGGAACCCTGAAGGAGATATGGAGATCCTTTTAGCGGCTAATAACTACTTTCTGGTTATTTCCTCAAGCATGTCGGACAGGCATAGGGCTTTCGAAGGCGGCCCTTATTTTTTTAACCAGGTTGGGCTCTTCATCAAGCCTTGGCATATGGGCTTCAACTCCGCTGAAGAGATCCCTTCGCGGGTGCCTGTGTGGGTTCGCTTGCCGAGGCTTCCGCTAGAATTCTGGAGGGAAGATATCCTCCATTCAATCTCTTTGCTTCTTGGGAAACCTGTTGGATCGGCTTCACAGACTCAAGACCGTAAGGTAATTTCTTTTGCTCGTATTTGTGTCGAAGTTGATTTGAATAATCCTTTACCCGACTCTATGGAAATCTGCATGGGTTCTTCCTCCTGGATCCAACAGCTAGATTATGAAACCCTACCATTCAGATGCCGAATTTGCCATGAATATGGGCACCTACACCGCAGATGTCCCAGATTGAAATCTTCCCCCATGTCTGCCTCTGGACCTCCCAGGACGGACAAGGGGAAAGCTCCAGTGTCGGATGGGCCTGTTGATAAGGAGGGATTTACCCCGGTTACTTCTCGGAATAAAGGCAAAGGCAAGAAGCGATCCTGGATGGATAGACAGAATGATGGCACATTTAATCGGTTTGAGGTTCTCGATAGCGTAGTCCAAGAAGATGGTATTCCGGTAGAGCCCTCTTCTGGGGTTCAAGGTCAGGAAGAGATTCAGGTGGCGGAGGCGAAGGAGGAAGAGCTCATTCTTCCGTCAGGGATTCATCAGGCTGGTCTGCCGGCTTTGGACTTGCCTCCTCAAGTTCAGAATATTGTTGGCCTCCAAGAGTCACAATCTCCGGTGGGTATTGTTGGTTCGGCTCCTCGCCCCCAAGGTACGAAGGGGTCTGCGGATCCTGTGAAGGGGGCTAAGGCTCCTCCGGCCTTAGGTTTGCATCAAAAATCTTTCAAAAAGGGGCCTCTAGATAAACAGTCAAGGAGTGGAAGGAAAACTGATCAAGAGAAGGTTAAGATTATGGGTGATACTTTGGTTGAGTCCGGGTCAGTGAAACCCATTGATTCCCACTTCTCCCACCCCCCTAAATGATAGTTTTATCTTGGAATGTTAGGGGTTTGAACAGCATCCCTAGACAAAAGGCTGTTCGTAGATTAATTGAGTCTCAGGCTCCGGATGTAGTCTTTCTACAGGAAACCAAGCTCACAGTGGATGGTTTGAATAATTGTGCTCTGCGTATCTGGCCCCAAGGCTACTGGCAGGGGGTGGGGGCTTTGGGCAGCTCTGGGGGGGTGGCTTGCTTCTGGAACCCGAGGAAAGTTTCCCCCTTATGGTGGGCTTCTAGTCAGTCTTCCATCTCTATGGTGGCCTCCATTTTTGAAACTGGCGAAAGATGTCTTTTCTCTAATATTTATGCTCCTACTGATCTTCCAGGTAAGACTCAGCTTTGGGATCATATCTACTTTGTCCGTTCTCTGGACCCGTATCTCCCATGGATGTTGGCAGGTGATTTTAATGCTGTTATTAGTATGGAGGAAAAACAAGGAGGGTTAGCCAGGCTTGATTCTTCTTCTCTTTTGCTCAGAGATAAAATTAGTTTCCTTAACCTTGTTGACATGAAGCCAGTCAATGGAGTTTTTACTTGGAACAACAGGAGGTGTGGTGATGAGGCTATCTCAGAACGGCTTGATAGATTTCTGGTCTCCTGTTATTGGATGAGCAGCAGGTGGACTACTAGTTCTGAAATCCTGGAGTGGAGGGGTTCCGATCACTGGCCGATCAAATTCTGTGCCTCCTCTTATGGGGTCACTAAAAACCCTTCTTTCAAATTTCAATTGATGTGGCTTCGCGAGCAATCTCTTCAGGATCTTGTGCTGGAATGGTGGTACGAAGGGCTCCTTGCCCACGGGAGGGCCATGTACACTTTTAGCAAACGGCTTCAATATGTGAAGTATCGGCTTAAGAGGTGGAATTATCAATGCTTTGGGAACTTGCATGCTCAGAAGCTTGCTGCTCAGTCCAAGCTGGACAGCATCACTCGTCAAATTCGAGACTATGGGCTATCCTCTGACCTTCTGAATGCTGAGTCCCTGGCCCTCAAGGGCTTAGAGGAGTGGGAGCTTCGGGAGGAGATTTTCTGGAAGCAAAAAGCTCGGATTGATTGGCTTCAGGAGGGGGACAGGAACACGGCTTTTTTTCATAACTCGGTTAAGGCTCGTAGGCAGGGGAACTCTATTTCCACTCTTGTCTCGAGTGATGGGGCCCAGTTCTCGTCCTATGGTGAAATTTCCAGGGAAGCTGTCACCTATTTTTCTAATCTTTTTTCCAGGGAGGATATTGCTGCCGGTTCTGAAAAGCGGGCTATCTTGGATTGTATTCCTTGCTTGGTCTCGGATGAGATGAATAGGGCTCTTCTGAGTCCAATCTTGTTACCTGAGCTGGAGAAAGTTGTGTTTAGTATGAAAAAAGGAAAAGCTCCTGGCCTCGATGGGTTTCCGATAGAGTTCTTCCAGGAATTTTGGGAAATAATAAAGTCTGATCTCCTTGAGGTGGTTCAGGAATCTCTTAGGAACAAACAAATGCTTAAGTCTTTGAATTTTACTTTTCTGGCTCTCATACCTAAGAAGGAAGGGGCTACTCGGATGGATCAGTTTCGGCCTATTGCTCTGTGCAATGTCACCTACAAGATCATTACCAAGTTGATTGCTGAGAGACTCAAACCCATCCTTGGTGCTTTGATTTCTGCTGAGCAGGGAGGTTTTGTGGACGGGCGACAGATTTTGGATGGTGTCGTGATTGCTACGGAGGTTATTCACTCTATGGCTTCCTCTAAGGAGAAGGCGATGTTCATTAAGCTTGACATGGCTAAAGCTTATGATCGGGTGAGCTGGGAGTTTCTTCAGAATATCCTCTTGACTTTTGGCTTCAACGAGGAATGGGTGAGCTGGGTTCTTAGCTGTGTAACCTCGTCCTCCTCCTCTGTTCTTCTTAATGGGGATTCTTCAGATTGGTTTAGTGCTTCTCGGGGTCTTCGGCAAGGGGACCCTCTGTCCCCGTATCTTTTCATTATCATGGCGGAGGGCCTTGGTAGATTTATTAAATCTCAGGTGCGGCTGGGTCTTCTTCACGGTTGGAGCTGGACCAATGATCTCCCTCCCTGTTCTCACCTTCAACTTGTGGATGATACTGGACTGATGGGCTTGGCTAGAATTAGCAAGGCAGTGAACTTCAGGAGAACTTTAGATATCTATTTGAGAGCGTCTGGTCAGTGTATCAATGATGACAAATCCTCCATCTATTTCTTCAATACTCCTCGTCTCATTCAGAATAGGATTGCCAGGATTCTTAGATTCCAAATTGGTTCTCTTCCCATGATGTACCTGGGGACTCCCTTGGCCCTGGGATCTCAGCGTCGAAGTTTTTGGCAGGGGATTTTAGATAAGTTCCGGAGTAAGGTTAGCCATTGGACTCACAGATGGCTCTCTTCTGCTGGTAGAGTGCTTCTTCTAAAAGCTGTGGTCCAGTCTCTCCCTATTTACAGGTGTTGTGTGCAGATTCCTCCTGCATCCTTTGTGAGGGAGTTTGATGCTCTTTCCCGGCAATTCCTTTGGTCGGGTAACCTTCTTTCCTCGAAATGGAGTTTAGTCAAATGGGAGTCTGTCTGTAGGCCAAAACATGCTGGTGGCCTTGGCCTCAGGTCTATGGCTCTTGTGGTTACGGCTTTGGCGGCTAAGCTGTACTGGAGATGGTGCAACAGCCAGGATCAGGATTGGGCCAAGATTCTTGCTTGCAAGTATGTTCCTGGGGTTGAGAGCCGGGATGTGCCACGGATTGCTTTGTTGGGCAAAGGCTCTTGCATTTGGGATACTCTTAAGAAGGGAGCTCAGCTTGTTCAGAATGGTCTTTTCTGGATCTGTAATAATGGTTCTGATGCTCTTTTTTGGTTGGACTCTTGGGATGGCCACCCCCCCATTCTGTCTAGTTTCCCTCAGCTTATGCCTCTTGGCCAGATGTTCTCTGATGCTGGTTGGAATAAGGTGGAGCATTTTAAAACAGTTAAGCGTATCGGTCATCTGGAGGTGTCTTGCTGGAAGGACCCGCAGGAATGGCCTGTGGGTGGCTCTGATGAGGATCGTGCTACTTTGTGTAAGGTCTTGGAGGGCAGGCTTTGTAGCACTCTGAAGGAGAGGGACAAGTTGGCTTGGAGCCCTAGCCCAAAAGGGAATTATACTGTTGCTCAGGGTTATGCTGTGCTTGATAGGAATTTATATGGGCCTTCCGAGGTGCCCTAGTGGAGGAAGGTTTGGAACAACTTTTCTTGGCCCAAGTGCAACTTCTTTTTATGGTTGGTTGCCCAGAAGAAATGTCTCACCTGGGAGAATCTTCGTAAACGGGGGTTTCAGGGGCCTTCCATTTGTTTTCTTTGTTTGCGCAGTGAAGAATGTTCTTCCCACTTGTTCTTTCATTGCCCCTTTTCTCGTGAGATTTGGCACAGATGGTGGGAGGCTTGGCATCATGGGTGCATTCATGCTTCCTCTCTTATTGAGTTTTGGGAGAGCCTGGGCAGGCCTCCTGCGAAGACGCCTTTTCTTCAGGTGGCCTGGTGCATTGGGCCCATTTTCATCTTTTGGAACCTATGGCTGGAAAGGAACCGTAGAGTTTTTTGTGATTCCAGATTGGATACTGGTCAACTGTGGACGAAAATTATCAGTAGGCTCCAGGAGACTATTTCCGCTAAATGTGATATGTCTGAAAGTATTGATCCTGGGGATGTTGCGGTTATGCGGGATCTGAGCCTGGGTGTTAATAGTAGGGGATGCCGTACTGGTCTTATGCCACGCCGTGTCAAGAAACGGGTCTGTCGTGACGGGAAGTGGGCACCTCCTCCTGAGGGAGTCCTGAAGGTTAATACTGATGGCTCTTCTCGGGGGAATCCTGGGCAAGCTGGTATTGGGGGTATTGGTAGAAGTAAGGATGGGGATGTTGTTTTCTGCTTCTCTGTTTACAAAGGGCATCACTCTAACAACCTGATGGAGGCCCTCGCTATAAAGGTTGCTGTTGAGCGGGGTTGCTCTCTTGGCTGGAGGAGGATTATCTGTGAGTCAGACTCTCAAATTGTTGTGGATATGTTGAACAACCAGAGATTGGATGGTGTTAGTTGGCATTTAGCTTCGATGGTCAGACAGATTTTAAGTGTTTGCAATTCCTTAGAAGCAGTCTCTTTCTGTCACATCCCTCGAGAATGGAACAGTGTGGCTGACTGCTTGGCGAAGTGGGCCTCGGAGAAAGGGGATGGCTGGGATATCAGTGGTAGGAATGAGTTACCTTCTGATTATCTGGGGATTCTAGAGAGATTTTTATTGGATGATATGACTATGTAGTGTTGTTGTTTGTTTGTTGGATGTTGTCCTTTCAGTTGAGCCTGTGGCTCTTGCCTTGTTTCTTGCTTTGGATTGAATAAAAATTTTTCCCCTTTGTTTTAAAAAAAAAAATTTAACTAAACAATTAAATTACTTAGGGGTCATCCCACAATAATGGGTTACACTTTTTGGCCAAACTTGACATTGAAATCAACATTTTGAACTAAATCTTCACTTTCTGACACTTATAGTCACTAAATCGTTAGGAATTTGAAGATGATGCAAACTAGTGAATTGTGAGATTTTGTTTGTAGATTCTAAATATATTTAAAAAAAAAAATTGGAGTTAAATGGTAAAAATTTTTGCGTCTCCTTTGATAACTAGTTTTTAATAGTAAACAACATTTTTTTAAAGTGATGTGTATTCTGTAGCACATAATTTTTTTCTACAAAGGATAAAATTTTGATTCTTGTGAATTTAGATTGGTAACACCGATATCTAGGGCATGCATTTGGTTTTATAATGTTTTGTTGAATTTTTTTTTTAAATTAAGTTTTGAAGCCAAACCAATTATAATTTAGACATAGGCGTATTCTGTAAAACATAACTTTTTTTGTATGTATCGAAATTCAATTTTTTTTGTTGAAACAAGAACATCAATACCTAGGGCATAGATATTTTTTAGAATTTTTTTCACTAATTTACTAATTTTCCCTGTGTGTAGAACATAGAACTTGATGTTTAGTGAAAAACCTACATTCACAAGAAATAAAAATAAATATAATAATCAAATTAAATATATTTAAAATTATACTTTTTGGGAAGCTTATAATAAGGACTACATACTTACAAAACATAAATTTTAAATGAATTCGTTTGATCCCCCAAAAGGTAAATCAAATGTGGTTTTTTATCAGCGTTTTGATTTGTGTAGATGAGACTCCATTATAGGTATGGTTTAAAACTAGCGGGGTTCTATCCAAGGGGGTTTGAATCTAAGGGGTTTTGATCAAACTCTCTTCAATTAAAATCTTTTAAATTGAACATTTCAAGGCTTAAATCATTATATTTTCTAAAATTATGTGATTTCAGCAAAAATTAGGATGTCCTAGAAAGTGTAACCCATTATTGTGGCAACACCCTCAGTTAATTTACCCTACCTAACGTATCCCACACATATTGAATTAGTTATTTTCCCTCACACATAATTAAATAATTTTATTATTTAATTATCCCATTTTCAACCTCACATAGCTAAGACTATATTCTCTCCACCTTGTTTCCACCTTTTCCAAGAATAAATGGTCTACACATATTACATAGTTATAACAAATGGCTATATTCCCCCCACCTTGTCTCCACCTTTTCCAAGAATAAAGGAGACATATATTGCAGAGTTACAATAACTTGTTTTATCCTCTTCTCAATCCTATGAAATTTGTCCCATACATCCTCCACCATTGATCTTTTCACTTTCTCTCCACTATTGATCTTCTTTCCTAAAAATTTATAAATAGGAGCTTCATGCTCTCACAAAATAATCCACTTTTATGTTAATCACATGTCAAAATCATCTACACATTCATGTTAGTTATATGCTGTTAAAATAGTAGTCATTTTCACAAAGAGCATCCACATCCTAAATCGTTTGGAGCAAATCTACTTTCAACAATGGAGATTGGTGGTAAAATTAGTTTTGTTCACTTTATTTCATTTCTATTTTGCATGCTCTATCTGAGGTTTATGGTAGTTTAGTGTTTAAACTTTCATTTTTGTATTTGTTTTCTTATTTTAAATCTAAATTATCACACTCACAATTTCCATTATTATAAGTTTGGATCATATCAAGTCATATTAAAGCTATGATTTGGCAAATGTGGACAAAACCCTAATTTTTGAAGATTCATCTATATCTTTCAATTGACTGATTTTTTCTACAATTTTTTACTAAAGGTGGAGGATAATTTGGGGATGCTATAGTCCAAAAATTAGGTTTCTATCATCAATATTGAGTGAGTTATTGCGATTTTATGATTTTTCGTAACTTCACTTTATAAGCTACAAATCATGAAATTTTGTGAGAGTTTGTAACAATCTTTTGCATTCATTGATAGAATAGGATTATTCTCTCATTTGATCTCTCTTGCGCTTTCATGAAGTCCTAGATCTTGGGTGGCTCCAATCATAACCAACTCTAACATTGTATCAGAGCTTTAGAAGGAATCACTTTGTGTTTGTCATTTTTGAGAGATCTTGAGTGTAAATCATGGTAGATTTTGATAGTTGATTATGCTCTTCTCTTGCATCAAATGATGACCTGGAGAATCAGAAAGACTTGATAGAAATACCATATTTATGAGGGTTTTCTCTTTGTAGCCTTGTATTGTAGTTTCATTTTGAAGCTTGTTGCTACAAATTTGAGCACACCATTGCGTTCAGGAGGTCCGAGATAGTCAAGATCACCTTTTGTTTCGTCCAGATAAGACATCGGAGGCCAAATCTATGAGGGTTTGAAGTTGGGAGGTGCATGGAAGATCCAACGGGTACTTGATCTTTCGAAGCAGTTTGGGCAAAATCAGACCCCTTCCATCATGCTCAAGAGGCCCAAAAAACTCAAGATCAACTACCAATTCATCAAAATCGGACAAAGTTGCAATGAAAGTCAAAAAAATTCCCCCCTAGTCATACAGAATCTTCGCAGGAGGAATATTTCAGATAATGTCTGCATCATGCTTGCACAAGCGGGAATCTGTCTTTGACCATCAAGAAAAAGCATAGCACACAGGTTAAAATCTTTATTCGCTGGTTAATTTTCTAAGGTCTACAGATTAATTTTTTTTGTTGCAGATCGTACCCTGCAATCGCAAGGTACCCTGCAGACAATACGCAGAGGGCTAACCGCTGGGCGCCACATGGTGCGGGCCCCAGTGGCCCCCTCTATATTTATTCCATCGTCCGTTTAAATTAAATCATTGTTGTTTAACCAGTGATAACAAACAAGAAATCAGTTGTTTGTTCCAACGGTTTCGAATACTCCAATTAGCGGCAGTAGTTACATTTCCACCACCGGCGGCCTTTCCCAGTAGGCAGGCAAGCGGTAATAAAGCACAGCGATTTTAAACCATAGCGGCGATTATCTCTCCGGCAACAACCGTTTAAATCTTCATTCGCTGCAAATATCAATACCACCGGCGGTCTTACAAACCACCAACCAACAGATCAAACACACTACCCGGTGGCAGCAATTAAGCTGGCGGTTAAAACAAAACCACCTAGCGTATTTGCATAGACAGCCCATCGTCATCACCAAACCACTCACATCGCCTACAAATAGTTTGACGTAGCAAATTAGGCAGTTTCACAGAGGAAACTGTAGTTTAGAGAAAAGAATGGGCGGGTTCCACCGTAACTGGCGGTTTCGTGCCTCTAGAAGGTGGTTTTGACATTTCAAATAGTAGTTTTGTCTACAGAGGTAGTTTTCACGAAAATAGAATGGTGGTTTTTGTTTCAATCGGGCGATTTTCACCATAAATAGTTGGTTTCACAGAAAAAACTAGGGGTTTTGAATTTTATAGGGTAAATTCTAGCCACATACAAGAATATTCTGTCAGCGTCAGGGCCCCCCTTGGCCCCTCAAAGCCCTAAAAGGGGGCTTTTTTTCTTTTTTTCATAACTTTTGCCAATGTATCAAAATCAGACAAACCATATATCAATGGAAAGCTGATAGAGCACACTTTGCAGTGGTGTCAGTATTTTTCTCAGATTTTGTTGTTTGATAGTATTTATTGTAGTTTGAAGAGATATCTCCTTTTTTGGCTTTCGAGCTCAAAACTTTCAGCCATGATCTCCGATTTTCGCGATTCTTGCGGCATCGGAAAGGTATTCAAGAGCTCTTAAAATCCATCCGTCAGCATCAGGGCCCCCCTTGGCCCCTCAAAGCCCTAAAAGGGGGCTTTTTTTCTTTTTTTCATAACTTTTGCCAATGTATCAAAATCAGACAAACCATATATCAACGAAAAGCTGATAGAGCACACTTTGCAGTGGTGTCAGTATTTTTCTCAGATTTTGTTGTTTGATAGTATTTATTGTAGTTTGAAGAGATATCTCCTTTTTTGGCTTCCGAGCTCAAAACTTTCAGCCACGATCTCTGATTTTCGCGATTCTTGCGGCATCGAAAAGGTATTCAAGAGCTCTTAAAATCCATCCGTGCACTTTTCTCAAATTCAGAACCAGGGTCATTTTATTCAATTTGTCATTTTTTTGGCTTTTGAGTGATAACTTGGGCATTTTGAGACTTGAGGAAGTGAAACTTGTTTTGGGAGGATTTGTTTGTTGTAATAAATCAGTGTGAGTGATTGCAATCTCACTTGGATCTTTGTTTTAAGAGGTTTTGATCGTTTTCCCAATTTTGGTCCCTTGTGGACAATTATAAATCGCACTAAGTATAAAGTGCCACAATCATTCTTTTTGGGGGGCGATCTCTTTGATTGAGTAAAAGGGGGGTTGTACTGTTGTTCTTTTTTGTACTCTTATATCATGGATCAAAACAAACTTCCTATACTCACACCATATAACTATCATGAGTGGAAAACTAAAATGGAGATTCATTTAAGAAGTTTGAAAATTCATAGAGTAACAATGGGTATAGAAATTGAACCAACAACAATTGCAAAAAAGTAAAAGTGGTACAATAGATGTGATCAAGCCTATGGAACACTATGCTTGTCTATTTCTCCTAATCTTTTTTTTTATATTGAATCTTGTAATACACCTAATGAAGTGTGGACTACCTTAAAGAATCTCTTTGGTAAGCAAGATATTATGAGAGGATTTAAATTGAAGAATGAACTAATTGGTTTGAATTCAACTGACTTTGCAAGCATCCAAGACTTCTTCAAAAAGCTAAAGTCACTTAGATTGCAGCTCAAACAATGTGGAATTGAGAAAGAGGACACTCAATTGATTCTTTCGATCCTTGTCAAGCTTGGTCCTAACTATTCAGTTTTTGTTTCTACCTTTTATGCTATTGTGGATGCCCTTGGGAAAGCTTTCACAATGCCTTCACTTGATGAGTTTGCCACATCACTCACAAGGGAACAAGGTAAGTTAGTACACATAGGCACATTGAAGTCTCCTAGACCTCAAGCTCTTCTTGCTAATCAAGGTACAAAGGATCAAAAGGCTTCAACTAACAAAAGTAAGAAACAAAAAAATAAGGATTTCAAGAACAATGAGCAAACAAAGGAATCAAATAAGTCACCTAAGTCCTCATCCTCTCCCAAGGAGCAATCATCTAAGGAGAGACCAAAGTGTGCATATTGCAAGAAACTAGGACATGAGGAGCATAAGTGTTATAAGAAGAAAATTGATGAGTTGACTCACATTATTCAAAAGCACAATATCAAAATGCCATCACCTATGTCACCTAGTACATCCTCTTCTTCAACACCACCATCATTTACACAGGCAGGGACAATAGTCATTGCTAATGGGACAAACAAGGGAAAAGGACAAGCACTCTTTGCTTCTACAAGTATTCATTCAGAGAGATGGCTTCTTGATTCTGGAGCTTCTCATAATATGGCATCTTCACAAGGGATGTTCTCTTCATTTGAGTCATGTACTTTACCACCTATTTTGCTAGGTAACAATACATATATGAATGCAACTGGTAAAAGGACTATTGATATTGGTGAGAGTACTTTCGATAATGTATCGTGTGTACCTTCCTTGTCAACCAATCTCCTTTCCATCTACCAAATTACTCATTGTGGTGCAAGAAAGACAGTTGAGTTCACTCTTGATTCAGTGATCATACAAGACTTGGAGAGTAGAGATATCATTGTTGTTGGGATGCCTAATCATGCATCTTGCTTGTATACATTCTCCCATTTTGCTTCTTCTAATGATGTAGATCCATTGATTGATATTCACACTCATACATCAAGTGTAAATCATGTTTCTGAGGAGAAGTTTGGTCACTTGAACTTTGGTGTTCTTTCATCCACTTCGATTCTTGAGACTAGTGATGAGCTTCCATCTCCTCCACCTCCTACTTCTTCAGAGATCGACATTGACATGGTTTCTTCTACTTCCATTGAGAAGGATCATTCTAGTCTTTCAGATACAGCCTTGTGGGATACTTTCTTGACAGGTATATTAGACTTGTTTTGTAAGTCTCATATTGCAGATTTGGAGGGTATCTCTCCTCTTTGATGACAGTTACAACACAACTGTTATCCCATCTACTTCGTCTTTGGAGGTTGTTCTTCATGAGTCTACCCAGGATTTTGGATTGTTCACACCTCATTGCCCAATGCCATTCTTTGCTTCTGACATGTGGACACTTGAGCAGTTTTCAGAGACACCCACCATGAGACTTCTTCCCTCATATCTCTTCTTGGAGATGGAGTTTCTTCTACATCGGCCTTTGGATTGGTTTCTTCTTAAGGGGAGAAATGTTGTTTGCAGGTACATGACACTTTCAAGCATTTGTCTTCAGGCATTCATCATCGGCACAAGAGCTACTTCATTGTGGCGAGGGACTATAGTCTCATGTGTGCTCTCCTATGGGGGCTATGTGATTGTATATATGTGATAGAAGTAGTCCTTGGGGGGTCATGTTGAGTCTTCCTACTATCATTTCTTATTTCACTTTCATTGTTTTTCTCTATTTTGGAGGGGTTTTTTCTTATGGGTTTTTCTCCTTTACTCTGTTTGTGAGAGAATTGTGTGTACATGGGTGCCTAACATGGCCTAGTAGCCGAGACCCATCTTCATCCATCATTGCATCTTTTTTTAGTCAACAACTCCCTAAGTTGCACTTAAGGGGGGTGTTGGTGTGAACATGGTTATTACCTATCCGATTTCCTCGTGTCAATAATTCATATTATTTAACTATTTATCAATTAAATAATATTCACACATAATTCATGTGTTAAGTTGACTTAGTGAGTCTACTAGATGTTTCTAGTTGTTGATAGTTGCCATCTTATCCTATAGTTGTCACATGTCATAGGATTAAGACACTTGTCACATAACTACAACATCTTGTCTCTCATCTTTGTCTTTATAAGCGAGGCATATCATGTACATTGTAACAATCTTGTAGCAATCTTTTGCATTCATTGATAGAATAGAATTATTCTCTCATTTGATCCATCTTGTGCTTTCATGAAGTCCTAGATCCTGGGTGGCTCCAATTACAACCAACTCTAACACTAATCTCCAATAGCATCCCAAACACAAACAATTCTATTCTCTTTTTTTATGTTAGTGGTTCTTCCATTTTCCTTATGAATTCCTTAAATCTATAGTCAAATTTCTCAACTATTTCCCCATCTTCCTATACTATTTCTCTCATCTTGTTGATGCTTTTTGATGGAATCTCAGGGGATCCAAAGTTAGACAAGAACTCATCTTTTATCTCGTCATTCCTTGTCATGTCATTGAAATTTTTTCATGTATCATTTGAGCACATCATTCCTTAGGGTTCCTACAAAATCTTAAACTTTTCTTTGATTACTTTTGGTTGCATTCCTCCAAATTGATTCCAATAGAAAGATCTATTCAGAAGCTTTAGTAGTATCTTTTCCAAAGATAGATAATTTCATGTTTAGTTCTGCATTTTTTCATTGGATCTATTGATACTAGGTGAGGATTCTTCTCTTCTTTTCAATTAGTTATGCTCCTCTATGCTAGGTGCTTTAAATATTTTCTCTCATCCCTTAACATAATTCCTCTACTTTACTAACTTTATATTTCTTCCTAAATCTCTTTCCAATTCTATCTCAAAGAATTTAGTCCCCATATTTTGCATAAATTCTTACAAATTCTTGTTGTTGGTTTTCTCTTATCCAAGTTGAGTCGCATATATCCCTTCTAAAGGTACTCTTCTTGTCTTATTTGGCATGGGGGGATGACTCTTGGTCCAAGAGGTTCACCTCTTCATGTGACCATTTTAATTTGGGAGACACCCTTTTGTTAGTTAATGACATTTTATTTGTTAATATAAGGGTTTCCCATCTTTCATTAATCATTTCAATTGTGTCCATGGAAATATTTTTGAACAAGTTCTCAATTTCTCTTTCTACCGCATTTTCCCTATTCTCTTGCAGGTTCCAATCTTTCATCATCTTCTCTTTCTGTAACTCCACACTTTTCCTTACTACCTTGTCTAGATAATCCGCACTGAAATCCAGAGATTTTAGTTTCATAAAAGGGTTTAATAGTTCCTCAAATCCTTCATTAATTGCAATTTTTAGGTTAGATAAAGATCCAAATGAGGGTTTTGAATCAAAATTTTAAACAATGGAGCACCCTTGCTTCTACATGCTTCCTTTAATGACTCGTTAGACACCACACATTCTTTAGTTTGTTTTTCCAACCCTTCTAAAATCTATGTTGTTTGTTCAGGATGGATGTTGAGTTGCTCAGATGTGTCTCTATTATAGAGTGGTGCAAATGACCTTATTTCCTCTAGTTGTGGAGTCCCCTTAATCTTGATAAAATCCTGATGTTCAGTTGTAGCCCCTCAAGTGCACTCATTTATGCTCAATTCTTCTACTAGTGAATTTTCTTCTTCAAAAATTTTAGCAACAACCTCCCCAGTGTGCTCAAATTTTCCTTCATTCTTATTGTCAATAGCAACCCTTCTAGTACACTCTACCTCTTCTTCAACAATAGCCTTCCTGGTGTGTTGTAACTTAGCTTCCTCATCATTCTCCATTCTTTTGCAATATCTTTCCTTCCTCTCCTAAACTTGTTTCAATTTTCTTTCTTCCATGTTCAACTCCATTGCCAAGTCAATTTCTTCCTCATTTTCTCTTTTATTCTTGTCTCCTTTTTCCATGGGTGCTTTTGATTCAAGGTTCCACTAATCTTTTTATACATCCATTAATGTCTTAGTCCTATTCTTTTTCTAATAGTCGCATCTCTTCAAAGACCCTTTCAAGATCCCCCCCTTTCCACTCATCATCTCCTAGGTGCCTAACCCCCTCTCATGAGGCTAGAACCTAGGACCTCCTGTTGCAGATCATGAAATCTTGTCTTTTCTTGACTATATTCCTCCTTTATTTAATTCTTCTCTATCACAATCAATATATCTATTGTTGACATCCCTCTTTTACCCCTTTTACCATATCAATATTTTTAAGCTCCTCTTTTATCCCTTTCCACCAAGGTCCTGGCAATGCAACCAAGATATTGGCAAGGATGGGTGCAAATCAGATATTATAGGCCTAGGTCCTTAAAATGTTGTATTTATACCCCAGTGTTAGGTATAAAAGGAGAGTTTTCAAGTGAATGTGACAGGATACAGAAGGTTGCAACAAAAATTACATGTGTAGATAATAAAATGGAACAATTAATGACTATAACTTCACCATAAGACATCATAAGAGAGCCAATAATCTGTGGTGTCTTTTGTGTATATATATATATATATATATATATATATATATATATATATATATATATATATATATATATATATATAAAATAGGAGATTACATTCAGCTACAATCATTCATTATTCTATCTTATAATTATACTCATGTATTTATCTATATACTATCTTATACATATTACATTTTCATCTATTTTATACTAATCTCCCTTCTTCTAGCCCTTCTTTTCTTACTCTCTTTCCATCTATCTCTCGTCTCTCTTTCTTCTGTCTTTGTAGTATTTTTACTTATACCTAAGTATAAGCAAATGGTGTGTCTCCTTGTGTTTACTTGTTTCTTTTGGCTTGTGTTTTCTTGTGTCTCTTGGCTTATTTGTTGGTGCATTCCTTTTGTGGTGGGTGATTATTGTTATAATATCAGCTCTATCCTACTAACATTTATGATATAAAGGCTTGGAGTGGCAAGGAAGTTGGTAACCAACGCCCACTATAGAGAGATGTGGTGTAGGCTCTAAAGGGGTCTTGATACCTTGCTCCTTATGGCCCAAACCATTGCCTTCATATCCAATTTTTGAAATTATTTGAAAACAACAACCATAACAAGATTTCAACTCAAGCCCATAAGGGCGTGGTTGGGTGGTCAAGTCGCTCAATTGTAGTAGCGGCCACCTAGGTTCAAACCCCTGTTGGGCCAAAGAGCTCGCAGGCCTTGTGCCTTCACTGGGCCAATGAGCTCACGGGTTTGACCCATCGGTTCGTAGCTTTGGTCATTAAAAGCGTGGGTCCATGTGCTCTTATTTTTGATAAAAAAAATTGCAACTCAAAAAAGACGGAGGATTCTCATCAGTAGCATGATTAGTATGTATTGTATAATCACATGATTCAGAAGAAAGAGAACTAGAAGTGTTAGAACATTGTGATGAAGAACGTATAAAATGATTTTGGGGTGTTAAAGTGAGGGGTTAATTTTGTATTCACCTATGAAAGAGGGGGTTAAGTCTAAAGATCCCCAATGATCATCTAGACATACATTAGAAGAAGAAAAATAATGGGAATGCACAACATCATCAACATGAGGTAGTGATGGTGTAATTTATCTAGGTGAGAAAGAGTGAGATTATGGAGGGTGCAAGATAGAGAGGAAAGATTGTTAGGCTCAAGATCCCTTTGATGATAATACTACATAGGATCTAGATCATCCTTGATTGTAAATGTATTATTGTCATGAACAAATTTAATAGAGTGGTGTAGGGTAGACGGGGCTACACCCATAACATGAATCAACAATCTACCTAAGAGATTATAGGAAAGAGTTCCCAACATCACATGAACCACAGTTGGTAATGTAACAGGGCCTAACTCGATAAGCAAGTCATTATGCCTGGAGTTTGGCACCAATGTTATCAAAACCTCTAATGGAAAGATTTATAGGGGAAATGCAAGATGTATCAACACTAATACGACTCAATAGATCCACATTACATACATTGATACTGAAACCATTATCAACGAGGATTATATTTTATTCAAATAAAATTTACTCTGAAATGATAAGGAGAGGTTCATTTTGTTTTTGAACCTCGATATAAGGAAGTTATAATTGTTGAAAGACAATATCGGTAGTATTAGTATAAATATAGTTTGGTAAGGTGGTTACTTCATTGGTCATATCAGGAGATGAAACTAGAATCTTCTGTAAAGTTTCTATAAGCATGCCATGAAAAGCAAGAGCAGTTTGGATCAGCTCCTAGAGAGATAGTTTAGCTTGAGTGGCTTGAAGTTTCTCAATAAGATCATACTCTATTATTTTTATTCAAAAGATGAGAAGATAATGGAGGAATAGGGGTTGAGGGAGGAAGAGAAAGAAGGATGGATGTTACCTATTTGTTCCTATGGGTGTTATATGTGTGGGATACCACATGAAAATTAGTAGTCATAGGCACATTACACTATCGATTGATCAATAGGAGTATAGAAATAAGGTCAAGGGTCATTGAGAATGCCCCAAACAATGATTATAGGAAAAGTTTTGGTTTTTGAAGCTCTCGTGGAGCTTGAAATGAATATTGTATTCATTAGATTTTGAGTAGGAAACAATATAGAGATATAAGAGTTTGATTTAGTAAGTGAAGAATGAGGGACATGAATGAAGTCATCTAATTCCTCATCTAGCATGTTGAAGTCCTCCTTAGAAAAGGTATTATTGAAGGCATCAAAGGTTTAAAGAAAGAAATTTAACATGGTCAAGTGTTTGATGATACTCAGGGTCACCACAATGTAGTGTTGAAAAAGTGATTTAACTAAGAATGTCCTTTGTTTTTTTAATTAAACGTTTTCAAACCATTACACTAGGATAAAACTAGCTTTATGGAAGAAAATGTTTTGTTGCTTTTCTATCACAGAAAGAAAAAAATCAACCTAGGATATTTTGACATGTTTTAAAACTTGCAAATAATATTTTTTGCTAAGCTAAAACATAGCGCTGAATAAAAAATTGTTGATTTATAGGAAAATGAAAATACAGAATCAACAGACTCGATTCAAAATTGTAAATAGAATAAAGTGAGCAGTATGTGACCAAAAGATGGATATCACTATCCAAGATGCTAGTGCAATGCGCACACGTCCAAGCGATGTGATGTCATCCATTTCCTACGTTGTCATCCTAAATGCTAGTAAAATACAACTTTCAAGCTTGAAATGGTTGATTATGCACACTAGGAAATAGAAACAACAAGATAGCAATCCTAGGATATATTAGAATGTGTAAAAAAGTTGAAAAGTAATATAGTTTATATATTTTGGAATGAGAAATAGAAATTACAAAGAGGGAAAGAGAGATGCAAACCATCGTATGAGTCAATCCTCAAGAAACATGTAGCTAAGGATAAGAAAAAGAGTTATGACTTCTTGGGAGCTTTCAATGAATGAGCAAGCCCCTACTTTAGTATTTCGACCTCCTTGAGCAGTCAAATTGAAAAGAGAGGGATTGTGTGTGCTTTTAGCCTATGTGCATCTAGGAACTACGAATAATGACAAAAATACTATGAATATTACCCCTAGGTCTATAAGCAACAATACCCCTAGGTCCATAAGCAGCAATAGACTAGTGTTTGTATTAGATTCAACGAAAGGAGGTGATAGTCACCAATATTAACAACATGATGTAGAAGAGGAGTGAGCTCTTTGGAAGGTCAACCTTAATGTAGTGGCATAAACCCTTAAGCAAGATTCAACAATGGTGGTATATACCAAGCTCCAACATGATCCTTATGCGGGTCCTTCATCCCATCACAATTGAAATCACAATGTGACTATGATGACATTTCAAATTCTCATCTATATAAGGACAAGGACTCTCGTGAGGTCAATGCTTTGGCTAGAAGGATGCAATATACGGAAAACCTAAAGGTGTGATAAGCTCACCTATATATTTGAGCTTGCCAAGTATTGCTCTTATCATAAAGTCCATTGGTGTGTGTTTTGCATCTCATGTTACATTTCCCATAGGAACCACCACTCTCCCACAAGATATTCGGAATTGGGTCCATATCAAGAACAAGTGGCTCTCAAGGCTGCACCTAAATCCAACAATTATGTCTCCCAAGATTCTCCTATTTTGCAACCAAATTGTAACTTAGAACTCTTCAAGAAGCACCCACCCAACCATGGAAAGAAAAAAATGATAAGGAAAATAAGACCAAAACTAGCAAGAGGCAAGCCCAATGCTCCACTTCATATTCTTCTCTTTCCTCTAGTTCCAATCAAGTTTCTTCATACTTGTTGGAGGACAAATCTTTGCATCATAGTGCCAAAAACGTAGTGGCAATCGATATAGACAATAGCTTGAGCTAAAAGTGTATTATTTCTACCCATTCAAGTCAACTAACCTCACTAAATATCTTGGTAGTGCTAGACCTCATGTCATGCCTTGAAAGCAACAAACCCTAAAGTTCATGTGGAATTTTGGTACAATGTCCACTCTTATTTGAGATTGTGACCCTATTTGGTTATTAAGGGGATCCACTTTTATACAACATCTCTCCTTGAGATCTCATTCAACTTTGCTCCAACCAATGTTCATTCATCTATGATGACTTGGGTCTTCCCTACATGGCCCAATACAAAATGCACTTGTAATTCTACACGCGTACACGCATGAGCATAGCACTCTTGCGAGATTTGAGCCATCAAAGATCCCTATCCTAAGATCCTACAAAGATGATCTTACTTTCCACTCTCTATTTATCATGACCCAAACTTATGAAGATCAAGTGAAACAATGTATGCCATGTCTATACAAATGTTCAAGCAGATTGGGATCAATCATAGCAAGATTTATGATTCAAACCTTCACTGTGTAGTGTTTACCAAAAACGTAGATCCAATTAGAATCGTAAAGCTTTAGATTAGTCTTGGCCGAAATATAATCAAGGTCAAGTTTTATATTCTAAACATGATTTTGGATCATCCTTCGATAGTTGCCATGCAAGTTGTACCTTCTACTACTTTCAAAATAGTGCAATTTATATGAGTAAAAGCTCCACATCAAGCAATCAAATCCAAATCCTTGAACTTAGTTCCACATTAAGACTCACACTCAAATGAGCTTTTTAGCGATCTCAATTTCTAACATCTCCTGCCTAGTTAAGGAAAAAAATAATATCCTAAAAGTATAGGTGGGCTATTGTCATCAATGACATCTAGTCACCCTGAAGCACAAAAATCAGACCCTCAACCCTCTTTAGTGTTTGTCATAGAGCCTTGTTCCTTGGGATCCCTTCGAGAATGCTCCCCTTCCTTTAGAGCATCAATCTTCTTCCCACTCCAAGGACCACCCTTGGGTTGTTCAATGCTTCTCTTGTCAAGTGTGCATCATTACAAAGAGATGAGTGTTACTACATTAATGTCAAAGATCACTCTTTATTTAAGGAACTCTGACCCTACAAGAGGTTCACAAAGGCCTCACACAAGAATCATCTCCCTTCAAATCCTTAGATCAACCTTCAAGTATCACTAGTATTCCCAAGCCATCATGGAGGATGAGAAGCTCGATCAAGAGCTCACTGCCACCCTGATTGTTTTGAAAAAGGCATTCATATGGAGGCTTAGGACATTATTGAAATGAACTTGGACACGGCATATAACCCAAGATCAATTGAATAGGAAAGGGTCTTTCACCTTCTGAACAAGTGTAGATTATCACACTCCTTCGTGTATTCATTGATATCTTCACATGGGAGTATGTTCACATGCTTGGAATGCACACTAATGTTGTAGTCCATAACCTGTGATCACCTACTATGCACGTCCAATCCACCAAAAACAGCATCCCATGATCCCCATGTTTCTCAACTGGTTAAGGAAGAAGTCAAGAAAATCCTCCGTGTCAGCTTCATAAAAAGCCATTGACCATCCACATTGATTTCCTTTAGTGTCTGCCATCAATAAATTCGTCTGTTCAAAGTTGTCTACTTGTGATCTCTAATAAAAAGGTTGAAGGCCCAGAAAATTTAGCACTTCACAGATAGAAAAAAAGAAGAACCCCTTTCATTTTGTATGTCAGTTTTCTAAAATAGGACCTTTCTTTCATCATTTGGTTGTTGTATATTAAGACTTCCTATTGCAGGTGGCAAGAACTCAGATGTTTTAAGACCGTCTCACATTACTCCTGCATTTTGACTATGGAATATGACTTTGATTAGTATTTCTAGAAACAAATCATAAAGTTAGGTAAAGAGTTGCGATCTTTAATCTGCAGACAAACGCATACAAAAACAATATTAATGCACTTTAATTTAATTTGGAACAGATAACAAGAGATTGTAAGTAGACATTGACACCCTTTAACCTCCATCTGGATTCCTTAAGAGTTTCAAAGATTTTAACAAACAGAATTGCACATCTCAAAGAGACCTGCCAATGGAGATATATGGCTCATGTACTTTGATCTATGTCAGATGCTACAAAAACCCTGCTTTTAAAGCACAGATGCAATATTTACTTTATCAGGTCATGCAAAGTTAACAACTACAGAGAAACAAAAAACAAATACCCATTTCCATAATTTTGTAATATCCTTCAACTCCACCAGAGACATAAAAATCATTACACTAATCTTCACTGTAATTGTTAATAACAAGGTTGCCAGGCTCAACCTATAGACATGGTATGAAGAGAAGTTATGAAGTTGGGGTTCATCAGGAATGTTGCCTTCGCGTGCAACAACATAAGAATGCCAACCATGCTTTAGCGCCCCCGACATAAGCAAATTTGTTGTTTAATCAGGATTAATGAAATTGTGTAGGCTGAGATTGCAGGGTCTGTTTAGCAAGAACTGAGTTCAAAATTGATATCTCCACTACTTAAAACTTGGTCTCTACCAGATATCCAACCAGATAATGAAATTGCGTATCTACTTAATGCTGAATAATATCCAACCAGATAAGGAAATAAGTTTTAAAAATAAAAATAAAAAAGAATTCAGTTGTTTGTGAAATTGGTAATGCTCAAAGCCCAGTTGAGCTCGTGATAAAAAAATTGAGTGAACATACAATTAATGGACGAGTATGACCAGCAAAGGGCTTGGGAGCATTTGTGCTTAAAGTATTAACAAAAGCAAAGTCTGAGTTTTGTTGATATATCATATACTCCACAAAAAAAAAACAAAAAAAAAAAAAAAAAAAAATGAGTTATGCATTAAAAAGTTCAGTTAAAATGATTCTTCTAATGAGTTAATAATTGAAATTTTCTATTTAATTTAAGCAATCCCAACAGGGCAAGGTGTGTCAAATGTGAGGTAAACATAGTAGCTTCTTAATATGTAAAAGAACGTACAAAAATTCAATGGAATTGAACAAATCATATGCTATTAATAATTGAAATTTTCTATTTAATTTAAGCAATCCCAACAGGGCAAGGTGTGTCAAATGTGAGGTAAACATAGTAGCTTCTTAATATGTAAAAGAACGTACAAAAATTCAATGGAATTGAACAAATCATATGCTAGTTTTAACAACTCATTTTATCAGCAAATTATAATTCAAAGAAAATGATAAGAAATGTAAAATACCTGTACATTCTACAGTATAACAAGTCACATTAGAAAATTGATATCAGTTCTTGCACTTAATACTTCCTTAGAATCATCCTTCAATTTTTTTGGGCCTTCTCGCTAATAATGTCTTTTAAACTCTATTTGATGTAATTGATCCCTGGGGTCCAACGTGTGACAAATGTGAAGTCAACATAACCAACTTTGGTAAACAGTTGCATCTTGATATGAAAAAGAAGCATTCACAAAATTCAAGACTAAATTTAACTACTAATTTTATCATCAATTATAGTTCAAAAGAAATGTTAATAGAGATGTACAAAATCTGATACAACCAACTAGACCATGTTAGAAAATTGATGACGTCAGTTCTTGCACTTCCTTAACTACTTCCTTGTAATCATCTTTCAATTTTTTTTGGTCCTCCTCACTAATGACGCCTTTCATAGGGCTTGTAAGGACTAAAACACAACATGTTGGCCTCTTAGTGGCCCCGGCACCTGCAAGATCCTGTACCAAAAAAATTCATAAAGTCATATTGTATGAAAGAGAAAAACAAGTAAATACAGAAATGCTGAAATGCAGGATCTCATATTTCCCCATGCTAAATACCTCTTTTGATGGAACATAAATATACGGAATCTCAGCTTCTTCACATAAAATAGGTACATGTGTGATTACATCAATTGGTGAGATGTTCCCAGCAATAATGCACAATCTGCAAGAACCAATTCTTAAGTTGGCAAAAACATAAAGGAAAAAAACAGCAACAAAAAGTTACTCACACTCTAAAACCTACTTTCAAGTGGGGATTTGTGTCATGATTTCCAGATGGCCATGCATTAGTCCATATAGGAAAGGTGTTTAGCATGAGCTCAAAGAGGAAACATGGGGTATGGCTACTGATCAAAGTTAATACTACAAAAAGGCACGATGCACCCACACTAGCACAAAACTATTGCAAATAATTTCCATGATAACGTGGGGAATTAGTTTACTGTGATGGGTTTTGTTTTGTCAGCGGGTATAGAGTAAATGCAAATAATTATCGTGATCCAATTCTTATTTATAAGATTGATTCCCAAATTACTAGTTTAGATAAGCAGGGAAGCAAGCATGCAGACATGCTTAGATTTTATTGGTTGTTGTCGAACTAACAACCATATTTTCAATACGTTTTCAACTTTCTATATTGATTTTTAACAACAGGCCAAGGAAGGCAATCTTGAAAGATTTTGGACAAGCGTCAACAAAGAAAAGAAATAGCTAAAAAGTGATAAGTTTACAAGTTAAGAATACAAAAAACAAGGGAATTCTCTTCAAAAAAGAACTAGGTTCATTGCTATTAGATATAATACAATGTTAAGACATAATGTTAGACTATAGTTTGTACACACAGGCATTTATTGTTTATGTTAATATAATAAGACCACGTTAGTTACATCTAAAAAGTAACTTACAATTAAGTTACAACCACCTTGTAACTTCCCATTTCACTAATAAATACAAGCATAACACTCATTGAAGGCGTGTGCCAACCAATTCTTTCAAACTCAATGAATTCATTCTTCGAACAATTGCATCATTCTTCTATAAAAAACACATTGCAACATTCTGTTGATGGGTTAACCACATTTGAACTAAAGCAGATCAAAGGATAACCCTTAAGATGACCAATATTTGAAAGCTTCACCACACTATAACTTTATCTTCCACTAAAGCAGAGTACAGAGCAGTTGTCAGTGTCAGTTGTGAAGCTGTTGACTACACGAAGTTTTAAGTGATCTGCAAATTCCTCATATTACACTGACTCTACTTTTATGTGACAATTATGTAGTCTTGTAGTTAGTTAAGAACCCAGTTTATCATGCTCGCACAAAGCATATTGAGGTTCATCATATGGCAATTGGTTGACATTGATGATATTTCTCTCCACCACTACACTTCTCAGGAGCAGTTTGTCGATCTAATGACTAAACCTCTTGGTGCTATTTTTAGGGATCACTACCATTATCCCATAAAACACAGTAAAATCTGACTAAATTTTTTTTTTTAAATGCATGTTACTTTAGATTTTAGTCTATTAATCCAAACATCATGTCATTTTGTTTGCTACAGTTAGTTCGTGTTACCAACTTAGTCAGTTTTAACAAGGGATGTCGCATACCACCTTGCCACTACATTGGACTAAAGGGCTTCTGCTGATAACTGCTGACACCAATCCTCCAATTATTGTTCTGCTCAGACATGTGGTGATATCTCATTGCTTCAACTCCGCACAAATCAATGGTCTGTGCTATCTCAGAGGATTACTGGTGGCACTTGGTTAGTTTCTCAGAACATCCAAGGGATCTGGTGGGGACCACTTCTGGTACACGCAGCACCATCCCATCAGTTCTTGATAAGACAAACCAACAGCTGGCAAAGGTTCAAATGATTGTCGTTGCGCTTGGTAGGCGATCTTCCAAACTCTCAACTGACTACAAAGGTTTCCCTAGGTCCCACCTGCTACCTGGCATCACCTCATATTACTGGATTCTCATCAACAATTCATCAAACTTCTGAGACAAGAACCTAGTGGGGTTCACTAGGACACGTGTACTGCTTATTAACTGACACTTGGTACTTTGGCGATTCCTCTATTGACTTAAAGGAATTCAGATCCAATGTAAAAATAAATCAGATTATAAACTTCAGTTAGCCCCAACAAGCAAATCAGGCCGAATTGTGCTTGTTAGAGCTGGCGAAAGTTCAAATGATTGCCATTGCACTTGCTAGGTGATCTTCCTAACTTTCAACTGACTACAAAGGTTCCCCTAGGTCCCACCTGCTACATGGCATCATCTCATTTTACTGGATTCTCATCGACAATACATTGAACTTCTGAGACACTAGCGGGGTCCACTAGGACACGTGGGCTGCTTACTAACTGACACTCGGTACTTACGGAATTCCTCTATTAACTTAAGAGAATTTTGATCCAATGTAACAATAAATCAGATCATAAACTTCACCTAGCTCCAACAAGTAAATTGTGCCCAATTGCACTTTTTGGAGCTGGCAAAGGTTCAAATGATTGTCATTGTGCTTGCTAGGCGATCTTCTGAACTTTCAACTGACTAAAAAGGTTTTTTCGGGGTTATTTGTCGTTACCTGAAAGGGCAACATTTTCAAAGACAGTGGGACAGGGACCAAATGTCCCCACCCTATCCCATTTTTTTCTGAAAATTTGGGGACGTCCCAAGGATGCCAAGGCACTACAAACCTTCCCCCATTCTACCCTCAATTCTCGCCGTCTCCCAAAACCAACCATTCTCCTCACAATGCTTGGTATGATGTAGACTATAAAAATATTTGTAGGCTAACCAAACAGAAGATGATGCATAGACCCTCCAAATCAAGGAAAATGCAAAAAAATTATAGGAGCTTCCTTAGGAGGAAAACAAGGAACCATCTCTTGAACAAACGTAAAACCATACTCAATCAACTTCAATTCATCCCCCAACTCTTTTGGAGACTATTCTTCCCTAAAAATTCAATATATGCAACATCTGACCTCTCTACTTGGTTCAATCATGCCTCTAATGTGCCAAACCAACCAAGCATTTGAGTCAACCAGAAAGTTGTCCATTGCCATTTCTTTTTTGATCACTTAATCTTTATTGTTGTCCTTAAATCCAATCCAATAAAGCCCAAGATGTTGTGAACCTCAACGCTGAATTCTTTAAAGTTTAAACATTGCCTAGAAGACCTGGAAACCCATGATACTAACTTGTTTAACTACATGGTGACTCAGGGCTTTCCACCTTCCTAAACCTCCCACATCCTCCATCCTATCCACAAATCTAGAGATTGTAATGACCCAAGTAACTACCACACCATTATGGTTGGCCTCACCTTGTCTAAGTTCTTTGCCACAACTTTAGACATCCAAATCTCCAAATAGGCAAAGATAAAGAAGCTAAGGGCCAAAGGACAAGCAAGATTCAAGAGGAACAATCATACTACAAATCACATCTTCACCTTGACAACTATCATTGAGGAAGCTAAAGCAAATAAGCATAGAGTTTATTGTTGTTTTGAGGATTTTTGCAAGGCATTTGACACAGTCACACGACACTTGCTGGTGGCAGGCTTACGGCTTTATATCTTCCACCTCAGGAGGTTTTGTTAGTGATGACACTCTATGAGTCTATTGTTGGCAGGGTACGAAGAACGACTAGTGAAACAAAGGATGTTCAAAGTATAATAGGTGTTAAACACGGCTGCCCACTCTCTCCTACACTTTTTGGGGTCTAAATCGACAAACTAGAGGAGATCATATCAATAAACTAGGTGATACAACTAGTTGTTTACTCTTCGAAGTCTCCATTGCTATTCTCCTATTTGCAGATAACATTATCTTGATGTCTCACTCAATGAGAGGTCTCCAAAGACAACTTGATATTTTAGCCTCATTTTGTGATAACCATCAATTGGCAACTGTGGTTTAATTTGGGGAAAACAAAAGTTATGGCTTTCAACATTTCTAAAAAGGAGGCAAGTGAGGTGATTCTTACTTACAAAGACGAGAAGGTTGAGGTTGTTTCTTTATATATTTACCTAGGGACCCTCTTCTTTGGCCCATGCTTTAGATAATAGATTAACTATAGCTCTCGAGTCAAGACTAAGGGATATGTTGCTCTTACCATCCTTGAAGAGCAATGCTTTTAGATTCGGTTTCAAAACATTCAGACAAAGATCAACCTATTTTCCTCACTGGTCACACCCACCTCTTCTATGGTTGTGAGATTTGGGGACCATACCTTTGGGTTGCAGATCAGAATTGGATTGAGTATATTAATTGTGATGCCATCTAAACATATTCATGCTAAGAGATTGGTCCCTCAAGCCATTATCTTTGCAGAATCTAGCATAGCTGCTCTCAATAATTCAGTAACTTTCCATGTGGTGACTATGATGAACAAGTTGAGATTGATGGCCACCTCCCATATTGGTCATCTTAAGTATCCTTATCTTGCTCTTAGATCCTCTATGGTGCTGGCAGATCTCAAGTTTCAGTCTTGTTGGTATGCGAGAGCCTCCTGCTCGCTGTGTTCATTGATTGTGATATTGCTAGGCCATTGTTGCAGAGCTTTTGTGTGAATGCTCTTGACCTCTCCACGGGGGAGATAAACAAGGGTATATGCATTGAGATTTACAGAGCCTACCTCCAATCCCCATGGACTACACTTAGAGAGACACTATCTTGAAATCAACACTTCTTAGATTGATATCTCCAATTCAAGGATGGACTCATCTTCCCCTCGGACATACTAGACTCCAGCTACCTTGCAGCCTAAGGGTCCCTCTTAAGCAACTAAAAGCTTGTTCCCACCAGCTTCAGATTGAGACAAACCACCATATTCCTCAAGAGAGTCATATTTGCTAAATATACTGGTTAGAACCAGAGACCAAGGAATATTATATAATCAGATGCTCTCCCTGTTATGAGATCAGAACATAATTTTTTTACCTCTTTAAAGAAACACTTGTTTCTTTCCAGGTCCTCATGGGGTATGAGGGCCAGAGATGTCTTGCCCTCTTCTTGCAAGAGATTTTTGACATTCGTCAACAATTTCCAAAGGAACATCCCCGAAAGTGGCTCAAAATAGATTGATTACTTCCTATTTCCAGGCCTCACTTCAATAGGAAGAGGCCCCCTGATGAACTTCCAAGTTCATTGCTCATCACACACTTTTTACAGCCTTGAATGTCAAGAGGGCTATCTAAGACCTTCAAGGATCATCTAGGGAACATCGTTTTCCTTTCTTGCATTGGGGGATGTGCCCTGTACTCCCCTTGTCCTCTATATGTTGCACCTCTTTCAATTCCATGTACCCATTCCAGTCTTCCATAGACATTAATACATGAATTCAATTAAATGAAGGAGATCCCTATTTTTAGAAATACAAGGCTATTCTCAAAGCATTGACATATTGATTTCAAGATTATGGAAGAACTAACATCCAAAGTCCCATTGTAGATTCACTTTAATGCCCTTCCACACGATTTATGGACAAAATGTGTATTTTAAATGTTGAGAGATTTTAATATCTTATAGGAAAGTACACTTGTTCTTCTAAGGTGACTTTGGGAAGAGAAGCAACAAACTATGCATGGATTTTTATGGAGCTTGAGTTGAACCAACCACACCGGAAAATGTTACCTTGAATGCAACCAGGTTAGAATGGATTCAGCCAATAGATTAAGAGAGCATCCCTTCTAGATGCAGAGCTAGCAATAACATGGTTTTTCTAGTAAGGGAATGCCCCCTTACTGAACAATCAAGAACTCAAGCTACAACACCAAACGTTGAGAAGACAGATGATGAAAGACTCTTAAATCCAAAGAAGAAGCATTCAGTCAGGAAAAAGAGTGGAGAAATCGAACAAAGGAAAGGAAGTTAACAAGCAATATTCAAAAGAATCAAAGGAAGAATCTTAGGTGAAGGGTATGATGACTAGGTATGACTTCAAGGATAATCTGTCAAATTTATCGAAGCCACGAGTGCATAAACATGGTGTAACCAAGGTGATGGGCCACATAGAGGAAGAGGAAAGAGAAAATATGAGGATTTTTATCTTTAAAATCAATTCCAAGATCAGATTTATTAGGCATATCCAACTTGAGGGTAAAGGTTGGTTTGTTTGTTTTTTCCCTTCCTTCCTTTAACGTTCCTAGAATGGTAATCATGAATATAATCAAGATAAAACAATGGGAAAAGAGAAGTCAAATCCAAGTGAAAAGGCTAACTGATGGATGGTTCAAATATTAATGGATGGTATGCATGCCATGCTAACTGGAATCTTAACTACAACAGTTATTGTTGGCAGCTATTTAATCTTAAATAACTTAGAAAACTGAATAGCTGCTTTGTGCATGCGCAGATAACTAATTATTAGTGAAGATGGCATTTTTGAAGAAGCAGAAGATTACCCTTTTTTCCCACGCTTGATCGCTTTCACCACTTCTTTGACGCCGCGCAACAAACACTTCGCTTCCGAAGCTGCAAACATCCATTCATGAATACCAAAAAAAGCATACGAATCGCAAGAGAAGAAAAGAAAATGAAAGGAGAAATACCTCGGCGGACGAGCTTAAATGTTTTTTTACAGAGCTTCTTCCCCGCAAGAGGACGCGCAATGGGCGAGACCATTACTATCTTCTTCTTCTCCTTTTCTGTGTCGCTCGCCATCGCTTTAGTTAGAAGAAATCAAAGCTGCCACAGTCGACTTCTTTACTTATGCCTCGTTTCTTTTATTTTGCCTGCTTATATCCATTAGGGTTACAATGTTAAACGGTGAATGGAACAATCTACATTGTTGTCGTGCTGTGATGTGGAGTTCCAAAGCCCCATCTAGGTGAAAGTCCCCGCTTTGCAATTTTCTGTCTCGACGTTTTATATGTAATTATGTTGAGAGGCGTAAGTAGTGGTAGCATACTTAGTGAAATCACAAATCCGATCAAAAATAGGCACCTCTAAAATGATATTTCTCAACATCTTTCACATAGATTTATCTAAAATAGGTATGCTAGTAAGCAACCATTCTTACTGTTTTATTTAATAAGCATGAGCACACTAATTATTCCTAAAGTTTTATTCTATATTACAATTAATCTTTTTCAAACTTAAACATTATGCCTCTTATTATTATTTTTTATTTTGTCATCTTCAATGGTATTATACCTACAATTATGTCCTCTAGACAAGATCAAGAGTGGTCGTATCTATAACATGTAACAACTTTTTTTGATGTTGACTCTTGGTTTTCTACTTCACTTTGCATGCTAATCTTATCCAATACACAAATAATCATAATATGCTTAATAATGAGGAATTAGGGGAATGGACATAAAAGAAGAGAGAGAGGCATCTACAAGCACATAACTGTAAGCACAAAAATCACGCACTGCCTCCACGAGGACCCCTATGATGAGTCAGATCCTTGTCACGTACATGTAAGCGTGAAAATAAATCCTTTGGGCAGCAGGCCTCGTGACGACATGTCATCTCTTCTTGTTTTGTGTCGTTTCTGCTTTGTCGATTCTCCTTCTTCTCCTTCTTCCCTGTTTGCAATGCTTTTCGACACTTGTTGCGACACTTGTCGACTTGCGTTTTCTGGCTTGCGACCTTAATCCTAGGCCTTGTGAGTGTCTTGTAAGTGAGTTTTCACGTCGTCCCTTTGTGTTTCGTCTAGTGCACCTCATAGAAGACTTCTAGAGGTCCCCCAATCCCTCTCCCGCTTTCTGTTTTCAATTTCGACCTTCCTATCCAAATCTCCCCCTATTATTTCCAAATATCCTCGGGAGATCTTGCAGACGCAAGTGGAGATTTGGATTCATCCTCATGTTTGACATGTTTCTTAATGCAGAGATCATCTTTTTCCCCCCTTTTTCTTTCTACCACCCTGATTTCTGCATTCTGCCTTGTTTCACCCCGGATCTCCTCGGGCAACCCATGGTCGCCCCTGGGGCGACCCATGATCTCCCTGGGCAACCCTGTCTAATGAAAGTGGCGACCCTGTCGTCTCTTGTCCCGCGGAAAAATTGAAGCTTCTCTCGCATTTTTGCTCCGTTTTCGCCTATTTTTCTTTCTATTTGCACGATTTTTGATCCTTTATATAGAGTTAACTATTTCATGCACCCACACATGCATAATTAGCTCTATTTGATCTTAAATTAACTCTCCAATCAATCTCATGCATTCCCTCACCTCCATTTCTTCTTTAGTGATAAGCTATCATTGCTTCATCACTCTCCTTCTTGCTGAGTTCACTGGGTAATCAACCTTGTTAACTCCCTTATCTATTCTTGTTAACTCCCCTATCTATTCTTGTTAACTCATCAATCAAATGAGTTAACTCTTCAATCCAATCCCTTCTTCAAACCTATAAATACCCCCCTCCCTCAAGCACAAAGGGAGGCAAATTCATTGTGCACCAGCTCTTGCCGAGTTTGCTCTCCAATCTAGCATTCATATGCTCATATAGGACGTAAGTGCCTTTTACTTTGATTGTTCGGACAAGCAACACCACGCTGCTCAATTTTTCAGCCATTGTGCTCAATTCAAAGCTCACATCGAGCTCACACAAGCTTCACAAAAGCTTCTCTTTGCTTCTTCAGGTTATTTTATCGTCGAGAGAATCAACTACTGTCACAAAAGGATTCGAGGTTGCCTACACAAGGATCACTGAGGGATAATGGAGTCTTCAAATCTTCATCTATTCAGGTTCTTTTATTACTTTCATAGTAATTAGACAATCATCTTGCTCTTGGAAATAGTAACATACTTGCTTTTTCCTTGATAGATTAGATCTCGCATGTTAGATTAATCGTTTTTGCATTTCTTAGATCTATTTTGTTAGAAAAAGCACCTTTCTTTTTTATGAGATTAAATTGCATTAAAAACACCAAAAACCCACAAAAAAAACATAGACTACACATTGCATTTGAAAAGACATATAGGATTGCATACATATTTCTTTCATAGATTAGAAGCATTTTCCTTTCCAAAAACATTCTAAAAAATACCAAAAAGACGCATTACATGTCATTTAGTTTGCATCCATATAAAGTAGACAACATCGAAAACCCTCAATTCCATCATGAGGTAAATACAGTTCAAAAGACCTTAAACAAACCCTTGATTTCATCACAAGGTACAAACAAAGTTAAAACACAAGTCAAACCCTAGGTCAACAAACCCTAGGTCAAAACCCTAGATCTGGTTAGAGTTAGCAATCACATGATTTCCTCTATCCTGATTCACGCATGTGTTTAGGAGTGAGGGGAGAGTGGGTGAGAATTGTCTGAGACGAGATCGAGGAGATCCATCTGCGACCACAGCAACATACACGCATTCCACCACAAGAGGGTCCATTTGTTCTCTTATTGATTGAGGAAATTAGGCAATTACGATTACACAAAGCATTTCTCAGAGACATAGAAACAAGAGAAACCATCAACGAGAACAACCATTTACCCACACAAAGGTGGAATTCAAGGAATCCAAATAGAAGAAGAGACTAGTGACCCTTCGGGTCATAGGGTTATCTCATCCACCACAACAATTGATGAAACATACAACAAAACGCACAACAACAAAGGCCACAGAACTTGCCGACCCCCCTTTGCGAAGTCCAACTCTCCAATGAGCCAAACCCCCGTCGTGTCTCGCCTCCTCTCGACTGGGTAATTCCACGTGAGCGAGAGTGACGTGGCGGATCACCCCATGGCAAGGAGGGAAAGGGCCCATGTGTGTGCCACGATTCGACCTGACAACCTCCAGGCAACTAGAGTCACAACTTCGAGCTTACATATTTTGGTGAACCCGACATGAAATACAGAATCTTATGATTTTATAGTTTGTGTTCCCATTGTGAAAACATTCAAACGTTCCTTCTTTTCTTTTTTCATAACCATTTTAACTCCCATCGTCTGCGCCATCATTCATTCCATTTATTCAGCAGTGTCTATGATACCCCCGAATATGACAGAACCAGACTTGAACCAGGGAAACTTTCCCTCAAATGAACCTGAAACACCTTCTTTTGATAGGTATATGCCGCCTCATCCAGATGCACTTGTTACCAACTATTATGACTATGAAGATTCTGACTATGAACATGAGCCAAGAGAGTTCAGGTGCTCTCTATCCTTCAATAACCCAGCTTGGGAAAATGATTCAACCATACCAAACGCCCCCCATAAAGCCAAAAGGGTAAGATTAGAAATATGTCAACCAGAACAACCTTCCACAAGTACATTAAACACTCACCTCGATGAAGAAGTCAGGAGATTGGAAAGGCATTTACAGGAAACCAAGGATGCTCAAGAAGCATTAAGGATAACCTTGGGAGAAGAACAAAAAGAGAAGGCTGCACGAGAAGAAGCCCATTGCTATGAAACTAGTCGAAGAGAACATCCTAGAAATGAAGAGAACCCTAGAGCTGCAACTCCTGCAGATGTAATTACAACCTTAATGCAAAGAATCAGGATCCTAGAAGTAGAAGACGCTGCTCCAGAGAAAAGAACAAAATCTCACGAACAGGACCAGGGGGCATCACAGAATCCTCCTTACCTCAACTACTATTCACGACATGCTAGCAACGAAACTTGTCTGAATGGGAATCCTCCTATTCAGAACAATCTAACAAATCCAACGATGGGTTATCAAAACCCACCCACAGGGTTGTTATTAACAGCCCTGCAATCTCAGAGTGCTTTCCTAGGAACATACCTTAAATATTTAAAGGAGCCTCTAGACCAGAACATAAGGAGTGTGCATATACCTCGGCCATTACCTGATCTCTCGAAGCTTAAGGGAGAGGGAGACCCAAACTCCCACATCAAAGCTTATACTACAGCCATGAGGGAACTCCTTCCTTGGGATGGAGTTGTCGCGAAGATCTTTCCAAAAATGCTTGAAGGCATCGCCCTGGATTAGTATTATTGTCTTCCAGAGGCTTCTATCCACTCATTCAGACAACTGATTGGAGAATTTGTCATGGCATTTGACATGAACAAACTCGTAAAAATAGGGATTAGAGAGTTCCTCACAATGAAACAAGAACCGAATGAATTCATAGCACATTTTGTCACCTGATGGAGACAAGTGCTCTATTATTCAACCAGCGCTCCTAACATGGACCACCGAGAACTGTACGACCTCTTCTTGCATGCCCTTAACAAAGACATGAGAGAAGATGTCCAAAAACTGTCATACAAATCCTATGAGGAAGCGTTGGAAAGTGCCTTAAGAATTGACCAAGCCGCCATCGATAGCGGTAGGAAGGTCTATGGTTTAAATAGAAAAACAACAAAAGAAGACATGGGAAATAATACATTTACTATCAAAATTCTCAAAAAAAATAAGAATGCAACCACAGATGGGGTAACGGACCAACCCCCAGTCAAAAGGATAAGAGATGTGTCATGCCTGCATTTCCCATGCGGTCACGACACACAACACATGTGTCATGTCCACATTTTCCATGTGGTCGTGACATGAATTACGAAAAAACTTTTCTACCTATCCCTAGGAACCCCCTCGCATGCATCTCTGTGCTCGGTGGCAATACGCATAAGGCGTAAACATGTCAATAGAAATCAGGGAGGTGCGTTGTCCCATGCAATCCCCTACGTGATGATAGTCGTCTAGGGGGTATGTGACACGTAGAGTGTCGCTTTTAGGGTTAGAATGACTTTAATCCGAACCCTAAGTCTCCTAGGTGTGAAGATGATTTCGCCAACTTCGAAACCTAACTCTACTTAGGTCAAAATGAAAATGAAATAATGATTAAGTAATAATGGCATGATGGACGCATGATTAAAGTGGAAAGGTGAAATAAAAGTTAATAAAAATATCGTAAAATTAAAACCCTAAAAATCTAGGAAAAATTCGACAACATAACGCGTTTTCAATAATCAACTTAAAAAATTTAAAATAAAACTCCAATAAGAAATTAAATAAAATTTAATAATAAAAATCTAAACTTAAGAACAAATTTAAAACAATTTAAAATAACAAAATAAATATCTTGCCGAGGTCAAATAAATCGACCTTGCACCAAAAGATTAAAAATTTGAAATAAAAGAATAACAAGACACCAAATTTATTTAACAAATTTGAGTCCGTTAATAAATATAATTTCTGCATTACATTTGTTAACGAACTCGGAATAATAGACAAGGGAAGAGATTAAGATACTCTTCTTGTAAAATAATAGTAAAATAGATAAACAAATAAAATGATAAAATCACGCTAGAACAAAATAAACTAATTAACCCAACTAAAATGAATTTAAAATAAGGGAAATACTCTTCCCAATTAACACAAAATTAATCCCTCCCCTTAAAAATATACTTGCACAAGGCAATAAAATAAAATACAAAACCCCATTTAAAATTATAAATCTATTTAAATGAGCACAAGAGATAACTAAAAACAAGGCAAAATAGAGGGTTTTAAATAAAGAAATAAAACAATCCCTCACAAAATCCTCTCAATAAAATATTGTTTCCAAAAATAAAAACAACCCTAATCCCCATTTTAAAATGGGTTATCTAAAAGAAAAAGCCCTAAGTTATAATTTATTGTTTTCTCTTGAGGAAAACCCTAACTTAACATTCTCGCATTTGTTTTGTTGCCCTAATCCTCTTTCACATTCTTTCTCTTTTTTTTTTTGCCTCTTTGTTTATGTAGGCAAGGGTTTAGAATGGAGGTGGAAGCCATGAATGGGGCTTTCCACTACCTCTCACAGAGGTATACAGAGTAGATTTAATGTTATACATTTTTTTTAAATCACAGGGTTATATATATAATTACTAATAGTGTTATAAAAATTTACATGCTGCAGGGTTGTTTGAGAGTGGAGCGCTGACGGTGGCCATGGCGGAGGACGGAGGGCGGTTTGAGGAGAGGTCACGGCGTTGTTTGCAAGGCACTATTTGTAGGGCGGACGGTGGGGAGTAGTGGAGCGAAGATGAGTACGGGGGAGAGGGTGAGGAACTACGAAGGGGGCGGCGTGGTGCAGAGGGGGCCGCGAAGGGGTTAGGTTAGGGCTTTGGGGTGTGGGGAGGAGGCCGCGGGTGTGGGTGGAGGCATCGCCTCCTCCCCACACCCCCCTTCCTTTAATGCCTACTGTGGGGGCTATGGGCGCTGCCACCCACAGTCTCCAAAGTATTTTTTTTTCTTTAACAGTTTCATTTACAAAAAATAAACAACAACAGTCCGTCGATAAAGTCTTTCCTTTGCAGTTTTCTGTGATACGATTTCAGATTTAAAACAAATATTTATATATATATGTGTGTGTGTGTGTGTGTGTGTACTCAGATTTATACCTATAGGTCATTCAAAATATCACAGTATATTTGCATTCTCTCATTTATGTTTTTTTTTATAGATATGTGCATACACTTATATATATATATATATATATATATATATATATATATATATATATATATATAGCAACATAGAAACACAAACTAGTTCAAACCAGAGGAATCTATATTTAACTATTATATTATTAAATACAGAAATAATAGCCATTCAGTTTATTTACTTATGTATTTTTTTTTATCAGAGATAAATATATGTCAAACTATTTTATACTGTGTGTTCAAAGCACCTAGGATCCAAATATGCATTATATTCAGAAATAACCATAAATAAAATACCCCAAGTACTGATTTGAAAGTAAAAACTAGTTTTCTAATTTAAACAAATAATGAACACATTCTTGAAAAATAATGCTCAGAATACTAATATTCATTTTTTTTTTTGAAACAACAATGATAAATAAGCAACTAGGAAGTTCTATTTCTGTAGTAATGTTAAAACAGAAAGTCATATTATATTTTGAATAAATTGCACTATGCAACTTTCTTTTTTTTGTTTTCAGCAAGGAATAAGAAAGTCATATCTCTATTTTTTTTTCATATGCAAATAAGTCTATACAACAACTGATGTATTTTTTTTTTGTTGAAAAGAACAATGACAACAATATATATAAAATTACTCATGCATTTCACAAACTAAAAACTCACAACCCCACAACATAGAAAATAAACAGCCTTTAAATAAAATAAAGAAAGGTTTACACTTCAATATTTTTTTTACAGCCAACTCCAAGGGCATAAAACTTGACAAAAATAAATGCAATAGGGCCACAAAGGCCATGGCTCAACAGCCAAAACAAATGACCAAGCAACACAAAAATGGACTTCTCATCAAGCTTCATTTCTTCATTTAAGCACCTGCAATAAAATACAACAATAAGAGAAAACCCAGCCACTTCGAAATTCCCTCCTCCTTACTGTAGACCCGCAAGTGGGTCACCCCTGAGCTAGGGAGGTAGGGATTCACATGGATACAACACACCACAACAAGCATCAAACACAACAACACAAAATAAACCCCAAGGATGTACACATAACACAACTCATGAAAATGAGTTTGATGGGGGTAGGGAATGGACCCCTCTACTTCAAATACCACACTAAAATACCAAGTCTCATGGCCTCAAACCAAAACCTCCAAAACCACAACTCCTCAAATATCTCATAATAAACTTCCATGGCACTCTTGCCATTCAAATAATCTCCACAAGAAGTAAGAAGCCCTCAAGGCATAAATAACACAAATATGGGAGTGACCTCAAGGAGGTTCCTTTCCCCTACCCCAAACAAGTTGAGCCTTACCTCCAAATGGAGGTGCTCTCACCAAACTCCCATCCCACATAAAGAAAATGAAACAACAACAATAAAATTATAAACACACCACAATAAATAAGCAAGGGTAAAGAACAAGACATAGAGCTTACCTTCAAAAGCCCTATCATGGAAGCACGTTTGGTGATGAGCTCCAAGCTTCTCCAAACCTTCCTATCTCCAAGAATTTCTCTAACTTCCCCAAAATTGTTCAAAATAGAAAGAAACTCCAAAATGCAAGAACCCCACACTCCTCAACAAGAGGAGGTAATATAGGCCATCAATTTAGGCCTTGAGGAATGAGAAGGTGACACTTGTCACCTTCTCCTTCCTCCTCCAATGCCACTTGCAAGGGAGAGGAAGTGTGAGGGTGACATGTGTCATCCTCCAATTCCATCTCAATCCTCACCTTATCCACTTGTGCTCTCACACATGTGTGAGAGAACAAGTGGTGAGGTGGCATTCCCATTCAAACCTCCATGAGAATAAGGGATGCCATATGGCATCCTCTTATTCTCTAAGAGAGCCATCTCCCTCCAAGATGCTCTCACACGTGTGTGAGAGTCTTGGAAGAAGATCCCACACACTTGGGAGTCTTGGAGACCTCCCAAGTCTTCCTAGGGAAGGGATTCCCAAACATTGGGAAGGGAGATGAGTCTTTCCCAAAGCATGACTCATCTCCCACCTTATCTAATTTTAAATTTCATCACTTTGACTAAACCTTAGTTTAGAGTGACCGAAAGTGAGTTATCCCAAGGTTTAGTTAGTCAAAATTAACCCTAGACCCATGGGTAACCACCTAGGGTAAATTTTGGGACACTAAGGTTCACCTAAGGGTCATAAATCCACTTAAAATGGCCTCAAAAATAAAAACAATTACCAAGTGGTGTAAGTCAATAAAAATTATACAACACATAATATTAATTAATTTAAATAAAGGGGTACTAGGCCAAAATGATAAAATTAAAACAAGTACTTAAATCAACACTCAATTTTCAAATGTGATCCTTATCCCTCTTGGGAATGGATCGGTTTCACCAGAAATAACATATGTGTGAATTTTATCTCTAATTTCCCGCGGCTTAGGAATGTAAACCTACACATCTTGATCAAGTGTCAATCATATCATGAATAATCATAGCCGAAGCAACTAGAATTAAATTCATGCCATCGAATACAACAATAATCATCTATATCATAATTCTGAATTAAACTACATTTTTCTATCACATGTCAAATAATCATCGTCACATAAACAACTAGAAATCACATCACAAAACATCATCTAATATATCTCGTATGTCAGATCACAAAATAGCATAAAAATATGATCAAATTGAATCACCATATGTCTAATCAATGTCATATCAAAATCAAGAGATATAATCAAGTTTGCATAATGAAACCATAGTCTCTAAAAGTCTGATAATGTCATCAACTGAAATGCATAACGATCAAAATAAGGAAGGAAAAATAATCGGCCTCACAAGATGATTACAATGGGAGAGATTATTATCCTCCTAACATAAATGCCATAGATCGGCCTAGAAACAATGGGTTTTACCCTCGAGATAATTATCAAAGCTGGAACTGCGACAGAAATGGGAATGGAAATGATGGGAGGTATGAAAGACCCACTTATGAATACAACCAATATTGTGCTTTTCATAGAATGAAAGGGCATAACACAGAATCTTGCAGGGAATACAACAGATTCGTAGAAAATATTCTGAAGGATCACCAACGCTTGTTCATAGAAATGTTCTTGAACCCGCAACAGATCACCCCTGACATTAAAGATACAAGGCAAAACCAGGGTCCCATAGCACCTCAAAATGTAAACATGAGGATTTATCAGGACCCATTCCCTACACACAAGAACACTGAGACAACAAATACGGATAAGGCAACTCAAAGTAGCAACCCTGAAGTCCCACCTCAACTAGGACAAAAGGAGAAACTAAGTTGTTGCGGTTGGTTGAGATCATGCATGATGAAGAAAAAGAGAGTCATGAGGAAGACAATGAGCAAATCGAAGCATGTGAAGGCACCATTTCGGTAGTTGAACCAACACCAACTCCTATCAGGCCTTTTGAACTCATAGAAGACCTAAAGAAAACATATGATCATATCTCATTCATTGATTTGCTTAGAAATTTACCTTCACATCGCTCAGCTCTGTTAAAAGCCATAGGCTTAAGATATCTTGATCAAATCACACCGTCACCTAGTGAACAAATCAATCACGTTGACTACGATCTTACCCCACCAAACTCAGAACTTAAAGATCCAGGGTTCTTCTTTGATTTACAACAGATGCCCTCCGATGCAGAATTAACAAAAAAAGGAGACCCCGCGCTATATCTTCAAGTTTGGGTCTATGACACGTGTATCAAACGAACGTTGATTGATGACGGAGCTATAGTGAACATAGCTCCTTTTTTTCCTTTTAGAGAGAATGGGCTATGGACACACCAACATCACCGCTTCAAGGGACACCTTAAGTGGATATGATAATCTAAAGGCAGTGACCATAGGAAAAATCACTCTCCCAGTGACCTTGGGTCCCAAGATGATCCCGACTACTTTTTATGTTATAGACAAAGATACAGGTTACAATTTAATTCTTGGAAGGCCATGGATACACAGGATGAAAGCTGTGCCATATATGCTTTTTCAAGTAGTCCAATTCTTACATCTAGGGAAAGTGCATGTTGCGCAGGGAGATTCAGAACCTTTCAGCATGATAAAATCTAGCACCCCAAACAAATGCATAGGAATTCTAATAGACTAAGAGCTCCCTACCAACAAATTAACAATCCCAAGTCCAACACCGCACTTAATATGTATCAGAAGGATGGGAACCCCAGAAAAGATCGTGAATACAACAAACATCAAAACTTTGGAAAATTGGCCATCATTAAAGCAGAAAGAAGTGGTCCCCAAGGAAAAGACAATCGAAATCATGGAGTTGATCAAAAGGGATGGACCATTATAATTCCCCCTAGAGAGACTCACCATTGGCTTCCATGAAGCCTATAAACTTTTCCCATGCACAGGGGAAAAGCCTCATAGAACCGAAGATTAGATATTTCAAACCACAACACTAGATATAAGTAATGCACCCCCACATGCTTTCTCGGATGCCGACGAAGACATGATAGAAGGGTACACCCCACTATCACCACTGAGTAAGTCACATCTCCCTGATACACCCAAAGAAACGGAATCGTATGAGCCCCTCATCTCAATAGAGGACTCGCATCAACCAATATTACCCATGGAAGAGGAATATTCTTTGAACAACGAATCAACCCATGTTATAGGGGTGTTACCTAAGATGTTTGTAGTATCCAAACGACAAGAAAAACCAACCACTTCCGCCTTGGTTCAATCAAACGAACTTGGTGAATGGGAAGCACCTTGGGTACAAATAGAAATGGTGGAAAGGTTGCCTGACAAAGATGAAGAAAGCGAGGGAATCTTTCATAGAGAATGGAAGATGAGAGTGATACTTGGTATCGATGATCCTATCATATTTGAGCTACCAAAGAGTTACATTGGGTATGCCATGGATTTGAGACCAGAACCCAATGGGAGGACAAGTATAAGCTTTGTCCCTCCTGACGAACAAAGGGAGCCACAAACTCCCCTTGAACTATTCCAATTCTTGCAAAGAATCCAAGAGAGACCAGAGACTAAAATCTACATGCAAGAACAATTTGATCTATTGATGGAATTACTCAATTGCGAAGGAGTCTTGTACTGGACCCCCTCCCACCAACATGCTTTTTAGGATCTATTACGGCTCACAATGCCCAGAGAAACCACTGAATTGGAAGCAGTAGACTCGAGTAGTAAACCATACCACATAAGAGAACTAGTCCTAAGAGGAGGTAGCACGAAAAACAAGAAAAAGAGACAGAAGAGAACCTTTTTGGAAGACTGGAAAGGTCCATACATGGTTAAAGAAGATATTGGAAATGGTGCTTATCTCTTGTGTATAATGGAGGGAGAGGAATTTGGCAAAACAGTCAATGCCTTTCACCTCAAGAAATATTATGTCTAAAAAACCAAAAAAATCATAAAACATAAAAATACAAAAAAATTACAAAACTCAAAAATGTCAAAAATAATTTGTTTCTTGCATTTCGGCATCATTATGTTCATCTTGCATTACTGTTTGTGACTTGCTCTTATGCTATTTCCCCTTTAGTAAGGAGTCTAATGGTGCCTAGATATATGTCATCCTTTTAGGACCTAGAGATTCCACTTCTTTCACAATCGCCATTATCCCCCTTCACTCCCAGTGAATCTAAAATCAAAGCCTAGCTCTTAGCTTTACACTAATTCCAATCTTAATGAGTTAAGATGTTAGGTCTAAGCAGAGTCAGTATTCAAACCTGCAGTGTTCAAAGGAAGCTTGCAAGTAGACCTTCCCAATTCTTCCCTACTAGAAGAGAAGTCCAACCAGATTACGAAAGCTTTAGGTGGCGCTCAGCCCCTTATCTCTCTTGGCCAAAAACGTCAGGAAGATCAAAAATCTGAAGGAAGCAATCTAAGATACGAGTGAATAAAAAAATGAGTGAACATAATAAGAGTGTAGAAAAGTGAGAATTGAGAGATCAAAGCATTGCATAGAAAAAATTCCAAAAAAAGCATTCATTTCTAGAAAAGTCAGAACATCCAAAAAAATGAGAAAAGATAAGTGAGGAAAAATACAGAAAAAAAGTGAAAAGCAAAAAAAAGAGAGATACAAAAAAAGAGTGAAAGAGAGAAGATTGTCGAATGTCTGTACTCTTGGGTGGAGAACACTCTAAGCTCGAAGCCTCAAGAGTGACATTCTAACAGAGAAAGTAAGGTACAAAGCACACACACGCACTAGGCTGAGCAAAGCTGAAGAGTCTAGTTGTCTCTAGGATCATCTTCTATCTAGGGACCCTTGTTCTTTCTCATTTTTTATCCTTTACCCCGGGTCTATCTTGCTTGCCATCTCTAATCTAAGTCTAGTGAACACCTATAAAACTTGATGATCATCTAAGTTGAAAGCCTGTCAAATTATCTTATCTAGATAAGGATCAGTGTTTAGCCTTTAGCAAAGCCTATAAATTAAAAGCACTCCATAATTCATTTTCACTCCCCACTTGAGTTTTTCAGAAACCCATCTCATAGCCCTGAATAGATTCCTTATATCAGGACAACCCGCAATCCCCTAAACTAAAAATAGTGTTTAAGAACAGTCATTTTGTTTGTCCCATATTGCATTCATTTAAAAATCAGAAAAAGAGTCACAAAGCAATAAAGTCAAGTGTCATATCTCATGACATTCAATAGAGTATTGTAGTTTCATTTACTACATTTCTTGTGTGCCTGCATTATCATATCATAAACTGCATATCATACATTTGTCCTTCAAAATTACAAAAACATGCCATCATTGTCATGATTGCATTTGGTAAAAGAGTTGAAAAGGTCAAAACATAATCAAAAACTTCCTCAAAACTTCCAAACGTGCACAAGAGATGAGTACAGAGTTCCACAAGGGAAAAACCATAGAAAAAGATAAGCTTTCATAGATATATCTCAAGTTTTCACATACAAATGGCATCATAGAGCTAAGAAAAAATGCTCTGAAAAGAAGTAGACGCTCCCCATGCAAGGGGGCACGAGTTTGAGAAAAACAAGTCAAAGTTGGTTCCCTCCAACAGAACCCCTTTGGTTCCTCCATCTACAAGTACCACTTGTCGCTCCATGGGGCCTATGAGAGTGATGTGCTCTGCTGTGGGCATGAGATTGTGAAGGCCCTGCCATGCTAGTGCTAGAACACCCAACATTAAGGTGAGCCATCTCCCGAAGCACTTTATTCTCACCCTGAAGCATGCTAACCTGGGTCTTCAAACTTGTGATCATCTCACATGCATGGAAGACAGGAGAAAAAATGTCTGTGTGTCACCTTGCAGCAGGGAGCACACCAGGATCATCCAAGAGACGATCACAGGTCATCATAGTAAAAGGGAAGGTTAATCCAACATTAACCTCATGAACCAGGTCCCTCCACTCTTCGACATTGCCTAAAAGGCCAAAATCAAAGTCAAGATCAAGTCAGTGCCAAAAAGAGAGAGAAGACAAAACAAAAGCCAAAGTAAAGTGCTTGTAGAACAGAACTCACGTGGATCTCCAAGCTGCTAGTTAGGGTCAAATTGACAGATCACCTCATCTGAGTGAGGAGGACGAGGAACAACAGGAGGACTCTCAGGAACGTTAGGAGCCTCATGTGAGACATAAATGTCCTAAAAATCCTCATCCTCGAGAGGGGCCTCATCTGATGAATCATCGCTATCAGGAACATAGTCCTCGTTAGTAGACTCTGAATCAATGGCCACAATCATAGATCGGGAAGGAGTCCCTCTCCCTCCTCTATGTCCTCCTCTAGAAGCTCTAGTAATGAAAATGCCCGGAGTCAAGGGTGTCTAGACAACGCTCCTCTGTCCAATCTCCCCCATCTCTTGAATGGTCCTATAGCAGGTGGACACTAGGGCCAAGTCCTCCGGGACATCCTCATCAAACTGCTGCAAGACTCGACTACCCGATGAGCCTCAACCTGACCATTGCGATCTATGATCTTTAGAACCTCACGGTAGTATGCTCTCACCTCACCATCTCAGGGCCAAGACCCCTCTATGTCATGGTAAGGATCAAAAATCACATCATCATTTGTGAGGGTAGCAACAGTGGGAAATGTAGCATCATAATGACCAATATGTACCCACCTTGCCACTCTCGGTAGTTGCCTGTCTAGAAGAGGAATAATCTTCTGAGAAGGCCTCATGTGCTAAAAAATCCATGTCATAATCAAAGAAGAGTGGTTGAAAGCTAGAGCCCCTCACTGAGAGATCCGATAAAAATCTTTGTAGACCATGGCCATGATGTCAGGTCCCCATGCGTAAATTGTGCCCTCCTCTAGACCACGAATGATGGGTGCCCAACACCATCTCAAACGAGCTGAGGCTTTGTCTCTCGACAGCCTTGAAGCGATCAAACCGATCAGAAACCTCCTCAGAAGTGGGATACGGAGTCAAGGCACTAAGGAAAGTAGAACTCCTGTCTGCTCTCTGGGATGATTAATCCCCATGAAAGTAGCCCAAGAAGCCTTGTTCTTAGAAGACTCACTGGCAGGAAGAAATAGAGTTTGTCCCCTCACAGGGACCCCAAGAATACGATAGACATCATACAGAGTGATAGTCCACTCTCCTGAAATCTGCGGGAACCTGAATGTGTTCCTATATGGATCCCAATAAGTCAGAATATCACAGCATATCTGAGATACAGGATGGCTCACAGGAACATGACAAACCTGCGAAGGCCTGTCCTCTTCAGTATGGCACAATCCTCTGCACTTAGGGAAGCAAACATCCTTGAAATCCACCCTTGCTCTTGGCCAACATTCCATCGAATACACCCCTCCTGCAAAATCCAAAGAGAAGTTTAGATTAGATCTCGTAAAAACACAAAAAAAAGCATATAAACCATCAAAAATTGTAATAAACAGGTGAATTAAGTGACCAAGTTCATGTCAGTTCAGAGCGAAAGAAGCGTTAAACAACATCAATTGCAGCCAAAAATCAGTCCTACAGGGTCACCCCCTGGCGACCCAAGTGTCAGTCAAGATCCCCCTGGGCGACCCTGTTGTCAGATAGGATCCCCCTAGGCGACCCTGCCTACCAGAAGGGGTGACCCTATGAGCAAGCCCCTCGAGCAAAAATCAGTCTAAAAACCATGTTTCTCAACCGATTTCAGAAAACGAAAGACCAATCCTGCTCTAAACGACAAGACAAACACAATGCAACAAGAAAAATCACCAAAAATAGATGATTTCAAGAGATTTTTGCAAAATTCAACCTAGGGTTTAGAGGAGAGTTTCATTGATTACTTACCCAGTTCTTTGCGGTTGAGGAAGAGGTGGCCATCTCTATGATACCCTTGACGATACTTCTCTATCGACTGCTTACTTGAACGATTCCATCGTCGTTTTGCTTCGATCTCACAATTTGGCTCTCTTTGTTTGCCCTTAGCTTAGTTTCATTTTGTGCATTTAGTCTAGTTTGTTTTGCTTTTATGCATTTGTTTCGAGCATCATTTTGCGTGCTCTCATCCGTATAGGTCCAAACTGACAAAAGCAAGCAACTAGTCAAACTCAAATGATCCATGGTAAGTTTGTCATTTCAGTTTTCATTATTTGTTTTGATATATTTAGATGCCAGACTGATACTAGTTATTGTAGGTATAAATTGCAGAAAATCGACAACAGGTAAGGCCTAGTTCGGGAACGGTGTCTACCTTTCATATAGACTATCATCCCTAAAGGGGCAAATATGTAAGCACAAAAATCATGCACTGACTCCACGAGGACCCCTATGATGAGTCAGATCCTTGTCACGTACATGTAAGTGTGAAAATAAATCCTTTGGGCAACAGGCCTCTTGATGGCGTGTCCTCTCTTCTTGTTTTGTGTCGTTTCTACTTTGTTGATTCTCCTTCTTCTCCTTCTTCCCCATTTGCGACGCTTTTTGACACTTGTTGTGACACTTGTCGACTTGCATTTTCTGGCTTGCAACCTTAATCCTAGGCCTTGTGAGTGTCTTATAGGTGAGTTTTCACCTCATCCCTTTGTGTTTCGTCTAGTGCACCTCATAGAAGAC